>CM064877.1:16259087-17527494 GCA_003313485.2 Penstemon barbatus | reverse complement strand
TGTGTGATTCACTTCTGATCACCCCAGTATTACCAGATTACCAAGTCAACCCTGCTGATGATGACAAAAAGGGGGAAGATAAGGTACTAAGGGAAGAAATGGAGGATAAAGCATCTTCTGCTGAAAGAACAGAAGTGTTGGAAGAATCTGCTGATGATGAAAATAGGAATGAAGCAGCAAATGAAGGCACAAGCAGATCAACAGATGAAAAGATCACAGAAGAAGAAGATGAAGCTGCTGAAGAAACTGAAGCTGAAGCAAAAGCTAAGTCTGACAAGGAGATAGCTGCTGCTAAGGACTCAGCTGAAGAACAGCTTGATCCTGATGTTAAAAGAAAGAAGTTGGAGCTGTTGAAGCAAAATTTGGAAGCTGGAACTTCCAAATCTGCTGAAAAAGATAAAGAAGACAAGGAAGCTGAAGAAGAAAAGAAAGAAGAAGACTAGTTCAGACTAGACTTTACTTTATCTTAAAATCCTTGTAATCTGTTTAAAGTACTTTGCATCTTTTTATTCTTAAAAAAAACTTGTAATATGTAATCAGTTCACTATCTATAAAAGTGCAAGTTTTAATCCAACAGATTATTTCTATCTCAGAAATTTTTGAGGATCAAAACTTTAGTTTAGGTACAGGTACTTAGCTGAAGTTTTGTCATCATCAAAAAGGGGGAAATTGTTGGATGAAGATGAAGATGAAGTGCAAAGAAGACAAGTAATTAAGGGAAGGTTTTGATGATTTCCAAAACATCATAATCAGCTAAGTATGGAAAGCTTAGTTCCCTTAGAAGAATTTTGAACAAGTAAAAGAAGACATCAGAAGAGTTCAAAGTTCAAAGCTCAGAAGACTAGTGATCTCTTGCTGAAACAGCGAACAGAAGGGTAGGTCATCAGCCGAGTCAAATCAGATGAGTTCAGTATTTGATCAGCAGAGTATCTATCAGAAGGGTCGTTTTGATCAGCAAAGTAGAAGAGATCAAGAGATTAGTCCAACGGTAATAAATGCACCCGGAGTAATAAATGCTGGAAGAGAAGGGTAGTAATGGCAAATGATTGAAGATATCCTCGGATCAGCAGAGTGCATTAAATGCAGCATTAAATGCGATGGACAGAAAGGTACTGTACACTGTACGATTGCTGCAGGGAGCCGTTTCAAAAAGAGCTGAAGGATGGATTTGAAGATGTGATTTCCTTCAACGGTCATAAATTCAAATCCAAGTATAAATAGAGCAAAGTTCGAAGAGAGACATAACACAACAACAATCAGAGATCGAAATTTTGAAGCAGAATTTCTCTAAGTCTCAAAAGCTCGAACAGCTCACTCGTCTGGTGGAAGTCATCTGTTGACAGAAACCAAGTTGAAGAAATCAGAAAAACATTATCTGAGTGATTTTGTAATAGCTGAGTGTTGTGCGAAGTTAGGATCCGTCTTTGTGAGTGATTCTACTTCAGAGGATAGGTTTTCTTTGTGAATTCCTATTGTGAGCTTACAGCCTTCTCATTAGTTGTTTAGGTGTAAGTGGAGAAATATTGTAATCTAAGTGATTATAGTATAACCCAGAATCTGTGTGATCTGGAAGAGTGGACTAAAGGATTTTTATCCATATAACCACTATAAAAATTCTTTGTGTTATTTTGCATCTAAAGTTTTCTTGCATATTTAAAGTTTGCATTTTTAAACACCTTGAATCACCCAAAAGATTTTAAAAAGAAGTTTGTTAAAAACTGGGGATAAAATCTTTCAAGAACTTAGTCTACTTGTGAAAAACGCTTTGAAACAATCCGCTGCAAGTATACTCTTTGAAAAACTGTTTTGCTGAAAAACAGCTAAGTTACTGTAAGAAGAGTGGTCAGTCGTCTGTACAAGATTTGTTCACGATCAGACTAGCCTGCTTACTGTTCTTCATCAGCTTAGTCTGCTGACAGAAGACTGAAAAGTTTTTAAGTTCAAAAATTTTCAGAGGTCTATTCACCCCCCCCTCTAGACCTCATCTGACCACTTGGGACCAACAAGAGACCCAAAATGTGGGCTGCCCGGGATTATAGTGCCACATGGGCCTAATCCCATGATTCCAGTCCGGTCTCCGACCCTGAGATTCAAAATAGTGGTGGGTTACAAGATTTCTGGGTACATTTTTGTCCTTGCATTTTTCTTGTATCTACATTCATTGTCCTTCCCCTAATTAAAATACATATAACTATTTTGGCAATTGGTCTTCCTTCTTCCATAGTGGGTACGACTTCTTCCCTTTTTATTTTTTATTATTTTTAATTCAATTATTTACGAAACCATGAGAAATTGATGTTGTATTAATCACTACTTTTCCTTTTTCCTATTTCTTTGTAGTTGAAGAATTTCATATTATTTGGAAGAGATATCAATCGAAGGTAGGAACCCTAATTTTTTCGCAAATGTTGAGATTTTTAAGCTTGGGAAGGATATATCAATCAACTCTTCCTTTTCTCCACCAATTAGTTAAAGAGATATAATTCATTAATTTATAGGGGCAAATTCTTTATTTTCAGTAAAATGGGCTATTGAATGGGTTGAGGACCATTTCTTAGTCATGGTAAAAAAAATTAGCCAAACATCGGATTATAACTTAAATTCAGTCAAAGATAAAAAAAAAATAGTCTCGAACAGGATAAACTGCCCAATCCAGTGTAATATGGTCTTGGCAACCAAACGGGCCCATACTATATTATTCGGCCCACTTAAATTTAATTGCATAGACATTCATTTATTTTTGTGTTAGAGTGGTATTGAAGATAATAGATGTCAATTAGAGCAAAATACTATTTTTTGTGTTCTTATGTTTGATTTTACTTTTTAGATGGAAGATGGAAGTAATGCAACTGAAAATCAGAATCGTATTTCGAATATTGAAACTCAAGGAGCATGTACATCTAAATCAATTGCCAAACCACCTCCAGGGCCTATGATAATGATAGTACTTTGGCTAGTTTCATGGAAGAACAAGTGAAAAAAGTTTTGGTTCGTTTGTACGAATGTTATCAAAACTCTAATTCTAGTCAAAGTTCTCAAACTATTTCTACAAGCTCAAGTCAAGTTCTAATGGATGTGGATGATGATGATGAGGGATGTAGCTCTTTAGCTTCTCAATTCGCAAAACATTTGGAGGAAAATGAATGTGTTAAGACTAAGTCGGAACTTACTAGATACTTGGAAGAAAATTGTGAAAAAGTGTGGAATCATTTGATTTATTGAGGTGGTGGAAAGAGCATTCAATTAGGTTTCCGATTCTCTCTACACTTGCTAGAGATATCTTAGCTATTCCCGTCTCTACAGTGGCATCTGAGTCCGCCTTTAGTACAACTGGTCGTATCCTTGATCCATATCGAAGTTCTCTTAATCCAGAAATAGTGGAGGCTCTTGTATGTTGTCAAATTTGGTTAAGATCAAAACCAATTACAATTGATATTCAAGAATCAATGAGACAAGTGCCACTTCAAGAAGTTGAGAAGTATGATGAAATTATAAAAGGTAAATATAATGTTTCTTATGTCATTTTAATGTTTTTATTTGTCATGCTTTTTTTAATTATGTTTATATCATATTAATATGAGGTTATTAATTCTTTTGTACTTGTGTATATTTTTAGAATTTCAGAGTTCGGGTGTTACAAAGGGCAAATCAAAAGTAATTGATGAATGAATTATTTTGTTGGTAAGTTTATTCATTTTTTATATCATTTTTATTTTTTGTCGTAATTATATTAAAATATTATTTGATCTATTAATATTGTTTATAAAACCAAATTAGCTAAATAGAAATGTAAATATATTCGCATGTGTCTTATTCGAGATAATTTTAAATTGAGCAACAATATGGGTTAAATTCGTCAATAAATTTGAAGATGTTATTTTGCCAACCTGAAATGTTATATTGTTACGGGGTAGAATTTATGACATCAATTTTGTAATAAGACTTAACTGTCACGTCATCACTTAATGGTGATTTTTAACAGTGGTACCAAAAGTAATTCAATTTCTTATATTGTGGTATCAAATATGCCGGCCTCAATTTTATGGTACCACAAATGAGAATCGACATATAATTTAGTACCACAAGTACAAATCTCTCATATTGGTAGTTATACATACTTAATAATTCTCTTGAGAACCTCATTTTGAACTGTTTTTCTTTTCTCAAACTATAGCTAGGCTTTTTTTCTTTTTTTTTGGATCAAATCAACTAGTTAATCCTCTTGTTAAAAGAGTTGTTCATATATCCAGACCTATTATGTTCTCTGACCAGTCATTCTTTTTCTGAAATCCATAAAAAGCAATGATTCCTTATTCTTCTGCATATTTAAACCAAAAATGTGATAAAATATAGAATTGCATCTTGTATTTGGTTCTTTTGCATGGAATTTTGTTCCTTCATTTCAAGCTCAAGAAATACTATGTATTCTTTTTAAATAACAGTATAAAAATGAAATAGGGAGATATTTGTTTTTAAATAAAAAAATGTAAACTGATATTTTTTTCTCAAGCTCAATGTTTTTCGAAACCTCTACGAATACAACATATGGTTTCTACGAATACAACATATGAAATGTTTATTGTATAAAATTTTCTTATACTATTTAATGTTCGGCAAAAAATCTCATATATATAAAATAGATCATTTTAAATCAACATATTTTAAAAAATTATTAAAAAATACTTTACATTAAGTATCTTGGGTTTTCCCCCAAAGTTTGCTTGATATAATCATCTCATGAATTAAATTTTTTTGGGTTGATTATTGTTAATTTTATAAATTTAAGGAATTAGTTTAAAAACCAAGAACTTAGGACATCTCCAATCGTCCGGGCTCCGAGCCCTACCACCCCCACCCCTCCCCTTTCCCCTCCCTGGCCTGACTCATCTCCAACCGCCCCTATAACAACCCGACCCGAGATTGACCCGACAAAAACCTTCATCGAGTTGTTGCGTTCTTGTTGGTCCCAAGTGGTCAGATGAGGTCTAGATAGGAGGGGGGGTGAATAGACCTCTGAAAATTTTTAGACTTAAAAACTTTTTAGTCGTCTGTCAGCAAACTAAGCTTATAGAGAACAGTAAGCTGACTAAGCTGATCGTGAACAAATCTTGAACAACAGAGTGACCACTCTTCTTATAGTAACTTAGCTGATTTCAGCAAAAATTAGTTTTACAAGAGTATACTTGCAGCGGATAATTTGTAAGTGTTTTTCACAAGTAGACTAAGTCTTGTAAAAATTTTATCCCCAGTTTAAAACTTCTTCAAAATCTTTAAAGTAATTCAAAGTGTTTACTTATGCAATTTTGAAATATGCAAGAAAACTTAATGAAAAAATAACACAAAGAATTTTTATAGTGGTTATATGGATAAAAATCCTTTAGTCCACTCTTCCAGATCACTTAGATTATGGGTTATACTATAAACACTAAGTTTACAATATTTCTCCACTTACACCAAAACAACAAATGAAAAGGATGTAAGCTCACAATAGGAAATCACTCAGAAAACCTATCCTCTGAAGTTAGATCACTCACAAAGATGGATCTAAACTCCGCACAACACTCAACTAATACAAATTCACTCAAAAAATGATTTCTTTTTGGCTTCAACTTGGTTTCTGTCAACAAATGACTTCACCAGACGAGTGAGCTGTTCTTGAGCTTCTTGAGACTTAGTGAGAATTCTGCTTCGGAAATAAAATATCAGGAATGTTGTTGTGTGTCTCGCTCGTTGAAATCAGCTCTATTTATACTTGGATTTGAAAATATGACCGTTGAAGGAAATCACAATTCAAATCCATAGCCTTAGCCCAATTTTCAGAACGGCTCCCTGCTACAGTACTTTTTCTGCTGTACTTTCCTGTAGCTGCATTAAATGCACCCTGCTGATCCGAGAGTAATCTTCAATCATTTGCCATTACTACCCTTCTCTTACAGCATTTATTACACCAAGTGCATTTATTACCGTTGGACTAGCTTCTTGATCTCTTCTACTCTGCTGATCAAAACAACCCTTCTGATAGATACCCTGCTGATCAAACTCTGAACCCATCTGATTTGAGTCAGCTGATGGTCTACCCTTCTGATTGCTGTTTCAGCAAGAGATCAGTAGTCTTCTAGGCTTAGAATTTTGTACCCTTCTGATGTCTTCTTTACTTGGTCAAAATTCTTCTAAGGGAACTAAGCTTTCCATACTTAGCTGATTTTGACGTTTTGGAAATCATCAAAAATTTCCCTTATCTTCTTATCTTCATTGCACTTCATCTTCATCTTCATCTTCATCCAACAATTTCCCCCTTTTTGATGATGACAAAACTTCAGCTAAGTACCTGTACCTAAACTAAAGTTTTGATCCTCAAAAATTTCTGAGATAGAAATAGTTTATTGGATTCAAACTTGTATTTCTATATATTCTGAAAAGATTACAGATTACAAGTTTAGTAGATGAGATGTGCATAAAGAAAATTTATAAAGATTTCAAGCCTAAGTAATCTAGTCTAGTCTTCTCTTTTGTCTTCTGGCTTGTCCTCTTCTTCTGACTTTTCATCTTCAGGTTTGGAAGTTTCAGCTTCTAACTCCTTGAAGAATCTTTGTCTTAATAGCTCCATCTTCTTATATTTTACATCAGGATTAATCTGTTCTTCAGCTGAGTCCTTAGCAGCAGCAATTTCTTTATCAGTCTTTGCTGTTTCCTTGGGATTTTCTTCAGCTTCAGTTTCATCAGCTTCCTATTCTTCTTCTGCAATTGACTGATCTACTGGTCTGCTTGTGCCTTCATTTTCTTCATCAGCATTTTCATCCTTGGCAGATCCATCCAGTATTTCAGTTCCTTCCAATTCAGCAGTCTTTGAGAAATCTTCCTCCTCACAAGGTACCCTATCTTCCCCTTTTTTGTCATCATCAGCAGGGTCGATTGAATATTGTGGTAAGACTGGTGGAATTTGAAGTGTTTCACAGAAAAGTCTGATGTTTTCTTCCATTGCATTAAGTTGAGCTTGTTGTCTGAGTTGATTGGCCTCAAATGCATTCATTCTGTTAAGTACAACTTCCCCTTGGTCACCTAGCTGAATCTGAGTTGCTAGTATCATATCAGCAGATGCCTTGAAGTCCTTCATCATATTTTCTAAGGTTTCATCCTCAGCTTCTATGGCCATTTCAATAGTTTCAGTAATCTATCTCCAACCAGCAGCAGTGCTTTGAGTCCTTGCTCTAATTACATCCATATTTTGTCTGATAGTCTCTATAGTATGAGCAGTGCCTTCTATCAGAGAAGTGGGAATAGGAGCAGCTGTTTGGGTTGGTTGACTTATAGCAGCCAACAGATTTGCAGTTAACTTCTCTTCTATTTCCTTCATTGAAGTTGAAATCATCTGTTGAATTGAGTTCAACAGAGATTGCTGTAAGCTCTGAGAAGTAGATGGAACTTCAGTTTGAACAGAAGGTAAGGCAAGGCTTGTTGTTTCTGTGATCTGATCTACTGAACCAGGAGTAGTCTCTTTTTCCTTGGTCTCATCAGCTTGACTAGGAGTGATTTCCTTCTCCTTAGTCTGATCAGCTGGTTCAGAAGTGCCTTCCTTTTCCTTGTTCTGATCAGCAGGTTCGGAAGTACCTTCCTTTTCCTTGTTCTGATCAGCTGGTGGTGCTTGGACCTTTTTAGTATCTGCAATAATAATCACTTTACCATCATTATTCAAAATAGATCTATGAGTAATCCAGGTCATGTTATCTATTGGAATGAATGGAGAAATTGGATCCTCTGGAAGTTCCTCATATGGTTTGATGGTAGGTCCATAGACAATTTGTTTCAGACTTGGAAGGGGGAGCAGTGAACTTGTCTGTCCCTTCATCTTCCTAGTTCTTTTGGCCCAAGTTTCCATGGTGGTGGAAACAACCAGCTTGATTGCACGTTCCTTTAGGTCTTCATCATCAGCATACTCTTCTGGAACGGAATCATATAACTTCTTGGCCTCAGCTTTTACAAGATGACTGATCCTCAGTCTTATCTTGTCAAGAAAGAACTCTGAGTCCAATGCTTGAGTTATAGAATTTGTTTCAGCCACTTTATGACCCAGGCTTCTTCACTTGTAAAAGCTGGACTTCCAGTTGGCAATCTGATTCTGACTCTTCAACAGACGATACTCTCTCCATCTGTTATATCTAACTTTTTCTTTGATAAACATCGTCTGACGAGTGATTTTGTCATTTTCAGATTCCAGGCGTGCAATGAACTCATCAAAAACAGCAGGATCATCTCTAACAATTTCCAATGCTAGTTTCAATTATGCTCTTCTCTTAGGTTGCACTTTTGGTGTAGGCATGACTTGTTTAGGCTTTGATGGATCTCTTTGTTCTTCAATAACAATGCCACCAGCTTGCTTTGGACCATGAGAGTCCTTAGCACTGGCTTCTATGGCAGCAGCCAACTCTGCAGCTTCAATGGCATCTCTTTGTTCCTGAGTCATCTTACTGGCTTCCTCTTCCAGTCTTTTGAGCTCAAGAGCTTTCTGACGATCCTCTTCAGCCTTTTCAGCAGCTTTCCTTTGTCTCTCAGCTTCATCCAACTTCTTCTTTTCAGCAACAGAGAGATAAGGGATTACAGCTTTGCCAGTCCTTAATTTCTTGGCTTCAGGACTTTCCACAGTCTGTAGTGGAATGGCATCAACAGGAGTAGGATGCAGAAGGAGTGCATCTCCTTCATTAGTTGTACCAGTCTGCTGTTCTTCTCTAACATCAGCAGACAGTCCAACATATGAGTCTCCAGCAAGCTCACCAGCAGGCTCTTCAATAATAATTGGTCTTTCTGCTGTTGCTGGTATCTCTCTTACTGTTTCAGGTGACTCTTCAGAGAATGTAACCTTCCTTTTTGCCTTTGACTTGGTAATTCTTCCTGAATGTTTAGATTCTAGGAGGTCCTTTCACAGAACTTCTTGTCCTCATTCTTTTTGTAACTTGAGGAATAGCTTCATCAGATTCTGTTCTCTCTGGAGATCATCCAGGCTCCATTTCATCAAGTTCCTTAGCAAATTCACTGACTACCTTGTCAGGAATTACAATCTCAGGCTGAGCTGATCCAGCTTCAACAGTAGTACTCACTGTTTGATCAGCAGACCCACTGGTCTGACCAGCCTTTTTGCTTTTCTTGGCAGGGGCCTTAGCAGTCTTGGCAGGAGCCTTTCTTTTAGAAGTACCTCCACTTCTAACTGGCTCATACAGTTTGAATTCTTTGCCACCATGGATAGGTTTTCCATTTTCCACTTTACATTTCAAGCGTAAGAACAGATGACTGAGCAGAATGCCATAGTTGGTCTTCTTATCACTCAGCAGATCAAATACATGAGCAGCCCAGTTAACTTTCAAACCATAGAAAATGCAAATCATAGTATAATATCTCCTTCTGGGTAATCCATCCAGAGAACTAGTGCTGCAGTCCAACACTTTCGCAATTATATCAGCGAACCTCTGATACTCATCCTTGAGCTGAGTCTTCATCAGAGTTCCTGACATTTCATCTCCCTCCTTGGCACAAACCAGCCAAAACTCCTCCTCTTTCTCAGACCCTAGGTCTGTTACATCTCCTCCTTCGTTTTTCAGCCCATAGATTTCACTTAAAACAGCAGCAGATATACAAATCTTCTTTCCCCCAATAGTGGCAGTCATAGTAGTCTTATCATCGTTGAATTTTCTGGTTCTGTAGAAATCAGCAACGTCTTCCAGATATACATGATCCTCATGAGCTTCCAGAATAGGTACCAACGACGATTCTTAGATTTTTGTCATGATCTCCCTCATGATATCCGTGCCAGTGGCGAAGAATTTGTCATAGCGTAGATATCTTCCTTCAGCAATAGCCATTTTTGAGATTAAGTGATGTAAACCTGTGAGAATTTGAAAGCTAAAGAAACAGAGAGCTTAGAGAGTTAGAGAATTTTTGGAATTTTGTGTGCGTAAGTTGACTGATCTGTTCAGATCGGATTTTATACGTTTCTTTAGGTTTTGGTTATCGTGATTAATGTGAACCGTAAGATTGATCTGACAGTTTTTAAATCGTATGGGTGAAAATTGCGGACTTCAAATTTATTAAATTAATGTCAGATGGGCGGGAAACTCGATCGTCACTTATTTGTTACTTATAAAAGCGTCTTTCCAAAAATGCGTTTTATGACCATGCTTATATAATGTATCAGATAAGTAGAGTTTTACTTATCTGACAGACGGTGATCTGTTATCTGATATTACTAGAGAAAGCCAATAGCTAGTAATCTTCCTCTGCTGTTTGTCAATCCAGCAAGATAATTCGATCTTCAATCTTCAAGAATTAAGAACATATCTTCTGATAACATAACTTCAACTAACTGTCATTAACCAATTTCATCTCTAGAACAGAAGTACCGCTAGTTTTACACGTTCCCCCTGTCTTTAAGAATTCATAAGTTAACTAGTCTGTTGAGAGTTAATCCTTGAACATGATAATGGATGATTGTGCTGATGAACTTCAGTCTTATGATAAGTTCCCCCTCAGCTCATGCATCCAAATTCAGTAATCCTAGTTCAGCTCTTAGAGTTGAAAACCTTACTTCACTTAGAGGTTTGGTGAAAATGTCAGCTATCTGATTGTCTGTATGAACATACTCAATTATAACATTTCTTTTTTCCACATGATCTCTAATGAAATGATGCTTGATCTCAATATGTTTAGTCCTTGAATGACTTGTAGTATTCCGAGTAAGAGATATTGCACTTGTATTGTCACAGTAGATTGGAATTCCACTGATCTTGATATTGTAGTCTTCTAGTTGATGCTTCAACCAAAGTATAGGTGCACAGCATGTTCCAGCAACTATATATTCAGCTTCAGCAGTAGATATGGATACTGAGGTCTATTTCTTACTCATCCATGAGATCAGACGACTGCCCAAAAATTGACAAGCACCTGTTGTGCTCTTCCTATCAATTTTGCAGCCAGCAAGGTCTGAATCTGAATATCCAATAAGCTCAAATCCAGATTCTCTAGGATACCATAATCCCAAATCTTGAGTGCCCTTAACATATTTCAGAATTCTCTTGGCAGCTAAGAGATGAGATTCCTTAGGATTTGATTAAATCTCGCACAAACCCCAACATAGTACATGATATCAGGTCTGCTGGCTGTTAGATACAACGGTGACCCAATAATGCCTCTGTATTTGGTTATGTCCACTGATTTGCCATCTTCATCTTTATCCAAGCGAAGACTAGTAGACATTGGAACAGTAGCAGTGGAGCTAGTTTCCATACCAAATTTCTTAAACAGATCTCTTGTGTATTTTGCTTGGTTGATGAATATTCCATCAGGCAACTGTCTAACTTGCAAACCAAGAAAATAATTGAGTTCACCCATCATGCTCATTTCAAACTTGTTCTGCATCAGCTTGGAGAACTTGTCACACATCTGTTGGTTAGTTGAACCAAATATCGTCTACATATATTTGCACAATTAATATGTGATTCTCCCATTCAATTGTGAACAAGGTATTGTCTACCTTACCTTTACGAAATCCCTTAATTAAAAGAAAATCAGATAGGGTATCATACCATGCTCTTGGAGCCTGTTTAAATCCATAGAGTGCTTTCTTCAGACGATACACTTGTCTTTTTGTTGATAAGCTTCAAATCCAGGTGGTTGTTCAACATATACTTCTTCTTGCAATTCTCCATTGAGAAATGCTGACTTCACATCCATCTGATAGACAGTGAAGTTCTTGTAAGCAGCATAGGCAAGAAACAGTCTGATTGCTTCAAGTCTTGCTACTGGTGCAAATGTTTCATCAAAGTCCATTCCTTTTTCTTGACAATAACCCTTGGCCACTAATCTTGCTTTATTTCTGGTAACAATACCATCTTCATTCATTTTATTTCTGAAAACCCATTTAGTGCCAATTACTCTTTGATGACTTGGTCTTGGAACTAAGTACCATACTTCATTCCATTCAAATTGATTTAACTCTTCTTGCATAGCTTCAATCCAGAAGGAATCACTGAGAGCTTCTTCAATTTGTTTAGGATCTATTTGATATAGAAAGCTGACAAACATGGCATCTTGTGAAGCAGCTCTTCTTGTCTTTACTCTATCCAAAGGATCACCAATCACCAACTCTGGAGGGTGATTCTTGAGCCATCTAAGATCAGGTTGCAGGTCTGGATGTTGTCCTCTGTTTTGATCTTGCAACACTACTGTTGGAGATTCAGTAGTAGTCTGTTGAACAGTTCTTGTCTGTTGAACAGTCTCTGGTCTGTCAGCTGTTTGCAACTCGTCTGTTAGACAATCAGCACTGTGATTTTGAACAGCACTTGAGTTATCAGCTGGGTTGAGATCAGGTAGTATGATGGGAACATATTCTTTATTCTTTCCAACATTCAACTTCTGTAAATCAGTAGACAGATCTTGATTAGTACATTGATTCTTTTCAGAAGATTGATTTGGTTCATCAAATACTACATGAATGGATTCTTCTACTAGTAATGTTCTTTTGTTAAAAACTCTATAAGCTTTACTAACAGTAGAGTATCCTACAAAAACAGCTTCATCAGCCTTCTCTGCAAATGCAGTAAGGTGATTTTTCCCATTATTTAACACAAAGCATTTACAACCAAAAATTTTAAAGTAATGAATGTTTGGTTTCCTGTTGTTCCAAACTTCATATGGAGTCTTGTTCTGATTTTTGTTGATCATACATCTGTTTTGGGTAAAGCAAGCTGTATTTGTTGCTTCTGCCCAAAATCTTTGTGGCAGCTTAGCTTCGGCTATCATTGTCCTGACAGCTTCCTTTAGTGTTCTGTTTCTCCTTTCAGCAACACCATTCTGTTGAGGGGTTATAGCAGCTGAATACTCATGATGTATTCCTTTGATATTACAATACTCTTCAACAGTAGAGTTTGTGAACTCTGTCCCTCTATCTGATCTGATCTTCAATATTTTTGTGCTTTTCTCATTCTGGATCAGTTCCATCAGATTAGTAAGATGTTCCTTGGTTTCACTTTTCTTCTTCATGAAGATCACCCAAGTATATCTTGAATAGTCATCCACAACAGCTAGGCAGTATTTCTTTCCACCATTGCTGACTGGATCAATGGGTCCAAATAAGTCCATGTGTAGCAGCTCCAAGATTCTATCAGAAGATTGGTGCTTCTTGCTTTTGAATGATGACTTGATTTGTTTCCCTTTCTGACATGCGTCACAGAGCTTGTCTTTGCTCATGACTGTTTTTGGAATCCCTTCTACCAGATCATTATTTATCAATATGTTGATGGTCTTGAAATTTAAATGATTCATCCTTTTGTGCCATAGCCAGCTAACTTCACTTGGTGTTGATGCCACCAAACAAACGTTTGAATTCTTGTCAGCAGAATTTCAGTCGACTATGTAGACATTTCCTTGTCGTCTTCCAGATAAAATTACCTTCTTTGTACCAATCTGTTCAACATAGCACTTATCTGTTGAGAAGATGACTGAATATCCTTTGTCACAAAATTGACTTATGCTCAGCAGGTTGTACTTTAGGCCTTTAACATATCAGACGTCAGATATCTCAATGTTTCTTTGATTAATCTTCCTTTAGCTACAATCTTGCCTTCTTTGTTGTCTCCGAGAGTGACCTTTGGACCATCCACAGCAACAGCATCAGTCAGCTCATGTATGCTTCCACACATGTGCCTTGAACAACCACTGTCCAAGTACCATATCTTCTCTACTTTACTCCTACTCCTAATCCTAACCTACAAAACAAAAATAAAATTGTTTTAGGTACCCTTATTGAGAGGGTCCTGAAGGATTAGTTCCATCTTTGACAACCCAAGATGTTGATGTCTTAGGCTTCTTAGGCTTCTGAGTTTTGACAGGAGTATGAACAGTTTTATCTTTATCATAGTCAGCAGATAAGTCAGGTTGATGATCAGTATGATAAGGAAAATGTTCATAAGCAGGATAAGGTGCATGATAAGCAGGATATGCATGCATTGGATGAGCAGGATATGGTGCATAGTAAGTTGGAAATTGAGGTGCATGATACATAGGAGGATATGCAGCAGGTTGCGCATAATAAGACTCATTTCCATACCAAGCATTTTGATTTTTCTTATTCTTATGCTTCTTTGGTTTACTAGTTGCTTGCTCATTAACAGACGACTTAGTTTTACCACTAGTCTGATTCAATTTAGCTTTATCAGCAGACTTCTTAGGACTCTGCTGTTTGGTCCTACCAGTATGTTTACCTACACTAGGCTCTTTGCTCTTTTTAGCCTTAGGAGTTTTTGTCTCCTTTAACACTTTCTCAGGTGAAGCAAGTTTAGTAGTTTGAACATACAGAATGACCTTACTATTGTCAGTAGATATAAATTTTTCAGTATGATTCAGTTCTAGCTTATCCTGTTCTAAAGGCATCTTCTGTTTACTAGACATATGAGTGGATGCAACAAATGATTTCTCATGAGACTCAATGATTTTCTCAAGCTCAATGATTTTACCCTTATAAACTTCACATTCAGCTTTCAGAGATTCATGTTCTTGCTCAAGCAGTTTATATTCAGCTGATTCTCTTGGCTTTTCAGCTGTGAGTTTCAGTGAACTGTTTTGCTCTTTTAGCAATATCATCTCTTCCTTAAGCTTTTTATATGCTTCAGCAATACCAGTATTGTTAAGCATCATTTGTTCAAATGAATTAAATAATTCATTATCAAGAGGAGTTACCTCATCCTCAGAGTCATCAGATTCCTTGGCCATCAGACAGATGAGAGCAGTATTCTCTTCATCAGAAGACTCTTCATCAGAAGTGTCTGAGTCTGAATCAGATGAGTAGATAGCAGTCAGCTTTTCTGCTTCAGCTATCATTGCCTTGCCTCTCTGATGCTTTCTTTCCTTTCTGATTCTCTTCTCTTCTTCAGTGTATTTCTCTGCTTTTGGATATGGACAATCTCTGATGAAGTGTCCCAATTTCCTGCAGTTGTAACACATTAGTTTGGCTTTATAATCATCCTTATCTTGAGAAGAAGAGTTAGGTTTAGAAGTAGAAGCATTGTTATATTTGTTCTTCATTTTTCTTTTGTAGAACTTCTTGAAATTATTCATCAGGAATGCTACATCTCCAGCTGTGTACTTCTTTTTGTTGAGTAGTGTGGCTTCATCAGATGAGTCCACTTCTTTACTTCTCTGTGCTGGTCTTCTGGGATTTTCAGCAGCAACTAAGGCAGTTGTGGGTCCTGAAGTTGAGGTTTCTTCAATTCCCATTCTTGGAAGTTTATACTCAAATGCCTTGAGTACGGAGAACAGCTCTGTAAGTGAGATCTTTCCCAAATCTCTTGATTCTTCCATCGATGTCACCTTCATGTTAAACTTAGGAGGTAAAGCCTTTAGTACTCTGACTGTGATTTCTTTGTCAGTAAAGGTTTTTCCCAACTTTAGAGCTTCATTGAGTGTTCTGGTGAACCTAGTATCCATCTGATCAATGGTCTCTCCAGACTTCATTTTGAAGTTATCCAGTTTTTCCAAAGCAACAGTAAGCTGATGCTATTTTATAGCATCATTGCCTTCGCTCATATCACGAACTTTGTCCCACATCTCTTTTGCAGTTTTGCAGTGTTTGACTTTGTCAAACCAATCATTATCCAGGGCTTTAGTCATGATAAATCTTCCGACTTTATCCAGATTGAACAGCTTTATTTCTTCTGTTGTCATCTCATGTAAGTCTTTCTCCACCACGGCATCAACTTCATTGATCTTTATCGTCTTGGTGAATCTGAATAGATCTTTTATGATACATGTGTACATGTTATCATTGTAAGCAGCTAGAAAAATCTCCATCCTGATTTTCCAGTCTTCAAAAGACATATCAGCAATGTGGGGAACATGGCTGATACAATCTATTTTTCAAAAAGATGCTCTTTTGAAAAGTTTTGAAAACCTTTGAAAAACACTTGGATCAAGCTCGTTGATCAGACAGCTGATTCTAATGAACAACCTGCTCTGATACCACTTGTTGGTCCCAAGTGGTCAGATGAGGTCTAGAGGGGGGGGGGGGGGGAGAGGTGAATAGACCTCTGAAAATTTTTAGACTTAAAAACTTTTTAGTCGTCTGTCAGCAAACTAAGCTTATAGAGAACAGTAAGCTGACTAAGCTGATCGTGAACAAATCTTGAACAACAAAGTGACCACTCTTCTTATAGTAACTTAGCTGATTTCAGCAAAAATTAGTTTTACAAGAGTATACTTGCAGCGGATAATTTGTAAGTGTTTTTCACAAGTAGACTAAGTCTTTTAAATATTTTATCCCCAGTTTAAAACTCCTTCAAAATCTTTAAAGTAATTCAAAGTGTTTACTTATGCAATTTTGAAATATGCAAGAAAACTTAATGCAAAAATAACACAAAGAATTTTTATAGTGGTTATATGAATAAAAATCCTTTAGTCCACTCTTCCAGATCACTTAGATTCTGGGTTATACTATAAACACTAAGTTTACAATATTTCTCCACTTACACCAAAACAACAAATGAAAAGGCTGTAAGCTCACAATAGGAAATCACTCAGAAAACCTATCCTCTGAAGTTAGATCACTCACAAAGATGGATCTAAACTCCGCACAACACTCAACTAATACAAATTCACTCAGAAAATGATTTTTTTTTTGCTTCAACTTAGTTTCTGTCAACAAATGACTTCACCAGACGAGTGAGCTGTTCTTGAGCTTCTTGAGACTTAGTGAGAATTCGGCTTCGGAAATAAAATCTCAGGAATGTTGTTGTGTGTCTCGCTCGTTGAAATCAGCTCTATTTATACTTGTTGGGATTCGGTAAGATAAACAGCCCTAGGCACAGCGGAATATAAAACTTTTTAGGGCCTCTTAAGGAATCTTGCCAGGATATTCTCTAATTGTATATGTATGAATATAAATGAAACGATAGTATAAGTTTTCTCGTTTATACCTATCTACTTGCAAATCCTCGGCTAGCAAAACGAGCTCTGAATTCTTCTCCAGCAAAATCGATCCAGGCTTCTCAGGAGCGCCCCACGTGTTGCGCCTCTACGAGTTGATACACCACAATATCACGAAAATAATATATCTCGATCAGCTAGAACACGAGATATATCATAAACTAGGAATTAGGAACGATTTAGGAACAAGATCGAAAACGAAAAATTCTTCCTTGCACAGAAGAGGGTTCGGCCGATCACACAGGGAAAGGGAGAGAATTTTTGCTCTTGCTTAATTTTGCATATGGAGTTGTTTGAAAATAACTATAGGATAGCTACTTATAGTTATCTCCCTAACATAGTCCTATTAGGACTAGGTCTTCTCTCTCCTACATGGGCCATGGCCCTCTTTAATTAGAAGACCAAGTCTCCTAATTAATTCATGGCCCAGTTAATTAATTTGATCAGGCCTAATTTAATCTCCCAATTAAATAGCCCAATTAATTAACTTAATCTCCCATTTAATTAAATCAGACTCTAAGCCCATTTAATTAAAATCCTTTTCTAATTAATTAAATCCAACTTAATTAATTAATCCACAAATTAAATTCCAATTTAATTTATGATCCTGATCCAATTCCAATTGGATCCCATTTTGTTCCAATTGGGTCGACCCAGTCGACCCACCCAATATAATCGACCCAGTCGATTTTTCACCCAGTCGACCCAGTCGACTCGGTCGTTCTTATGCCCCCGTAGGTTCACCACATAATTGGCCGTTGGTTATAATTAAATATCATTTAATTATTCGAGTAAGACTTACTCTAAATCAATCGAACACTCTGTCGATTGACCATTCCAAAATTAGCACCCCTGCCAATTTGGGAATTCTCCCACACTCCACGGTCGATGTCCAGCCACAAGCCCATGGAGCCCAATCACTGGTGAATTAATTCAGTGAACCTTTTAATCATTTATAATTTCCATATACGACATAATCTCTCCATCGATCAATATCCCAGTCGAGACTTAAGGGTATGGTCTTTCATCGGATTCCCTTTTCTTTTATCTTGACCTTATGTAATCTGATCTTGAAATAAATTCTCTTTGACTTAATCTTTATAAGCTACTTACATAAAGTCGTCAGATACCTTGGCCAAGGATTTTACCAGAATTAATTTCTCACAGAAATCCATAGGAGAATTTCCCAACCTATCAAGTCGGGTCAATGGATCATTTGTTGATGATATGAATCTGCATACGAGTTCATCTATACCCAACATGAGTCCACAAAGACTTTCTGGCGATCCCCAGTCAGTCGGAACTCATATCAAAGTATAGACGTTCTCGCACCAGATAAACCCTATCACCTCAAGTAGTTAGGGATTGTTCCTCGTATACTATTATAAATATGGAATAACTTCAACCCCGATATGTGACTACCGCTAACATGGTGAGTTATTTCCTAATTGGGGTATTCAGTGCGCTTGCCATCCCAGCAAGCCACCCACTTATGTGTGTCGACTATCCCAGTCACGCTCGTGGACCCCAGCGTCCTCCAGTTCATCGGAGTACACACAACAGTGAGAGTCTAACCGAATCCAACGATGTCCTATCTCGATTGGATTCTACGACTCTTGAATATGTTCTAGATCACGGCCTTGGAGACCAGTCCACGGGTTGTCCCATAGCCCTGTGATCTAAGGACTTCTATCCTTATGCGTAGATAATTATTACATAAGATAAAGATGACCATTTAATAAAGTGCATTTATTAATCGAAATTGAATAGTTCCGCATTTATTACAATAAATACTAGCCATACAGCTGGCTTGCAGGACACTATTTCTATCAATACTTGGATTTGAAAATATGACCGTTAAAGGAAATCACAATTCAAATCCATAGCCTTAGCCCAATTTTCAGAACGGCTCCCTGCTACAGTACTTTTTCTGCTGTACTTTCCTGTAGCTGCATTAAATGCACCCTGGTGATCCGAGAGTAATCTTCAATCATTTGCCATTACTACCCTTCTCTTACAGCATTTATTACACCAAGTGCATTTATTACCGTTGGACTAGCTTTTTGATCTCTTCTACTCTGCTGATCAAAACAACCCTTCTGATAGATACCCTGCTGATCAAACTCTGAACCCATCTGATTTGAGTCAGCTGATGGTCTACCCTTCTGATTGCTGTTTCAGCAAGAGATCAGTAGTCTTCTGGGCTTAGAATTTTGTACCCTTCTGATGTCTTCTTTACTTGGTCCAAATTTTTCTAAGGGAACTAAGCTTTCCATACTTAGCTGATTTTGACGTTTTGGAAATCATCAAAACTTTTCCTTATCTTCTTATCTTATTTGCACTTCATCTTCATCTTCATCCAACAGTTCTTGTAAAGCACTAAAAATAAATACTCTAATTTAATCAAAAGCAACTTAAATCAATAGATTGTGAATGAGTACAAGTCACATTCTTAAACTTTGTCCACAACTAATAGAGAACCTAACAAGTATACCTCAAGGTACATAACTAAGATATTCTTTCCAAAATGCATCTAAGATAGGAACCCTTGATCAGTTCACGACTTCTTTGCTTTCCTTTAACACTGAAAAGTAGTAATTTAAAAGCATAAATTGATTGAATCAACTTAGTGAGATTGGTGTACATGTGCCAGTGAATTTTTATGCACCACTGAAAGGATTGTTATGACAAACAAATACACTATAAATGTCAATTCAAACATTCAATAACATGTCTTTCACATTGATCAATTATAAATCAATTACACATTCAAGATAATCAATCATTCTCTGAAAATGATACATGATTATTTGATCCCGCAGTATCACTCTGGGTAAGGGGTCAATCTTACCAACACTCACGAAATGCATTGATCAGTCGTCGCCAATTTAGGTCCCATATATTGAGATATACGAGACTAAGATAGTGATCGATTGTGTAATCAATCTGACAAGTCGCCACTTGTCCCAGATTTATCTGAATCGATCATTATCGCACTTCAAAAACTATGTCCATGGTGAGATAAAGTACTACTCTCCGTCTCAACAAATAATCACGCAAAAACAAGCACAACAAGCATCATAGATTGAAATGCATCATACTTGTTAGACTCCAACATTAAAAAGTACTTTGAACGTATATTCCTAACAATCCCATATCATTTCAAGTTGACAAGTCTTGCAAGTATCGCAAGTAATCACATTACAAGCATACAAGTACATAAACATTCACATAGCATACAATAAGGCAGCTCCCACCTTTGTTCTTAAGAATTGTTGTCTCAATTGAAAACGTTGACCTAAACTTGATCAATAGCGTCGCTTCAATTATCATCACCTAGTTGCAACAACTACAAGTACTCATAAATGCAGAGTTTGAAAATCATAACATTAACTCTAATTGTCTAAATTTCTTATGCTCCACTTTTATGTGTAATCAAGTATACATTCATTAATTTTACTCAAAACTAAACTAAAATCGTTGATTCATTCAAAATCTTAACACTCAATATTAATCAAACCAACCAATTATACCTAAAAGAACAAAAAATTACCTCTCTTTAACACAACTTTTCGTCAAGAATCAAAACGAAGCAATAAGCATGAATGAATCTCAATATTCCTTTAATAAAACTTTATTAAATCAAATTTCAAAAATTTCGTTAAAAATTGGAGAATGATTCTTTCGTAAGATCAAATCGAGATCCAACTCAACCAAACTTATTTTCTAATTAAACATAAATATTTGGGTGGGCCTCAGTACATAAAATACGTGAACCTGGCAAAAAGCCCAGTAGATTATCCAGTCCAATTCCCAATCTGCTCGTGCCCCACGTGACCTATTTATTAAATTCTAAAAAAAAAATTGCATTTTATACACTAAATTTTTATCTACTTTTAAATATTTGGTACCAAATATTTTAAAAAAATACATTTAACACAAATAATTGAACGACTTTTTTTACATATTCTTTCACCGTCAATTTTTGGGGTCAAATTTTGTGTTCTTTATATGTCTGAAAATCTCTTGACGAGAGCTTTCTGATGGTAAAATTTCAGTTCATGAAACATAATAAATAATTTGCAGAAAATTAACAAAATTTCGGGATATTAAACAAAATTAAATTATATCTCATAAGCATGCTATGGTAAAAAAAAAAAAAAAAATTAAAGCATAATTTTAAGCATACAAATTATTCACAATTAAAGCTCAAACAAATACTCCCTCTGTCCCATTATTTTTACTCCATTAGCTACAGTATCCGGTCAAACTTTTCAATTTTTGAAGTGACTTATCATCTTAAATTTTTAACAATTTTGGCGTATTAAACTTTTTAAATATTAATATACATAGTGTCATATGATATTATCAAATTATCTGTTAAATATATTAATTGAATTATTTATAATAATTTTTTAAAATTTAGTCAAGTTGACTGATCAACGGTACCAAGGGATAAAGATTAATGGGACGGAGAGAGTATTAAAAAAAAAATCCTTCAATTTTAATATCAAATATATTTTTTTTTAAAGATTTGATATCAAATGTCTACTTTAAAAAAGAATTGGTATGAAAAATGCAATTTCTCCTATTCAAGGGGCAACTGAGTAAATTGTCCGATTTCAGTACTGAAGAAGGAAGTAGTTTGGTAGAATAAAAAAATCTGTGCTTTTCAAGTCTTGTCCACAAACCCTCTATATTTTATCTTCCAATTCTGAATTAATCGATCCAAAAAAATGGCTTGGATGACAAGATTTTTAACGGCGATTACATTTTTGGCAGTCGGTGTAATTTTCTCGCCGGAAACCTTCGGATCGAAATCGGACGGCGAAAAATCACCAGTTCTCATCACTGGATTGAAATTGGCTCACCTTCTCTGTTTCTCCACCGCCTGGGGCGCCGCTCTATGGGTCACCTTCATCGGCGGCATCATCATGTTCAAGTAAAGATCTATCTTCTATTTCATTTTTATACGAACTTTGGTAAATTAGGATAAAAATTTTCAAATTTGGGAGAAATGAGGCCAAGTGAAACGAGAAATTAATTATTGTGATATATATTTTTCGTAGGAATTTGCCGAGGCATCAATTTGGAAACTTGCAGAGCAAGATGTTTCCAGCTTACTTTTCGATGGTGGGGGTTTGTTGTGCGGTGGCGGTAGGGGCTTTCGGGTATTTGCATCCATGGAAGACCGCAGGAGCTACTGAGAAATACCAGCTAGGTTTCTTGCTGGCTGCCTTTGCTTTCAATCTCAGCAATCTTGTTATCTTCACGCCCATGACAATTGAGGTACAAATGATATTCTTTTCCTTTTTATTATTATTATTAACATCAGTAGTGAAAATTGATGAATTTTGTTGCCTCATCTGAAAAGTATTTGAGGTATTTTAGACCGGAAAACCGTAATTTTTGTAAAACTAAGTTATGCTTTAGGATGTTTTATATGATAGTAGATGTAGGGACAAGTAGTAGCATCTCGCTCTGTGGAACTGTATTTTCTTTGTTTTGGTTATGGAATAAATCTAGCAAGTATCCGTATAAAACCCGAATTTGGAGACTATAGGATTTCAAGCCTTAGAACCAAGTTTGCAGATTTCAAGGAAATTATCACACTTTGGTTTGAGATAAGGTGGTAAAGTGGCGAACGGCCGGGTTGGGCCTTGGTCTGTGTGGGTCGTAAAGGGGTTGGGTCTAAAATGAGTCACTAATACCCCCTAAAAAGGGGTCGAGTCGAAAATAGGTTTAGTTGCCGCGTCGACCAATTTTATATTTGATAATGTTGTGTATACCATACTTAGTAGATATTGTATTTTAAAATTGGATTAGTGTAATATTAAATAATCTAAGATATATTAATAAAGATGATTGACTATTAGACATTTGGACTTCATAAAAAACTTAATTACAGCGCTTGGTGCCTGGGGGATGGTGAAAAAGAATATAAGTGGGGCGCGGGTGGGGAATTTTGATGGGGTTTATGGGGGTGAGGGAGATAAGGTGAGGATGTGTGTGATTTCATGCGCAACAAGAGAGAGGTGAGTTTGGTTAAACTTCAGGTTTTGTTTTCGTCTTATTACTGAAAAGTTAATCATTATTTTTAGCTCCTGTTTTGAGTCAAGCCGTGGACCTCGTAAGTATCTCTAACCTCTGTGTGTTAGTTTCACTTGAACTGCAAATTTGGTTTTAGTCCTTGTAATTGAAGTGTTTGATTTCGCGTTCTGTTCATACTTTCTTGATTTCTTCCATCATTTGCCTCCTCTACTTCAACATCTAATATTAAACATATTCGATTCAAATTAGTTGATTCGACATAATAACTAAGAAATTGTTATGCTGAGCAGATGATGAAACAAAGGCACAAGATAGAGAGAGAAGAAAATATCGGAGAAGAAGTTGGGTGGACAAAG
Source organism: Penstemon barbatus (assembly GCA_003313485.2). Lineage (NCBI taxonomy): Eukaryota > Viridiplantae > Streptophyta > Magnoliopsida > Lamiales > Plantaginaceae > Penstemon > Penstemon barbatus. The sequence continues at coordinate 17,504,125 of CM064877.1, read as the reverse complement.
AACCAACAAGTGGCAAAGAAAAATCCAAAGCTTGCTTCTATGAACAAGAAATTTGGAATGATACACGGTTTATCTTCCCTTGCTAATATCTTGGCATTTGGTAGCCTTGCCGTCCACTCTTGGTATTTAGCCGGTAAACTCAATTTGTAGATCTTATTGCACACCCTTTTCATGTGTTAATACCAAACACCAAAATCTCCCCATTTTACCTTCTTTTCAAGGTCTATCGCAATTGCTCCTCAGCCAAGATCATGTAATATAGTTAAAGCACACGGTGAAAATAAAGAACTTATCGCGATTTGTTTACTCTTTGTGATAAATAGATTTTGATGGAATTTGTTCTTTTGATCATGATTGGTTGCATTATGGGGCGTTTTAGCAATTTGCTTTCCCAGTCCAGTTTTTTTGTTCTCATATAGAACTCAACATCACTGAAGTTGCACCCAAAGCATATTTATAAATACACGCTTCTTTGGAGTTGGATCCTTATCCAAGCAAAGGGTTCCCCAAGAGTGTAAGAAGAAAATTCTGGGACATAGAGATATTGATAGAAACAAATTGAGTTAATGGCAATTTACCGATATTCATAATGTTCAATTTACCCTCTGCAATTTACCTTCCTGTGATTTAAAAAGGAGCACTTTACCCTCTGTAATTTTATAAAAGTTTCATACAGTTTTTTTGATATTTTTATATGTGGCACTGTACCTCCATGTGTTATGATAATGTGGCAGTTTATTCCCTGTATTATAATCAATGTGGTAATATCCCGTGTTATGATGAATGTGACAATTTACGTCCTTACAAAATACTTTTCATGTCCACTCTCAATTTCGACAAGTGAGTTACACTATTCGGCTTAAGAGGGTAAATTGGTTCTTTAAATTTTTGTAGGAGTTAAATTGCTATTTTCCAATTCATAGGGGACAAATTGTCATCAACCCAAAATAAATTTGAAAAATCTAGAAACAGTCCATTTCTTCATCTACAGTATCTCATTGAAAAGGAGTGGGTGAAATTTTGCGAATGGTACGGGATTGAGCCATTTTAGACCCTTATTTTGTCACAAATGAACCCTCTAAAAAAACGAAAGCGTTTTCTGGCATGTGCGTAAATTTTGGACCTGAATTTGTTACTTTTTTTTCTTCTTCATAACAACTTTGTCTAAGAAGTTTAGATTCATAGACAAGTGCACTTGTTTCGTGATCGAATAAATACAAAAAAATGGTATTGTCACAATACCTAAGTAAATGGTCGGCATTTAGGGTCGGTGTAACCAAGGCCATGCCACTATCCTATATTTAGAGATATATGTTAGGTGATAGATCTTTGGAATTATTCATTTGTTTCCCAACCACATTTTTTTGCTGTTTAATGAAGTGATAGCGATATGAAAACAAACCTAAATCATGACAAGAAACAATTGCGTATTTATTGCATCCACTCCAAAACACACTTCCAATATTTCATTATCAAGAATAGGTAAAATTGCAGAAAACGTCCTAAACTAATTAGTGATTTTGAATTTTTATCTCAAATTATATTACCTCGTCGAATTTCGTCCCGTAATTTAATATTTGTTTGAAATATCGTCCCAAACTAATTACTAATTTTGATTTTTCGTCACAAACTATATCAACTCGCCGAATTTCGTCCCATAATTTATCATTTTGTATAAATTTAGTCCCAATATTAAATTTTTAATTTAATAAAAACGACGGTTCAATCTTGTATTTGTTTGGGACAAATTTTGCAATATTATATAATTATTCATTTAAAATTTACCACATTATGACATGTAAGCAACCATGTAGTAATTTAATGTCAAATGCGCAATTTCCGTATTATATTTAACGATGGGACGATATTCCAAAAAGATATTAAATTATGGTTATGAAATTCGCCAAGTTGAATAGTTTGGGACGAAAATCCAAAATCAATGATTAGTTTGGGACGATTTTTGCAATTTTGGCTCAAGAATATTACACCACCTAAAACATTTAAGTAAATAATTTTATTACCCAAAAATAAATAAAAAATAAAAAAGACTAATTACTATATACGTACCATTCTCTACATTCTTTTTTTCTGCAACTTCCCCATCTGAAAACAAGGGACACAAATTACTTGCTTCTTTAACCAAAATGAATAAATAAAATCACCTAATAGTCTAATACCTACCACTTTTGCCTAATCTAAGCACATAATTATTCAATGAATATTGATCAAACTATACATTCCCAATATCAGCAATCTTGCAGGGAACAAAAGAACCACAAACAAATGCATATGTTGTGACGCAACTAACGTACTAAACCGTTTCAAAGACTCCTTACCACTCCTAATAATTCCCGAGAATTTGACCTGACCTTGACCCATGACCGGACTACTAACAATAAGGCCGGCATTGACTCCACGTGGTGTCACGAGTGGCCACCAAACTTTCCTCCGATGTTCTCGTCTCGATTTTCTAATACGACTAAGCTCTTGTCTTATGACATTTCTGACGGATTTTAAGTAAGAATTCATATCATGGTCCCTTTGAATTGTTCCTTCAGAACCGTATGCAGAACGATCACTTAATATCTCGAGTGGGTGTGGTGAGTTCATGAATACGGCTTGTGCAGCTCGGATTTGCTTTTCTGCCTCGACAATGTCGGAATGTGGACAGGTTAAAAGATATAGTCCACTGCCTGAAGGTAGGAGATCGTGGTTTGGAGAAAACTTCTCGTCTGGTTGAAGAATTAAGAACTCTCCCATATGAGCATATAACAACTTCTGTTTACAAAAGAAAAACACGCGAATTGTCAAAATTTGTAGAAACAAATAGGAATATCAATATATCATGTATCCCCTTGATTTTTTGGCACTGATTAGAGGAATTCTTACGAGTGAAATGCAAAAGTAACCTCGTCTGTGTTTTGCCTAATTAGCAAAAATACTCCTGTGTTGTTTTTATTACCATAACCCCCCCCCCCCCCCCCCACCCCGTGCTAATTTTGATTAGTAGAAAACCCTCCCAAACCAAATGACAATTATAACCCCACCAAGAAAATGCAAAAAACCCCTATTCACATACAAACTTGACAATAATCCTCTTGCTAACTTTAAAAATTAGCAATAACCCCATGTTCACTTAAAAAATTGAAAATAACCTCCTCCCCATGATTTATGAAGGAATTTCAAAATGGAGTTTTTGCTGATAAAAAGCGAATGAAAATAACACGGGTTTTTCACCAATCAGGCACAGGGGATATTTTTGCATTTAGCTTGTATTTGTATGATATGAAGTGTACCAAAATTCGACTGAGGATTCAGAAAGCCAAGAACCAAAGTGGCAATGAATGGTTAAATGGAAAATCAAGGAAGGTTCTTGCAAAATTCCATGTTACATCTAACATAATTAGTTTGAATTACTTGAATTCATTTTGTATAGTTGTATTTGAAATTTTTGTATTTTTTTTCTTAAATAAAATATTAATTTAAGTTTTATATGTAATATCTAGTTATCTACCATGCCAATGATAGATTTTAACTAAAAGTACAAGAACTAGAGAGTTTACAAACAATTTTAGAAGGAAAACTTATATACCTGTTTGTTTAGACACGGATGATTGCGAAAGTTCCGATTTACAGCCTTGAGAAATTCGGCAACATGGGTTGGATAGTTGCAAGAAAAAGCTCGGGGTACAATATCTCTATGCATAGTGATTGAATGAACATGATTTCTAGGCAATCCGAGGTTGTGAAGTAGACGATCACCTCCACACATAATTGATGGTGCACCGAATGTTATAACCGCAAGTAAAGAAGATCGAGGGACTTCACCCCTTATAAGTAACATGAGATTCACAAGTAATGATAAACTTCCACCAAGAGAATGACCCGTGAAACGGAACTTGGCACGGTCTTTGTGAGTTTCAAGGTGTTGTCGAATTTCAGGCAGCATTTGCTCATAGATCCCTTTAGCAGCCTCGTATATACCTCTGTGAACAAGAACATCCAGTCCCTAAACACAAATTATGCATCAAAATCTTTTTAGTGAGTACCCATAAACTCTACAAGAAAGTTTTACATTAAAGCACAATTTCACATATATATGCATCAAACCGAAACTTGAAATCATCTAACGAATGGCAGCTTAAGAAGTGCATAAATAAGTACCTCAAACTGAACTGGCTCAAAGAGTAGATTGGCCTTCCATGAAGCAAGTGACTCGGATCCCTGTAAGTGATAAAGAAATTTGGAAGATTTAGCAATCAAATAAGCAAGTTTGGGCTTCATTTGGTTTAACGGATTTATATTAGATTCACATGGATTGGGCTAAGTCCATTTAAGTGGCTTGGACCTAACTCACCTCAGAAGCTAGTGCCTAAGAACTTATAAGGTGAACTTAGTCTTGAATTCGACAATTTAGAGATAATTATTTCATATCCATGATAACATATCCAAAAAACTTGTTTGGATTATCTTGATTTTCTAACCAAGATGGAGGATTTCAAATCCATCAAATATTGGCGTCGTTTAATATCCTTATCCTTCTTTAAATCCAAATACCTCAATTCAAATGAAGCCTGATAGATAAAAAAAAATATCAATTTCTTAGATCGTATATAATATTACCTGTACGACAAAGAACCTTGTGAAACTCTGATCATCATCACAAACAAACCACTCACACGGTGATGAGCTAATCGAGTTAAGATCATCTGCAACTGCTTGTTTTACTTCCTCCTTTGCAGCAACAACTGAAGTCACGGAATCAGTGGTTGCCATTAATGAAGCCGCCATATCTTGATTAATCATATCAACACTATCTCTTCTTCCTCCATTTATACCTTCAATTAAATTCTCATTTGAATTGGATTTGGAAGATTTGAGACGAAGAATGCTTTTTGTATGGGAATGCAAATAGGAAGCAGCAGAAGCTGCCATCTCATAAGCAGCAAAAGCACTTATTCGCTTCCCATTATTCTCCGCTTCTTCAGCTTCTTTTGATTGCTCGGTTTCGTTATTCCCTTCAGCTGATGATAACTTCTCTTTCTCGAGCTTCAAAGCCTCTTCTTTCTTCACCAGTGAAGAAGTCACAAATCGTAGTCCATGATGTCTTAGCAGATTCTCCGGCTATAAAGACAAATTTACCAAAAAAACCAATCTAAGCATCAATTCACATGTTTGCAGTAACACTCAACATAAACTTATTTCAATACATGAACTTTTTTTTACTAAGTACAACTAATATATAGTTACAAATCAAGCAAAAACACATTGATTCTGTATTTGTAAAAACAACAATGGAAGGTACACAAGGACCATTTTGAGCTACAATTCCAATCTACATTACCAATAATACCAAATATGGTCAAAATCAGCAGAACCAAAACAAAGAAGCAACATTAATCCACAAATCTCACAATAAGTAATGACTACAAAAGAAGGGAAAATGAGAAAGCAATATTACCTTGATTTGAGGGATGGAATAGGCCAAACTGCCTAAATGAGACATCTTAGAATAAAATCTAGCTTCACCCAAAGACACCTTCTGAAGCAATTTCGAGAACGATTCTTTATCGAATTCGATCTTTTCACCATCACTATCATCATCATCAATCACACATTCTTCATTCTCTTCACCATTATCATTATTATTAACATCTTCTTCAACCAGATCACCTTCTTTTTCTTCTTCCTTTTTCCAGAGGGACTTAACATGCAAAATCTTAAAAACCCAATTCCCATTCCTCCCCTCTTCTTCATCTTCCACATATTTAACAATATTTTCCTTTTCCTCCACCAAAACGGCGTCGTCCACCGCCATAGCCGGTTCATACCGACTTTTACCGACGGGCCATAAAGATCTGAGCGGATGCTTAAAAGTGAATCCCCAAGGCAAGCTCCGAGGCTGAGATCGTAGCTCACCATTCCCGGAAGCAGAGATCGGCGGCGCAGCTATTCCATGAATCCCAGCCTTTAAACACAAAGCATCCATTTTTTAAACAAAAAAGGAAAAATAAAACTCTAATTTTTTTTTGCTTGTGCAATTTCAAATCAAAATTGTAGTACAATTTATAATAACAATGATGCTGCTATGGATGTTAACGTTAAACTACAATCTTTGAATTTTTTGTTTGAGACCTCTTCTATGAACAGAGGTTAGAGAAAGAAGTAATTTATTTGGGGCTATATAGGGGAGGGGAGAGAAGTAAGAAGAAGGAAAATTTCTTCCTTTTCTCCTTTTCAGCGTTTTTTTTCTTGTTAATTTTAATTAATCTAAATACTGCATTTAAAGCAGGTGACCAAACTTCACACGACCTTTTTCTCTTTCTTCCCTCTTTTACTTTGCTAAAAAAATCCCATTTTTCGGGAACACCAGACGTAGAAGAAAACAATCAAAAGCACATGATACGACGTCGTGTGTATCACGCATGTGTAAATCTCAAATCTTTCCACTATTTTTGTTATTTTAATAGATATAAATTAGTTCTCTATATCATTAAATCAATATCACAAAATCATAAATATATTCGAAACAATCATTTTATAAAAAAAAAATTAACTACTAAACATTAATATTAAATTATAAAAAAATTCACATTAATATAAATTGAACCCAATATTACTTAGGCTTCTCTTCCGATCGGTGGATTATAGTTATGCTTTTTTTTTTTTTTTTTTTTTATGAAATTTCTCCTTTTTGATGATTTTTCTTTAAGGGGTGAAACTTGAAAGTAAGTTGATTAGATTAATTGTTAAATTTTTGATTTACTTCAATGATGTACTCTTTTGTTTGAAAATATTAAATGAGTCGAAGTTAAATGAACTAATATAAATCAGTCGAGGATGGGTCAATTAAATGAATTTGATCTTGTTGGGATATATTTAATCTTGTATTTATCGTGGTTTTAGGATATTCGAATGAAAACAAATATTGAAATATGATTTTGATGAAAAAATGGTGTTTAAGAAAACATGTGAGGTTAATTGATGTTTTATGAGTCATGTTTTAAAAGTATAATTTTAAAATATGTAATCTATAATATTTTAAAATGACAAAAAAAATTATATGAAAAAATAATTTTGTCCAACAAACTTTATTATAAATATATTTAAATTGTGAAGTCCGCATTGAGTAAAAATCGTTTCCCAGTCGATTCCAAAATAAAGATTCAAGAGATTTTTTTAAATTCAAAGTATGTTATAAAGTATAGTTTTAATCAAATTCATTATTAAATGTTTGTGCCCAACCAGGCGAGGTAGACTCAATTGCTGTAAGATTAGTTATAGTAATATATTAATACCAATTTTTTTTGGATTCAATGTTTGTGCCCAACGAATTGCTGTCTCCTTAAAGACGAGTTTAAATCAATATGGAAGACTTCGAGAGCACACGTGGATGTGTTTTGATCTGATCTCACGAATTTTGTAAGTTCGGGTGGAAATTCTTCCAAATAAATTTTCATCAGACTCATCAAACACATCATAAATTTAATCAGAAATTCACATTCAAACTTTTGAAACCTATAAAACTTTGATTTGACACATATTACCTATTTTTTTCCCCATAAACTTTATAGAAAAAGACATTGATCTGACACCTACAACCTAATATTTATTTCAAATCCCAACATTCAAACTCAATCAAAGTAGGATTTCAGCTTTTTTAAAATCACAATATCCAACATCCAAAACTTAATAAAATGGGGTTTCAAATGTTTCACCGAAACCAGCCACATTTTTTTCGAAACCAAAACCCGCGAAAGTGATCCAAAATCCTTCCAAATAGAGCCTCATTTCTTTATTTTTCCTCTTATTTCAAGTGGAATAGTCTTTGATACCTATAAAACTTTGATTTGGCACATACCACCTATTTTTTTCCCCATAAACTTTATAGAAAAAGACATTGATCTGACACCTATAACCTAATATTTTGTTCCAAATCCCAACATTCAAACTCAATCAAAGTAGGATTTCAGCTTTTTTAAAATCACAATATCCGACATCCAAAACCTAACCAAATGAGGTTTCAAATGTTTCACCGAAACCAGTCACATTTTTTTCGAAACCAAAACCCGCGAAACTGATCCAAAATCCTTCCAAATAGAGCCTCATTTCTTTAATTCTTCCTCCTATTTCAAGTGGAATAGTCTTTGATACCATGAATAGAACTTCGATACATTTTAAGAACATCGAATTTTTTAACGAGTTAATCGAAATCAATATGTAAGTTTTACTTTTAAACATGTTCTTCGATTTATAATCTTTTCAAGTATTTGATATTTTCGAACTTTTTTTAGTATTATCTTATTGAAATATACAACGATAATGATATTATATTATAATAATTATAAGATTATAAGAACTCTTCGTTTTTTTCTTTTTTTTTTCTTCGATATAGTTTTTTTTCCTTTTTTGTTTCCTTTGGGTATATATATATATATTCACACCAATTGTCAATATTTTCTTAAAATATATGTTGAAAATGGAAAATGACATTTTGTTATGCAAATAGAAAGCGCGTGGAGACACCAAAGGGACCCACGTAGACCCTTTACTTCAAAAAAAGGGTATGCATGCTGCATGAGTGCCACGTCAGTACGCATAGATGACCTATAAATGGCAGCATAACCTGCATCAGGCTCTCTAAAATCTACAGTTGTCGAACAGCTAGCCTGCCGAATTAACAAGCTGATTTTTGCTTAGCACGTAGCCAATAATATTCTGTATTTTGATATTATACAAAAGTTGTGGAAATTTGAATTTATTACTACATTCATTTAATATTATTGTTCGCTTTGACAAATAAGTTTCGTTTCAAAAAAATTTCATAATGAATCATTTTTGTCATTAACTATTTCATACATTTTCTTCTATTTTTTTTATTGATGACTAGTTGATCAACAATTTATAAGGCTTACTTCAGCGGCAAGGGTGAAGGTTCGAATTCCATTTGGAATTTGGATTGAAACATTTTCCTGGGTCTGTCTAAGGGTCATTTGTGGTGAAGACCACTTTGTGCGCAGAGTGTACAACAGTATGATAGGATCCCGAGGCTTGGTGGAGCCACTGCGATTTACATCCTTCATCGTTCTAGGGCAAGAATTCTGAGGGTCCAGGATTAGTCTAGCGTAAGCTTGGACACCTGGGTTATAAAAAAAAAAAAGAAAAAAAAAGGAAAAAATCGCATTAAAAAATTAAACGTGTCTATCAATTTAAAGCATAAAAATTTGATAAATGTGCTAATTAAATTGAAATGAATGGGAGTAATTTACCTGAAATTGACTTTTCGTTGTATTGGGCTAGGAAAAGTGAAGCTGCAATTAAATCTCAACAACATTGGGCCTTTGAAAAGGAAAATTTAGTTTTTACTGCCTTCACTTATTGGGCCCCTACTTGAACTTTATCGCTTTATTTATGAATGCTAAACAATAAAAGTCTCATACTACCATACTATAGCGGCTATGAATTTATGATTTGAAAAAGCTTAGGACCCCTACATAGGATGAATAATATAATTTTGCAATAAAAAAAAATTATAACTTATTTTTCCGAAATGACGAATAAAAAAAAATTATAACTCAAACAAACAATTATTTTTTTTTTATCTCTAAACAAAACATATACAAACTCTACTATGATTTGACATAAAGTAACCTATCTCTTACACAATTTATCTCACAACAAACATGATTTGACGTAAAGTCTTCACATCTTACACCTACAACCTAACTCTTCCAAAAAAAACGTACACCTACTTTATTTCTCAAACCACTATCTCAAAACTCAAACAAACAACATTACGCAAATCGAGATTATTTCACAAACCTTCACTAATCTCCCAAACTACTTTCCCAAACACCAAACAAACAGGCCCTAGATATTTCTTCTCTCCTTTTCAAGTAACCATTAAAATAAGTTATAGTTTTTTTTTATTCGTCATTTCGGAAAAATAAATATTTACTTGTATTTGTCATTGTAGGAGTTCGATGTAAAATAAAAATGTTAAAATTTTTGCTTAAAAAAATGACTATTTATTACATTTCTTAATCTAATTGTCATCCACCAAAACAACAAATAAAAAAATCAAAAGAGTAACTCTAGGAAATCTAATTCTATTTTTTTTTTTAATTACGACCGAAAAGTGCCAAAGGTATAGGTCTTCCACAGTGTGGTGTCTCCAGTAGAAATTGAACTTGAATCTCGCCTCTCGAGATCGCACGTCAATACCACTTGGTCCAACCACCTTGAATATCTTATTATGTATATAAGTTACTGTTGAATTTAAAAAAACATACAAAGCTACTCGAATTTTCTAGCATTTAAATATATTAAAGCTCATTCTGTGTGTTGTCTAAATTCCATTGTCCAACAATTCCACCAAATTGAAACGCAATCTTAAGTTCAACAAACATCAAATAAAAATTAACATGTTTTGACTCTACCAGACTCGTTTACACTTTCAAATTGTTATAAAATGAATTTGCTAATTTGCTATGGTATCTTATATCTTAATATAAACAACATTAATGACGTCATTGCTTTAAAATCTGAGCTACGTAAGATATGATCTTAAGCATCACCCAATAGTTAGATCTCAACAAATGGACCTACTATTCGGACAAAAAATGTGAAGAGTAGCCACAAAAAGAGAAAGAGAATATCTATGAATATATGTAAGAGCAATCTTGTCATACACTAATTGCATTTTCTAGCTAAGTATTTCCTTGATCTTCGTTTTTTGGTCCTCCGTTAATGAACTGGGAAATAGAACCTCAAATGCGACATATAAATCGCCTTTCTTGTTACTAAAATGTAATGGCATCCCTTCACTTTTAAACTTCCTTACTTCCTTGGGTTTTGTAACACCCTGAGAAAAAGGATCGTTATTTACGAAACATTCAATCTTTATTAAATTTTGGCGATAAATTGCAACTAAAGTAAACTCACCTTAGAGCTAATGTCCACCAAATGTTCATCAAGGTGTTTTATGGTTTTTTCAAAACCAACAAGAGCTTGTACCTGAGAGTTTAGTTAATACGAAAGCAGAGCATCAATTAATTTTTAGTAGAAAAGAGACATTTTTGTCTCATTTACATAATGGTTTGGCAATAAAATTGAAGTGATTACGATGCAAAGAAAGAAACTGCAGGATTGTTGGCACAAACAACATTACCAAAGTAATAGTTACTGTCATATGCAGATCATTGCCTTCCCTTCTAAAGCGATCATGAGGTGCAGTACGTATGCGAAACTGCAGAAAAAATGATAATCAACAAGCAAGAAAGTGAATGCTGAATAATGAGAACAAGAGTAAAGTGGTATGGATTCATTAATTAAAAACCAACGGTGATCAAACCTTTAGATCGCCAGGTTCACCATCAATTCTTGGCTCACCATCGTCATAAAATACCACTTCCTGTAAAATAAACAGTAAGAGCTCATTTTCTCAAAACCACCACAAAGTAATGCGAATTCGGAGAAAGATAGAGTGTGATGCATTAGAACAATTCATAGAAAGATCTTCAGTAAGTCCCTCATCCAGGTTACAAGAGATTATTATGCAAAGATCAGGCAAAAGGAACAGATTTTTAGATGAAAATTTAATTCAAGCAGCCACTCAAGTATACACAATTTTTAGCTGCTCCCAAGTGTTTCAATGACTAAATTCCCTTGGTAACACAGTTTGGCATTAACACAACTATTGAAGCAAATCTGGGAGTGTTCCTCACACGCTCGATAAAAAAAGAAGGGCTTCTCGTAAATTGTAACTGTTTTAACAAATTTCTCCATTTCAAATTGTAGCAGTGAATATTTTTATAAACCTAGGAAAAATATAGAACATGTCATCTTATGATATAATTATGTCATAGATATCTGATAAAAAGGTTGCCCATATTATAACTTGCATTACTACTGCTTTTCCTTTCACAGTTAGGTATAGTTTAAACCCTAATAGCTTTAGAACTGGCAGTAACCACCTTCGATAAATGAACAAAATCAAGCTATTTTATTTAACAATAAAACTGTAATTTGTAAACTTTCAAAATAAAATATTAACAATCCTACAACATTTACTTTCATGAAAGGCATCGTTATCGTTAACTTTCCTGACCATTATGATTATGCAAAATAACCATTAACAGGAAGGATACAAGGTTTTTGCAAGTTACACTCGTGGACCATAGAGGCACGCATTTTCAATAGGCAGTTAAAGATTATAATAAACAAGTCTAGCATTCATTAATGAATGGTCCTATGTGTGTAATGTATAATAGATGGACCTATCTTGAATATGCATTCACACACCCAACACAGGCAACTTAAAAAGTTCTCGAAATTAGTGCAGATATGAATCAGGAAGAAAGATGAAATTATTCGTTAGATAAAAGCAAGGAGGCGGAGGAAGCAAATACTCAATTAGGATACAGTGGGAGGATAAGAATTAGCACATATATACATGCAATATGACGGAGTATCTTTTACAGGAAGGATGCAGGCACAAAAATATTAAATAAAAAGAAAGGAGCTTACTTGCCCATCCTGCATGCCTTTCTCAATATCCACAGTGATGAAATCACCCTCCCTTTCATACTTCACATTTGGGCATTGTTCACAAACCTGAATTGAATGCAAGATGAATTACATAGATGCTACAGGGAGAAAAGAAGTACACAAGCAGGATCAAGATGATGCAGTCTATTAGAAGATGTTAACTGAAGTGTGGTTCTTCATTAAGAATTAACATACCTGCTCTGTCATCTGCTGAAACATCCCTGGACCAACTTGCCTATGATAGACCTCATTTCTACATTTGCAGCTCCTCTTCCCTGGGGCTGGTTTTATAACATTTTTAACTCTCCAAACCTGATAATATTCCAGGTTCCAAATTCAAATATAATCCTATGATGTCGATCTTTTGGAGACTCAAGTAGGATCTAAAGTTGAAAAGTAAGAAATCTGCTTAATTGCATGGAGAAATAGGCATAGAAATCTATAACAAAGTACACATTTAAACCTTCGTCCATTTAAATGCAATAGAGTTTTTATTTTTAAACGAAGTATTCTGCTCTATAACTTGATAATTAGATAGCATACATATGACAATATAGAGTAAACAGAAAGACCAATATTGCTCATTCTTAAAGGAACTTATTCATTTTCAACTATTAAACATTTGACATTCTGCATAAAATGATCATTAGATGAACAAATCACCTTCAGAATCAAGAATTCAAACAGCATGCAAGCTTACTTTCATGCCTATATGTATCAAATTCAGTACCTTCAAAGTACCCCCCAAGTACAAATCTTCAAGTGTTGCATCCAAATCAACAATCACATCATCACCTTTTGCAATCCTATCTTCTTCTTCTTCCCTGGAACCTCCGCCAAAGAACCTAAAGAGATATTTCCTTGTCAGGAAAGCAGATTCCAGACTTACAGACTAGAGTTTCAATATCACAATAAAAAAAATGCCAACACATTAAAAAAGAGTCAAACAAAACAACCAATAGAAGTATTAGAAATCTGATAAACTAGCTATAACAAATCAAAATGACATGGAAGCATTGGCACTTAAACCACTCTAATTCCATGTTATAAGTTTTAGAGCAATAAACAAGAACAATGACTACCAAACACAAATTGCAATATTGTTGTGTAACTCATAAATTAAAACATGTCAGCACCAACAATAATCATAAACTGAAATTGAATATATTAACGCCATTATTATGGTTTATGAAGCCAGGAAAATAATATAAACACAAAAATAATACATTAGACAATACTCCAAATTGGTCGGGAAACTTACTACAAAAATAACGCCATTAGAAAATAATATAAACACAAAAATAATACATTAGACAATACTCCAAATTGGTCGGGAAACTTACTACAAAAATAACGCCATTAGAAAATAATATAAACACAAAAATAATACATTAGACAATACTCCAAATTGGTCGGGAAACTTACTCATTAAATATATCATGAATATTTGATCCCCCTCTTCCACCACCATTTGCTGCATGCTGCTTTAGACCATCCTCACCGTATCTATCATATATACCTCTCTTTTCACTATCTGACAATACTTCATAAGCTACAAAAATCCAAACCATTTCAACCCAATCAAAACCCTCCAAAAATATAACAAATACTCACAACACTATTTTTCTAATCTACTTAACACACCATTATCGAAATAACAGTAAATATATAGAGTAAAATGAAACAACACCATTATTAATTTCAGCAAATTTCTTGTTCGCCTCTTCATTTCCTTGGTTTTTATCAGGATGATACTTGAGTGCGAGCTTTCTATAGGCACGCTTTATTTGGTCATCTGCAGCGCCTTTAGGCACTTGAAGAATGTCATAATAACTCTTCCTGTAAAAAAAATCCGAAAATTACAACAATTTAACTTTCCATTTCAAATCATATACAGTAAACGTAAATTTCATTTTCAACTTACGCGGCAATGGCAGCAAGATAGTACGATATAAAGCAGAAAAGGAGCAATAATTTTGATCTTCGATGCGCCATGTTGCTCAGGCACAGAGATCAAAATTCTAGGGATTTAAATCAGATCTGCAAAATACTATTGAAACTTTGAACTGGTTGAGAAAAGGAACGTATATGTATGTGTGTGTGACTGAGAGATTTCACTGTGTGTGTGAGAGTAATGAAGATGGTGAAAGTTGAATGGCGGAAGGGGATGCAAATTTTGATTTTGCAGAACGAAATGCTGAGAAATCGATGAATCAGTAATCGTTTACGTGGCAAACGTGGTCTTAAGGAAACGGACCAATTAGAGTGCGCCCTGAGAAGTTAGAGCCAATAACAATTTGCCACGTATCTGGGTACCTGTTGGAGGGTGGCCGGGTTGGAACTAGACTAGTATGTGCTAGATCCATCACAATCTATTATTTGTATGTGTTGATCCAATATGAATTCAAATTTTATGAGATTCGATCCAAATTCGATCCAAGTGAAAAATTTAACGAATCTTTATGGATCGGATCCTTTGAATTTGAATCGGATTTGGATCAGATCCACGAATCTGATCCATATTGCCACCCCTAGAACTAGTATTGCTAGAAAAGGAAACAAAAATGGCTCAATTTTGGCCATTTTTGGCACGGTTCACTTAGTTTTGATTTTGAGAAATTGTTAAGATGATTTTAATAAAAAAATTTGAAATACGGTTTGAACGTTTAATTTTATGGTTTTTAAAACTTTAGATATAATTTTTTATTTTGAGAAAAAAATTTAAAGGTATAATTTAAGTTAAATTTAATATTGGAATTTCAGGAAAAAAAAATAGATGGTATATTTAAATTGATGTATTTATAAAATAAATGATAGATATTAAATTAGTGTCATTTATAGATTTGATATTATTAGGTTTTAACTTATAATATAAGACATGAGTTTCATAAAATTTATGGTCAAGTTCATTTTTATATGAGTTTACCACAGTTTAATTTGGCCCGGCTTCACAAAATTGCGAAATTGGGTAAACGTTTCTATAGGCCCAAACGAAAGGCCTTTGGAAAAGTGATATTTAGTGTAGTTGGGCCAATAGCCCAATAACAGTAGCACATTTGTCAAGGTGAAAGTAAAATAGGTTAAAGTTGTGTATAGGGCTATCAATGGAGCGGATTTCAATCTGAATTCGATTTGAATTTGGTCCGATTTATTAGGATAATTATTACATTAGTGATTCGATTAAGAAGATTCATAATCCGAATTATATTAAGCGAGTATGGATCTAGGCTGATCTGATCCGTTACAGATCCTTATCCGATATGTATTATTATATATTTAAACCAATTTAAAAAAACAATTATCTATGTTTCACAAAAATCTTTTATTATATTAAAAATAATCTTACAAAGAAATACGTGAAATATGTTGTTGGATTGATCTGATAGATAATTGGACCTACAATATATTAATTTATGCTATTTGATATGGAAAAAACAAACCTTAATCATTCATCCTTTAATTTATGTCTTCTCTTCCATTTCTCAATGCTAAGTTTTCGTTTTTATTTTATTTTGTTTATTCCTTTGATCTAATTTTTACTGTTTATATTTGCCCACCATATTCTATCTTCTACAATTTTCGGGCAATAGTTTCATTGAAATAAGTAAAATGTTACATTTTTAATTTATGATGGTGGAATCTGCAAGTGATTTGGAGAAAAACGAGAAAAATTTATTGTTAAGAGTGATAAACGGCGAATCCGGTTGCTAATATTCAAAATCCGAGCAGAACCAAATTCGGGTCAGGATAGAAGAAATGGAAACCGAACACGATCCGGATCCGGATCGACCCTGATCCGGTCCGACCCATTGACAGCCCTAGTGTAGCAATTACACCTAAAAATATTATTTGTAATATTTACCCCTTAATTAATGAATATAACTTTGAAATATTAACTTTCCTGGCTTGACAATAGTCCTTTCCTGTTGTAGTAAAAAGTTAAATTTTTTCTGCCCAAATACCCTTTACTTTATAAATTGTTGTTAGTTTTTCTCATACCAATGTTGTTATTAAGCTTATACTATTTTACATCAAATTGTATTTTTCATGGTGAATATTATTTCATACTTATTACATTTGTTATCAATTATTATAGTTTTACCTCCATTATTATTTGAAATTTTGAACAATTGTTATCTTTTCTTTATTATTTTTCAAGATTTTCAGTAGCTCTTTGGATTTTTAATCTTAATGAGATTCAAACCGTCATTCTCATCATTATATGTCTAATTTTCCAGGACCGTTGAAACATGCTTCAGTTCAAATGGCATGGACAATAAAAAAAATTTGTTTTAAAGTTTATTGGTTGTGACAATTGAAATTGAAGTTATATCTCATTTTTATCAACCATTGTTTTCCTTATTTTACCAAGGGTAAATTTGTTTTTTTTTATAAAATCGAACCGCATTAGACAAATGGATGCAATTTTATAACATGGTTAAATTTTGGCAAATGTCTTGAAATTTGTCCATAATTAGTGATCTATGCAAGTTTACGAAATAGATGTAATTTTATGAAATTGTTGGAACCTACAAATACAATAAGTGTGTAATTTTTTTCATTGTCTACGTAGAAGGTTCACAAGTTCACTTTAACACTTGATCACAGTACATCACCAAATCAATTTTGTAAGCTAACCCATCCACAACACCACCCAAAACTCAAGGGTATTATGGGACTTCATTTTATATTAGTGATGTTAAATAATTTCACTATATATAAGCATTACAAGTAATACTTCACGGAATAATTGATGGGTCTTCCTAAAATAAGATTTTATTGAACATAAGTGTGTATATGAGATACCCCATCTCAACCTTTAAAAAAAATCAATAATAAATCTAAACCACAATTTATGGTCAAAATGTCCAATTATGATACGGCATTGAACATTTAAAAAAAATAAACATATGTTAAATTACATACTAACGCTTTAATTAATATGTTTTCAAAAATTCTGTAATCTCTAATTAATTTCAGATCTCTTTCCCAAAAAAAATAAAAATCGAGGAAATTACACTTTTTATATCAAACTTTTGCCTACTTTATACATTTCATACTAAATTTTTCAAAAAGACAAATTTCGTACAAAAGTTGGACAACTTTTTTTACATTTCATTCGGCTGATAGCTTTTGGATGAAAAATGTCACGCGTCAAGCACGTTTCTGTTTAAGTCACCATATTTATCTCTTTAGGGGATATTTGCAATTGGGCAAATATACTTAAAAAGGTAAAAATTGAGAGGGGGTAATTGCAATTATTGCCTTCACCAATTCCTCTCTCTTCACCTCCCACACCACAACCATCGCACAACCCTTCCCCACATGAAAACAAATCTTTACATGAGCAAAGTAGTTGGATTTGTAAGAAGTGTTGTGACTAACTATGAAAATTCATGTGAGGGGGCACATGTATATTTTCCGTCTAACAAAAATTAAATAGAATTATTTGAGGCGGTAAAGTGCTTAATTTGTACATATGGGTGCCACAATATGTGACTTTGGGGGACAAGATTTTTGTCAAATTTTTAAAGTGGATTTTATAAATCATATGAAAGTTTTTGTCAATTAGTTTATCCGAAAATAGGTGAAATCAATGAAAAAATGGTTTCAATCGATGAAATTGAAAAAAAAAACTTATGAGATTGGTGATTAAAAGAGTTAACTTGGTCCAAAACAATTTAAATTGCTGAAATTTGTGAAGAAAACGGGTTAAATCAATAAAAAATATTAACAACCGATGAAACTAATGAGAAAACAAATGGAATCGGTGGGAAATTGGTCAAACGGTTAAAAATGATTTAAATCGATGAAAAATTGGTGAATAATTTAAATCGATCAAAACAGTGCAACTCGATGAAAATATTGAAAAAAGAAGCAGAATAAATCGATGAAAATTAGATTAAATCGATTATAATGGTGTAACTCGATGGAAAAATAGTAAAATAATGGGTTAAATCGATCAATAATATTTTAATTCGATGAAATTAACGCAAACATAAATGATATAGGTGAATAGTCGGTTACCTCAGTCAGAAACGGTTTAAATCGATGAAAATGGTGAAAAACGAATTGAACCGATAAAAATTAGCTTAAATTGATGTAATTAGGGAAAAATATGTGAGATTGGTCAAAAAAGGGGTTAAACAGGTAAAAACGGGTAGTAAAAATATTAGATAGGTCAAAAAATATTTTAATCAACAAAATTAGTGATAAAAATTGATGAAAACCGTGGAAAATGTCAAAATGATTTAAATCGATCAAACTAATGAAAATGAGTTAAATCATTGAAAAATTTGATGAAATAAACTATTAGTTGGTTCATATATGTAATTGTTCAATGAAAATACAATAAAGTTGTCCAGCTCAACTGGTTTAATCCTTTAATATGTGTATATATATATATATGAGGTCAAGAGTTCAAATCCCACATAACAAGAAGTTAATGAAAAACACATTCCTAGTTGCACGGGCTCACATTGCCTAGGAACGACTCAGTCATTTCTAAGTCGAGGTTCAATGTTTTGCTCCGACCCGATTTCTATTAACGAAATAAGCAACAAAGAAGTTGTAAATAGGTTCCAACTGATTTCCTTCAAATTAGTGATAAAAATAAACTAACGGAAACATTTCGATGCTAAATCCGTTGGAATGATTCCAACTGACTGGTGACAAAATACCGACATATTTTATCCAACAGAATAATTTTGATGCTATATTCCATCACAACGTTTCCAACGGATTGACAATAGAATACCAACCAATTTATGCCGTTAGAAATCAATTAGTAATTTTCCTACGCATTTCCATCAACAAAAATTGTCGCAAAAAATATCCGGGCCCGATCGTTCATCCGACGCTTTTTCCAACAAAAATGAACTATCGCAACATTTACCAAAGAAAGAAAGAAAAAAAAAAAAAAAAAAAAACCGTTGCTTCATTTGTCTAAGGGGCCTTTACATATGAATAAACTAACAAAAAAAGTATCGCTACGCATGAATACTAAAGAAAGTCAAGGCTTCACCAACGGAATCTGCCGTAAGTGAAGCCCAATTTTCTTGTAGTGATATTTTATAATATTAAAGTTTTCTGATAATTCGATTTTGATCGAAATTTTAATAAAGACTCAGGCCAAAGAAATCGACTCCTCTATTCAAACATTTTGATATGTTTATTATTGTTCAATATGAACTTGATAGTTTTATTCACCTTGAGTTTGGCATGCATGGATCGGGTCGAATTATGTTACAATCTCGGGTTTTTTGCACTTTGTATCCTCAAAATAGAGATTTAGCATTTTGCACCCCCAAAATATGAATAATTAGGCACTTTGCACCCTCTTTTATTTTCCTCAACAAATCTAGGGACAAAAATAGGTAATTTATTTTTTGAACTTTGGTACTTTGCATCTCCGAAACATGATAAATGGATATTTTATACCTCTGAAATAAAATTAGCACTTAGCACCCTCAAATTAAAAACAAAACATCAACTTGCACCCCCGTAACACGAGAAATTGACACTTTGAACCCCCTAAACACAAAATTAGCACTTAGCACCTCAAATTAAGAAAAAACTCAACAACTAGCACCCCATCATTTATTTGGGCAAAGTTGACCACCGGAATAATAAAATCTAGAGCCAAAACAGGTAATTCATTTACTTTTTTCCTTGAATTTGAAAATACGATTATGAATACTAGAATACTTATTTCTCTTTCCATCTTAAAATTTATTTTTGTGATATGATTCAATCAATTTTTTATGTATTAACTTTCTATAAACTTTTTGTATTCTTTTGGATAGTTTGAGGACATTTGAAAAATTAATAAATAAAAAAATATGTTAAAATAGATTTTGCAGATGAATATTCTAGTATTCATAATCGTATTTTACAATTTTTAAGAAAAAAGAAAATGAATGACCGATTCTTTCCCTAGGTTTTTTTTTATTTTTTTATTTTTTATTTTTTTTTATCACGGTAGCCAATTTTGCCCAAAAGAATGAGGGGGTGCTAGTTGTTGAGTATTTCTTAATCTGATGAGCTAAGTGCTAATTTTGTGTTTGTGGGGTTTCGTGTTTCAGGGATCCAAGTTGAATTCGAGGGCGCTAAGTGCTAATTCTATTTTATGGGTGCAAAATATCAATTTCTCGTATTTTGGGGGTGCTCAGTGCCAAATCCAAAAATAGATCACCTATTTTATCCCTTGGTTTATATAAGCGGGTGCAAATTGCTTAATTATTCATATTTTAAGAGTGTAAAATGCTAAGTCTCTGTTTTAAAGATACAAAGTGTCTATTTTCTATGTTTTGAGGGTGTAAAGTGCAAAAAAACCCTACAATCTCCTTATTTTGGTTCCACGTCAAACTCGGATTGAAATAGTGTAGCCATTCATATAATATTAATGCGTCAATCGGGATCCAAAAAGTTCTAGAATAAATGATGTCTCTGTTTGGAAATGGCCTGAAGTTTGAATCGGTCTCCCGTGAATTTTATTTTTTGCAAATAATGAATGATCTTTTGTATCTTGGGGATATCGAGTAAAATGTGCACCAAAGTAGACCCAATTGTTATTGTTGGAGTTATTTTCAAAATAACTACCAAATAACTTCCAATAATTAATTTCAAATTTGAAATTAAATTGGAAAGTTGTGACTTTTAAATTATGGCTTCAAATTCAAAAAATTGTGTCTATCCTTAATAGACACAAATATGTCTATAAAAGACAAGTACAATTCTGAATTTGATACAACTTTTTCTCTTCTTCTCCAAGTTACTTATAAATATTTTACTGCAGAAAAATATCCTATAAGTTAGATAATTTTGTCAATTCCGTGTGTGCCCTGTGGTTTATTTCTGTGAGTACAAAACAGAATTAAACATTGGGTTTCATTGTATTCTAAAGGCTAATCGCAAATCCCTATTGTATACCGTGTGGTGGGGGCGAAATAAGTCTTAAGGAAAGTGGCATTGCAACACGCCTTGATTCCATTATTGCAGTCCGCTAGTTGTTTCCTACCGAATTCATAACAATCTTAAGACTTATTTTTGTTACTGCATTAATGGCATCCATCAAAGAGATGTCTTCAAACATTGTGAAACTCGAACGTTTTGAAGGAGGAAAATTCAACCGCTGGCAAAAGAAAATGCATTTCCTACTTGCAACTCTAAAAGTTGTCTACGTGCTCACTCAACAAAAGCCTACAGAAACCAATTAAGAAACTGTTGCTGAAACTCGTGCAAGGCAAAAGTGGGAAAATGGTGACTATATTTGTAGAGGCCATATTTTGAACGGGATGTCTGATGCCTTGTTCGATGCTTATCAAAACGTACCTACTGCAAAGGAACTTTGGGACAAATTGGAGGCTAGATACATGTCCGAAGATGCAAGTAGCAGAAAATTTCTGGTTAGTCGTTTTAATAACTACAAAATGGTTGATGGTCGTTCTGTCATGGATCAATGGCATGAAATTGATCAAATTTTATCAAGTTATGAACAATATAAATTAAAAATGGATGATACCATTGCTGTATCCTCTATAATTGACAAACTCCCACCATCATGGAAAGATGTTAAGAAAACTCTTAAACATAAGAAAGAGGAGATGACCCTTGAAGATCTTGGAAACCATCTTCGTGTTGAGGAAGATTTTCGGAATCAAGAAGAGACTTCTAAGTCCTTTGAGATTTCTGAAAAGAATTCTGAAGTCTCCAAAATCCATGTGGTTGAAGGGGGAGAATCAAACAAACCACCAAATAACAACTTTAAGAAGAAAGACAAGCAACAACAATCTATGAAACCAAATGGCCATAATTTCAAGAAAAAGAAAAAGAAGGGTCCTTGCTTCCATTGTGGAAAACTTGGCCACATAAAGGCGGAATGCCGTCATCTGAAAAAGAATCAAAATGCTCCAGCCCCTAACAACAATTTTGTGGCTATGATTTCTGAAGTGAATCTAGTACAAGATGATGGAGCATGGTGGATAGATTCTGGTGCAACCAAACATGTTTGCAAGGCCAAGAGCCTTTTCAAAAGTCTTGAACCTGTCAATGATGGAAGTGTTATGTTCACGGGAAACTCGGCTACTGCTGAAATAAAGGGCAAAGGGATTGTTCATCTTGAATTTACTTCTGGAAAAATGCTTGTACTTAAAGATGTTTATTATGTTCCTGAAGTTAGGAAAAATCTTGTATCTGGTGGATTGCTTAATAAGTATGGCTTCAAACTAGTTTTTGAGGCTGATAACTTTGTACTCTCTAAGGATGGTGCCTTTGTAGGAAAAGGCTATATGTATGAGGGCATGTTTAAACTCAACATTATTGATAATATTAATAAAGTCATTTCTACTTACATCGTTGAGTCTACTTCTTGTTTATGGCATAGTCGTTTAGGACATGTTAATTATAGAAGATTGCATGATATGGTTAAATTAGAATTAATTCCTGAAATTGATAATAATCATGATAAATGCAAAACTTGTATGCTTACAAAAATAACTAGAATTCCTTTTCCTAAAGTTGATAGATGTTCTAAGTTACTTGACTTAATTCATAGTGATTTATGTGATTTACATAGTACTCCAACTATAGGTGGAAAGAAATATTATGCTACATTTATAGATGACTATTCTAGATTTTGTTATGTTTACTTATTACATTCAAAAGATCAAGTTATGGATAAATTTGAAATTTATAAACTGAAGTAGAATTGCAATGTGAATTATCTATTAAATGTTTAAGAAGTGATAGAGGGGGTGAATACTATAATCCTAAGTATTTCGAGTCCACTGGTATAATTCACCAAGTTACTGCACCATATACACCACAACAAAATGGTATAGCAGAACGTAAAAATAGAGTATTAACTGAAATGGTAAATGCAATGCTTTCTAACTCGGGATTGTCAAAAAGATTTTGGGGTGAAGCTCTATTAACAGCTTGTTATATACTAAATAGAGTTCCAAATAAAAAGAGTAAAACTACTCCATATGAACTTTGGAATAAAAGAAAACCAAACCTTAATTACTTAAGAGTTTGGGGCTGTAGAGCCATTGTAAGGGTGCCTGAACCTAAAAAGAGAAAATTGGGTGAAAAAGGAATTGAATGTATATTTATAGGCTATGCTGAACATAGCAAAGCATATCGTTTCATGGTTCGAGAGAAAAATGATTCATATTCTCTAAATACAGTAATTGAATCAAGAGATGCTATCTTTGATGAAACGAGGTTTAACTCAATTCCTAGACCCATAGATCATGTTATTAACAATGAAAGTATTCCAAAAAATGACAATGTAATAAATGACAAAGAAGAAGTCATTGAACAAAGGAAAAGCAAAAGAGTTAGAAAAGAAAAGACTTACGGTCCTGACTTCTTTATGTTTTTGGTAGAAGGAACAAGAGAAAATATAAATACGCATTTACCTTATTGCTTCAATTTAGAAGGTGATCCTCTAACATATACAGAAGCAGTAAAGTCACAAGACTCTGCATTTTGGAAAGAAGCAATACAAGATGAAATGGACTCTATAATGGGTAATAAAACTTGGAAATTAGTAGACCTCCCTCTTGGTTCCAAGCCAATAGGTTGTAAGTGGATTTTCAAAAAGAAAATGAAAGTAGATGGAACTATAGATAAGTTTAAGGCAAGGTTAGTAGCAAAAGGCTTTAAACAAAAGGAAGGTATCGATTATTTTGATACTTATGCCCCTGTGGCAAGAATTGCTACTATTAGATTATTAATTGCACTTGCATCAATTCATAATCTAGTAATACACCAAATGGATGTAAAAACAGCATTTTTAAATGGTGTTTTAGATGAAGAAGTCTATATGGAACAACCCGAAGGGTTTATAGTTCCTGGACAAGAAAAGAAGGTATGTAAACTTATTAAATCATTATATGGTTTAAAACAAGCTCCAAAACAATGGCACCAAAAATTTGATGAGGTTGTGTTATCTAATGATTTTAAAATTAATGAATCAGACAAATGTGTCTATAGTAAATTCATAAATGGTAAAGGTGTCATGATATGTTTATACGTAGATGACATGTTAATATTTGGTACTGACTTGGAACAAGTAGAAAACACTAAGTAATTCTTGTCAAATAATTTTGACATGAAAGATATGGGTGTGGCTGATGTTATTCTTGGAATAAGAATAATAAGAGATGGTGATAATATAACTTTAACCCAATCTCATTATATTGAAAAAGTACTCAAAAAGTTCGGTAAATCCGAATGTGTACCGGTATCTACACCTTTTGATCCAAGTGTAAAATTAGTACCTAATAAAGAAAAACCAATAACACAACTAGAATATGCAAGAGTTATTGGGTGCTTAATGTACGCTATGACAAGTACAAGACCGGACATTGCTTTTGCTGTTGGAAAACTAAGTAGATATACAAGTAATCCGAGTAAATTGCATTGGAATGCAATTTATAGAGTATTGAAATACTTAAAGAAAACAATGAACTTTGGTATTTGTTATTCAGGTTATCCTTCAGTTTTGGAAGGATATTCCGATGCAAGTTGGATTACAGATAGAATAGATCATGCATCTACAAGTGGATGGATTTTTATGCTCGGTGGTGGTGTTATTTCTTGGGGTTCCAAGAAACAAACATGTATAACCGATTCTACTATGGCTGCTGAATTTATTGCATTAGCTTCAGCAAGTAAAGAAGCAGAATGGTTAAGAGACTTACTCTATAACATTCCTTTGTGGCCAAAATCAATGTCACCAATATCTATTCACTGTGATAGTCAAGCTACTTTGTCAAAGGCATATAGTCATGTATATAATGGCAAGTCTAGACACATTGGGGTTAGACATAGTTATGTAAGACAACTCATCACTGATGGAGTAATCACAATTGACTTTGTACGATCAAATCAAAATCTGGCGGATCCCTTAACAAAAGGCCTCACTAGGGATCTAGTCTTTAAGACAGTAAATGGGATGGGACTAAAGCCTACAAACTAAAATCATTAATGGCGTAAGCTCAACTCAACACTAGTTGCTACTTCAAGTCTTGAGTTCAATGAAACATATTACATCATATAAATGGTTGGAAGCACTAAAATTTATCATCCCAAGGTAAAAGTGCTTAGTACCCGTAAGTTAAAGGAAGGGTGAACATATAGTTCTTAATAGACTCAATATAAAGTACTATAAATACGGGAGTACTAATTAAAGGTCTACCTATATGAGTGAGAAGTGTAGCCGCTTCTAGGAGTTAAAAGGCTTAACTCTGACAACACTCATGAAAGGATACAGACACAAGGCTATATTCGTGTCAACTAAAGTGGCATATATTGGAACTTGGAATTTATGTGTGATATGTACCTAACCATTCAAAAAGGAATAGTTGGTTCAAAGCTAGTCTACCATACATTCCTAAGTGGCAGCAAAACATTTCACTAAGTGACTGTTCAAATCGAACCGATACATTCATTTATGCATACATTCCACAAAATTATCAAAATTTGGAGATTTTGAAAATGGTGGGGGATTGTTGGAGTTATTTTCAAAATAACTACCAAATAACTTCCAATAATTAATTTCAAATTTGAAATTAAATTGGAAAGTTGTGACTTTTAAATTATGGCTCCAAATTCAAAAATTGTGTCTATCCGTAATAGACACAAATATGTCTATAAAAGACAAGTACAATTCTGAATTTGATACAACTTTTTCTCTTCTTCTCCAAGTTACTTATAAATATTTTACTGCAGAAAAATATCCTATAAGTTAGATAATTTTGTCAATTCCGTGTGTGCCCTGTGGTTTATTTCTGTGAGTACAAAACATAATTAAACATTGGGTTTCATTGTATCCTAAAGGCTAATCGCAAATCCCTATTGTATACCGTGTGGTGGGGGCGAAATAAGTCTTAAGGAAAGTGGCATTGCAACACGCCTTGATTCCATTTTTGCAGTCCGCTAGTTGTTTCCTACCGAATTCATAACAGTTTTTAGATTAAAATACATTACATTCTAGAAGAATCTTTGATTTCATAATTGTTTTACATAATTGTTACGGGATACGTGTTGGAAAATTCTTGTTTAAACCCTGTTTTTCATAGACCATACACAAAATCTTGTCAATATGTTTGGTGGATGCATTGATTTTGTTCATGGTCTATGAAAAACCTGATTTAGACAAGTATCACTCATTCGTGTTGATGAGCAGATCTCCTAATGCTAGAGCAAAAAGTC
Organism: Penstemon barbatus; assembly: GCA_003313485.2. NCBI lineage: Eukaryota > Viridiplantae > Streptophyta > Magnoliopsida > Lamiales > Plantaginaceae > Penstemon > Penstemon barbatus. The sequence continues at coordinate 17,477,353 of CM064877.1, read as the reverse complement.
GGTAACTGACATATATGCCCTTTTTCTTAATAACTCAACAAATTTTAAGGAAGAAATAACTTTTTTCTCCATGTTCATCGATTTAATTTTAATCTCTAATTTTTCCACATTAACAACAATTTTCATTGAATATACAAAGAGAGTAAACATTAACGAGGGCCAACAATTAATTTCTCAATTACGATCATAATATCAAAACAAGGTCCAAATTAAAAAGGCTAACATAAATAGAACATGGTTGTAGAAACCGAGCATGTACGGCTCCGATGGTGTCGCCTATCTTCTATTGAAGCCACACAAATAGAATCCAAATCAAATGGTTAATACTAAGGGTGTAATCGAGTAAAGTAGCGTCGAATAATATAGTGTTCAAGCATGATTTGAATTTTATCGAGCTTGAAATTTTGTATTTGAGTTTCGTTTGATTGTTAAACGAGTCGAGCTCAAAAGAGTTTTTGGTGAATGAGCTCGAGCTAAGTATCGAGTTGCTTGATATTTTACATGTATTTTATCAATCTTTTGCTTATCGAGGTCGAGCTCGAGCTCGAGCTCGAGCCGAACTTTAAAAGTTATCGAACAGAAAATGATATTCAAGCTTGTTTGATTTGTGTGACAAATTGAGCTCAAATAAGCTTTTATCGAACGAGTTTGAATCGAATATCAAGTAGCTTGGTTTTATTTTCAGCCCTAGTTAAAACTGAGTAAGAGATTTATGATTCTTAATATAAGATTTTTTTATGTTTTTAATATTTAAAGAGACATTTAAGAAGGGTAGAGTAGGGATTACTTAAATATTGGTATTGCTATGGGTTTAGGGATTTAACTCTGGCTATATCGACATCAATTAATTAAGAATTAATATTATTTAATTATAACCTTATACTTAAGTTAGAGATATTTGATTTAATGTGATGTATAATAGCATTTTTGTTATATCTCAAATTGATATTATAATGCTATATAATTATAATATAAAATGTTAGACTATTCATTGCTATATATTATCTACGTGTTAGTAGTGTTAAATTATTTTTGATCTCATAAAATTAGAGTTATTTTTGTTAGATAATGCAAATCATCAATCAAGTAAAAAGTATATCCGACTGTAAATTAAAATATTTTTACGTAAAAATATTTACCTACACAAAATTTTAGAAACTAAAGCAGGTATCCATTTTTTTTTATTTTTTGAGAATTAAAGCATGTATCATTATTTAAAGGAAACAGTACAGTCAAATTTACTCTATTATATCGACCCACTAGGAAAATTTGTCAAGCGCGGTCTCTCCTCTACACGACAGTCTTCTTCACTATTATTTAGGCACTACAACCATGGATCAAAATTTTCATCTTTTCCCGCGAAAATATCGAAAAGTTTTCGTTTTTTAATTAAGCAAAATAAAAATAAGATGTTATTCTGAAAATATTTGTTTGTCATAAACGCTGTTATTTTTCTAAATTTAGTAACTTTTATTATAATTTTTCCTTAGTGTTTCCGAAATATTTCCAAAAATCTCGAAAAGTTTTCAATATTTAGCTGACTGAAACATACAATCGAAACGAAATTTTGATCCATGACTCGAAAAAAAGTGTCGTCGAAATCAAGATTTTCGACGGAATATATTTTTAACAGAAATTCAACGGAATTATTTTCCGTCGAAATTTCTGGATTTTTTTTTTCTTTTTTCGCGAAACTATTAGATTTCGATGGATAAATTTCGACGGATATATGTTCGGTCGAAAAATTTCGACAGAAATAATTTCTTTCGAAAATTTAAGTAAATTTTCAACGGATTATTGTCCGTCGAAATTTTTCTGTCGAAAATTTCCTTTTTTCTAGTAGTGAGGGTATTAGCAATAATCACCTGCTTTTGTTTATTTTTTAACGCAATTTTGTTCAAAAATAAGTCGTTGGTGTTCGAAATAAACAACGAATTAGGATTGCCATTACATAAAATCAGATTTTGTAGTTGTTCTAATTATTGAGGTAAAGACATAATTACCCTCAATTTCTTACATATTTCTTATATACCTTTATAAACGTATGCCTTGTCATAATGTTTTTCTAATAAAATTAACACTAAAAATCAATTGAAATTTTAATTTTATTTTTCAAGACATCAATTACTACTTTACAATTAATTATATATCATTAATTTATACTTTAGTGGGACCAAACAGTCAAATTCTCCATTCAATGATAGTTGTCATAAATTATATCCACATACTAAATAAACATAAAATTTACCTCCCTTTGATATGTCTAATGTGCAATTTACCTCATTGTTATAAACATAAAAATAGATAATTTACCTTCCTGTAAAATGAAATAATGAGCAATTTACCTCAGCGCGCGAGAAAGCCCATAACAAGCTTACTTCGGGCTTCGAATTCTACAGAGTCAAGGAAAAAAGACAAAAGAAAATGGATTGGAAGAGTCCGACTTACTATGTTTAGGAAGCGTACCCTAGTTCGCATTGGTGGTATGAATTAATGAGCAATTTACCTCCCTATGATATGAACTAACGAGCAATTTAGAGGGAGACAATGTGTTTCTTTTATAAAAAGACAAGGAAGTATTTTGCACTTTTTCTTATCACAAGAAGTTAAATTGCCTATTTAAAATATCATATGAAGGTATTTTACCCTTTTATTTAACACGGAAAATTAAATTGTCTAATTAGAATAACACAATGAATTAATTTGCTATTCACTCTAAAAGAACAAAAACCGACCATTTAATTATAGGTTTTCAAAGTCATATATAAGTACGTCATTTGATCAAAATGCAAAATATACAACAATTTTGTCCCCATGCAAAAAGCAAACAATCACTCAACAAAACAATAGGCTATATTACGTACCACAGGTAGATGGCATTCATTAAAGCGGTGCTTAATATCTCGGGTGCCCTTTTCTTCTTTTGTTGAGAGGAGTAAATGAGATAATAACTAAACCCAAAAAAACAAAAAAAAAACAAAAAAAGAAAAAAAGAAAAAAGAAAAATCAACGTGGGAGATTGATAGCCTCGGTTTGAAAATTCTCGACGGAGGAGAAGCCACGACGAGTATATGGCTTCATATATAGCACTCGTGGCAATCTTGCCTCCACTTGCGTTCCATTGTATTAGAATAATTATTTTTAGTGTACTAGTTTTTAATTACCCTATAAATCAAAATGCATGTAAGGGTCTAATCGAGTCGAGTGGTATTGAACGACACACATTCTGTCTAAGTTCGATTTGAATTTTATTGAGCTTGAAATTTTGTTTCTGAATTTGATTTGATTGTTAATCAAGCCGAGCTCAAACAAGTGTTTATTAAACAAGCTCGAGCCGCGTATCGAATAATTTGATATTTTACATTTGTATCATCAATTTTTAACTTATTTAGTGGAACTGGAGTCGAGCTTCAAAAATTATTAAATGAAAAAAAAATGCTCAAACTTGTTTGATTAGTGTGACGAACCAAACTCGAGTCGAGTATCGAATAACTTGATTTAATTTACAGCCTTAAATGCATGGTAGTTATCGACAACTTTGAAGTGATAAGGGGGTTATTGTATATTTTTAAAGAAACTCGAGGATTATTACAGATTTATTATATTAACATATGCGTTATTGTCAATTAGGGTGAAAAACTATAGGTGTTTTTTCATTTTACTCGGAAAAATACTTTAATTAATATAGAGTGAATACCAGTTAGCTAGGCCAACACATATTATATTACGATATTAATTATTTAGAAACGATATATGGAACCATATCATAATTACTATTAATTACACAAACTCGTATGAGTTAGAGATTTTAGGGTCTATTTGGATGGGTTTTGGCTCGGTTTCGCGGGTCTCGGTTAAAAAAAATCGGTTTGGGTGATTTCGATGAAACCTTTGAGACTTCATTTGGATGAGATTTGATTCTTGGGTTTTGTGGTTTGAATAAGTTGAAACCCCACTAGGATTAGGTTTGGATATTGGGGTTTAGGGGAAAAAGTAGATGATGGGTGTCAAATCAATGTCTTTTTTAGTGAGATTTGGGGGAAAAAAAAAGTAGGTGGTAGGTGTCAAATCAATGTTTTATAGGTTTGAAGAGTTAGAGTGTGAGTTTCTGAATAAATTTTTGGTGGTTTTATGGGTTTGACGAAAACTCGTTTAAAAGAGTTCTGGCTCGATCTCGCGAGACCCGCAAGACCGGGTCAAAACCCATTCACACACGAGCTTAGCTTCTATTGTTGATATATATGCCCCTCACTTCATGTTGCAATAAGTACAATATTACACCGTGTAACTATGAGAAGCATAAATTAAGTCAAACGGCTAGGGCTACAGTTTCTAGTCTTACTTTTTTTTTTCTTTTTTCTTTTTTTTGGAAATAGTCTTACTTTGACATATAAATTAAGTTTACATTTATAGAGCTAATATCAGTTTACCTTTCATTAAAAATCATAATATTCAATTTACCCCTTATAAAAAAAATTAAAGAAGCAATTTATCTTTTTTAGTCGAAGATTATAATTCACTTGCCGAAATTGAGAGTGAGCACGAAAATTACTGTAATATAGGGGGATAAATTTCCATATTTGTCATAATACAGGGATAAACTATCACATTATCATAATACATGGAGGTAAAATTCCACATATAATAATATCAGATAGGTGGTGTGAAACTTTTATAAGATTATTGTCTTATAAGGGAGTAACTTGCTCATATTTCAAATCACAGAGAAATAAATTGAACAATATGAATATCGGAATAAATTGCCATTAAACTCCATTTATATACATATAAATATTACTCCACAGTCCACATGACACAATTAATAATTATCCAAGTTTCTCCTTTACAATTGTACATATATATATAGGCTCTCGCTTTCTGTTAGTGTGTACATATATTATATATATTTATATATATTGTTTTGAAATAAATATAAAAATATAGTTTAGAAAATGGGAAGGGCACCTTGCTGTGAGAAAGTGGGCATGAAAAGAGGAAGATGGACCGCTGAAGAAGATGAGATTCTTAGAAAATATATCCAGGCCCATGGAGAAGGCTCCTGGAGATCACTGCCCAAAAATGCTGGTACACATATAAATTATTATTATTATTATTAAAATTTTACTGTTTTATTAAAATTAAACTAGTATATACTCCGTGTTATATAAAATGTATGTTTTATATTTTATTATGTAAGTATAGGAAAAATTGATTTCTCAAAGAAAGAAACTTTAATGACATTTTCTTTATTTTTTTTTATTTTGATTTTGTGATTTTTAAGGATTGCTAAGGTGCGGAAAGAGTTGTAGATTAAGATGGATAAATTATTTGAGATCTAATTTAAAGAGAGGTAACATATCATCTGAAGAAGAAGAAATCATTGTCAACCTCCACGCATCCTTGGGAAATAGGTATGTCTTATAATTTATATTTTTACAATTAGTCCAATGTTTTATAAAGTGAAAAAAAAAATTAGTATGAAATATGAACTCAAGTGAAAAAAAATTATAATATAATTCGTTGCAAATTAATTTAAATAAAATCGAGTTGAGTTTCTCAAATTTATACCACTTTTCAAGAATTGTTGAGAAATCGAAGACGATGAGGGGTAAATGAGTCATTTAATTAAGGAATTACAGTGTCAATAAAATTGCATATTCTTTTTGTCATCATATAGTTGACATTAATAGTAGAAGAAGAAATTAAAAAATTATTCTCAAACATTATAGGGCCTGTTTGTTTGGTATTTGGAAAAGTAATTTTAATTTGTGTAATGTTGTTTGTTTGTGTTTTGCGAGAGTGGTTTGAGAAATAAAGTATGTGTAGATTTTTTTTGAAAGAGTTAGGTTGTAGATATAAGATACGTAAGACTTTATATTAAATTATGTTCGTTGTAAGATAAATTATGTAAGAGATATGTTAATTTATGTCAAATCAGAATAGAGTTTGTATATGTTTTGCTTAGAGATAAAAAATTGTTGTTTGTTTAAAAATTGAGAGATGAAAAATTTATTTCGAAAAATAGAAAACATATTTGTTTGGTATTTACCAAACACGAAATTTTTTTAAAAAACGCTAAACAAACAAGCCCTATTAGCGTCGAATAATTAATTAATATAAGTTTGGCGCTTCAAATTATTGTAGGTGGTCTTTAATTGCGGGACACTTACCAGGTAGAACAGACAATGAGATAAAAAATTACTGGAACTCTCATTTGAGCAGAAAAATTTACGGTTTTCGCCACATAAACCCTAACTTCATTCCACCGCCGCCAGTCGCCGCCGCGAAGCGAACACGCCGATCTGCCGCAAAGAAGAAAATAAAAAACCACAAAATTAAAAATAATAATCCAAGTTCATCAGGAGGAGTTCCAATGCGCCCTAATACACCTGATCCAGAGATCGAGACATTGTCCAGTACTGTTTCATTGCAGGAAGAAATTAAAATTGGTGGTGACGTCATCACCGATTCAATGAATTTGGAAGAAGGTTCGGGATTTGGGAACGGGATTTGTGGATCGATAAACTCTCCGGTGAATTCGTGGATATGGGATTGGGATGAGGGCATAATTGGAAATGATGTGTGGGGACAGGATGGAAATATGTTGTCATGGCTTTGGGACACGGATAACGAGTGATTGATTTGGAATATTTGGCCCAACAAATTGTAGCAATAAAGTGTATTTTCGTATGTATTGTAATTAGTCATTTTTGTAATGTTTCTCAATGAACAAAAATAAATAATATCTATCACTCTTTTAAATGATTTAGATGTGGACGGATGTGAATCGATCAAATCTCAAATATTTTTGTCGAAAATATCGTAATTTGAATTATTGAAAATGAGAAATATCTATCTCGATGAATCCGATGGATTCAATTCACTGGGATGCTTCAGAGCCTTGTATGACGAGCACAAAGTCTAGTGTGACATGCTAACTCAAGCCTAGTATAACTAGGGGTGGGCACGGGGCGGGTTTGAGACGGATTTGGGGTTAGAGATATGTGTATACTAAATTTCGGGATTGACACTTTTCATCCCAAACCCGCCACGTAATAATTCGGGTACCCGGAAGCGGGTACCCGAATTATTGCGGGTCAGGACGGGACGAGATTACGGGTCCTATATTATTTTTATTCATTAATTCTTCATCCATCTAACAAAATAATACAATATTACGTAATTATATTTCGTCATTTTCCTTTTGCTAAATCGTATCACTTTTTAATTCATTAATACATAAAACATATCATCAAGTCATCATAACGATTATTTCTATATCCAAATATGATCAAAAAGTAAAATCATATAATGAGCTAATGATAAGACGTACAAGTTACAAGGGATTATGAGAGATTGAGAGTTTTTAACTTTTTAGGATTGACTTAATATTAATTACTAAACTAATGTAAGATTTAAAAGGAATATTAGGGTAAAATTAAAAAAGTTCATTTATTAGATAATGTTATACAAGTAAACTAGTAGAGTGTATAAATTATATAATTAATAATATTATATAGGCGGGTTCGGGTATTCGGGGTTGAAGAGACCAATCCCAAACCCGTCCCGTATTTCCGTAATAAAATACGGGTATTCAAGTTCGGGTACCCAAACCCAAAAAATACTCGTCTCGTTCGGGTATTTTAAAAACGGGACGGGTCAGATTTGGGTTACCCGAACCCAACGCCCACCCCTAAGTATAACCAATAAATTACTCATGTAAGGAGTCATATGCTCGATAGATGTCCATTCCGATTTGGTAGCCGTCTGCCAGATCGATTATTGGGTGATCCTTTAATTGATGGTCATTTTTCATCAAATTAGTTATCGTTTATTGTTCATGTCTATGCCCTGACTCTATAGTTTTGACGGTCTTTTGAGAGTCTTCACAATTATACCAGCTCACATGGTGTTCATTGCCAACCAATAACTTAAATCTTTTCATTAATTTGTAATCGGCAAAATGGATGAGCTAGGTTTTGTAGGATTTGTTATTGAACTTTGTAATGATTCAACATTGGTATTTGGGATATTTTCCATTAAATTTACGGCTCTATTTGAAAGGGTTTTGGTTCTGTTTCTCTATTTTGAAGGGTTTTGGTTCTGTTTCTCAGGTCTCAGTTTCAAAAAAATAGTTCGGGTGGTTTGAATTAAACATTTAAAACCCCATTTGGATATGTTTTGTATGTTGGGTTTTTTGGTTTTCAAAAAGCTGAAACATCACTAAGATTAGATTTGGATGTTGTTTTAGGGAGAAAAAAGTAGTTGGTAGGTGTCAAATCAAGGTTTCTTTTATAGAGTTTGGGGAAAAAAGTAGGTGATATGTAGCAAATCAATGTTTTATATGTTTCAAGAATTTGGATGTAAATTTCTAAATAAGTTTATGATGAGTTTGACGAAAATTTATTTGAAAGGATTTTGGTCTGGTCTCGTGAAACCCGCGAAACCGGACCATAACCCATCCACATAGGCCCTACATTTCTTTGATTTCCCTACATTTGCATGTTATATAGAGTGATCTTGGATTACCTTGCATCAATATTGTGTCCTTTTACTGTCGTATCGATAAGAAAACTATTTGATCGGTAATTTGATTCGATAACCATTTGGAAAAATCGCACTTCACCCCCCAACCTTTTTATGTTTTTGCAGTCTCCCCCCTAACTTTCAACTCGAGAACCATAACACTTTTTCAATTTGATACATCGAGAGGCCATTTTGTGGCTAAGTTTTGAGCGTTTTAAGTATAAACTATTATAAATTATTAAGTGAAGTGGTCAGTCAGACATCGAAAAGGACTAAGGGTAGGACTTGCTTACTCCGCACGATCACTTGATAGAAGTTCGATCTTCATCAAGGAGTTGAATTATTAATGTCACATATTCATCTACATTTATTTGCAAACAAAGGTGTAATTAGTGTTGTCAATGGGTCGGATTCTGGTCGAATGAGGCTCATCCAAATTCAGATTCATTTATATCGGATAGAAGTTTGTCTTATTCGGATTTTGCTTGGTTGTGCTCGGATATAGATTTTTTGAATTCAATGGATCTTGGTCGGATTTGATAGGATATCGGATCTTTTTTTGATCCAATAAAATTTTTATTTAAGAAATTACATTAATATTTTTCCCTAAATAAGTTTATTAACTTTACAATTTTAATTAATTTTATCTCACTTGTTCAAACTTTCTTTATTAATATTCATATTTTTAGATAAAAATATTCGTTTAAATAAATTCATAAACGAGTTATAATTTACTATCTATTAAATTGACAGTGAAATATTATTACTAATATTACTTACTTTTATTAAAAATTATGTATATATGTCATTATTTTTTTTTATTACCGGAATGGATCTTTAACGGATCGGATTGACCTAAATTCATATTCGCTCCATGTGTTTTGGATTACGGATCCTTATAATCGGATCAAGTATATCAAATCTCTAATCGAACAATTATCCTAATAAATCGAACCCAATTTGGATCAAATCCGGATTGAAATCCACCCATTAACAGCCGACGCTTTGTCATGCCAACCTTGAGCCCTAGGTGCAATGAATTATTGGGCTTAGTAAGCCCAAGTGCCCAACTAATAATGTGCTACTGAAAAGCAAAATTGGCTTATATATGCTATTTTTTTTTTAGATATTCTTGCATAGACTTGGTCTATGATATTTTTATAGACCTTGTGGTGGTAAATACGCTACATCATACATTTTAAAAGCATGATATCATCAAAATGTATGATGTGACACATTTACAATCACAAGATCTATGAAAAGCTAATAAATCAGATCTATACAAGAATTTTCCTTTTCTTTGTGCTAAACTCTCGTTACATTCGGGGACATTGATTCCCATTTCTAGTGAAGGTATTATTAGGTCACCATACCTTTTTGCGTTGACTTAGATTATTGAACCCCCCCCCCCCCCCCTTTTTTTTGGTTATAGGTCAACAATTGGAACCGCTTCATAAAGAAAGATCTTCTAAATAAGTATTTCGATTTTTGTATATTCATCATGTAAAAATTCGGGAAGAATCTACTTCTTTCTTCTAAATAAGTATTTCGATTTTTGTATATTCATCATGTAAAAATTCGGGAAGAATCTTCTATCATACTTTGATCTTATATTTTTTTTCAAATATATAAATCTATTATCGAGTGTGCAAATTCAAAATTTGTGTCAACCTACACATTCACTTAAATGATGAATTTATCACATGACATTAAAATGTGAAGAAGGTGCATGTGATAGCAGGGTCGGCCCAAGTGCTAGGCAACATAGGCCGGCGCCTAGGACCCTCAGTTCGGAGGGCCCCAAGATTTTTATTTAGGTCTTTAGGAAAATTAAAAAATTAAATATTTTTAATTTTATTAATTTTATGTACATAACATGTATCATCACTTACTTGGTAAGAGTACTTTATCATAATAAATGGGAGGTCTAGGGTTCAAATCTCAATAATGAGTTTTTTTGGTATATTTTGATTGTTTATGTTATTTTACTTTATTTTTTGGAATAATGTTGGTCTTTTTTATTTTCCTTTCGTTTCCTTTTCTTAATGATTTCTTGTTAATTTTTTTTCTTAATAAGTACTTAAAAAAAATTCTTTTATAATTATTATAAAAAGAATACGTTTTTTTTCTTTGAAATATAATTTTTCTGTTTATTACCTTCTTACTTAGTACATTGCAAAAAAAAAAAAAAAATTCATCCCCAATAAAATTGGTCTAGCCCCATCCATATTTTTATATGTATGTGTATCTTTTTCTTAGTTTTATATATGATGTATAACTTTTTCTATACATGATAATATATAATTAATAGAGTTAAGAACGTCACGAAATAAAATAAAGTCAAGCAATCAATTATGATATTTATAAAAGAATGAAATAGAGTTAAGGATGTACATATACTTGTAAAATTTGCTTCGGCTAAAATAATATTTTTAATATTAAAAATTATACAAAAAAATTCACGGTTAAATCTTTTAAAAGTTAAATTTGCTATTTAATTATGTATCTAAAAAATAATATGTTAGATTTAATTATGTATCTAAAATATAATATGTTAGAGAAAATAATATGTCAATATTTAATTAATATTTTTGCCTTTAAAAAAATAAATTAATTATATATTTTATATGAACAGGCCCCAAATTTAAAATTTGCCTAGGGCCCCCGAATGTCTAGGGCCGGCCCTGTGTGATAGGATGCTAACAAACAGGGAACAAAGTCAAGAAATAAAGACTAGATAAAAATATGTCATGAAAATTATTTGGTGTGATACAACATAGGGATTTTATTTAGTTACTGCATTTAAGAAGAATTCAACTCCATGATCTTTTTCTTATTGTGTTTTGGTATGAAAAAATAGTTTGAACAAATGTTATCCGTTTGTTGTGTCAAATCATCTGTTTAGCATATGTGTATTATACTCCATCTTTTTGGCACAAGACTTGAATATGGATCAAAATTTTCATCTTTTCTATCGAAAAGTTTTCGTTTTTGAAGCAGGCGAAACGAAAACAAGATGTAATTCCGAAACTATTTATTTGCCTTAAACTCTGTTAATTTCCTAAATTTAGTAACTTTTAACAATTTTTTCTTAGTGTTTCCGAAAGATTTTCGAATAGTCTCGAGACTCGAAATGTTTCCGATATTTGGCTGACCGAAAGTCCAAAAAATACATTTGAAACGAAATATTGATACATGGTTTAAAGAATAGATAGAAGGAAAAAGTAATATAAGTACATTTTTACGAAACTTTGAAAAAGGAAAACATAAATTAAATAAAAAGTTATAAAAGACTTCTTTGAAAAACTACATTTTATTTCTGAGCTTAATGCAAAAATACCCCATGTATTTTGCATGATTAGTATAAATCCTTATGTTTTCTTTTTTATTAGAAAAAAACAATCATTTGGAATTTTTTCACAAGTGAATAGAAAGGTTATCGACAATTTTTTAATTGAACATAGAGTTATTGTCTATTTTAAAAGTCAACAATGAAATTATTGTCAATTTTTTTTGTGAATAGTGGTTTTTTGAAATTTTATGATGTTGAAACTATAATTTTTTCTACAAAATTTTGGGTGCTCGATCTTGTGGTTTAGTGAAATTTGGTCAAACTCATTCTAAATGTGAAGTTTGAAAATAAGTTTCTGGAAACTCATATTTCAAGTTATATTAAATTTAATAAGCCTCAAATCTAACATTGATTTAACACTTATCACACTTTAATAAAGTATTGATACTTACCACATGTTTTTCTTTCTCAAACCCAGATACTCAAACTCAATCGAGATCATATCTCAACCTTTTAATACCTCCCAACCAAATATCTAAATCAATTCAAATTGTACCAAAAAAAAAAAAATGGCTTTATCCCACTTTGCACCCTGGATATGTATCATTTTGGCACTTTGCACCCTCGAAAAAAATCAATCCCACTTTGCACCCTGAAAACATATCCTATCTTCCACTTTGCACCCTAGACCAATTTTTGGCCAAAAAAAGGAGGAGCAAGGGGCAATTTCGTAATTTTCAATTATTGTCAATAAAAATAATACAATAATTTCACATTATATCTGCCAAAATACCCCTTGTGCTTTGTCTAACTATCAAAAACCCCCTTTTGTTATTTTAATTAGCAAAATCCCTCTGTATTTATTTTTTATTAGCAAAAAAACACCTCCCAAGTAGAAATGACAATTATGCACCCATCACAATTAACCTAAAAAAAATTCAGTTATCCGTATTAACTTCGAAAATTGGCATTAACTACATATTCACTTAAAATTTTGACAAAAATCTCATTATGATTTATTAAGAATTGGTTTTTTTCTAATAAAAAATATAACATGGGTCAGAGAATTTTTGCAATTCATGCATAATAATCAATTGGAAAAAAAAATTCTCTGATAATCAATTAAAAAATTCTTGACTGATTAATCATGCTTAATAATCATTAATTATTATACTGAAGTTAAAATGAAGTTATAAGAATTTAACACGGGTCAAAGAATTTTTAACATGGGTTTATTAGAATTATTAATCAGTTAAACGAAGTTTTAGAATTTAACACGGGTCAGAGAATTTTTATACTGACTATATAGATAATTAATGATTATTAAGCATGATTAATCAGTCAAGAATTTTTTAACTGATTATCAGAGAATTTTTTTTCCAAATTGATTATTAAGCATGAATTGCAAAAATTCTCTGACCCGTGTTCATTTTTTATTAGAAAAAAACCAATTCTTAATAAATCATAAGTAGATTTTTGTCAAATTTTTAAGTGAATATGTGGTTAATGCCAATTTTCGAAGTTAATAGGGGTTACTGAAATTTTTTTAGGTTAATTGTGATGGGTGCATAATTGTCATTTCTACTTGGGAGGTGTTTTTTTGTTAAAGAAAAATAAATACAGAGGGATTCTGCTAATTAAAATGACATAATGGGGTTTTTGATAGTTAGACAAAGCACAAGAGGTATTTTGACAGATATAATGTGAAATTATTGTATTATTTTTATTGACAATAGTTGAAAATTACGAAATTGCCCCTTGCTCCTCCTATTTTTTGGCCAAAAATGGGTCTAGGGTGCAAAGTGGAAGGCAGAGTATGTTTTCAGGGTGCAAAGTGGGATTGATTTTTTTCGAGGGTGCAAAGTACCAAAATGATGCATAGGGTGCAAAGTGGGATAAAGCCAAAAAAAAATCCAAATGATATTTCAAGGAATTCATTAAAACCATACAAACGAATTTTTGAAAACAAAATAAAGCAAAATCGAGTCAAAACCTAGTTAAATAAACCCAAAAGTTTCCACAAAAATATAAAGGAAAGACTGCATGTTTTGCATAAAGAAGTAAACTCGTTACTTCACCAATTTTCATGTATTTGTATTATTTTTGACCAATTGAACCCGGTTTTCACAAATTCCAGTCGAATTAAACCCTTTTTTCACCCATCTCATCTTTTTTCCCCACTAATTTCATATACAAAACTGATTTTGACCCTTTTTCACCCATCTCATCTTTTTTTTTTCCCACTAATTTCATCTACAAAACTGATTTTGACCCTTTTTCACCCATTTTTTCATTAATTCATCCACAAAAACTGATTTTAATCGATTTAACTCAATTTCCATTGATTTAAATCGAGTTTGACCAATTTAAGCAATTATGTTATCGTTTTAATTCATACATTTTCACTAAATATATTGATTTAAAATATTTTTTTAATCGATTCAACCTTTTTTTTCCACTAATTTTATCGAATCATTTTTTACCAATTTAACTCTATTTTCACCAATTTCTCAGATTTTCACTAATTTTATTTATTTAAGCCATTTTCATCGATTTACCCTATTTTGATGTAAATTTTGTATGTCACCCCAAAAAAACAATTCGCACTTTCCCCTATGATTTAAAAATATATGACAGTATCCCCTGGAAGTTGACAAGTAAGTGCGTTTTGGCCTCTGATCAATGTTCTGTTGGATTTCATAGGGTAAAAATATATATTTTGGGTTTAGTGCAATAATTTGAAATTTTTGGGGGGCTAAGTGCACAAATTTTTTGAATTTAAGCACAATTTCATAGAATAACTTACCTTGAAAACTACATCTTAATTTATTTTTTTAAAACATTTTTCTTGAATTTTACTGTTTTAATTTCAAATTTCTTTGATTTGACTGAAATATTTTAGTATATAAATAAATAATTTGAACTAATAAACATTTCGTTAAAAGAACTTGCAAATTTATCTTTAGAAAAAAAAATTAAATTTGAATTTTCGTACAAAACTATAACTAGAAATTTTTTTTTTTAATTACTTTATATTTTTTCAAATTGCAAGTCACATTTGGATGTTTTAAATTTTTTTGCACTCTCCAAAAGTATAAACACACTAAGTGACGCTTTTATCCTTAAAAAATTATTCAAACATAATCAAGGAATAAAGTGTATTCATTTATCAACTTTTAGGAGGCACAATCATGTTCTTCCTATTAATGGAAGGAAATGCGAAACTTTAAAAATTTCGGAAAGTGAAATGCAAAACTCCCTTTTTTAATTGATTTAAGTGTTTTTGATCAAGTTAACTTGTTTTCCCATCTTTTTTAATTGATTTTACTCGTATTTCACCAAATTAATTAACCAATAAGCCTATTTTTAGCCCTTTCTCTTACGCAGATGTATATAATTTTTCACAAACATCGGTCATTTTGACCAATTTTTGTTAACTATGTTAACCATTTAACATGTATTTTTCACTAATTTCGGTGAAAGGATAAATCGATAAAATTAATGACAAATATGTTAAATCGGTGAGAATGAATTAAATAGATTAAAATTTTGTTAAATTGAAAAAAAACAATGAAATTGACGAAAAAATGATTAAATTAGTTAATAAAAGTAAAATGAGCAAAATAAGTGAAAAATGTGAATGAAATCAACAAAAAATAGGCTAACTTGATTTAAAAGGGATTAAATCGAGAAAAACATGTTAAATAGATTAAAAGTTGGTTAAACTGATGAATTTAATGAAGTCTGTGCCCTGGCGTAGGGAGTGATGGTGGTTTGTATTGGGCATGTATCAAAATTTTCAACTTTTCCATCGAAAATATCGAAAAGTTTTCATTTTTTAATCAGACGAAACGAAAACAAGATGTAATTCCAAAACTGTTTATTTGCCTTAAACTCTATTATTTTCCTAAAATTTAATAACTTTTTTTACAATTTTTCCTTAGTATTCCTGAAACATTTCCGAATAATCTCGAAAAATTTTCAATATTTGACTGGCCGAAATATAGATTCGAAACGAAATTTTGATCCATGGTAAAAAAAAATATATTTTTTAAGTGGATCCAATTATGAAATTGTACCGAATCCATTGTTGGATGCATCATTTGGATCCATAGTTTCCATGTATGGATATTTTGTGATTCAGTCGAATCGGATTCATTTGAATATTTAGTGAATTCCCAATTAATTAGATCCAGCATACCGGATCCAAATCGAATCCGAATCAGATCAGAGGACCCCATGAGCGGCACCTCCGCTCTTTACATGTATGTGGAATCAGTTCAAGAAGCATAAACCTGTAATATTGACTTCCAATATTAATTATATATTGCGTTAGATTAATGGATATTGCAAGAAAGGGAAAAATGAAGCTAGACGACTTTTATTTAAAATTTCAATAAAAAGTCATCAAATTACATTCATATTTTTCTTTCTTGCAATATCCATTTATCAAACCACAATACCTGTGTGAAACGGGATTTGTTTGTCTTTCCTCAGTTAAATTCTTGTGCGGCTGTGCCTATAAATAATGGAGGTTCTTGTATATTAGGGTTTTTTTTTTTTTTTGTTTGGATAATTTGTAATTAGGGTTTTGAAATTAAATGGACTGGAAACTGTTGGTCCTTAGGTGGGTAATAATTGAAAGACATAGTGGGCTTTTTCAGGAAAATTGGGCCAAAGTTATGTTTAACAGAACATGATTTTTAATTGGGCTGTCAATGAGTTGGATTTTGGTCGGATCAGGTTCGTTCAGATCCGGCTCCATTTATATCGGATGAGATTATGTCGGATTCGGATCTTATTCGGATTGTGCTCGGATCTAGATCTTTGGAATTCAATGGATCTTGGTCGAATATTGGATCTTTTTCGGATCCAATAAAATTTTTATTTAAAAAATAAAATTAATTTTTTTTTCGTAAAATACGTTTATTAACTTTTCAATTTTTTTTTTAATTTTAGCTCACATGTTCTAACTTTTTTTTTTACAAATATTCATATTTGTAGATGAAAATATTGGTTCATATAAATTTATAAACGAGTTATAAATTACTATTTTCTTAAATTGACGGTGAAATATTATTTATGGTACTTAATTTATAATACACTATGTATTTATATCATTCTTTTTATTTATTGTCGGATACGGATCTTTAACAGATCGAATCGGCTTAATTCATATTTGCTTCATGTGTTTCGGATTACGGATCTTTATAATCGGATCAGATCCATCGAATCTCTAATCGGACAATAATTATTCTAATAAATCGAATTGGAATCGGACGAATCCGGATTGAAATCCACCCCATTGACATCCCTAATTTTTAAGTTTTTGTTTGATTGGAGTTTTAAGCCAAAAAAAAAGAAAAAGTACATAACCAAACAACATAAATAAAGTATTTTATGAAAAAAAAAACATTGTGTTAGTTTTATTCTTTAAAATTAGGATAATTTACATAAACACCCCTGACTATCACCCTAATTACAAGAAATTACTCTTCTGTTTGAAATATTATAAAAACACCCTCTCGAGGGGTGTATTGGTAATGTATTTTAGGGGATGTATTGGTAATATATTTTATGTTAAAGGGGGATGTCTTTGTAATACAAATTTTGGTCAAGAGGGTATATTTTTAATATTTCAAACAGGAAGGTAATTTCTTGTAATTTGGGTAATAATCGGGGGGTGCCTATGTAAATTTTCCTTAAAATTATTTGTGCTTGTTTGACTTATAACACAATAACCAACTGTAACTTATTTGCTGACTTCTTGAAAAATCACAATGAAGCCACCATAAAAATATATATGTCATTTAAATTGAAACAACCTCATAAATAGGGAAGATCATTTTTTTCTTGGAACATAAGTATTGTCAAATGGTTGACTAAACATGAGGTTAGCGACTATCGTTTAGAAAGACATAAGAACAGGTTATGGCTAATTAGTTGCTTGACTAAACATGAAATTAGCGACAATTATTTGCAATGACAGAGTGTTTAATGTCTATTAGGGCATTTCCTATGATTCAAGGGGAAGGAATTGTGGACTTAGGGGGTGAAAAGTGCGAATTTTTTTTATTCAAGGGATGGGAAATACATTTTCCCCGGCAGCAGATCCTCTATACCACACAAATGTATCACATTTGTGTACCACCATTATAAAATTGACACATGTCAAAACTAAATAGCATGCATTGCATAGGATTATATTTTTTCCACCCTTTCTCCTTCTTATCTCCATTTTTGGTTTTAACATCTTTTTTTGTAAATAATAATACCGACTTTTATATATTTAGGCTGCGATTTGACATTATATATTTGTGTACCATTATTTGTAAATAATAATACCGACTTTTAATGAAATTAGCGAAATAACAACTCAAAAATCTGAGTTATACTTTAAAAAATAATAATTATATCCTATTATTTATATATTAATATTATTATCAAAATAATAATAATGTAATAATAATTATTATGAATTATATAATTAGTACACAGATTTTGAATTATATAATTAGTACATAGATTTTTTTAGTATAAAAATCTGAATTATATAATTAGTACACAGATTTTTTATACCAATTTTTTTTTTTATTTCAAAATAAAAAAATAGTTTTTTAAAGTATAATTCAGATTTTTTGAGTACAAAAAATCTGTGTACTAATTATATAATTCAGATTTTGCTATACCATTATTTCAAAATATATGTACTAATTATATAATTCAGATTTTTTGGTATAAAATTTTTTTACTAATTCAGATTTTTACTTTAAATAAAAAAAAATTGGTATAAAAAATCTGAATTGTATAATTCAGATTTTTGAGTTGTTATTTCGCTAATTTCATTAAAAGTCGGTATTATTATTTACAAATAATGGTACACAAATATATAATGTCATTAAATCGCAGCCTAAATATATAAAAGTCGGTATTATTATTTACAAAAAAATATGTTAAAACCAAAATGGAGATAAGAAGGAGAAAAGGGTGGAGAATATAATCCTATGCAATGCATGCTATTTAGTTTTGACATGTGTCAATTTTATAATGGTGGTACACAAATGTGGTACATTTGTGTGGTATAGAGGATCTGCTGCCATTTTCCCCTTGAACCACTTCATCCATCGCTCAATGTGTGAGGCAATTTCCCATTGCCTCAAACATCGACTTCTTCACTCGTTGACACTTGTTGGCCACCTGTTGATCCCTCTTTTATTTCTAATTTTTGTTTTTTATTTATTATTTAATAAAATTTCTTTTATTTTTTAAAAAAATTCTTTAAAATGTCTTATTAAATGAAAGGTAACTCTTAATTACTCTTAGTTTTAGATAATTTGTGTATTATTTTTAAAAAGTTAATTTTAGTATAAAAATGTAACTCTTATTTAATATATTTGTTTTAATTTAATGAAAACCTTTTTTTATTAAAAAAAATTCCTTAAATTTGTGTATTATTTTGGAAAAGTTAATGTCAATCTTAAATTATTTTTATTATTCCCAAATCATGTCAATCAAGTATTTAATTATTGTACTATTGTGTACTAATTTTAAAACATTTTTTTTTAAAACAAATCTTTATTAAAATATAACTCTTATTTAATTTTAGTTTTAGTTAATTTGTGTATTATTGTGTACTTTTTAAAAAATTATTGGTTGTCAAGTATTTAATTGTTGTATTATTGTGTACCAATTTTATTTCTTATTATTAATGTCAATCTTAAATTATATCTTATTGTTATTTATTATTTATTTATTTATTATTGTTTAATTTCTATTATTATTATTATTATTATTATTATTATTATTATTATTATTATTATTATTATTATTATTATTATTAAGTGAGAGTGGGGAAAATGAGAATTGGAATTAAATGGAATTGATAGATTGAGTCATTTGAGATGACTTATGAATAGGAAAGGGGAAGCTGGACTTGGAATCTGAGGGGAAGCTGGACTGAGCTGAGGGGAAACTGGACTTAGGGCATATGTTTTTCTTTTCAATCTAAGTGCATTAATAATAATTGTTGTTGTTTTCCGTGAATTATGTTTACTCGTTTTTATTTTTATGAATACCTTATTATTATTAAGTGAGAGTGAGGAAATTGAGAATTTGAATTAAATGAAATTGATAGATTGAGTCATTTGAGATGACTTATGAAAAGGAAAGAGGAAGCTGAACTTGAAATCTGAGGGGAAGCTGGACTGAGCTGAGGGGAAGCTTCCCACTCTCACTTAATAATAATAATAATAGCAATAATAATAAAAATTGAACAATAATAAATAAATAATAAATAAATAACAATAAGATATAATTTAAGATTGACATTAAGTTAACGAATCATATGTAAGCTTCATTAAGTTCTTTTAAGGATTCGTTTTTATTAATTAAATTAAATTGAGTTTCTAATAATTAACTTTTTAAAAGGATTTTAAAATTGGTACACAATAATACAACAATTAAATACTTGATTGACATGATTTGGGAATAATAAAAATCATTTAATATTGACATTAACTTTTCCAAAATAATACACAAATTTAATGATTTTTTTTAAATTAAAACAAAATAAATTAAATTTGAGTTTATTAAATAAGAGTTATTTTTATATTAAAATTAACTTTTTAAAAATAGTACACAAATTAAATAAAACTAAGATTAGATAAGAGTTACATTTTATTTAATAAGGTATTTTAAAGTTAAAAGGGTTTTTATTAAATAAAATAAATTAAAATTAAAATTAAAAAAGAAAAAAGAAAATGGATCAACAGGTGGCCGATAAGTGTCGACCACCTGCTGCTGGGCGGGCGAGTGATCCACCTGAATCGGTGAGGCAAGGCAATAACCGATTCAGGCAATGGATGGGTTGATCAAGGCATAATTGCCTTGACAACCCCTTTCTTCATTTAAGTTGATTTTCCCACCCCTTTAAATCCAAATCCAGCTTCCCACTCTAACATAGGAGATGCCCTTAGGTCGGGAAGAATATAATTGCTACTTATATGTTTAATGACATAAGCATCGACATTTTTAAGGAGCGGTAGGGGTGTAATCGAGGCTTGTAGTATTGAATGATACACTTTTCAAGCTTGATTTGAATTTTTTATCAAGCTTGAAATTTTGTGTTTGAGGTAGGTTTAATTGTTAAGTGAATCGAGCCCAAACGAGTTTTTATCGAACGAGTTCAATCCAAGTATCGAGTAGCATGATATTTTACATATATTTTATCAATTATTAACTTATCGAGTCGAGCTCAAGCGAAGCTTCGAAAGTTATTGAAACGAAAAATAATTTCGAGTTTGTTTGATTAGTGTAACGAATGGAGTTCAAACGACCTTTTATCGAATGAGCTCGAATCGAATATCGAGAAACTTGATTTAGTTTTCTAACC
The DNA here is from genome assembly GCA_003313485.2 of Penstemon barbatus. NCBI lineage: Eukaryota > Viridiplantae > Streptophyta > Magnoliopsida > Lamiales > Plantaginaceae > Penstemon > Penstemon barbatus. The sequence goes on along the minus strand of CM064877.1, from coordinate 17,456,144 downwards.
CTACTAAGCACCCGTTGTTTTGCATTTCACTCTTTCATTCTCTAGCAATATATTAACGAGTAAAAATTAAAAAGGATTTACCAAAAAAAAAAAAGTTTAAAAACGATTTCGAAACTAAAGCGGCTGGTGTAGTCGTGTAGCATGTAGGTTTTGTAGCTTTCTGTGTAAGTAAAATTCACAAGTTTAAAAAGGCAATTTAGCATAATTTTTATTTTACCATATGTGATTTGAAAGAGTAATTTATAAAAGCTTTATACTTTTTTCCCGATATTTTTAAACTTAAAAATATTACAAATTGATAAAATTAGTATCTTATATTCTATACTTTAACCTAGCTAGTCAACTTACAAAATATGACATTTTACCCCATGTGTTACAAATGTAATATTTTATCACTGTGTTATGATAAATATGGTAAATTTTACCCTTTACGTTATGTTAATTGTGATATTTTACCATCCGCCCATGTGTTGTAATTGATATTTTACCCTCTTGAAGTGTACTTTTATCTTTTTACACAACTGATATTGATATTGATTGAAATTGAATAAATTATTGATCAAAGTCAACATCTTATATATAGTCATATATATATTATTGTGTTAAATACTATTGATATTGATTGAAATTGAATAAATTATTGATCAAAGTCAACATCTTATATATATTCATATATTATTGTGTTAAATATTATTTATATTGATTGAAATTGAATAAATTATTGATCAAAGTCAACATCTTATATATAGTCATATATTATTGTGTTAAAGTTAGTTGAAATAGTATATTATTATGTTGAGATTATTTTAAATTGATTCGATAATTGAATTGATTACTTACCTAAGTTTAAGAATGATGACTATATGATTATATATTATTGTGTTAAAATTATTTGAATTCGGATCGATAATTGAATGAATTATTAACCTTAGTCAACGTTATTGACATATGATTATACACTTTCGTATCAAATGTTAAGGATAATTTTAATCGGACTGCTAATTAAATTAATCAACTATTGACTATTCTCAATAATAATGACTATATGGTTATATACTATGGTGCTAAGGTTAACTGAAATAATAACTATAATTTGCATGAGATGGAACACACAATCCTTATAGTATAATTAGCAATTTATTTTGTAAGTGAAAGAATAAAACAACAAAAAACTAGTTAAGAAGTTTTTCTCAATTTATTTTGTAAGTGAAAGAATAAAACAACAAAAAACTAGTTAAGTAAGTTTTTCTTTCTTTTAATCGTGAGTCGATTGCCATATTAATTACCTTAAATCAAATTGCAGTTATGTCTGAATTAAACTTTAATTTTAGTGATATTAATGATAAAGAAATGGCAGGTGATAAATTGTTACGTTAAACACAAACATCTTATATTAGATTTCAAAAAGGGAATGTGTCTTTTATATAGTGTTAGTAATTACAAAATATCTTATCCAATAATTAATGAAAATATTATTCTTAGTAGTAGATTAATGTTCTTACTTATATAATTAGTAGAAAAAATACATTTTGTAAGAGGATTTAATTGAAACAAAGCAGAAAATTTTAGTAATAACCTATTCATTAAAATTGGATCCAATGAAATTAACAATTAGATTTGAGGATCAAATTGCAATATTACGAAATTTTATATTCCACCCCAGCAAACCCATCTTCTCAGTCACGCACACCACCTCCATGGACGTCTGGCAACGAATACAATGGGACGGGACGTTGCGCGGTTGGCCTTAAAACCTCAGGCCGCCGCGCGACTAGCTGTCACGGGCCTATCTTTCAGGCCATCACGCGGCTGTTCCGGAAGTTAGGTGGTGGGGATTTTCTCGTTGGTGGTTAGGTGAATGGGTGGTTGATGTTGATTTTGAAGGATTCAGTGTGGTGGTTGGGTGAAAAAAATGTGTGGAGAGGAACACAGAAGAATTGTTTTGAAGAAAAATGAATTTTACGCTAATATTTTTTTATATATAAGGGTATTGTGGTCATTGCGATTCTGCAACATTTTGTTGCACACATGCAAAATTACCATGATTATTTGTACAATTGCACATATATTAACGATTCAGATTTATTTTTTTCAAAAGTAAAGACTTATATTGACATATCTCAAGAAAGACCATCTATAATGAAATTGTTGGTCTCAAGTGGTCAGAAGAGGTTTAGAGGGGGGGGGGGGTTAATAAACCTCTTTAAAAATTTTCTTCCAGTTTTTAACTTTAAAACTTTTCTCTAACTGAACAGACTAAGCTGATCAGATGGGTAAGTTACAATTCTGTTCGCGAACAAATCTTTGAACAGTTTTGTTGACCACTCGTCTGATTGTTACTTAGCTGATTTTGTTAAAATCAGTTTCAATACTTAGAATACTTGCAGGGGATTTTTCAAAGTGTTTTTCACAAGTAATCTCAGCAGTTTGAAAGATGTTTCCCCAGTTTTATAAACTCCTTTTAATATCTTTTCAAACAGTTAACTTAATGTGTTTTTATGCGATCAGAGAATATGCAGGTTTAAAAACAAGGTAAAAGCACAAGTAATTTTTATAGTGGTTATATGGATGTGAATATCCTTTAATCCAATCGTCCAAGTCACAAAGATCTTGGGTTATACTAAAAACACACAGTAATCAGTATACTCTGCTTACGCCTTACAACAAATGAACAGGCCGTAAGTTCGCAGTAAGAAATCACTAAGAAATCCTACTCTCTGAAGTAATATCACTCACTTAGATGGATATCTACTTCTCACAACACTCTCTATTACAAATTCACTCAGAAGATGTGTTTGGCTTTGTTCTTCAACTTCGCTTTTTGTCAACAAATGACTAAGCTGATGAGTGAGCTGTTCTTGAGACTTAAGAGTTCTGCTTCAAAAATTCTCTCAGAAAGTGTGTTGCTTGCAATCTCTTCGTCTCTTTCAGCTATTTATACTTGAGGTTTGAAAAATGTCCGTTGAAGAGAGACAAGATTCAAATTCCTCGAGTACTGGTCCTTAAAATCCGCAGACGGCTCTTTTGCAGTCTGTCCGTACTGTCAACAGTACTATTCTACAGGCAGCATTAAATGCACCCAGCTGATGCGAAGCATTTCTTCAATCATTTGTCTTTAATAACCTTGTACTTCAGCATTTATTACACCAAGGGGCATTTATTACCGTTGGGAAGACTTTATGATCCTTTCCACTTGGCTGTTGGAAGTGCACGTCTGATGGAGAACTAAGCTGATCTCAAACTTGAACAAATCTGATTTGAGTCGGCTGATCTTCATCAGTCTGATGTCTTTCCTTCAGCAGATCAGAAGTCTTGGACCTTGAAATTTGACTCTTCTGATGTCTTCATTACTTAGTCAAAATTTCTTCAAATGGATCGTCAGCTAAGTTAATCCATACTTAGCCAATCTTGAAGTTTTGGAAATCTTCAAAACCTCCCTTAACAAATTGTCTTTAGTGCCTTCATCTTCATCCTTATCCAACAATTTCCCCCTTTTTGATGATGACAAAACTTCAGCTAAGTACCTGTTAAAATACCTAAACTAAAGATTGTAATCCTCAAAATTTTCTGAGATAGAAAAAGTATATTGGATTGAACTTGTTTGTTTATTAATATTTGAAAATAGTTACAAATACAAGTTCAACAGATGAGATGTCTGAAGAATGGATAAAGTAAACTGATTACAAAGATTTTACAAGTTCTAACTATCAGCTTCTTCATCAGATTCTTCAAGCACTTCTTCATACTCATAAGATGACTCCTCATCATCTTCTTCTTCATCTTCATCAGCTTCTTCTCCTAGGATGACTTCTTTAGCAGCTTCCATTTTATCTTTGAGTTCCTGCTCTCTTAGAAGTTCCATCGCCTTCCTAGCTGATTCTGTATTTTTGTACTTAGTTAAAGGCTCTGATTGATCAGCAGCTGAGTCTTTGGATTCAGCCATTACTTCATCAGGTTTGGCTTCTTCCTTGGTCTCTTCTTCAGACTTGTCTTTGCCTTCAACCTTTCCAAGTTCTTCTTCAGCAGGCTTGGTCAAATCAGCAGTTTCATCAGTTTTCTTTTCTTCAGCAGCAGAGGTGTCCTTGGTTGGTTCTTCCCCTTTATCTTCCCCCTTTTTGTCATCATCAGACTTGATGACTTCTTCAGGTTTAGCAGCAGGGTTGAGTGCAACAGTTGGAACCTTCATAGCAGCACCTATAGTCTTTAAGTTCTGATTCACTACATCATGACTTGCTGTAAGGTGATGAAGAGTTGTGCTGATGTTGTCAGTCTGATCATTGAAGTAGTCAATGTTAAGGTTTACAGTTGCAATTTCATTCTGGATTGCTTGTGCAGCATTTGATACTTCATGCAACATCCCTAAGTTGATTTCCTTCTCCTCTTCACTGACTTTGATGAAGGTTGCAGTCAGATCAGCGATCTTGTGTTCAGCTCTTTGAAGGGCAGTATGAAGGTGATTTACATCAGCCTTCACATCTTCCACATTTCTGTTCATGTCATTTAGGCTGCGCACTAACTGCAAGGAATTGTCTTGAGGAATAGGAATACTTGTGATTTCAGTCTTGATAATCTTTTCAGTAGACTGTTGCACAGTTTCCAGCTGAAGTTTATTTGATTCTGCCAATTCTGCTTTAAATTCATTCTTCAGCTCCTCTTTGACCTTCATCAGCTGCTGTTGATGCTTCTCTTCCAGTTCCTTTAACGAATCTTCCATCAGCATCTGGAAAGCTTCCATCAGTGATGAGTGTTCATCACCTGATGAAGCAGAATCAGCAGCTTCATCCTTTTCTTCAGTCGCCTGGTGGACAGGGACATCTTCCATCTTCGCGTCCTGATGATCTTCAGAATCCTTAGCATTCCACTCAATGGCTAAGGGCTTGTCAGCAGCCTTTTCAGCAGACTTGTCAGCAGTCTGATCAGCAGATTTGTCTTCAGCCTGGTCAGCAGACTTGTCTTCAGGCTTGTCCGCAATCTGATCAGCAGACTTGTCAGCAGGCTTGTCCGCAGCTTTGTGTTCATCAGTGACGTCATCATAGAACAGGTTAGTGACTGTGCCATCATCATTGAAGCAAGTTGTTTGTCTAATTTGCCTCACAATGATCCAAGGGTTGACAGGGGCGTTATTTCCCTTGGGCACCTCACTGAATTCCTTCACTTCCTTGCCAAAGATAATATGCTGGATACTTGGCAGTTGGGGCAACTCACTTGAGTGAGCCTGCTGATATCTCGACCTTTCAGCCCATCTCTTTAAGGCGGTCATAACAGCAATGTTTACTGCTCTGTCTTCAGCATTGTCTTTCTTTCTTCTCTTTTCTGGCAGGGAGTTTTCTATTTTCTTGGCCTCCTCCAGTGCAAACTCCTTTGCATACTGATGCATTATGTCTCTGACATAACTGGGATCCAGGGCCTTCTGAATGGAGTTAGTTTTCAGCCAATTAAGAACCCATTGTTCTTCATCAGCTAACTCCCTTGAGTTTTGAAGTTCAAGAATTGATTTGTTCAATCTGTTGTCTCTCCAGTTGATGTATCTTGGTTTCTCTTGATTGAACAGTGTCTTCAGCATCAGCTTTTGATCATGGTAAGCTAAGGACCTTTCGAATTTCTTGAAGAGTCCCTTATCAGCATATACTATGTTAAAAGCTCTTCGAACTTCAAACTTCTCCTTGGGTTTTGGCTCAGCAGCAGGCATCTTTGGCTTCTTAGGCTTGCCTTCACCATCAGCAGCCTCATTTATTTTGATGCTTCCTCCATGGACAGGTCCATAGGCATCAATTTTGCTTAGTTCAATGACCGTAGCCAATTCAGCAGCCTCTGCGGCTTCCCTTTCAATTTTGCCTTTATCAGCTGGAGCAAGGGCTGGACCAGCAGATGAGATTGGTGCAGCAGCAATAGGTTCGATGATCATGACATCAGGATCATCTTGATGTTGAGCAGCTTCAGCTGTTGGTGCAGTCTGAGTAGTCTGTTGCTCAACAGCTTCGAGGGGTCTTTCAGCAGAATCAAGACTTGATCTCACCAAGTCTACCAATTCAGTGTCCTTCTCCACAAATGTCATCTGCTTTCTTGCAGACTTATTGACAGACCCAGAATAGGTCTCAAAGTAGCTGTATCCCTTAATTGACTCCTTGTCCTATAAGAGACATTTTCAGCAGGTTTATCAACAGATGGAGTTCTTGAGGGTGATGCAGGTTAAGCAGTCCTGACATCAGCAGTGACTTGATCAATGATCTTAGTGACCTGATCAGCAGCAGTCACTGACTCCATTTTCTTTCTATCCGTCTCCTTAGGCTTATCAGCAGCCTTCTTCTTTCTTGTCTCAACAGCCATGTCAGCTGTTTTGACTAACCTCTTAGGTCTTTTGGCAGAGACCTTCTTTTGTTCCTCATCTTCGGCTTCCTCAGGCTCATCAGCCTTTCTCTTCAGAACAGGCAAGTACTTGGACATTGCCTTAGACTTATGGATTTCCTTTCCATTCAACATAACACATCCCAGTTTTGACAGCAGGTAACTGAGTGTGATCCTGTGGTTGGTGGAGGGGCCTTTTCCTTTCTTTACCTCCAGGAAATCAGCGAAGATGTACCAAATGATGATGGACCAGTTGATTTCCAGCCCATAATAGATAGCAGCGATGATGCTGAACCTCTTCATGGTAACAGCATCTAGAGAAAAAGTACAGTTCTCTATCAGCTTAGAGACCATATCAGCCATCCGCTGATATTCATCCTTCAGATGTTTCTTCCTTATGTTGCCAGTCAACATTTCTCCTTCTTTGGCGCAGATCGCCCAGAATTGTTGGTATTTTTCTTCAGTCAGCATTGTAACATCGTGTCGTCCTCTGTTTGGAAGACCAAACGTCTCATGAAGAACAGTGGGAGTAATGACTACGGATTTTTCTCCAACTGTAGCCTTGATTTCCAGGGTATTGTAGTCAGCAACTGCAGTCTTGTAATATTCCATAACCTGGTCAGTCCAGATTACTCCTTCGTAGTACTCCATGAAATTCACCAACTGTGCAGATTTGAACTTTTCCAATAGTTCTTTCATCAGATCCGTACCAGATTGGTAATAGGAATCATAGACGAGGTACATACCTTCAGCGGCCATTGTAAATCTGTTGAAAGTTAGGAGAACAGGAAGAATTTTGCAGAAAATTCAAGTAATTTTTCTCACAAGTGCTTTTGAATATTTAGGGTGCGTAAAGAACTACACGGCTGATCAGATTAGGATTTATAGAGTTAGGGTATCTTGAATTCCGTGATACCAGCCAACCGTTAGATCCGTTTCTTGTCAGTGCTGATCGTGCGTTGTCAGTTACGACCTTTCAAATTCAAATCGCATTAAATGAGGAGCGGGAATTTGTACCGCCCTTCTGTCACTTGTAAAAGCGTGTTTTGAAATAAAACGTTTTAAACAGTCAGCTTTTACATAAGCGATCAGATGAGTAACATAAATACTTATCTGATGGACTAGTGTCCTGATGACACAGTTGTTATCAGAGAATGCCAATAGCTGATAACCTTCCTCAGCTGTTTGTCAATCCAGCTAGATAAATAAATCTTCATTCTTCAAGACTTTAATCTTCTGATGAAAACATAACTTCAACTAACTGTCATTAACAGATTTCATCTTTTAATCAGAAGTACCGCTAGTCTTACACGTTCCCCCTGACTTTAAGAATTCATAAGTTAACTAGTCTGTTGAAAGTTAATCCTTGAAGATAAATAAGATGAGTAAGCTGTTGAACCTTAGTCTTCTGATAAGTTCCCCCTCAGCTTATGCATCTAATTTCAATAAACCTAGTTCAGCTCTTAGAGTTGAAAACCTTGTTTCACTTAAAGGTTTTGTGAAGATGTCAGCAATCTGATTTTCAGTGAATACATATTCTATTATAACATTTCCTTTCTCCACATGATCTCTAATAAAGTGATGCTTGATCTCAATATGCTTAGTCCTTGAATGACTTGTAGTATTCTGAGTAAGGCTGATTGCACTAGTATTGTCACAGTAGATTGGTATTCCACTGATTTTGATATTGTAATCCTCTAGTTGATGTTTCAACCATAGTATCTGTGCACAGCAAGCTCCGGCAGCTATGTATTCAGCTTCAGCAGTAGATATGGATACTGAAGTCTGTTTCTTACACATCCATGAGATCAGACGACTACCTAAGAATTGACAGGCACCTGTTGTGCTTTTTCTATCAATCTTGCAGCCTGCAAGGTCAGAATCTGAATATCCAATAAGCTCGAATCCAGACTCTCTAGGATACCACAACCCAAATCTTGAGTGCCCTTAATATATTTCAATATTCTCTTGGCAGCTAAGAGATGAGATTCCTTGGGATTTGATTGGAATCTTGCACAGACCCCAACTGAGTACATGATATCAGGTCTGCTTGCTGTTAGATATAACAGTGACCCAATAATGCCTCTGTATTTGGTTATGTCCACTGATTTGCCATCTTCATCTTTATCCAAACGAAGACTTGTAGACATTGGAATAGTAGCAGTAGAGCTAGTTTCCATACCAAATTTCTTGAACAGATCCTTTGTGTATTTTGCTTGGCTGATGAAAATTCCATCAGGCAACTGTCTGACTTGCAAACCAAGAAAATAATTAAGTTCTCCCATCATGCTCATTTCAAACTTGTTCTGCATCAGCTTTGAGAACTTGTCACACATCTGTTGGTTAGTTGAACCAAAAATAATATCGTCCACATAAATTTGCACAAGCAAAATATGTTCTTCCCATTCAATAGTGAACAAGGTCTTGTCAACTTTACCTTTGCGAAATCCTTTGATTAAAAGAAAATCAGATAAAGTATCATACCATGCTCTTGGAGCCTGTTTCAGTCCATAAAGGGCTTTCTTCAGACGATACACCTTGTCTTCTTCTTGATAGACTTCAAAACCAGGTGGTTGTTCAACATAAACTTCCTCGTGCAATTCTCCATTGAGAAAAGCTGATTTCACGTCCATCTGATAGACTGTGAAATTCTTGTGAGCAGCATAGGCAAGAAAGAGTCTGATTGCCTCTAGTCTTGCTACTGGTGCAAACGTTTCATCAAAGTCAATGCCTTCTTCTTGGCAGTAACCTTTGGCCACTAATCTTGCTTTGTTTCTGGTGACTTCACCATCTTCATTCATCTTATTTATGAATATCCATTTAGTGCCAATGACTCTTTGATGACTTGGTCTAGGAACTAAGTACCAGACTTCATTCCTTTCAAATTGATTTAGCTCTTCTTGCATAGCTTCAATCCAATTGGAGTCACTAAGAGCTTCTTCAATCTGTTTAGGCTCAATTTGAGATAGAAAACTAGCAAACATAGCATCTTGTGCAGCAGCTCTTCTTGTTTTCACTCTATCTAATGGATCACCAATCACTAACTCTGGTGGGTGATTCCTGAGCCATCTGAGATCAGGTTGCAAATCATAATGTTGTCCTTTGTCTTGATCTTGCAACACTACTGTTGGAGATTCAGTAGGAGTCTATTGAACATTTGTTGTTTGTTGAACAATATCTGGTCTATCAGCTGTTTGCAACTCGTCTGTTAGACAATCAGCACTGTGATTTTGAACAGCACTTGAGTTATCAGCTGGGTTGAGATCAGGCAGTATGATGGGAACATATTCTTCATTTTTTCCAACATTCAACTTCTGTAAATCAGTAGACAGATCTTGATTAATACTTTGATTCTTTTCAGAAGATTGATTTGGCTCATCAAATACTACATGAATGGATTCTTCTATTAGTAATGTTCTTTTGTTAAACACTCTATAAGCTTTACTAACAGTTGAGTATCCTACAAAAACAGCTTCATCAGCCTTTTCTGCAAATGCAGTAAGGTGATTTTTACCATTATTTAAAACATAGCATTTACAACCAAAAATCTTAAAGTAATGAATTTTTGGCTTCCTGTTGTTCCAAACTTCATATGGAGTCTTGTTTTGGTGCTTGTTGATCATGCATCTGTTTTGGGTAAAACATGCTGTGTTTGTTGCTTCTGCCCAAAATCTTTGAGGCAGTTTAGCTTAAGCTATCATAGTTCTGACAGCTTCCTTCAGTGTTCTGTTTCTCCTTTCAGCAACACCATTCTGTTGAGGGGTTCTAGCAGCTGAATACTCATGATGTATTCCTTTGATATTACAATACTCTTCAACAGTAGAGTTTGTAAACTCTGTCCCTCTATCTGATCTGATCTTCAATATTTTTATGCTTTTCTCATTCTGGATCAGCTCCATCAGATTAGTAAGATGTTCCTTGGTTTCACTTTTCTTTTTCATGAATATCACCCAAGTATATCTTGAATAGTCATCCACAACAGCTAGGCAGTATTTCTTTCCACCATTGCTGACTGGATCAATGGGTCCAAATAAGTCCATGTGTAGCAGCTCCAATATTCTTCCAGAAGATTGATGCTTCTTGCTTTTGAACGATGACTTGATTTGTTTACCCTTCTGACACGCGTCACAAAGCTTATCTTTGCTCATGACTGTCTTTGGAATTCCTTCTACCAGATTATTTTTGATTAATCTGTTGATGGTCTTGAAATTCACATGGTTCATTCTTTTGTGCCACAGCCAACTAACTTCACTTGGTGTTGATGCCACCAAACAGATGTTTGAATTCTTGTCAGCAGAATTCCAGTCGACTACGTAGACATTCCCTTGTCGTCTTTCAGATAAAATTACCTTCTTTGTACCAATCTGTTCAACGTAGCACTTATCTGTTGAGAAGATGACTGAATATCCTTTGTCACAAAATTGACTTATGCTCAGCAGATTATATTTGAGGCCTTTAACATATGAGACGTCAGATATCTCTATGTTTCCTTTGATTAATCTTCCTTTAGCTTTAATCTTGCCTTCTTTACTGTCCCCAAAAGTAACTTTTGGACCATCCACAGCAACTGCATCCGTCAGCTCATGTATGTTTCCACACATGTGTCTTGAACAGCCACTGTCCAAGTACCAGATTTTCTCTACTTTACTCCTACTCCTAATCCTATCCTACAAAACAAAATAAAATTGTTTTAGGTACCCTTATTGAGAGGGTCCTGAAGGATTAGTTCCACCTTTGATAACCCAAGATGATGAAGTCTTAGGCTTCTTAGGTTTCTGAGTTTCAATAGGAGTATGAACAGCTTTGCCTTTACCACGTTCATCAGATTTGTCATACTGTTGATGATCAGCATGATAAGGATAATGTTCAAATGCAGAGTAAGATGCATGATAAGGAGGATATGCATGCATTGGATGAGCAGGATATGGTGCATAGTAAGTTGGAAATTGAGGTGCATGATACATAGGATGATATGCAGCAGGTTGCACATAATAAGACTCATTTCCATACCAAGCATTTTGATTTTTCTTATTCTTATGCTTCTTTGGTTTACTACTTGCTTGCTCATTAACAGACGACTTAGTTTTATCACTAGTCTGATTAGTTTTAGCCTTGTCAGAGGACTTCCTAGGACTCTTCTGTTTAGGCTTACTAGTCTGTTTTCCTACACTAGGCTCTTTGCTCTTTTTAGCCTTAGGAGTTTTCGTCTCCTTTAATACTTTCTCAGGTGAAGCAGGTCTAGCAGTTTGAACATACAGGATGACCTTACTATTGTCAGCAGATATAAATTTCTCAGTATGATTCAATTCTTGCTTATCCTGTTCTAAAGGTGTCTTCTGTTTACTAGACATGTGAGTGGATGCAACAGATGACTTCTCATGAGACTCAATGACTTTCTCAAGCTCCATGATTTTTCCTTTATAAACTTCACATTCAGCTTTCAGAGATTCATGTTCTTGCTCAAGCTGTTTATATTCAACTGATTCTCTAGGCCTTTCAGCTGAGAGTTTCAGTGAACTGTTTTGCTCCTTTAGCAATATCATCTCTTCCTTAAGCTTTTTGTATGCTTCAGCAATAGTAGTATTGTTAAGCATCATTTTTTCAAATGAACTAAATAGTTCATTCTCAAGAGGAGTTACCTCACTGTCCTCAGAGTCATCAGATTCCTTAGCCATCAGGCAGAGAAGGGCAGGGCTCTCTTCATCAGAAGTGTCAGAATCTGAATCAGATGAGTAAACGGCAGCTGGCTTTTCTGCTTCTGCTACCATCGCCTTAGCTTTCTGATGTTTTCTTTCTTTTCTGACTTTTTTTTCTTCTTCAGTATACTTCTCAGCTTTAGGATATGGGCAGTCTCTAATGAAATGACCCAATTTCCTGCAATTAAAGCACATCATTTTAGATTTATAAGAATCCTTATCTTGAGAAGAAGAAGTAGGGTTAGAAGTAGAAGCATTGTTATATTTGTTCTTCATTTTTCGTCTGTAGAACTTTTTGAAGTTGTTCATCAGCAATGCAACGTCTCCAGCAGTGTACTCCTTTTTGTTGAGTATTGTGGCTTCATCAGATGAGTCCACGTCTTTGCTTTTGTGAGCTGGTCTTCTAGGATTTTCAGCAGCAACGAGTGCAGCTGTGGGACTTGAAGTTGAGGTTTCTTCAACACCCATTCTTGGCAGTTTATACTCATACGCCTTGAGTACGGAGAACAGCTCTGTAAGAGAAATCTTTCCCAGATCTCTTGATTCTTCCATTGCTGTCACCTTCATGTTGAACTTGGGAGGCAGAGCCTACAGAACTCTGACAGCGATTTCCTTGTCAGTGAAGGTCTTTCCCAGCTTTAGAACTTCATTCAATGTTCTGGTAAACCTGGTATCCATCTGATCAATGGTCTCTCCAGATTTCATCGTGAAGTTGTCCAGCTTTTCCAAGGCAACACTGAGCTGATGCTCTTTGATGGCGTCGTTTCCTTCACTCATGTCACGAACCTTATCCCACATCTCCTTTGCAGTTTTGCAATGTTTGACTTTGTCAAACCGATCATTGTCCAGGGCTTTGGTCATGATGAAACGGCCAACTTTATCCAGATTGAACAGCTTTATCTCTTCGGCTGTCATCTCTGTTAAGTCTTTTTCCACTACCAGTTCAGCTTCATCAACTATAATGGTCTTAGTGAATTTGAATGGACCTTTTATGATACATGTGTACATGTTATCATTATAGGCAGCTAAGAAGATCTCCATTCTGATCTTCCAGTCTTCAAAAGACATACCAGCAATTTGGGGAACATGGCTGATACAGTCCATTTTTCAAAAAGTTTTGATTTTTCAAAAATATGCTCTTTTGAAAAAGTTTTAAAACCTTTGAAAAACACTTGGATCAAGCTCGTTGATCAGGCAGCTGATTCAAATGAACCACCCGCTCTGATACCACTTGTTGGTCCCAAGTGGTCAGAAGAGGTTTAGAGGGGGGGGGGGGGGGGTGAATAAACCTCTTTAAAAATTTTCTTCCAATTTTTAACTTTAAAACTTTTCTCTAACTGAACAGACTAAGCTGATCAGATGGGTAAGTTACAATTCTGTTCGCGAACAAATCTTTGAACAGTTTTGTTGACCACTCGTCTGATTGTTACTTAGCTGATTTTGTTAAAATCAGTTTCAATACTTAGAGTACTTACAGCGGATTTTTCAAAGTGTTTTTCACAAGTAATCTCAGCAGTTTGAAAGATGTTTCCCCAGTTTTATAAACTCCTTTTAATATCTTTTCAAACAGTTAACTTAATGTGTTTTTATGCGATCAGAGAATATGCAGGTTTAAAAACAAGGTAAAAACACAAGTAATTTTTATAGTGGTTATATGGATGTGAATATCCTTTAATCCACTCGTCCAAGTCACAAAGATCTTGGGTTATACTAAAAACACACAGTAATCAGTATACTCTGCTTACGCCTTACAACAAATGAACAGGCCGTAAGTTCGCAATAAGAAATCACTAAGAAATCCTACTCTCTGAAGTAATATCACTCACTTAGATGGATATCTACTTCTCACAACACTCTCTATTACAAATTCACTCAGAAGATGTGTTTGGCTTTGTTCTTCAACTTCGCTTTTTGTCAACAAATGACTAAGCTGATGAGTGAGCTGTTCTTGAGACTTAAGAGTTCTGCTTCAAAAATTCTCTCAGAAAGTGTGTTGCTTGCAATCTCTTCGTCTCTTTTAGCTATTTATACTTGAGGTTTGAAAAATGTCCGTTGAAGAGAGACAAGATTCAAATTCCTCGAGTACTGGTCCTTAAAATCCGCGAACGGCTCTTTTGCAGTCTGTCCGTACTGTCAACAGTACTATTCTGCAGGCAGCATTAAATGCACCCAGCTGATGCGAAGCATTTCTTCAATCATTTGTCTTTAATAACCTTGTACTTCAGCATTTATTACACCAAGGGGCATTTATTACCGTTGGGAAGACTTTATGATCCTTTCCACTTGGCTGTTGGAAGTGCACGTCTGATGGAGAACTAAGCTGATCTCAAACTTGAACAAATCTGATTTGAGTCGGCTGATCTTCATCAGCCTGATGTCTTTCCTTCAGCAGATCAGAAGTCTTGGACCTTGAAATTTGACTCTTCTGATGTCTTCATTACTTAGTCAAAATTTCTTCAAAGTGATCGTCAGCTAAGTTAATCCATACTTAGCCAATCTTGAAGTTTTGGAAATCTTCAAAACCTCCCTTAACAAATTGTCTTTAGTGCCTTCATCTTCATCCTTATCCAACAATTTCCCCCTTTTTGATGATGACAAAACTTCAGCTAAGTACCTGTTAAAATACCTAAACTAAAGATTGTAATCCTCAAAATTTTCTGAGATAGAAAAAGTATATTGGATTGAACTTGTTTGTTTATTAATATTTGAAAATAGTTACAAATACAAGTTCAACAGATGAGATGTCTGAAGAATGGATAAAGTAAACTGATTACAAAGATTTTACAAGTTCTAACTATCAGCTTCTTCATCAGATTCTTCAAGCACTTCTTCATACTCATAAGATGACTCATCATCATCTTTTTCTTCATCTTCATCAGCTTCTTCTCCTAGGATGACTTCTTTAGCAACTTCCATTTTATCTTTGAGTTCCTGCTCTCTTAGAAGTTCCATCGCCTTCCTAGCTGATTCTGTATTTTTGTACTTAGTTAAAGGCTCTGATTGATCAGCAGCTGAGTCTTTGGATTCAGCCATTACTTCATCAGGTTTGGCTTCTTCCTTGGTCTCTTCTTCAGACTTGTCTTTGCCTTGAACCTTTCCAAGTTCTTCTTCAGCAGGCTTGGTCAAATCAGCAGTTTCATCAGTTTTCTTTTCTTCAGCAGCAGAGGTGTCCTTGGTTGGTTCTTCCCCTTTATCTTCCCCCTTTTTGTCATCATCAGACTTGATGACTTCTTCAGGTTTAGCAGCAGGGTTGAGTGCAACAGTTGGAACCTTCATAGCAGCACCTATAGTCTTTAAGTTCTGATTCACTACATCATGACTTGTTGTAAGGTGATGAAGAGTTGTGCTGATGTTGTCAGTCTGATCATTGAAGTAGTCAATGTTAAGGTTTACAGTTGCAATTTCATTCTGGATTGCTTGTGCAGCATTTGATACTTCATGCAACATCCCTAAGTTGATTTCCTTCTCATCTTCACTGACTTTGATGAAGGTTGCAGTCAGATCAGCGATCTTGTGTTCAGCTCTTTGAAGGGCAGTATGAAGGTGATTTACATCAGCCTTCACATCTTCCACATTTCTGTTCATGTCATTTAGGCTGCGCACTAACTGCAAGGAATTGTCTTGAGGAATAGGAATACTTGTGATTTCAGTCTTGATAATCTTTTCAGTAGACTGTTGCACAGTTTCCAGCTGAAGTTTATTTGATTCTGCCAATTCTGCTTTAAGTTCATTCTTCAGCTCCTCTTTGACCTTCATCAGCTGTTGTTGATGCTTCTCTTCCAGTTCCTTTAACGAATCTTCCATCAACATCTGGAAAGCTTCCATCAGTGATGAGTGTTCATCACCTGATAAAGCAGAAGCAGCAGCTTCATCCTTTTCTTCAGTCGCCTGGTGGACAGGGACATCTTCCATCTTCGCGTCCTGATGATCTTCAGAATCCTTAGCATTCCACTCAATGGCTAAGGGCTTGTCAACAGCCTTTTCAGCAGACTTGTCAGCAGTCTGATCAGCAGATTTGTCTTCAGCCTGGTCAGCAGACTTGTCTTCAGGCTTGTCCGCAGCTTTGTGTTCATCAGTGACGTCATCATAGAACAGGTTAGTGACTGTGCCATCATCATTGAAGCAAGTTGTTTGTCTAATTTGCCTCACAATGATCCAAGGGTTGACAGGGGCGTTATTTCCCTTGGGCACCTCACTGAATTCCTTCACTTCCTTGCCAAAGATAATATGCTGGATACTTGGCAGTTGGGGCAACTCACTTGAGTGAGCCTGCTGATATCTCGACCTTTCAGCCCATCTCTTTAAGGCGGTCATAACAGCAATGTTTACTGCTCTGTCTTCAGCATTGTCTTTCTTTCTTCTCTTTTCTGGCAGGGAGTTTTCTATTTTCTTGGCCTCCTCCAGTGCAAACTCCTTTGCATACTGATGCATTATGTCTCTGACATAACTGGGATCCAGGGCCTTCTGAATGGAGTTAGTTTTCAGCCAATTAAGAACCCATTGTTCTTCATCAGCTAACTCCCTTGAGTTTTGAAGTTCAAGAATTGATTTGTTCAATCTGCTGTCTCTCCAGTTGATGTATCTTGGTTTCTCTTGATTGAACAGTGTCTTCAGCATCAGCTTTTGATCATGGTAAGCTAAGGACCTTTCGAATTTCTTGAAGAGTCCCTTATCAGCATATACTATGTTAAAAGCTCTTTGAACTTCAAACTTCTCCTTGGGTTTTGGCTCAGCAGCAGGCATCTTTGGCTTCTTAGGCTTGCCTTCACCATCAGCAGCCTCATTTATTTTGATGCTTCCTCCATGGACAGGTCCATAGGCATCAATTTTGCTTAGTTCAATGACCGTAGCCAATTCAGCAGCCTCTGCAGCTTCCCTTTCAGCCTTAGACATATGTCGTCTGGCTTCATCCTTAGCAGCTTGAGCCTTGCTTAGCTCAAGTGCCTTTTTCTCTTCCAATTCATCCTGCTTCCTTTGTTCAGCAGCTTCCCTTGCTCTCTTGTCAGCTTTAGATATTTTCTTTCTCTTAAGCACTATCTTCTTTTTGCCTTTATCAGCTGGAGCAGGGGCTGGACCAGCAGATGAGATTGGTGCAGCAGCAATAGGTTCGATGATCATGACATCAGGATCATCTTGATGTTGAGCAGCTTCAGCTGTTGGTGCAGTCTGAGTAGTCTGTTGCTCAACAGCTTCGAGGGGTCTTTCAGCAGAATCAAGACTTGATCTCACCATGTCTACCAATTCAGTGTCCTTCTCCACAAATGTCATGTGCTTTCTTGCAGACTTCTTTGACAGACCCAGAATAGGTCTCGAAGTAGCTGTATCCCTTAATTGACTCCTTGTCCTATAAGAGACATTTTCAGCAGGTTTATCAACAGATGGAGTTCTTGAGGGTGATGCAGGTGAAGCAGTCCTGACATCAGCAGTGACTTGATCAATGATCTTAGTGACCTGATCAGCAGCAGTCACTGACTCCATTTTCTTTGTATCCGTCTCCTTAGGCTTATCAGCAGCCTTCTTCTTTCTTGTCTCAACAGCCATGTCAGCTGTTTTGACTAACCTCTTAGGTCTTTTGGCAGAGACCTTCTTTTGTTCCTCATCTTCGGCTTCCTCAGGCTCATCAGCCTTTCTCTTCAGAACAGGCAAGTACTTGGACATTGCCTTAGACTTATGGATTTCCTTTCAATTCAACATAACACATCCCAGTTTTGACAGCAGGTAACTGAGTGTGATCCTGTGGTTGGTGGAGGGGCCTTTTCCTTTCTTTACCTCCAGGAAATCAGCGAAGATGTACCAAATGATGATGGACCAGTTGATTTCCAGCCCATAATAGATAGCAGCCATGATGCTGAACCTCTTCATGGTAACAGCATCTAGAGAAAAAGTACAGTTCTCTATCAGCTTAGAGACCATATCAGCCATCCGCTGATATTCATCCTTCAGATGTTTCTTCCTTATGTTGCCAGTCAACATTTCTCCTTCTTTGGCGCAGATCGCCCAGAATTGTTGGTATTTTTCTTCAGTCAGCATTGTAACATCGTGTCGTCCTCTGTTTGGAAGACCAAACGTCTCATGAAGAACAGTGGGAGTAATGACTACGGATTTTTCTCCAACTGTAGCCTTGATTTCCAGGGTATTGTAGTCAGCAACTGCAGTCTTGTAATATTCCATAACCTGGTCAGTCCAGATTACTCCTTCGTAGTACTCCATGAAATTCACCAACTGTGCAGATTTGAACTTTTCCAATAGTTCTTTCATCAGATCCGTACCAGATTGGTAATAGGAATCATAGACGAGGTACATACCTTCAGCGGCCATTGTAAATCGGTTGAAAGTTAGGAGAACAGGAAGAATTTTGCAGAAAATTCAAGTAATTTTTCTCACAAGTGCTTTTGAATATTTAGGGTGCGTAAAGAACTACACGGCTGATCAGATTAGGATTTATAGAGTTAGGGTATCTTGAATTCCGTGATACCAGCCAACCGTTAGATCCATTTCTTGTCAGTGCTGATCGTGCGGTGTCAGTTACGACCTTTCAAATTCAAATCGCATTAAATGAGGAGCGGGAATTTGTACCGCCCTTCTGTCACTTGTAAAAGCGTGTTTTGAAATAAAACGTTTTAAACAGTCAGCTTTTACATAAGCGATCAGATGAGTTACATAAATACTTATCTGATAGACTAGTGTCCTGATGACACAGTTGTTATCAGAGAATGCCAATAGCTGATAACCTTCCTCAGCTGTTTGTCAATCCAGCGAGATAAATAAATCTTCATTCTTCAAGACTTTAATCTTCTGATGAAAACATAACTTCAACTAACTGTCATTAACAGATTTCATCTTTTAATCAGAAGTACCGCTAGTCTTACACGTTCCCCCTGACTTTAAGAATTCATAAGTTAACTAGTCTGTTGAAAGTTAATCCTTGAAGATAAATAAGATGAGTAAGCTGTTGAACCTTAGTCTTCTGATAAGTTCCCCCTCAGCTTATGCATCTAATTTCAATAAACCTAGTTCAGCTCTTAGAGTTGAAAACCTTGTTTCACTTAAAGGTTTTGTGAAGATGTCAGCAATCTGATTTTCAGTGAATACATATTCTATTATAACATTTCCTTTCTCTACATGATCTCTAATAAAGTGATGCTTGATCTCAATATGCTTAGTCCTTGAATGACTTGTAGTATTCTGAGTAAGGCTGATTGCACTAGTATTGTTACAGTAGATTGGTATTCCACTGATTTTGATATTGTAATCCTCTAGTTGATGTTTCAACCATAGTATCTGTGCACAGCAAGCTCCGGCAGCTATGTATTCAGCTTCAGCAGTAGATATGGATACTGAAGTCTGTTTCTTACTCATCCATGAGATCAGACGACTACCTAAGAATTGACAGGCACCTGTTGTGCTTTTTCTATCAATCTTGCAGCCTGCAAGGTCAGAATCTGAATATCCAATAAGCTCGAATCCAGACTCTCTAGGATACCACAACCCCAAATCTTGAGTGCCCTTAATATATTTCAATATTCTCTTGGCAGCTAAGAGATGAGATTCCTTGGGATTTGATTGGAATCTTGCACAGACCCCAACTGAGTACATGATATCAGGTCTGCTTGCTGTTAGATATAACAGTGACCCAATAATGCCTCTGTATTTGGTTATGTCCACTGATTTGCCATCTTCATCTTTATCCAAACGAAGACTTGTAGACATTGGAATAGTAGCAGTAGAGCTAGTTTCCATACCAAATTTCTTGAACAGATCCTTTGTGTATTTTGCTTGGCTGATGAAAATTCCATCAGACAACTGTCTGACTTGCAAACCAAGAAAATAATTAAGTTCTCCCATCATGCTCATTTCAAACTTGCTCTGCATCAGCTTTGAGAACTTGTCACACATCTGTTGGTTAGTTGAACCAAAAATAATATCGTCCACATAAATTTGCACAAGCAAAATATGTTCTTCCCATTCAATAGTGAACAAGGTCTTGTCAACTTTACCTTTGCGAAATCCTTTGATTAAAAGAAAATCAGATAAAGTATCATACCATGCTCTTGGAGCCTGTTTCAGTCCATAAAGGGCTTTTTTCAGACGATACACCTTGTCTTCTTCTTGATAGACTTCAAAACCAGGTGGTTGTTCAACATAAACTTCCTCTTGCAATTCTCCATTGAGAAAAGCTGATTTCACGTCCATCTGATAGACTGTGAAATTCTTGTGAGCAGCATAGGCAAGAAAGAGTCTGATTGCCTCTAGTCTTGCTACTGGTGCAAACGTTTCATCAAAGTCAATGCCTTCTTCTTAGCAGTAACCTTTGGCCACTAATCTTGCTTTGTTTCTGGTGACTTCACCATCTTCATTCATCTTATTTCTGAATACCCATTTAGTGCCAATGACTCTTTGATGACTTGGTCTAGGAACTAAGTACCAGACTTCATTCCTTTCAAATTGATTTAGCTCTTCTTGCATAGCTTCAATCCAATTGGAGTCACTAAGAGCTTCTTCAATCTGTTTAGGCTCAATTTGAGATAGAAAACTAGCAAACATAGCATCTTGTGCAGCAGCTCTTCTTGTTTTCACTCTGTCTAAAGGATCACCAATCACTAACTCTGGTGGGTGATTCCTGAGCCATCTGAGATCAGGTTGCAAATCATAATGTTGTCCTTTGTCTTGATCTTGCAACACTACTGTTGGAGATTCAGTAGGAGTCTATTGAACATTTGTTGTTTGTTGAACAGTCTCTGGTCTATCAGTTGTTTGCAACTCGTCTGTTAGACAATCAGCACTGTGATTTTGAACAGCACTTGAGTTATCAGCTGGGTTGAGATCAGGCAGTATGATGGGAACATAATCTACATTTTTTCCAACATTCAACTTCTGTAAATCAGTAGAAAGATCTTGATTAATACTTTGATTCTTTTCAGAAGATTGATTTGGCTCATCAAATACTACATGAATGGATTCTTCTATTAGTAATGTTCTTTTGTTAAACACTCTATAAGCTTTACTAACAGTTGAGTATCCTACAAAAACAGCTTCATCAGCCTTTTCTGCAAATGCAGTAAGGTGATTTTTACCATTATTTAAAACATAGCATTTATAACCAAAAATCTTAAAGTAATGAATGTTTGGCTTCCTGTTGTTCCAAACTTCATATGGAGTCTTGTTTTTGTGCTTGTTGATCATGCATCTGTTTTGGGTAAAACATGCTGTGTTTGTAGCTTCTGCCCAAAATCTTTGAGGCAGTTTAGCTTAAGCTATCATAGTTCTGACAGCTTCCTTCAGTGTTCTGTTTCTCCTTTCAGCAACACCATTCTGTTGAGG
The DNA here is from genome assembly GCA_003313485.2 of Penstemon barbatus. Classification (NCBI taxonomy): domain Eukaryota; kingdom Viridiplantae; phylum Streptophyta; class Magnoliopsida; order Lamiales; family Plantaginaceae; genus Penstemon; species Penstemon barbatus. The sequence continues at coordinate 17,434,782 of CM064877.1, read as the reverse complement.
GGTTCTAGCAGCTGAATACTCATGATGTATTCCTTTGATATTACAATACTCTTCAACAGTAGAGTTTGTAAACTCTGTCCCTCTATCTGATCTGATCTTCAATATTTTTATGCTTTTCTCATTCTGGATCAGCTCCATCATATTAGTAAGATGTTCCTTGGTTTCACTTTTCTTTTTCATGAATATCACCCAAGTATATCTTGAATAGTCATCCACAACAGCTAGGCAGTATTTCTTTCCACCATTGCTGACTGGATCAATGGGTCCAAATAAGTCCATGTGTAGCAGCTCCAATATTCTTCCAGAAGATTGATGCTTCTTGCTTTTGAACGATGACTTGATTTGTTTACCCTTCTGACACGCGTCACAAAGCTTATCTTTGCTCATGACTGTCTTTGGAATTCCTTCTACCAGATTATTTTTGATTAATCTGTTGATGGTCTTGAAATTCACATGGTTCATTCTTTTGTGCCACAGCCAACTAACTTCACTTGGTGTTGATGCCACCAAACAGATGTTTGAATTCTTGTCAGCAGAATTCCAGTCGACTACGTAGACATTCCCTTGTCGTCTTCCAGATAAAATTACCTTCTTTGTACCAATCTGTTCAACGTAGCACTTATCTGTTGAGAAGATGACTGAATATCCTTTGTCACAAAATTGACTTATGCTCAGCAGATTATATTTGAGGCCTTTAACATATGAGACGTCAGATATCTCTATGTTTCCTTTGATTAATCTTCCTTTAGCTTTAATCTTGCCTTCTTTACTGTCCCCAAAAGTAACTTTTGGACCATCCACAGCAACTGCATCCGTCAGCTCATGTATGTTTCCACACATGTGTCTTGAACAGCCACTGTCCAACTACCAGATTTTCTCTACTTTACTCCTACTCCTAATCCTATCCTACAAAACAAAATAAAATTGTTTTAGGTACCCTTATTGAGAGGGTCCTGAAGGATTAGTTCTACCTTTGATAACCCAAGATGATGAAGTCTTAGGCTTCTTAGGTTTCTGAGTTTCAATAGGAGTATGAACAGCTTTGCCTTTACCACGTTCATCAGATTTGTCATACTGTTGATGATCAGCATGATAAGGATAATGTTCAAATGCAGAGTAAGATGCATGATAAGGAGGATATGCATGCATTGGATGAGCAGGATATGGTGCATAGTAAGTTGGAAATTGAGGTGCATGATACATAGGATGATATGCAGCAGGTTGCACATAATAAGACTCATTTCCATACCAAGCATTTTGATTTTTCTTATTCTTATGCTTCTTTGGTTTACTACTTGCTTGCTCATTAACAGACGACTTAGTTTTATCACTAGTCTGATTAGTTTTAGCCTTGTCAGAGGACTTCCTAGGACTCTTCTGTTTAGGCTTACTAGTCTGTTTTCCTACACTAGGCTCTTTGCTCTTTTTAACCTTAGGAGTTTTCGTCTCCTTTAATACTTTCTCAGGTGAAGCAGGTCTAGCAGTTTGAACATACAGGATGACCTTACTATTGTCATCAGATATAAATTTCTCAGTATGATTCAATTCTTGCTTATCCTGTTCTAAAGGTGTCTTCTGTTTACTAGACATGTGAGTGGATGCAACAGATGACTTCTCATGAGACTCAATGACTTTCTCAAGCTCCATGATTTTTCCTTTATAAACTTCACATTCAGCTTTCAGAGATTCATGTTCTTGCTCAAGCTGTTTATATTCAACTGATTCTCTAGGCCTTTCAGCTGAGAGTTTCAGTGAACTGTTTTGCTCCTTTAGCAATATCATCTCTTCCTTAAGCTTTTTGTATGCTTCAGCAATAGTAGTATTGTTAAGCATCATTTGTTCAAATGAACTAAATAGTTCATTCTCAAGAGGAGTTACCTCACTGTCCTCAGAGTCATCAGATTCCTTAGCCATTAGGCAGAGAAGGGCAGGGCTCTCTTCATCAGAAGTGTCAGAATCTGAATCAGATGAGTAAACGGCAGCTGGCTTTTCTGCTTCTGCTACCATCGCCTTAGCTTCCTGATGTTTTCTTTCTTTTCTGACTCTCTTTTCTTCTTCAGTATACTTCTCAGCTTTAGGATATGGGCAGGCTCTAATGAAATGACCCAATTTCCTGCAATTATAGCACATCATTTTAGATTTATAAGAATCCTTATCCTGAGAAGAAGAAGTAGGGTTAGAAGTAGAAGCATTGTTATATTTGTTCTTCATTTTTCGTCTGTAGAACTTTTTGAAGTTGTTCATCAGCAATGCAACGTCTCCAGCAGTGTACTCCTTTTTGTTGAGTATTGCGGCTTCATCAGATGAGTCCACGTCTTTGCTTTTGTGAGCTGGTCTTCTATGATTTTCAGCAGCAACGAGTGCAGCTGTGGGACTTGAAGTTGAGGTTTCTTCAACACCAATTCTTGGCAGTTTATACTCATACGCCTTGAGTACGGAGAACAGCTCTGTAAGAGAAATCTTTCCCAGATCTCTTGATTCTTTCATTGCTGTCACCTTCATGTTGAACTTGGGAGGCAGAGCCTTCAGAACTCTGACAGCGATTTCCTTGTCAGTGAAGGTCTTTCCCAGCTTTAGAACTTCATTCAATGTTCTGGTAAACCTGGTATCCATCTGATCAATGGTCTCTCCATATTTCATCTTGAAGTTGTCCAGCTTTTCCAAGGCAACACTGAGCTGATGCTCTTTGATGGCGTCGTTTCCTTCACTCATGTCACGAACCTTATCCCACATCTCCTTTGCAGTTTTGCAATGTTTGACTTTGTCAAACCGATCATTGTCCAGGGCTTTGGTCATGATGAAACGGCCAACTTTATCCAGATTGAACAGCTTTATCTCTTCGGCTGTCATCTCTGTTAAGTCTTTTTCCACTACCAGTTCAGCTTCATCAACTATAATGGTCTTAGTGAATTTGAATGGACCTTTTATGATACATGTGTACATGTTATCATTATAGGCAGCTAAGAAGATCTCCATTCTGATCTTCCAGTCTTCAAAAGACATACCAGCAATGTGGGGAACATGGCTGATACAGTCCATTTTTCAAAAAGTTTTGATTTTTCAAAAATATGCTCTTTTGAAAAAGTTTTAAAACCTTTGAAAATCACTTGGATCAAGCTCGTTGATCAGGCAGCTGATTCAAATGAACCACCCGCTCTGATACCACTTGTTGGTCCCAAGTGGTTAGAAGAGGTTTAGAGGGGGGGGGGGGGGGGGGGGGTGAATAAACCTCTTTAAAAATTTTCTTCCAATTTTTAACTTTAAAACTTTTCTCTAACTGAACAGACTAAGCTGATCAGATGGGTAAGTTACAATTCTGTTCGCGAACAAATCTTTGAACAGTTTTGTTGACCACTCGTCTGATTGTTACTTAGCTGATTTTGTTAAAATCAGTTTCAATACTTAGAGTACTTGCAACGGATTTTTCAAAGTGTTTTTCACAAGTAATCTCAGCAGTTTGAAAGATGTTTCCCCAGTTTTATAAACTCCTTTTAATATCTTTTCAAACAGTTAACTTAATGTGTTTTTATGCGATCAGAGAATATGCATGTTTAAAAACAAGGTAAAAACACAAGTAATTTTTATAGTGGTTATATGGATGTGAATATCCTTTAATCCACTCGTCCAAGTCACAAAGATCTTGGGTTATACTAAAAACACACAGTAATCAGTATACTCTGCTTACGCCTTACAACAAATGAACAGGCCGTAAGTTCGCAGTAAGAAATCACTAAGAAATCCTACTCTCTGAAGTAATATCACTCACTTAGATGGATATCTACTTCTCACAACACTCTCTATTACAAATTCACTCAGAAGATGTGTTTGGCTTTGTTCTTCAACTTCGCTTTTTGTCAACAAATGACTAAGCTGATGAGTGAGCTGTTCTTGAGACTTAAGAGTTCTGCTTCAAAAATTCTCTCAGAAAGTGTGTTGCTTGCAATCTCTTCGTCTCTTTTAGCTATTTATACTTGAGGTTTGAAAAATGTCCGTTGAAGAGAGACAAGATTCAAATTCCTCGAGTACTGGTCCTTAAAATCCGCGAACGGCTCTTTTGCAGTCTGTCCGTACTGTCAACAGTACTATTCTGCAGGCAGCATTAAATGCACCCAGCTGATGCGAAGCATTTCTTCAATCATTTGTCTTTAATAACCTTGTACTTCAGCATTTATTACACCAAGGGGCATTTATTACCGTTGGGAAGACTTTATGATCCTTTCCACTTGGCTGTTGGAAGTGCACGTCTGATGGAGAACTAAGCTGATCTCAAACTTGAACAAATCTGATTTGAGTCGGCTTATCTTCATCAGTCTGATGTCTTTCCTTCAGCAGATCAGAAGTCTTGGACCTTGAAATTTGACTCTTCTGATGTCTTCATTACTTAGTCAAAATTTCTTCAAAGGGATCGTCAGCTAAGTTAATCCATACTTAGCCAATCTTGAAGTTTTGGAAATCTTCAAAACCTCCCTTAACAAATTGTCTTTAGTGCCTTCATCTTCATCCTTATCCAACAGAAATCTTATTTAGAATGAGGGGAGAAAGTTTGGGGAAGGAGGCAGAAGAAAGCAAGAGAAAAATTGAGAAAATATATATTTGTTAAATGATTTTCCTTATTACAATCCTGGTATTTATATTAACTCTAACCCCACCAAACAAAAGAAACAACAATTGACATGTAAATTAATCAGACAAATAGCATAATTCTACTGGATATATAATCTGACTAGGACACACGCCAGATTCCATTAATTCTCAATCCTACGGTTCTCATCTTGCCACGTGTGTTTGATCCCAAGGCTTCAAGGCAGCTGCTGTCCAGATTATTATGAGGGAAAAACATTTTTGATACAAAACTTTAGTTTAAAAAAAACATTTGGTATCAAACTTTTTGAAAAACACATTTCATACCATAATTCACACAATCTTGATACAATTAATTTCGTCGTCAATTTTCAGACGAAATTCAGCACGTGCCGCTCATGTGCCCGTTAAATTGACAATGGGAGGGAAAACATGCACAAGTTTCAAAAACCCACAATTGATGGCACTTGCTGAATTTCATCCGAAAATTGACGAAAAAAGTAAATGTGTGTGAATCATAGTATGAAATGTGTTTTTCAAAAAGTCTGATATCAAATATGTTTTTTTGGACTAAAATTTGGTATCAAAAATATTTTTCCCCTCGATTATTATACAACTTTTCCACTACAAATCCCACTTTGCTCACTTCATTTTCTTCAACAGACAACCAAGTTTCTTCTTCAACTATTTATTCTTCCCATCTTCCTTCTTCTTACTTTTCTTCAGTTTTTGTCAAGCTCTCACTCTAAAACCCTCATAGTCATGACATATTGTTGAGTTGTACTCCCTCCGATATTTTTATTCGTTGTTTTGGAAAGAAAGAAATTGTTTACATTAATTTGTTGTTTTAGGATTTCAGTTCTATCAATATTACTCTTCTTGTTAATTGATTCGTAATTAATGTTAATTAATGTTGTGAATATTTAGTTAAAAGGATGTACATGTTTTGGATTTTTTTATTTAAAATAATTAATTATTATATTTTGTAATAACGTCACATCCGTTGAATCAGTGGTTAAAACGATTAAACCGATTTAACAGTAACCAGTAAGGCTACAGATTCGATTTCCGATCCAATTTTTAAAACATTGCTTTGCATATTTGTTTTTTAACCGATTCGATTTCCGATCCAATTTTTAAAACATTGCTTTGCATATTTGTTTTTTAACTTCAATTTTCTAAGTGTCAAATGACGTATTTCTCGAGTGCAAAATGTCAATTACTCAAATATCATTTGTCAAAAAAGTTTAGGCAGTGGCTAAACTAAAAGTCTTGACTTGCATATATAATTACATTACGACATTCGTTGATACACGTGTTATGAGTTCATGATATGGTTATATTTTGGCTCGGTCTTGCGGTTTCATAAAATTGGGGGAAAAACATTGAAATCTAAGTACAAGTTTCTCTAAACTCAAGTTTCAAAAGTGTGAAATATTTTCTAGACCTGGTGGTTGAAAATATAACACATCATCATTGTAAGAGAGCACTACATTATCATAATCAATTATATGGTACATTCTCAACCACAATGTATAGAAAATATTTTATAGACCTGGTCTAGTCAAGATTTCACGGTTTCAACTTATAGATTCTAAAGTAATAAATATCAAACTTATAAAAGATAATGATTTGACACATACCACCAATTTGTTCTCCATAAAAGACATTAATTTGATAAATATTAACAATTTTTTTCCTCCAAACTCCAACATCCAAATTCAACTCAAATGGGGTTTCAACATTTCCGAAACCACAAAACTCAACATCTAAACTCAATTCAAATGGAGTTTCAATTATTTCATCACATAAATAATTTTTTCGAAACCAAAATCAAGTGAAGCAAAAACCTATCCAAAGAGGCCCTAAAAAACAACCAAATAGGCTCTAAGACTTTTTTATGGATCTAGTTTGACACACCGAAACCAGGGTTTGGGCCGAAACCTGCCTAGCTAGGCCCTGAATTCCGCTGAGGCTCGTGGCATTTTGTCAGCGCCTTCATTCCATTTACTTTTTTTGTTTCAAATATATTTATATATGTTTTATTTTTCTAATAATAATATTCTCCCCCACCTTTCCTTAATAGTAGAGCATTGTACTTAATTGCAATTATTAATTACATTATCATATTTTTAACAAAATCTTTTATATGCATTATTAATTTATGTCATTATTATTAAAAATTTAATTACATTTATGTTTGATCATATTAGTTGGCAAAAACTAATTTTATTTTAATATAGTATATAAAATTATAAACCATTTCATTTAAATATACATTCTTTTATTTGCAATATCTGAATAATTATCACAATCAACTCATCATCTCAATTATTATTACACAATATAATCTCAAATATCTCAAACCTTATAAATATATTGATTTGACACCTACCATTCACTTTTCTCCTCCAAACTCCCAAAAACCAAAGCCTAAGGGTCTATTTGGATGGGTTTTGGCTTGGTTTCGCAGGTCTCGGTTTAAAAAAATTGGTTTTGGTGGTTTCGATGAAACCTTTGAGACTTCTTTGGTTTTTGGGTTTTGGCTCTTGGATTTTGTGGTTTGAATAAGTTGAAACCCCACTTGGATTGGGTTTGGATGTTGGGGTTTAGGGGAAAAAGTAGGTGATAGGTGTCAAATCAATGTCTTTTTTAGTGAGATTTGGGGGAAAAAGTAGGTGGTAGGTGTCAAATCAATGTTTTATAGGTTTGAAGAGTTTGAGTGTGAGTTTCTGAATAGGTTTTTTATGGTTTCATGGGTTTGGCGAAAACTCATTTCAAGGGTTTTGGCTCGGTCTCGAGAGATCCGCGAGACCGGGTCAAAATTCATCCATACACACCCTAATAATCTGAACAAATTTTCAAAACTAATAATCTAATTATATTTTACAATCTCAATGTTTAATTGAAATCATTATCCAAATCAAATTTTAAAAATTTCACAAAAATCTTCAAAATCAATCATTGAGACCAAATCAAGACATAATCAAATCAACCTTCATCCATATTAAGAGATTGCTAGAGAATTACACATATTCAACAAATAACATTCATCAACTATATATCTTGTCCGCATGGGCAGCTCAACTGGTCTCAGAGGTGGAAGTTGGAACAAGTGACCAAGGATCGAACCTCACCAGCGGCAGTGTGGGAGCAACCTCTCAAAAAATGAGGGGGGCTCCTTGTGCGCAGTGAGTACTGGTCCCAACCTCTGTTGCCGGTTGAGTCACCATGATTTACCTCCTCTCACAATTCCGTCGGACAGGGATGAGGGGCGCCCGGGGTGAGCGATTTCACCTTTTGGAACAACTATATATCTTGCATATAAAGAAAAAAGAGAAAGATCCAAAAAGGACACTCATCATTACCATCACTTTTTACAGTTATAAACGTGGGGCAGATGTACCTACCAGTTGCAAGATTCCAATCTAATCTTCTATCAATTTCCCATGTGAATCTGAAAAAAAATGATCTCTCAATCTTAAGGTTCACAAACAAAACCATCAAATCTAACAGACAAAAGAACCCCATGTGGGACAGGGACTAATTTATTATTACCACATAATGGTACGAAATGTCCCTCTAAATTTCCACCACATGCCATAAAAAAGATACTATCAAATTTGGTTATTGCAAACGTGTGACTCAAATGTTGACACCGCACTTAGAAATCTTATTCATTTTTTTAGGTTTTCAAAGGTTTAATTTATTTTGAGATGCGTCGGACACATAAAATGAGAATCTCTCCTAATAGAAATTCGAATTTGAGTCTGTTACTTTATATAGTGACTAGTCCATTTTACTAGACCGATCACCTGTTGGTAGAATTTTTATTCATAGTCATGCAATTATATGCAATGATAATTTTGATATATATGTATGTAATTAGGTGTTAATCAGTACAAAGTACTAATTTGCTATTTTGAACATATCAAATTATATTGATTCGAATTTGTATTAAAACAATTTTACCTTAGATTCAAACCCTTTATTGAATCAGATGACGAAAACCATTTAATTTATTAAAAATTATGTTCTCAAATGTTTCTTGTTTATGTTCATCTACATAAACTCAATCAAAATAAAATCTAGTCCAACAAAGTTTCATTTTATTTTTCGAAATAATCTTGGAGGAATTAATACTCGAGTATCACAACGAGTCAAAGTGAATCCGGTGGATTTCCACCTATCGACTATTGTTTTTCTCCTTATAAAAAAAATCAAGAAAAAGAATATCCAATTGAAATGACTTTATGAACAAATCTCTTACTATTAGTCATTGGATATCTGATTTAGTGAAATGAACTAGTCGTCATGCTAAAACTTTAATTCAAATGTATTTAAAAAGGTACTCGCACAATGTGTTCGACGATGACTCGAAAAGATAAATTAATTCCTAAGATCCAAATAAAAATTTCGTACCTTGATATGCTTTAAGAAAAATTCATATACCTTATAAGGTATATGAAAATTCATGTCCTACAATGAATAATATTGTTATGATGTGGTGTTATAAGTAGACCAAATTTAGGTAAGAATCATTTGGATTTAAAAAAAAAAAGTTTAAGTGAAAATCCAGAGCAATTTAATTTATTTTACACAAAATAACATCAAATTACAATATCAAAATCAATTATTGATCACTTCCATGAAAATGATATACATAAAATTTTAATTTCCAATAATAAAATTCTGGAGTAATATTACTACAAAGTACAAAGTAGTAGAATCATTTCACCTGGATGAAATGGGGTTTAAATTTCTAGTAAAACCACTGAATGCGCCATAACTCTTGGAACTAAACCCAAGGCAGCCCAATAGCCCCTGCCTGTAGGGCAAAAACGTCTTTTTCTTCATCTCCTCCGCTTGTGCTCTTTTAGTAGTGTAATGCAGCTCGTGAGCCGACGGCGGAAACCTCCTCCTCCTCCAAACGCCGTTCGCCGGTTTTCCGGCCGATGTTACCTTCCTTCCTTTCTTCAATTCGCCTTTTCCTCTCTTCTCATCACGAGACGACGACGGAGATAGCGCCGGCGACGGCGAGGTACACGACGCCGTATTCTGCTTCTCTTTCGCCGGAGAAAACGAAATCGCCGACCAGAATCTCTCCTTGTTGTTCGCCCTTCCCTCGCTTTTACTCCTATGCAACAGATCCTTCAAAAAAATCCACTTCTTCGAATTTCTCCCGTACGACGATGAACGCGACGAAGATGCGGAGCAAGACGGCGTCGTTTCGGTTGATTCCTCAGTTTCCTTCGTTTCCTCATTCGCCAGATTTGTGGCGCGCAGGGGCGACATGGATCTGGCTTTGCGGTGGTGCGCGTGTTTCTCACCGCGCATCCTCAGATCTGATCTGCCTCTCACATTATTCGTACCTTCCTCGATATCCAGATCTAAAAACGGGTCAACAATGTCCTTCATGGGTCGGATCTGACCGTTGAAGAACAACTCATCAGCCGACGTCATTGACCCGATTCCACCAGACCCGGCGGGGGAGAACCGGGACGAAAACTCGAACTCGAACGAACCGGAGTCGGAGGTAAGAAAAACCGGCTCATAGTCGATTGACGACCTCGTTTTGATTTTTTGATCATTTGATAGGAGGAAATGCATAGGACTAGCAGGTGCACTAAAGAAATAACCGGAGGGGCCATGGCCTGGACTTGAGGGTGCACTTACGAAAGGGGTGGAGCAAGTACTGTCAATATCTTCGCTGAACCGCGGCGGCTCTGCGGTGGCGGAGTGGTGGTGGGAGATTGGCATTATTGGAGAGGGAGAGAAAAAAAAAAGTGGTGTTCTGAGTTTCTGACTAACCTTGTTGGACACGCAATTATTGTACGGAGATGCAGAGTGCTCTAGAGGAGGAGAGAGTTGCCCAGTTGTGTTCTGGTTTATTTTGCTTCTTTTGTGTTGGTTTTATTTAATTTATGCATGGCACTGGTTGTTGAAATGACTGATATGCCCTTATTTACTCCTTGTTTGGGAATTTAAAGAAATAGAAAGAAAGAATGGAGGACAACAAATTAAAAGGGAGTGTAAAGGCAAGTGCCCGACTTGTCTCGCAGTTCCCAAAATTATTTCATGTCTTGAAAAAATGAGACGAATATATTTTTTATTTTTTATTCTCCAAACTAAATTTTACTTTTGTTAATTTTTTCATATTGCAATTTTAAAAGCTAAACATATTACAATTTTTTTATCCTTAAAAAAAAAATCTATACAAATTTTACTTTGATATGACATAAAGTAAGAGTTTGATAAGTTACCTCCATGTGAAATGAAATAATGAGTTTTTACCACCATGTGATATAAAATAATGAGCAATTTACCTCCTTGTTAGTGGAGGTGATGCTCACACAATCTATACTGCGACTGACACTTTATTTTCATGTAAAAAGTGACAAATTTAACCTTACACTTATAACATATTCACCTCACTTTACCCCATGTGATATGCGAAAATAGACAATTTACCTCCATGTGATATGCCTAAATGGGTAATTTAACTGCATGTGATAATGCATAATGGACATTTTACCCTCTTGTAAAAATATTAAAATCACGAGGGAGACAATGTACTTCTTTTATAAAAACACATAAAGGTATTTTGCCCTTTTATTTATAACAGGAAGTTAATCTGCCTATTTAGAGTAACACAAAAAGTTAATTTGCTAATCACTCAATAACTAATTTATCTCTTACACAACTTATCTCATTAACAAATATATTAGACATAAAGTCTTATATTTATAACCTGGTTACGTTCATCCTACACCGGTTGATTATATCCATAGGGGTTGAATGATAAATAATTATGCATAAGAGGACAAAAAATTGTCTTCTCATACAAACTTATCGCTCATCCAGCACCTTGGGTTATACTTGTGTCTATTTATGTACTCCTTCCGTCCCATTTATTTTGTTTTCTTGGTAATGTCAACCTGTCAATTTAATTAATACATTTTACTAATAAATTTATAAAATCACATGTCACCATATATATTTATATTTAAAATTTATAAAAACCACAAATGTGAATAATTTAATTGATAAGTCACTTAAAGATTGAAAAGTTTGATCGGATACTGTAATTTAGGGAGCAAAATAAATGGAACGAAAGGAGTAATATATTGGAGAATGAATTTTATTAGCTCATGGACTGAACAATGAGAAGTTTATTTAATGAGGAGTTTTTTTTTTTTTTAAGAAGATTTTGAGCAGTTTTGATATTAAACCAGCATGACTGCAATTTTAATATGAGCTTTGGATCCAATCAAATAATGAAAATCTACCAACAGGTGATGAGTCTAGTGGAAGGGACTAGTTACTAAAAAGTAGCGAACTCAGGTTCAAATTTCTATTAGGAAATGATCCCACTTTATATGCCGACACGACTTAAAAGGGATTAAACCCTTAAAAGACCCTTAAGAATAAAAATAATGTACTTGAATAACTCTCACCAATAAATAATTGGGCTTACTATGTTTGGCCCATCAGGTTAACTATGAAGCTTCAATAAACAAAATATCGGCCCATATAAGTTTGCAACTAACATGATAAGCCCATTTTAACAGCAACAATTACTAACGTACTCATTTATAATATTTGTCGAGGCCCATTAAGACTGATATTTTTCATTTAATAATTACGTATATAGTGTTAAATTATAAAAAAATTGGAAAAGGGTTTTAGACTTTAGAAAATGAAGAAACCCTCGTTGCTATAAAAGGGAAAGCGACTGCAGTTTGACACAGAAGAGCCTCCTTTCCGAGTCTCAGCATTTGTTCTTCCCGCTCTCACATTAACACACAAACACCTCACCAATAATTCATTAATTTGGGGAAAAACAAAAATCCAAAAACCCTAACCACCAAATTGACTGAAAATACTTGAAAGAAATAATGAAGTACGTATTGGTTACCGGAGGAGTGGTGAGCGGCCTCGGCAAAGGCGTCACAGCCAGCAGTATTGGCGTTGTGCTCAAAGCTTGTGGCCTTCGCGTCACTTCTATAAAAATTGGTCCGTAACTCAACCTATTTCTTCTGTTAATCTACAGATTTATTGCTGAAAGCACAAAGGAATTGACATTCATTAAGTGTTATACTATGTTATAGATATCGTTATTGTGCCCGATAAGATTATTCTAATTAGTTTCTTCAATAGACAGTTTTTTCTGGTAAAAATTAAATTCATTTGTACTACTGTTGTCCTCTTTCTGCAGATCCCTATTTGAATACAGATGCTGGAACTATGTCTCCGTTTGAGCATGGGGAGGTTTTCGTTCTCGATGATGGTGGAGAGGTGCACAAACTGAGTTTTAATGATCTTTAAGTCATACTTGAAGAATGTTACCATTAGTAATTTTAATCACTTTCAACATTTTTTTTAAACATGCAATTTGTTTTAGCAGACAGTTGATGCTGCTACAACTCACATTTTATTTATTTAGAATGTTAAGTGAATTTTCTGACTGATTTAGAAGAGGATTAGGCATATTAAGCTTCTTGCTGTATCTATTTAAGTAGTGATCTTGAATTTCAATGATAATAGTACAAGTATAGTTATGAAATGTACATTTAACAAAAATAATTATATAAAAATAGGACTTGTTTGCATGTGTTGAGATTTAATATATTATGAGCTCATGTGGACTGTGGTTGAATACTTTTATACAATAAACGTTCTTAGATATAACTGAACACTTTCCATCGTCAATTTAATGTTTCAAGTCTAGTGTGAATCAGATAATTTTTACCTTAAGAATTTACTATTTATTGTGTCTAGGACTAAGAACTAGATATCTTCTGAACTCTATTCATTTCTTTGCTGCATATTTAATTTGGGCCATGACTACTTTTATGTGGTTTCCACCCTTATATTTGTCGCCTAATTTTCTTGAAGAATATACATTGGCATCTATCATGGGACTAAGTGAAATCTTGTTCATTGACTATAAGCTTCTTCGTATTCAGTATGCATGAGCTTTGTCTTTTCCATTTTGTGGAGAACTTTTATATTCATTTTGGAATCTGGAAAGCTTATATATATATATCTCTTATATACCCTGTCTCTTTCTACACAGTATTCATATATCAAAGGTTACATTAGATTTTATAAAATGCTTATGTACACATTCTGTGAAGTTCCTAGCTTCTTTTTAAGCTTTATAGCTATTATCTGAAACCTTTTGCAACCTTTATAGGTGGATCTAGATTTAGGAAACTATGAACGATTTCTGGATGTGACGCTAACTAGGGACAACAATATCACTACAGGGAAGATATATCAGGTACCATTATTACTATTAGTCCCTAAAAAGGTTATAACTTTTTGATTCTTTTCTTAGGCACTTATTTGGCTTTTTCTTTGTCAGTCTGTTCTCGACAAGGAACGTAAAGGCGATTATCTAGGAAAGACTGTACAGGTCAGTGCTAAATTATAGTTATGATTTGGATCATCTGAATCAAAGGACTGGGTGCTCATTATTGTGTTTATGTTTTCATTTTTTATTTGAGCCAGGTTGTTCCACACATAACTGATGCAATTAGGAATTGGATTGAATCGGTATCTGTTATTCCTGTAGATGGAAAAGAGGGGCCAGCAGATGTTTGTGTTATAGAGTTGGGAGGAACCGTAGGTAAATGTTCTCCTGGAAACTCTCGCATTGACTTTGATACGTTTTTAATTTGTATTTTCTTGATGCGCAAAATCCAAACTGTTTTTTCTCCAGGTGATATTGAGTCCATGCCTTTCCTTGAAGCTCTGCGACAGTTGTTCTTCTCAGTTGGTAGGGTTGCTTAATTTTCTCTAAGAGGGTGTATTCATTTTATAAGCACTTCTTTATTGACCCTTAAAGCTCCATGATATTCTTAGTCTTTAGTCCTCTACGTCCTCTCATGAAAAATTATAGATTTCAATCACCCCTTCTTAAATTTCACGATATTTAATAACAAATTACCTTTTTCCTGCTGGACGTAGTTGTTTTTGGTGGTTAGTCTTCTAGATTGATTTGATATCATGCCTTTTGTCAGTTGAAGCCATCTGCAATAATTTTTTACTCAATAGGAAATATAGGTTCTTTTACTTCTTTTCTTAATTCATGAGTTCTGTATCAGGCATGCCATTTAAAAATATTATCCTCTTATCTCCATTTTACTTTCCCACAGGACAACATAATTTCTGTCTTATTCATGTGAGCCTTATACCAGTTCTTGGCGTTGTTGGTGAGCAAGTAATATTCTATACCTCCTATATAAGATTTTAACAAGCCTCGTTTTCAAGGTTTATGAATGTCAAATTCTTGTCTCATACATGTCAATGTTTACAGAAAACTAAGCCCACACAGCATAGTGTGCGGGAACTGAGAGCATTAGGCTTGACTCCTCATTTTCTGGCTTGTCGTTCTGCACAGGTATATTTTTTATGTACAATACCTTTTTTGAGTAAATAGGATAATCAAATTTCAATCGAGTTTGTTGCAATTCATGCTGTTCTAATACTCCATTTTAAATTATAAGACTTGAGTAAAAATTTGCTCGCTTATCCTTGATCTGGTAAAAATGGTAACAATGGTGTAAATTGAATTTTGCCCAACGTACATATACATGCATCATCTACATCATTGACCTGTTATGATAGGTTCTTCAACGAATTGTTCTTTTTTCTATGATTTTCCTGACTAAAGATGCACATCAGGGGATGATTTGAACATTCTGAAACTCTTTAGGTTTATATATTAAAATAATGTTGAGCATGTTTCATGATGCTCAGAGTGTGACAATTGCCCCTTTTGATATTAAGTTTGTTTTTATGTTGCAGCCTTTGTTGGAGAGCACGAAACAGAAATTGTCACAGTTTTGCCATGTTCCTGTAAGCTGTTATTTTATAATGACTATTTATGCACTTTGGGATATGCTCTTGGTGTTAATGTATTTAATTTATCTATTT
Source organism: Penstemon barbatus (assembly GCA_003313485.2). Lineage (NCBI taxonomy): Eukaryota > Viridiplantae > Streptophyta > Magnoliopsida > Lamiales > Plantaginaceae > Penstemon > Penstemon barbatus. The sequence goes on along the minus strand of CM064877.1, from coordinate 17,419,257 downwards.
GGTTTTACACTTAGGTTGGAAACATTCTTAACATTCACGACGTTCCAAACATTTGGCACATACCGCTTCTGCTTCGAGTGAGTTGACCTGGAAGCTAAAATATCCTGTGCTCTGTTGAGATCTGCATTCATTATTTCCTGACATGATAATTATTTTCAGAACCAAAATGCGCATGATGCAGTCCTAAAACACCTGGATTTAGATAGGCAAGTTTTCTTCTGTGCTCTTAGCTTATTGTCTCACCTTTTTGCCGTTTCTCTTATTCTTCACAGGTCAAATGACATATAGTCAATCTTGAAGAGGCCTCTCTTTTTGTTATATCTGTATCCAGACCTATTAGTATGCATGGATCTTGAAAATGAATTGCCTAAGATATCTCATGGGCATGTGCCTTTCTTGATGTGTTGTATATGTTTTCATTCCAGAGTTGCCCAGACTCCCAATTTACAAGAATGGACCCTAAGAGCCGATATTTTTGACAATCTCACGAACTCTGTAAGTACCAAATACTTTAATGTACTTTTTTCATTAATTTCCTCCTCACGTCTCACTAAAGATTTTCTGCTATATGCAGGTAAGGATTGCAATGGTGGGAAAGTATGTTGGATTGACAGATTCTTATTTATCTGTTGTGAAGGTGAGAGAATATTTTCATTGCGATTCTCTTTTAAGCCAATAATGGTGAATGGTCTTATGACAAATTGTAACAGTTCAATCTCTGCTCCTCTAAGTATGTCAAATTACCTCTTGATAATTGAATGGCTAAATATTCTGTGCATTTGTTAGGTTCTTTAATACTTAGTATCCATTTATATGGGAATGGTAAAGTAAATTGTAGACACTGGTTAAATATAGTGTTCTGTTATATAAATATCTTATTCAACTACTCATTCAATGTTTTATCACTTGATTTGCAAACTAGAAATTACAAATGTTTTGATAAAAATAGAATTTATTGGTTTACTTCTTTGCAGGCTCTTTTACATGCTTGCATTGCATGTTCATTGAGGCCAGAAATTGATTGGATTGCAGCTTCAGATCTTGAAGATGATAGTGCGAAAACGGTATAGATAGCTATCATTAGCATATTGTGATATTTCCTTCTTTTAAAGGTTTCTGCGTCTCCCTGTTCTCAACTCATTTCATTTTACTGACAGACACCAGAAGCTCATGCGGCAGCTTGGAAGACTCTCAGAGTATTGACTATTCCTCCTTTTCCTATATTTTTCTCTTTTCTTCTTCTTTTTGCTGTAATTTTTTACTTCTTTATTTGGAAGAAGAATACTATCTATAAGCTGTGATGTGGATTTGATATATGCATATTGCCGGTTTCTCAAACTCTCCTAGTTAGGATTTTTTTTTAATGAACTTCTGTAGTCAAAGTTCTATTTTTTTTCCTCCATTTTTTAGCAGTGATGGTGGCGGAGTTATTGCTGTCCATTGTGTTATTTTTGGGCCTTCTTGGTAGTGTGGTGTCTTTTTATGCTTTATTCAAATGAATTGGCTGTTAGCATCTTTATTTGTTCACCCTAAGTACCACCATCAAGTATTTACTTTCAGAGTTTTCCAATTAATGTAAAAATATTTGAAGTGACCTTGTCGTTGATAAAAAGTGTTGGGAGTTTCAATTGGCACATATTGAGTGCTCTTAAGAAATCAACTGGCTGCTGTTTCTTCTAATTACAAAACAATCATTGTTTATAGAATGCTGAATGTGTCCTGGTTCCTGGTGGGTTTGGAGATCGTGGTGTGACAGGAATGATCTTGGCTGCAAAATATGCCAGAGAGAACAAAGTTCCATATCTTGGGATATGTTTGGGCATGCAGATATCTGTTATTGAGATTGCCAGAAATGTAAGTTTTTTACTTAGACCGAGACAGTTAATTCTTTTTTTTTCTACCCATACACAAGATTATGCCATTACACTCTATACAGGTTTTGCGCTTGGAAAGGGCAAACAGTACCGAGTTTGATGATAAGACCCCCAACCCTGTCGTGATTTTCATGCCAGAGGTAGTTACTCATGCTCACTTGTAAAAGTTAATTCTTAGAAAATGTTACCTCATTTGTTCATTGACATGTTCTTCATTACATGTCTTCAGGGTTCAAAAACATATATGGGAAGCACAATGAGACTTGGTAGTCGAAAAACGTTGCTCCAAACTCCAAATTGCATAACAGCAAAGCTGTAAGAGAGCTAAGCCATTACTCCCTTTCAAATTCTGAAAATATGTTTATTTTGAAATAATCCCCAAATGTTTTTATAGCTCAAGTTTAACCTTGTCGTTGAGGCAATTTGTTCGACTAGCTGTGATGGCAAGTATGTGATTGATAGCTAGTTCTGTCACCAGTTAGTCTTTGTAAAAGCAGGATGAGTTTTACATAATAATGATTGTCACTCCATAAAAGCGACTGTAAAATGAATTAGAGTGAATTCATCGGTTCAATTAAACTTACATGTTGGTTAGTTATTATCGTAGATTAATAGGTGTGATCCCAATATATCCTTCCTGCATTAAACATTTTAATGATATTTGTTTTCAAACAGATACCATAACTCTGAGTACGTGGATGAGCGGCACCGGCACAGATACGAGGTTAATTGACCAGAAATTTAGTGCAATTAAATTACCAAATATACATGGTTTAGTATTTCAATTAAATTCATCTTATTTTGTATAAATTACTTTTAGGTGAACCCTGACATGGTCCCCAAATTGGAAGAATCTGGGTTGAAATTTGTAGGCAAGGATGAAAGTGGAAAACGAATGGAGGTTAGACTTTTGCAGTTTTCTACAACTTTCTATTTTGTTTTATCAAATTGTAGTATTTTTTATGATATTCCTTTTATTTCACAATTGGAATTGAGGCTTCAGAAAATTGTTCAATTTTGTATCCATTTCCTCTTTTTTGTGCAGATTTTGGAGCTCCCAGACCATCCTTTTTATGTAGGGGTTCAATTTCATCCAGAATTTAAGTCGCGCCCTGCAAGACCCTCAGCTTTATTTTTAGGTAATATTATTACCATAATTCTTGTAAATCACTTTATTTTAACGAGATGTGTCTCCATTGGAGTTGTTGTATCATTCAGTTGATTTAAAAGCTTAGTCTTAAATGATCCTCTGTCTGTTGCTTTATATCTTCATCTAAATTTATACCGTAAATTCTTCATGTTTTGGTTGATTAATCTATTTACTTTGTGTCACTAGTGATTTTTCAAATTCAGGGTTGAATTTGATTTGTGTTTTTAATGTGAATAGATTTCTGGTTGTTTCCCATTTATCATAGTATTGAACTAGTTCATCAACTTGTGATTCTAATTACCATCATTTTGTAGGTTTTATTTTGGCGGCAAGTGGACAGTTAGTACATCATCTTAAAAATCCTCAGAATGGAAGCTTGTAGGATGCCGGTCTTTTTACAGCCGCCCACAAATGAGGTATTTTTAAGATTTTCAATTCTTCAAACAGTGTGCTATTAGTTGTATCGAAATGTGAATTTCAATTGACAGAATCGTCTTTTGTAGTTGGTTTTGACATCGTCCAATTACCACTTTATTATCTTTCGAATATTCTAGAGGTGCAGGAAACTCCACAAGTTTGTATTCTTCAATGAAGATCTCCATAGGCATCTAGAATTTCAAGTTGATTTGGCCATGACGACCTGTGTGATGTGTCCATCGAGACAAGTTCTTTTTGTTTTTGCTTTCTACGAATATTATTATTCAAGAAAACATTGTGTTAGATCATCTAATGCCCTTTGTAAGTATGTAGTATTACTGAGAAATACCCGGGTAGTGTTACGATTCCACTTACTGGTGTTGACACCCTGGGTGAAAGCGACGCTAGTCGCCCCTAAAATTTTGAACTCTTTCTTAATGATGAATTTTTTATAATTTTGCTTCTATATATTTTTTTACAGCTTATATACACTTTCCGCTGTAATTTCACTAGCAACTGGTGCACGCGGAAATGCGTGCATTAATTATACTTCGAAACGTGAATTCTTTTTTCCAAATATTAGAGCAAAATGAGAATATCCAATATTCCAATCAGAAAACTACATTGTATTCCTCTATTCACTTATTTACTTGCTAAAAGTCAAAATAGAACACCATCTTTTGGGAAGTGTGTTCTATTTTGCCTTTTAACATCCTCGAAGAACATATTAAAATAAAGAAGAGATTTTTTCACGAGTAAATAGCAATTTTGGTCCTCTTATGGACAAATTTTTGTACATTCGTTTCTCTTAAATTTTTTATAGCAGATTCGTTCTTCTTATCAATATAATATAAAACATTCGTTTAATTTAAATTCAAATTACATTATTTGGTACCAAGATACATCCTAAAATTGACGAAAATTGATGTAGTTTAAATTTGAATGAGACGAATGTGTTACACTACATTGATAAGAGGGATGCATTTGCAACGAAAAATATAAGAGAGACGAATGTGTTAATAAGAGGAACGAATATGTTACATTACATTAATATGAGGAACAAATCTGCTACGAAAAATTTAAGAACAATGAATATGTAAAAATTTGCCCATAAATAGAATCAAAAGTTATATTTACTCTTTTTTTCCATTTTAACCAACAATAGGGAAAGCCTAATTGAGATATCTAGGTTTAGCCATTGCCCAATGTTGTATAAACTTTATCTTTGTCAACTTCTCTTCCACGTAAATAAATATTTACAATATGTTCCTTTCGAAATACTCGTACTTAGCACTTTATTACTTGCACGATCACGTAGATATGGGTTTGTTTGTATTGTTTGTGACCAACAAGTTTTTGCGCAATTGTCAGAAACTACAGGTTGATTTACTTATTTCTTTCTTATAACTAGGAAGATGTTGCGCATATTCAATTATTATCATTGATTTTTTTTTTTCATACAATACGATGCACAAATATATTATAAATAAAGGTATTAACAAAAAAAATTGAATGTATTGCAAAATTATATAGATAAAAATATTATTATTATAACTATAAAGTATTATACATAACTTTATTTTCTATATAATTCATTTTAGACTTTACCAAAAACTATAATTTAGTTAATGTTTAGTCTTTTAATTCTAATGTCTCCTAATCTAACTATGTTTCTTTTGTTTTTTAAAATCACATAGGGATATTTTAGTCTATATAAAAAAGTTAAAAAATATTTATACTTTTTATAATAGTAGAAATAGAGATAGAGATTATACTAACTACGTCCGACTTATTCGAAAATTAGAAATAAGAGATTTGGGTGTGAGATAAAAGTTGGTAATGAAATTGGCAAAAGAATGATGAATGTTTACTTTAAGTTGACGGGTTAGTGGGAGAAGTACAACCATTGATCAAAATTTCGTTTGTATTATATGTTACAGTAAACTAAAATTCGAGATTTTTTGGAAACGATTAAAAAATATTAGAAAAATTTGTGTTTTTTTTTTTTTAAATTAAGAAAAACAAGAGAGTTCTAAAACAAACAATAACTTTTAAATTGCATCATATTTTCATTTTCATTGATGAAAAAATAGAAACTTTTTGATGTACGTTTTCAACATAAACGATGAAATTTTAATCCATGATTACAATCGTGAAACTAATTTGTTTTTGATTTATTAAATTGGGGTAGTGTAGGCAATTCAAAGTTTTGGTGTAGCATGATATAGGGGTGGGATCGGGACGGGTTTTCGGGAATTCGGGTATTTTGGGACGGGATTTCGGGTTTCGGGATCTCAAATTTAAGTCCCAAAACCCGGTAGCTCAACCAAGGTCCCGTGAGTTTCGGGTACCCGATTTAACTTCGGGATTTCGGAACGGGTTCGGGTGTCCCGAGAAGTGTTTAGCTCCTACCACCTCCACCTCCACCTCAACCGCTGCCGCCAAGCCTGTAAATCATGTGTTTGGGGAGAAATCCTTCAGATCTAGCTCAACCACTAGATCTTCGCCGGAGAGGAGTTTAAAACTGGCGGACACAAGTCTAGATCTGAAGTACCGCTGAAGAGAGAGGTGATTGGATATTGAAGATGTACAACTGTGTCACTTTCCAAAAAAATATGTGAATGCAATTGAAGTGTTTTTAGTAACTGAAGATTTTTTCATTGATACTGGTGGAATAGCTTTTATCACACCCAATGGAATTCAAGAATTTAAGCAGAATATTTCATACCAAATTTTAGAAACTGTCTATAGGATTAACGTCGGTGGATCAAAGTTAATATGCAGGTGAAGGAATTGAATTCTCCGGTCATGGAAGAAATGAAATTCGAAGATCGTAGAGCAATGATTTTATGTGTACTATAACTATTTGATGTGTGATAGTAGAGTAAATTCGAAGAAATAGAACTAGTTAATCGGGACGGGTTTCCCGATCGGGATGGGCTCAAAACCCGAAACCCGTCCCGGTTTTTTTTTATCGGGTTTCGGGATGTTCCGAACCCGGAAAAAACCCGTTTTCTTCCGTCCCAAATGGGAAAACCTGATCGAGACGGGACGAGTACCCGAAATCCGGTCCCATTTACCCAGACCTAGCATGATATCATAATTTTCATTTTATGTGTAAATCATGCTTCCTTTTATACATAGTATGGATGACGAAGTGCAACTTGTTACGACATTGGAACTCTGGAAGGTGACTGGCTACGAGTTCTTCATTTTTTTCCCGAGCTTTACTAGTCTTCAACCATGGATCCAATATTATATAATTCAGTCAATTAATTTTTGGAAACTTTTCAAGAACTTTTCAGAAATATTAGAAAAAAAAATATGGTTTTTATTAAAAAAAAAAAAATTAAGAAATATAAGAGAGTCCCAAGATAAACCAATAGTTTCAAAATTACACCATATTTTACGGAAACGATGAAAATTTGGTCAATTGCTAATGACCAAGGTATACAACGAAAGAAAAGCCAATTGCTTAGCTGTTGAAGTGTTATATCTTAAATATTCATATTTTTTAGTGAAATGGAGGATTTCACAATTGTATCCTCCATTAATTGGTTATATCATCAAATTACAATAGAAAAGGTAATTGAGTAATTGGCATTTTGCATTTCGGAAATGCACCATTCTGACATTTTGCATTTCGGAAATGCACCATTCTGACATTTTGCATCTTAAAATTAAATTTTGACACCTTAGGAGTTAGGACATCTCCTATGTTGGAGTGGGAAGCTGGATTTGAATTTAAAAGGGTGGATTTTATCAAGTTAAATGAGTAAAGGGGATGAAAAGACAATTATGCCTTGATCTGTTGATCCACGGCCTGAATGGGTGAGGCAAGGCAATAATGCCTTGCTTCACCCATTGCGGTGGATCACTCGCCCGCCCAGCAGCAGGTGGCCGACACTTGTCACCTGTTGATTCTTTTTTTTTTTTATTTATTTTATTTAATAAAAATCCTTTTATTTAAAAAAAATTCTTTAAAATACCTTATTAAATAAAATGTAACTCTTATTTAATCTTAGTTTTATTTAATTTGTGTACTTTTTAAAAAAGTTAATTTTAATATAAAAATGTAACTCTTATTTAATAAACTCAAATTTAATTTATTTTGTTTTAATTTAAAAAAATCCTTAAATTTGTGTATTATTTTGGAAAAGTTAATATCAATATTAAATTATTTTTAGTATTCCCAAATCATGTCAATCAAGTATTTAATTGTTGTATTATTGTGTAGCAATTTTAAAATCCTTTTAAAAAGTTAATTATTAGAAACTCAAATTTAATTTAATTAATAAAAAAGAAACCTTAAAAGAACTTAATGAAGCTTACATATGATTCGTTAAATTAAAATCGATATAACCCTAACAATTATATAGTGAAACACTTGGGTGAATAGTTAGACAACTAAAATAAATACGATTACATATGATCGCCATTTGGACCGTGTATTGCCCACACATGTTCAACTAAGTCGGTTTGAAGTTGACGGTTGACCTCTACTGAGCGTATCTGTTATTGTTATTATTAATGTCAATCTTAAATTATATCTTATTGTTATTTATAATTTATTTATTTATTATTGTTTAATTATTATTATTATTATTATTTATAAGTGAGAGTGAGGAAAATGAGAATTGGAATTAAATGGAATTGCTAGATTGAATCATTTGAGATGACTTATGAAAAGGAAAGGAGAAGCTGGACTTGGGCTGAGTGCATCATTGGAGATGCCTTGCACTATCGAATTGCATGCAAAATTTTGGTTTGAGAAGCGAAAATACATTTAAAATTGGACCTGACCAACTATTTTCTATCTATTTGGCAAAAATGTCTTTTTAGAATTAATTGTCATACATACACCAGTAACTTTAGTAATTTCATATGGTTGCCTAACAGTAATAACTATATTTCTATCTGACCTGATATTTAATTATTTACGTTGTAGTTTCCTTCAAATTTTAAAATCAAGTGACTGAAAATGAGAGAGTATTGATAACAAAAGAAAGTAACTGAAAATGTTTTATTTAGTTTTCTTGTTCCAACTTCCACCTCTGAGACCAGTTGAGCTGCCCATGCGGGCTTTTATTTAGTTTTCTTGTTCCAAAAAGGTGAAATCGCTCACCCCGGACGCCTCTCACCCCCTGTCCGACGGGATTGTGAGAGGAGGTAAATCATGGTGACTCAACCGGCAACAGAGGTTGGGACCAGTGCTTACTGCGCACAAGGAGCCCCCTCATTTTTATTTAGTTTTCTTATTATAAAATGAGTAAAACAACAGGTTGCACGATATGTGATATTTTTTTTTTATCTACTTTAGTCCCCTAGATAAAATCACTAGGGTTGATTTGGATAGGTTTTGGCTCGGTTTCGCGGGTCTCGGATTAAAAAAATTGGTTTGGGTGGTTTCGATGAAACCTTTGAGACTTCATTTGGATGAGTTTTGACTCTTGGGTTTTGTGGTTTGAATAAGTTGGAACCCCACTTGAATTGAGTTTGAATATTGGGGTTTAGGGGAAAAAGTAAGTGATATTTGTCAAATCAATGTCTTTTTTAGTGAAATTTTGAAGGAAAAAGTAGGTAGTAGGTGTCAAATCAATATTTTATAGGTTTGAAGAGTTTGAGGGTAAGTTTCTGAAATATTTTTTATGGTTTCATGGGTTTGGCGAAAACTCATTTAAAAGATTTTGACTCGATCTCGCAAAACCCGCGAGACTGAGCCAAAATCAATCCCGGAACACATATCACATAAATATTCATCAAAATTAAGAATTTCGAAGAAAGGAAGCCAAAAAAAATTCAATTCTTATTCCTCAATATATAATACTCAAAGCCCCAATTATCTACAAAATAATCAAAAATCAAATTCACAAGAAAACAAAAATGAAATGATTGTATACACAAAAATAGAATAGAAATGAAGCACAATAATGTAGATCATCAAAAATATGTAAAGTGCCAAAATATATATATTTCAATTTGTGCCTCTATTTTCATTGTACTGTAAACACGAAATCTGCCTTTGCATCTTCATCTGCTCATAAAACTTAGCAATAAACTGCTCCGCTTTCAAATCAATCCCCTCTTCCTCATCAAAATCCCCATTTACATAAATTTCATCCTCCTCTTCATTAATCAAACGATTACTTCTCTCATCCAAACCATAACAGATCTGATTATTATCATCGTCGAATTCAAAATCGTAATCAAAATCAACTTGAGGCTTAATACACGGAATGTGCGGCATTTTAAATCGCAAAGAGGAAGGGCGATGCATCTTCACATGAATAATCGGAGTATCATCGAACGAAAATTCTCGGTCGCCATAAACCAGAGCTCCACGTTGTTGCTCGTAATTAGAATTGCGAAGCTTTCTGATTCCTTTTCCGAGTACGTTTAAACTGAATACGAGTCTGTTTCTGAATAGGCCGCCTTTTCTCGCCCATAGCAGAGCTAGGCGGAGGATACTCCATGCTCTCCGGCCGACGATTGAGGTATTTTTCGACATTTTTTTAGATGATTTATTTTGTTCCATATTGTGCATTTGAGTTTCTGTAGAATTGTGGAATGATTTGTGATTTTGATTTGTGAATGAGAGAGAATTGAATTGGAAAGTTGTTTGGCTTTTTTGAGGTGGTTTAATTTTGTAGGTGGTGATGGAAAGTGAGGGAATTGGGAAATTAGTATTTATAGAAAGAGAGAGAGTGAGATTTTTTTAATTGTTAAACCTTACGCGGTATGGGGGGTGGAGAAGAAAAAAGATGGGAGGGTTTTTGGGTGGGAAAATTGCATATTTGGTACCATATAATAGGATATTTTGCAACATTAGTATCATTAGTTACGTAAATGTATATTTAATATCACAATTTTGATATTAGTTGTAATGTTTATACTACCGTTAAATTATTGAACGGAAATTGCCACGAGTGGTGCACGTGATCGTTATCTCATCTTTTGGAGGTGAAATTATTGCGTGATAATGTGAGTGAGATGTTATTATTTTTCATCTAAAAGAGGAGATAACATGATAATTTTTCCTCCAAAAGTCGAGAAAACGGCCACGTGCAGTTTCGTGGCCAATTTTGTTCATTTCAGTCCAATTAATTAACGATCATTATTTAAATTATGATACTAAATGTACATTTACGTATCCAATTATACCAACGTTGCGAAACGCCCTATTATGTTTTCGGCTGGTTGGTGTGGTGTGTGTTGGAAAAAAGTGAATTATGTTTGTTTTTGTTTGTGGGCGGTGGAACCTTGGTTGGAGACACAGGTATTGTACGCGGGGCTGCGGCTGTTGATTACCAAATTAGCCTTCATTAATAAATTGTTCAATTCAATCAGCTGTCTGTATTTTAATTGCAGTGTTAATATGCGAATGAATTGACACTTTGCACCCCATAAAATGTATTATTTAGCACTTTGTATCATAAAGTTGAAATATCGTGACACTTTGCACCCCATAAATGTATTTTTTAGCACTTTGTATCATAAAGTTGAAATATCGTGACACTTTGCACCCTCAAACTGTTTATTCTCTAGCAAAATAATGGATGGGCATTTTGCATCCTAGTAAAATGCATTTTGCAAAACAATGTGCAATTCGAGATTAAAAAGTGTTAAAATTTTAATTTTATGAAGAAATATGTCAAAATAATGTATTTATGGTGTGCGAAGTGTCAATCATTTGTCAATAAGCTATAATAAATATCATAGTTTAAGTCCTATAATATGTAAAAATCGAAAAGATTATTTCTGAATATTAAAGGAAATAGGTTAATGTATATTAAGAAATGCAGGTAAGTTATAAATTTATAATTATGGTAACCTTGAAATTTTGCATAGAAAAGTGCTAAATGGAAGGCATTGGTTATTGAAGAGAAATAATGAAGGCGTGTCATTATATATATATTCTTTTTTATTTTTTTTTAATAATAAAACAAACTATCATTTTAAACTAACACGAAAAATTAAATCAGTTTACAAGGGGATTCCTGGTCACAAAAAATAGAAATAGGAATATTACAAGGACTAAAATGGGCAGTCCGTTTTAAACTAAAAGCCCAAGAAACAAGGTTGTGGGCATCACAGTTTGTATTCCTAACGATAAACTTGAAAATCAATGTGACCAACAATCAAAAAAACTTTTATCTCTTCAACAATTCCGGCAATAGATTAATCTAGATTAATTTCATTAAATAATAATCTCCTAAAGTACAATGTTTAAGATTTAATGAGAAATAAAATCTGAATCATCTAGTTTTGCTAAACTATGAGCAGGACGATTGCCTTATTTTATGGTGTGTCGAACTCTAAACGCAGATAAAACCAATATATAGATAGGTTCTGGATATCTTCGATAATGTTCCCAGAAAATAAGTTTAATCCCTCATGTGCTTAATAACCGAGCTATTGTCATTATATTCTTGTTAGAACGTAGAAATAATACCATTTGTCAAAACTACCCTCTTATAACTTTTGAATCATGGCTAAAATCATCAAAATAAAACGTGTTCCTAATTCTAACAAAGTAAAATTATTTATTTTTTAGCTCATGGTCTTCTTTTGAGATTAATCTTTTGAGATGTCACATTTAATTTTTTAATTATTAATTTTTATCGTCTATCTTAAAAATTTATAAAAGGAATTGCCTTTTTAAAAAAAGTTTAATATTAATATGACAACAACATATTTAACCTACAAGATAAAATATCAAACTATCCGAACTTGAATTGAAACTCTCAGGGCCTGTTTGTTTGGTGTTTGGGAAAGTAGTTTGGGAGGTAGTGGAAGTTTGTGAAATAAACTCGATTCGCGTAATGTTGTTTGTTTGAGTTTTGAGAGAGTGATTTGAGAAATTAAATAGGTGTAGGTTACTTTTGAAAGAGTTAGAGCATCTCCAACAATGTCTTGTATAAATGGTCATATCTATATCAAATTATACATGGTGAACAGTGTTTTAGCTACTCGGTTTTAGCTATTCACTCTAGCAGTCATCATCTAAAATTTCAGAATTATTATATTTTATTCTTCTTTCAATATTAAATTATAAATAACATTATAAACAATATTTTATTATATTTTCACGTAAAATATAAATAATAAATACACGTTTTAATGTTTCTTATTTAAATATAATAAATTAATAAAAAAAAACTTTTTTTTAAAATAAATGGCTTTAAATAATGATTTAATAAAATATTTAATGCAAACAAACATATTCCTTTATATTTAATTCAAACAAACATATTTTGGCAGGAAGGTTGTTGGAGAGAATTAATTTGCTGATGTGGAAGCCTTGTATATTGTCTATTTATACAAGGGCCTTTATATTTACAAGTCCAATCTTCCAATATACATAGTCCTCTATTTTTAGAGATTACTGCTGGAGGAAGATTTTGTCTATAAATTCAATTTTAGAGGTTGGAAGAGCAAAAAAATGAGCTGCTGGAGGTGCTCTTAGATTGTAGGTGTAAGACTTTATGTCAAATCATAGTAGAGTTTGTATATATTTTGTTTAGAGATAACAAAATTGTTGTTTGTTTGACTTTTGAGAGAGTAGTTTGAGAAAATGAAAAATGAAAAATGTACTTCAGAAAGTATAAAACATGTGTGTTTGGCATTTCCTAAATACGAAACAAATTTGGAAAACACCAAACAAACAGACCCTTACTCTTTACATTTATTTTCACAATACTAAATTAGGCGTAGGGCAAGGACAGTTTAGGCATAATAAAATCAAGCAATGATTAGGAAAAGGGACATAACTTTACCAGCTAAGAAAATAATATCTTGACGATTGGTTGAGAAGTTGCTTTCACATTTCTCAGTACCTTATGTTACAAGTAGAAAAATCCCTTAAATAACGGTACAAGACTTAGCACAAGTAAACTTAAGTTGTTTATTTATATTATTCGAGTTGTATATTGATTAGTAATTGGAATTAACTAGTAAATTCCCATTCAATTTATTTAAAATATCTTCTAATCATTATTGTTTCGTGTCCTGAGCTAAGTTTTAAATATTTCGGCGCGGCCCATAGTTGACAAATGTACTTAAATATGCAGTATTTCAATAAATTATTTAATGCAGTGTATCAAAATTTCTTGTAACATTACTGGCAACAACGTTCAAATAGTTGTTGGAATAAATTTAAATATAGTTTTGAATTTAAATTGAACATCTGTCAAAATTTCTTAATTTAGAAGCATTAGAGTAGACCGGACGAAAAGAACTGTCCTGGGTCAAAGGAAATTTAGCAGAAAAATGTGGTGCACCACTCAAAAGCCTCCACAAGGTACGTTACCTAATGACATACAAACAATAAAAAAAGAAAGATAAACCAAAATATTATGGTCTTCTAGAAAATTTATTTATTTAAACTTTTTAGGCGGGTGGAGGGAGCGAGCTTTGAATAATTTCACTTAAATCCGACTCAACAAGTACTTGAGATTAAACTTTATCGGTTTATTTGTGTCGATCTGTTTGGTTGATTTTTACGATCTTAACATTAACAATCTCAATTTTAGTATATTGTCGTGATTTGAAAAAAAGCAAAAATATATACCACTTTTTTATTTCACTGGTATAAATACATAGATTAACTAATATATTTGATAGATTCAAGTAAGAAACATAATTAAGACAATGTTATTATTCTAATTTTATTATGTTATCATAGTTATTAAGATTATTTTCTTTTATTTATTCTATCTTCGTGTGAGTCTATTTCCATATTTATCTAGTTATTTAGAGTTTAAGTTATATATAAGCACTTCATTGTAATTTTTTCATAGTTATGGAATTAATAAGAGTTTATGATTTTCTTACCCTTAAGTGAGATTGTGGTCCATCTTACGTCCGCTAAAGTAAGATTATGGTTCTTATTACGTGCATTAAAGTAAAAAACAAACAATGGTGTAAGAAGATTGTATTACATCATTTGATATTTTTTCAATTTACAATCGAATAATAAAACTAACTAATTGAACTTTTTTTCTTTCTACAAAGTACGGTAAAATACATTCTAATTTATAGCTAATTTTCAAAGTTCTTAGAAATTCATCTCAAACGGAAATTGACAGACTATTTGCATTTTCTTTTACTTTGCATATGTAATTTTCTTTCTATTCAATTCCTTTTTTCGGCATTTGTAGATATAACAAGTTAATAGCCATGTAGATTTTACTTTCTATTGGATTGGTTGGCTTTGGCTCTTCATATGAGACATAGTAAGTTGATAATCAAACATACACTTAATTAAATTGTCATTGTAATTTTAGTTACAATAACAAAATATTATATATCCGGCTAGTGCCATTTCTTGCGATTTATAAAATTTTAAATCATTCTTGATTATAAATTTATGGGCTTTCTTAAGAAAATTAAACACCAATCATTTAAACACAAACCTGCAAGTTATTATCAATTTGAATCTGATTCACCGCTGGGAGTGCTAATAATTGATTTTTTAAAATACATTTATCATCAATTATTACGAACATTACATAAATATTTTAATGAATGTTTAAATACAAAAAATTATAAATAATAAACAACTATCAAATACTACTATACACATTAATTATAAGATTTGAACTCTTGACTTCTTGGTATTATGCCAAAGATTGAATTCAAAACTATAATTATTTTCATTTTCAGAAAGTAAGGCTAAAGTTCAAATTCCTCTTTAGCCCATAGTTTTCAATAGTGTCATGAATCATGGATCATTCGATCCACCAATAAGATTTAGTTTTATATTTTTATTAATTAGTAAAGGGTACGTATAGAGATGTAAACGAGCATAGAGCGATATCTTATTTAAGTTTGATTTGAATTTTGTATGGAATTTAGTTTGTATTTGAGTTTGGTTTAATTATTTAACGAATCGAGCTCGAACGAGCTTTTATCGGATGAACTCGAATTGAGTATCTACTAGTTTGATATTTTTACATGTATTTGTTAATTTTCAACTTATTGAGTCGAGCTTCAAAAATTATCAAACGAGAAATCTTGTTCAATCTTGTTTGACAAGTATGACAAATTGAGCTCAAACGAGTTTTCATCGTACAAGCTCGAGTCGACTATCTAATACTTTGATTTGATTTTCAGCCATAAATTATTGTTTACTACTTTCTTAAAAAATTCTGGCAAAACTGTATTTTGCATTCCACAAATTTTGGCGAATTTTTTTTAATATGAGAGAATTGACTGAAGTTATGGAAAAATATCCTAATATTACAAACACTAATTTCTTCTTTGAATTTCGAGAGAAACGGACAAAATTAGGGGCAAATGTCCAATATTACAAATACTAAAATATTAATGACCAAAATTAATTATGGAAGAACTAGTTACTCTAAACTAATAAAAGTTAAAAGATTAAAAGATGTATATTTGTTTTTGCCTTTAATGTACAATACATATATGGGCAGTTTGGTATGGTGTATGTGATTAAGGTGAATTAGATTGAAGTCGGATTGAAGACCATATTAAAAACATGTTTGGTAGATTTGATTGAATGCTTCCATGTTAATTGTAAATTAATATAGATTTTGATTTGTGATTTATTTATGTATAATTTTTTTTTTCGTTTTCAGATATTTGAGAAGAATTTATGATATTTAATGATATGTTAAAAATGAAATATGTAAATTTGGGGTTATTAGTGATATTTACCTAATCCATATTTATCTGGATTAACTAATTCACCTATGCCTTGATGGATTATAATCTAGTCTTAATACCGAGTCGTAAGGATTTAATTAATTTGACCCGATATTAGAGCAATGTCATCAAACATTGTATTAGCCCATATTAACTCGTATAAGATGACATAATACCCCTATATAATTAGATGTTACATTTAACTACTCCACAATTTGTTCTCCATTCGGTTTGTCACATTGCTGCAGAGTGGCCATACGCTTTGAATCAGAAATGAGAAAACAGTTTAATTGAGCACTGGAAATATATAATTTATGTCAATGTTTCCGTTCCTTGTGGGTCATACTTAGCAACAAATTCCTCCCCCCACCGAAAATAATAATAACAATAATAATAATAATAATATTTTCTTAGGTAAATTAAAGTTGATATGATTTTTGGCTTGAATCGGCACTAAATTAATTTTTTTTTTTATGAATCATTGGACGTATGGGGTATAATTTTGTGACTAATTAAATAAGGAACAAAATGTGTAATTTGATTGTCGGATAATGTATCAATTTTTTTAGACGTTTTCACTAAAGTACCGAAAAGTTGCTAATTTTAAGTCAGTTGAAACGAAAATATTAAAAAAAAAATCTACTTCAATGTATTTATCTGATTTATAAGTTTTTTCAAATATTTTTTGAATTTTTTTGAAATATTCTAAAAGTATGACGATAATTAGACTGATCGAGACATATCATGCATGGAAACAAATTTTGATCCATGTATTTAATAATGGATACAATAAACTAATAAACAAAACAAAAAAGTTGGCATGTTTCCTGTGATTTAATAGATTGATAAGCTATATATATACCAACTAGTTTCAATCAAAGGCAACTGCAGAAAACATGATGCATGTTTCTTACTACGTGAGTAGAACAGCTTGCAATAACTCAATCAACAATCATCTTTTTTTCCTTTTTTTTTTTCTTTTTTTTTTTGATAAATAGCAGTCATCTAAATTTAGCTATCCATTTTTTTAAGCCAATGCCACATTAATTTTTTTAGCATTTCAACCTTTTATTTTTGGTGGTACTATTTTGTTAATCTAATAGAAAGCAATACTGTTTCCCTAAATAATTATGTTCTAATGAAATTGTTAATAAGTTATCTTATCATGTTTAGTGTGCGTAATTCATTTAAGATTAAAATCAAGATAAGTTATTAAAAGCATGATAGGTTATTTATATATATGATTATGATTGGTAATAAGTAGTCTATTTCACATTTATGATTGTGCGAGAATATTTTTTTTAGAATGCATTCATTATTCATCATAATATTATAAATCATTTCAATAATTGACCAAATACAAAAAATTACAAATAATGGACAACTACCAAATACTGGTAATAAGCTAGAATAAATATTTATATTAGTGTGGATTGAACTCATAAACTTGATCATATGGCCTCATGTTTGTCAGTGATTACTACTAGACTACAAATTCATTGACGATTGTGCCATAATATCCAAGAAAGTTTTATTTTTCAAAAAATTAGGACAAACGAGTCATAAATTTTGGCCTCACGTGAATATGTAGGTAAAATTATTTCCCAATTACATTTAAGATTAAGTATCATCGGATCCCACCCATAATTATTTATCAATTTTAATGGTGTTTTATCCAATATCTAGACTATTATTTATGGCTAGTGAGGTTGGAGAGCGAAGATTGTTCCTGTCAGAGCAATTTTTTCATATTTTTTAATTTGTCCCATAATTAAAGACTACAAAATCTGATTTTTCAATTTTCAATACTCCTCTTTAATTATGACAACTCCATATTCTCTCTCATTAACACATTGATTATCTTTTCCTTTGCATAAAACCTTTAAACATGGAAATTAATTAACTTTGTCCCTTAAGTTTTTTTTTTTTATCTCTTCTAATAATTAATTAATTAATTTCATTTTCATAAAGTCAAATCTTCTCTCTTACTAACATTTTTGATAAAAAAAAAAGAATTAATTTATATGTTGAATGGATTCGGAAGAGCATCCTAATTATAATTAATAATTTTTTATACTATTATATTAATAAGAAAAATTCAAAAATTACAAGAGAGTGAGAGACCTATTTAATAATTAATCCGTCTCTTTATACAAAAATAATTTTTTGATATGCCTGAATTTTACTTTATATTATGTGTAATTTTTTGTTCATTTTTCTTTTACTATCATTTTTTCATGAATTTTGTTTGAATTTATATTGTGGAAACCTTATAAACTAATAGTCAGCGATAATCTTTATCTTTTACATTAGTCTACAAAGTTGGATTTTATTTTTTGTAACCTAGGACATAATGAAATTTTTTAAGTATAAATTAAGAAAACACTTTTAAAAAATACCAACCAGAGAGAATTAACTTTTTTAATATAAAAGAAGTTGTGAATATTATAAATCAATAAAAAACTTTTTAATTGTGATAATTTGAGTATAAAAAGAGATAACTAAAGAACTAGAAAAGAAAAGTAATTTATAATCAGATTTAAAGTTTTACTTGATAAAAACATAAAGAAATTAATATATATTAAAGTGTGAGAGAATTAAGTAGTTGGCAATGCACTGTTCGGAAATTGAAAATAAATAGTTGATATAATGAAATTTATTGCTCTTAATAGAGAGGGGTAAGGGTAATTCAGGAAGTTTTAATTTATAGCTCTGGCAGCAACAATTCATGCCGTGGCAATATCGCTAGCCATTATTTATTTTGGGTCATACTCCCTCTGTCCCAATTTATGTGTCGTTTTAGGTGTTTTCACACATATTAAGGCACCTACTAAATTGCCTCAATCTTAGGGAAAAAATAAATGATATTCCTAAAATACCCTTACATTCTCTCTCTTACTTTTTCTCTTAAAGAGAGAGTTTTAGATACAACAAATAAGGGCAAAATGGAAAAATATGTAATTAATAGTGTATTGAAATTCTAAAGTGACAAATAATTTAGGACAAAAAAATTTCTCTAAAACGACACATAAATTGGGACAGAGGGAGTATCTTAAATAGTTAATGCTATTTTGAAAATCAAATGCTATATTGAAAATCTAACACTTCACTAGTCCAATTTATATTTCTATATTGGATGGATCTGAATTCTGAAAGGGTGTTAGAAATAATTGGGCCTCATTTTGTGCGTTATATAAATTCGGCCCATACATATCTTAAGTGGATCTTCACACATTGCACCCACGGCCCAACTACAAAATAAATATGACTACACATTATTTGTGAATAATTTGAATATGGATAGAATTTTTCTCCAAATAAATAAATAAACATATATATATGGGTAGATTTTTTAATTTTTTTCATATCAATTCGTATAGAGATAACGAAAATTTACAACGAAAATTTACATAACCAAATATAGTTTACCAAAACTCTAGAAAATTAAGGACTTCCTGTCCTTATTTTTCATAGGTGCCGATACATTATCGGATTCATAATTAAATTTAAACCATCCTCCAAAACCTTCACCTTATTTATCGAGAGATCAATGTGGTTCGTTCATTTTAATTATGCAATACACATTTGATTTATTCATGACATGCATTCACCATTTTACCCTTTATATCGGTTTATTTAAAATGCCATTTAGATTAATTAGACCACATTCAATTGTAATTACATGGGCAATGTAGACAATTTACCCATAACGAAGTCAAAAGAATATTCAAACCCCAAATTTAGTAAAGGTGAATAAAAATAGGACATCAGAATTTATTCATGCATACTATAAATTAAAATTGAAGTGTCATGCATTCTTCGTCTCATCCCAAGAACCTTGCATTTCTCCTGCAATTTGCAGGGAAGGCTTGAGCACACGCGCTTGCGTGATCTCACGCGCAGACACGTCCCCGGAAATAAACATCCTTAAAGAGCACATCTGTGAAAAAACAACCGCAATGAGCAAAGGTATGTCGGCAAATGATGTCGAGACCACAATATCAACCGCCGACAGCACCGTCATAATAACAAACGCCGCCGCCGATAAGCCGCCGCAATATGTGGACAAAGAGAAGGAAAAACGGTTTAGCCTTTTCAAAGCTGCCATGTTCATGCTACGCGGCCGCAAAGAGAAAGAAACAAAGAAATCACTAAGAAAAGCGAAAAGTAGTAACACTTTATCAAATTTGAAATGGAAAAAGCTAGTGGGGTCCATGCGTCCCATGCACCTCCAAGAAACTACCCAATCGCCGTCGTCATCGCCGCCACAAGTGGAGATTCCACCACCCACCGTCGAGGAAATTATCCCGTCGACTCCGGCGTCTCCAGCACCGTCTTCCTCGGGTACAATGAGCCAATACGCTTCGGCCATGAGCCTCCAGGATCTGGTCAATAGCGATGACGAGGAAGAAGAGGATCCCGACCAGGTGTTCGATGCTATTACCGGAGATGATATGATCGATGTCAAAGCAGAGGAATTCATCGCGCAATTCTATAAACAAATTCAGCTCCAGAACACCGCCACCCCCCACCCACCACCACAATAATTTATAAGCATTCACAGAAATTAATAATAAACTCTTACTTAAAACTCCGTGCTAAGAATAAGGGACCAAGGTCCAAAAATTATATTAATTTTCGGATTAATTAAAAATTAATAGATTAATAGAACAATTCATTATGTTGGTTTGATATTTACGTATTTTTTATTTTTTGGGCCAGATTTAGTATTGAGATCGAATTGGGGACGGGTTTATTAATCAATTAATTAGATGTTTCTTGCAGATAGAAAAATATAATAAATCTATTTACATGCATTTTACAGGCAGATTGTCTGTTTTCCTTTTTTTTTTTTAGTGCATGTAGGGGATTTGCTTTAAACAAGAAGATCAAGGTTGTTGTTAGAAGGATGTAATCTTTTGGGATGTACTCTGTTGTTTTTCCATTGTAGTTCTTTTTTTTAGGATTTTAATTAAAGTGTAACTTGCAATTTTGATTAAGGGGATTGTTCTATTTAGATAGGATTTTAAAGTGTGACTTCTATTGTAGTTTTTTATTTCATTATCCCCATATATAAGTATTGGAATTAACTTTCAGTATTTTTATTTATAATGGGTTTTAATATTTTTGTGTTATATTAGGAAAGTGCATGTACAAGGTACGTGTCTAATTATATTAGTATCTTTTGTAAGTTAGAGTTATGTCATAAAATAAAGTAAATTAACTCGTTTTCACCTATTTAATTTATTAGTTTAATTCATTTTTCACCGATAGCGGTTTGCCCATTTTTTTTTATCAATTATAACTTATTTTCATTGTTTTTTACAATTTTGTCCTCTTGTTTTATTCGTTTTAAACTAATTTTCTACCGGTTTCACCCTATTTTGTCTGTTAAGCTTTTTTTTTTTATTGATTCAAACGTTTTTATCATATTACCCATTTTCACATATTTTTTTCACTGATTTCACATGTTCTTTTCATCAATATCACCTGAATTTGCAATGATTCGACACGTTTTCGCCAACTTTATTTTTTTTTTACCGATTTCACCTACTTTTCACTATTGTTCTCGTTTCACCGATTTCATCTTTTTTTTACGAATTTTCATTGATTTCACATGTTTCAATGATTATATTTTATCTATTTCACCATTTCCCACGAATTTCACACATTTTTTTCACCAAAAGAATTATAGAGAGGTTATGCATCTTGAGATTGTTGAATATTCTAGCCAAAGTAAAATTACATAATATAATTAGCTGAGTAATAAGTAATTTTTATTCTTTCATAGTAAGATGGCAATTCAATTTTAATTTTTTTTGTAACATAATGATATTTAAGAGAATTTCATTTTAAATATTTATATTTAGAGTGTTTATGACTTATGTTGTACTAAAATTTGAAATTAATATTTTCTTACTTAAATAGATTCTGATGCTAAAATGTAATTTTTATATAGATTTTAGGGGCTATTTAAAATATAGTGTTTTCTTAAGATTGAAATTGCAAAAATTCATGTAAAAGAGAATTTATAAATTTTTGGAGTTTATGTATGAGATAAATATAATAAGACTTCATGTCTAAATATACCTCTTCAATTTTTTTTTATTCTTTTATATATTAATTATTTAATTAAATATTACTTTACAATTTAAATAGGGATATTTTAGTCTTCACGAAAAAGTTAAGAAATATTCATGATTTTATAATAGTGGAGATTGAGATAAAGATAGAGAATAGATATATCAGTAGTAGCACTTTACTTAATTAAGGTTGCAATTCACAATACTTTTGTCATGTTCATCTAAGTATAGCTTGTTTGATAACTCTTAGCTTTTGTTTTAACCAAAAATAATATAGAAATTAGCAGTCAAAAGTCAGAGACAAATTAAGAGTGAATGATTCTTTTCAAAATCGTATTTTATGAAACTAGCAAGAACATAAATAAATTAAGTGCAAATATAGTGTAGTAATATATTTCGATCTCAATAGCTGTAAATTACAAGTTTTGTTCATGTATTAGGAAAATTCTTGTCCAAGCCTGGCTTGGCCAAATCCATCCAATCACCAAGCAAGTGTATTGTACTTGTTTTGTGATTGGTCACTTTCCTGGAAGTTACATCCAATCCCAAAGCAAGTGTATTACACTTGCCATGTAATTAGTTTGGGTTCGAACAAACTCGGTCTGGGTAAGAATTTCCCCATGTATTATAGGATGCCAAAAGATAGTTCGAGCTCTATGCCTTGAAATACGTATCCTATGTATCAAATGTACTTGGTATATATAGGTGCATGGTGGGACTAGATGGTCCTTCCATATTGAAATATTTCTCGACCCATAGCTCAGGCCGTGTGCTAGACCCAACTTGTAGACCGGAAGTTCTATGCTCAAAAACATGTCCACGAGCTAGGCAAGAGTATTGAGATCGGAATCCGCAACCTATGAAGATCGAAAATATGAATCGAGCTGAGGGATATTTCCTGTTTGGGATACTATGAAATACCCTCCTCAATTAAGATTATTTTTTTTGAAGTCAACTTTATTGCAAACAATTCCATGCAAAAATCTAACATAGGTCTGATTTAGTTATGAGGCATGAAAAAAATAAAAAATGTATTGGATACAATTAAACATGGAAACAATGACAAATTGTAATTTTGTTCGACATATTAGTGGATCACCAATTCTGCATAATTACTGGTGCAGCAACACATTGGTCTCCATATTTTTGTGACAGAAGTTGAATGAGTATGCATGCTAAATAAATTTTACGGAGTAAACGAATCAAATAGTATTAAATGGCAAAATTTTCAAAATTGATTTGAATTTTATCGAGCTTAAAAATTTATATTTGAGCTTGGTACGATTGTAATGAACTGAGCTTGATTCGATTGTAATGAACTAAGCTCAAACGAATTTTTATCGAACAAGCTCGAGCGAATATCGATTAATTTGATAGTTTTATATAGGGCCAATGCTTTTATATTAATAGCTGGGCTCGCTCTTTTTCCAGTTGGCTTTGGGGCTCGAACAAAAGTTGAAACCCACTAACTAATAGTGAAAGCAGTATAACTCAATAGTCAATAACAATGCAAGGAACCAAACATTAGTATTTCGATACTCGAGTCGAGCTAATTTGACTAAAGTTTATTTTGAGTTCGATTTGTCGCACAAATCAAACAAATTTGAACATCATTTTTCGTTTGATAACTTTTGATGTTCGACTTGATAAGTTAGAAATCAGTAAATACTTGAAAAATTATCAAACTACTCGAGACTCGGCTCAAACTTATTTCATAAAATCTCATTTGAGCTCGTTTCGTTAAACAATCAAACCAAACTCAAACATAAAATTACAAGCTCGATAAAGTTCAAACCAAACTTTAACAGTATCGTTCGATACTCCTCGACTCATTTACACCCTTATACAATATAATTGATTTTAGAACTGAGCTCTTGATTAAAAATACACCCTAATCGGGTAATTTTCCATTAATTGATTCAACTCATCATAAACAAAAAAGAACAGAAACTCGTATGATTAATTAGACAATGAAAGTAAAATCAAACATCCTAATTTCGAATCTTCATCAACCAAACCCTTAATTCAGAACCAAGGATTGTGCAGAAATAGTCACCCAAACATTATTATTTCGATATTCGATTCGAACTCATCTGATTAAAGTGCGTTTTGAGTTCAATTCGTCGAACAAATCAAACAAGCTTGAACATCATTTTTCGTTTGATAAAATTTAAAGGACGACTCAATAAGTTAGAAATCAGTAATATACTTGTAAAACTATCAAGCTACTCGATTCTTTGCTCAAACTCGTTCCATAAAATCTCATTTGAGTCGTTTCGTTAAACAATCAAATCAAACTCAAACACAAAATTGCAAGCTCAATAAAATTCAAACCAAATTTAAATAGCATCGTTCGATACTCCTCGACTCCTTTACATCCTTACTCTCTTGATTAAAAATACACCCTAATCGGGTAATTTTCCATTAATTGATTCAAAACTCATCATCATAAACAAAAAAGAACAGCAACTGATGATTAATTAGACAATGAAAGTAAAATCAAACATTCCTAAACCCTTGATTCAAAAACCCCAAATCTCATCAGATATCACCAAAACTATTCTCTAATTCCAAAACATTAAAAATTAAAAAAACATGGAAAAAAACTCAACAACAAAAAGAGAAATTAAAAGAGGAAAAATTAATTAAATTTATCTAGTAGCCATGGATAATTTCAGAGCACTTATTTTTTATCCAACGAAACCCATTTCTGATAGAAGCCTTCATTCTACCTTCTACAGAATATACTTTATACCTTGCTATCCTCTTCCGCCTCTTCGTCTCCGGGTCACTGAATCCCCAACAAGGCTTCGACGACGATGACGATGATGACGCAACCTGATTCGGCCGAGCCATCGGCGGAGGTATCGGCGGAGATACAGGCGTCCGCGGCGAATAAATCTGGTTTCCGGTTTTTTTGTAATTGTAGCCTTTTCCACTCACTATTAGCTCTATCCTCCTTTCTCCGCCACCGCCTCCGAAACTCGGTCTGCCGCTCTCTTCCATCAATGTTAGTATTACGATTTTGCCACAGAGAGGGGGGGAAATTGAAGTGGAATTGTGTGAATGATGTTAGTAATGAAGATTATTGAAATTATAAAAATTAATTCAGGAAGCACACCTGGTCAGAAGGTTAGCTGTAATTCTGCATTTTCGTGCTTTAATATTTGTGCTCTGTTTTGATTCCCTGTATTTCATTTTAATTTTTCTGGTCTTCACCCTTAATTAATTAATTAATTAATGTATTTTTATTGTGAAAGTTCTGGTCGTGCCAACCTCGATTTCGTCGTTCTGCCTCGCTTTTACTGGTCACTTACAACTCATTTGAACAAGGGGAAAGGGTAACATATTCTGTCAATGGGCCGGATTTCAATTCGAATTGACCCGAATTTTTGGAATTATTGGGCCTATGTTGATTTGTTTTGGCCCAGGCTAGAGATTTCGCGAGACCGGGCTAAAATTCTATCAAATAAATTTTGGTCATATCCATAAAACTAAACTCTTGAAATCTATAAAACTTTGATTTGACACATATTACCTACTTTTTCCCCATCAAACTCTATAAAAAATACATTGATTTGACTTATACCATCTACTTTTTTTTCTCAAACCCGAATATCCAAATTCAGTTCAAATGGGATTTCAGCCCTTTCGAAACTACAAAATCCAACATTAAAAACCTATCCAAATAGGGTTTCGAAGGTTTTAACGAAATCACTCAAATCAATTTTTTTGAAACTAAGAACCGTAAAACCGAATCAAACCCTTCCAAATAGGGGCATTGTGATTCAAAGAGTTTGATTTGATTACAAAAATTCTTTTGAAATACATAAATTAAATATAAATATGTATATTGATATGGTTTGTTAAATATTCATATTAGAAGATAAATAAATAAATTATAAATTTAAATAATATTTTATTAAAATAATTAACATTAATCGTATTTTTCATTAGTTTAAAAAGACATTGATTCATAATGTCATTTTTATGCATATTTTCAATTAAAAATATGAATTGATTTTGATATATTAATATCAATACCACTCTTTATCAAAGTAATAAGCATTGATTTTTTTTTTTTTTTATGTTGAAACTCAATGACAAAGAAGGTCTGAACACGTGAGATAGATTAAAATATTATTTTAGAATAAATAATGGAGTGAAATTTGAAAATGATATTTATTAGATTAGAAAAGATCTGTTGTCTAATCTAGTACATACAAAATCTGATTACTCGAAAAATTTAAGTTATTAATTTTCATTAGGAGTCGGTCTATATTTAGATGGTTATTTTCTTTCAGCTTGTGGGCTGATTTGGCATGCAACTGAATTGTTGATTATTGATATTTCGAGCATAAGATAATTTTCTCTCTCTAGGTTTTTGGGTGTTCTTCTTTCTTTCCCAAGTCTGGAAATTTTGATGCAATTTGCTTTGAATATTAATCATTAATTTATTTTGGCTTGAAAAAGTTGATGTATTTTAGAGATTTTATTGATTTTTTTACATTTTAACAATGTGTTAAAAGCTGTTTGTGTGAGCTTTCATATGACAGTGACACAAATCACAAAGAAATAAAAATAAAAATAAAATATATATAAAAAGAACGTGAATGTCAAGAACTTAAAATGTTGTTTATTTAAGTTTTTAAAAATTGCGAAACACCATAAGAAATTCCGAACAATTAGAGATTTAATTATCACTATTGAAAGTTAATTAGGAACAATGAAAATTTGCCAAAACGATTTATAAATAATTTTTATTTGACACTCATGATATTGATTAATTGTGAATAGTGACAACATATATAAATCATTGTGTCAAGTTTTCATACATATTTTCAAATAATAACATGAATTGACAATATTAGTAACAAAATCTATATATATGGTATATATATTTGAGTACACACAGTGGCGTAGTCATAAACTTTTTTCACTGGCGTCCTTATAAAATTAAGTATTATTTAAAATATAATAATAAAAAACCAACAACAAAATAATGAAATTTGAGAGACACATGATATTTAATAAGTGTCAATTCCTATAAAGTATTATTAGTGTTTTAGTATGACTCAAATTGCAAAAAATAAATAAAAATAAGTATTAACTTGTTAGATATATCAAACTCTAATAAAGATGGACCCTTTTTATTTAGATATTTGATTTTAATTAGAGGCCCAATAAAAGTGATTTTAATTAGAGGCCCAATAAAAGAAAATCATAGATAATCTCATGATATATAAATAATTTAATATAGCACATAGAATACATATATATATAAATAAGGTGGGAGAAGAATTTAAGGGGGTCCATGCACCCCCTTCTTAGGCCATCTCCAATGGAGCCCTGCCTGATCGTCTCCAATGGCAGGGCTCCGAAATGGAATTAATTCCATTTTCAACATTTGCCCACTCTCACCTATACTTTTAACTTTAATTTTGTTTTAATATTAATATTAATAATGTAATTAAATTATTAATTATATTAAAATATTAAGTCATTTTAGAATTTTAAAAGTCATTAATATACAAGTCAATATTATTAAAAAAATAATGTACCAAAAAAAAAAAAAGGAAACATCCTAGTTTGAGGCTATATATTCATATTATGTTAAATGTAATTACTTATTATATTTTGTTACCATGGTAAAAATTTTAATTTTAAGGTTGATGGCAAAAATTTCGGGTTTAATTAGCAATTGATTGTTTTTATGATTTCTTACTATACATAATAAAATTATTGTGTTGGCATAAATTACGGGTTTAATTAGGTAGTAGTAACTGAAGGTTTATATATATAAGTATATTATAATTATATAAAGTAACACATTAATTATATATGGTATATAACACATTAATTAAAGTAACAAATTAATTATACATCTAACTAACATAAATATCACATTAATTATGCCCCATTAATTATAATCAACAAACAATTAAAAGAAAATAAAAAAAAAAGGGAAAGGAGCCAATCAGGTGCCGCCACTTGGCAGCACTTGTTTTAAAGAGGGGCGCCTCATCTCCCTCAATTATCACACGCGAGCCCCGGGCCGGGCGCAGGGCTCGGCGCCCCGCCCCTAGCCCCGCAGCCGCTGGAGACGGCTCTTCTTCCGCAGCCCGGCCCCGCCCCTAGCCCGACAAATGGCCTTATAAGGTGGCTCTGCCACTTGACTACACATGTTTAGTGAAAGACGGATCTTAAACCTACAACCGAGATATTCACCCGCACTGCTTATTCTTTTTCAATATGAACTGTAAAATTATTCGAAATAAATGATAAATGATAAATGGTTTAATCACTTAAGTGTCGATATTTGATTTTTGAAGATTATTAAAAAAGTTTGATTACGTGAGAACATTAATAAGCAAGTTGAAAGAAAAAAGGAGCGATAGAATTTAAAAGGTTGTTATTTTAAATGTCCGATAAATAATCAAAATCGACCAGACCCGTATATTATTGATTCAAATTAGGCAAAATTGTAAAAATCGTCCTAAATTAATAACTGATTTTGGATTTTCGTCCAAAACTATTCAACTTGACGAATTTCATCCCTTAATTTAATATTTTTTTGGAATATCGTCCCACCATTAATTATAAGACGGAAATTGTGCATTTGCTGTTGAATTATAACATGGCTGCTTACGTGTCATGACATGATAAATTTTAACATTAATAATTATATAATATTGCAGAGTTCGTCCCAAACTAATTACAAGATTGAATCGTTATTTTCATTAAATTAAAAATTTAATATTGGGACTAAATTCAGACAAAATAGTAAATTATGAGATCAAATTATGCGAGTTGATATAGTTTGAGTCCTTTTGACTGAATCACAAGTTTGGATAAATATTTTTCTTGGGTCAATGGTAATATATCCCCTTAATTATCACAATGTTTAATTTATCTCTTTGTGATTTAAAAAAAAAACTATTTACCTCTTGTAAACTGTAATTTATAATTGATTAACTGTCTCCCAAAAATTTTAAGTCTTCAGAAAAAAAAAAATGAATTGACAATAATATCCCCTTTTAAGTCTTCAGAAAATATTGAATTGGAAAAAATATAATTTAACTTCCGGTGTTATTGTAAATGTATTTCATCCCTGTGTAAGTTTATGTGGATCATTTTACCCCCAAAAGGGTAATTTCATCTTTTTACACAATACATTTCACGCCCATTTTCAAATTTAAGCGAGTGAGATACATCTCACTCTGCTACTGAGGGAGATAAATTACTCCTTTAAAAAAAGTCTAGAGGTGTAATTTTTTATTTTTTTTTAAATTACAAGAAATAAATTAAATATTATAATAATTACATGTGATAAATGACATATAAAATATTATGATAATCACATGGTTAAATTACGATTAGCTCTATTTGACTTATGTTCATTAATAATTAGTTTTAAGTTCTAACTTTAATACAAATCAAATTGGACTTTTAGCACTTTGCACCCTGAAATTATAGGGTTTTGGCACTTTGACCCTAACTTAAAAGTTTTGGCACTTTGTACCCTGAAAATACAATATAATTGGCACTTTACACCCTAGTGTGTGTTTTGAAGAAAAATTCACTGATTGAAGGGTATAATAGTTATTTTCGAATATTTTTGGCTCTTTGCACTCTAAAAGTATAGATTTTGACACTTTGCACTATGAAATATAGAATATTGACACTATGCACCCAAAAAATATAATTTCTGGTATTTTCAACCCTGACTTAATATGATAATCTAGATAATATAAATAACATGCAATATAATAGTATGTTAGATATGTAAACGTGTATTTTAGATATAAAATAAATAATCTAGAGGATACTTGAAAATAAAATAAAGACAATGTCTTTTTTTAATCTAAATTTTACTGAGAGAAAATGTCATATAAGTTATTATAAAGTAAAATAAATTTAGAATAACAAGTTTATGATTGTTGTGCATAGAAATGACCATTTTATCTCTATATCGCCGACATTCATTAGTATTTTTTTAAGAAAAATACATTAACGTGCAAAATGTCATACAAATTATTTTTAGAGTGCATAGTGCAAAAACTTTAAATCGGGGTGAAAAAGCTAATATATTATAATTTTAGGGTGCATAATATCAACATTCTATAATTTAAGGGTGCAAATTCTATATTGCCAAGGTACGAAATGAAAAAAAAAATTGAAAATAAATATTCTACCCTTCCACCAATGAATTTTCTCACTAAAACACACCCTAGGGTGCAAAAGTGCCAAATAAATTATATTTCCAAGGTGCAAAGTACCAAAACTTTTAAGTCAGGATACAATGGAGAGGGCCTTGGACGGGGCGGGCCGGGGCGGAGGAGAAGCCGTCTCCAGTGGTCAGGGACGAGGCGGCTTTCGAGCGGGATGCAGGGCTCGGCGGAGCCCTGCGCCCAGCCCTGGGGTCGCCCACGCGACCCCAGGAAGATGAGGGGCGCGTGTTTACAAGCGCCCCTCTTTAAAACAGGTGACGCCAAGTGGCGGCACCTGAGTGGTTCCTTTTCCTATTTTTTTTTTTAATTTCTTTTAGTTAATTGCATAATTAATGTGTTATTTTAATTAATGCGATATATTTTCATAATGGAAAATTCTAGGGTGCCGCTACGTTAGGTGCCGCTAATACCACATTAGGTGGTATTACCACACAATGTGTATCACATTGTATGGTACATGATCATATTATATAGTATTAACCCCATATATTTAGTATGACCTCCACATCATGTAGTATTTATTCCAAATTAGGTGGTATTACCACGCAATGTGTGTCACATTCTATGATATAAATTATACTCCTTATACCATACAATGTGATACACATTGTGTGATAATACTACCTAATGTGGTATTAGCGGCACCTAACGTAGCGGCACCCTAGTTAGTTGCATAATTAATGTGATAGGTTTTAATTAATGTGTTATATACTATATCGTAATTAATGTGTTACTTTAAATAATTATGATATACTTATGGATATAGTATATAGTATGATTAATTATTTAAAGTAATTTTTAATAATTCCTCCTAATTAAATTAAATTTGTAGAATTGAATTATTTAATAAAATGTGTTAGTATATTTATTGTACATATATAATAAATATATGTAGTCACCAATTTTTAATTTGATTATTTAATATAATAAAATTAATTTTTTTAAAATTAAAATCTTAATAATTTATTAGAATTGTAATTAAATTTATTTATGGACAAATGATTAATAAATAAATAGCCCGTTTTATTTTAATATCTTTTATTGTAACTAAAAATTTAATCATTTTAACTACAATATTGATGGTGGCTATAATTTTTAAAAAATACGAAGTTAGTTAAAAATAAAATTAAACACCCATACAAATAATTTAGATTTATACTTAATCTGAATTAAATATTTAAATACATACTAAAATAAACAAGAAAAGTAAATTCAAACAATTACTTTCATTGTTAACTGTATTGGGTAAACATGGGCTATTAAGTCTTTTTGAAGGAACGGATTATGTCGATGGACTGCTCTGCATTCACTCCAGATACAAAGGCGTATTTGAAAAACAAAAGAAGAGAAATACAATATAAAAATCTTCCTCGGGACTTATTTGGAGATTCATCGAATGAAGGAGCCGATTGGTTTCAGAGGAGAAATCAGTAAAATGTTATATTTTCGTGTGTTTCCTTTCTTGTATTTTCGATTTCTTGTATTTCCTTTCTTGTTTGTTGTATTTTCCTTCTTGTATTTTCTTCCTTGTTTGTTGTATTGCGTATTATGTATTAATTTTAAGTTACTTTATTATTCACTCTCTTTAATTTTAATATTTTAATATAATTAATAATTTAATTACAAGTACTAATAATTATTACTATTATTAATATTAATATTAAAAATAAAATTAAAGCTAAAAGTATAGATGAGAGTGGATAAGTATGGAAAATGAAGTTAATTAAATGAAATTAATTTCATTTGCCATTGGAGACGACCAGACACGGCTGAGGGGGAGTTTGAAGATGGCAATTTAATATAATATTTTTTTTTTTTGAGAAGCGCAATTTAATACTCCACCTGTCAACACGTTTGCCGAGTATTAACTCATTTTCAAGTTTTATTAATAAAAAAGAAATACTGTAAAATATATCCCATCATTTCTTGACTTGACTGGAGAGCTGACGCAGAAATTGTGAAATACATTCTCCTCGTTGACTCCGGAATTAGAAGAAACTTATTGTAATGGCTTCAGTTGTGGTGGTGACGGACACTAGCGGCGTTCAAACGCCACTCCTCCAGGACTATCAGCCAGAGAATCACGGCGGCGGAGGGACGGTATTTTCTTCACCGCCGCCACCTCAAACATCAATTGATCGGAAAGAACGCCTTGTCTCGCTTGACGTTTTTCGAGGTCTCACTGTTGCTGTACGGCTCCTTTAGAAATACTTAAATTAAACTTTCAGAATACCGTATTTGTTTCCCCTTGCTCATAATTAGTTCTTATTATTCTTTTTGCTAGCTGATGATTTTAGTTGATGATGCTGGAAAAGCATTTCCGTCGATTAACCACGCGCCGTGGTTCGGAGTGACGCTTGCGGATTTTGTAATGCCGTTTTTTCTCTTTGGAGTCGGTGTTTCTGTTAGCCTTGTGTTTAAGGTATCAGCTATTCAGAAGCTAGTTCAATCACATAAAGGAAATTGAAGCATTAGAATGTGATCTTTGCTGTTGTTGAATTAATTGATTATCCGCTTAAGGTTTGATATATCAGTAAATTGAAGGTTTGGAGTGTGAATTATGTGTACTTCTGGTCGAATTTGGAATATATGTTATTTCAAATTCCAAGGATTTCACTAATGCAACCAATGCATTTAGTTCTCATAAATGTAACTGTAAGAGACGTTGATTTTTTTTTTTTTAACATTTGATGCAGAATGTAACAAACAAATTAGCAGCCACAAAGAAAGTAATGTTAAGATTCATGAAGCTCTTTGTTTTGGGAGTGATTCTTCAAGGTAGATTAGTCTTGATACTTTTTTGTTGTATTCGTATGTAGAAAGGGTTACATGCCTTGAAAGCGCAAATTATGAGATAAGCATACTTTCATTCTTTCTTCTTTGCTTAGGAGTTACTACCATGCATTGAGTATTGAGGAAGTCTTTAACTTTGGTTACCTGTTCAATCACAAAGTTGATTAATTTATTCAATTAAATATGTGTGCTTAGGTGGTTACTTCCATGGGCGTGGCCATTTAACTTATGGGGTTGATGTAGAAAATTTACGATTGTTGGGTGTGCTGCAGGTATTATGACTTGCCTTATGTTCCTCGAACCTCATGATATGAACCAGATAAAATCTTGTGCTCGTGCTCTTTATTTTTATTAGTTTGCTGCTATTCCTCCCTATTACATATGTTTTTGCAATACTGATAAAACATTCAAGGAAAAATTCCTTTCAAGTACTACGGCCGTTGAAGGCCCAACATAATTTTGTTCTTTTCACCGCCCTTATAGCACATAGTCTTGCGCCTCAAGAAATCGCTCACATATAGTCCACTTAGAGGTTTGCATTATAGGTACATTTAAGGACTTCCATTACCATGATTCATTCATGAAGATGGGATATTTGCATGAATATTAGAAATTTACTAAGCATATTGTTATTTTAGGTGTGCTGGAGTGCATTTACAACATGACATAACATTTGCTATTAGTTTATTTGCAACATGAGTTGACATTTTGCTATACTAGGTTTATGCAGAATATTACTATATGACAGGGCCCCAATATAAGGCCAATTTGGAGAAGTATAAATGCT
The DNA here is from genome assembly GCA_003313485.2 of Penstemon barbatus. Lineage (NCBI taxonomy): Eukaryota > Viridiplantae > Streptophyta > Magnoliopsida > Lamiales > Plantaginaceae > Penstemon > Penstemon barbatus. The sequence continues at coordinate 17,385,253 of CM064877.1, read as the reverse complement.
TCGAAGATATTTGCTTTTAATTCATGTCCTGTATGGTAACTTCCCAGAATAAATAAAATATTTGTCTAGTATCTTAAATGCATGAAGCTCTAAATGTGTGACCGTCCTTATTGAGTATCTTTATGGTACCCAGTATATATGTGAACAAATAAAATGAGTCACAATCTTAGTCACCAGATATGATTGGGAGTCTTAAAGGAGCTTCATAAAATGTGATGTTCGTGTTTTGCACATATAGTTCTTTGAATTTTGTGATTTTCCACATTTTAGGAATATCACATACTTTTTTACCTTTTGTGTTATAGAGGATTGCAATTGGATACCTGTTGGCTTCAATCATGGAGATTTGGCTTGGTAATAATACAGTAGTGGATTCAGCAGTAGCACTAGTAAAGAGATACTATGTCCAGATGTGAGTACCATCATTCATTGTTGGAATGCATTTCAATTTTGATGAGAGTGTATGAAAGTAAATGACATATCACTCAACAAGAATATTTTCTCAATTTGCAATACATAGATGATAAACATTGGAAGTGTTAGCGAAGAGATGCGAATTCGAGCATTTAACGAAATGACTTGTTCAGATTGTATTCAAATAATTTAGAGTATTTTCTCATAAAGCTTCAACAAATTTTGTGATGACCACATATCATTCAGGTAATTGAATACCAGGTAGCAATGAGATTTTGATCAAATAGCAATTCTGAGGCTTCAAAATTACCTGACAGGGGTTGAAGTCTTAGCATTTATGTGTCTCAGTTCTTTTCAACTTTGGGTTTATTAGTGGCACCGTTGGTTTAACCTTTTTATCCATGCCTTCTCTGAACTTGATTGACCATTTTTAGATAATATCAGAACATTTCAATTTTCTAGGGAAAATAGATGAATTCCACGAGTCCACGCTCCATGCAATTGAATTGAATTTTGTTGCCTTTCTGCAGTTTAAGTTTTCTCATTCTCCTCTGAATTATTATTTTCAGGCTTGACTAGGCCCCACATAAATCACTCTGACATGGATATGAGGAGTTTGGAGTCAGTAGTAATAAATTAAATAAATGATCCATCACCTAAGCTACATGATTTTTCACCTTAAATGCTTAATAAGATCTTAAACTTGGTATGATATATCAGTTTGAAAAAACTACATAAATTGTTCTTTATCGGTGGGAATATGGAGAAAATTATGACATGAGTATTTTATTTAACTCTCTTGTTCTTGTCTGCTAATTTTCTATATGCAGGGGGGCTGCAATTTTACTTGGTTTATCATACATGGTTTTGCTGTATGGCCTTTATGTTGAAAACTGGGCCTTTGATGCATCAAGTCTTAGCTTCTCAACATCATCCAGAGCTACTACTCAAACTGTGAGTTGAAGTGTGGATTCTGCATTAGTTCTTTTATGAAGATTATCTTATATTTTTGTTTTCTTTGCACTTTAAAGATAAAGCCTATAGATGCTAATATTTTATCTGAACTCTCAGGTAGATTGCGCCTCATTGACCCCATTTTCTGTCCATGAGAACAATGTAATGACTTAACATTGAATGGTCAAATGTGGTCTGGTGTGTTAACCTAAAAATGCTTGATCACAGTTCAACTACCAACTTTGGTGCTCTTGTAGTTAGTATTCTATCGATTTTTGTTCAGGAATCTGAGAAAAAGTTTGTCATTCATTCATTCAAGTTCAGTTAGCTCAGGATCATGAAAGTCTGATGTTTGAAGATGATTACTGCAGTTTGTTTCATTTTAGCGATAAATTATCGTGAAATGTCAAGTTGGAAATACGTGTAATGAATTCTGTGGAGAAATTAGTAACTTGAGAGTTAAGACTAGTTGTCAGCTGAACACTCACTTCATTTTATTACTGCTTCATGGCTTTTGTTTTCTATACCAGTAGTCATCTTATGTTAGTCCCTTCAATCATGTTCAACCAACAATACACTTGAGGGTCTTATGTCGAATCTTTCAATGCCAATGTTTTAGATTGCCCTGTGGCAACATAAAATGACCACAATTGATCCACGGTAAGTGTTTGTTTCCCGTTAGGTCCTGGAACTTGTTAAGGGGTGGATTTATCATTTATGATCTGCCATTTATGAGTGATTTTAATTTGCCTAAATTGATCAGATGATGCAAAATTACTTCAAAATCAAATTTATTTGAGGCTTTTTAGTCTTTTTTGGGGCTTGTTATTTTAGCTCAAGGTATTTCAGTTTTCAGAAGGGAAGTTCAAGAAGGTACAATTGCCTAAGTGAAGTTTATATGATTGATTTTGCTGTAATAAACTTCAGTTGTTGAGTTTTTATTGTAAGTACCTCTCTCTTTTCTAGGTTCACTGTGGACTGAGAGGAAGCCTCGAACCTCCTTGCAATGCAGTTGGCTTTATTGATAGAATTCTTCTGGGCGAAAAACATCTCTATCAACACCCTGTATATATAAGAACAAAGGTTGTGGCTTCCATGCTTTTTCACATTTGTGTTAACTTCAATTGGTTTATTAATTTCTTCCAATTTAAACTCCTACTTCTGTCCTTTACTAATTTTCTGTTCGTGAGCACTCTCCTATACAGGAATGCAGTGTGAATTCCCCCGATTATGGGCCCTTACCACCAAATTCACCTGCATGGTGCTTGGCTCCATTTGATCCAGAGGGTATTTTAAGGTTAGACATAATATAACTTTTTCTTTTTCTTTTTTCTGAGTACTGTCACTGGAACAAAATGTGAGTACCCATTTGGCAGTTTGAGTAATCGACCAAAAATTCAAATCAATTTTACCTTTGGATCATAGGATTCTCTTTAGGTCCAACTGATATGGTTCTACAGTTCTAAAAATCCAAAACCCACACACTTACCACATCAGAAGTGCATCATGTCACCACAATACTCCCAAACCTTATCTGTAGAGAATTTATCTTGTGGATTATAAAGTTAAGACACCTTAGCTCCTAGAATAATCTTTTCTGTTAAGAAAACATTCACTAAAGAAATGTTACTAGCATGTTGTGTTTGAAGGGTGCTACTATGATTTTCTTGTATATTACTTCATATGTAAATATAGTCTCACTACATTACCTATATTCGGTCAATATTGTGTAGTTGCTCTACAGCTGGATGTAAGAACGCTTTAAGTCAGATTTCTTTCTTCTTTCTTTTATTTTTATTTTTATTTTTTTGGAGGGGGGGGGGGGGGGGTGGGAGGATCATATATCCTATCCCAATTTTTTTACTCCAGGGCTTCCATACATTTCGTTAAGTTTCTTGCTATTATTTGTTGCTAGCTTATGCTTTGTCAAGTTATTCACTTTTTATTGCTTCATGAACTCGTAGCTCTTTGATGGCTGCAATAACATGTTTTGTTGGGTTGCATTATGGACACATTCTTGTGCATTGTAAGGTAATAAACGTTTTCTTGGTGCGCACCGACATGACTACATTGCTTCCTCTCTTTTTAACCCCCTCTTTTGAGCTGATTATGGTGTCCAACAACACTGTCCACTTTTTCCCCTGCAGAGACATATGCAGAGGCTAATTTTCTGGTCCATATCATCCCTTGTTCTGCTGTCATCTGGTTATATTTTAAGTATTTTAGGTAACTTGCGCTTTCAAAAAATCTCTTTGCGTTATAATATTTTACTTATCGCTTTAGTTGCCATTATAATTGCAGCATATTCTTGATTCTTTCAGGAGTTCCTTATTCTAAACCATTATACACATTGAGTTATATGTTTATCACAGCTGGAGCATCCGGAGTCGTTTTATCCGCTATTTATTTTCTTGTGAGTTTATGCTGTGATTATTAATCTGTTTTCCTATTTTTCGTGACTTCTTTTTACCTATTACTCATGTTCTATTAAAATCTATTATGCAGGTTGATATCAAATGTATTCGGAAACCATCATTGATATTTCAGTGGATGGGAATGAATGCACTGATTGTGTATGCTCTAGCGGCTTGTGACGTATTTCCAGCAGCCCTCCAAGGACTTTACTTGCACTCACCAGAAAACAACCTGGTAATCTTCTTATTCTTCCAACATTTTGCAATAGGAGTTTTTGAGATAGCCTTTTGTTCCTTGTGGCTTGTGGAATGTCCAAGTAAGGGTAAAGAAGTTTTAATCGAGTAACACCTGAAATTCTGTAATGGATGGCGGAGAGATTCGAAAACAAGACCTCTTTTATTGTTTTATGCAGTTGTTTTTCTAACTGCAAATCATGGCTTGTAGGTTGACTTCTCCGAAACACTACTACAATCAGTGTTCCATTCGCAGAAGTGGGGTACATTGGCCTTTGTTATGCTAGAGATCTTATTTTGGGGTGTTGTTGCTGGCATCCTTCATGTGAAACGCATATACATAAAAATTTAAGGTCATTATCAACGTGTGTAAAAAAAATCCTCTTGCGAATGGCAGAGTATTTTTCTCAGCTTTTGATGACCAAATAGCTAGAAAGGTCCAAAGAGGGTTGTTTTTTACCAATACATAAACAGCTAGGGTTATTGAATTCACCAATTGCTAGGTTGTCCGTTTTGTACATTGGCTTGTAAATATTAGATAATTAAGTTGTATGCTTTTTGAACCCATCCAACTACAAAATATATTACTTTTGTAATGTGCATTAAATGTAACTCAATGTCTCGGTGCCTCCGCCCCTGCATGCACCGGGCGTGCCTTCACCCCTGACTCGATCTGCATGTTCATGAACATGTTTCAAACTCAATTTGGATGAAAATTACAATCGAAATTATAGGTGGTGAAATGTGTCATAGCCCGCATTCTTACTTATCCATGGTTAAGTTTGGATTCACCATAAAGTTCTAAGCAAGTAAATACAATGGATTGGTTTATTAAGGGCATCTGTGTCAACCTTACATTCTTCCCACTTTATCTGGTCCATCTTAGTTTCTTTATTCATTTACTAAAATAATTGTCAAAAGTTTGACACAAAAGGCAAGTATAACTTTTTAAGGTCTCGCAAACCATAAAGGAGTTGAATTACTTGCATGTAGAATACTTTAAAAATGTAATGAATTGCGCTACTTTTTTTTTTTTGGTTTCCCGGGTTTAATCCCTTTCGAGGCGCGTCAGACACATAAAGTGGGAATATCTCTCAATAGGAATTCGAACCTGAATCCGTTACTTTGTAGTGACTATTCCCTTCCACTAGACCAATCACCCTGTTGGTAATGAATTGTGCTATTGTTCCAAGGCAAAAATGAGAGATACAAGCTGTAATATATTACTTATAAAAATGGGACAATGGAACGGTTCACTCACTAGTTGCTAAGGTAGATTTCCGTCCCTGCTCAACAGGTGGAATTGCAGTCGAATTCCGTTCTATTCTTCGTCCAAGATGTATTACATGTGCACACAAGGACCATTCTCCATCCAAAATTTAGATAAATCCACTAATCAAAGAAAGCCTGTTCAGAGGAAATGAATTTTTTTCCATGTCACTTCCTAGTGCGATGTTGAATGTAACAGAATATCTTAATTGTCACAGTTAAATATGATCTTCACAAAATGATAAGAGCTCCAACAACATCAGCTTAAACACATATCTCATTGGCTAAAACTTCATATATACACATTTTTCCATACAAATCATATGCTATATATATGCAAGGAGAAAAGCTGTTCTCCCCATATCTGAACAATATAAACAAATGATACGATGAATCTATTTCATCTTGTGAGAAACATATCTACCCCCCTGTCTATAAAATTATGAAATAAATAACTTTAAAAACCTGACAATACCCAGTAGCAGATTTTAAAAGTTATTACCGCTTGATGCTGGTGGGCCAATTTACGGCATTCTCAAAACACCATCAGTTTTTGACAGGAGTCCTACAAAAACCCTATCTCATCTCCGTTCAATTCATTGGCTCTCATCATAGGACAATTGCTGGCTACGTGTCCAAAATGCTCACAACACGGGACTGGACAACTTTTTTTCCTGTACAAATCCATTTCATCTCTAGATCTTCTCTCATCCAACTTAGCAAAAGTTAACGATTCATGACCATTATTACCAGCAAAACTCTGAGCAATACAATCAGAATCTTCAACTTCTGGAAGCATTAAGGAATCAGATGGACTGTTGTAAGCAATATCATTAGCACCATCAACTGTAACTGGAAACTCTTTAATACGAGCCAGAACCAAAGCAATGTGATCACAAGCGACATCTAGGCGATCTTCTGTCTCAATTGATTCTGTAATAAGCGATGAAATCATTGATTGCAAAAGCTGTACCTTTCCTGAAGAAGAAGAAGAAGACGAACTCTGTGAAGATTTAGTAGAGTTGCACCAACGGAGAGGAAGATATTGTTCTGGGATGTGAAAGCAATTATTTGTTGATAGAACACGAAGGATATGCCTACACAGGATGCCTGAAAACTCGAAATTCCTACAACTACAACTAATGAACTCATCGTGTGGGACCCATGATACTTTGCAACCATTATCGACTTGGGTATGGTGTCTCACAATGAAATAACTTCCATCGACCAACATTGTTGCGAATTGTGGCGCTAACACAAGTTCTTCTTGTAGTTTGCAAAAGGCATATGGTGTGAGGATAGTAGCTGCATGAGACTCAATTGGTGATCCTGTTTTGAGAGATACTTTAGGACCCTTCTGTTGAATCCTTAGTTTTGCTCCAAATTGGTCTCTAGCGTCCAAAACCGAGCTCACCTGTTAGAAAAAGCATATATTGTCATCTGAACACTATGGTTATTGATGGAAAAAACAAACAGCAAAGAAGAGGTTGTCTTGTCACCTGCTCTACAAAATTATCGAGTTCAGATTGTACACTGAGAAATCGCTGGATAAAGGAGTCTATCAACTCCGCTTGGAATGAGACCGACATTCCTGCAAAGAAATGGGATCTCAGAAAAGGCAGTGCCCAATATGTACGGAGTGCATACAAGCTGACAATGTGTTTATTTCCGTGTAGTCCATATGTATCAATCATCTCCCTCCATCCAATTTCAAATTCCTCAACTGAGTTTAAATTATAAAGCTTATGGAATTCAGCTTTCCAGTTATCATATTGAAATCCAAGTACCACAGAAAACCAATCAGAAAACTTTGAAATGATATGCCAAATGGAGAATGCGTGCTTGGTGTCTGGCATTTCTTTACTAAGTGCCTCTTTAAGCCATGTGTTTTGATCGGTTAAAATTGTTCCTGGAGCTTTTCCATTCATGAAATCCAAGAATGCCTGCCAACCACAGCCAAAAGAATAAGAAAAATGAGATAAGACTTCCTTCACTAGCTTATATTTTGCATTAAGTTAGACATATACTATCTCAATCTCTTTTAAATCAAGGATGTTGGCTAAAAAAGTGCATTTAAAAGAGTAAAAATTAAGATCTCATTTGGTAGCAGTTATAATAGTTGATACTAATTATGTTATTACATACTTATAATATAATTTTTGGGTATGTTTGATACCCGTGTAAAACATAAATTAGTGGCAATTTAGTAAAAGGAGGCAAAATCCAACACCTTAATTTGTTATTATTTACGGTATATTATCATGGGGTAGTGCACCTGATAATTTAATTGTGTTAGAGCCTACACTGACGGTGTTATCAATGTTTGACATAGCAATCAAACAAAATATAAAAGTTGATAGAAGACCTAATGCATCCAAGTGAGTTTTTAATTAGGCCATGAATCAACACCAAGGTGCAGCAATTTACCTTCAACCCCCATGAAAACGAGTGCATGTTTTCATCTCGAAGGAGCATACATCCAAAGAAACAATATGTTCCATGATTGTCCACTCCAATCCAAATCCCAAGAATCATATCATAGGTATCCAAACGATGTGTTGTATCAAAAACTACCACATCTCCAAAAGTCTCATACATTTTAACAGATGAAGCATATGTCCATGCAATGTGCTCTAACCTGTTATTAGCACCAGTCTTATAGTCATATTTGAAATTTGGATCTCTATCTTTCTTCTCCTTGCACATTTTGAGAAGATCAATCGGATCATTATCCGGCTCCACATTTCTGAACGACTGTAGCAAATTTCTGACATCAATCTCAGAGAAAGGCAGACAACCTAGTTTAATACCTTTCTCTATCTCCATTAACCTGAGCATTTGTCTCACCGACATCCCAGCTTTTGCATACATACAAATACGACTCTTGTCATCAGCAGTGATTGTGCAATATGAGGAAAGTTGTTGGACATCATTGTACTTCAAGAGCTCATGGTTATGGACATTACTAAAACCAGTTATACACCATTCTGAAACCTCAAATTCGGCTCTTCTTACAATCCTCAAATATGCCGGACATCCACAGCGTGAAGATTTCCGATTCCTCTGTAGTTTTCCATCAGGTGTAGACTTTAGCTGCGGATAACCACCACGGTGGCAAGTAAAATCCCTTCTTGTGATCCCTCTTCCTACACCATCTTTTCCCCGTGTTCTGTGACGTCTAATTGAGAAGCCACATTGCTTAGCAAAGCTGCAATAAAATTCGTAGGCAGCATCATGTGACAAAAACCTTTGTCCTATGAACGGTACGAGATTTACAGATGTTTGCCTTGACAAAATAGTGTCTTCAGGCATTTCCTCAATAGTACCATTATCATCTGGAGATGACTCTGTTCCATTTTCAGAAACTTCCATTACTATAGTTGTATGCTCAGGCTTTTTACACCCCCAAGATGAACCAATCTCCAAACATGCCAACTGCATAAAATTGAAGTAAATTCGATTGGAGGCCAGTACAGTAGGTCTAATGGGAAAATGAACAATCAACAGTCTTCAGAAATGCAGTGTAAACTTTCAAATCATAGAGATAATAATAATTTTTCTTTTTAAATGGAAAAAAGCTATGCAAGCTAAGTGCAAAAACCTCTACCAGTTTTGGATTTATTGTCATAAATATTGAAACCTAGTAAATAAAACCTCTACCAGATGAGAAAATGAGCTACTACACAAAGAAGATCAACAACCACAGTTCATCAAAACATAATCATGATAAACCAAAAGGTATATCAACAGAATGAATCATAATCAGCCATTACATTCAAAATTACTTGTATTAACTTAATCGAAATACTAAAATTGAAATTTCTCTTTACCAGCTAAAATTTCCTGATCAGGAAAACCCTAGAGTCTCCAAATGCTTCGCCGTACAGACTACTCCATGGAAACATTCTCATACCGCTGTATGATTTAAGCATCTGAATTTGCATGAATCGACGTCGTATTAATACAGCAGAAAAAAGTTGGGATTTATTATCGATTTTGGTAAACAAAACGTAGAGGCGAAAATTGAAGATGAGCTTCACCTTCGGAAATTCAATTAGAGGGTAAAGTAGCTCTCACCAAATTGCACGAAAGGGAACAAAGAGCATCCATGGTGGAAGATAATCCTGTGTTGTGCGCTGAATTTTGTTCCAAGCATAAACCGTAGGATTAGAATGGGTCCCACGCATCAGAATTTATATCAACGGCTCACAAACCCGGAAGTGGTATCGCCGAATTGGCAATGGGCCCCAAGTCTGATGAGAAAAATGGACTGGGCCACAGGTTCTGGTTTAGTTAATATAATACTTTAATATTTAGCTGAACTCTGGTTAATTTTGTGGGTCAGCTAAAAGTGAACTTTAAAGCCTCTTTTATAAATTCGTGTTGTATAATTGAAAATTAATTAGTAATTTTGAATTTTTCTCTCAGATTATATTATCTCATCAAATTTCGTCATGTAATTTAATATTTATTTGAAATATCGTCTCAAATTAATTATTAATTTTGATGTTTTATCCCAAAGTATAAACATACCCATCTTGCAATCATACTCCAAAAGTTATGGTCCAGATGCATTGTGCTAGTTTTACTTCACCCACGAATCCACGATGAGCAATGCATTGCTGGAATAAATGCAATTGGGAGGTAACAATAGTTTGTTCTAAATATCAATTACTGTGTCCTTAATTAAAAAAATAAAATAAAGCTAGCTATTAAAATGAAATAATCTAAAACGATATAAATCCCTCATACTTACACGATTTAAAGCCATATCTCAACCCCTATTCACATTGATTCGATATCTAACACTTTTTTTTCTTTCTCCCAAACCTTAACATTCGAAGTCAATACAAATTATGTTTTAAATTTTCAAATTCCTCTAAACCCTACATCAAAGTTAGTCCAATTCTTAAGTTTCGACTTAAACAACTCAACCAATTTTACTAAATCAAAATCAAGCAAAATCGAGCCAACACCGATCCCTACGGACCTTAACCATCAAAATTATCAAACTTATTTGATTGGTATAGAATGTATAGTCGTCATAAAAGAAAAGGTATAAAATATACAGAATAATAAATATTCTGTCAACTGTACAGAAGACAGTTACAAAATTTATTTAGTTCATATTTTATTTATCTAGCTTTGATACATTAGAATTTAGATCTCAATATTTTCAATAAATTAAAATAGTTTGAGATTCCCTGTTTCATCAACCAGCCTACTGATCTTCAATGCAGCTGCAGCCAGTGTATCCTGACTTTTGCAGAATGCGAATCTAACATATTGATCGGAAACATATTCGGCAGACGAAGAATTTGTATGGAAAAACCCGGACCCTGGTACTGCCACTACGCCTGCTTGCTTGATTAATTCTTCGACAAATTCAATCTGCAATGTCAATGCCAAAAAAACTTAAATCGTTATCTATTACAAAATCGAATACTAGGATAATAATCGCATACATTAATATTCAATACTCAAAAAATTAGGGAAAAATAATAAAGAATAACTCACATCAGAAAGAGAGCAGCTTTCAGGGAGCTCTGCAAACACGAAAACCGAACCCTGAGGCTTAAACTGCACCTTGAATCCAACTTTTTGAAGAAGGTTGAAAATGTAATCTCTCTTTGATTCATAGTCCTGAAAAATCACATACCTTTTCATTAAGAATGGCAATCACTATAATTGCAATAAAGCACATTTTTAGGGTGTATAATATGTGGAGTTAAGATCAAACAATGATGATTAACAATTTAACATGGACTCGTGTAGCTTTAATATCGACATTTAAGGTTTTCAAACTCCATGCCCATGGTTCTCAAACAGCAATGCAAAAGTCTACGGGATAAAAGTTCATATTCATTGTAAACAAAGTAAATTATTTGGGAGGTTCCGAAAACACAAGATCCATCCAAATAATTAGACATGTCTGTCATTTAGGCTATGTTTGGAACTTGAATTTAGTGACAGAATGGTGAGGAAAATAAACAAAAATTAAAGATCAATATTCTAATATTTTAATATTCTATCATTTGATGCAAGAACCTCACTAATATTTTGCTCACTAAAATCTAAGAAACATTCAAAAATAAAAGGACATATGATGCTGAAATCTTACACTTCTCAATGAATTGAAGTAATCAGGGGGACTTCTTAAGGCAGTCAAAGCGGCTTCCTGAAAAGGAGCTGGAGCAGAATCAGTTATTTTTGTATGAATGTTTCTGATTGCAGAAGCAATGCAAGGTGGTGCAATGGCCCATCCGATTCTCCATCCTATAAGTCATTACAAGGGAGCCAAAACCTTATTATGCGAAATGATTCAAACACACTTTTTGCTTCAAATGAGACAGTAAGTGTTTAATTTAAAACAAGGAACACAAAGATATGTACCGGTAACACTAAATGTTTTTGACAAAGAAGATGTGATGATAGTCCGACTCTGCATTTCTGGAAGTGAAGCAAGTGACACATGTCTTTCTTTATCAAATATTATGTGCTCGTAAACCTGTAAAAACAATAAATTAAATATGATGAAGCTAAACAAATAATGGCATTTGAAAAATTAAACCTGCATTCCAATATTCTAATATTCACTTCACCCATTTCAAATAATGGCAATCGAAAAAAGAAAATATTTGTCTAATTCGGATTGTATGCAACAAAAATATTAACAAGGGTTAATCATGTTAATCATACTTCATCTGTTACCGATAGCACATCCCTTCTTTTGCAAGCTCCAGCAATGATGTCAAGCTCATCCTTGGAGAAAACTTTTCCAGTTGGATTGTGAGGACTGTTCGACTTTAAATTAGTAAAATTATAGTACTTAGCTTTATTATCACTGACAGTATTATATATGAAATTTACACAATTAATTTCCCTTATAGGCATTTGTGCCTAGAAATACCAAGGAAAATGTTTTCCCAACTTTAACGATAGAACTTTGTGCTTTGAGTTTTTGCTCATTTCCAATTTCCCCATCTTTGGTAAAGTTGATGTAAAATCCTTATCAACCACACTGCTCGACAAGGACTTGATGCTACAGAAATAAACTTCGCTAAAGTGGTAGATATAGTAACCACAGGTTGCTTCATGAACACGTAACCTGAGCATATTAAATGACCAACTCATCTAAAAAAGGTTAAGCTGTTAGAGAGAGGAATCACTTAATTTATATCATCTAACACGCCCCCCACGTGTAGGCGTTATTCATTTACTCAAGCCTAACACGTGGAATTTAGAAATGGGTGACGGAGGGATTCGAACACATGAACTTCTTTTGGCATGAGATCTGATACCATATTGAATGACCAACTCATCTAAAAGCTTAAGTTGTAAGAGAGAGGAATCATTTAATATATATCATTTAACACCTTCTGTCATCTAAGTTATGCAACAATAGCTTTACACTGTAATTGTAAAAAAATAAAACCCCACAATTAACAATCCTTATATCATGGTATTTGGCCAGGTTTAAATGAAAAGAAACTGCAACAAAAATGTCCCTCTGAATAAGGATTAGTAAGCACCCTTCAAAACAAGCTCAAAAGATTAGGAATACCAACTTTAACTTTAAATAACAGTATTTAATTTAATGGAAGATGCACTATTGGTTAAAAGATCCATGTTTTGAGGACATGTAAGTTCTTCTTGTATTAGCCAGATAATAACACAATCTTAAAATTGTAAATAATGGATTGTTATTATTCTTAAGTTTCATTATAAAGCTATTTAATAACTATTGTTCTAAGGTGCCGTCACGTCATGTGACGTAAGTTATAATCAATAGTATGACACCTCATTGATACTAGTATATATTGTGGATATTAATTTTTTTTTCAATAATAAATTTCACATGTATGTTATTATATTTAAATTAGAAAAAAAGTACTCTCTCTTTTAGAAAATTGTAATGATTCATATATATTAAAAAATTATAAACTCATTGGGTTATTAATGTTAATTCATATACAATGTGGAAACATACAATTTTATGGTGATTTGATATTAATTTTGGTAGAAAAAAGAAAAGAAAAGAAGAAAGTAGAAATATTTTGGTAATAAACTTTTGGGATATTAAAGAATATAAGATAATTTATAGTTTTAACCTGTTAAATAGACTCATAATTAAATAAGTTTAATTTTATTCTATATTACGAAATTTATTTGGTTGTGATTTCATATTTATGATCCAATGCCTTAAATTAAATTGACGTCACGGCACCTTCAAAGTCCCCTCAATAAGAAAGTTCTCCAACAAATTAGTAATCAGAATAGACAATTACTACCGTCCAACTTCAATCGCGCGGGTGAAGCTAGCATTTTAGTGTTAGAACGGGGCTAGGATAATCTATATGGTCTCCGATTCTAACAATATTCTTACTCGCTGATATTCTAGTTCCAGTCATAGCATTAAAATCAATTTCCCAATTCAACTATACACCAAAATCAAAATTCCAACCCATACCTGTTCAGAACTAAAGCTTTTGTCTTGACAGTAAAAGACTTCTCCAACTTATCCGAATCCAAGGTCCACAGAGGTGGATCAAGGCCTACATACACCTGCCATTTTATCCAAATATAGATGATAAGGTCATAACTTCAATTTTCAATGGAATTTTATCTGAAATAAAGAAGAAAACACTGCTAAATTTAAACCAACTCACGGGGACTCCTCCCGCAAGCCTAATACAAGTGTCATATGTTTCGTACGATGGATCGAAAAGTATAACCTCATCGCCTTCATCAATTACTGAAAATAAGGCGTAATATGCATTACAGATGAAAGCAAATCAAACAAAATATAACTAAAAGGGCAAGAAATTAACAAATATACTTGCAAACATTGTTGCAGCAAATGCCTCGGACTGGCCACAGCAAATGACTATATCCGTAAGCGGGTTAACATCCAGTCCATGCATTTCCTTCATTTTAACGGCCACATTCTCACAAATTCCTTGTACGTGCCTTCAGTAAATCAAATTAAAAAAAGTTAATTAACAATGCGAGCCAGTAATTGAAAAATTATTCCAAATGAAATTCAATTTTCAAGTTACCTGTACTGATTGAAGTCGGAATTGATGGCGGAGACGGCGGCTTCCTTGATGTGGGGAGGGGCGGGGAAATCGGGAAAACCCTCGGCGAGGTTGATGGCATTGCACCTTTGTGCGAGGAAAGATAGTTGTTGAATGGGAGAGGGTTTTAGTGTCTTGGCTACAGAGGATAATTTCTCCTCCATTTCTCCTGTTGCCTTATCTTCTTCTTCTTTCTTCTAAGTCTGAGCATTATTAATGGGGGTATAGAGCTGCTGTAACAGAATACCTGTGGAGCGTGGACCGTAAAGGTCAATTTTGCGTGCCGTTTCATACTTCGTGTCTAGCACTCACCCCAATGAATATGTAGAAATTATTTAGTGCAACCATTACGTCATATCATCGAATACTCCACATGAAGTGTATTGGTGGATTGCACCATATTTTTTTTTTTTATAACTCAGGTGTTCAAGTTTACATTAGACTAATTCTGAACCCTCAGAACCCTTGCCGTAGAATCCTGAAGGATGTAAATCGCAGGATGTCCCTCCACCAAGCCTCGGGATCCCACCATAAAGGGGTCTTCACCACAAATGACCCTTACATAGACCCATGAAAATGCTTTCATCCAAGTTTCAAATGGGATCCGTGAAACGGTTGCACTACATAATTTATCGTGAATGTGATGATATAAATTTTTAAATTCTTTTTTTTTCTATGAAAATGATGAGAGGAACTTTTTAATGGGTGATTTTTGTTTTACTCAGATCGGGTTTGGTCGAATTCAAAGTAATACATGACAATTACAATACACTTGTTTTGTAATTGGATGCAACTCCCAGAAGAGTGATAAATCACAAACTTTTTTAATGGTTGGATGAATTTGACCAACTAGAATTTTCCGTTAGGTATCTCAATATATTATCTTTTTGCACTTTCGTTTTCTTTATTGGAAAAATGATATTTTTATCTCTTTTACTAATAATGTGTTTTTTATTTAGGGTTTTTATTTTTTTGCGGCCAAGTTGATATCACATGTCGAAATGAGAACTTTCGAAGGTATTGTGGTAAATTAACTAATATATATATATATATATATATGTGTGTGTGTATAATCTTCAAATTAATGAAAAAAATTGGTTAAAATCATTACGGCCGCGTATTCAACATACGGTAAATAAACATTCTAGTCATAATGGTCGCGCCGGCTCGGTCGCAACGGTAGATACTGGGGTTGGAAGTTGGGGTGCTCGGCACGTGTTATCAAAAATATTAAAGTGTAAATTTATAATATTATTAATTTCTAGAAATACTTGGGGTCAGTAATTTCAATAGAACATAGAGTTCTAATTTTAGAATTCAAAAGTGTGGGGACAAATAAACAATGGCTAAATTAATGTTAAATGAATATTTTAATGTCATATTTGGTCTAATCTCCGATTAGTATACCAATTCAAATTCGAGTGAAAAATTAACATGATTCCATCATTTTGGCCATTTGGTACCCTACATGGCCTACACTACGATCTCCAGGTAATGTTGTTATGGAAGGATTTTAATTTTATTACGAGGATTTTGACCTAATTAAAGATAAGATGAATCTGATCCGATTAACATGATTTCATCATTCCAGTTATTTGGTACCCTAGGCCTACAGGGCCTACACTACGATCTACAAGTAGGGTTTTTATGGAAAGATTTCAATCTTATTACGAGGATTTTGATTTGATTAAAAATGCAATGAATCTAATCCGTTTATAAACAATACCAGTAAAAAAAAAATATAGTACTACTTTACCAATTAATTCTTGCTTCATAATTCTTTGAACCCATTTCTTTTACATTCCAACTCCTTCAAAACTCTAATTGCCCAATCTAATTAGGGGTGTGCAAACGGTAAAACCGAACCGAATCGTATCGATTTTCGGTATACCGACCGGATCGGTATTTTAAAATCTCGTACCGTTTGCCAAACCGAAAATTTCGGTTCGGTTCGGTAAATTACCGATTCGGTACGGTTCGGTTTGTTGGGATTCGGTAAGATAAACAGCCCTAGGCACAGCGGAATATAAAAATTTTAGGACCTCTTACGGAATCTTGCCAGGATACTCTCTAGTTGTATATATATGAATAAATAAAACGATTGTATAAGTTTGCACGTTATACCTATCTCCTTGCAAATCCAAGTTGGCAGTCAGCAAAACGGACTCTGAAATTCTCCTCAGCAAAATCGACCCAAGCTCTGCAGTAGCGCCCCACGTGTTGCGCCTCTACGGGTTGATACACCACAATTACACAAAAATAATAAATCTTGATCAGCTAGAACACAAGATATATTATGATCTAGGATTTAGGAACGATTTAGGAACAAAGTCGAAAACGAAAAATTCTTCCAAAAGGAAGACAGGGTTCGGTCGACTACACAGGGAGAGGGGGGAGAGAATTTTTTGCTCTTGCTCAATTTTTGCTTATTGAGTTGTGTGAAAAATAACTACAAGATAGCTACTTATAGTTATCTCCCTAACCTAGTCCTATTAGGACTAGGGCTCTTCTCTCCTACATGGGCCATGACCCTCTTTAATTGGAAGACCAAGTCTTCTAATTAATTCATGGCCCAGTTAATTAATTTGACCAGGCTTTATTTAATCTCCCAATTAAATAGCCCAATTAATTAACTTAATCTCCCATTTAATTAAATCAGACTCTAAGCCCATTTAATTAAAATCCCTTCTAATTAATTAAATCCAACTTAATTAATTAATCCACAAATTAAATTCCAATTTAATTTATGATCCTGATCCAATTCCAATTGGATCCCAATTTGTTCCAATTGGGTCGACCCAGTCAACCCACCCATAATAATCGACCCAGTCGATTATTCACCCAGTCGACCCAGTCGACTCGGTCGTTCTTATTTCCTCGCTTTCGCTTCATGTGTATTGTGTATGCCCCCGTAGGTTCACCACATAATTGGCCGTGGGTTATAATTAAATATTATTTAATTATTCGAGTAAGACTTACTCTAAATCAATCGAACACTCTGTCGATTGACCATTCCAAAATTAGCACCCCTGCCAATTTGGGAATTCTCCCACACTCCACGGTCGATGTCCAGCCACAAGCCCATGGAGCCCAATCACTGGTGAATTAATTCAATGAACCTTTTATCATTTACAATTTCCATATACGACATAATCTCTCCATCGATCAATCTCCCAGTCGAGACTTAAGGGTATGGTCTTTCATCGGTTTCCCTTTTCTTTTGTCTTGACCTTATGCATTCTGGTCTCGAAATAATTCTCTTTGACTTAACCTTTATGAGCTACTTACATAAAGCCGTCAGATACCTCGGCCGAGGATTTTACCAGAATTAATTTCTCAAAGAAATCCATAGGAGAATTTCCCAACCTATCAAGTCGGGTCAATGGATCCTTTGTTGATGATATGAATCTGCATACGAGTTCCTCTATACCCAATATGAGTCCACATAGACTTTCTGGCGATCTCCAGTCAGTCGGGACTCAAATCAAAGCATAGACGTTCTCGCACCAGATAAACCCTATCATCTCAAGTAGTTAGGGATCGTTCCTCGTATACTATTGTAAATTGGAATAACTTCAACCCCGATATGCGACTACCGCTTCCATGGTGAGTTATTTCCTAATTGGGGTATTCAGTGCGCTTGCCATCCCAGCAAACCACCCACTTATGTGTATCGACTATCCCAGTCACGCTCGTGGACCCCAGCGTTCTCCAATTCATCGGAGTATACACAATAGTGAGAGTCTAACCGAATCCAATGATGTCCTATCTCTGTTGGATTCTACGACTCTTGAATATATTCTAGATCACGGCCTTGGAGATTAGTCCACGGGTTGTCCCATAGCCCTGTGATCTAAGGACTTCTATCCTTATGCGTAGATAATTATTACATAAGCTAAAGTTGACCATATATATAAATGCATTTATTAATCCAATCGAATGGTCCTTTCAATTAAATGCAGCCAAAACAGCTGGCTTGCAGGACACTATTCTATCAATCTCCCACTTGTACTAAAGCCAACTTTTCACACTTCTAATTCTCATCTTAGATAGATGTTTTCGGATGCCTTTGAGGCAATGGCTTAGATAGCGGGTCCGTCGTATTATCCCTTGAGGTGACACGTTCCATCTTTATGTCTCCTCTACCAATGATATAAATATCAAATGGTATCGTCTTAGTTCGTGCTTGGATTCTGATGAGATCTCGACTCCTTCGCTTGCGAGATAGCTCCATTATTATCACAGAAGATAGTAATGGCTTGACAATGCTAGGTATCACATCCAATTCCTGGATGAAGTTTTTCATCCAAACACCTTCCTTTGCTGCTTCACTCGCGGCAATGTATTCTGTCTCGGTGGTTGAATCTGCGGTAGTGTTTTGCTTGGAGCTCTTCCAGCTTACCGCACCACTATTGAGGCAGAACACGTATCCAGATGTCGACTTGAAGTCGTCTACATTACATTGGAAGCTAGAATCAGTATAGCCTTCCAATTTCAATTCTCTTCCACCATATACCAAGAACAATTCCTTAGTCCTTCTCAGGTACTTCAGAATTGCCTTTACGGCTATCCAGTGCTGCTCACCTGGATCAGACTGGTAGCGACTTGTAACGCTTAAAGCGTATGCTACGTCTGGTCTCGTACATAACATACCATACAGTATGCTTCCTATTGCGGATGCATATGGTACTCGAGACATATTGCTTCTCTCTTCAGGCGTCTTTGGGCCCATAGACTTAGAGAGTGCAATTCCATGTGTCATTGGAAGCAATCCTCTCTTGGATTCTTCCATATCAAATCTCTTCAAGATTTTATCTATGTACTGCGATTGGGAGAGGCCCAGCAGTCCTTTTGATCTATATCGGTAGATCCTTATACCCAGTACAAAGGATGCTTCTCCCAAATTCTTCATTGAGAATTGTGTAGATAACCATGCTTTAGTTTCGGACAACACTTTCACATTATTTCCAATGAGAAGAATGTCATCAACGTAAAGCACCAAAAATTCAACTGTACTCCCACTGACCTTCTTGTACACGCATGGTTCGAACATGTTTTTGATGAATCCATAAGTTTGGATTGTTTCATCGAAACGGATGTTCCAAATTCGGGAAACTTGCTTCAGTCCATAAATGGACCTCTGGAGTTTGCACACCTTGTGTTCACCTCCTTTGGATGTGTTGGTCCCAAGTGGTCAGATGAGGTCTAGAGGGGGGGGGGGTGAATAGACCTCTGAAAATTTTTGAACTTAAAAACTTTTCAGTCTTCTGTCAGCAGACTAAGCTGATGAAGAACAGTAAGCAGACTCAGCTGATCGTGAACAAATCTTGAACAGCAGACTGACCACTCTTCTTACAAATACTTAGCTGATTTTCCAGCAAACAGTTTTCAAAGAGTATACTTGCAGCGGATGTTTGAAAGTGTTTTTCACAAGTAGACTAAGTTCTTAAAGATTTTATCCCCAGTTTTAAAAACTCCTTTTAAAATCTTTTAAATAATTCAAAGTGTTTAAATATGCAGTATTTAAATATGCAAGAAAACTTGAATGCAAGATAACACAAAGAATTTTTATAGTGGTTATATGGATAAAAATCCTTTAGTCCACTCTTCCAGATCACTCAGATTCTGGGTTATACTATAATCACAAAGATTACAATATTTCTCCACTTATACCTAGACAACTAATGAAAAGGCTATAAGCTCACAATAGGGATTCACAAAGAAAACCTATCCTCTAAAGTAGAATCACTCACAAAGATGGATTCTCACTTCGCACAACACTTAGCTATTACAATTTCACTCAGAAAGTGTTTATCTTTTTGCTTCAACTGGGCTTCTGTCAACAAATGACTTCCACCAGACGAGTGAGCTGTTCAAGCTTTTGAGACTTAGAAAAAATTCTGCTTCAAAACCAAAATCTCTGATTGTTGTTGTGTGTCTCGCTTGTTGAAATCAGCTCCTTTTATACTTGAATTTGAAAATATGACCGTTGAAGGAAATCAAATCTTCAAATCCATAGCTTTAGCCCGAAATTCAGAACGGCTACTGCTACAGTACCTTTTCTGCTGTACTTTCCTGTAGCTGCATTAAATGCACTCTGCTGATCCGAGAGTTAAATTCAATCATTTGCCATTACTACCCTTCTCTTCCAGCATTTATTACACCAAGTGCATTTATTACCGTTGGACTAATCTCTTGATCTCTTCTACTCTGCTGATCAAAACGACTCTGCTGATAGACACTCTGCTGATCAAATACTGAACTAATCTGATTTGACTCGGCTGATGACCTACCCTTCTGTTCGCTGTTTCAGCATGAGATCACTAGTCTTCTGGGCTTTGAACTTTGAACTCTTCTGATGTCTTCTTTTACTTGTTCAAAATTCTTCTAAGGGAACTAAGCTTCCATACTTAGCTGATTATGATGTTTTGGAAATCATCAAAACCTTCCCTTAATTACTTGTCTTCTTTGCACTTCATCTTCATCTTCATCCAACAATTTCCCCCTTTTTTATGATGACAAAACTTCAGCTAAGTACCTGTACCTAAACTAAAGTTTTGATCCTCAAAAATTTCTGAGATAGAAATAGTCTGTTGGATTAAAACTTGCAATTTTATAGATATTGAACTGATTACATATTACAAGTTTGTTCAGATGAGTCGTGCAGAAAAAAATTACAAGGAGATACTTAAGTAAATTAAAGCAAGACTAATCTATTTGCTTGTCTTCTTTATCTTCCTTGCTTTCTTTTTCTTCTTCAGCAGGTTTGGAAGTTTCAGCTTCCAAATTTTGCTTCAACAGCTCTAACTTCTTTCTTTTAACATCAGGGTCAAGCTGTTCTTCAGCTGAGTCCTTAGCAGCAGCTATCTCCTTATCAGACTTAGCCTTTGCTTTAGCTTCAGTTTCTTCAGCAGCTTCACCTTCTTCTTCTGTGATCTTTTCATCTGTTGATCTGCTTGTGCCTTCATTTGCTGCATCATTCTTTTCATCATCATCAGCAGATTCTTCTTACACTTCTGTTCTTTCAGCAGATGATGCCTTATCTTCCCTTTCTTCCCTCAGTACCTTATCTTCCCCCTTTTTGTCATCATCAGCAGGGTTGACTTGATAATTTGGTAAGATGGGGGTGATCAGAAGTGAATCACATAGAAGCTTGATGTTCTCTTCCATAGCATGCATTTGCTTGTTGACGTAGTTGAGTTGCTCTGAATGCATCTAGTTGAGCTTGTTGATTCAGTTGATTGGCTTCAAAATCATCCATTCTTTTTAGAACAGCTTCACCTTGGTCACCTAACTGAATTTGAGTTGCCAGAATCCAATCAGCAGATGCCTTGAAGTCTTTCATCATATTATCTAAGGTTTCATCCTTAGCTTGGATGGCCATTTCAACTGTTTCCGTAATATCTCTCCAACCTTCAGCTGTGCTTTGGGTTCTTCTTCTGATAACATCCATGTCTTGACAAATGGACTTAACATTTTGAGCAGTATCTTCTATCAGATTTGTTGGAACAGCAGCAACTTTCTGATTGGGTTGACTCACAGCAGCCAACACATCTGCTTTTAACTCCTCCTTCATTTCCTTCAATGATTTGTCAATCATTTGTCCGATGGAGTCCAACAAATTTGTCTGATCATTTTGAGAAGTTGAAGGAACATCTGTTGGAATAGCAGGCACAGTTTCTTTGAGAGGTTGCTCTGATGTTTGTATTATCAGTTCAAGAGATTGATCTGCTGGACCAGAAATGGGCTCATCTTCCTTGGCCTTATCAGCATGACTAGGAGTGCTTTCCTTCTCCTTAGTCTGATCATCTTTTTCATCAGCAGCTTCCTTATCCTTGATCTGATCAGATGGGTCAGATGTACCCTCATTGTGCATTTGTTGATCAGAGGACTCTTCTTTGTCTTTATCAGCAGGGGATATGATCTTCTTAACAGTCTCAACTGTTTTCAGCAATCCCTCATTGTCTACAGCTGACCTGTTAGAAATCCATGTAAAATTGTCAAGAGGAATAAAAGGTGAGTATGGTTCCTCAGGTAGCTCTTCATATTGTTTGATATTTTGACCATAGACAATGTGCTTGATATTTGGAAGAGGGACCAATGAGCTGGGTTGTCCCTTTAGCTTCCTTGACTTCTTTGCCCAAAGTTCCATTGCTTGAGCAATAGCCAGTTTGATTGATCTTTCCTTGAGGTCTTCTGATTCACCATAATCCTCAGGAACAGATTCAAGGATCTTCTTTGCTTTGGCCTTGACTGTGTGACTTATCCTTAGCCTTAACATGTCCAGAAAGAATTCTGAATCAAGTGCTTGAATTAAAGATCCAGTCTCTAGCCACTTCAATACCCAGGCTTCTTCAGCAGTGAAGCCTTTCCACTTGGCCATTTCAGCAGGGCTCTTTGTCAGTCTGAATTCTCTCCATCTGTTGTATCTGATCTTTTCAGCATGGAATAATGTCAGACGGTTGATTCTTTCATTTTCAGCATCTAGCCTCTTGAGGAATTCTTCAAAGATAGCAGGATCATCCCTGACAATCTCTAAAGCTAATCTAATTTCCTCTCTTCTCTTTGGCTTTATCTTTGGTGCAGGCATAGCTGGTATTGGTTTGTTTGGATCCCTCTGTTCACCAATAACTAGCCCACCAGTATGCTGATTTCCATGAGCATCCTTGATGCTTGCTTCAATAACAGCAGCCAATTCTGCTGCCTCAACAACATCTCTCTGCTCTTGAGTCATTTTGCTGGCCTCTTCTTCCAGCCTTTTTAACTCTAGGCTTTTCAGCCTATCTTCTTCTGCCTTTTCTGCAGCTATCCTTTGCTTTTCAGCATCATCTTGTCTTTTCTTTTCTGCAGCAGTCAGGTAAGTTGCAATTTTCCCAGTCCGTCTTCTTCTTGATTCAGGACTTTCAACTGCTTGAATTGGAGTTGCAGCAACAGGAGTAGGATGCAGAAGGAGTGTTTCTCCTTCACCTGTTGTGGCAGTCTGCTGTTCTTCTCCAGCTTCAGCAGATACTACAGCAGAAGAGTCTGTAGTAGGTACTCCAATTTTGAAAACAACTTCTTCAGTAGACTTATCAGCAGGTTCTTCAATAATTAATGGCCTCTCAGCTGATGTTGTTGTTTCTCTTACTTTTGCAACTGTCTCCTCAGAGAAAGTTACACTTCTCTTGACCTTTGATTTGGCCAATCTTTTGGCAGGGGGGTTGGCAGTAGGAGGTCCCCTTGCCTCACTTCTTTTTCTCAACCTTTTCAACCTTTGAAGAGGGGGTTCTTCCTCAGATTCAGTTCTTTCAGGAGAGGAACCTGTCTCCATCTGTTCAATCTCCTTGGTAAATTCTTCAATCATCTTTTCTGGAACTGCATCTCCAGGTTGTGCTGATCCAGCCTCAACAGCAGATTGTGCTGTTGGCTCAGCAGGTTGACTTGTCTGACCCTCCTTCTTGCTCTTCTTAGAAGGGGTCTTTTTGGATTTTGCAGTGGCTTTTCTTTTTGGTCTTGCCACCACTTGTCTCACTGGTTCATACAATTTGAATTCCTTACTTCCATGAGTAGTCTTCCCACCAGCCATGGGACAACGCAAGGATGCAAATAGATTACTGAGTAAGATGGCATGAGAAAGCCTTTTATCACTCAGCAGCTCATAGACGTGAGCAGCCCAGTTAACTTTCAGACCATAGTATATGCAAACCATGGTGTAGTATCTCCTTCTGGGTAACCCATCTAGTGAGCTTGTGTAGCTTTCCAGTACCTTCGCAATGATGTCTGCGAACCTTTGATACTCATCCTTTAACTGAGTTTTCATTAGGGTTCCAGTCATCTCTTCTCCCTTTTTCGCACAAATTGCCCAGAATTCATCCTCCTTTTCTGACCCTAAGCTGGTCACATCTCCTCCCTTATCTGCTAACTTGTAAATTTCACTAAGAACAGCAGCAGAGACAGCGATTTTCTTACCACCAATGACAGCCGTCATGACAGTTTCATCATCGTTGAATTTCCTGGTCGTATAGAAGTGATAAACGTCTTCTAAGTAGACCCTGTCTTCATGTGCTTCCAGGATTGGAACAAGTGATGCCTCTTGGATTTTCTTCAGAAGAGAGCGCATCAGATCAGTACCCGAAAAATGAAATTTGCTGTAGTTTAGGTATCTTCTATCAATAATCTTATCCATCTCTGAGATTAGTGAGCAGGAATCTACAAAAGCAATTTACTTTCGAAGCAGGAGAGTTTGAGAGTTAGAGAATTTGAGAATATTTGAGTGCGTAAGACGACTGTACTGTTTTAGATCGGACTTTATACGTTTCTATTATTTGGGTTATCGTGATTAATCTGAAACGTTGATCTAATCTGACAGTTTATTAATCGTGTGGATGGGAGTTGCGGATTTCAATTTTATTATTTTAATGTCAGATGGGCGGGAAACTCTATCGACAATAATCTGTTACTTATAAAAGCGCGTTTCTAAAGATACGATTTATGACCATGCTTATATAAGATATCAGATGAGTAGAGTTTAACTTATCTGACAGACGAGTGATCTGTTATCTGATATTACTAGAGAATGCCAATAGCTAGTAATCTTCCTCTGCTGTTTGTCAATCCAGCAAGATAAAATAATCTTCAGTCTTCAAGAATTAAGAACAGATCTTCAGATAATATAACTTCCACTAACTGACATTAACAAATTTCATCTTTAGAACAGAAGTACCGCTAGTCTTACACGTTCCCCCTGTCTTTAAGAATCCATAAGCTAACTAGTCTGTTGAAAGTTAATCCTTGAATAGAATAACGGATAACTAAGCTGTTGAACTTCAGTCTTCTGATGAGTTCCCCCTCAGCTTATGCATCCAAATTGAGTAGTCCTAGCTCAGCTCTTAGAGTTGAGAACCTTACTTCACTTAAAGGTTTAGTGAAAATATCAGCAATCTGATTGTCAGTATGAACATACTCTATCATAACATTGCCTTTTTCCACATGATCTCTAATGAAGTGATGCTTGATCTCTATATGTTTAGTCCTTGAGTGACTAGTAGTATTCTGAGTAAGTGATATTGCACTTGTATTGTCACAGTAGATTGGAATTCCACTGATTTTGATATTGTAGTCTTCTAGTTGATGCTTCAACCAAAGTATTTGTGCACAGCAAGCTCCAGCAGCTATATATTCAGCTTCAGCAGTAGATATAGAAACTGAAGTTTGTTTCTTACTCATCCATGAGATCAGACGACTACCTAAGAACTGACAAGCACCTGTTGTGCTCTTTCTGTCAATCTTGCAGCCAGCAAGGTCTGAATCTGAATAACCAATAAGCTCAAATCCAGATTCTCTAGGATACCATAATCCCAATTCTTGAGTGCCTTTAACATATTTCAATATCCTCTTGGCAGCTAAGAGATGAGATTCCTTGGGGTTTGATTGAAATCTTGCACAGACTCCAACTGAATACATTATGTCAGGTCTGCTTGCTGTTAGATATAACAGTGACCCTATAATGCCTCTATATTTGGTTATGTCCACTGATTTGTCATCTTCATCTTTATCCAAACGAAGATTTGTAGACATAGGAATAGTAGCAGTGGAGCTAGTTTCCATACCAAACTTCTTGAACAGATCTCTTGTGTATTTAGCTTGATTTATAAAGATTCCATCAGGCAGCTGTTTGACTTGTAAACCAAGAAAATAATTAAGTTCACCCATCATGCTCATTTCAAACTTATTCTGCATCAGCTTGGAGAACTTATCACACATCTGTTGATTAGTTGAACCAAAAATAATATCGTCCACATATATTTGCACAATTAATATATGATTCTCCCATTCAATTGTGAACAAGGTTTTATCTACCTTACCTTTATGAAATCCTTTAATTAAAAGAAAATCAGATAGGGTATCATACCATGCTCTTGGAGCCTGTTTCAGTCCATAGAGGGCTTTCTTCAGACGATATACTTTGTCCTCTTCTTGATAGACTTCAAATCCAGGAGGTTGCTCAACATATACCTCTTCTTGCAGTTCTCCATTGAGAAAAGCAGACTTCACATCCATCTGATAGACAGTGAAGTTCTTGTAAGCAGCATAGGCTAGAAACAGTCTGATTGCTTCAAGTCTTGCTACTGGTGCAAAAGTTTCATCAAAGTCAATTCCTTCTTCTTGACAATAACCCTTGGCCACTAATCTTGCTTTGTTTCTGGTAACAATACCATCTTCATTCATCTTATTTCTGAAAACCCATTTAGTGCCAATGACTCTTTGATGACTTGGTCTAGGAACTAAGTACCAGACTTCATTCCTTTCAAATTGATTCAGCTCTCCTTGCATAGCTTCTATCCAGAAGGAATCATTGAGAGCTTCTTCAATTTGCTTAGGCTCTATTTGAGATAGAAAACTAGTAAACATAGCATCTTGTGCAGCAGCTCTTCTTGTTTTCACTCTATCTAATGGATCACCAATCACCAACTCTGGTGGGTGATTTCTGAGCCATCTGAGATCAGGTTGCAGGTCTGAATGTTGTCCTCTGTTTTGATCTTGCAACACTACTGTTGGAGTTGCAGTAGTAGTCTGTTGAACATTTGCAGTCTGTTGAACAGTCTCTGGTCTGTCAGCTGTTTGCAACTCGTCTGTTAGACAATCAGCACTGTGATTTTGAACAGCACTTGAGTTATCAGCTGAGTTTAGATTAGGTAGTATGATGGGAACATATTCTTCAGTCCTTCCAACGTCTAATTTCTGTAAATCAGTAGACAGATCTTGGTTAACATTTTGATTCTTTTCAGAAGATTGACTTGGCTCATCAAATACTACATGGATAGATTCTTCTATTAGTAATGTTCTTTTATTGAAGACTCTATAGGCTTTACTAACAGTAGAGTATCCTACAAAAATAGCTTCATCAGCCTTTTCTGCAAATGCAGTAAGGTGATTTTTCCCATTATTCAATACAAAACATTTACAACCAAAAATCTTAAAGTAATGAACGTTTGGTTTCCTGTTGTTCCAAACTTCATATGGAGTCTTGTTCTGATTTTTGTTGATCATACATCTGTTTTGGGTAAAGCATGATGTATTTGTTGCTTCTGCCCAAAATCTTTGTGGCAGTTTAGCTTCAGCTATCATGGTTCTGACAGCTTCTTTTAGTGTTCTGTTTCTCCTTTCAGCAACACCATTCTGTTGAGGGGTTCTGGCAGCAGAATACTCATGATGTATTCCTTTGATATTACAATACTCTTCAACAGTAGAGTTTGTAAACTCTGTGATAGAATAGTGTCCTGCAAGCCAACTATTTTGGCTGCATTTAATTGAAAGGACCATTCAATTGGATTAATAAATGCATTTTATTATATGGTCATCTTTATCTTATGTAATAATTATCTACGCATAAGGATAGAAGTCCTTAGATCACAGGGCTATGGGACAACCCGTGGACTGATCTCCAAGGCCGTGATCTAGAACATATTCAAGAGTCTTAGAATCCAATCGAGATAGGACATCGTTGGATTCGGTTAGACTCTCACTATTGTGTATACTCCGATGAACTGGAGAACGCTGGGGTCCACGAGCGTGACTGGAATAGTCGATACACATAAGTGGGTGGCTTGCTGGGATGGCAAGCGCACTGAATACCCCAATTAGGAAATAACTCACCATGGAAGCGGTAGTCGCATATCGGGGTTGAAGTTATTCCAATTTACAATAGTATACGAGGAACGATCCCTAACTACTTGAGATGATAGGGTTTATCTGGTGCGAGAACGTCTATGCTTTGATTTGAGTCCCGACTGACTGGAGATCGCCAGAAAGTCTCTGTGGACTCATATTGGGTATAGAGGAACTCGTATGCAGATTCATATCATCAACAAAGGATCCATTGACCCGACTTGATAGGTTGGGAAATTCTCCTATGGATTTCTATGAGAAATTAATTCTGGTAAAATCCTCGGCCGAGGTATCTGACGGCTTTATGTAAGTAGCTCATAAAGATTAAGTCAAAGAGAATTATTTCGAGACCAGAATGCATAAGGTCATGACAAAAGAAAAGGAAAACCGATGAAAGACCATACCCTTAAGTCTCGACTGGGAGATTGATCGATGGAGAGATTATGTCGTATATGGAAATTGTAAATGAGTTAAAAGGTTCACTGAATTAATTCACCAGTGATTGGGCTCCATGGGCTTGTGGCTGGACATCGACCGTGGAGTGTGGGAGAATTCCCAAATTGGCAGGGGTGCTAATTTTGGAATGATCAATCGACAGAGTGTTCGATTGATTTCGAGTAAATCCTACTCGAATAATTAAATAATATTTAATTATAACCCACGGTCAATTATGTGGTGAACCTACGGGGGCATACACAATACACATGAAGCGAAAGCGAGGAAATAGAACGACCGAGTCGACTGGGTCGATTGGGTCGATTATTATGGGTGGGTCGACTGGGTGTTGGGATTCGGTAAGATAAACAGCCTTAGGCACAGCGGAATATAAAAATTTTAGGACCTCTTACGGAATCTTGCCAGGATACTCTCTAGTTGTATATATATGAATAAATAAAACGATAGTATAAGTTTGCACGTTATACCTATCTCCTTGCAAATCCAAGTTGGCAGTCAGCAAAACGGACTCTGAAATTCTCCTCAGCAAAATCGACCCAAGCTCTGCAGTAGCGCCCCACGTGTTGCGCCTCTACGGGTTGATACACCACAATTACACGAAAATAATAAATCTTGATCAGCTAGAACATAAGATATATTATGATCTAGGATTTAGGAACGATTTAGGAACAAAGTCGAAAACGAAAAATTCTTCCAAAAGGAAGACAGGGTTCGGTCGACTACACAGGGAGAGGGGAGAGAGAATTTTTTGCTCTTGCTCAATTTTTGCTTATTGAGTTGTGTGAAAAATAACTACAAGATAGCTACTTATAGTTATCTCCCTAACCTAGTCCTATTAGGACTAGGGCTCTTCTCTCCTACATGGGCCATGGCCCTCTTTAATTGGAAGACCAAGTCTTCTAATTAATTCATGGCCCAGTTAATTAATTTGACCAGGCTTTATTTAATCTCCCAATTAAATAGCCCAATTAATTAACTTAATCTCCCATTTAATTAAATCAGACTCTAAGCCCATTTAATTAAAATCCCTTCTAATTAATTAAATCCAACTTAATTAATTAATCCACAAATTAAATTCCAATTTAATTTATGATCCTGATCCAATTCCAATTGGATCCCAATTTGTTCCAATTGGGTCGACCCAGTCAACCCACCCATAATAATCGACCCAGTCGATTATTCACCCAGTCGACCCAGTCGACTCGGTCGTTCTTATTTCCTCGCTTTCGCTTCATGTGTATTGTGTATGCCCCCGTAGGTTCACCACATAATTGGCCGTGGGTTATAATTAAATATTATTTAATTATTCGAGTAAGACTTACTCTAAATCAATCGAACACTCTGTCGATTGACCATTCCAAAATTAGCACCCCTGCCAATTTGGGAATTCTCCCACACTCCACGGTCGATGTCCAGCCACAAGCCCATGGAGCCCAATCACTGGTGAATTAATTCAGTGAACCTTTTATCATTTACAATTTCCATATACGACATAATCTCTCCATCGATCAATCTCACAGTCGAGACTTAAGGGTATGGTCTTTCATCGGTTTCCCTTTTCTTTTGTCTTGACCTTATGCAT
Source organism: Penstemon barbatus (assembly GCA_003313485.2). NCBI lineage: Eukaryota > Viridiplantae > Streptophyta > Magnoliopsida > Lamiales > Plantaginaceae > Penstemon > Penstemon barbatus. The sequence goes on along the minus strand of CM064877.1, from coordinate 17,355,206 downwards.
TCTGGTCTCGAAATAATTCTCTTTGACTTAACCTTTATGAGCTACTTACATAAAGCCGTCAGATACCTCGGCCGAGGATTTTACCAGAATTAATTTCTCAAAGAAATCCATAGGAGAATTTTCCAACCTATCAAGTCGGGTCAATGGATCCTTTGTTGATGATATGAATCTGCATACGAGTTCCTCTATACCCAATATGAGTCCACATAGACTTTCTGGCGATCTCCAGTCAGTCCGGACTCAAATCAAAGCATAGACGTTCTCGCACCAGATAAACCCTATCATCTCAAGTAGTTAGGGATCGTTCCTCGTATACTATTATAAATTGGAATAACTTCAACCCCGATATGCGACTACCGCTTCCATGGTGAGTTATTTCCTAATTGGGATATTCAGTGCGCTTGCCATCCCAGCAAACCACCCACTTATGTGTATCGACTATCCCAGTCACGCTCGTGGACCCCAGCGTTCTCCAGTTCATCGGAGTATACACAATAGTGAGAGTCTAACCGAATCCAATGATGTCCTATCTCTGTTGGATTCTACGACTCTTGAATATATTCTAGATCACGGCCTTGGAGATCAGTCCACGGGTTGTCCCATAGCCCTGTGATCTAAGGACTTCTATCCTTATGCGTAGATAATTATTGCATAAGATAAAGTTGACCATATATATAAATACATTTATTAATCCAATCGAATGGTCCTTTCAATTAAATGCAGCCAAAACAGCTGGCTTGCAGGACACTATTCTATCACGGTTTGGTTCGGTACAAAAAAACCGAAAAATTATTGGGCCTCTCATTTGTTTTAAGGTGTTGTAAGGTGAAGGACATTAAACCGTATAGAAGAACTGAGGCATAGTGCTGCCATTTCAATTAATTATGTTTTCTATGTTTTCATTTTGATTTTCTGTAGTTTGATTAGTTAAGTAGCCTCAGCATCATGTAATGTTTTGGAACATTAATAGAAAATTTACCAACTCTTTTCTCATCCCCTTCTCTGTATTTCTCAATCAAAATTTGAAAAAAAGAATAAAATTGGGGTTTTTAAATGTGTAATGTACCTCTGTAAACAATCTGGGCAGAGAGAGAGACAGCGGAGGCGCGGAGCAGGAGGTCGCAGCGTACGGCGGTGCGGTGGGGGTGGGTGGTGCGGCAGCGCGGTTTGATTTTGAATTGAGGAAGAGGAAGATTGTGGGTTTTACTAGGGGAGTCCGTAAATGAAGAAGTGAAGAATAGTGCACTGAGGACTGGAACGGGTTATTCGTAATGTTTAGGTCTTAATTAAGAAAAAAATTCGGTATGCCGGTTCGGTTCGGTAAACCGGCCGGTAATACCGAAAACCGAAGCATAACATGGTTCGGTAATGGAGTTCGTACCGTATACCGAACCGAAATTTCGGTTCGGTATACGGTACGTACCGAAACTTCGGTTTCGGTACGGTTTGGCCGGTTTACCGTATCGTGCACAGCCCTAAATCTAATAAAATTTATCACTTTCGATAAGATAATTACAAATATATACCATCAATATCGAGTCACTTATTCATATAGTAATTGAATAAGAAAACTTTCTTCCATTTTCAAGAAAGCTTTCTTCCTACTAGGGCTGTTCACGGTTCGGTTAACCGACCGAACCGAACCGAACCGAACCGAACCGAACCGAACCGATTATTCGGTTCGGTTTTCGGTTAAAAAATTTAAGTAAATTCGGTTATCGGTTCGGTTTTTTTCTTCTGGTTAACCGAACCGAACCGATATCCGAATTTTTGGGCTGAGTCTTAGTGTCTTACATTTAAACTTTGCCACTCAGCCCATTAATCATGCCCAGCCGGCCAACCCAATTTTCTTCCAGGCCAATTTTTTTTTTTTTACCCTAATCAAAATTTACGCCTCCACACCTTTTCCTCAAAACCTTTTCACCCCTTCACGCCTCCACCGACCACCAGTCCATGCCTCTTTCCTAATTTCCTCAAAGCTTCTTCACTCTTGCCTAGTTTGCTCACAACTTCTTCACATGGTAAATGGTAAATGGTAAGTTTCAATTTCAAATTATTTATGCTTTAAATTTACTGATTTACTCAATAATGAATATATTAGGGTTATACTTTATACTTTTGTTGAGTTAGAATGTACCCCTTCGTATTTGAATTTTAATGGCTTCATACTTCATAGTTGGTAGTAAAATGCTATTAACCTTCATATTCTAGTATATTTGTTAAATATTTTTTTTAAAATTACACATTTTTTAAAATTTTGGTTAAACCGAAACCGAACCGAACCAAATCGAATTATTTCGGTTCAGTTCGGTTCGGTTCAGTTTTCACCGAATGAACAACCCTACTTCCTACACGTAAAGCAATTTTAACTAACTAGAAAAACTACATTTCAACCCTGAAAGTTATATTTCTTATATCTACAATCTAAACTCTTCCAAAATATATTACACTTAACTTTATTTCTCAAACCACTATTCCAAAATCCAAACAAACAAGATTACGAATCGAGATTATTTCACAAACTCCCACTACTCTCTCAAATTCCCAAATAAACATGACCAGTTTCTCAATCTTTCCATGATCACATACTCCATATAAATATGTACACGTATAATACCCCCCCCCCCCATTCCACAATACATGTCTTTTTAGGGAGAAAATAAATTCCACAATACATGTCACTTTAGGAATTCAAGATAAACTTAAATGCTATTTTGACATTTTTACTCTTCTTCATTAAAAATTGGAATAGAGAGATGGATTATGGAGAGTTGCAAAATACTTAATTGTTTCTCAATGGTAATTTTGTCAAACTACACTTTTATTTTCCTAAAATTTAGAGCATTAATTTATTTCTTAATCCTTGTGAAAAAACATTAAACGACATGTAATATGGAATGGAGGGAGTACTACCTCCATTTTTTTTTTCGTTTTGGAGGATTGCATACAAATTAAGAAATGTAATAAATAATTACGTTTTTGAAGCAAAAAAATCCAAAATATCCTTTTAATCAAATAATCACTGTGTTAATTAAAAGCATTTACAAGAAGGGTATAATTGATAGAAAAAAAATTTGCATTAAATTCCTAAAATGGAAAATAAAAGTAAATAATTTTTTCGACTAAAGAGACAAATAAAAAAAGGGGGAATAAATATATATGCATGTTATTTCTTCTTCAACCACCAACTTACTCAACTATCTACTTTCAAAGTATTTCATAGTAGAATCTTGTCCGGAAACAAAAGCATTGACAACATATAAAAATTGAAAATTAAGAAATAAAAATAAAATTATGACTGAAAATTGATCTATAAAAAAAAACATGTCATGTCAAAATATTTTATTTGTTTATTTATCACTTGAAGCAAATCTTTAACGGGTCGAGTCATCTAGTTACATTTTAGATTGCAAATCATATTAATTGGATTTCTAATGAGAAAAAGATTTCATTTGTGTTTGTGTTAAATGTACGTATTCGTACTTACCAGCCATCTTGTACTCTGGCTTGACAGAAAGACCTATAAGCCAAACAACACAAGGATAAAATAGTCATTTCGATTTTTTTTAACATTTTATCCTAAAATATAAATTTTGACACTTTACACTCTGAAAATATAGAATATTGGCACTTTTAACTCTAAAATAATTTTTTTAGCATTTTCAGCCTGAACTTAAATTTTTGGCATCTATTAACCAAATTACTAGCTATTTGTGATTAGGGAAAAACTCTTTTTTTTCCTTGTAATTTAATAAATTAACATACTAATATTAAATAATTTTAGATTATTAAGGGTGCAAAAAAATGCCATACAAATTATATAAGGTGTAGAGTGCCAATTTTTTTAATCAGGGTGAAAAGTGCCAAAATTTAATAGGAAAATGACAATATCACAACCCATTATTTCACAGCCCATGTACAGCCAAATCTAATTGGTTGGAGAAATTTTGTTATCTGTGGCAACTTGTTTAGTCAGTTTTTTTTTTTTTTTTTTAATTTGTGAAAATCTTTTGCAATTTTCACTCCCACAAATTTGTATAGTGGAAATATTTTGCAACTTTTACCCCTAAATTTAGATTTTGTTATGATGTGACATTCTATAACTTAAAAGTCTTAAAATATATTAAAAAAATTTAAAAAATATCTCAACTTTAAAAAATTATAAAATAACACCTAAATTATACGATATTACTCATATAAAAAATAATTCATTACTTTCCAAATGTTAATTTATCATTTATCAATATTTGAATATAAAATATCTCGAAAATTACAATAAAAATATAAACTCATAATTTAAAAGTATTTGCAATGCCTATAATTTAAGGTTTATGACATAATATTTAATTTAGGGTTTAGGGTTTTAGGGTTTAGGGGTCTAGGGTTTTAGGGTTTATTTTATAAATAGGATTTATTTTTATTTGATGATTAGTTATAGGTTTTTTTTGTAATTTTATATTATGGGGGTTTATTTTTATTTGATGATTAGTTATGAATTTTTTTTGCAATTCTATATTTTGGGTTGTGATGGTGGACTGTGATGCTTGGTTGTGATGCTAGCATAGTCCAATTTAATATAATCATGGTGTAAAGTGCCAACATTCTATATTTTGAAGGTGGTAAGTGCCAAAATATTCAAAATATGATTATTCTACTCTTCCATTTAAACACACACTAGGGTGCAAATTATCAAATAAATTATATTCCAATGGTGCAAAATGCTAAAAATTTTAAGTCGGGATGCAAAGTGTCAACACCTTATAATTTCATGATAAAAAATGCCAAAAACCTAATTTTTTATCTTCATGAACTTTTCTTTCAAAGCGAGTTGATATAAATTGTTGAAATGATATACTTCGACACATCAAATCATTATCAATATCTAAATTTTGATATTCATTCAAACATAGATGAATTCGATGTCATGAAAAAGTTTAGACAGCAACCTAGGATGCCTAAATAAATTTTTAATCAATGCTATTCTCATTCATGTATATGTCCATCTATTTTTTACAAATTACTATAAATTTTTATTTCTAATGATTGTTTATCTCATAATATTACAGATTTTCGTTTTTGTTCACCAAAAGTTCCTATTCGATTCGTGTCGACACATTAAGTAGGAATCTCATGGTGTTAGATTTGCAATTATTGTAGTTGATTATATATCAATCGTCATAAACTTTTTCTGTCATGTTAAAGTTCTCGCCCTAGCGTTAAAATCCTAGCTCCATCCCTGATTATAAAGATCCGTAATCCAAAATACATTCAGTGTGTTTCACATTAAGTGAGAACATCTCGGTGTTATATTTGCAATTATTGTAGTTGATTATATATCAATCGTCATAATTTTTTTTGTCATGTTAAAGTTCTCGCTCCCTCGGATTAAAATCTTGCTCCGCCTCTGATTATAAAATTTCGTAATCCAAAATACATGGAGCGACTATTGTTTAGGTCAGTCCAGTACATTAAAGATTTATAGTAGACATTAAATTAAAAAGATTATATATATACATAATATTCTATTAAAATAAGTAAAAATAATAATAATTTATCATCAATTTTCTAAGATGATATTAGTTCATAATTTTATTTTATGCATATTTTCGTCTAAAAACATGAATATTAGTTTAAAATTTTTGATCATATAAGCTAAATTAAATAAAATTATAAAATTAACAAATTTGTTTTAGAAATAAATGCTTGTATAAATTTCGTTGGATTCGAAAAGATATGATATTCTTACCTCAAAAAAAAAAAAAAAAAAAGATATGATATTCGATCGAACCCAATTAGAATCCGTTAGATTTGAGAAATGTATATCCAGTCAAGGTCCATATCTGACCCTCGATTCGATATATTCAAATCTGAATCGAGCTTTAATCCAATTCGAATCCAATCAATTTAACAATCCGTACGACTACATCCAAGCTTTTCTAGTATGGGTAGGTCCTATCTCCACTGGAAGGTCTCTGTCAAATTATGGGCCGTACTATCTGGCCCATACCTCGTCATACAATTGGGTGCTGGCCCACTGTAACAAATTAAAGCCGTCCAAACTCGCGAAGCAGGAAATTTGTTCTCCAAATAAATTTAAGTGGCATTATCGTCAATAACAGCAAAATCAAGCCGACTTACGAATTGCAGAGTGGTTAGACGTTGGAACTTGGAACCTCTATAGTGGTCGTCTGCCCTTTTCTCGCATGTTAAATAATCATCTGAACTGTCTCTCTTTATATAAATATTTATAAGAAAAAGAAATCTCAAATCTCTCATAAACTTTTGGCCGTGTTCAGAATATTCTTCCATACTGACAGCCACAGGCATACAATAATTGAGTACTTCTCTTGGTTCGGATCGACGAAACGATGTCGTTGAGACCGAGCTCGAAGACGGAGTCCCGTCGGAGCCGGTACAAGGTGGCCGTGGACGCGGATGAGGGACGACGGAGGAGGGAGGATAATATGGTAGAGATCAGGAAGAATAAGAGAGAAGAGAGTTTGTTGAAGAAGCGAAGGGAGGGGCTTCAAGCTCAACAATTTCAGCCTACTTCTAACGTTCCGCAGCTCGATAAGAAGGTAGTAAATAGTAATAATTTATTTGATAAACCCTAGGGTTTCGATCTGATCTGATCGGAATTGATTGTTTTATTAATTGATAGTTCATCGTTACTGAGTTTAGTAAGACTTTGAGTGTACGACTATCAGTAAGTAATGTTGTGTTTATTAATTAGGCAGATTTATGTATGACACGAGTGCTTATATCCTTCATCCGTGTATGAAGATTAATTTTTAGCTTGGATTGTGATTGGTGGTTTTTTTTGTGTACTTGTTCAGTTAGAAACTCTCCCGGCTATGGTAGCTAGTCTTTGGTCGAATGATGGTGGACTGCAACTTGAGGCTACAACTCAGTTTCGCAAACTTCTTTCGATAGGTAATTAGTTTTTACCATTTATAATTGGTAAATGTGATTTAGACTGTAGTGTCTACCTATAGTTAATTGACAAGTTGAGTTTGTTTCTTATGGTTATTTTCTTCCAATAGAGCGGAATCCGCCAATTGAAGAAGTGATACAGTCTGGTGTTGTTCCTCGTTTTGTTGAGTTTCTTGCTAGAGATGATTACCCGCAGCTTCAGGCATAATTTTTTTGCTGATTTCTGCTGTTCTCAAAACAATTGTTTTTATAAATTTTATCTGTATTGGTAATGTATGACATTTTTTCTATTGTAGTTTGAGGCAGCTTGGGCTCTGACAAATATTGCTTCTGGGACATCTGAAAACACTAAGGTTGTAATCGATCATGGTGCTGTCCCAATATTTGTGAGACTTCTTACTTCTCCTAGTGATGACGTTCGCGAGCAGGTAATTTGCTAACTATTACTGCACCTCTTTGCCATTCGGTTATTATCTTTGCTCAACTTTTTCTAAAGTAAAACTGGAAAATACTGTCTAAGAATCTGATCATTTGAATTTTGTGATTTAATGTTTGACAATAATCTGTAGGCTGTTTGGGCGTTAGGAAATGTTGCTGGTGACTCACCAAAGTGTCGCGATCTTGTCCTTGGTTACGGAGCTTTAATGCCTTTATTGGCGCAATTCATGGATCAAACAAAACTATCCATGTTGCGGAATGCTACATGGACATTGTCAAACTTCTGTCGGGGAAAGCCGCAGCCACAGTTTGAACAGGTTTATTCTTTGATCACATCTCAGTTTGTTGTTAGTGTGATTCTATGGTTTCTTTTGACAATCCCATTATATATCTCATCTGAAAACATTGAGCAGGTCAAACCAGCACTCCCAGCTCTTACTCAACTTATACATACAAATGATGAAGAAGTCCTTACAGATGCATGCTGGGCACTTTCTTATCTCTCTGATGGTACTAATGATAAAATCCAAGCTGTGATTGAGGCTGGTGTGTGCCCTCGTCTCGTTGAGCTTTTACTGTAAGTTTAAAATTCTATGATATCATTCCTGTGTGTCATAATTTTTGTTGTCAAATTCCTTGAACTCTTAGTTGGTTTTTGTGTGTCATAATATTTTGTTGCCGAATTCCTTGAACTCTTAGTTGGTTTGTGTTGTTCCTATTATTACTTTGCCCCCTTTTGTTTTGGATTTTGCAGACACCCCTCACCATCAGTTTTGATCCCTGCCCTGCGTACTGTTGGTAATATTGTGACTGGCGATGACGCCCAGACTCAGGTATCTGCCTGGATCTTTTGTACTTCCATTTCTGGTAAAAGACTCTTTTCTTTCACAGAAAGGTCAAACATGTATATGTTATGGTTGGGTAATGGGTCCATTGTCCATGTTTAATCTACAAGTATCTTAAAATTTGCGACTTGCGGATTTCGTGCATTATGTTTAGTATGAATATTTCTGAATTATTGTGCTTTATATTTGATTGTCTATATGAATCGGGAACCAAGTATGTGATTGAATGTATGAGCGTGAGGCATTAGTCATGTTAAGGTATTCGTGAACTTTGGAAATTTTTTTTTTAAATGAATTACTTTTGAATATCTTTATGAAGTACCTTATTATCACTGTTATGATGTTAGTGCTGCGTGCGTTTGAACTGTTGGCATCTCCATTTCCATCATACAAGGAATTTTAAATTTGATCGCTGCATTAGAATGTCCTGTTTTGCCGTAGTGATTTACTAAATCTTTGGACAGATGTTAGAATATTACTGGAAATTTGCTCATCATTGGTAGACTCTCACAATATTGGATATGTATATGAGGGCGTTTCTATATTGACTGACTACTATCCATGTTAGTGGGTAATTTATTATGTATTGCCTAACTATTATCCATGTTAGAGGCCATTGCCTGTGCTCTTTTAGGGTTTTTTGGAGAGATAAAATACTTAATAATTAGACATTCAACAAGATGTTTAATTCTCTACCACCTGCTTGTGGCTGTAATAGGCATGCTTTCTCTCTCTTTTTCTCTATAAATTAAAAAATTAGAATGGGTTTTCAACTCTGTTCCTTTCATTTTCAGGTTATCATTGATAATAGGTCTCTTCCTTGCCTGCTTAACTTGTTGACACAAAATTACAAGAAAAGCATCAAGAAGGAAGCTTGCTGGACTATCTCAAACATCACTGCAGGAAATAAGGATCAGATTCAGGTTTGCTGAATACATAGAAGTTATTTTGCTTGTATTCTTTACTTGTTGATTCATGAATAATTCTCAAAATGCAACATACCCCGTGGGAAACTGGATACAGAGTGGAATAAATGTAACTTTAATGAGTTAATTACTTTGTTGAGTATGACTGGAGTTTCGGGATGATACTTCTTTGTCATTAAAACTTGAACTTTTTTATTTGGTTTTCGTCCAGATTAATCAGGCCATTGATATTTTTTCTCCTATTCTCTTTCAAGTTTTTAAGGAAGATTTCTGAGGCTTTGTCATATAAATGTGCAGGCTGTGATTGAGGCTGGTATCTTTTCCCCTCTAATTGCTCTGCTTCAAAATGCTGAGTTTGAGATAAAGAAAGAGGCAGCTTGGGCTATTTCAAATGCCACTTCTGGTGGAACTCATGACCAAATCAAGTATAATAACCTACCCACCAATTTTTAATTCATTCCATTTTAGCAAACAAGTATTAAAACTAACATAACTTCTTCCACAGATTCTTGGTACGCGAGGGATGCATAAAGCCCTTATGCGATCTTCTGGTATGTCCAGATCCAAGAATTGTTACTGTCTGCTTGGAAGGTCTCGAAAACATTCTGAAGGTTGGAGAAGCTGAAAAAACCCAAGGTAACACAGGAGCTGTGAATCTCTTTGCTCAAATGATAGATGATTCAGAAGGTGTAGATAAAATTGAGAGTCTTCAGAGTCATGACAATAATGAAATTTACGAGAAGGCAGTGAAAATACTTGAAACATATTGGTTGGAAGAAGATGATGAGCAATTGCCCTCTGGCGATGCTCCCCAATCTAGCTTCAACTTTGGAGGCAGCGAACTTCCAGTTCCATCCGGAGGATTCAAATTTGGTTGAAGGTACATTAATTTCCTAACTTTTAAGTGCTATTATTTGTTCGAGTTAAATGAACAAATACTCCTTGAACCCAAATTCTTACTCCTGTTTTCTTTTTTTAATGTCCCAAAATAAGGCTCCTTTTTTTTTTTTTTGTCAAAACTATCATATCTACCACATTACTTTATCCCTCACAAAGTAATAACTTGAAACCATTAATTCTCTGCTATTACTTTTGATGGCACAAATGCTGATATATCTAAAAGTTACAAATTTTAAACTCTTAATCTAAAACTTTGGGCCAAATCAAAAGGGAGCATTCCTGTCTTCTATTGAGCTGATCGTGGATTTTGAGTTACATATGGTACTTTGGGCTCAAATCATATCGAAACCAGCTTCAGTGTTGTATTAGCCTGACACATTTTTAAAGCGCCTCATATTTGTATGTTTGTATAATAGCAGCAAGAGTGACAGATACATGGTTGGGAATTTTTACAGGAAGTTCTTATCTCATTGGAAACGAAGTGCTTATGATCCGGCTGGATGAAAAGTCATTGGAGTCAGGTTGGTCTAGATGGTTTCAGTTTAAGGTGCACAAATGTGGTCGTGATTGAAGCCATACAGTCCAACATTTGTTGAGTCTATGAGGTGCTAATTATATTAAGTGTCGTTTGGTAATCATCGACCAGGATTAGATGATGAATACTAGGTTTTGCTTGTTTGGTGGGAAGATCATGGTTTTTTTCGAGGGGTCTATAGTTTTGGTTATTTATTCCCTTAAGGAAATATAATATCAATCAAAGGTATACATAGTCCGTTATAAAAAAGAAGAAAATCTAAGTTATGCTGGAGTAAACAAGAGGGAAGACAGTGTCATATATGTACTTTTGTGAATGTACTAGTTATACTTTGGAGTAACTTATTTTGTGGTTTCTTGGAGTTTTTCTGGGTAGTTTTTTGCAATCGGATTGAAATGTTCCAAATATTTATACATAATGTTGCTTTATTGAATTTTTAGGCTTGTTCTCTTCCTCTTCTTGCTTGTGAATCTAGTTTGCAATCTAAGTTGCAATCCTCAATGCCTCGAGGTTTGCGCATTTGGCTAAACGATGTTTGAGTTGGTTTGCTAAAAAATTAAAATTAGTAAGAGTTAAATCGACCAATAATTTACTAATCGGGTGTCTGCAGTTGCTTAAAAAGCAGTTCTCAGCTCTGAAGGTAAAAAGATACTTTTTTTTTTGTTTTTTTTTTTTTTTGTGTAAGGAATACAAAAAGGACTGTCCAAAGTCATCAACCAGGAAATCAATCAAGCTTTCCGATGGGATGTCCCAGAGCCCAATTTAGTAAGAGCATAAGCGCACTTATTTCCATTTCATAAAGTGTGTGTAAGAACACAAATTCAAGGGTTCTGTAGAAGCCTCCTATATGATAGTGCCAAGTTTGAGTCTCCAAGTCCGTCTTCTTGATCAAATCAACCATAAAATTTGAGAATCGAGTTCTACTTCATTTACAAAAAGGAAAAAGAATTTTAGTTTTTAGTACAAAAAGAAAAAAAGAAAAGAAAAAGGCAAAAAAGGAGAAGCAACAAAGGTGTCGTTTTTAGTTTTTGTTTGCATTTTCTTTCTTTTTGAAGAACTTTTACAACTTTTTTCTCTTAAAATATAAACATCATCAATTTCTAATTATCAATTATTTTTTGTTTTTGCAAAAATTTTAATTTACGTAAAAGTTAAAGTATTTGAAAACATTTTTTAAATAAATAAAATAATATCAGATCTAGTTTGACAGAATCTGATTAATGAAATTAGATTTTCCGGACGTATTGGAAGTGGAAATGCTGAATTTTCCTAGGGGCACAACTTTGGTGCTCTTAATCTCATTTCTTGGGTTTTCCGAAACTCGTTTTCCTGTTGGTTTAATCATGTATGAATTATCCCATTTTAGAATTTGTTATATCTTTTTCTTGTCATATTTAATGAATTAACTACCAAAAAAGAAGTGCTCATATATCTTGTCGCGGGCTCTATGTAGATGAAGCGATTCTTAATTCGCATTCATTATCTCATCAGGTTGATTTGATTTGAATAAAAATATTTGAAATTTAAAGTGCATGAAGTGCAAATGTAGGGTAAATCCATCGGTTAAAGCTCCAAATGTGAAGTAGCATAAATAGTAATATTTTGATTGTAGGGGCTTCTAATAACAGTTCACCTTGTGGAAAACTGTTGACATTTCATCATTCCCAGTCACTCATTAATATTATTTTATTTAGTGCAACTTGAAGAATAGGTCATTTAAGTCGGTCATATTTTTTGTTGATTTAGGAGATATTACCGTAATACCCTTGACTTAATAAATAAACAAAAATACCAAATACAACTTTACCTACGTCCCTATTTTGGCTCCACTTCCAATTGGATTTGCAGCACCATCTCCACCACGGGAACGGGTATCAAACCCGACTAGAAGCTTCAGAGCGGCTATATAAAGTGCAACTCATCACGGATTTTGTAAATCTGGTTTTATTTGATGAAAAAGAAAATTGAAGAAAAATAGTGGTCTGAAGCTACGTATGTTGAATGGTGTTTTTCTTGGAATTTTGTGGACAATTGCTGCTCGTTTCCTCTTCTCTAGGGCCTAGGCAATATTATTAAAACCGGACCAGATCGACCAGTCCGATCGGTTCGACCGCGAACCGGAGGTTGGTTCGGTCCGGTCCGGTTTACCCCCTAAAACCACTTACTCCAAAAACCAGTTTGAACCGGTCCGGTTCTGAATTTCCTTATTTTTTTTATTTTTTTTATGTTAAAAATAAACTAAAAATTCTTGTAAAAGGTGGGATTTGAACACCTAACCTCTAGGGTGAAACATAACTTCCTTACTGAGCTACATCATTTTTGTTGAATTTTTAGTACAAATTAAAATAAATTATCGAAACTTATAGCCAAATTTATTTATAAATTAGCTAATTAACTCAAATAAATATTTTACATATTATGAATGAAAATTAATAATCAAATAATAGTTTTTTATTAAAATTTATTCTATAAAATATTTCTTTTCAATATTTATTATTAGTAGGATAAAGAGTCAAATCGATATAATATGCAAGTTTGACTTTGAATATTAGACTTTTATACATAACCATATTCTAAAATTTATGAATTTCTTAGTTTGTTGTATTTTTAACTTAAACTTTTAAATTTTTATAAAGAAATATAATCATATTATATTTATATATGAGCATACAAATTAGTACCATATTACCGTTATGATATTAGTTAGATAAATATTATATAATTTAATTTTTGTATATTATAAAAAAAAATTATATTTTTAATCAATTGTAGGATAATGTTTAAATTTTATGCATATTACATATACTTTAAAATTAAATATATTTATTACATTATTATGACGTCATCCGGTCCGACCAGCGGTCCGACCGGTTCTACCAGTAGAACCAGTGTCCAGTTAGCTCACCGGTTCACTGTCCGGTCCGGTTCTGAAAACATTGGGCCTGGGTAGAGTGTTTCCGAAGTTAATTTCGCATTACATACACTGATTGAGCTGGAATTTAATTCGGGCCGTGAAGAACTTGAACGAGCCGTGATATTTCTGTTTGATTTTGATTGAAAAACACTCATGGAGTGTTTAATTGTTGTTTGCCGTGTTCATTTAAGTGATTCAGAGGTTCGGGCCCTCAAGAACTTAAACGGGCCGTGAATTCCATTCAAAATTGGTTCGGATTTCTTGAGGAATCTTCTTCTTTTTGTTCGGAGGTTTGATTACAGCCTATTTCCTACGCAATTAACAGCAGCTCTTGTTGAATTTTGCAAATTGGGCTTCAAATCAGATTTCGGGTTCTTCGGTTCTAGCGGTTTTTTGAGTGTTTTTGTTCTTGATTCTTGTTTTACATTGCTTGTTTTGATTCGTAGTATTTAATTTCATGTGTTTTTTGCTTAAATTTGATGATTGATTAAAATGTATAAACGTGTAGTAACACTGGATTCTGGGCATTTGCAATGAAAGCATTTCCTTTGGATTTAATGATTTTGAGAAATGGCTTCTTTATATTTCAGATTCGCAGTTGGGAATAAATAACACAAAATACTTACTTGAAGATTTGTAATTCATGTAAAATGAAAATTATACAGTGTTAAAAATAAAATAAAACACAATACAATGAGTTTATTACGTTGATTTTAAATACTTGTCTCTAAATCAACTTATTAACTTAGTCCTTTTCCTCTTTTTGGTAATCAAACAGAGCTAAAATAGTAATGTAATGCAATTAGTTTCAGAGTAAAATTTTTTTTTTTTTTTGCTAGATTTTGGTCGTTGTTTTCTTTCTCTGTTTTTTTTAAGAAGAAGGAAAGAAGAAGAAGAAGAAGGGCATTGAAGTAATTTCTTATGTTGGTGTAATATATATATTGGGCAGGTTACAAGTCACTTGTTTGCCATATGACAACAAGTGAATGGTGAACTATGAGCAGTTTAACCAAGGCTGAACTGCCCATAGCAATCCCGTTGTTTGTATGTTTTTATACTTTTGCTCATGATATTATTTTCTTATCTCAAGCAATGCAACCTGGAACTGGAAAGGAAAAAAGAAAAAAGGGAAAAAGGAAGTCAATCTCAAATTAACAACCTTTTTATTTGATGTGACTAAATATATAATCTATGAAGCACGGATACTTCAAAAAATTTAAGTATGCAGAGTCGGACTCTTTACGGACTCGGACACGCGTGCGACTTGGCTCGGACACGCATCGGACTCGCCACGTGACGAGTCCGAGAAAATACGGTTTTGGACTCGGCGGGGATACGGTCAAGGACTTGGACTCTGTCTTGGACACGGCGGGGGTCTTTTTGCAATTTTTATCAAAATTGTGGGTTTAAATTGAAAATTTGAAACTTAATTAACAAAAATCAGAAAATACTTTTGTGAACTAGTCGATTAAATTTCTGCAAAGTACTCTTCCTCTTCATTCCAAACACAAATTAAACAACTCCTAAACTCCCCAATTTCATTCATTTCATAAACCTTAGTTCAAGAATTCTCTTCCAATTTATTCAAATTTACAGGTATTTCTCTTCCTCTCTACCTAATTTTTGTGCAATTATGTTTTATTTCCTTGAAATTTGAGTTGGGTTTTTATTTTTTCTTCTTTTTCCATCAACAATGTACACTTCTTTTATAAAAATTATTGACATTATGGCCTAAATTAGAGTTATTTGGAGTTCTTTTATCTGGTATTTTTGTTCAGTGTCGGTGTTGCATTGCTAAACTCCATTGCACCTAAACCATACTCTGGCAAGAAATGTATTATCTTTTAACCTCATGGTAAATTGCTATAAAAAAATCTGAAGCAATAGAAGAAGAAAAACAAAAGAGGGTGGTATTTCTATCTTGTTACAAAAAAATAATTTTATTAAAAGATTTCAAACAATTTTTCGTGTAATTGACTAATTGTTATGTACTTGGAGTGATTATTTTTCTTATGAGACTTGTTTTTTCATATTTTTTTGCATGTGAAACTTGTTTTGAATCATTTACGATGTGCTTAGCGTGAATTTCGACATCTTTTGTGATCTTTTATTTCGATTTTGTGTTTGGAATAATAGAATAAATGTTAATTCATTGACTATGATGCTAATTTATTTTATTTTTATATAAATTATATATTTGTTTTTTTTAATATACATATTCATGCCGTGTCTATCTTGAAAAAAAATTAGAAAACGAGTCGTCGAATCCGAATCGTGTCGAGCCCGAGTCACCGAGTCAGTGTCTGTGCAACGTAGTATATAATATAGTATCATTTGTTGTTAACTTGTTTAACAGATTATTAATTAATGACATGTCTTATTCTTATTAGTTATAACTAACGGCACTTAATGTAGCGACACCCTAAAATTTTTCATAACTTTATCATTATCACAACATAATATTATAATATTAATTTATTACATTAATAAATTATAATAGATAAATTAGGGTTTGTTGCACTTTGCACCCCCAAATATAGGAAATAGGCACTTTGCACCCTTAAAATATGAAAAATACAGCACTTTGCACCCTCTTTTATTTTCAAGCAACACCTCAAGGGCAAATAGGTAATTTAATTATAAATCTTTGGCACCCCCAAAATAAAATTAGCGATTATCACCCTCGAATTAATAAAAAATCAGTAACTTGCACCCTCGAAACTCAATAAATTGACATTTTGTACCCCGAAACACAAAATTAACACTTAACTCCCTCAAATTAAATAAAAAGAAAACTAAAACCTCTCATTTTCTCCGGCAAAGTCGACCATCGGGGTGAAAAAGATCTAACGCAAAGTTGAACTTACCAATTTTTACTTATTCAATTGTTTTGCATAGCACGTTTAATTTGTACAAGCTATAATTCATGGTTGTTAATTTGTTATATGATATAATCATTCCAAATTCATGGTATTTAATTTATATATATGTATATAAATTTAGGTTGTTTAATCGAATCGGAAACTTACCTATTTTGCCTTAAATTTTTTTCACCCCGATGGTCAGCTTTGTCGGAAAAATGAGGGGTTTGAGTTTTTTTTTTATTTGAGGGTCTTAAGTGTTAATTATGTGTTTCGGGGTGCAAAGTGTCCATTAATTGTGTTTTGGGGGTGCAAGCTGCTAATTTATTTTTAATTCGAGGGTGATAAGTGTTTATTTAATTTTGGGGGTGCAAATTGCCAATTTTTCAAGTTTTAGGGGTGCAAAGTGCCAAAGATTTATAATTAATTACCTATTTTACCCTTGAGTTTTTGCCTAAATATAAAAGAGGGTGCAAAGTGCTTCATTTTTCATATTTTGATGGTGTAAAGTACTAAATCTAAATTTTGAGGGTGCAAAGTGCAAAAAAAACCCGATAAGATAAATTAACTAACATTGAGACAAGATTGGATCACAATATATTATTATTAGCAATTAATTTGAAAGATCACACTAATATATGATGAATCAAAGAAATTACAATAATGAACTACTATTAACGTAGATTAACAAATTACCACTTTATAACTTCATATTTTAAGGAAACCATTTTTGGACATACTTAATAATTGTTTAAAATAATTCACCTGTGATTTATAATATTTTTTGGTCAGAATTTATGATTTAATTATTATGCTCCAACCAACACCTGGTCGAGTCAATTGAACATAAAACAAGGCCAACCGTTCTGGATGTCCTCCATTTGCACTTCCAATTGCTAGTGGGAATCAAATAAACCAATCCATTATTTGGTAATTATTAGTTGGTGAAGCAAATAATGGCAAACACCTTTTTGTTTACAGGAAAAATAAATTAAAAAAGTAAAGTAAAGTAATGAACAAACAAATATTACAAATAATTTGCAAAATAATTATAATACTGCATTCGGTTTTAGGACCACACTGCTGGAATTTCCCTCTTTTTGTTTTTTTTCCTTGTCATTTTCTTGATGGAGAAAACGCTGGAAGTGTCCAAAAGCAGTCATATACTATTGGGTAAATTATGAATACCCCTTTAGGTAAGATTTAATTATAAAAATTTTCCATAAGTATTGAGTATTGTAAAATTTCCCTCAACTTTGTTACCTTTTACAACTAACACCTTGTCTCTAAAATGTTTCAATTTTGCCCTTTGTGATTTTTTTGTAATGATTATAATATCTTATAAATTTTAAAATTTGAGTGCAAATATGTTATATCTTATAAATTATAAAAAATATAATCATATATTACTACCAAAATAATTGATATAATTTATAATTGCCCATAATTTCAATAAATATTGTTATTTTTTTACATATTTATTATTAATTTAATTTATTTAATAACAAATTAAATAAAATTTATAAAAATAAAATTATATTTTCACTAATGAAATAATAATATTTTTATTTCATTAATTAATATTGAATTTTTTATACAATTTAAATTTATTAAATTAAATATTTGATTTATTACAATGTATATAAATTTTATTAAATTCACTAATTTAAAAAAATAAATTTAATTAACGAAATGTGTAAATAATTTCTTCAGTTTTATAAAATATTATTATTAAAATTCTATTTAATATACAGTTTAAATTGTTAATAGATATGTAAATAATTTTTTTTCTTTTTTTTTTTTTGCAATATCTATTAAAACTTATAGACAATTATAAATTTTATCAAAAATTTTGGTAGTAAATATATAATCATCACTTTTATAATTCATAAGATATAACAATTATCACCCATTTTAACATTCATAAGATATACAAACTTTACAAATATCACCTAATGGCAAAACTGAAACATTTTAGGAGTAAATGATTAACTGTAAGAAATAGATAAACCTGAAGAAAATTTTTATAATACGCAACACATGAGAGAGATTTTTGCAATTAGTACCTGATGGGTATACTAATTTACCCTTTAGTATAAGTAAAATAAAAGTTACATTTACCTTTGAGGTAAAATTGCAGAAACCTTCCCTTAAGTTTCAATAATTACTGACAAGCAAAATTGCAAAAAAGGTCCCAAATAAATTAGTGATTTCGAATTTTTGTTTGAAGCTATATCACTTGGTCAAATTCGTCTCGTAATTTTATATTCTTTTGAAATACATTGATGCTTACGTGTCATGACGTGTCAATTTTAGCATAAATAATTATATAAGATTGCAGAATTCTTCTCAAACTAATTACAAATTTTGATGTTTTATCCCAAACTATTTCAACACGCTGACTTCAGTATCGTAATTCAAATGACATGGAAAAAAAGAATGCGTTCCAAACTAATTATAAATATTTATTATTTATTTATACAAAAAAATGCACCAATTTTTTCTAATGAACTGAGATAGGATTTTATTTCTCAAAGCACACGCGAATTTAAAAAATCAATACTAATTGGCTCTTAAAAAAAAGTTAATGGCGATTTACTTCCATGTGATATTCATAATGTTCAATTTACCTCCTTGTATTATGATAAAGTGGCAGTTTACCCCTTTGTATTGTGATAAATGTGGCAATTTACCTCCTATAATAAATATAGCAATTTACCCCTTATGTTATAGAGCACTTTTTTGCATGACCACTCTCAATTTATGCAATTGAGTTACACTCTCAAGTTCAATGGAATGAAATACTTTTTAAATTTTTTTACAAGGGATAAATTGCTCATTTCAAATTACAGGGGATAAATTGCCATAAGTCCCTTACCAAAGTAAAGATGAATCGTCATTTTCATAAAATTGGATATTTAAGAATAGACTAAATTCATGCAAAATGTTAAATTGTGAGACGAAATTCGGCGAATTAATATAGTTTGGGACAAAAAAACCAAAATTTGTAATTAACTTGGGACCAATTCTGCAATCTTGTATAATTGTTCATGCTAAAATTTACCACGTTTTGACACGTGAGCATCCATGTGTCAAGTGGGACGATATTCCAAAAAAATATAGAATTACAGGACGAATTCGACTAAGTGATATAGCTTGGGACGAAAATCCAAAATCACTTATTAATTTGAAACGTTTTCTGCAATTTTGTCTTACTGACATCTTCTCGTCTAGTTAGTTTTCTTTAAAATTAATAAACATAATGTGTACAATATATATCTTATCTCATACTGTATTTCTTTTAAGTAAAAAAATTCTCGAAAAAAGGTAAATATAGCTCAATTATAGTTACATAAATAATAATGCAGCCCATTATTAATCAACCCAAATAAAATGAACTGACCCTAATTTCAAGCGTCAATAACTCAAACCATAAAATCTCAAAAAGAAAAAAAAAATTCCGAATTCAAATAAACTGAGCTTTTTTTTTTTTAAACTATGTAATTGAATTATATTTTTTTGGTTTCAAATACATTCAAACTATTAATTTCAAATATTTACGACCTATGTTGTGTTGAAGGGATATTTATCTAATTCGGTCGATTGCCGCGATAGCAACGAAACTAGGAAAGTATACGAAAGAGACAGTTCTTCTCTAATCTCTATTAGATTACTATTAGTTAGTGATCTAGAACCGGTCTAAGCATATAGACGTAGTATAAAGTTCATGATGCAGAACTCGTTTGATTCATCCTATTGGTTTGACTCGGACGAAAAAAGTATCTTAGAAATACAATGTAAGAATTCCAACGATTCCTAATTCTGTCTTACTTTATGTAAACAAATTATACAAAAAAAATATAAAATATTATCAATAAAATGTTGTTACTTTATTGTCTAATAGGAACTCTGTAACTATTAAATAGCCAAATTTATTGTAGGAATTATTAACCCATTTTCAAGTCAATTTTGATGGATTTCATTAAGTTTTTTATGATGACATAACTTTTTCAATTATAAACTTAATGACGAGGTATATCTGCAATGTAAAACTTAAAGTGTGGAGGTGTTTATAATTATTGAAACATAATGGAGAAATCTGCAATTTCACCTAATCTCAAGAAAGGTAAACGCAGTTATTCTTTTATATATTTCGGGGGGTTGAGCTGCGCCCTGTTTGGAGTTCAGGACAACTACAAAAAAGGGTTATAAAGAAATGAATTTCTGTTTTTCCATACAACCCCGGATTATATTAATATGAGACCGGTTCTGTCTCTCCCCCCAACTTTTTCTCCATTTTCTTAGAGCATCTTTATTTGCCTATATTTATGAGTTTTTTTTTTTAGAAGCCCCACTAAAGGTAATTACATCATTTAATAATCTATTTGGTCATAAAATAAATACAAGTATAATGTCCATCCAATAAATACGAAAAATATCAATCAATAAGATTAGTATTAAACTTGAAGAGAAAAAATCACACTTTAAGTGAAACTCGTGACCTTAAAGGTCATGAGGTCTTAAATTTGTCTACATTTTTTGTTTATAATATTCAATGTTAAATGCTACGCTCTCGTTTTTTTCAAATTTTCGAGAATTGCACACGAGTTAATGAATGTCATAAATAATCACTTTTTTTAAGTTAAAAATCCAAAATATTATTTTAATTTAATAAGCTTAGCATTAATTAACATTAATGATAAGTATTAGTAAGAAGGATAAACTTGATAAAATAACATTAATTATACATTGGAATCCTAAAGCGACAAATAAAAATAAACAAGAAAATTTTGTCAAAGCAACAAATAAAAAAAAAAAAAACGAAGGGAGTACAAATTTGACCAAGTGTCATGAATAGGACTCCAATTACAATATGGAGTTACGTTTAAGATGCGCGCTTACGAATAAAGGGATAAAAATATGATTTTCTAAGAAACAAAAATAAGATTAATTGGTAAAGAAATTTCGATGAAGTCTATTAATAGCTGGTGAGCTTCAAGGCTTGCTCAAACATACTCAAGCATAAATCAAGTACAATATAATCTTATGTTTAACAGTTAAACTAATCAACAAGATTAAATAACAAAATATCTCACTTGAAGTAATTAAATCACAATTAAGAATATTTTGAAATTAAACATTTTTTGTCTTAATTAATTGTAACAATTATGTTTATTTTTTAACGGATATTCTGGTAATAAAAAAAATTTAAAGTGAAATATTTAATGCCGTTTCAATATTTCCCAACCCCAAAATAATTACTAATTTTCAATTCTATATAGCACCTTCTGTTTAGGGGCCAGTGCTGCTGTTACGTGTACTTCACCTTCTTGTTTGGCCTTCCTCTGCGATTTGCCTTTCTGCGCTGAAGGCCAGGAAAAATAAATTATTTTAATTTTAATAAATAATATAAATTACTTACTAATATAAAAAATTATATATAGTTGACGACTGTTGACCATGTGATATAGGGGTCAACTCAAATTGATGGGAACTCAACTTTGGACTGCTGTCAAAATCAATACAATTCTAATGTTTTTTTAAATATGCCTTCATCATTTATTAAATTAAATTCTTTGCATAATTTGACTATACTTAATACGACGAAATTTTAGTGGGTTAGCTTTACTATATATAACGTTAGAAAGAAAATTACAGATACACTAGAAAAAATTTAAAACGAAGAAGAATCTATTTAAAAATCGTCATTGTTAAATTAATATGCCTCCAAAAATTTAATTTTTTTTCCTCACTCAATAAATACAATGTATTAATTAATCTTGAAATTGATTGTATACTATTATGTGAGGTTACTTGCAATATACTATTATTAACCTAAATTAAATGTTGATATTTTGATAATGGTATTGGTAAATAAGGTAGTATATATTAAAATATCTACAAATTCATCTCAATGAACCAATTTTTTTTATTTTTTATAATTATCTCATTAAAATAATATTAACATATTAAAATGGACCCACATCGTATAATTTTATAAATGTATTTAGGCCATCTCCAATGGTTCAGGGCTAGCCCTGAGCCCTGTCGTCGTCTCCAGTGGTTGGGGCTCCGTGGGGGAATTAATTCCATTTTGAAACTTTGCCCACTCTCACCTATTAATATTATAGTTTTAAATTTTTTTATGCAAGATGACCAACCGTAGACTCCAAAAAGACTTAATAGAACATGTTTATGCAAAATACGGTTAAAAACGAGTGTTTAAATTTAATTTTCTTATCTATTTTAGTATGTATTTAAATTTTTAATTTAGATTAAGTATTAATCTAAATTTTATGCTTATGACGTGTTTATTTTGTATTTTTAACTAATTTGGTATTTTAAAAAAAATTATTTGTATGAGTGTTAAATTAAATGGACTATTCTAATATTAAATAGTATATCATAATTTTATTTAAAATATCATTAAATAATTAATCATATTATATCTATATAATTAAAACAACACATTAATTAAAATAATACATTAATTACTATAACACATTTATTAAAATAAAACACTAATTAAAATAACACATTAAATAAAATCACATTAATTACAATAACACATTAATTAAAATCACATTAATTACAATAATACATTAATTAAAATACAACACATTAATTAAAATTACATACAACACATTAATTATACAAAATTAACCATACACACATTAAATAAACCATACACCAATTAATACACCAATTAATTCATTAAAGAAAAGCAAAAAAAAAAAAAAAAGAAAGACCAATCAGGTGCCGCCACTTGGCGGCACCTGTTTTAAATCCTTCTTCAATCGCGGCCCGGGCTGGGCGCAGGGCTCCGCCGAGCCCTGCGCCCAGCCCGTTCCGCCCCGTTTCCCACCCCGGCCCCCGCCCCGCGCCGTCTCCAGCGGTTCTCCTCCCCAGCCCGGCCTCGAGCCCGACCCCGCACACCACCGCTGGAGATGGCCTTAATGTCTTACCTTAATGATTACAATTACATGTATAACGAAATGTACTAGTTTAGGTTTATTTATTAGTAGGGTAAACACCACTTTTGGTCCCTCTTATCATCAACTTTTTACAGAGTGGTCCTCTTATGTTTTTTTTTTCCACTTTAATCCTTACTATGTATTATTTGTTTCACTTTAGTCCTTTTCAAGTGGTCCAAGGCGATTCCGATAACATTTGATATGCTCATGAGGGTAATTTTGTCATTTCAAGTAAACTAACAGGAATATTTTCGTCTTTCTAATTATTTAAAAAAAAACTAAATATATAATTTCTTCCAAACTAGGTTTTCATCACAATCCAACTTAATCGTATATTTCGTTCCAAACTAAAGTTTTTTTCCTAAAATCTTTTTCAAATACCAAAATTGCTCACCAATTAAATAATATTTCAAATAGTCTCAATAGTGAACGGACGAAAATGCCCTAAAAAATATTCATATGCATGTCATGTGTTATCGGAACCACCTGATAAGGACTAAAGTGAAACACATAATTCATAGTAGGGACTAAAGTGAAACAAAGAATTCATAGTAGAGACTAAAGTGAAAAAAAAAACATAAGAGAGACCACTCTGTAAAAAGTTAATAATAAGAGGGATCAAAAGTAGTATTTACCCTTTATTAGTACTACCCCAGATGATAATAATGAGGGAAGATAGATGAACGGTCGAGATCTCTCCATGAGAAATTCAAAATTTGAAAATGATGAGGGGTACAATAGTCAATTCAAAATAAAATCAAGAGTCAACTAGGGTTTCGTGTACGGCTGACCAGTATCAACTCGATACCATACCTTTGTGTTCACCTTTTATTTTCAGAGTATATTTATAAATATATAAATACATTACATCAGCCCACACACACACACACACACACACAGAAAGAGTACGAACAAAATTTCATCCTCTTCACTCAAGACTGATGATCTTTCCCTCTCTTTATTTTCCTTAAACCCCTCTTCACTAAAATCCCATTTTCTTTCTCCCTTTTTTTATTTTGATTTGATCATGTCTTGTTTTCAATAAAAATCACTCAAACCCGCTTAAAATAAGCAGAAGTACATTTGATTTTGATTTTGATTTTGA
Source organism: Penstemon barbatus (assembly GCA_003313485.2). Taxonomy (NCBI): domain Eukaryota; kingdom Viridiplantae; phylum Streptophyta; class Magnoliopsida; order Lamiales; family Plantaginaceae; genus Penstemon; species Penstemon barbatus. The sequence goes on along the minus strand of CM064877.1, from coordinate 17,330,775 downwards.
TTTTGAAGAAGTTGTACTCTGTTTGATGATATGGATCTGAAAGAAGATAAGGTGAGGAATCAAATGATCCCATTTTCTCATCCATTTGCAAGTTTCTTCTAGATCTAATATTCAGAATATTATTAATATTTATTTATTTATTTATTTTCAGAAAGGAAATTCTGAGGTGAAAAACAACAGCAACAGCTCTTCACTGAAAACATGCAGTGACTGTCAAACTTCCAGAACTCCTCTTTGGAGAGGCGGTCCAGCTGGACCAAAGGTAAATAGTGTTTAAAAAAATTTAATTTGTATTTTTTGTTGATTTAGTTATAATTTAATATTTTTTTTCAGTCATTATGCAATGCATGTGGGATAAAATACAATAAAAAGAGGAGACAGCTTTTGGGATTGGATACTGGGAGAAACAGAAGTAAGAAGAAAAGAAGTAGTAATAATGTAAATCGTGGTAGTGAATTGAAAATGCGATTTATGGGTTTAAAAAGCGATATGGTTTTGCATAGATCAGGGAAACTTATGAGCAAGTTGAGAGAAGAAGAACAAGCGGCGATACTTTTGATGGCTTTATCTTGTGGATCTGTTTATGCATCGTAGTAGTACCTTATGTTGATGTAGTTGTACCAGGATTTCTGGGAAAAATTCTAACCAAATGTAATGTTAGTTCAGGATTTCATTTAATTTTATGCTAATCGATTAATGTTAGGATGCAACTGATGTAATTCTGATCTTGCTTTCTTTCGGGATTAATTAATATTTCGTTTTTCATTTTTCATTTTCCATTTTTTCTGCTCTACAATTGATTAATTTTCTTGTTAATGATAACATGATCCATTTGGGGTAAAAAGTGTTGTAGATTTTCTCCAAATCGTCTGGATTGAAAATGGTAATCAAAGGAGAAAAAAAATATATTATATATATAAATAAATAAATATATATATATATATTTGGTAAAATGCATACAGTGATACAGATAAGCCGAATTTTGGTAATCTAACGGAAAAGTATGTTGAAATCTTCTGGTTAATGGAAATGAAAGAAAAGTGGTATACTCGTGCGACGACTTTACTGTTACCTATAAGTCGCTTTTCTGATTCTGTTTTATGGGAATATATGAGATATAAGAAGTAAAACGTCATTTATTATTTGGTAAATAACAATTTTGATCTCTCTTTTCATTAATATTTCATAGGGTAGTCCCTCTTATATTATTTTTTTCGCTTTAGTCTAAACTATAAATTATTTATTTTATTTTAGTACCTAATATGAATTGTGTGTTTAACTTCAGTCCTTATCAGGTGGTTTCGATAACACGTGACATGCACATGAATATTTTTTATTTCGTATGTTCACTATTAAGACTATGAGATATTGTTTAATGGTTGAGCAATTATGTTGTTTGAAGAAGATTTTGGGTGAGAACTTGGTTTGGAATGTAGATACATTAGATAAATTTATCAGAATTTTTGACACTTTATCAGAATAATGTAGATACATTAGATTTTGAGTTTTAAGTTGGCTTGTGTTTTATAACAGTTTTAAAAAAAAAAAAGATATTACCTATTTTGTCTTAGATTTTTTTGATCTCGGTGGTCAACTTTGTCGGAAAAAATAAATGAGGAGGGTTTTGCGGATGCAAAGAGCCAAAGATCTACAATTGAAATATTTATTTTGCCTTTGAATATGATGGTCATTTTTGCCTGAAAAATAAGAGATGGTGCAAAATGCTGAATTTTTCATATTTTGAAAGTGTAAAGTGCTAAATCTGAGTTTCAGTGGTGGAAAGTGGAAAAAAACCTTGTATTTGGTATGAGTAAATTTTTGAATTAAGTAGATTAATCACAATGTATTACTATAGTCGATTAATCAATACCACTAGACAGCGAAGAAACGTTGAATTAAGTATATCAATCACAATGTTTTTATTTCTCGTAGTCCTCCAGTGCTTCATGAAAAATCCAACAAAAACTGAAAAAAGTTTTTTCTTCTCAGAAAGAATTTTTTATTATAATTTTTCTCTTAATTTTAGTAAATAAAATTCTATATTTAAAAAAAAATCACTATCTATATTATTATTATATTATATTATATATTATCATATTACACTTTGTATTTAAATTATATTTTATTTGAAAGTTTAAGTTTCTTTCTTTTTACCCCTGTAAAGTAATATTTAATTTAATGACAACATGTAAAAGTAGTTTAAGACTAAACATCAAGTTAAACAATAAACAAAAAAGAAGTTATGGTTAAAGAAATTAGGTTGTAAAAGTATATGTCATTTTTTTTTCTACAAAAAATTAAGCATGATTATGTTTCAAGTAAACAAAGTATGTATCTGTTTGCCATCAGATAGGCATAACAAGTGTCAAGTAGATAAAATAAGATTACATGAGTAAATTTAGGCTGCTTTCACTTAGACAGATAAGGCCACAATTGGCCCTCAATTGGATCTTTAATTTTTTTAATTGAGGGCTATTATGCTGTTCACTTGGGCTAATTAATTCTTCTAAAATAACATAATTTTATATCAAAATACTAGCACATCACAAGAAGTAAAATAATTTAAAAATTAAAAACTCTTTCAATTGAATCACATGCACTCCTTGCAAGAATAAATATAATCCTTAAAAATTTAAGTCTTAAGGCCATCTCTAATGACTCCGAGAGGGAATACCCTCTCCCTCTCCCCCTCCCCCTCCCCTTCTCTTTAGTTTTTTAGTCATCTTTAATGACTCATTCTATCAAACTCATTTAATAATTAATTTTATCCTTCTCTATTATTATTAATATTATTATTATTACTACTACTATACCAAAAATAAATTTAAAATTAACATTAATTTAAAATCAAAAGTACATTAGGAAACTTAGAAAATAAAAAATTACATCAAATATTAAATTAATTCATATAAGGAAATCCATCATCTCTGCCATATTCGTTGCCACTATTATTATTGTTGTTGATATTGCTACCGCGACCGTCTAGATTGATCGAACCGCCTGACGAATCTCCAATTAAACGAGCCCACTAGATATCGTAGGGCCCGTGCCACCATTTAAAATCAAGGCACTACTATTGATTTGGATCCACGAACAAGTCCCATATCCCTAGAAGATTATATGATCCGCCGTCACCAAATACGATCTATAGATGTCAATCGCGAACTACTAAAGGACTTAGTCGAACATGTGTGGGACACACAAGGTCTATGTTTTAGTCGAACATGATTTCATGATTGTATCGTATTATTTTAAATTTTTAGAAAGAATTATTTTTGGGTTTAATGATTATATCGTATTATTTTAAATTTTTAGAAAGAATTATTTTTGGGTGATAAATACAACCCCAAAATTATTAAAATAAATCAATATTAAAATATAAGTGTTAATTTAATGAAATAAAAGTTATTCTTTTATAATTAAAAATAATTATCTCCAAATAATATACAAATTTTAGTAATTTTTTTATTTTTAAATAAAAAAAAAAATAACCAAATAAAACAAAACGAAATTAAAAGAAAATATATAGCATGTGATGGAGGGGGCTTGGATGGGAGAAGCTCCCCCTCCCCCTCCCTCCAAGGTCCTTCCAGGGTTCCTCTAGTGGGTATATCCTCTCCGTCCCCATAATCATTGGAGATGATTTTTTTCCCCCTTCCCCCCATATACCCTCTAGGGCATCTCCCCACTAGTCATTAGAGATGACCTAAGACCAAAGAAAAAAAAAGTTTAAATAAAAAAAAGTAACCAGTAAGTTTCTAGTACTTCTAGGTGATTCGGATCAGTAACAATTTTGATACACATAAAATAGAAATTTGACACGAAGAGTCTAGCAACCCCTGGAAACAACTGCCACGTGAAAGCAAAATCAACACGTGCCATCAGCCAACAATTTTAATTTTGTTCTTTTGAAAAACTTTATATACTTGCTGACACTTTCATCGCTTGTAAGTTGTAACAATTGCATAATAATTAAGCTTTACACAAAAATAAAAAAAGTAATCCAAATATTTCTAAAACTAAGAAAAATGCAATCGAGGTTAGCTGCCACCGCCGCGAAATTTAACCGAGCTGTTTCCTCCGCTCCCCAACAGCTGTTTTGGGGGCAGAGGTTCGGCTGCGCCTCCTCAACCGGCCGAACTGCCGATCCTGCCATTCATTCCGAGGACCCTGAAGTACGTAAGAACAACTCAGAACAATTATTATGAAATATTTTTTGCACCAAATTTTCTTGTGTTTTGTACTTTCAAATATTACGTATAAAACATTCACTTTTTGTGAGTTACTAATATTGTTAATTTTTAATTGAATTGCTTAATTACTCGTTGATGTATTAGAAGTATAAGGGATTTTGTGCAAATTTTTAAAAGTATAAGAATGTTTTGCATAAATATTCAAAAGTTAAAGGAAATTTTGTGCATATCTTTTTGGGAAAATTAGTATCTATCTGAATGAATTTAATCCACTCGGTGTGAGAGCATGTAAGGATATTTTTTCGTCTTTTCATGTCCATGTGTCATTCATCCAATCACAATGAATTAAATTCACTAGTGTAGGATAAGTAACATCTTTTTGAAGTGCGAGTTTTTTTTTGGCTGAAAAATTATACAAATATCGCGTATTATTCGCATAAAACACATTTGTATTAAAAAATGGACAAAAAGAGGTTAATGTTTTATTTAGAGTTTTTGAAAGTATAAATAAGTGATTATGCATATTTTGTATTTTCCCTATGTTTTCATAGAAGCTATGGGAAAATTTATTTTTGAATCAATCAAATAAAAATAAAAATAAATAGTTATTTACATTTTAAAGCTAGTTATTTATTACTTGTAATTTTTCAAATACCATTTAAAAATCTCTGAAAAATCTATCTGAGTTTTCAATATTTATCTCAACGAAATCAATATATTAATTGTTCTATTTCGTTTGAAAATTAATCTTATTGCATTCAATTTACGATCAATTTTATTTTCTCCACAGGAAGTAGGTGCAACCGAGGCAATAAGGGATGTAAAACTACGTCGTAATCAAACAGAACACAAACCAACCAGCAAAGACGACGACCCATACGTTCCTCCCAAATCCCCAATCCAATCAACCCCAAAACTTGAAACCCCAGGCGTGGGCCCCACTACAGATCCCCTCGCACAACAAAAGCGGCGGAATTCCACCAACTCCGCCGCGATCTATAACATCAGCTGCGCCGGAGTCGATCTCAGCCCTTGGCCGGAAGAGGACAGAGAAACGGACATAAAAAAACAGAGAAAAGCGCAAGAGGAAGATGACAAGGAGTATTTCAAACATCATAAAGCGTCTCCGTTATCGGAGATTGAGATCGCGGATACTAGAAAGCCGGTATCTAGGGCGACTGATGGTACTGTACAGAGTGAAACTGTAGGGATGGAAGGGGGTGGAGTTATCGTGTGGAGGCCGGAGCAGCTGGATACTGCTGAGGACTCGTTAAGGAGAGCGACGGAGATCTTTAAACGGAATGCGATGAGGGGAGATCCGGATTCTCCACATGGTAGAGTACTGCGCCAACTTCGTGGTGAATATGGGTGATTGGGCCGTTTTTTGGGCCTTTTTTTTGGGCCATTCTGTATATTGCTATGAACCTACAACTTCTGGTTCAACACGGAATTTTCCGACTATGTAATATTTTGTTATTTAATTTGGTACTTATTTCAATTTTCTTTTTTATTATTACTAATTATAATTGTTCATTATAATTTTTTTTTTTTTGGGAAACATAATGTTGTTACATGTAAATAAATGGAGTGAGAGCATACTTGCCTGGTTCAATATTAGCATAGATAATGAGTAAGTATTGTATATGTTATATGCAAAGTTTGAAATAATCTGTGTCGAGCTAGAATAAAAATTTTAACTTGAACAGTAATTTTAATATGCTCGTTTATATTTGAATTATGCATAATAGTGTATAGAAAAAAAAATCACATCATATACTAAGATAAATTTGATTTATATAATTTTGGGTCTATGATAATGTTTATTAATAAGGACCCTGTCATCATTTTATAGTTTGGTGATGATTATGGATTAAAACTTTGTTTGAAATGTATGCTTTGGACAATCAAATATTGAAAATTGTTCGAGATTTATCGAAAATATTTCGCGCGAAGGTTGAATGTATGTTTTGGACCAGTTAAATACTGAAAATTGCTCGAAGGAAAAATTGTAAAAAAATGGGAAAATTGTTTTTTTGGTACCATAGGATAGGCTGACTTGTACTTTTGGTACCATTGGGAAAATTGTTTTTTTGGTACCATAGGATAGGCTGACTTGCACTTTTGGTACCATTGGATACGAAAATGCAAATTTGGTACCATAGGATATGTTTTCATTGCAATTTTGGTACCAAAGTCAATTTTTCTACAAAGTTAATGGCAATTTAACCCCTATGAAATGAATAATGTTCAATTTATCCCTCTATAATTTGAAAAAAAATCAATTTACCCCCTGTAAAATTTTAATGAAGTAACTTACCTCCTTCAGCCAGAGATTGTAACTCACTTGCTGAAATTGAGATTATGCAAGCAAACTATTTTATTTAACATGGGGGATAAATTGCCACATTTATCATAACACAATGGGTAAAAAATCACATTATCATAATAAAAGTGGATTAAGTGCCGCCTATACAAATATCAGGGAGGCGATGTGAAATTTTTACAAAAATTTCAAGGGGTATAATGCTCTTTTTTAAACCACGAAGGGTTAAATTGAACATTATGCATTTAGTAAGGGGTAAATTGCCATTAACTTTGTAGAAAAATTGGGTTTGGTACCAAAATTGCAATGAAAACCTATCCTATGGTACCAAAATTGCATTTTCATATCCAATGGTACCAAAAGTGCAAGTCAGCCTATCCTATGGTACCAAAAAAACAATTTTCCCGTAAAAAAATTATTAAATTAAGAAAAATAATTATAAAAACAGTTACTAAATTAAGAAAAATAAGAGCTTCAGATAAATAAATAATTTTAAAATTTATATTTTATTTTCGTTTTGATAGATTAAAAAACAAATGCAATTGATGATGTGTTAAAATGTACAAATGCAATTTTGGAATTATCTAACTGAAAATATGGTTAGTACATAATGAACTTCGAAGAGGAAATTATGTGTCTACTCTGGTGGATTCAATCTATTGGGGTGTTGGATGAGCGACAAGTGTATATGAGAGGGCAATTGTTTGTCCTCTTATGCGCATATATTTATTATTCAATTCTTATGGATATAATTAATCGGTGTAGGATGAATGTAACCCTTCGAAGAGCATGTATTGCACTGGAAAAGGTTTGTATGGACTTTGTTTTTCATAGATCATACAAAAGTTTTGCAAATATATTGAGTGGATTTATTCATGATCTATGAAAGATCTGATTTGGGCAAGGATTTTTCTGTAGCATTTTTGTTGTTCTTTGAATGAGATGTGCTATTTATTGATAAAATTGAGAAAAATGAAGAGTTAGTTTTATTTATGTCAAAACTTATATAAGGGTAAAATTATCTTTTTTAAGGAGATGACATAAATGCACTCTTTGATATTCTTTTTATTCAATTATTTTAACATAAAGAAACATGAAATTATTTATATGCTCATGGCACTCAAAACTTTTTATTTTTATTTTTCAAGGGTTTAATTTTTTTCGAGTCGTGTCGAATACATTAAGTTGGAGCTTCTCTCTACAAGAATTTGAAGCTAATCTCTTCCACTAAACTAATCACTTATTTATTCGAAATGGGACATAAATTATCACCATAATTAGGCTTTCATATTTCTATTTCCGAGTTAATTTCTTATTTTAGTTTGGTACTTCTATCGAGTAACAAAAAAATTAAATAGTGAAACACTAGAAATGTAATTTGCCTTATTAGAGATATTAGCTGTCTTAATTTTGAGGGTTACAACATTTTCCTAGTAAATTGAGTTTTTGGCAAGTTATATGGGATTATTTAATGAGTGATTGTGAGTTACTATGAAATTAGCCATTTACCTCTACATCCTACATAACAACAATAAAATATATTATCTTGAAATTGTGATGTACAATATCGAGTGTTTAATATAATTCCTTGTAGATCGCAGAATACGACTAAGACTTAATTATGTAACACCAACAAATATATTCTAGAAATTTTGTGTATCTGTTGCTAATTTTGTGTATTTTTTTATAAGTAGTATTGTAAAAAATGTTCACTATATTTGTGGAATCAATGAGTATTTACTACAAAATAAACGGCGGAGATTAAACCAAATGAACGTCCATGATCTAATCTCGGCCCAGGGATAAAATTATCCATGATTATTTGTTGGGCCAACTAAACAGATCATTTACCCCTCAAAGATAGCAGAATCAGATAATACAGATTACTATATGGGCTGTATATATTATTAATCGGGCCACTATAATATGCCGAACGGGCCATTAAAACAATTGGGCGGATTATTAATTGGGCCGAATGGCCAATCTGGGCCATTAACAATAATGCAAAATGAACATAGCCTTAGAGAAGATTCGAAACAGACCGAAATATATCCAACATAATTTATGGGCTCAATTTTAAAGATAGTAAAATAATATAAATTCGGTACTTACAAGAATTTAATGGGCTCAAAGATAGCAGAATCAGATATATTTGGAACCAACCCAACGTAAGAACTGGGCCTAAGTCAGGGTTTAGGCGACCCGAACCGACCAGTTGACAACCCAAATTTTCTCCACATTCCTTAATTTCCCCCCCCAAATTTCGGACCAAAAGTAAAAAACCCATGATTTTTCCCAATTTCATAGGCGGGAAACAAAAAAAGAATACAAAACGTCAATACCTTCTCTTCTGCTGAATTAAAATCAAACCCCAAATCCATTTTCCGCCTAAACAAGATTCGAAATTTGAAAATCTCAAACTCCCATTATCAACAATACACATCCCTATTTTACTTGCATTTCGAAAACAAATTCTCCCCAAATATTCTTCGAAATCCACAAAAAATCATGGCCGTCCAGAAGCAGAAGAAGAATTCCACGACAAAGACTGACAGCTCGTCACCTTCAACCACCCATCCGCCATACTTACAGGTGCTCTAATTTCTCATTTTTAAATCAGAGGTTTAATTTCATCTAATCCTCTTAATTAATTGTGTTTCTCAGATGATTAGTGAAGCGATTACCACAATTAAGGATCGCACAGGTTCAAGCCAACCCGCAATCGCAAAATTCATAGAAGAAAACTACGCGAAACAGCTTCCCCCAAATTTCAGGAAAATTCTTTCGATTCAATTGAAGAGGCTCGTTGGATCGGAGAAGCTCGTTAAAGTGAAAAACTCTTACAAAATTTCATCTACTGAGAAGGTGAAAAAGCCCTCAAATCCGGTCAAGGAAAAGACATCAAATAAACCAGATCCAAAGGCTGCAATCGCCAAAAAATCTGTGGAGAAAGCGAAGAAGATGAAGAGGTTGAGCCAGGTTAAAACTCCTGATGCTTTGAAGAAAACTAAACGCGCGGTTGGAGAGAAAGTGAAGAAAAGCAAAGCTGCGACTCCGGTGAAGAGGAGAACAAGTTCAAGGCCTCCTCCGGCAAAAAAAGCTAAGAATTAATGGAAGTTTGATTTAGTTAATGCAGTTTGTGTTTATTGAATGTTTATTTGTATTAGGATTTAATTTTGCTACGTTTGCTTTTAAGAACTGATGATGTTTTCATTTCATATTATGTGTATAATATAACTTCTATGCTTTAATTTTCTCTTGGATTCTAGTTTTTTTTATTATATTGTGAATTGAGTATGTGTATATAGAGAAGGCCGTGAAAATTTTCAAACTAAAAAAAAATTACTTAGCTGATTATGATTTGACCTCTAATAAATTGCTTATCATATTAATGTCATGAGAACTGTGTGAAATTCGAAAAATTGGAAAGAGAACACACATTTGTAAATGAAGATATTTAGGGGTGGACGTGGATCGGGTATTAGGGTTTTGAGTATTTCGGGTCGGGTAGTGAATTTTCACACTCAAAACTCGACCCGATCCGACGGGTACTCGAAATTTTTGGGTATTTTGAATTTTGAGTTTCGGGACCCGAAATTTCATCTTATTTTTGTTTTATATATTTATGTACAAAAAATCTTACTTTTTAACATATATGTATGTAAAATTTTAAAATAATTGAATTGTATACAATAATTTTAAAATAAAAACAACACAAACTTCTCAACTGTTCAACAAGATTACAATTAAGGACTTTTAAACCAAAAACAACATACAAGTATTAAGTCATCAACATTCAACAACATTACAATCAAACTCTAAGCATCAAAATATTCAAATCTAATTAAAAGTTATAATAGATACAAATATAATAATATTGGGCTAGATTTTTTTTTGGCTTAATTCCACTTTGCACCCTACAAATAGGATTGTTTTTCACTTTGCACCCTACAAAAAAATGTATTCCACTTTGCACCCTACAAACCACAATTTCACTTCAGATTGCACCCTCGAGTAATTTCAGGCCATTTTAGTCGCTGGAGTAAGGATAAATTCGTCCAGTCACATTAATAACCATCCCAATTTCAGGCCATTTTAGTCGTTGTTTAATCCCCCCCCCCCCCCCCCCCCCCCCTTTTTGATTGATTTATTTTGAAATTTTGCAACATAATTTTATGTATGTGTCATGAAATTCACGTGTTACTTTTTCTTGCATTTTTTTTTAATTAATCTAGAAGTTCTTGCATTTTCCTTTTTTTTTAATTAATCTAGCACTTCTTCATATATTTATATATATATATATATATTATTTTTCTTGTATTTGAAATGTTCTGCATTTCACGTGTTACTTTATCTTGTGTTTGAAATGTCTTATTTATGTTGTAATAAAATAATAATAGTTTCTATTTTACTTTTATTAATAATTTTTCTTAGGAAAAAAAATTACGAAAAATGAATTAGGATGTTTATTAATGTGACTGGATGAATTTGTCCTTACTCCGGCAACTAAAATGGCCTGAAATTAATTGAGGGTGCAATTTGAAGCAATATTGTGGTTTGTAGGGTGCAAAGTGAAATTAAGCCATTTTTTTTTATTCAATGCCCGAATGTGTGCAAATATGATGCCCGACCCGAAAATATATTTCGCGTCCGGGTACCCGAATTCAAAATGTCAAAAAATCCATTTTCAATCCCAAACGAAAGATACCCGATCGGGTCCCAAAAAACCCGACCCAAACGCCCAGCCCTAAAGATATTGATGAAGAAAATGTTTTTCGTTTAGATAAAGGATTATGCTATTGCTTAGTATAGATCCGAAACGAACAATGTCTCCATATGATCAATGTTTTCAAAACCGGACCGGACAGTGAACCGGTGAGCCGACTGGTTAGTGGTTTTACTGGTCGAACCGGTCGGACCACTGGTCGAACCGGATGACGTAATAATAATATAATAAATATATTTAATTTTAAAGTATATGTATTATGCATAAAATTTAAACATTATCATACAATTGATTAAAAATATAAAAAAAATTATAATATTATAAAATTAAAGCATATAATATTTATCTAACTTATATCATAACGGTAATATAGTACTAATTTGTATGCTCATATAAATATAATATGATTATATTTCTTTTTAAAAATTTAAAAGTGTAAGTTAAAAATACAACAAACTAAGATATTCATAAATTTAAAAATATGGTTATGTATAAAAGTCTAATATTCAAAGTCAAACATGCATATTATATCGATTTGACTCTTTATCCTAAAAATAATATTGAAAAGAATATTTTATAGAATAAATTTTAATAAAAAAACTATTATTTGAGTATTAATTTTCATTCATAATGTGTGAAATATTTATTTAAGTTAATTATCTAATTTATAAATAAATTTGGCTACAAGTTTCTATAATTTATAAATTTTAATTTGTACTAAAATTTCAAAAAAAATGGTGTGGCTCAAATGGTAAGGAAGTCATTTTTCATCCTAGAGGTTAGGTGTTCAAATCCCACCTTGTACAAGAATTTTTAGTTTATTTTTAATATTAAAAAAATTAAAAAAAAAATAAAAAAAAGAAAGGAAAATCAGAACCGGGTTGAACCGGTCCATACCGGTTCGCCGGTTCACCGGTTTTGGACCGGTTCAACCCGGTCCAAAGTGGTTTTTGGAGATACTGGTTTTAAGGGGTAAACCGGACCGGACCGACCTCCGGTTCGCGGTCGAACCGGTCGGACCGGCCGGTCCGGTCCGGTTTTAATAACATTGCATATGATAGAGATGAGTTTGGGCAATGGGGAGTCAACGTTCAAGGCACTCTAATGCTTAAGTTAATCGAGAGAAATAAATTTAAACTCAATGAACGTGCGAGTAGAATAAAAATAATAATGTGTACCTTTAGAGGAAGTTATGAGCTTTTATCTATATTCTATAGCTGCAGATAAAAAGCGGGTTTGGAATTGGTTTTTTTCTCGATCTTTAGGTCAGCCCGAAGAAAAACTTGCGGATTTCTGGAGTGTATTGCTTAATGCTTATACTAAGTTGGTCATTATATGTTATTTGAGTAAAATGCAACAACAACGTGACAAAAAAATCTCCTTTGTTATTTTGGCTTTCCAACATAGATTATTTTCCTGCTTATTGAAATAACATAGGGGTTTTTTGCCCATTAAAATAAACATAGGGTGTGCTTTGGCATTTTGATATACACTGTTTTCATAGTCTAGTTTTATTAGGATTACTATTTTATACTTTTAGATTAAAGTTTACTCTATTAGTTTAACATTATTCAGGATTAAGTTTATTATTCTACTACATTGCGTTGTTACTTTATTAAAGTATATCTTAATTCTAGAATTAATTTACTCGTTTAATAAATTTCTTGGATTATAATTTATATTATTCTGTCCTAACAAAAGGACGGGTTCTTTGCACTTTGCACCCCTAAAACATGGGAAATAGGCACTTGACACTCTCAAAAATAGATTTAGCACTTTGCACCACCGAAGTATGAATAATTCAGAACTTGCACCCTCTTTTATTTTCCTAAAAACTAGAGACAAAATAGGTGATTCATTTTTGGATCTTTGGTACTTTGCACCTCCAAAACACGAAAAATTTGCATTTTGTACCCCCGAAATAGGATTAGCACACTCGAATTAAGAAAAACTCAACTTGCATCCCCAAAGCACGAGAAATGAACACTTTGAACTCCCTAAACACAAAATTAGCACTTCACATCTCAAATTAAGAAAAACTCAACAACTAGCATCTCCTTATTTTTTAAGGTAAAGTTGACCACTGGGGGCAAAAAACCTAGGGGCAATATAAGTAATTTATTTTCTTTTTTCCTTAAATTTGAAAATACGATTATGAATACTAGAATACTCATTTCTCTCTCTATCTTAAAATTTATTTTTGTAATATGATTCAGTCAATTTTATGTATTAAATTTCTAGAAAATTATTGAATTCTTTTGAATATTTTGAGGACATTTGAAAAATTGGTAATTACAGAAATATGTTAAAATAGATTTTTCATATGAATATTCTAGTATTGTTAATCCTATTTTGCAAAGTTTAAGAAAAAAATGAATTACATATTTTGGGAGTGTAAAGTGCTAAATTTATGTTTCGAGGGTGCAAAATGAAAAAAACCCTAAAAGGAAATATTATGTGAAAATATTTCTATCCTCCACAATCCACATTGTCAGACAACACCATGAAATTAAATGTCACATGGTTTGGGACAAGAAACATATTTATAGTAATTTTGGGATTCTCACTTTCAGTCCAAAACTCGTCCCGTGATAATTCAGGTACATGAATTATTGCTGGATGGAACAAGATTGCGGGATTTCATTATTTTTTTTTTAAAAAAAGGATAAAATATTAAATTACCTATACATTCTATTCCATCTGTAACTCTATGGCAATGAATTGAAACTTATTCTAGCTATACCGTCTATAACTCTATGGCAGTGATTTGAAACTTCTAACTTGAAGCAGCAAACAAAAATAACTGAATTTGAAGAGACGATGTGAATTGTGATGATTTCTTAGAGTTAAAATTGAAGCATTGTACAATTTTAAACATTAGCTTAACAATAAAAAGTTCTTTATTAGAAGATGCTTAATTAATTAATTAACGAGATTGTTCTTGTAATTAAGTAATACTATTAAGTACATAATATGTACGATAGGTGGATTTGGGTATTCGGGAATGTAGAGATCAATCCCAACTCCGTTCCATATTTCCATAATAAAATAAGAAAATTTCAAATTTGGATACTCGAACCCAAAATACCCGTCCTTTTCGAAATTTTCAAAATTTAAAAGAACAGAACATGTCGGATTTGAGTTACATGAACCCAATGCCCACCCCAAGATTTGAGGAGGAAAACATGATTTTCGCAAGTTGCACGTTCTGTTTGACCCTTTACTGGAAAGGAAACACCCCATAATGAAGTCAATAATGCACAACTGTGTTTACATATTTTTGCCCCAAGATCCGGATCTCTGATGTCAAATGTCAATAATGTTCAGATCCAATTCTCATTGATTCAGTTATCCATCATTTTATTATATTGTCCATTGGTAAAATTGCAGAAAACGTCCTAAATTAATTAGTGATTTTGGATTTTCGTCCCAAACTATATTATCTCACCGAATTTTGTCCCGCAATTTAATATTTGTTTAAAATATCGTCCCAAACTAATTACTAATTTTGATTTTTCGTCCCAAACTATATCAACTCGCCGAATTTCGTCCCATAATTTATCATTTTGTATGAATTTAGTCCAAATGTTAAATTTCTAATTTAATGGAAATGACGGTTCAATTTTGTAATTAGTTTGGGACAAACTTTACAATATTATATAATTATTCATATTAAAATTTATCATGTCATGACACGTAAGCAGCCATCTGATAATTCATTGGCAAATGAGCAAATTTCCGTCTTATAATTAACAGTGGGACGGTATTAAAAAAAAAATATTAAATTACGGGACGAAATTCACCAAGTTGAATAGTTTAGGACGAAAATCCAAAATCAGTGATTAATTTGAGATAATTTTTGCAATTGTGTCTTATCCATTCATAAGGAGTGCAATACTAATGATTTCTTTGCAATTTTTTTTAGGGTGATTTACATTTAGATCCCTGAAATTTAGTCATATTACATAACGAACTCTCTGTAGCTTCAAAAATTACAAGGACACCCCTTGCAGTGTGTTTTTTGTGAACCACAAGGGGTGCCCTTGTAATTTTTGAAAGTACAGAGGATTTCTTATAATATGATAAAACCTCAGATAGTCTGAGTATAAATCACCCTTTTTTATTTTAGTTTTATGAACCCTTTGCAGATTTTACTAAGAATTTAATTTTTCTTTTTTTAGATAAATTACTTTGTACTATATATGGTTTTGCAATATGAGACCTAACTGGCTAACTGGATCAAGTCTGTTTTTAGGACTGCATCTATAATATAATGCAATAGTTTCTGCAAAATTAAGAGAAAAAATAAAATAAAAAACAACACGTAAATAGATGCACCGGTTTTATTAGTATTATTTTGTTTTAACTAACAAATGCTATACTCTTGAATTCTATATTAAGAGTGAAATGTACAAACACCCATTTTCTTTTGTTTAACTAAAAAAAGTTCCTATGTGTTCTTTTATTTTTAGTAAAATAAAATTCTCTCAAGTCGAAATGACGATTATATCCCACTAAAGGATTAAAAACACCACTCTAAACCTAAAAAAATATCAATAACCCCACTATTAACTTTAAAAATCAACTCCCTATTCACTTAAAAAATAAACCATGATTTACGAAGGAATTCCAAATGGATTTTTTTTTTTTGCTAATAAAAAAAGAACATATGGAGTTTTTTGTTAATTAAAATAACACAATTTTTTTTTATTAGTTAGACAAAACATAATGGGTGTTTATGCATTTAGCTCATTATATTTATTGCTAGATCTCCATCGTATTGATATAATGTATAGCAAATTAATACTCCCATAATATATGTCAATGTTTAAAACAATGCACAATTATATATCTACAAGTAATAAATACTTCATGTTAGTAAATCTTCAAAGTTGATAGAATTATAAGATTATGGCTTTATTTTGAAGAAAATGACAAATTATTATTGTTGTTTTAAAAAAGGGTATTACTATGCATTAACAATACTATATATGCACATGAAAAATAAATTTTTTGTTACACGATTCTTACGATATATGTATATAAGCTATATTAGTACCGAACATTTATAAAAGACACATTTAATATCAAAATTAAAAGATTTTTTGCACATTTTCTTTTTCCGTCAATTTACAAGATCAAAATTTGTGTTCTTTATATGGATGGAAAGCTCTCGACGATAGCTTTCGAATGTTATAAGTTTCAGTTCATGAAACGCAATAAATAGTCCGCAGAAAACTAACAAAGTTTCGGGATATTAATAAAAATTAAATCATATCTCATAATCTAAAAAGAATTATGCCGCAAAAATTTCCAAATATGATATAGGGCACATAAGCATGCTATGATATAAAAATTGGAACATAATTTTAAGCATACCAAAAAGCTCAAGCAAATGTGAAAAAAGTCTTTCAATTCTGATATTAAACGTGTCTTTTTCAAAGGTTTAGTACCAAATGTATAAAGTAAATAAAAATTTAATATGAAAAATATAATTCCCTCACAAGAAATAACATATACTAGTAAAAAAAAAATAACATATTCTAGAAGTACAAGATTTTTCTATCGAAAAATCTAGTAAAGACAACATTTGGGTGTACGTGTAAGATATAATAATACATGGTGTAATTTAGCAAATAACCCTCTTTTTAGGCAAACTAGCTCTTTTTAGTGGCATTTGAAAAGTGATAACAGTAACACATTCACATTCACATGCATTGAACTCATGCTAAAGAATTTCTTTTGACCCAAAAGAAAAATGACTTTTTCTATTTCATATGTAACTGCATTGAAATTTCTAAATTAAGTTTGTACAGATTAATATTCTTTAAAAGTTACTTAATTATATTAATTTGAGTTTGGCCAAACTAATAAATTATTCGCATTATAAGAACGCGTTTGGCCAGAGTGTACGGATGAATGAAAAAACTACACAAAATGCATAATGTTGTCCTTGAATTATCAAATTAATTCAATTCTGAATTTGGATTTGCAAAATATAGGATTATTCATAATATCTGGTGGGTTTCGGGTCAAAAGTAAATAGGATTCAGAATTTCTAATTGGAGATTAAGTGAACAATTAATTTTGAATTTTGTAATTTTTTTTAAATCACTAATATTGTATTCGTCCCTTTTAAATTTTTCGTAGCAGATTCGGACATTTCATAAATGTATTGTAATTCTATAACACATTCGTCTCTCCAAGATCCAAAATGATATAATGTATTTTGAATTTAATAGAGACGAATGTATTATAATATATTGATGAGAAAATACATTTATTACGAAAAATTTAAGACAGGTGAATGTGCAAAAGTTGACACATATATTGGACTAAAAGTGCAATTCACTTATATACAGATAATGTAAATAGTGCATTCAGATCCTGAAGCACCCAGCATTAATATCTCCCCCACCCTCTATTAATATAGCGAACACGAAATGTCCACATCCTCTGTACAATATCACCATTTATAATCAGTGAAGCAGACCAAAAAAATTAACGCAGAAATTAATGGAAGGGGTTTCCGCGACTGTATACAAAGGAATCAAAGGTTACTGGCGGCGGAAAGGTTACGAGCGTCTAAGCGGCGGCAATGGTCGGAGTAGAAAGATGCGCGCGGCTGAGCTAGCAGACGGTTGCCCCCAGCGGCGGCGGAGGCGTTTCTGGCGGATAAAAGTAACGCCGCGTTTGAAGCTGAAGCTTCGGTTCTCCCCGAAGAAACTTTTGATTAGATTTCGAGACGGGTATGTGAATATGATGATGAAAATTGCTAATGCGGGAATGAGCGGCGGCGGATTTGGTGGCGGCGGCGAATTTGGAATGCGGCCGGTGAAAGAGTACGATGAGCGGATGATTGTTGAGATCTACAAATCAATGTTGATGGCGCAGGGGAAATTGGTGCCCTGCGACGCAGCGAAAATAAACTCCGGAATTACTTGCCCACGGTAATAAATTTATTTACAATTAAATAAATTAATAGGTGCTGCTGTGAGTGTGAGTGCTGTTTATATTTCAATGTCCTGTAATGTCAGATTAATATAATTTTAGTTTGAATTATAATTTCCTTTATTATTATTTATCAATTAAATTTTCTTATTAAAGCATTGAAAATGAGGGATGCAACACTCCTAAAAGTCACTCATTGTCTTTATTGGTAACTTATCTGGAGTATACAACTCTACAAACAATATTACTATTTTTGTTTTCTGGTTGTTGGGACATTGAGGCTCCGTATGAAAGTAGTTTGACTGGATTTTTTATCTTGCTTAAATCGAGTCAAACTTCATTAAGTAAGGAGTTTGAATAGATCTCAGTCGAAATCTAGTTTCAACACAAATCGAAACCTACGAAACTCTAATTGAAACCAACAATATTATTGATTTGTCATTTGTCATCTCTTTTTCACACATACACAAAGTTCTTCTACCACCTATTTTCTCCTCCAAATAGTGCCGGCCCTAGACATTCGGGGGTCCTAAGCGAATTACAAATTTGGGGCCCTTGGTTATAAAAAAATATAATCAATTTATTTTTTTAAAGGTAAAAATATTAATTAAATATTAACATATTATATTCTCTTAACATATTATTTTTTAGATAGATAATAAAATATAACATATTAATTTTTACATAGATAATTAAATAACAAACTTATTTAACTTTTAAAAGATTCAACTGTGAATTTTTTTGTATAATGATTAATATTAAAAATATTATTTTAGCCGATGCAGATTTTGCAAGTATATGCACATCCTTAACTCTATTTCATTCTTTTACAAATATCATAATTGATTGCTTGACTTTATTTCATTTCGTGACATTATTAACTATATTAATTATATATTATCATGTAAAGGAAAAGTTATACATCATTTATAAAAAGATACACATACATATAAAAATATGGACGGGGCTAAACCAATTTTATTGTGGGTGAAATTCTTTTTTACAATATACTAAGTTAGAAAGTAATAAGCAGAAAAATCATATTATAAAGAAAAAACTGTATTCTTTTTATAATAAATAAGAAATAATTTTTTTTAAAGCACTTATTAAGGAAAAAATTGACAATAAATCATTAAATAAGAAAAAAAGGATTAAAAGAATAATTACGACGATGGGGAAATAAAAAGGACGAACATTATTACAAAAAAAAAAGTTAAATAACTTAAAACAATCAAAATATATGAAAAAAACTCAACATTGGGATTTGAACCTTAGACCTCCCACTCATTAAAAGAAAATCTTACCAAGTGAGCCAAGATACATGTTATGAACATACAATTAATAAAATTAAATATATTTAACTCTTTAATTTTCCTAAGGCCTATATATAAATTTTGGGGTCCTCCGAACCGGAGAACCTAGGCGCCGGCCCAAGTTGCCTAGCACTTGGGCCGGCACTGCCTCCAAACCTCAATAGTCAAACTTCAATCCAAATCACATCCCAAGTTTTAAAAACCCACTAATTATTTATTTAAGGATATTTCACTATATCAATATTTCATTTCGTTACTCAAATCGAGTTTCAAAGTATCGCCAAAAACTCTCAAACCACTTTTTGAATCTAAACCGAGAGAGAACCCAGTCAAACTACTTTCATAACTTATTTTGTCATGCTCGCTCAAGTCTAGCACTATATTTTCTGATTTGTGAGTCTAATCAAAATTATTATGGCTCATAAATCAAGTGATTTATTAACCAATATTTGGAAGAAAGAATGTAATAATTATTACAGTTTACAAGTATATTTGTAGTGTAATTGAATGGTTGTGGCCTGAATGAATGCTAAGATTTCTAGTGATAAGAGGAAGTATAAATCTTGATAAAAGGTTGATGTATTTTGATTCGGCCAAACTCGTTTAATTATAAAGTAAATGTATTATATATATCATCTAGTTTTTAATTTTTTAGAATATTTAATCAACCACAAGACAAATATATAACGATACTTACATGTTTTGAATTATCAAATCTGATTTGAGATTTAATTTTCCTTTTGATTTCATCAAGTTGGAATTTCAACTTTCGTGATCGTATACTGGAAAATCTGTGGGTGAGCCGCTTAATGATCTCATTTTCCAGTTTATTTTTTACTTATTCAGTGACAAAAAAAATTATATTCCATATGGTGTCATTTAATAGATTCATCTTAAAAAAATTTGGGTGGTTCTATAAAAAAATTGAATATAAATATTTGTGAATAGCTTTATATGTAAAAAATGTGACATCAAAGTGGTATGTTTATTGTGCATTTAGACGAGAGTAGTTATTGCGCTATCACAATTAAGATTATGTTTTAGCGACGATCTTACTTTTAAATCTAAATGAGTTCCAATAGTGGAAAATTTCACCTAGATTACGTTGGGGAAAATAGATGGAAAATTAAGTAAAATTGATCCCATAATTAAAGTTTGATGACAAGTTTGTCCTACATATTTTCGGTTTGATAAATTTACTAAACAATTTACAAGTTTGAAGTAATTTCAATCTCAATTGGCCCGATTTTGCATTTGAGATTAACTTTGACTAGGTATAAAAGTTTATATGCATTTTAACACCTAAACTTTGAGAAAAATTCAACTTTTTATAGGGAAAAAGCATTATACGCACATGTATTTTGAGAAGCCTGCCCAAAATGGACCTCTATTATTTTTTTTTTATAAGGAATTCATTAATCATTAGTGTTTTACAAATTGTTGCACACTTTCACTTTCTCCGTTAAAAAATTAAATTATTAATCCTATTTAATAAATTTTATCTATCATTATTGTAAGTCTTATAAAAAGAGATTTTTCAAAGATCCTATTTTAATTTTTCAAAGATCCTATTTGATTTTGGTGCATTATTATTATTCCCAGAATTTGGAAAACTAATTTTCTATGTGTTGTATTACGTTATCAATATAAAAACTGCATATTTTTGTTTTTATATTTTGCTAATTAAACACCACTAGTGGCTCCACGTTATAAGGTGGGCGTTGCATGGACCCCTGAAATTATTCTCCCAGCTTATTTATATATATATGTATTATGTGTGCTACATTAAATTATTTATATATATCTTGGAGGTAATCTATGCTTTTCTTTTAATTGACCTAATTAAAATTAAATCCTTAAATAAAAAGGGTCCATCTTTATTAGAGTTTGACAAATCTAATAAGTTAATAGTTACAAAGTGTGCATCAACACAAACTCTAATATTTTTATTTTTTATTTTGCAATTTGGAGCATACTAAAACGCTAATAATACTTTATAGGAATGGACACTATCTAAATATCAAGAGTCTCTTCAGTTTCATATAGTTGTTGGTTTTTCTTATTACTTCCTTCGTTCCATTTTTATTATTGGTACAGTTGATCAGTCAACTTGACTAAATTTATAAAAATTATAATAAATAATTTAATTAATATATTTCACTAATGAATTGATAATATAAAATGACACCATATATATTAATATTTAAAAAGGTTATATACCATAAATGTAAATAATTTAAAATGACAAGTCACTTAAACGATTTAAAAGTTTGATCGGGTACTGTAGCTAATGGAGTAAAAATAATGGGACGAATGGAACATTATATTTTAAATAATAATTAAATTTATAAGGACCTCGATGGAAAAAAATTCTAGCTCCTCCACTGGACACCACAAGATGCTAACGAAAATGATTCGAATCTGAGAATAATAATATGTGTGCGCAAAAAAAAAAAAAAAAAAAAAAAAAAAACGAGCTTAAAACTTAAATAAGTAGGCAGAGGTTTGACAATCAAATTAAGTTTACTTTAAACCCGCCGATACGTTAGGTGTTGCACTACATTGATAAGAGAGACGAATATGAAAAAAATGATCCATAAAAAGGATAAAAAGTGAGATTCAATCTTTTATTAATAAAATACAGTAGTAATTAATAGATCTGAAATTTTAGACATGATTTAAATTGATACGAAGTTTGATTGTTAGAGTTCATGAAATAAAAATAGATAATAATATGTCAAATCAATAATACTTCATATTACAATAAATAAAGACCTTAAATTGGATTAGAGAGGATTAGATCAAACCATTTCAAGAAATAATTCTTATTTTTGGGAGAACAAAAATTTGACTAGAGTACAATGACTAATGAAGAGAGAGTACAAAAATGGTCACCCGTATTTAATTTAAACCCAATAAACAATTGCGCCATTCAGGCCGCGTGCGTCAATTTTTGGTTTAAATATATCTCATTAAGTAAAGAGTTTAAATATATCTCAATCGAAATTCAGTTTCAGCACAAATCGAAATCTACAAAACTCTAATTGAAACCAACAATATTATAGATTTGTCATTTGTCATATTTTTTTAACACGTATACAAAGTTCTTCTACCACCTATTTTCTCCTCCAAACATCAACAGTCAAACTTCAATCCAAATCACATCCCAAGTTTTAAAAACCCACTAATTATTTATTTAAGGATGTTTTAATATATCAATATTTCATTTCGTTATTCAAATCGAGTTTCAAAGTATCGCCAAAAACTCTCAAACTAAACCGAGAGAGAACCCAGTCAAACTACTTTCATAACTTATTTTGTCATGCTCGCTCAAGTCTAGCACTATATTTTCTTATTTGTGAATCTAATCAACGGAATATTATTATGGCTCATAAATCAAGTGATTTATTAACCAATATTTGGAAGAAAGAATATACTAATTATTACAGTTTACAAGTATATTTGTAGTGTAATTGAATGGTTGTGGCCTGAATGAATGCTAAGATTTCTAGTGATAGAGGAAATATATATCATATATTATATATATCATCTAATTTTTTATTTTTTAGAATATTTAATCAACCAGAAGACAAATATATATCGATACTTACATGTTTTGAATTATCAAATCTGATTTGAGATTTAATTTTCCTTTTGATTTCATCAAGTTGGAATTTCAACTTTCGTGATCGTATACTGGAAAATTTGTGGGTGAGCCGCTTAGTGCTCTCATTTTCCAGTTTATTTAATTTTTTATTTGTTCAGCGACAAAAAAATTATATTCCATATGGTGTCATTTAATAGATTCATCTTAAAAATATTTGGGTGGTTCTATAAAAAAATTGAATATAAATATTTGTCAATAGCTTTATATATATGTAAAAAAATGTGACATCAAAGTGATATGTTTATTGTGCTTTTAGACGAGAGTAGAGTAGTAATTGCGTTATCACTTAAAATTATGTTTTAGCGACGATCTTACCTTTAAATCTAAATGAGTTCCAATAATGGAAAACTTCATCTAGATTACGTTGGGGAAAATAGATGGAAAATAAGCAAAATTGATCTCATAATTAAAGTTTGATGACAAGTTTGCCCTACATAATTTTGATGCGGTAAATTTACTAAACAATTTACAAGTTTGAACCAATTTCAATCTCAGTTGGGCCCCATTTTGCATTTGAGGTTTACCTTGACTACGTATAAAAGTTTATATGCATTTTAACACCTTAACATTGAGAAAAAATCAATTTTTTATAGCGAAAAAAGCATTATACGCACCTGTATTTTGAGAAACCTACCAAAAACCCTCCTCTATTATTTTTTTGATAAGGAATTCATTGGTGTTTTAAATTGTTGCACACTTTCACTTTCTCCGTTAAAAAATTAAATTATTAATCCTATTTAATAAATTTTATCTATCATTATTATAATTCTTATAAAAAAAAGATTTTTTAAATATCTATTAAAGTAATTAGATTTTTATGAATTTTGAAAAAAAAATCTTTTAAATATATTAGATTTTATTTATAATATATATAAATTAAATAATATTTTATATAAAATCTGAAAAAAAATTTATTTTTTAATATTATCTAAATAATATTAATTCTATTTAACAAATCATAAAAAGAAGAAACAAATACAAATACTAACCCCCTTAACTCGGATGCAACCCAGACCATCGTCAAAGATTCTAGGCCTCCACGACCTGGGTTGGCAACCACGGCCTAGGACCGACAGACCAAGGCCACTAGCGGTCTGGGTTGCATGGGGGTGGGGGGAGGGGTGTTAGGATTTGTATTTTTTTTTTTATTTAGGACTATGCTAGCATCACAGTCAAGCATCACAACAAAATATAGAATTGCAAAAAAAATCCATAACTAATCATCAAATAAAAATAAATCCCCATAATATAAAATTACAAAAAAAAAAAACCTATGACTAATCATCAAATAACAATAAATCCTATTTATAAAATAAACCCTAAACCCTAAATCAAACCCTAAATTAAATATTTTGTCATAAACCCTAAATTATAGGCATTACAAATACTTTTAAATTATGAGTTTATATTTTTATTGTAATTTTCGAGATATTTTATATTCAAATATTGATAAATGATAAATTAACATTTGGAAAGTAATGAATTATTTTTATACGAGTAATATCGTATAATTTAGGTGTTCTTTTATAATTTTTTAAAGTTGAGATATTTTTTAAATTTTTTTAATATATTTTAAGATTTTTAAGTTATAGAATGTCACATCATAACAAAATCTAAATTTAGTGGTAAAAGTTGCAAAAGATTTCCACCGTACAAATTTGTGGGAGTGAAAATTGCAAAAGATTTTCACAAATCAAAATTGTGGGGGTGAAAGTTGAAAAAAGGGAAACCGACTAAACAAGTTGCCACATGTAACAAAATTTCTCCAACCAATTAGATTTGGCTTTACATAGACCGTGAAATAATGGGCTGTGATATTGTCATTTTCCTTTTATTTATTATAATAATTTTAATTTTTTTGTTCTTCTATACTATGACTATTTGATTTTGGTGCATTATTATTATTCCCAGAATTTGGAAAACTAATTTTCTATATTGTGTTGTATCACGTTATCAATATAAAACTGCATATTTTTGTTTTTATATTTTGCTAATTAGACACCACAAGATGCTACCGGAAATGATTCGAATCTGAGAATAAAAAATATGTGTGCCCAAAAAAAAAAAAAAAAAGGAGCTTAAAACTTAGATAAGTAGGCAGAGGTTTGACGATCAAATTAAGTTTACTTTAAAGCCGCCGATACGTTAGGTTGAGAGAAGCTTTTAGATAATATATATTAATTGTTGGTAGTGCAGTCAGATCATCCAAGATACGTTCATTAAAATTGACCTTCCTGTTTGAATATAGTCCAATCAAATTTTGCTTAACAATTTCATTTTCTGCTAGATGTGGTGGTCTATTGTCTTGTCCCCTCCAGCATATAATGCAATGGCATAAATTATGTTTGGATCATGAAAGTTTTATTTGGATGGATTCTGGCTCGATTTTGTGGGTCTCGATTTAAAAAATATGGTTTGGATGGTTTTGGTGAAACATATAAAACTTCATTTGATTTTGGACGTTGAGTTTTGTGATTCTGAAAAAGTTGAAACCCCACTTGAATTGATTTTGAATGTTGGGGTGTAGGAAAATAAGTAGGTGGTAGATGTCAAATCAATGTATTTTTTAGAGAGTTTGAGGGAAAAAAAGATGATATGTGTCATCATTGTTTTATGGGTTTTAAGAGTTTTCATATAGATTTATGAATAAATTTATTCAAAGTTTCATGAGTCTGACGAAAAATTATTTGAAGGTTCTGACATGATTTCTCAAAACCTGCAAAATTGAACTAAAACTCATTCACATAGAGCCGAATTGACTCACAAACCATCAACCATATGGGACATAAAGAAACAATAAAGGTTAAATTTCTAGTATACGAAGTCACTTCAAACTCAATTTAATAAATTATGAAAACTTATGTGACTCTGTTTGTGATAATTTACTCTCTATTTTTTTTTTTTCAATGATTTAACCTCTTTCGATATACGTAAGACACATTAAGTGGTAATCTCTCTCAACGGGGATTTAAACTTGGGTTCGCTACTTTGTGATGGCTAGTCTTTTTACTAGCTCAATCACCTGTTGGTTGACAATTACTCTCTTGTTATGCATACCAGTTTATTTTCTTATATTACTACTAATGTGACATTTTACTCCATATATTATTTTATGCAAACATGTTTACTTTCTTAAGGGCAATTTCATATTTTTACGCTAGGGGTGGGCGCGGGTCGGGTATTTAGGGAATTGGGTATTTCGGGTTGGGTACCCAACCTGGCGGGTAGTGAATTTTCACATCCAAAACCCGACCCGATCTGGCGGGTACCCGAAAATTTTGGATATTTCGGGTATTGGGTTTCGGGTACCCGAAATTTCACTCTTTATATATATATATATATATATATATATATATATATATATACATATATATATATATATATATATATATATATATGTATGTACAAGACATAAAAGCATAAAAAAAAAATTAGAAACCGTATTTTTCAAATTCTAGACAACCAAATAAGTATGATTAAAACTTAAAACAAGACAGTTATTTGAGATATTAACAGAAATATCACCTTGAATGAAGATTCGAAAGAACCCTAAGTCAAAAGATCCAATCTTGGAGCCACCAAGTAACGTAAATCTATAGAAAATTTCACTTTCTTTATGAATAAATGTGCTGCTAATTGCTAAATAGTTGTTGGGCCAAAATTTTTTTTTTGTTAAATACCCGAACGGGTCCCGAAATACCCGTTCGGGTGTGAGTCTAATACCCAATATCCAACCCAAAAATATATTTCGGGTTCGAAATGTCAAAAAACCCCATTTTTTGTCCCAAATGAAAAATACCCAAATGGGTCGGAACGGGTCCCAAAAAACCCGACCCAAACGTCCAACCCTATTTTACGCAATAATTTTTACGTCCACTTTCATTTTTTGTCTAGTGAACTATACTCTCTACTAGCAAAAGGAGGTTAATCAACCCTTTAAAATTCACATAATGATTAATTGTTTTTTTCAAATTATAAGGAGTATACGAGATAATCAGGTAAATGAGAATTACCCCAGTTTTTTGTTTATTATAAAAACATTAGGAATATGTGTGTATTGTAGAAGCATCGAGAACCACATTTTTTTTTTCTAATTTTAATACAAATACTCTAGAATTTTTTTTTTGAGAAGAGTGATACATTGTTACGTCAATCGTTACATCAGAAACTATATTCAAATATATTTCACTTACTGTTGGTGTACAAGATAATTAACAACCTATGCTAGTATTAAATTACATAAATGCCTACATTAGTGGGAATTGAATTAATGATCTCTTGGTCATGGGATTCGGAAAATTTTTGTCCAAGCCTGGCTTGGCCAAACCCATCCAACCACCAAGCAAGTGTATTGCACTTCCTTTGTGATTGATCACTCTCCTGGGAGCTACATCCAATCTCAAAGCAAGTGTATTGCACTTGCCTTGTAGTTATTTTGGGTTCGGCCAAATTCGGTGTGGGTAAGAATTTCACATAGGATTCAACTTTGCCATCAGGCTAGGCCTCCTCGACTGGATTATATATATTTATGTTTCAGTAAATTTCAGCCCAATATAGTCCCACTTTCTTGGGCTCTATGACATTTTGGTCTCACTTTTTTACTTAGACAGGATTTAATGTTAATCTCGCGTAAGTAAATCATTATTAACACAAATCTATGATAAACTTAATCTAAATCCTGTTTGCTACGAGTTTACAAATTAGCGCATCATAATAAGCATAACCCGGCCCAGAAACAACTACTAGATAATTTGAAAACTGTTTGGGCTCGGTTTCATTATAAATTTAAAAAAAAGTATGAACAACAATTTTCATTTTATAATTTTTTATGTTCAATCTTAACTCAATTCGGAAAGCTAAAAGGTACTCCATCAGTTTCAAATTGATTGACACATTACTTGTTTTCATACAGATTAAGAAACCTCGTAATGAATCACATTTCCTTGGTAAAAATGTCAAAAATATCCTCTTTAATAATTGCTATCACTTTTATGATGAACTACTTTATATGTATATATTTCTACCCTTTTTTTTTTATTGGTAACTCTTGAGAAATTGTGAGTTAAAGTTGAGAATAATCATGAGAGAATCTTACAATTTATGCAGTTTAATAGGGTAATGGATTGGGACTAATGGGTAATTGCTAGTGTTACGCTGCTGGCAGTCAGGCCCATTTCTTTAGATGGGCTTTCTGTTCCAGCCCATATTGAATCGCCTAAAGCCCTAAACAGAACACAATCAAACTTGGTCAAAAATGGGTCGCTTGATACAATAAAAATGGGTTGGGCTGGAAATGGGCCAAATCATAAATAGGTTGGATCGAATCAGGTTAACTCGTTTATTGTATATTAAATTTGTATGTTTTTCTAATTTAAAACTAAGAAAAGAAAGTACCACACTTATAAATAATATTGAAATATAACTAAATGAATCGGTTAGTATGAATAATTTAAATTATATGAAATAAGAAAAGCTCACCACACTTAAGATTTCTTTTTTCAAATTTTTAACAATATAATTTAATATTTTTATATTTCTATTTATATGAACTCAAATATATTTAATCATTTATATCACAACTAACTTTTTTATGAATTTAGGAGAGAGAAATTAAATATTATTATTGAGTAAAAAATAATTAGTTAATTGTTAACTAATATTAGATATAGTTAAGTGTATTTCATATGACCCGTTTGTGATCTGTTTATAAACTCATTATTGATCCATATAAGTATTTATAAAATTCAACACAACTCAACCCATTAACAATAAGAAAAACATGAGTTGGGCCGGACCGGTCAAGGGTCAACCAATGAGTCAAAACCCTCTTTGCCACCTATAATTCCATATGTTAAATCCATATATTTTAAATTAATTAGCATATTTGGGTTACAATGTAATTTTTTTCAATTTGGCTCTTTTGGTTAGGAAGCTCAAGAGTCACCAATGATATTACTACATCCGTTTCATATTAATTGACACATTATTATTTTTTACACTTATTAAGAAATCTCATAATTATATAATTTTTGATTAAAATGTCTCAATTACGTTTTATAATGATGGAAAGAAGCCAAATAATTTGAAACAAAAAAATTTGAGAAATATGACAATTAATAGGGATAATAATCATTAAACACGATATTTTTGACATTTTATAAAAAAAATTGATTAGGTTTCTGAATTATGTGATAATAAAGAATGTGTCAATTATTTGAAACAGAGGTGTATTTAATAGTGTAATTTTACCATTGATTGAGTAATTAACCAGAGTAGCTTGAGCAACAACGGCTACCTTAGAACTTTCGGCATACTGAAACCTTTTATGTTTTCTCAAAACAAATTAAACAAAATTGTATGGTTTTTTTTTTTAAAATAAATTTCATTTCATACTTAATACGGAACAACAAAGTCAAAAAGAGAGGAACCTCGTAAAAAAAGTGTGTGCATGAGTTTACATTTGGATACATGCTTGTATGCACAAGCAACTGATCTTAATGATTTCGTATAAATTATTTGTGGAATCATAATCAAACATCATTATTGTAAAAATATTTATTGGATATACATAAATTTCGTGATATTATGAAATAAACGGGTCAATTATTGTCATTCCATTGGTAACTAAAAAAATGTAATCCAATAAAAACCAAAATGATGGGGTAGTAAATATTATCAAAACCTCTTTTAAGTATTTTGTTAATGCTGATTATGTCATTTTAATTTTTTTTTAATTATTTCCAATTTTGAAAATTAACATGATTTTACCAAAATATGTAAGATGTTTTGGTATTCTAGATATAAAACTATTTTGCTTGATGATGTTTTTGTGTCACTGGACGTCTGGACCTTAGTTAAATCACTTTTACAATATATAAACTAAAAACCTTTTACAACATGAATTTTCCGAAAATTTTTAAGGTACTTTTAGCAATCCAAATAAAATAACTTATGGTTAATGCGGTTTGATTTGACCTTCACTATAATCAGTTTTAAATGTGCAAATTCCAAAACGTAAAAAGTTAACATGAATAGCCGAAATTTATTTTCTTACTAATATCCTCTCATATGATGCAAAACCGGAAAATTGCTTTTTTGAAACTATAGGATATGCTAACTTGCGATACCATTGGAAACGAAAATGCACATTTGGTACTATAGGATAGGTTTTCATTGCAATTTTGGTACCAAATTCAATTTGTCTACAATTTTAATGGCAATTTACCCCATATGAAATGCATAATGTTCAATTTACCCCTTTATAATTTGGGAAAAAAATCAATTTACTCCTTTATAATTTGGGAAAAAAATCAATTTACTCCTTTATAATTTGGGAAAAATCAATTTACCCCCTTCAGCCGGAGAGTGTAACTCACTTGTCGAAATCGAGAGTAGACATACAAATTATATTATAACATTGGGGAATAAATTGCCATATCATAACACAGGGGGTAAAATGCCACGTTATCATAACAAAAGTGGATAAAGTGCCGCCTATAAAAATATCAGGGAGACGATGTGAAACTTTAACAAAATTTCAAGGGGTAAAAAATGCTCTTTTTAAAACCATGAGTGGGTAAATTGAACATTATGCATTTTATAGGGGCTAAATTATCTTTAACTTTGGGGAAAGATTGAGTTTGGTACCAAGTTGCAATGAAAACCTATCTTATGGTACCAAATTTGTATTTCCGTATCCAATGGTACCAAAATTACAAGATGGTATGTCCTATGGTACCAAAATAACAATTTTTTCGATGCAAAACAGTATGAAAAAACTCATCTTTAATATTTTTTTAATTAAGTGTGAGTTTGACTCAGCCGTGGGAAAACTTCTAAATATCTATTGTAATTTTTAAAGTGTTTGATTTTGATAATAAAAATTACTTTTGGTCAATGTCATAATCACTTTTGAGATCTCCAGAATAAGGGTGAGTTTGGCCCAGCGATTGTAGCTCTTAAAAGCACTTATAAATTTCTATTGTAATTTTTGAAGTGTTTGACCCTGATTATTAAAATTACTTCTGCTTAATCGTGATTTTCATGGTGTTTGGCCCCCAGGATCATAATTACTTTTGAGATCTCGAGAAGCAAAAAATCAATTTATTATAGAAGCTACTAAAGTGTTACTTTTGCAAAAGCTATTATACAAAAGCAATTATTCTATAATTAATTTTTATTATAATCAATTATTACCAAAATCAATTTTAGTAAAATTAATTCTCCTATAATTGATTTTCGAATCGCTAGGCCAAACTCACCCTAAATATCGACTTATTTTAGAAGCTTTTAAAGTATTATTTTTGCAAAAACTATTGTACAAAAATAATTACTTTTTACCATAATTAATTATTGTCAAAATTCATTTTAGTAAAATTAATTTTCCTAAAATTATCTTTCGAACCTCTAGTCCAAACTCACCCTAATATTTTTGGAAGAAAATCTCTACCAAAAAGGATAAGCATTAAACTCCAATAAAAAGTTACAAAATCCGAATTAAAAGAGTCTCAATTTCCATAGGACATAAATTTTCAGTTACCAAATACCAACTTTTTCATAATAAAAATTCTTAAAAAATAAATAAATATTAAATATAGAAAAAAAAAATCGGATGAAGAAGATGATGTATTCCCAAAACATGCATGTGTACAGTGAGGATGTGTGTATGTATGTGTTGACAGAAGACAAGGACAGCTGGTCCTTCTATTATGTCACATTTTTTAGTAAAATTAACAATCATTTAAATTTATAAATGGGAAAAACATTAAATGACGCACTAATTAATTTTCGTACTTTTTTGTCAATATATTAATAACAAAATCTAGAAAAAAAAAAAAAGATGGTTTTGGCTGTGTATTTTTTCCTATGGTCGAAAACTCAACAAACAACAAACAAAAGCCCAAAAAAAAACAAAAAAAAGAAAAAGTAAATAAACCCCCACTCAAAAACTCTTCTCCCCCTCTCTCTCTCTACAGTTGTGCTTTGCTTCTTCACCTTCCCCAAAGAGAGAGAGAGAGAGTGTGTGTATGACTGAGTGACTGCGACGCACGTCGGCGCAGATTAGCATTAACCCCTTCTCTTTATCCTCACCCATTAATTGATTCGTTCGTTCTCTCTTTTTTTCTAGAGGGAGCCCTTCGCTTTGTTCTCACGGCATACCATTAGAGAGAAAAAAGTAGTTTTATAATCGAAAAGCAAAGCACAAATTGCCCAATTTATTTATTGTTTTGTTTTTCGTTTCTCTTTCAGAATTGTGTTTTTCCAGTCACTCTGGCGGACCCTAGAGGAACCCTAGCGTTCCTCCTCTCCTCGGTTTCATCCGATCGTTTCGATTTCAAATCGAGGAAAAGAAAGCAGAAATTATTCTACAGAGGAACGACAATGGTGTGGGTTATGACATTTTCGTGGTTTTTCTCAGCGGCAATGGTGATGGTTGTACTATCCCCTTCACTGCAATCATTTCCTCCAGCGGAAGCAATTAGATCTTCTCACGTCGATTCCACATCCACGCATTCGTTAAACAAATTCTCGTTCCGAAGAGCCCCTGTATTTCGCAATGCAGATGAATGCCCTATTTCGAAATTAGAGAAATCCAGCGTTTGCGATCCGTCTCTTGTTCACGTAGCGATTACGCTCGATGTTGAGTATCTGCGTGGTTCAATCGCCGCCGTCCATTCGATTTTACAGCATTCTAAGTGCCCGGAAAGTGTGTTTTTCCATTTTTTGGTCTCGGAAACGGGTCTAGAAACCCTAGTTCGGTCAACTTTTCCTCAATTGAAGTTTAAAGTGTATTATTTCGATCCGGAAAGAGTACGGAGCCTGATTTCAAGCTCCGTTAGGCAAGCACTTGAACAGCCATTGAATTACGCTCGGAATTATATGGCGGATCTTCTGGAAACCTGTGTGACCCGGGTTATTTATTTGGATTCGGATCTGGTTGTGGTTGATGACATATGGAAGCTCTGGAATACAAATTTGGGGAAAAAAACAATTGGCGCACCGGAATATTGTCACGCGAATTTCACGAAATATTTCACGCAACAATTCTGGTCGGATTCTAGATTTTCCGGCGTGTTCTCGGGTCGGAGCCCCTGCTATTTCAATACGGGTGTGATGGTGATAGATCTGGGTAAGTGGAGGCGTTTCGGTTTCACGCGCCGCATTGAGCGTTGGATGGAGATACAGAAAACGAGCGTGAACCGGATCTACGAGCTCGGGTCGCTTCCGCCATTTCTTCTAGTCTTCGCCGGACACGTGGCGCCGATCGAGCATAGGTGGAATCAGCATGGATTAGGTGGAGATAATGTGCGGGGGAGCTGCAGAGACCTTCATCCTGGTCCAGTGAGCCTGCTACACTGGAGCGGAAGCGGAAAGCCTTGGCTACGGCTCGACTCGAAGCAGCCGTGTCCCCTAGACTCTTTGTGGGCCCCCTTCGACTTGTACGGACATTCATCATGAAATTACTTTCTTCTCCCTCCTGTAACACCTCCTTCCGCCGGTAAATTCCTCCAGTGACTTCTATTTTTATATTCTTTTTTTATTACATTTTCTTTCTTTTTACATTTTTCATTATCAATTATTTTCATTTTGCTTAATTATTGATTCCTTCTTTTAGACTATTGGTGTATTTTGATTATTACTTCATTACTGTCATCAGCCATTTGTATTCTATTCTGTTCTATAATTACTCTCTTGAGAATAAAAAAAAAAAAAGAGAAAACAAGAATATTACTCCAGAAATTGTTCCCTCGTTTTCTTTAAGTTGTAATTTATTTATCGTTATGTGTATATTTTTTTAAATATAATTAAAATTTGAAATGCCGGACCGACAATTTAACAATGTATAATCTATTTGATACTTTGATTCGAGGTATGGGACTGGAATTTTTTTTAGTAGGGACAGAACAAAAAGACGAAATTGCCTATGAATACAGCAAAATTAACAAGCATAAAAATTGATGTTGTCGGCCTACTTGCGTATAGTTTTGTAATTTCCCTACAATTGTTTTGAATTCCTCTGTTATATATATTCTTGTTTTCTATTTTGGTGTTTATTATTAAAATGTCATTGTGTAGAGGAATATATCACAGCTGGACTTAGTGGGTGGGCCCACAATGAATATGATTGTTGAATTGTATTTTAGTATGTAGCATTGAAATATTTATTAATTTATTTTTGGTGGGAAATAGTGGTAGGGCAATATATAGGGTATGTGGTACATGTTATAAAGGTGTGCTTTTCTTGTTGGTGAGAAACAAGAAATTTGCTCTCTCCACTTTGAGAGGTTCACTTTTGACTTGTTTTTAGTTATTTGTCATTCACTCAATGACCCTAATTTTTAATTTAAGAGCTAACATATGAATTTCTTTTTACATTTTTGCCCTAGAAAGAAGCTAAGTAATGACAAAGAATGTGTCACAAAAATAAAATAAAATGCTTAATTTGGATATCCTATAAAAGTTTTTCCCTATCGGCGGGTTAGTTAACACGTAGACCGCCTATGTTTCGCTTGCAATCTACAATCGAACTCGAACAAATTCAACAACCAAAGCTACCCGTAGTCCAAATGACGCGACGACCTCCTAAAATATTTAGTTATTAGTACTGAACAAGCGAATCATCGGTCTCGTAAAAGGAAAAGGTCGTCTTATTGCCTAAGTCGCACACGTTTAAATAGAATAAGTACACGGTGTACATTTTTGACATTTTGGAGTTATATTTCTAACATTTTGTACTATCGAATTGCATATTTTTGGAATTACGATTGGCATTTTGCGTTTTAATAGGATGCATTTGGCCAAATAATATGCAATTCGAGCTACTATTTGCTAAAATGCCAAAAACTCTTATTCGTAGGTATTTAAATAACAAACAATCATATTTAGAAGATATTAAATAACAAAATAATGCGTAGGATAAATAATAAGAATGGGTTGCATGTTATTAATAATTATTGGATACAGAAATTATTTGAGCTTCACCCCTTCAGGAGATTGCAATGTTTGTTTTTGTTTTAGTTTTTGTTCTTGTCTTTCTTGAATGAATGCGTCAGAATTATTATTTATAGAAAGAGATAAAGCTTGAATTCTTGCTTTGCCGGCTGTAATTGTATGTATTTATACAAGAAGTTAAAAAATGATTTCAATTTTATCGGTTGGGTGTATGATCATATATGATGATGTTTATCGATTCACAAGATTCATTTAGGAACAATAATGGTGTTCATGCGGTTATCTTGTGACTTCAAACCCATTACGTCCCCTTTTGTCAAATTTGATTTAAATTTGACTCTTCTTTTGTTAAGATCTTTTAGAAATGAAAATTCTTATCGGGTACATGAAAATTGTATTGATTTAATGGTTTCAAATTTATTAATTACATCATCATATTGATGATAAAGTTGAGTTTTCAATATTGATGACGTGATTGATTTTAATCACAAAGTTTATACTATTGTGATTCCTGATTTTTGTAGCAATGTAATTATACTGAACATACATTTAGTCATTTAACTTTCACATAATTTTAATTTTAATATGTTACATAACAAATTTTATTGTCTAAGTCAATGCATAACAAGTCTCGTCTTCTAACTTTCAATATGTTTCTATTTGCGTCCTATCCTATTATCTGAGGAAAAATTTGTAATTGAAAAACAATAATTGAAACTCATTAAAAAACGAGGAGCAAAATTTGTTACTATAGGACGAAAATTAAAACTTTCTTAAAGTTAAAGGACGAAATTTGTTATGTATCACATTAAAATTGAAATTATTTTAGCTCATGACCGTTTTTTAAATTTTGCCAATTCCTCTAGAAATGTCTAGGAATAATGTCAATTTATTACGAGTCTTTAACGGCTAATTGACTTTTTTGATAATTGATGTATCAAAATGGATTTTCACTACCAAATGTGTGTACTTTCGTAGAAATGGAGGCTGGTGTTTCTGTAGAAGGTTTGAATTAATACGACGTCGAATCAGGGACCAATCTTTCTTTTGTTGCGTATAAAGCTTCCAAAAGTTTAAACAAAAGGAACCGATTCCTTATGCCCTGGCATCACACGTGCCCCAGTTGCTTATGACCAGTTTGGTGTTTGGGAGAATCGTGAAGGTTTGTGAAATAATCTCGATTTACGTAAAATTATTTATTTTAGTTTTGAGAGAGTGATTTGCGAAATAAAGTAGGTGTATATTATTTTTGGAAGAGGTAGTAGAATGTAGGTGTAAGATTTGTATCAAATCATGTTTATTATGTGGGATAAAATGCGTAACAGATAAATTACATTATGTCAAATCAAAGTAGAATTTATATAGATTTAGTTTAGGGATAATAAAAATTGTTATTTGTTTTGCTTTTGAGAAAGTAGCTTGAGAAAATTGAGAGATGAAAAATTTATTTCCGAAAATAGAGAACATATTTATTTGACATTTCCCAAATACGATTTTTTTTGAAAAACACTAAACAAACAGGGCCTTAGCCTTTAGCTCTCTCTTAAATAAATCTCTGACTTACGGAAAAATTGAACCGTTTTAATGCACATCCTTCATTGATTACATCTTTATTATCTATTTTTTTATTTTTTTATTTTTTATTACGTAGCTGGCATAAATATATATCATTATCATTATCATTAGTATATTAATATTATGTATACATTATAAAGGTGATTAGGACTTACCATTTGACAGTAGCCCTACCCAGTATTTTTTTTATCAAGTATTCATGAAAAAATCAATCTGACTTTGACAGATTTGTTAAATTTATCCTAATCATCGTATAGCTTTTGAGGCTTTAATCTTCCGCTGTCGGTTAATTTGGGTATTAAATTTTAATTAGATGCTTCTAGAGATAACCATTTTTAATTAAAGTTTTGTGCTATAGTGTAGGTAGCATTTTATTAGATTTTATAGGATAGGACTGTTTTATAGTTACAGTCTGAAACAATTTTAATTAATTACAATCCATTTAATTTTTTGGGGAGATACGGATTAGGTCATTCATGTGGATTGTCTTGTGTTTCATTGTTGATATGCAGTGCTGAATGTGTGATTTGCATAAATTTCACCCCTTTTTTTAGTAATGGATAAAATCAAACTTTTTAGTTACACCAATCGGAATTTAAATTCGTCATGTATTGCATATATGAATTAAAATTTGCATACTTTTCTATCATTAATGCGGAAATATTTTTTTTTAATGTTTTTAAGTCAATTGAAATGAAATTATAATTAGAGAGAAGTTTATAATTTCACTTATTTCTTTTATTTCTTTTTTAATTTTTGAAAGTTTTGAAACAGTTGATTACCTGAAATGTACCATGAAAATGATATTTTAGTCCATAATGCAAAGCAAATTCTTTTACATTTATGAGAAATTTAATTGAAAAGATAAGAATGTGGCGAATAAATTAGATCGATAAATTATGATCTCTTTTCGATACAAACATATTAAGTGTGATTGATTATGTGAAAGTAATGATTTTTCATTTACACCCTTACTATTATTCCTTGGATTACTATTCTTTATTTTTTTTCTCAAAGATTCGTCTGTATCATTCTTCCTCATCTTCCTTCCACCTCCTTTCCCAAGTGGGCGTTGTTGCTCGTATGGGACCTTCAAGATCCCATCGCAGATGGAAGGTCTCACGATTGTTCTGGTCTAATGAATACGCAAACGTGTGGTTTCTATCATCGATCTTTCTCTTTTGTCTGCGACCTATGGTTTTAACGACTGGGATAAAAGCAGTAGTATATCATGTAATTTTTAAGATCTAACATATCAAATTGTATTGTAAGATGTCATTAGGGTTAAGGGGCTGAAGTGTCAAATTTTATTTTGAACAAATTAATTAGACAAGAGATTAATATCGGATTATGTTGACTATATCAAATTGACCCAATATTACACTTCTCTAACCACATGTGACATGACTTATTGGGCACCAATCACACATGATCAAAGTCTACCAAACATTCCTTAATTCTATGATTAACATGGATTAAA
Source organism: Penstemon barbatus (assembly GCA_003313485.2). Lineage (NCBI taxonomy): Eukaryota > Viridiplantae > Streptophyta > Magnoliopsida > Lamiales > Plantaginaceae > Penstemon > Penstemon barbatus. Next base: position 17,292,595 of record CM064877.1, on the reverse strand, counting down.
TCAAGTTGGGATAGAAATAAAATTTCACATGCTACAGATAAAATAAAGCTACTTCTTGACCAAGTAGTTTGGATAATCAAGAATTACTTAATAGAAATCTCCAATTTCTTTTACCCCATTGTCAAAGCGTTAGAGAAAAAATAAGCTTATTTCAAAGATAATACTCTCTCCGTCCCAAAGTTTTTTATCTCTTTAGTTTTGGCACGAAGTTTTAGACAGTTTATTAAAAAAATAAACTTTTAAAATTTTTTAAAAGAGAAAAGAAATTATATTTTGGGACGTTCCAAAATAAAAACGAAAGCGAAAAAAAGTGGGACGGAGGAAGTATGTAATATCTAATTAATTAAATTGAGATGTCGACTTGTCAACCATTACAAAGTGCTGAAAAGGTGCCACTGGCTGTCGTTTTAGCATGTGAGGAGGGGTTCTTTGAGGATGGGCACAAAAAAAGAGAATGCCTATGTAACTGTAAACCCCCAAACTTTACAGCTAGAAAACAGCAGTTGCTTCATTTTAAATGGGACCAATTTCACAATTTCATGGGCCCACAATAAATTAATTGCAAAATTACGGTGGCTTTCCTTAAAAAAAGAAATTGCCTATTGTTGCTTAATAGAAAGCCCTTTTTGCTTTTTGTTGCTGCATCAATTTTTATTTTTCTAAGAAGTTAGTTGCAATGATTTTAGTTAAAGGGTGAAACTTTGATTTATATATAGTATGTTTATGTTATAGAGTAAATCTCGTTTTTGTCCTCTTATGAATTAACTTTTACATTTTAGTCTCTTTTAAATATTTTGTAGCAGATTGATCCCTCTTATCAATGTAGTATATCACATTCGTCCCTCTTAAATTTTTCATATCAAATTCGTCCCTCTTATCAATGTAGTGTAACACATTAATCCCTCTTAAATACAAAATACATCACTTAAATTCAAAATATATTCTAAAGTGGACGAAAGTTGATATATTTTGTATTTAAGAGGGACCAATGTGTTACACTACATTGATAAGAGGGACGAATTTGCTACGAAAAATTTAAAAAGGAAGAATGTGTTATAAGAGGGACGAATGTGATATATTACATCAATAAGAAGGACCAATCTGCTACAAAAAATTTAAGAGGGACAAAAATGCTATTCACTCTATGTTATATTTATTTGGGGTTTATGTGATTTGAGTTCTCCCACTTCAATAACTAATTTTAATTTTTAATGTTTTCATAACATTAGTACTTCATTAGATAAGCACAATGGAGAACATGTTTCAAAGATAGAGTATCCTCCGTCACAAAAAATAAATAAATAAATAAATAAATAAAAATTGGAAGGTCTAAGGGGAAACAAAACCAAAAAAAAAAGGTTGGACTCGGTCCATTCAAAAATTAGAGTTCTTAATTCTTATAAACAAAATTTGAATTTTTCATTTTGATCATTTGCTCCAATATCTTGTTCTAGGGTAAATACAAGAAACACCTGTCTTATGCGAAATCTACATTATTGTCTAGAACACTCGTGTACTTTTAAAATTCTGCACGAAATTCTCAACATGTTCAAAGTCAGATCGACTTATTTCCAATGTTTTAAAAACCGGACCGGACATCGAATCGGTAGCCTTACTGGTTACTGGTTAGATCGGTTTAACCGGTTTAACCACTGGTTCAACCGATATGACGTCATTACAATATAATATTTTAATTTTAATTTTAATATATGTAATCAACTATTTAAAAAAAATATATTATTCATTTTTTCTAGTTTATTTCCATAAGCTAAATGTTTATCTCATGATCAATTATTTTTACTACAAAATTTGAGTTAAGAATGAATGATAGCAACAAAATTACAAATATGATAACATGATATCAACACAATAATTCAAATTATAATAAACATCATATCAAAAATAATAATTTTATTACTAATCACCTATGAAAAAGAGAAATTATTGATGAATTTTGTCATTAAATTATATAAAAAATAAAAATATTTGAAGTTTGTAAAAAAATGACTTTTCTAATGAATTTGATACTCAAATATATTTATATAACTTATTATATATAAGATTTTTTGTTTTTGTTGATTTTGTTTAATTCAAAGTGAAAAATAGAAGACGAGATTTGAGAGTATTGTTGAAGTTTAAAGGTCGCGGAAGAGAAATAAAAATCCGTAGCGTAAACTTTTTATTTTTATAAGTGAACCAGTGGTTCATTCGGTTCACTGGTTTACTGGTTTTACCGGTTTTTAACCGATTTTTTCCGGTTCAAACTGGTCAGGAACAAAGCTGGTTTTGAAGGATTAACCGGACCGAATTGGCAACTGGTTACCGGTTAAATTGGTCGAACCGGCCGGTCCGGTCCGATTTTTAAAACACTGCTTATTTCAAGAAACTAGTTCCAAAATAAGAAACTAATTTTAAGATATTTCAGATTAAGTTGTAGGGACCAACATAAAATATATTAAAAATAATTTCTTGAAATATGTCAATTCAAAATGACCTATTTTTCTATAAATTGGGAATTTGGTGCTAAATTTTAAAAAAGAGCAAAAGCATTATGTGCAATAAAAATTTTACTTCGTGCAAGTTAACATATATTTTTTTTTTTGATACATAACATATTTTGCATTTACCCCATTTTATATAACTTCCACCGTATGATTCGAGAACCAATCCACTGTCTGTTATTCTACATATTATTGAATTTTTATTTGATATTTTCTCTGCATTATTTACTATGTTTCCAAGATGCACGTTTTATTTTTAGCAGATGGTGAGGTATATTTAGCCCACCGGCCACCACTAGATGCCATAATAGGAATATTATATTGACACTAATATCCAAGTTGTATTCTTGTAGACCTTAAAATTAAAATGGGAATATTGTCCTAAAAAAATTAAATTAAACGGGAATATTGTTCTATAAAAAAAATTAAATTAAATGGGATTATGCTTTAACAGGCATGTTTCTACTCACTAGTCACTACATATTATTTGCGCGCAAAACTATGCTATACAACAATAAACCTTGTTGTACTTCACATCAGATATATATATTCATCAATTTAAATATACATAAGTTGCTATGTAATTGATAAAACTTCTTTTTATATTATTTGGGATTTTTGCACATCACCCCTAAAAAAAGTTTAATTTTCGCACTTTTCTCTCCTATGATTGAAAAAACATGACAGTACCCCCTAGAAGTTGATAAGTGAGTGCACTTAGCCCCCAGATCAATAATTTGTTGGATTTCAAAGGGTAGAAATGTAAATTTAGGGTTTAATGCAATAATTCTTATCTTTTGGGGGCCTAAGTGCACAAATTTAAGTTATTAACATTTCAAAGCATATTTCATAGAATTCTTTATTTTGACAATCACATTGTAATCTAATTTTAGTCTTATAACATATTTTTTATTTTAATTGTTTTACTTTCAAACTTCTTTGATTTGATTAAAATATTTTTAAAGTAGAGATTATTTATTTGTAACAAAAATAAATAAATAATTAGGACTAATGAAAATTTCATTTTTTTTAAATTTGAATTTTCGTATAAAAATATAACTAAATATTTTTTTTTAAATTGCAAGTCACATTTGGATATTTAAAATTTTGTGCACTTAATCCCCTAAGAGTTGTTTGTTATTGCAGAAAACCCCCTCAGTGACGTTTTTACCCTTTAAAACTTACTTAAAAATGACTAGGGACAAAGTGCACTAATTTATCAACTTATAGAGGACATTGTCATGTTTTTTTAATTATAGGGGGGAAAGTGCGAAAATGAAACTTTTCTGGAGATGACGTACAAAAATCCCTATTTTTTAAATTGATACCTTATCAGTTTAACTCTATTTACATATAAGTCGTATAGTTATGCTTCATAATATTTTTCGAATAAAGGGTTTTACATTATACAGTATAATAACATATTACGATTTTAAAAAGAAGTTATGTTGGTTTATCATTTTATCTATCTATAACAAATATGTTAAAGAAAAAGCATGTAAATGTTTAATAGATTCTACTTTTACAATTATAAAAGTAAGAAACTAAATTTTCATAATAGTCAATTTATTTTCAGAATAGGCCCGATTTTACATTTCGCTCCTATAAAACACACCTAAAATGCCAAGAATGCCCCTCTTCATCCTCAAGGTAGCTCAAACCTCAAGTTCCCTAACTGACTCCCAACCGGAGGGTAAATAAAAACCGTAAGCAATGAAATCACAATACAAATAAGTCCAGACCAAACATACACGATAGTCGGTATCTTCCCTTTCTTCCCCATCAAACCTTTAGCAAAAGGGTATAAATGAGAAAGCACCCAAAAGCTAAAGAACACACCTCCAAGTAACTTGCTCCATTGTGGAAATGGACTATAAATCGTCCTAGAAACAGCCACCGCAATAGCAATCATGTTGAACATAATAATCGTAATCGGTGGAATCATCAAAGTAGTCCATCTAAACTCGTACAATTCAGCGAACTCGTCTTCTCCATCATCCGGTGCCGATGATTTTGATGTCAATGTGAATGAGATTTCAATTCCAGCAATCACTTTGAGTAGTCCTTGAACCACAGCCGCGGGATGCGCACTAGTTCCACCGATCAACCAAAATTGCTCGTTTCTCCACCACTCGTGTAGAGTGATCCCCGACCATTTGATTTCCAAGAGTGCCAACATGCAAAGAGTGAGTGTGATGGTTAATAAGAGCACTAGAAAAGCTACGTCAAGAGATTGAACGATGAATTTCCCCGAGAAGAGCGAGAGTGCGGGTAGAATGCAATAAACGAGCAAGAACATCGAGGTGAATGGGTATATTCCAACGTTGAAATATGCGACTCTTTGAAGGAACTTCATTCTCGGACTTGCGAATAAGGCGTTGTTTCTTGAAAAGAAGATTTCAACCGAGCCCGTGGCCCAACGGAGGACTTGGTTAAGCCGATCGGTTAAGTTTATCGGGGCTGACCCTCGAAATGCATCTCGTTTGGTAACACAATAAACTGATCTCCAGCCTCGATTGTGCATCCTATAACCAGTGACTACGTCTTCGGTAACCGAACCGTAAATCCATCCTACCCTTTTGCCCCACTCGGTTTTATCCTCGTAGAAGCAAGTAACTACACTGACAGCCTCGGCTAGTGCTGAACCATCCAACGGCTCACGTTGCACGGCAAGAGAACCTGATGGCCTCCCTAAGCAACCTTTAGCTCTCAATTCATGAAGCAAACGACCCCCAAATTCAGCAACTGCAATTGAATCAATAAGAGTGGTAGAGTTTCCAAATTGCTTAGCCCCCACCAAATCATCGTTCTGATCCCCCGAAATCGGCAAAAGCATTTCATCATCTTCTTGATTTTTTGATGAATCCTTTGATCTTTGTAAAAGCTTTTTACTTTTCCGCCTACCTAACCATCCGTGGTGTTCCGTGGCCCTAGGGGGGCTAAACCCGTAAAGAGCGATTCTTCTGAAAATGCAGCCAGTCCCCACATACATTGGACCTTGTAATCCATCAAGGGCTCTCATATTAACATCAAAGAAAACCGTATTGTGATTTGCATATCTATCATTTGGGTCAATTCCCTCAAATCTTTGCGGAAATTGAACGTAGCAAATCTTGTCACCGCCTCTGTCAAGCATGAAGCACATTCCTTCTCTAACGGCTACAGAATTGTAAATGTAATGGTCACAATCCAGATTGAGAATGAATGCACCATTTGACATTATTGCACTAGCTCGAACTAAAGCATTCATGGCTCCCGCCTTTTTGTTGTGATCGAACCCTGGCCTTTTCTCACGAGACACGTAAACTAGCATTGGCAATCTGATATCGACATCAGTTGTGTCAATCAAGTTATCTTCATCGTCAACTTCATTGCCGAAAATCGGTTCTGGATTTGCCGGAACTAACATTATCTGCAATTAAATTCATCATATTAGGACAATATATATCTTAATAAACCATAAAAAATTGTAATATAATGTATCGTACCTGAATAATACCCTCGTGATCTCCTCTCGAGTGACCTTCCTCTCCCGATGACCATGTTCCATGCCAATGGCTTCCATCAGTCATCCAAGTTGCTTTGGGGACCTTAACCGGTTCAGATAAATTCACCCCAAGTTCAATCTGTTTCTTCTTAGCCCTTAACTCTGCTTGAGCATTATAAGCATCAGATCTCCTTCTAATCGATTCCGGCAAAGCATTTATTCTCACTTTAAACTCATCATACTCCCTCTTCACTCTTCTCCTATCCCTAACGAAATCGAGCCTCACTTTATTCTTAAGTGGATCACGCTTTATCCCAAAATACGCCTCTGGATTCCTAGGTTCAATTTTGTGTTTTCTACAAAAAGGAACCCATATTCTTGCAAAACTAGCTGCCTCAGCTAAGGCTTCAAACGTTACTAAAGAACCGCCATCGTCTGATAAATAGCACGCTACTTTTTCGACAGGGTAATCAACGGATAGGATCGAAAGAATAGTGTTTGCTGTAACTAAAGGTGGTTCCTTTTCTGCATCAGCTGTGGAAACAAAGACATCAATGCCAGGAAGATCGGAAATTTTTTTCGGATTTCGAAGGTTTGGTTCGGAGGATTCAAATCGGTCTTTTAGGACAGTGAGGTCAGTTACTCTTTTGACAGGACAGAGTTTCGGAAGCTGATCAAGAATCCAAGAAAATGCAAACCATATTTCACAAATTACAGACATTAACCATAACCACATAGCTTCACGATTTGGATGCATAATTCTCCATGTTAAGAAACAACAAAGTGCCCCAAGACGAATAATCATAAGCAATCTGCATTGTTAATTTCTAAATTATAACACACCCAATTTACAGAAACATTAAACAAAACAAAAGAACCTTAAAAAGTGTAATTACCTGTATGGACTAATTATAGCTGCAGAAATTCCAATTTTTCTAGTTAAAGGCTTGTTCCTTGCACTAAAATCAGGAGGCTTCTCATATCTATCAGTCCCTCTTCCAAACTCATAACCTTCTTTAGGCCACAAAGCATTTCCATACCCGTAAGTACCCTTTGTCTCGAACAACCATCGAGTGTGATCGAATTCATGGTTTGGATTCTTAAAAGACTGTACCAATGAAAAATTCTTCTCCAATTTCACTCCCCTGCTCCAAGAAGGCAATGGATTTGCCTGATCCTTCTCTTCTGATTGCGGCACTTCTTCGTCACTAACGTCTTTATAAGGCTCTTTACACCCCGGGCAATACCCTCCTTCATTTCCCACACAATCTAAGTAACAATCCTCACAAATCCCAAATCCACAATCACAGTAATTCTTGAATTTCCCATCTAGGGCTTTCTCATCACATCCGTATGTAGCGCAAACGGTTTTCGATTTCGCAATCGTCGGAACTTCTTCGGAGCTTTTTCTGATGTGGGCTTTTGTGGCTGAGTTGAATCCTCCAGTAAAGGTTGTGTCTTTGATGAAGGAACCATTAGGGTTTTTTCCTATGCTTTTGTTTAGAGGAGGGCTGTTTTGTGAATCGGAGAAAATTCGATTATCTGGGGTTGAAGGGATTTGAACTGTGTATGCGACGAATTCGTCGGTGCTGTCTTTTGAGAAAGAGAGAAATCTTCCGCCGCCGCCGGAAGCTCTGCGATTTTCGCTGCCGCCGCCGTTGAGGGGAGAATTAGGGTTGTTTGAAATCGAGTGACGTGGCATTGGGCTTGTTAATCCCATGCTTCGCGACCCACCGGAGGAGGTGACGGTGATTGTCACCGGTGACGAGGTCGGTGAATTAGCAGCTGCTAATTTCACCATTTTATATTAATTTTTTTGGAAAATTCAAGTGATTGATGAAATCACAGGAAGGAACAAAGAAAATTCAAGTGATTGTAGAGAGCAGCAAATAGGAATTACAAGAGTTGTAATTTGTAACGTTTCGAAATTTGAAATAATTTTGGGGGAATACTATAATGGATTTAAATGTAGGATTTAAAAATAACGGTCGAGTAACTGGCGCCGTTGATGTGTATGGATCGGATGGTGGATGTTAAATTAAAACGGTCTGTTTCGGGACCAAGTAGATTTGTCTGATGTGGCGAGTCTTTATTTATTTTTAGAGATAGAAGTCAACAAAGGAAAAAGGGCGAAAGGTACAGCTTTATCAAACGGTCGAATTAATAAAGGATGATTGAGAACTGTAGATTTGGTACGTGGAAGAAGAAATAAAGAAAGGATAAACTTAATAATCACATAATCATTAAATTAAATTTTTAATAAAAATGCTTAAGTATTTTGATGACTGTTGCAGAAAATCAATTGCATCAGAAGTTCTGAACCTAGGCACTTTAAATTATTTGATAATATAATAAATCTGGTGCATGCCAAATGTTGTCATTATTTTCTAGTATAAACTTTATTAATATTTATGGAGAGTACTAAAAAAATCGTAATAATAAATAAACTAAAAAAATGTTAAAACTATATGCACTGTAGAATGAAAATGATTAGTACACCTCATTACTAGAAGTTACCAAGAGTGAGCGAATAATACTCAATGACAATAACACAAGGATGAAATTAGAAAAATACTTAGGCCCAATTTGGATTGGAAGATTTCGAATGAATAAATATCGATTCATTTGAAATCTCTAGTTTGAATAAATTTTTTTTTTATAAAGGATTTCAATTCATTGTTTGGTATATATAATTTGCGGTATTTAAGATTCTCAATTATACCTTCTATTTTGTTCTATGAGTTAATTCTTGCTCATTATTTGTTTTTGATATCTAGATAACATCGGATAAATCATTTGGGGTAAAATTATAATTTTTAAAAATTAAGGGACCAAAAGAGCAAATATCAAATTTCAAAAATATTGTGATCGAATTGAAAATCTTAATTTTCTGAAAATTCTAGATTGAATTGCAACTCCGGATTTTTTGTGAATTTGGGGTCAAATTGTAATTTCTGAAAATTAAGGGACCAAAAGTGCAAATTTTGATTTCTAAAAATCAGGGCCAATTGAAAATTCTAATCTTCGGAAAATTATGGACTGAATTGCGATTCTTGTTTTTTTGAAAATTTAAAAATGTGGGGGTGAATTGAATTGTAATTTTGGATTCTTCAAAAATCTGGGGCCAAATTGTAATTTCCAAAATTTGAGGGACTAAAATTGCAAATTTATTTTTTTAAAAATCAGTTGTAGAATTGAAATTTTAATTTTCTGAAAATTTTCGACTCAATTGCAATTCCAGATTCTTCGAAATCTCGAGTCAAAATTGCAATTTTCGAAAATGAAGGACCAAAAGTGCAAATTCAAATTTCTAAAAATCAGGGTCCGAATTGAAAATTTTAATTTTCTGAAAATTCTGGACTGAATTGCAATTCTGGATTCTTCGAAAATCTAGGGTCAAAGTTGCAATTTCGAAAATTGATATAATTCGATTTTCTAAAAATAGTAGTCAAATTGCACATTTAAATTATTTGAAAATTATGGACTAAGTTGCAATTTTAGATTTTTTGAAAATCTGGGATCAAATTGCAATTTTCTAAAGTATAAAATGTGGACTTTCTTCTTAAGTGGATTTCAAATAGGCAAAATTGCAAAAATCGTCCCAAACTAATCACTGATTTTGGATTTTCGTCCCAAACTATTTAATTTGGCGAATTTCGTCCCGTAATTTAATATTTTTTTGGAATATCGTCCCACAATAATTATAAGACGGAATTGCGCATTTGCCGATGAATTATCACATAGCTGCTTAAGTGTCACGACATGGTAAATTTTAACATGAATAATTATATAATATTGCAGAGTTCGTCCCAAATTAATTACAAGATTGAACGTCATTTTCATTAAATTAGAAATTTAATATTGGGACTAAATTCACACAAAATGATAAATTATGGGATGAAATTTGGCGAGTTGATATAGTTTGGGACGAAAAATCAAAATTAGTAATTAGTTTGGGACGATATTCCAAAAAAATATTAAATTACGGGGCGAAATTCGCCAAGTTAAATAGTTCGGGACGAAAATCCAAAATCAGTAATTAGTTTGGGACGTTTTCTGCAATTTTACCTTTCAAATAACTAGTTTAAGGAAGAATTTCAAATCCACTTAAAATTGGTCTGAAATTCATTGAACTAAAATCCAGAGTTTCAAATGAATGGATTTAAATTTGTATCTAAATAACTTGATAGATTTGACAAGAATTTCAAATCCATCCAGCTTAAATCCATCCATACAAATGGGCCCTTAATTTTTTTATAGAACTTGAACCCATGACTTCTATTGAGGTCTCTCAACTTAGCTATCAGGATTCAAATGAAAATGTGTTTATAGCTTTAAATTTGTACATCGTATTTTTAAAAAAACTGGGAAAGTGCACGTGTACGTGTCTAGTTAATTTTATGGGTGTTTTTTTTTGTAAATAAAAGTAAAATTAATTTGTTTATGTCATAAAATAAAGCCAATTAATCCGTTTTCACCTATTTTTAGTTTAATTAATTTTTCACCGGTTTAATCAGTTTTATTTTTTCACAGTTTTACCCTCTTTTTTTTTTTTTTATCCGTTATAACTTATTTTTATCGTTTTTAAGATTTTGTCCCATTATTTTTTCAGTTTTAGACCATTTTTCTACCGGTTTCACCTTGTATTGTCAATTAAACTCTTTTGTTTAAACTGATTTTTCACACATTTTTATCATACTTAACCCGTTTTCACCTATTTTGAGCATTTATTTTACTGATTTCACATGTTCTTTTCACCAACCTGAATTTTCATCAATGTGAAATATTTTCACCGACTTTATTCATTTTTCACCGATTTCACCTACTTTTCATTGATGTGGTCGTTTCACCGGTTTCATCATTTTTTTTTCGAATTTGATCCAAATTTTCATCGATTTCACACATGCTTATAATTTTCGAGGGCACTTTTTTACCGGTTTCGCCAAAATTTTCACCAACTTTGCCAGTGTTCACCAATTGCGCTCGAATTTTCATCGATTTCACATATTTTAAAGATTTCTTATTTTTTTTTTATCGATTTCACCATTTTTCACCAATTTCACCCATTTTTCAAGAAAAATATTACATGAAAATTCAAGTTTACGCATGTCTTGATATTATTGAATATTCTTAATATTTTTCTATACTAGAAAGTAAAATTATGTAATTAGCCATGCCATAAGTATTTTTTTTAGGGAAATTTACCTAGATACCCCCTGGGTTTAGGCCTAATTACAAGAACTTACCCCGTTGTTTGAAAAATTACCTAGACACCCCCTCTGGCAAAACAGTATTACAAGGTGACCCCTTACGACGTCAATTTTTAACGGCAGGGGATGACGTCATCAATTTATTTTGATGTTTTTCAAATTTTACCCTCGGTCAAAATGTAGACTTTTTTTAGTTTACATATATGCCCTCAAGGGGTGTATTTGTGACTTATTTTATGTTAGAGGGGGTGTATTTATAATATTTTTTTATTTACGAGGGGTGTATTTGTAATAATTCAAACAGGGACAGTTTTTTGAAAATTTGACCGTTGGAGGCTCGTCATGACCGTTGGGGGCATTTTTTCCCTATAAATAGACTCCATTTGTACACCATTTTGTGCATTAACCTTCACACAACATTACTATGTCTTCACACACCTCAAAATCTAGTGTTGGGTACATTAAATATCGAAAATCGAAGTGTAGTCGTGAATGGTGTCACAAGAATACAACAATAATGGTGGCAAATTCGACTTCAAATCCGGGAAGACTTTTCTATTGTTGCCCCGACCATGGATGGACGGATTGATGTGAACCCGTTGAAGGTGAGGGACAAAGCTTTGGAGCTAATGTTGGGGAAGAAGCCACTAGTACCCAAACACCAACACAAAGTCGAAATCATCCAACAAGTGAAGTCAATGGCATTGGCAAAAACGAAGATGACATGAATTTAATTCGAAAGTTGTTGATCATAAACTTAACCCTTTTTGGGTTAAACTTAATGTGCCAAGTAATAGGAATATTTTCTAGAGTGTAAAACATGTGTAATATAATGCAAAATGTAATGTATTTTCCCATCAATGTAATATTCCACCCTAATGTAATGCAATGCATATGTGTTCAATCCAATGCAACTATTTTACACCAATAACAATCCACCAATCCACCAAAACTTGCAAAATAAGAATCAAAATACAAATCAACTATTTTCCAATACTAATTTAGATCAAATCTGGATACAAAAATAGCAAACCACCAACACTTGCAAAACAAAAAATTAAATCACCAAAAACACCAAAATATCAACCTAAAAATGCCAATATTTGCATTTTTTCATCATACCAACTTTCCAGCACATTGAAACATGCAAATGTTTGCATTTTTTCATCAAACTATCACAAAAAACCTATCAATCATTCCGGTAGATCATAACAAAATATATCAACACCACCCAAGTATCATAAATCCAAAACACCAAAATATCAACCTAAACATGCCAATATTTGCATTTCATCAAAAACATCACAAAAAAACCTATCAATCCTTGCTGGTTTTCCTGCCCCCTTTTGCAAAAGTACTAGTCTTTGGAGGAGTTGAGCATGATACAGTAGCAATACAACTTCTAGTCCTTGGAGGAGCTGAAGATGATACATTTAGAGCAGTAGAACTTCTTGTCTGTCTGGGGGCAGCACTAGTTGATGCCTCAGTTTGTCTTTTCTTTCCAGTACCCTGTGAAGGGTCTTTTGATGCATTTTTCCTCTTCTTTCCAGTACCCTAATCATAATAATTGAAGTATGAAGTAAGGATTATCATTCCAATATAAAAAAAAAAAAAAAAAAATTGATTCAAATGTACCTGCTGGGAAACTGGAGTTGCATTTAAAGTTGCATCACCAGTATTTACAGTTGCATCATGTAAACAGAAATGTGAACTTTTAGCCTCTGGAAGATTATAAGGCCAAGATTCTCTAATAGTCACATAAATATCAATGATTTTTTTTCCCTTGTTCATATCAAACATAGCCTCAACTTCTTCATCATTGCTCACCACAGTTGTTACATTATCATAATCAACAATTTCAGTCTTAAACATAATAAACATTTCCCTAATCCTCTTAAGCTTGGAAACAACCTTATCACAGAAATCACCATGTAAATCTTTGAATGTGTAACTATCTGGATCAACCTTCTTAATCATATACTTGTCATCACCATGTACAAACCTAAGCTTAAAGTAATATTTACCCATCATTCTGCAATACATGACAATTAAAATCAATTAGAAACACAAAGTCCACTACATGCAAAAAATAATCACAAGCAAAATAGAATTTCAGCTAATAATCTCATTAGAGTGTGCACTATAAATTGTACCAAACCTAAGTATTCAGAAGATTTTCACAAAAGATTTTTACTAAATAGAAACTTGCAATTAATTATGCCTCCTTGTACCAACTTAGGTACTGATAAGAGTTAAAGTATTCATTCCAATTTTATGTTATTCCTAGATTTTGGGACAAATGGTCCAACTGGACGTTTATATCTGTACATAGAAGTACCATTTTTTCTGCCTATAGTTGTGAGTTAAATGAGCAGTTAACATAAAATTTTGAAGATTTATAAGTATTTGTGGAACAGGTTTAATTGTTGCACTCCTAATAATTAAGTAGAGTAAAATGCAAAATTCTTCTTCTGATATTCTCAATTGGCACTAAACCTCCTCGTATTATTTTTATCAATATTAAAGTGCACTTGTAAAGAAATTGAAGTTTATGATATACCCCATCTTCCATTTATATTTAACCAAAATTATGGTATATCATCAAATCTGGCCTTGGATTTTGTAAAGTAAATTGGACATAAATATTTTCACTGAACATTTATATGGTTATCATCATGTGATGCACTAATAAGTAAATATCCTCTATTTTGTTTCCATTACGGATGAAACCATGGGGAGGAAGCCAGAGCCTAGTTTCAACTCAAAATATATGTCCACTTTTATGCTATTATGCTAGAGAAAGTTTCAACTCCCACAAGTAGAAACCACACAAATAACTCAAAATATATGCCCACTTTTAGATTCTTTTTTGACAAGTTCTTCTTCACATGAAAACAGGGGAGAAACAAACAAGGTGAAAATAACCCATATTTGGAGAAGAATCGATGAACAAAAATGAATTTTTTTTTTTTGAAAACCCTAAAAATCGTAATGCTGCGAACTGCGAAAGAGGGAGAAAATCGTACCTGGGTTCTTTCATTTGTGCACCGCGAACCACCGCGAACCGCCGCGAACCGGAGAGCCACCACCAATATGCAATTTTAATGGAAGAGGAGTGGAGAATTTTGGATGGGTGAGGACTGAGGAGTGGAAGAGAGCGATCGGAGGGGAAGAGAGATAGAGGTGTGTTGGAGAAGTTTTGGTTATGAGCGGGAAATAGATATGAGGAGGGTATATTAGACTTTTCTTAATTGATTATATTAATATATATATTTTTTTAGAAAATACAGGGGCATTTAAGTCATTTTACAATTTCCGTTAAAGTTGACTAACTGCCGTTAAGTCAAGGGGGTGTCTTGGTAATTTTTCAAACAACGTGGTAAGTTCCTGTAATTAGGCCTAAACCCAGGGGGTGTCTAGGTAAATTTCCCTTTTTTTTATTCTATCATAGTAAGATACGATTAAATTTTAAATTTGTTTTGTAACATAAAGATATTTAAGAAAATTTCATTTTAAATTTTTATATTTAGAATGTTTATAACTTATGTTGTACTATAAGTTTAAATTAATATTTTCTTGTTTAAATAAATATTGATGCTATAATATAATAATGTTCATCTATTATTTAGGGACTATTTAAAATAATAGTGTATTTTTATGGTTTGTTTTTATCTATTACAAGAGAAGATTAAAATAACAAAAAATGATGTAAGAGATAATTTATAAATTTTAGAATTTATGTAGAAGATAAATAAAATAAGATTTTGTGTCTAATTATACCACTTCAATTACTTTTATATATTTACCATTTAATTAAATAATAATTCAAAAAATGGTATTTTAGTCCGCACAAAAAACAAAAGAAATATTCATGCTTTTATAATAGTATAGATATAGATTAGTGCACCTCATGGTTTTGCACAGAAACTTAGCTACACAATTTGATCTGATTTACATTTTTTTCTAATTTATCATTAGTGGAATGTGATAATGGTCATGTACTAATTGTCGGAAATATTGATTGTAGTGAAATTTCTTTTACAACGATTTCTTTTGTTTTCTTTTCTAGGGCTTGAAGTTGGTTTTTGAAAGTCCAAGCATAAGTCGGATTTGGTTTCAATTCGTTCATTTCGCTGCGAAGTTTCAAGTCTATTAATGCATGTTTATATTTGATTCAACTGTAACGAAAAGCAAATAGACGAGTTGTTAAAGGAACTCATACAAACTTTCATCATGATCATTCAATCTTGACATTTTTCTATAAATATACATGCTCGTGCGATGCAGTTTACTTTCTAATCCAGTCTCTGCTGCTAAGAGTAAGTTATTTTTAATCATTTATATGAAAACATATAGTAAAATCATGGAATGGAAATCTAGGAAAATATGAACTAATTGAGATGAAAAGGTATTACCATAAAATTTTCCAAAACGACAGCAGAGGAAGGAACAAATCGAACCCAAATTTGATTTGTGCTCGGATTCCACGACCCTACAAACCTTCAGAACTATTTGAGGTAAAAAGAGTATCCTTAAAATACTTGTTGTTGGATTTCAGTGTCGGTTTGGGACTATATGGTGCAACACAATAAACCCGATGGATGGAAGCGCGGCCAGGAGCTCGAGACGAGTCCTACCCAACCAATCGAGGGATTTGTGGGAGCACGTAGACAAGCAGATGTCAGGCATCGCACGGACGAGATGTGGCTCGGGAAAGCATGGGCGTGGCCTGGAAGATGACCATGGCAGGCAGGTAGGTGGACGGGTTGGCCAAGCAATAGGGATGGGTGGGTAGGCAGGTGGCATTGTCAGCCCATGACAAGACATGCGCGATAGGCGCACGACACGGGCCACCCAACCTATTGAGCAACTTATGGAACAATTCAGCCAAGCCGACTCATCCCATGGAGCAGGCCAGTGGGGTAAACAAATATGGGAGTAGAGGTGTTCAGAAGTCTCCGGGAAGTTCTACATAGTTCCGCTTTCTTCTTTATATGATCTTAGTTTCACCGGTCGAATGGATCCAGAAAAGTCGACACATGTGCTGAGCATTCCAGTAGGTGATAGACAAGATTAATATTATCTAATTGTTAAGACTGACTATCTAGAAAGTTCCTACAATTAGAACATTCTGGAAACTTCCTAGAATGTTCTAATTGTAGGAAGTTTCTATATAGCTAATTTTAGCTATTAGATAGGATTAATCTTGTCCATCCATTAGAGATGCCAACTAGCATAAATAGGTCTTCTATTTCATTTGTAATCATCCAAGTTAGGATCAATCCATCCATCCATCGAAGAATCCAAGTTTCTATTATGTAAATAATTCTCTAAATGTTGAGCAAAGTGTTAACCATTCTAGCACCTCCTTCGAAACACCAATCTTCGGGATGAGAGTAAGGCATAGCCTAGCCAACTATGGTCGGAATCGACAAAGTCGGGGGTAAAGTTGCACGAGTGCTTTAAGAAAGTTAACCTCGTGAGACGGTGTTTTTTTGTTTGATTTCAATGTTGGTGTCATCTTGCTGGGTTTCAGCTAAGTTTTTAGTAAACCATTAATTGTATTATCTCTCGCTCGTAGAAAATGCTCACTAAAGGAAAGAGTGTTGAGAAAGCCAAGAAAAGGAAGCCGAAGATGCCTGCAACTCTAGCTATTGTTGCGGGAGGTGGCTGGAGCTGCTGTAGAAGTCGGTGATGGAGCTGCTGTAGAAGTCCGCCCTAGAGCTGCTGTAGAAGTCCCTCCTAGAGCTAATATAGATGAAAATTAGCTAAAAAAGTGGAAGACATGCAGAAAGCTAAACGATATCAACGGGAAAGGGGGAAAAAGTTAGCTGCATCTAAAGCAAAGAAATTTCAAAATGTGAATTTTTCTTGGCTTTGCTATCTAGCATTTAATTTCCTTGACTGGCACTGATTGAGTTGTTTTGCTTTTAATTTGTTCAGGAACTCGAGAAGAAAAAAATGCTGAAGAATGGAGGTCTTCTTAAACATGCTCCTGCTCATGACGTTTTTCTGGCACTTTTACCGCTTGGAGTTCTACTACTTGGACTCCTCGCTATTTTCTGGTTATCTAGTCTCTAAATGAACGATAAAACATACTTCTAGAATTAGCTAACTATACCTCTTCAATTACTTTTATATATTTATCATTTAATTAAATAATAATTCAAAAAAGGGTATTTTAGTCCGCACAAAAAAAAATATTCATGCTTTCATAATAGTATAGATATAGATATAGATTAGTGCACCTCGCGGTTTTGCACAGAAACTTAGATAAACAATTTAATATGATTTACATTTTTTCTAATTTATCATTAGTGGAATGTGATAATTGTCACGTACTAATTGTCAGGAATATTGATAGTAGTGAAATTTCCTCTACGACGATTTCTTTTGTTTCTTTTCTAGGGCTTGAAGTTGGTTTTCGAAAGTCCAAGCATAAGTCGGATTTGGTGTCAATTCGTTCCTTTCGCTGCGAGAGTTTCAAGAATAGTAATGCATGTTTATATTTGATTCAACAGTAACGAAAAGCAAATAGACGAGTTGTTAAAGGAACTCATACAAACTTTCATCATGATCAATCAATCTTGACATTTTACTACAAATATACATGCTCGTGCTATGCAATTTACTTTCTAATCCAGTTTCTGCTGCTAAGAGTAAGTTATTTTAAATCATTTATATGAAAACATATAGTAAAATCATGGAATGGAAATCTAGGAAAATATGAACTAATTGAGATGAAAATGTATTACCTTAAAATTTTCCAAACTACAGCAGAGAAAGGAACAAATCAAACCCAAATTTGATTTGTGCTCGGATTCCATGACCCTACAAACCTTCAGAACTATTTGAGGTAAAAAGAGTATCCTTAAAATTCTTGTTGTTGGATATCAGTGCCGGTTTAGGACTATATGGTGCAACACAGGACCCGATGGACGGAAGCGCGGCCAGGAGCTCGGGACGAGTCCTACCCAACCAATCGAGGGATTTGTGGGAGCACGTAGCCAAGCAGAGGTGAGGCATCGCACGGACGAGATGTGCCCCGGAAAAGCATGGGCGTGGCCTAGAAGATAACCATGGCAGGAAGGTAGGTGGCCGGGTTGGCCAAGCAATAGGGATGGGTGGGTAGGCAGGTGGCATTGTCAGCCCATGACAAGACATGCGCGATAGGTGGGCGACACGGGCAACCCAACCTATTGAGCAACTTATGGAACAATTCAGCCAAGCCGACTCATCCCATGGAGCAGGCCAATGGGGTAAACAAACATGGGAGTAGAGGTTTTCAGAAGTCTCCGGGAAGTTCTACATAGTTCCGCTTTCTTCTTTATATGATCTTAGTTTCACCGGCCGAATGGATCCAGAAAAGTCTACACATGTGCGGAGCATTCCGGAAGGTGATAGACAAGATTAATCCTGTCTAATTGTCAAGACTGACTATCTAGAAAGTTCCTACAATTAGAACATTCTCGAAACTTCCTAGAATGTTCTAATTGTAAGAACTTTCTAGATAGCTAATCTTAGCTGTTAGATAGGTTAATTTTGTCCATCCATTAGAGATGCCAACTAGCATAAATAGGTCTTCTATTTCATTTGTAATCATCCAAGTTAGGATCAATCCATCCACCATCGAAGAATCCAAGTTTTTATTATGTAATAATTCTCTAAATGTTGTGCAAAGTGTTAACCATTCTTGCACCTCCTTCGAAACACCAATCTTCGGGATGAGAGTAACGCATAACCTAGCTAACTTTGGGCGGAATCGACAAAGTCGGGGGTAAAGTTGCACGAGTGCTTTAAGAAAGTTAACCTCGTGAGACGGTGTTTTTTTGTTGGATTTCAATGTTGGTGTCATCTTGATGGGTTTCAGTGTCGGTGTTTTTTGAAGTATATAATTAAACATTTGTAAAGAAAAATGAACTCGTATATTTAATCTGTAAAGGATTCATAGAGAGAATTTGAGTAAACTGGATTTTGGAATGAATCTTAATGAATAAGTGTGCAGACTATTCTAATTACATCTACATATAGATAAATATATAACGGCTATTTAACTAATTAACAGAATTATGAGCCGACTAATAAAGTAGAAAAGACTCTTCTACCCTTGTAATCTTCTTTGCTTCTTTAAGCTGATATTTCAATCAAGGGATTTCTCTTTTTCAGTTTTGTGAATTTCTTACTCCAATTTCATCTTTTCTTCATCTTCTGATAGTTGTTTATCTAATACTCCCCCACAAATTGGCAAGTGAATATCTTTCACGCCCAATTTGGATAAAAGTAACTGAAATGGTGCCCTAGATAATGGCTTCGTAAAAATGTCTGCTAGATGAGTTGAGGAGGAGATTGGTAGCAATTTGTTATATTTGCGAGAAATATGCTCCCAAACGAAATGCAATCGATTTCGATATGTTTCGTTCGTTCTTGGAAGATGGGGTTCAGAGGAGGGTGGACTGCAGAAGCATTGTCATAGAACAGGGCTGGAGTTGATTGGAGCTGTACATTCAAATCCTTGAGTAATTGGGTAAGCCATAAAATTTCACTAGTTACACTTGATATTGCTCTGTATTCTGCCTCTGCTGAGGATTTGGAAACTGTTTGTTGCCTTTTAGATTTCCAAGAGATTATGAGGGTAGGGTGGAACTATCTTTAAGTAAGGGAATAATAATAGAGGAAGGATGCACTGAAGGAAGAGTAGTATAGGTGTGATAGGGAAAGCTGTCATCAGTCGGTGAGAAGGTAGTTTTGGAAGAAGGGGAAGAAGAGGGGGTGGGGGTGGGAAGGGTGTTAAATGTAAAAGTGGTTTCATGAAAGATGACATCTCCATAAAAAAAGAACTCATTAGATGTATTGGCATAACATTTATATTCTTTCACACTTGGGGCATAGCCCATAAAAACACTCTATCTTGCTCTATGTTGAAATTTGGTTCTGTGTTCAGGTAGGGTGGATGCATAAGCAAGACATCCAAAGGTTCTTAGAAAATTTTAGTTGACAGGTTTGTTGTACAGCAAGACATACGGACTGTTGTTATATAGGATAGGGGAGGGGATTCTATTCATCAAGTACACAGAGATCATAATCCATTCAGACCAAAATTAAATAGGTAGCTGAGATTGAAACATCAAAGATATTGCAATGTTCAACAAGTGTTGATGTTTCCTCTCAACCACTGAATTTTGTTGAGGGGTTTGAACACAAGAATATTGATGTAAAAATACAAAGTCTAGAGAATAAATCGGTAAAGGCAAATTTCGGGGCATTATCAGACCTAAATTGTTTAACTATCTTATGAAATTGAGTCTGAATCCTGGTAATAAATCTAGGAATAAGAAAAGAAGCAGCAGACTTTTTATGCATGAGATAAATCCAAGTGAACCGTGTGTGATCATCAACTAGGGTAAGAAAATATCTATAGCCAGCATGAGAGGGGATGTGATGTGGACCCCATGTGTCACAATGTATGGATCAAAGGCAGAAGTAGTAAAATGATTATTAGAAACAAAGGGTAGTCTTTTCTGTTTAGCTAGTGGACAAATTTGACAATGTGTATGATCATGTGAATTTACATCAAAAATATTAAGAGCATGTTTAATTGCATACAACCTCTTGATAGAGGGATAACCTAATATATTGTGCCACAAGCTAACAGAAACTGTATCGCAGGAAGCATGAACTAAGGAGCTGGTAAAGAGTCTGAATGGAGATTATAAAGACCAACAAGTAAGCTACCCTGAACAATCATCTTGCTGCTATGTATGTCTTTTATGTAAATGTTAGTATCTGAAAATGTGATAATATAGTTTCTGTTATGTAAAAGGAAACTGACAGAAAGTAGATTAAATTTAAATGTAGGAATGTAAAGAACATTAAGCAAGGTGATGCTAGAATTTATGTTAATGTTATCTATAAAGTAGACTGGAAAATAGTATTATTTGGTAGGGAGACATTAGTATTAAGAGTGGGAGTGATGGTAGAAAATAATTTGATGTCAGTACGAATGTGATTGGATGCTCCAGAGTCTATAATCCAACAATTAGAATTAATGGATTGAGAATATAAAATATTAGAGAAAATGGTACCTGATTGAATAGTAACATTGAATGTATTGGAGGTAGAGTCACCTGACTGAGGAAGAGAGTGTTGTGATTGTTGTTTAGTAGAGAACAAACTGGACAGGTAGGCATATTGATCTAGTTTGAGGTCTAAAGGAGTTAGGTTGGTTTGGAGCAGGGGGTAAGGAACGACGGGTATTGGTGTAAGGGTTAGATGGTCTAGGAGTTTGGGAAAATGGTAGTCTTGAAAAAGGAATGGGGGTGGTCTTGGTTGGTAAGAAGAAGAATTTTTGACAAAAATGCCAAGGAGTTATGGAGAGGGGAATCTCTTGTAGAGGACCTTAGAAATAGTTTCTGCTATTCTTGAATCACCAGAGATAAAGCTTTGTTTAGGGGTGGTAAAGGGTCCATGATTAGGATATGAGAAAATAGGTTAGAAAATGAGTCTTGTAGTCCCATAAGAAAATTCATTAATTGTTCATGTTGAAAATAGGAATCCAGCTTGTGACAGGTGCATTATCGTCTACAATTTTGGATTTCATCCCATAAGGATTTTAGTTTGGTAAAGTAAGTGTTAACAGAGTCAGTCCCTTGTTGTAATTGAGCCACATCTCTTCTAATGGAAAACAGTCTAGGTCCATTCCCCTGCATGAATTTTTCTTCCAATTCTTTCCATAGATTAGAAGCACTAGAATGATATCTGATACTAGAATTAATTTCTTTAGAAATGGCATTAAAAATCCAGGCTACTACAATGGTGTTATTTCTCTCCCAAGTGTTAATTAGGATAAGGTCCTCTGTTAGGTTGGGAAGTGAACAGTCTATGAAACCAATTTTGTTTTTAACTTTGAGACCAAGAAGCATAGAATGACTCCAAGATCCATAGTTAGTTTCTGTTAAGGGTTCAGAAACCAATTTCAAACCAGGGCCATCCGCAAAGTGAAAGAAGTAGGGACTGGAAGGGTCCTCAAGAAGATTTCTGGTGGGTGTGGGAGTGATTTGGGTTGTAGTTTCTGGTGATGTAGACTTGTCTAATATTGAGATATAGTAAGGGTAGAAAAAAAAAAAAAAGAAGAATTTGATATGTGTAGATGTAATAAAGGAAAGAAAAACCTTGAGATGTGAATCCTGAAATTTGATGAATTTGATTGTGTAATCTTGAGAAATTGTATGAATTGAGTTCTGATCTTTGTTGATATCTGAATCCTGTAATCTGATGAATGTGATTTTGTAATCTTGAGATTTTGTATGAACTTAAATCTGGGATTTGTTAGAAGGATTGATAGGTGATGAATTGTAAATGATAATTATGGAGATAATGAGAAGAATTGCTTTCTTGAAACTGATGTTTCTTGAATTTCTGATGGCCAAGAAAATGAAGGATATTGATGGATCTTGATGTGGCTGTGACTGGAGTTTTGAAGACGATGATGAACAGAATGAACATAAAAGAAATGAATTTGCAGCGGATTGCAAAGGAGAATTTGTAGACTAATTACTGTTGATACCATGTTGAAGTATATAATTGAACATTTCTAAAGAAAAATGAACTTGTACATTTAATTATTTACAGAGAAAATTGGTCTAAACTGGAATTTGGAATTAATCTGAATGAATAAGTGTACAAACTATTCTAATTACATCTATATATATAGATAAATTCATAACGGCTATTTAACTAATTAACAAAAGTATGAGCCGACTAATAAAGTAGAAAATACTCTTCTGCCCTTCTAATCTTCTTTGCTTCTTTACGATGATATTTCAATCTTGGGATTTCTCTTTTTCAATTTTGGGAATTTCGTCTTCCAATTTCATCTTTTCTTCCTCTTCTGATCGTTGTTTATCTAATAGTGTTATCTTGTTGACCAGTGTAATCAGTCCCGATGTTCTCTTGTTGACAACTAGTGTAATCAGCCCCGGTGTTCTCTTATTGACGACCAGTCTGGAACTTCCAAATTCAATTCATATCTCTTGTTGACGACCAGTGTAATCAGCCTCGGTGTTCTCTTGTTGACGTCTAGTGTAATTAGCCCATGGTGTTCTCTTGTTAATGACTAGTCTTGAATTGCCAAATTCAAATCTCGAAATGATAGGGCGATTGCCTAACTTGACGATGAGACCTAGGAATTTTGTAGTATCAAGAAAGAAGTACGAAATTGGGTTTGGACTAGGGCAAATAATATTATCTAAAAATTTGAGATTAAGGGGAATGTTTGCAATCGTTGGATTCTTATGGTTTTCACGAATAATAGAGTTTGTATCCATATCATTACTGGGATAGGGAGGCAGATAATTTTTAGGTTTGTAATTAAAGGGTTTAGTAAATGGAGTTGTAGAAAACTGTTTTTCCTGAGAAAAATAAAGATTACCAAAAATTGCGAAGAAGAGGTAGCTCTATCTTTTAATTACCTATCCTGTGGTCGAGAAGGTCCCTCAGTTCCTCGGCAGCACCTCGAGGTGTATTCAATTGTCTTACATGAGACTCGGGATATTCCCCACTACATGGCATGACACCTCTAAACAACCGGATAATTTCTTTAGGAAATCAAGTTCGCTTAATTATTGGTCTTGCATGCATTTTCGCGTGTAATGATTTTTTAAGCCAAGAAAAGCAAAAAAGATATTTTTATGAAAAAAGAAAAAATAAATTTTATTTAAATAAGATAAGTAAAGGAGTTAAAAAGTAAAGTAGTTAAATTAATTAAATCACTAATGACAAAATAAGCATACCAAAATATTGCTACACATGACTTCTCTTTATAATAGTTATAAATAGGATAAATAACTTTATTTTTAATGTATTGCTCTTGAGTTGTTTCGAAATTCAAACACAGATTGCATTTTCTTTTGTTTTGGTTTCTTTATTGGAAATTTGAGCTCAGCCTAAACGGAATATATATTCAATTTATCTATACTTCTTATTTGTTTATTAAATATAATATATGTGTTTTAAAGGATGGGCTGAGCCCTAAAATTGTTATATCCCGTAAATGGCCAAAAGAGAGTATACCTGTAAAATTCACATCCTTCAGACAAACTGGGCTGAACACAGGCGATCAGTTGTAGATGCCTAGCCCAGTCCAGCCCAATATGTTCTTGATTAGGTTACGCTTTGTACCCCTAAGGCCCTAACTAATTTCCTACCCCGTTGTATCATGAATTAAAAATTTCATCTTTTCCCATCGACAACATATAAGGGCCTTTGTTTGTCGTCTCCCAAAAAAATTTCGTGTTTGGGAAATGCCAAACAAACATGTTTTTTATTTTCTGAAATAAATTTTTCATCTCTCAATTTTCTCAAAGTACTCTCTCAAAACCCAAACAAACAATAAATTTTCTTATCTTTAAACAAAATCTATATAAACTCTATTATGATTTGACATAAAGTAACATATCTCTTACACAATTTATCTCACAGCAAACATGATTTGACATAAAGTCTTACACATTTTATACCTACAATCCAATTCTTCCAAAAATAATCTATACCCACTTTATTTCTTGAACCACACTCTCAAAACCCAAATTTCACAAACCTCCGCTACTCTCCCAAACTACTTTCCCAAACACCAAACGAACAAAGATAGGCCCCGTTTGGATCGGTTTTGGTTCTGTTTCGCCCTGTTTCGGTGTTTCAAATTGGTTTGAATGAGTTTGGCGAGACATTTGAAACACGACTTGAATTGATTTTGGTTGGAATATTTTGATAGTAATATAATAGTTAGTGGGTTTTGAGAATTTGAGATATGATTTGGATTGAGTTTGGATGTTGGTGTTTGGGGGTGAAAAATTAATGACAAATATCACATCATTGACTTTATAAAAATAGGATATATTATTAAATAGTGTAATAATTGAGATTGTGATTATAAGAATATTTTTATGGTTGAGATGATGAAAGTAAATATTATTGTAATATTTATTTAGATAATTAATAATAATCTTATGTTGGTGTATAATTAATTAGTGTATATATATTTTGTTTATTACATGTTACTCAAACAATAATATAGTAATAATGAAATTTTGATGTATATTTCTAATTGTAAGATATTAAGAAATTAATTAGTTGGAATGAAATATTTTTTTTTAATTAAAAATAAACACACGACTTATGAAATAACTAAATCACATAAATTAATATAAATAGAACTGTTTATAGTATTATATGAAAATGGTAACTTTACTTATAAGTTTTATATCAAAACTGAAGTGTAATTACAATTAATTCTCCACGACATACCGGGAAAGAGGGTTGGGCGAGGATTTGTATAAAGTAGGAGTGGGGTCTGACTCTTAAGATGATGGAGTGGGCCGTCATCTGCAAGTAGTGGGTATAGCCAGACTTGTTTCAAGTTATGATTATGGACTGTTCAGAACTAGTGTAAACTCTGGCCTGTTTGGATTGATTTTCGTCCAGAATTTTCGCCCACCAAATGGGCCAAACAACACCTCAATCAATTTTGGCTCAATATTTGGGCGAAACATAGTGGCCCAAATAATTTGAAACTAAATGAACAAAACCTATACAGTAATAGCCTGATCATATTCACTTCCCCATGTGATGATTTGACAACTGGTATAGAGCAGAAGACAACTTATTTATTAAATTATATGTTATTATTTCAGCACAAATGCAATATTGTACTCCTATTTAATAAATTAATATTTTGTATCATAAAATAAAAATGGGTCTAAATAAGTTTCAGTTCTTGTGATAATTTTAATTTCTAATTATTTAATTTTGTGTAATCATTTTTTTCATATGTGTGCTATATAAATAAAATATTTCATTCTAACTAATTAATTTTAAAATATCATATAGTAAAAAATACAAGTTTAATAATTAATTTAACTATATATACATTTTTTATTAATTATCTATACTATTTTTATAATTATATCAATATTATTTTAATCATCTTATCATTACTATATTATTTTTAAATGATTGTTTAACCATTATTAAATATATATAAATTTCTAAATTTATTATTACTAATTTATTATATATTCATCTTGAAATATCCTATAAAAAAATATGTAATACTATTTAAATTTACACCATTTTTTACAATTATTATTAATTATCTATATTAATATTACAACAATATTATTACAATCACAATCTCAATTATTACACTATATGATAATATATCAAATTTCTATAAAGTTTTTTATGTGACATTTGTCATTAAATTTTCACCCCCAAACACCAACATTCAAACTCAATTCAAATCATATCTCAAATTTCAAAACCCACTAACTATTATTTTACTATTATATTACTATCAAAATATTCCAACCAAAATCAATTCAAGTCGTGTTTCATATGTTTCGCCAAACTCATTCAAACCAATTTGAAACACCGAAACAGGACGAAACAGAACCAAAATGTAATTTAGAAACTCTTTGTTTGTCTGGTACTTATTTTTTCTAAACTAGTAGTTTATGAATATTTTTTTCCTTCAGTTTTTTCAAAATATTTTAAAATATCTTTTGAAAACTTCTTAATAATTAATTGACCGAAATATATAATATAAATAAAATTTTAGTCTATACTTGCATGCAGGGACGGATGTAGCCTATTTTTGGGGGGTCTTGCCCCCCCCCCCCCCCCAAATTATATATATATATATATATATATATATATATATATATATATAATATCTTAGTATTAGTATATAGTCCAATTATAAATGAATTTAACTCGTTATAGTGTATGTTTATTGCCCAAATTGCAAATAATGATGCATTGTTACTAGCTAGTTTATTTGTTATACAATAGAAGGTGAGTTATTAATTATATAAACTTGAAATTATAAGAAATTAAACCATGATTGATGCATTTTATCAAACAAAGAATGTTAAGAATCTGAAACCTAAATCCTAATGTATAAAACTGTGTGTTGAAAGTTAATCCATCATTATGGTTTATCCCATACCAAAATTATCTTCATAAAATGTAACGATTGAAATAACAAAAAAATTCTAGAGTTATGTAAAGAAGTGAATTTGAAAATCACTATAAGAAAAATAACAATAGTGAAATTCGGCCCCCCCAAGACTTCGTTCCTAGATTTGTCCCTGCTTGCATGTGACTATCTAGTTGATACATTTTCTTTTCCTTTGCTAATTATTTTCTAGCTCATACTAAAAGAACTTTAGTTACATCTACAGGAAGAAGAAAAAGGACCAACAAATAAGAGATAAGAGGCCAAAAAGAACCAAAAAAGAAAAGCAACAATCTCGTAGATGAACTAATCTGCTTCTATGCCCTTCGTTCAAATAAAAAGTTATTTGGTGTATTCGTCGCAAAAATGTCGTGGGATTATTTGTTGCTACTGATCTCGCTCTCTAATATACATTTCGACACGTATCCCGTGAAGGACACGGATGAATTCTTGTATACTGGTCTCTCCCCAACACGAATAAAATATTGTATATAATCATTTAAGGAATAGCTGACTTCAAGATCTTCTTTTCTTCGTGTATTGAAATGTAAAAATAAATTAAATAAATCTATATTATACCATGTTATTCATACAAGTGATGCATCTCTTCTTATTTTTGGACCAAACATCTGAAATTATTATACCTAGTCAACTTAAATCAAATATATATATATTTTTGTATAATATTTAAAATGGAAATAAAGTAGTAACTACTCTATCAAAAGCTAATCCCCCAAGCAAATTACTGATTCAAACTTCAACTTTCAATCTACTGAAATAACATCACGGTTTTGTTCTTCTCGTTAGATTACCGTCAATCATTGTGCATTCTCAAAATATAGGGTTTTGGTAATTTGCACTCTAATTTAAAAGTTTTGACACTTTGCACTTTGAAAATATAATTTATTTGGCACTTTGTACCTTAACGGGTGTTTTAGGGAGAAAATTTGTTAGTGAAAAAGTATAATAGTCAATTTAATACTTTTTGGCACTTTGCTTATTGGAAATATAGATTTTGGCACTTTATACCCTACAAATATAAATTATTGACACTTTGTACTTTAAGGGGGAGAATTGTTTTTTTTTTTTTTTTTGTGCCATAGGATAGGCTAACTTGCACTTTTGGTACCATTGGATTCAAAAATACAAATTTGGTACTATAAGATAGGTTTTCATTGCAATTTTGGTACCAAACCCAGTTTTTCAACAAAGTTAATGGCAAATTTACCCTCTATGAAATGCATAAAGTTCAATTTATCCTTCTATAATTTGGAAAAAATCAATTTATCCCCTGTAAAAATTTTAATGAAGCAATTTACCCCCTTCAGCCGTAGAGTGTAATTCACTTGCCGAAATTGAGAGTAGGCATGCAAACTATTTTATAACATAGGGGGATAAATTGCCACATTTATCATAACATATGGGGTAAAATGGCATATTATCATAATAAAAGTGGATAAAGTGCCGCCTATAAAAATATCGCCTCCTATCAGGGAGGCGATGTGAAACTTTTACAAAATTTCAGGGGGTAAAATGCTCATTTTAAACCACGAGGAGATAAATTGAATATTATGCACTTCATAGGGGTTAAATTATCACTAACTTTGGGGAAAATTTGGATTTGATACCAAAGTTGCAATTAAAAGGTATCCTATGGTACAAAATTTGCATTTTCATTTTCAATAGTACTAAAAATGCAAGTTAGCGTATCCTATGATACCAAAAAAACAATTTTCCCGTACATTAAGTATGGTTTTGAAATTTAGCATCTTCAAGTATGCTTTTTTAATATAACAACGCAAAGTGAAAAGTGCTAATATCTTATATATGTAGGGTGTAAAGTGACAAAATCTATATTTTAAGGGTGTAAAGTGTCAAAAAAATTTATTTCTAGAGAGTGAAGTGCCAAAACTTTAAAGTCGAGGTGTAAAGTGCCAAAATTTCATATTTTTAAGGTGCAAAATTCCAAAAACCCTCAATCAAACAAATATTTTTTTAATACTAACTAATATAGTTTGTTTGGTTGTCAAGAAAATGAGAGAAAATTGTTGGAAAAAGAAAAGGAATAGAAAGGAAGGAAAAGGAAAAGAAAGTTATTTTTCTTTCTATGTTTGGTTGTGATGAAAATTATTTTCTTGCAAATGTTTGGTTGTCAAGAAAGTTAGGAAAATAATATTTTTGATAAATATATTTGTTTGATAGTGAATAATTGTAAAATATATTACAAGTGATTGTGAAATGAAAATTATCAATTTAATCTCTAGAAAATATTAAGTACAAATTGAGTTATGGAATCAAATAAAAACTAACAAAAATGAAATAAATAAATTAAAATAACTTAAAATAAATCATAAAAATCATTGTTATTGTCATCAATGACTATGTGATTACGATATTAAACTTCCTCATGCGTTCTCTTTTTTAGAAAATCCATTTGAAATTTATTATGAATTAGAGGGTAGTTTTTTTGTTAATTTTTAAGTGAACAAAGAGGTTATTGCCTATTTTCAAAATTAAAAGAGGGTTATTGTCAATTTTCAAAATTAACATGGAGTTATTGATTTTTTTAGGTAAAAAAGAGTATTTTTGCATCATTTTGTGGGGGTATAATTGTTATTATGGCTTGAGAGGATATTATTTTGCTAACACATAGGGGTTTTTGGTTAAAAAAAATATAAAATATGGAGGGTTTTAATAGTTAAACAAAGTACAAGGGACATTTTTACATTTTATTCTAAAATTTTCCCGGAATAATAACTTCATGTTCTCCTATCTAAACGACAAGTGAGAAAATAAAAAACAAGTCATAATTGTTAACAATAAAAACAAAATTGCTATTTCTCTAGTGCCCCATTAGAAAACTTGCAATTTTGTATCATCAATGGGATAATTTAAAACTATTTCCGCAACTAGACATTTGCAAATTGCTATTTCTTACCTCAAAAAAAGGTCATAATTGTTAACAATAAAAACAAAGTTGCTATTTCTTACCTCAAAAAAAAGAAAAAATTGCTATTTCTTTAGTGCCCCATTAGAAAACTTGCTATTTTGTATCATCAATGGAATATATAAAACTATTTCCGCAACTAGACATTTGCAAATTGTAACCTTTCTTATTCATGTGTTCTTGTATAATAATAAATTAAACAGACGACTAATTCTCAGCCTAATTCATACTTAATTTACCCTTAATTAATATTACAAGAATTAATCACTCAGAGCCGGCACGCCACTCCATTATTTTATATCTCTTTTACTT
The DNA here is from genome assembly GCA_003313485.2 of Penstemon barbatus. NCBI lineage: Eukaryota > Viridiplantae > Streptophyta > Magnoliopsida > Lamiales > Plantaginaceae > Penstemon > Penstemon barbatus. The sequence continues at coordinate 17,262,126 of CM064877.1, read as the reverse complement.
CATCCAGACCAAGTAAACATGAAATTTTCAAACATCTTTTTCCATGTTAAATAAATTTGTCATCTTCTTCATCTTCTTCTTGTTAATACTTATTCACTAGCTAATCATACTTTCATGATTCATACTAACAAACCATGGCTATTTCCACTCCAAAAATACTCACCACAATATTAATCCTCTGTGTATTCATCATTTTTTCCTATCTCCCCACCTCGTTTTCTCAACCTACAAACAACACCACAAATCTATGCAACGGTGTACTAATTTCTTACCGCTATGTAACAGGCGTGATAATCCCGCCTATCCTTACCGACCCGGTTCAACAAGCGTACCGGTTCGAATCTACCCTGACGGTTCGGAATAACGGAGTTGAAGAGCTGAAAAATTGGCGAGTATTTGTGGGGTTTATACACAACGAACTTTTGGTGTCCGTTAATAATGCTGTACTTGCTGACGGAACTTCCCTGCCGGCTAACGTCAGCAGAGGCACCGTTTTCGCCGGAAGACAGGGGAGTGATCTCAAAACGGCGATTGAAACCGCCGGAGATGTTGAGCAGATGCAGGCGGTGGTGGAGCTTGTGGGGACACAATTTGGGGTTGGGGCTCCGGGTGTTCCTTTGCCGGATAATATCACTCTTGTTAATGATGGGTATTCGTGTACAACTCTTAGAACGCAAGGTACGATTATTATTTATTATGGTAATTAATAAGAAAATCTATTTTTTTTTTATTTGAAATGTGTTAATTGACAAATTACAACGAATGAATAATTAAAATCAATCCAAACTAGTACATGATTACACGAATTTGTTTTCATACTTCTGATGAGATTGAATTCAAGACCTTTGAAATCGTGAAATATTAGTTTTATTGTTAAAGGCAATTTCTAATAGACGGTACAAATATTGCTAACTATGTTCAGTATCTAGGTTCAAATAAATAATTTCGGCATTTCTAATGGAAGATAGATTGATTCTAGCCTTCCTTGAGATTTTTTGCCATAAAGCTTAATTTAATTTTATTTTTAATAGTTTAATTTGTGAATTACAAGTTTACCCTTATTAGTAAAAAAATGTATCTAGTTTTTGTTAATTCATATGATTAGTTCCCTTCACGATCTCAAGTTCTCAACTCTCTCTTTCTCGCAACTGATACTGGAGTGAAAAAATGACTACACCGAGAGTTAAACACCACCATTGGTACTAAAGTTAAATGTGCCGACGTGCCGGAGTAATATCTGCGGGAGAAAAAAAAATGTGTGGGGAGGAATAGGAGATTTGTTTTGAAGAAAAATTAATTTCACGCTAATATTTTTTATATATAAAGGGTATTATGGTCATTGTGACTGTGCAACATTTTGTTGTACATGTGCAAAATTATCATGATAATTTGTACAATTGCACAAATATTAACGATCTAGATCAATTTTTTTTAAATTTAAAGACTCAGATTGACATATCTCAATACAGACCATCTATCATGGAATCTTATTTTAGAATGTGGGTTAAAACGATCGAATTTGTTTTTCAATAGAAATTTAAAAAATACTCAGTGGTTGACTAAATTTAGTCAAAGTTAATCCAACTATTGCTAAATATCGTGAAAATATGAAATTTAACAATGAGACTTTTTTTTTTTTTTTCGGTTTCCCAAGGGTTTAATCCCTTTCGAGGCGTGTCAGATACATAAAGTGGGAACCTCTCCCAACAGGAATTCGAACCTGAGTCCGCTACTTTATAGTGACTAGTCCCTTCCACTAGACCAATCACCTGTTGGTAACAATGGGACTAAATAGGTATTTATTTTATTGATCATGCAGGGAACGAGACGAGCATTTGTTGTATGCCAAACTCAAACGCTCGAATAAACATCACAAATCAAGAAAACTTTTCCCCTCTCCAAATCGGTGACCTCACAATTATGTACGATGTAACCATGACATACGAGTCCAACTACTGGGCACAAGTTACAATCGCAAATCACAACCCATTCGGCCGAATCGATAACTGGAATTTAAACTGGGAATGGATGGAGGGTGAGTTTATCAACTCCATGCGAGGTGCTTACCCCAAAATCGTCGATTCAGGCGACTGCATATTCGGAGAACAAAATAATTTCTACAGAGGCTTCGATTTCTCGAGGGTCTTGACATGTGAAAAATCCCCAACAATCATCGACCTTCCGCTATCGAGAACAAACGACACAAACCTTGGACGTATCCCATTTTGTTGTCGAAATGGGACGATTTTATCGCCTTCAATTGACATAACCAAATCCAAATCATCTTTCCAAATGAATGTATACAAAATGCCACCCGATTTGAACAAAACCGAACTCTCCCCTCCGCAGAATTGGAAAATCAATAGCACGATCGGACCAGAGTACCAATGCACACAACCTATCCGTGTCACACCGAGTCTCTTCCCAGAGCCCACTGGCCTACCTTCACAAGTATCCGCCGTGGCTACATGGCAAGTGGTTTGTAACATTACAAGGACCGAGTTAAAAAAGCCTACTTGTTGTGTTACATTTTCGTCATTCTTCAATGATTCAGTAATTCCATGCAACACGTGTGCGTGTGGATGTGATAACGCAAACAACATTTGCAGTGCAAACGAGCAACCGTTATTACTCCCGTCGGAAGCACTATTAGTCCCGTTTGAAAACAGGACTAAAATGGCAAGAGAATGGGCGGATATGAAAAGACATGAAATCCCAAATCCATTGCCTTGTAGTGACAATTGTGGAGTTAGCATTAACTGGCATTTGCTTTCGGATTTCAAAAAGGGTTGGACCGCAAGAATCACGCTTTTTAATTGGGGCGAAACGGACATTGTAGATTGGTTTACCGCAGTTGAATTGGATAGTGCTATGCCTGGATTTGAAGAAGTTTACTCCATAGATGGGAAAATATTGCCTGGCGGTAATAATAACACGCTTTTTCTACAAGGGAAACCGGGGTTAAACTACTTGGTTGCGGAGAGAAATGGGTCAAACCCGAGAAAAGATCCGCGGGTTCCGGGTACACAACAATCGGTTATATCTTTTGCTAAGAAGAAAACACCCGGGATTAATGTGGCTCATGGGGATGGATTTCCAACTAAAGTTTATTTCAATGGAGAGGAATGCTCGGTTCCAATGGTACTTCCAAGTGATGGGTATAAACTGGCTGCTGCTACTGTATTTAGCAGCATATTTTCTCTATTGCTAATTCTAATACTCATTTATTAGTCAAATTATTCATTCATTTTGTGTGTGTGTTAATGTAATTAAATTAAGAAATTCCATGAGTGTAAAGAAATGAAAAACGACATGTTTCATATTTATTAAAAATAGAGGAAATACAAAGGATTATTGATGTAGATATACTATGTCATTCTCAAGTCAATTCAACAGCCATTTATTACATTGTACTTTGTTATGTTAAATCTCAAACAGAAATTTAATATCTTGACTCGGATTCAACCCAACCCAACTTAACTCAACTCAACTCAACCTGACCCAAATTATTTAAAATGACATCTAATAATTGACGGCGCATTGGTCAAGCTAAATAGGTCATGGATCGAGTCAAAGCCGAACCACTAAAGATCGATCTACCTCTAAAAAAAAGTGTATTATGCTTATGTCTTTAAATGATCATATTCAAATAAAAAGAAATTGCGTTATTGTGAGCATATATATTAGCGGAAGAAAATAGGAATTTGTGTATGTCAAATACAATACTCTTATGCAATGACTAAGTCATCACCAAAATAGGCTAGTTTGATTAATTCAACATGTGCACAAACACTAATTCAACAAGAACCGGGCAATAATTACTTACTATTGTTCAAAGGTTAATATAGAAATATATTAAGTAATTAACAACAAGAACAACTACTTGTTGAATTAGTGTTATTGTTGTTGTTGATTTTGAACAAACACCTTTGAATTAGTTAATATAATTACTTAATATAATTACTAATTCAAAATTCACAATTACTTATAGAAATATATTAAGTAATTATTGCAATAACCGGGCAATAAATACTTGCACAAACACTAATTCTATATATTTCTTATAGAAAAACGTAGAATACAGAAAATCTAATAGCAAGGAAAGAAATTCATGGTATCTTGTTAATTTTAAACATCTTAAATTATTCAAACTGAAAAATAGAAAAATATTTCATTGTAGTTATTATATTGTGGTTTTGATAATATGTTACACCCAATTTTTTACTATGTATCGTCACAGTTGAAAATAAATATTCTCCAGTTTTTTTATGAGCGAAATATCAAAACACCTTCGTTTAATTTTTAAAAAATATCATGTGTTATTTTTTAAATCTCAAAAACTCCGTACTCTCAAATTAGCGCCAAATACATCCCCAATAAGATAGAGTGATTCAAATCTGGTTATTGCAAGTATTTGTTCACAATTTTGAATTTTCTTTTGATATGATAATTTTACTCCTGACACGTAGTTGTACAAGCAATAGACAAAAGTACCCCTTATGATTTGTCTAACTCCCAGAAAAAATCCTGTGTACTTTAAATTCCAAAAAAACCCTTTTGTTTGATTTTAATTACCACACACAACCTAAGTAGTATATATTTGAGTTTTCAAAAGGAAGAAATAAATTATAAAAAGGACTAATATATAGGGGTAATCTTATTGTTCCGCCAAAAGTCAAAATTCAATAGTCAAATTCTACTTAATTCGAGTTGAGATCGAGTGTGGTAATTAAAACTATTTACACGTGAGAGTTTTTAGGAGTTAAAATAATACAAATTAGCTAGACAAAACACATGGGTGTTTTTGTTTTTCGCCCTTGCTCTTGCTCTTGTACTCTCTTCAATTTTCATTAATGTTCCTCAAAAAAAAAAAAATTCATTAATGTTCCTCAAAAAAAAAAAAATTCATTAATGTTCCTCAAAAAAAAAAAAAAAAAAAAAAAAAATAAAATTCATTAATGGTTTCCATTTTTTATTTATTTTTTATTTGCATTTTAAGGTGAACCTGCGTTAATTGCGTGTAACTTTCGGTAGTTGAGTTGGTTGACAATAACGCGGGACTTAACCGGGTATCCGGTTTCGGATCGTGAATCCAAATACTTGACCCGAACTCATCAGTAATTTCCATTATTTTTATATTCTCGATTTTTACAATAGTTCTTCTCCTCTCTCCTTCTCTGCAAATACACTGGGAGAAGGAGAAACCCACCCCCCTCCCCCAAACCCTACTATGCTTTTTCTTCATTTTATTTTTAATTCCCTTATCTGTATATCTATAGACTTCTAATCTGAATGATTGTATTTAATTTTAATTAAATTCAGACAAGAAAAAAAATGGGCGATCGACTTTACGAAGATTTAGAAATTGCGATGTCCTCTTATTCCAAATACAGTAGCGGTCAATGTATAAGAACTTGCATGTTTCTAATTCATCGATTTTTCTGCTGATTTTTTTTTTTAAATATTTGTGATGGTTGTATTATAGATGATTACAACGAGGAAGAAGAGGAAACAGATGGGGATTACGAGGAGGAAGAATTCAACGATGTTGAAAACGAAGCGAAATCAGATGAATTGGCTTGTCCATTTTGCCTCGAGGATTTTGATGTTCTCGGATTGTGCTGCCACATTGATGCCGACCATCGCATGGAGGTTAAGCCTGGGGTAAATTGATAATTTTGTTTTCTAAATTTTAAATTAATTGTATTTTCTAATTTTTAAATTAATTGTATTTTCTAATTTTTAAATTAATTGTATTTTGGTGGAAGTCTTCTAGTCATGCTCAGCTCCTAGGATTTGAGCTAAGTACTTGTAATTTTGGGTATTTTGTTAGATTGTTGAGGAGAGAGCAAGAAAGGGGAAATCATAAAGTTCTTTTTAGTACAGTAAAAATGAGAGAAAATAATTAGGTTTCCTGTTTGCATTGTCGAAAATGAAACAGTTGCTTCAATTTTGCATGCTTGTGGAGTAACAATTTTGATGCAAGTAGTAATGTTGTACCATTTGCAAACATTAGCTTACAAATTTACTTAGAAAAATACATGTTCTATATAAAAGAAGTTCCTTCTTTTTGCAGATCTGTCCTTTCTGTGCTACGAAGGTGGGCATAAATATGGCGTCACATGTAATTACGCAGCACGACAGTATTTTAAAAATATCCTTTCAAATATGTTTATGCAAATGAGTTATTCCTTTGTTGTGGTTGGATATCTTATGTCTTTGGAAAATGGTTTTTTTGAATTAAAAGATTGAAGCCTTAACATGGCGTTGTGAATAATTGGTTGAGTTGCATTTACCTTAACTTAGACACACACTCTCAGCTATAAGAAAAATTGTAGTGCTCGTGCTCGATCGGCAATATTTGAAATGAGGAAAGAGTTGCAAGAGAAACACTTGCGTTGTATTAAGGAATCTCTTTCTGTTGATTCTTCCTCTAATGTAGCAGCGGAGTCCATGCTTCTGTCATTTGTCAATAATCCTGAAACTGCTGATACACCCGGCAACATTGAAGCTACAACTTCAATTGAATCAAGCGAATCAGGGAGAACATCAGGTGACGATTCATTGGAGAGGTATGCAAAAAATTTTTTTTTTGCTTGTTATATTTGCCGGGCTAGGTAATGTAAGCCTGTGACCTAAGTGGGGTCACTAAAGGTATCAAATCTTGTGCTTGTTATATTTTACCATTTTAGTAATTCTTGGCATTATTCGTATGCTAATTTAACGCTTATTCTCGAATTAGTGTATACGTCATTATGTTCACCTTAGAAGTTAGAACTGGGTGGTGGACCTTTACCACGTGTAAATCGTATATCTCCTTTTTCAAGATAATAGTAAATATTACGTAAGCTGCCAAAGAAATAAACTTGTCAATAAATGTCTAAATGCCAGATAGTAAAATATCTAAACATTTAATGTTTTCGATAAAGCCAAACATCTTTGGGTGACTATAGGTTGTGGATAGGTGGCCGATCTATAAAATTTACAGTATGTGCTACAATGGTATTGCATGTTTAGGGTTTAGCAGTGTCCAGTATCATCTTCCAATTTTGTTCTACTGCCAGTTTTGTATAGTTGAGTTTCTTTGTCTGATGAACAGTTTGGATGGTTGGTATTATCATTAATGAGTCTTAGTGTGTGGAACATATATATGCTATTTCTGGTTGTATGTTGAGTTCACTTTTGAGAGCTTTATCAGTTGCTTCTTTGTCTGTTTTACAAAAAAAGGGCTAGGAACTTCATGCCATGTTGGATATAGTTAAGTATTGAACTTTTCATAAAAAGGTCTTAAATTGTAGTTTATTACTTTCCACAAATCCATTGAACCTTAAACGTCTAATGATAAACAATCCTGTCTTAGTTATGTATTGCATATTTGATTTGTTTTTCAACATCTAGAATTGCAGTTTATTCCATTCGACCCATTCATTAAATCATCGAAGATACTATGTCTTATTTGACCTTTCCGACCATCATTTTCTTGAAATGCACCAATAACGAATCATAAAAATGGAAACGAGTTCATGAGTTTATGAAATGGTTTCTACAAAATTTCTAACTTCCACCACTTCACCTAACTTTTTTCCTATTGGCAACCTTATTACCACTTTGTGTTCATCATTCTCTTTCCCAACCTACGTGAACTTTTACCTCTTTCATTCTGCTTTGTTATCCAATTCCGTGCCTGTGCCCTTAGTACAGTGTTATTCCTGGTCCAGTTATCCCTAGGCCTCCAAAACACCATGAGGTCCTTGTACTCAAGGTTCCATTATCGTTACTAAATAGGTCACTATGTTGCGAGTGATGAGAAAGCTTTATTTTGCTACCATGAGGTTCTTGGTGAAGGTTTGGTGCATGCTCTATAGTTAATGTGGAGATTATTTGTACTTTTTCTTACAGCCACAACAATATTTATTTACACTTATTATGGTTGCATGCAGAACTCTATCATCTACGACAACTAACATGAGAAACGAGAAGGGCAGAAGGTGTGAATTTGTACAAGGATTAGTTTTCTCCACCTTTCTTGACGACTTATGACCAGCTGGAGTAGTGTGTCCTCATAGTTCGGGAGAAAGCCATAGTCAATGCTGCTCGTTAACTTTGCCGATAACTATGGTATAATTATGTCTTGCAAGTCCAAGTGAACATGATCAGATAGACAATAGCAGTAACTCAACTAGTGTATTGCTTTTGGTATATTAGTTGTAAGCTGTTAGTATATGATGGTTTTTGATATATGAATGGCTAATGTATTGACATGTATATCAGTTCTATGTCACCTGCTTTGCAATTCTCAGTGATATTTTCATCTAATTCCTAATTTTGATTTTGTGAGATGTTAAGTTTAGTCCTAATAAACAAAGGATATTGAAAAGAACCAGTTTCTTTTTTTTTTTTTTTTTTTTTTTTTTTTTTTTTTTTTTTTATCTTTTTTTTGATAAATTGAAAAACCAGTTTGATTTTCTGGGATGAGCATAAATGGGTTTTTACCTTTTCTTTTGTAACAGCCGATAGCACAACGTCATTCATCCCTCTTTCTTTTTCTTTCTTAATTATTTCCTATTTTTCTGGTTCTTTGCATAATCATGCTTTTCACTTATTAAAGCTTGTTTGGCCAGCATTTGAGAAGAAAATAAATAGTTTAAACAATTTATTACAATAAAATCAATGTCACAGATTGTTGTTTCTAAAGAATAATGATTTCCTGAATTCGTCTCTCGTTTCTGAAAGTGATTTTAAAAATAAATTGTGATTTTATTAAAAATAAAAAATTGATTTTTATAATATTAATTGTTTGAATATTTTGAGATGAAATAAATAGTAAGTATATGATTAAAAATGAGCAGAATTTTTTATAGATTATGGAAAGAAGACAATTAATGGGCAAGTTTATTTTTCTAAAATAATCTTGATTTTCAGTTTTTCACAATATTGTTTGTTTGAATATTAAAATTAGCAATCACTGCCTATCTCTATAGTTTATTATGTGGTATAAATAGTAGGTATATGTTTTAAAAATGAGCAGATATTTTTAGAGATTATAGAATGAAAGATAAACAATTGGCCTGTTTATTTTCTAAAATAATCTCGGCTTTCATAATGTTGTTTGTTCATATTGAGAAAGTTATTTCAAAGATAAAATGTTGTTGATTTTTTAGAGATTTTGGAAAAACAGAGATAGTGCAAGAGATATACTTTTTTTTTGTCAAATTCGGTTATTATATGAAATAAATATTAGGTATATGTTTTAGAAATAAGTAGGGTTTTTTGAGAGATTATGAAATTAAAAGAAATAATGGGTCTGTTTAGTTCCGAAATAATATCGATTTTGTAATGTTGTTTGTTTATTTCAAAAATAAGATTTTGTAGGATTTTTTAGAGATTGTGGAAACAAGAGAGATAGCTTAAGAGCTAGATTGTCTTATGTCTAATTATGTTTAATTTGTGATATAAGTTGTGTAAGAAATATGTTACTTTATGTCAAATCAAAGTAGAATTTGTGTATAATATTTTTAGAGGAAAAAAAAAGTGTTGCTTGTTTGGCTTCAGAGATATATTTGTTAAAATTGATAGATAATAAATTTATTACTAAATGCAAAAAATGTTGTTTATTTGACTTTGCATCACTTAAATGCTCTCAAAAATGGCAAAAATTCAATTTTGGTACTGTGGAATTGGAGAATTTTCAATTTTCATACCAAAGTTTCAAATATCATACCAATTACCACTCAGTCGTTTAAAAAAAGGCACTTCCGTGAGTTTACTTAACGGAACTGCCACATGTCAGTTAAGTCTCCATGGGCTGAAAGAAAAAAAGGCATGGTGGGCATGTGAGAGGTAGTTTTGCCCGTTGAAACAACATACGGCAGCCTATTTGCCCAATTTTCATTAAAAAAAAATTTGTTCTTTACACCCTAGAAATGATTTAAATTTGGCACTTTGCACCCTCGAAAAAAATCAATCACACTTTGCACCTTCAAAATATATATTATATTTCACATGGCACCATGAATCAATTTCAAGCAAAAAAACAAGGGTGTTTTTTATACTCCCTTAAAAAATCAACATATATTCCCTCTAAAATATAATAATGTGATATGTATGTAAAATTAAGAGTATAATTGAAAAATTACCCATTAAAATAACTCTTTAAAAATCATTTTGGAGGGCAGATAAATAAATACTTTACTTATTAATACTCGCCTAATATAAAATATTATTCTAAAAAAATATTGATATAACTTGAAATAATAAAATATAATATCAATAAATAAATAAAACATAGTCTTGTTTTTACCGTAAAATGATGGAGTATAAGTAAATGTAAATCGCGCTTATGGTCCTCCTTATAGATTAACTTTTGCACTTTCGTCCCTCTTAAATTTTTTATAGCAGATTGGTCCCTCTTATCAATGTAGTATATCACATTCGTCCCTCTTATAACACATCCGTCCCTCTTAAATTTTTTGTAGCAAATTCGTCTCTCTTATCAATGTAGTCATAAATACAAAATTCATCGCTTAAATTCAAAATACTAAAGTGGACAAATGTTGATGTACTTTGTAAGAGGGACTAATGTGTTACACTACATTGATAAGAGGGACGAATTTGCTACAAAAAATTTAAGATGGAAGAATGTGTTATAAGAGGGACGAATGTGATACATTAAATTGATAAGAGGGACCAATCTGCTACAAAAAATTTAAGAGGAACGAAAATGCGAAATTCGACTCATAAGGAGGACCAAAAATGCTATTCACTCTATAAGTAAATATGGCGCCAAGAAATTTGTTGGAATGACCGTTGAAAATATTTGTCACTCAAAAATTCATCAAAAGAAATTCCGACACGATGTTTTTTGGCAAAATGTATCGGTCCCAATTTTCGCCGCGACAAAAATTTGTTGGAAAATCCACGTTTTTCTTATAGTGAGCTAACAAATTTACTTAGTTGATTAAAATTGTGTTACGTACGAAATATAATATATGAAGGTCTATGTAACAATATATATATCGAGTTTGAGAGTTATTTTAATAGGTAATTGTCTATTTTTCTATTAATTGTACATGAATCTCACATTAGTACATTTTTTGAGGGAATATATGTTGACTTTTGAAGAAAGTGACAAAAATACCCCTACATTTTGGCCTAAAATTCACTCAGGGTGCAAAGTGAGATTGAATTTTTCGAGAGTACAAAGTTCCAAACTGAAATATTTTCAGGCTGCAAAGTGGGATTAAGAAAAAAAAAAAAGAAAAAAAACCCTGACCCCCTTTTCCCTCCATTATCATTGCCCCATTTCCACCGCAAATCTCCCGTCCACAAACCCCCTAGTAATGACTGCGCCATTTGAAATTGGTTACTGGTTGACTTTTCGTCTCAGCCTTTAAACCTTCAAAATCCACACCCAAATGAAAAACATCCATCTTAAGCTTGAAGAAGAAGCCATTAATACTTGAGAATTGAGCTTAAAGTATTTGCTAGAAGAAAAAGTCCTATTTTTTTGGCCCTAATTTACTTTCAATTCACGCCAAAATGAAGAAATGAAGAAGGGAATGACTGCCCTATTATGTTTAGACGGGCAGATTGGCGCCCACACTTGCTCCTCACATAAACTTAACTGAGGAGTTTAAACTTCCGTAAAAAAATTAACGGCAGTATGATTTTGATATTTTGGTATGAAAATTGAAATTTCTCCAATTCTATGGTACCAAAATTGAATTTTTGTCTCTCAGATATGTAAGTCATAAATTGTTTTATATCAAATCATATTTGTTGTATGAAATAAGTAATGAAAGAGATATAATATTTGTTTATGTTTTTTCTCCTAAGATACCAGAGTTTTTAAGACGATATCTTTTTGACAATTGATAGATGATAATAAATCTATTTCTGAAAATAAAATAAAAAGTTGTTTGTTTAACTTTTCAAAGCACTAAAATATTCTCTTAAAACAAGACAAACAGGTCTCAAAAGGTTTTAGAAATCAAACACTACAAGTGTACTAATTTCTTTGAAGTGTTCAAACATCTCTACACTTAAATCTAGACGAGAATTTAAGATTTTTCTACGGTTCTACCCTCTCCCCCCTAACGTCATTAATATCCACTTAATATCCAGAGCTTAAGGGCTGGGCTTATATAGTTAAATTTTGACTCAATCTCGCGATTCGGGCCAAACTCTTGCCAAAGAAAGTTTGAACATAAATTTTATGGAACCTAAGTTTTAATAAACCTCAATCCTATTCCTACCACCTATTATTTCTCTATTGTTTTGAACCTCAAAACCACACTGACCATCTAATTTTTTTCTCCAAACCCCAACATTCAAATTGGATTTTAACTTTTTTGAAACCACAAAACCAACATTCAAACTCAACCCATATTGGGTTTCAAAGATTTTACTAAACCACTCAAACCAATTTTCAAAATCGAAAATTCGAAACCAAGCATTTTAACTTTTTTGAAACCACAAAACCACCATATTGGATTTCAAAGATTTTACTAAACCACTCAAACCATTTTCAAAATCGAAACCAAGCATTTTAACTTTTTTGAAACCACAAAACCAACATTCAAACTCAACCCATATTGGATTTCAAAGATTTTACTAAACCACTCAAACCATTTTTCAAAATCGAAACCAAGCGAAACCAAACTTAAAACTTAACCAAATAGGCCTATTTTCTAAGTATCCACAAAGGGCGCAAGGGTTTTCACAAAATCTGAAATGTAAATTTCTGAACATATTGAATTGAGCATGCCCATTTCACATACATGCCATACGAAGGTAATGAAATGCAATATATAGACCAAATCATAACAACATTGTGTTGCAAAAACAAATTGGTAAGGGTATAAGTTTTATATATGCCCATTCTAAAAGTACATATGTTTGAAATTTTCGTCGTTATCACCAACAGTTGAGTATTGGGATTTCTCATAACTGACTTACCATACACTATAACAAGTCCCAAGCTAACTACTGTTAATCATCTCATGCCAGTCTTAATCTATATTCCCAACCAAAACCGCAAAATTATACCCTATTCTATTCCGAACAACTCTTTTCAAGGGACTTGTACATACTAATAACACCAGAAAAGCCCAAGACAACACTACACAACAAATATACCATGATATATGTGACGGTGAGGGAATAGATTTTCTATAGGTAGTTTAGTTTTCAAAACTTTTTTAAAGTCAAAACCAGTGATGGGTTGCTTCTTCATCTCCGATAGGAGTAGTGAGAACGGAAGAACTGGTAATCAGGGAGGTTAACATGCAAATTTCTTAGCCAATTGTCTGCAGCGTGCAAAAGTGTGTGCTCTTGCTCGCATTCTTGGGGCCCACATGGACTCACAACCGAACCTTTCAGCTTATATGAAGCAAGGGCAAACACTGGCAATGAAAACTTTGCAGTTGGATCAACAATGCCATTGACTTTTCTGGTATCCGCATCATGAAACTGAGGTGAGGAGCTATCTGCAATTAAAAATGGATGTATTGTTTCAACACATAATCATGACATTTTGTTCTCATTGACAGATGAGTTTGTGCGAGTGTCGAGAGAGAGAAATGTACTTGTAGATTGAGTCGACAAGGAATGGAATGTCAAAAATGATGCATCCAGATCTTGCAGCATAGGGCCTACTGGAATTCTATAAATCGGATACCTAAAGAAACATATATTAGAGCCATGTACCTCAAAAGAATTAAGCAAAACTTGCATGAAAAACATACCAAGCTACAGAAATCCAACTCGTAGGCAGTAGATCGCAGCTCCTGCACTTACTCAGCTCGGGATATTGAGATGAAAGCATTGATATCTGAATACACGAGGGAAAAAAAAACCTCAATCAATTTTCAAGGACACAAAAACTAAATGCGAATTCAGTAAATAGATCTACCTTATCAGCCAGTGGTCTGCGGGTATGAGGTTGTTCACGTTCCAGATATTGAAAGAAAGGTACTCGAGGTGAATTAGCAACGTCAGCTTCAGAACTTGTCAACCTATATGAGTCAGCATCTCTCTCCTCACTAGACCCACTTGAAGAAAATTTAAAACAATTAGCACAATGGCTTGGCCCACTTGGGAATTACACCATTTCGTGAAAATAACTATAAATACCGCCTCCATCAGAACCGAAAGATAGCTTTCAAGAGTGAGCCAAAAGAGCTAAACATAAAATAACACCAATAAGTAACAAGATCTAGAGTAAGGTACAATTAGGGCTGTTTGCTGGATTGGGCCCTATTACCTAATCAATTGTGTGGTTGGATAACATAATACCTGGTCAGACATTTATAATCAGACCAACATGAAAGGGCTAACTTTTATCCCTTTTTTCAGTACCAAAACATTTTTACCTTTTTCATCTAAACACAATTAATCTAGGGCGCCGCAGATGGTAATGGCAGATGCGGCCACAAAGTCACCACTGGGGTTGTGTTGGCCACGTGCCACACTGGAGGTTTACTTTTTGTACATGTTTTATACCACTGGTGACTCCAAATTCAAGTCAGTACTTTATTTATATCACATTGACAAAGCTGACAGACGAAGAGGGAAAAAAAAGATGTGTGCATAATGAAAGTTAACTCCAACAATATTATATTTGACTCATGGATAAAGTTTTGTTTTCGATGTATGTTTCGGAATAAACTAGGAAACTTATGAAAAAAGTTACTAAATTAAGGAAAATAGAAAGTTCCAAGGCAAATATAGTTTCGGAAATACACCTTATTTTCGTTTCCAATGATTAAAATACAACCACTTTCGATGTTTTCGAAAGAAAATATATAAATTTTGATCCATGATTTGACTAAATGAAGCCCTAGAAAGTTTAGAAAAAACAAATACCATATATATATATATAGAAGTGAGAAACACGTCAAAACTATTCGTTAAAACAACTTATGTTTCCAAGGTCCAACCCCTTCATATTATAGTTCCACCATGAGTCTAAGATCATACTTCAAAAATGGAGTGCATAATGCACTAAATAAAATATACTTACTAAAGTCAATCATATTCCTCACAATGAATGTAATGCTTACCCATAAGAAAAAGGATTAGTAACAACAAAATATTTCTTAATAAACAATACATATAAACGACAGAATAACTAAATGGGAAACAAGCATAATTACTTAGCAACGACAAGTAATTAATGACAGAATAACTGAAAGCAAGCTCAGTAAGAACTCACTTAGGTCGAGAAGAGGGCTTTGACGAGTCTATGTACAACTGTATGCCCGACAAAAAAGGAACATAATATTGTTCAATTGGGTCTTTCCCATTTAACAACAAAGGTACACCGGCTCCATATGCACTCCACTCGCTAAAAGATTCCCATAGATCCTCCAAGCAAAAAAACGGTTGCGTATCGTCTTCCCGCGTTCTCAATCCTTCTGCATTCACCTGTCAACAAAACAAAGTTGTGAATTAATTATATCTCGATGCTTTTGAATATGGGACCGACTAAAACCCTCTCAAAAACTAATGTCTCTAGAAAATATTTGAAAGCACAAATTCATGAATTTTCCAAAATTAAGGATTCCAAAAATCTTCCAAAAGAGCCGCATATAACGACTTTTAAGACTATACAATATGTTTCAAACAGCCACAATCTAATTAAATATCAAAAGTTAATTTAAAGATCTCCCGAATGAACATTAATCACAAATTTCCGAGACCGGTAAAGGGAATTTTTCAAAACAGGCGCGCAAAGTCTAACGACTTTTCAAAAACTAATTTACAAGACGTATAAAACAACCAAGAATGGACGGGTTTTATTAAAAGATTCCAAAAATCATCGATTCATGGTTGTTTCGAAAGAGTTTTCTGAATAAACTTCGCTGCCTTCTTTTAGTACTTTGTTTGGGCATAACAAAATCTTCCAACTTAACTGCAAATCAACAAACTACAGGAAAACTGCAAATCTTTACATGACTCATTTCTGAGAGACCTTGAGGAACAATCATTTATTATCAAGATATACTTCCAACATATACATCAAAATACCCCAAATCAACAATCATTTAAACCATCTTTATATCAAGATACTGAGAAACTACATGTAAAGAAACCAATCCATGCCACTTCAAGGACTTTATGGTTTTGTTTCAACAAGCAACTGAAAACCCACATTTGTTATTCCTATTCAATTCTAAATCCCACTTTTTCACATGCAACTGATTCAAACTATTCAAAAAAATTCACATGACATCTATTAATTCAAATTTCTTGAAAAAAATGAGATAAACATTGCAAACAGAATGACCAATTAGCCTTATTTTTAATGCAAACTCAACATTAATTCAGTTGTATTTCCCATTTAATTTCTTGCATGCATTCTCATTCTCCTGTAAGGGGACAGAGGTTTAGGGTTTTATCTTGAATAAATCGAACAAAATAGAAACAAATGAAACAAGTTTAATCCTTTCATACCTCCGAGAAATCCCGGGCCGTAACAAATGGAGTAACAGATTCCATCAAACGATCTATGTTTGTAACTTTCAAAGTCGAAACAGGGGCAACAACAGAAGGCCGTACACACAATGTAGCCGCCGCCCTCACAGAATCATCACCATCGCTACGCTTCCCCTGCTCCGCCGCACCACCGCCGATGGAATATTCCGGCACCATCCTCCTCTGCTGCAGCTGTTGTTGCTGGAGCATTTGTTGTCTGTCCATCATGTGCCGCTGCTGCTGTACAAGTATTTGCTGATAGCGCCTTACCGGCGGCGGGTTGTAAAACCTATCGCCGCCGTAGCTCGGAAGAGGATGTGGATGCGGCGCCGCGTAACCTCCTTTACTTGACATTTAATCGCGAATTTAAATTCCTGAATTTGCTCGTAGGAAATGGAGAATGTATGTGTCTATTTATACAAAAATTGAGTCCAAAAAGCGTTTTTGAGTAAGGGATTTTCAATTGAAGATTGAAGTAATCGAGAAACGAGATTGAACTTCGGTGAATTTGGGGAATTTCAATTTCATAGAGGTTTTTGAAAGGGTTTGTTGTTAGTGTGTGTGACTGTGTGTGTGTGTCTGTCTGTATTGAGGAGGTGAAAGGTCATGACTTATGACTTATATATATTCTGTGTGCGTGTGGGGGTTTGGGGGTTAGTTTGCAATTATTTTGGAATTTTTCTGAATGAGGGGTATTTTGGGAAAGTAAGAATTAATGGCTGCTTGTGGAAAACCGGAAATGCAAAGGAAGGCTGGTTTCAATTGCCAGGTTTTTGTATTTCTTACACCTGTATATATGCTTACAAATCACAATTGCCTGTAGTGCTTCGAAAAGACGAAATTGCCCTCCTTGTGCCTTTTGATTGTCAATAATGCCCTTTTTTTTCCTCGTCAAAATATGCCAGATAAGTAAATTTAATTATGAGTTTGATACTATGATTAGGTAAAAAGAAAAGAATATTACTACATTTTTTTGCTTTCTAAAGATAAACGGTATTTATTTATTTATAAAAAAGAAAAAAAAACAATAAAGTAGCGGACTCAGATTTGAATTCCTGTTGGAAGAGGTACCCACATTAATATGTCCAACTCTCCTTGAAAGGGATTAAACCCTTGGGAAACCAAAAAAAAAAAAATGGTATTTTATAATTCCTAAAGATTATTAAAAATTGAGACACATAAATACTATTGTCGGTCTTTTAAATTAGTAATTTGTTTTGTTCGTATTATGTCGTTATTGTACCATGAAATAAAAAGAAAAAGAAAATTTAATAATTGTCACTTCTGATTATAGATTCATAATTGACAAGTTCTTAATGCTGCTGGAATTAACCTTTAAATCAAACTACTTACTTTAGAAAATACTTTTTATTCCTTTGACTTAATGATTTCTTGAATATGGTTTCAATATAGCTCAAGTTTGGTCTTATTTTCATCTTTTTGGAAGGTCAGAAACGTATTGAGATAAGAATGTACTAAATGCAAATAATATTTGTGTAGAGATAAGAATGCAGTAAATGCAAATAATATTTATCGAATATATTTCTAAATCTGATTAATTTCACACTGCATCACTTGTGTTACTGTTATTTCATAATTAAATTCGTTATGCTCTTTGATATAATTATTTTTACAATGAATTATTCAATTATATTTGGAGTTTAGAAAGGTTACTTACAAAAACAAAATTTGAATTTAATTCTACAAAAATAAAAATTGAATCAAAATTATGCAAAAAGGCACATCAAATGAATTTATAAATTGGTTTTGCATATGGGAAACCAATTTAGCAAGTCTCAAATAATCGGTCTACCTTTTTTTTTTTTTTTTTTTTTTTTTTTTTTTTTTTTTTTTTTTTTTTTTTTTTTTTTTTATCACGTATGGTTTCAAATGAGCTTAATTAGATGAGCCTTTTCTAGTGTCCCACTTGTTTGGGCATCAATTGGTAGATTTGGTGAAGCTATTTATTGTTGTGCAAATCTATTGTCTTGCAAATCAATAGAATGTGTATCTCCACATTTAAAGCCCAAACGCCTAGTCGAGGACTGAATGTCCGGCGAAGCCCGATTGCCCGGGCGTAGTGAGTCCAACAGAAAATATATTGATTCTACATACGTCAGTTTTTTTTTCAATTGATCGCTTATAAATACCAATAAATCTAAGCCGATGGAATAGTTCTGATGATAAGTTTGTCGAAATGCTTTCAATAAAATTAGCGACAATATACCGACAAATTTCAAGCAACAGAATAATTCTGATGCTAGATCAATCGAAATGTGTTCAGCCGATAAGTAACAAAACGCTAACTGAATTAGGGCGACGGGAATTTGTTAGTAATATTCTAACAAAATTACCTACAATTTTTTTCTTTTGCAAAGCTATTTGAAGCAGAGCACTTTTCAACAACATTATCAAAAAAAAAATGGTTGTCGCTATATTACTGTGGGAAAATGATTATGTCACTCCATTTACCTATGAAGCCTTCACATACGGAATATCCAACGGAAAAAATCCATTGCAATGCTTGAATACCAACGAACAAACCAAGTAATTCGATACTCAGCTCGAGTTTGTTCGATAAAAGCTCGTTTGAGCTTGGTTCGTCAAACAAATCAAAAGCTTGAACAGATGCTCAACTCGATAAGCTAAATATTAAAAAAAATACATGTAAAATACCAAGCTACTCGATACTTAGCTCGAGCTCGTTCGACAAAAACTCGTTTGAACTCGATTCGTTAAGAAATCAAACCAAACTCAAACATAAAGTTTCAAGCTCAATAAATTTTAAACCAATGTTGAGCAATGTGTCAATGCTACTCGGCTCGTTTACACCCTGTTACTTGACCAAGAAAAGTGATGTATGGAAACATAATGGATCTTAATTGCAAATCCAATAGAAATGGACTAAATTTGCAAAATAAAGGCCAGTTCAGGCTAAGGTCGGTCATGATCTCGATGTTGATTATGATAGTATATTGAGATTTTAATTTAGGGTGATTTACACACAAACCTCCTCATGTTTGGACATATTACAAGAAACACTTCGATGTTTTAAAAATTACAATGATACCCCCTCAGGTTTGGACATATTACAAGAAACCCTTTACGGCGTTAAAAACAGACGGAATTTGATGTTGTCAGCAAAATAAAAATTATTTTTTAAATTTACCCCTGGCTATATATACCCACATGGGCTGTTTATGTAATAATATTATACCACATGGAGTGTCTATGTAATAATATAATACCACAAGTGGTGTATTTGAAAGATTACAATACCTTCATAGAGTTACTTATAGCCAACTATCATATTTTTAAAAATAACCGTTAGATGTTACTGTTGGCCACATATTTTGGTTATAAATAGCAGTCCAAATGTTTATTTTTAGTTTTGCATTTCATCCCACAAATTTGATAATGTCATCATCAAATTCAAGAGGTAGTGTGAGATGCTTAAAATATCGATAATCAAAATATTCATGTGTAGGGTGTGTGAAGAATGCAACCATAATGGTTGCAGATGCACGCCGAGATTTACAGTAACATCCAGTGATCATTTTTTTAAAATATGAAAATCGGCTATAAGTGACTCCATGAAATTTAGAGTCAAAATATATGGCCAACAGTAACATCCATTGGTCATTTTTTAAAATATGACCGATGCTATAAGTAACCCCATAAAGTTATCGTAATCTTTCTAATAAGCCCCACGTTGTGTATTATTATTACATAGACACCCTTGTGGTATAATATTATTACATAGACACCCCCTGAAGTATGATATTATTACATAGACACCCGATGTGGTATAATATTATTACATAGACACCCCCATGTGAGTATATTTTGCTAGGGGTAAATTTGAAAAATCAAAATTTTTTGCTGACGTCATCAAGTTCTATCTATTGTTAACGTCGTAAGAGATTTCTTGTAATATGCCCAAACCTGAAGAAGTGTCTCTGTAATTATTGAAACAAGTCTGAATATAAATTACCCTCGTAGTTTATGATTAAAAGTATGAGAGGATCAAGATGATCAACTCCCAATAATGAAATTTTTCCTTAAAAATACAAGCTTGGGCTAGGGCCCCAAGCATTTGGGGCTCCCAACCCGTAATTAGATAATATGGGTTCTATAAAAATAAAAATAAAATAAAAAATCGTCTAATGTAACTGTCCAGACTCCAGACTTATATTTTCATCATTCATGGGCTTCACCTACTACACACATGAAATAACCCTGTTTATCCCACCAACTTCACCTTCATAATACTCCTTCCGCCCCTTTTTTTTTTTTTTTTTTTCTTGAGTTTTGTAATGGAGTTTTAGATGAGAATTGAAAAAGTGTAATTTTTATATAGTTTTATATTTAATATGTCATTAAAAGTAGTGATGGAGAATTAATGATATCAACTCATTACTTTGAAAAAGTGAAATTTTTATACAGTTTTATATTTAATATGCCAGTAAATTAAAAGTAGTGATGGAGAATTAATGATATCAACTCATTACTTTATATGAAAGGATAATTTTAAGAAAAATAATGTTATATTAAAATTTTTTTTTGAATATCCCAAAATAGAAATATGAGCAAAAGAAAGAGGAAAAAAGTAACTAATTGATGTAATCGGTCAGTGAAAATTTGAATGCAAACTTGGTCAACTTGTTACATGGATGACTTTAGCGCATTCAGAATTTTTAAAACAAAAAAAATTGATTTAAGAATATTGAGAGTCGTTACCAGCTTTATTTCTTCTTCATGAAATCAAATTACTCTCAATTTATCACTTTTTTCTTTTAATAATTAGATTTTGGATTTTAAGTTTTTACTAAGTTATTTTTTTCGCTCATTCTAATTTTATGTGATAAAACAAAATTCATAAATTAATTCTCCATTAGAGATAGAGGGTTCCGATTTATATTATGAAATAAAAGTTTTATAAAATTTATGTCTATAAATATACATAATCAATTGATATTCTTAATTATATAAAAGTATTTGATCCACGTATATATATTTTTTTACTATAGAGTAATATTCACTATACTTATAACGGTTAAATCTGTTGAAAAAAGTTTTCAAAACTTAAACCGAAAAAATCCTATTTACGATCAACTATGTCATAAGAAATATAAATTGAACTGACCATTTTATTTATGAAAAATATATATTAGAAAACTAGAATATGAGGATTTAATCAATATTTTTGCATCTACTAAAGCAAAATAGTAAACTTTAATGATTTTTTTTACGACAAGGCCTAGATTTAGTTTTCGCCCAGGTCCCAGGAAAGTCTAGGGCTGGTCCTAAATATTAATGTTTGGTTGTGATTTATTATTTATAATTATTTGTACTTTGAAAGTTATTCATATGTTTTTTTATGAATGTTCTAAAAAAAAGTATGAACTTATTATGGTATAAAAAAAGTTCAAACATGAATGTAAAACCTTTTTAGCATGTTTTTTTAACACGTGGAACATTTCGAGGAGGTGAAAATCAAGGACCAATTTGTATCCCTGATGCATTTTGATGCCCTAATCATTCAATTCAATTGATTGCCTTTCTTCCTCTATAAACAAGACCATTTTCTATCCATTGCTTTCTCAAGATTTTATACAACTTTTAGAAAAAGGTCTCCTGGGGTGTCTTGGATAACCCTATCCAGTATAATATTGGAGGTACGGTTCTCCTGAGTAATTCAATCTCTAAACGGCTTTATTTGATTCAATAATCACCTTAAAACCCAGAATTCGTTAATTCAGAATGAATCAAATCTCCCCAAGTAGGATTCGAACCTACGACCAATCGGTTAACAGCCGACCGCTCTACCACTGAGCTACTGAGGAACAACGCTCTAGCGCAAAAGGAAAAATAGAGCCGGGAAACCTTTTACTCTTTCACAAGCTCATTCCTTCCGTATTCATATAAGATCATAGAGTAGGCGCTCCAAAGTCTACCGAAATCCTTAGGGAAAAGGCCATGGTTCAAGCTTGGTTGCACGCACCCTTAAAACAAAGGGCGAGGCGACCTTTGATAAGAATGCTATGAGCCCCTAACTTTAAAACTAAGGTTGTTCCTTGCTTATGGAAAATCCGGTTGCATATGAGATGGATCCATATTTCCTAAGCGAGGCACAACTAAGTGCATGTTGGGACACCATGATAGAAAAAGTGTGGTTGATGGCACCATGGAGCCTTTTACTGCTACCCACTCCTTACTATTCCATACGATGATGAGCTCCTCTTTTGAGCGGAAAACAATCTTATAATGGACAAGTGGGTTGAGAAACTCATAGCCCAATTGGCTCCATAGATAAATTCAAGACGAATAAAGTTGCTATGTCTGTCTCGATCAGTCAAGATTCGAGTAAACTCGACAAGGGAGGAACTTGGCTCGATCCGTTCGGAGTCCCGTAGAGGCCAAATATGAAATATTAAGTTGGCGGACAAGGCCACAAATATAAGAGGCAGTTTGAGACGCAATATTGAAAAACTTTCCACATTTGATGTGGTAATTAAGACCGCTTCACTCACTCAGAATTAACTGATTTTTTCGAGTCCAACTCCTATAGGATTTGCGTCTTCAAGGAAGCATATACATTAGAGCCGGACTATTCCAGTTGTCTATCAAGCTAATCAAGAGAAGGGACCATTTTAAACCCGACATTGATCCCAATGTTCAACACGATGTTTCAACCACACTAGCAATCAATACGAGTGAGAGCAAAGCAGCAGAGTGGTGATGGAAGTAGATCATTTAATCTTCATGCACTTCACCCTGACACTCTGAAAATGGTGTATCAACCTTCGAAGGATCTGAATGTAGAAGCTCCAGCTCGTCTAGGCTTCCCAATAACTATACTTTTGTTTGTTTATTTAGAGTGACATTTATTTTGGTAATTTTTCTTTAAGCATGCCAATAACACACTTTTTTTTACAGATGAAACATCAGTTGAGTAATTAATTTCTTGCAATTATTGTTGCTCAAGGTCGAGATCGTTGACAAACACGTGATCTTACTAATGGCAGTTCTCATCAACCTTAGGTGTTTTTGGTTGAACTTAAGGCGTTCCTTACAATTTATTTCATTTTAGCCTTTGGTCGATGTAGACTTCAATTTAGTTCATTTTGAAAAGAGTTTGGATGAATCAAGCAAAATTACAGATTTAATCTGGAAAATTTGAAACTGAAAGCAGATCCATGTGATATTACATGTTATATAAAAACAAAGTATAACGCAAATATGAACTCTTATGAGTTGCAATTTGAAATGGTGCAGAGGTGATTGCAGATGCTTAAATTTTTTTTTTGGTAAGTGATGGTTTGTGAACTTAGTAAGATTAAGAATTTGTGATTGTTTGCTGATTGATATTTAAATAGGGTAAATATCACTTATGGTCCCTCTTATCATTAACATTTTACAAAATGGTCCCTCTTATGTTTTTTTTCCCACTTTAGTCCCTACTATAAATTATTTATTTCACTTTAGTCCCTACTATGAATTATGTGTTTCACTTTAGTCCTTATCAGGTGGTTCTGATAACATGTGACATGCGTATGAATATTTTTTAGGGCATTTTCGTCCGTTCGCTCGCTATTGAGACCATTTGAGATATTGTTTAATTGGTGAGCAATTTTGGTGTTTGAAGAAGATTTTGGGAGAAAACTTTAGTTTGGAATGAAATTGACGATTAAGTTGGACTAGAATGAAAGCCTAGTTTGGAAGAGGTTAAATCTTTAGTTTTTTTTTTCAAATGATTAGAAAGACGAAAATATCCATGTTAGTTTACTTGAAACGACGAAATTGCCCTTATGAGCATATCACATGTTATCGAAACAGCCATGGAACACCTGAAAAGGACTAAAGTGAAACAAATAATACATAGTAGGGACTAAACTAGAAAAAAAAACATAAGAGGGACCACTCTGTAAAAAGTTAATGATAAGAGGGACCAAATGTGATTGTTTGCTGATTGATATTTAAATATGAAGATAATGAGATTTGTTTAACTAACAAATGGACTACGCTTCAAATCAGGTATGAGAAAATATCACTGAGTTGATAGTAATTCATTTGATAATTTAATATGAAATTCTAATTACTTGATTACCAATTTGAAAAGTATGGATCATGATTCGTTTAGTTTGTTTCTTAATTATGTTCTTAATCTAAATATTGTTGACCGAAGTAGGAATATTGTGAATTTGTTTGTATACTTATTTTAAACAATGTTTATATGAAATAAAGGAACAACTATTCAACAAAAAAGATGGATACAAACATATATAGTATCTCCAAAAAGGTCCTCCTTCACAGATACAAACTCGAGGATTACGTCCTTGAAACCAACAAGTGCCTGTTGAGTGGCCTTTACTCTTGCATTTTGTCACACACAGATGATCACTTGTGCAATTTCCATTGAAGAAGCACATCTTTTAGCCAAACTCCCCTCTGCAATCGAATAAACAATTAGCATCGAGTTTGAAAAATCATAGTAAAAAAACAACCTTTTTTTTTTAATAAAAGATAGCAATATTGCAAAATATTTGAGTTTGAAAAGAAAAATACATCCATATATGAAAATTTATTTTCATAATTAAATGTATTTTATAATTATGCAAATTAAACTTGATCCGCCTAATTAGGCGCCATAATAAAGACAATCATATGAGTTTTATGGTGGTTGAGAATTTATATAAGAACATACGAGATGCAAAATTAGCATGACAAAGAGAACTACTAGACCCCAAATCGAGCGTTTAGCCTCCATAGTTGAGTTTAAACTAAAATCTTCTCTAGACTATGATTTTTGTTTCCTTCTCTAGATTGTGTTAAGGCATAATAACATAGTTTATTTTGTGAATTTATAATAGTGAGAAAAATGTTACATAACCCCAAAGTGACAATTACATGGGAAGAAAATAGTCCTACTCACTAGAACGCATTAAATTATTTTTACCTATACTTGATTTTTGGTCAGGATGATATATTATAGGACTGATATTGTTAGAGCAACAATTATTGTTGATGGAGAAACTCTATTTACTCCTATAAAATATTTTATTTTAAAGTTTAACATTTACAATTTTGAATTCCTTTAATGAACAAACTAATTGATGGACCTCCAATGATAATGTGCTTACTTTACTTTAATTTTAGGGCAAATTACTGAAACCCCATGAGGTAAGGTCTAATTTCAATAATCAACCTTACGTACTGGGTACTACAACTCCCTCTCCCCACCTTCCTCACCGGTTTGTCCTTTTCTTACAATTAACACTTGGACCCTAAAAAGTACCATTTAGAATCTCGTAGGGTTTCCATGGAGTTTGAGTCCACTCATAGTAAGCTCATATATGAAATCCTAAGTTAGCTGGCAAGGCCATAAATCAAAGAATTAACTTGTGGTTTTAAGCCTCAAGATCATTAGAGGTCACGGGAGAGCTGGGCGAATCTAGAGGTGTTTGCTCTCTGATTCGAACAATTTTCCACGATTGAGGAGATAATTAATGTCGCTCCTCGCTCGTATTGACTGATTTTTTGGACTCCAACTCCTATAGTAATGTTTCTCCAAGGAAACATGTACATTCGAGTCAGACCTCATCCCAATATTCAACATGAAGTTTAAACCACACAATTAGCAAATCAAGACGAGTGAAAGAAAAACGGTGAGTGCTACTGGTAGTAGATATTTTGTCTTCATGAGCTTCATCCTGACAGTGTCAAAATGGTCTCAACCCTCGAAGAGCGTGAGTGTAGAAGCTCCAGCTCGTCCAGGCTCCCAATAGCTATACTTTTGTTTGTTTATATTTAGAGTGACATTTTTTTTGTAATATTCCTTTAAGACTATCAATAACAGAATTTTTTTTATAGATGAAGCCTCAATTGAGCAATAAATGTCTTGCAATTATTGTTGCCAATGTCGGGATCGTTGACGTTCAGATGATCTCGCTAATGGCTTTATCATCAACCTGAGATGTTGTGGTTGAAGTTAGGGCGTTCCTTAGAATTCATTTTATTTTGTCCTTTGGTCGATGTAGACATCAATATAGTTCATTGAAATGTGTTAGGATGAAATCAAGGAAAATTATAGAATTATTCTGGAAAATTGAAATTAATAGTAGATTCATGTGATATTATGTGTTATATAAAAAAAAAGTATGACGCAATAACTCTTATGAGTACTAAGTTGAAATGGTTCACAAGTGATTGCAGCAATTTAATTTAGATGTTAGAAAGACTAGGTTTAAGGTCCAAATTACATTTTATTTTATTTTTTATGTAAGTGATGGTTTGTGTATTTAGTAAGATTTAGAATTTGCGATTGTTTGTTGATTGCTATTTAAATATGAAGATCCTGATATCTGTTAAACTAACAAATGGACTACGTTTTGAATCAACTATGAGAAAATATCATCGAGTTGATAGTTAATTCATTTGATAATTTAATATGAAATTCTTATTACTTGATTACCAATTCGAAAAGTATTGATCAAGATTGATTTGTTTCTTAAATTTGTTCTTATTCTAAAATTAGTTAGTCCAAATAGGAATATTATGATTTTTTTTGCATAATTATTTCTAACAATGTTTATATGAAATGACGGATCAATTATTCAACCCAAAAAATGGATACAAAAATATATAGTATCACAAACAAGGTCCTCCTTCGCAGATACAAACTCGAGGATTAGGTCCTTGAAACCAACAAATGCCTGTTGAGTGGCCTTCACTCTTGCATCGTAATGTACACCCAGTATCATTTTCTATTTGAAGAAACACATCTTTTAGCCAAACTCCCCTCTGCAATCGAATAAACAATTAGCATCGAGTTTGAAAAATCATAGTAAAAAAATCAACATTCTTTTTTAATAAAAGATGGCTTTATTGCAAAATATTTGAGTTTGAAACGACAAAAACATCCATATATTAAAATTTATAATTCGACCTATTTTATAATTATGCAAATTCAACTTGATCTGCCTAATTAGGTGCCACTATAAAGACAACCGTATGAGTTTTATGGTGATTGAGAATTTATATAAGAACATACGAGATGCAAAAATTAGCATGACAAAGAGAACCACTAGACCCCAAAACGAGCATTTTGCCTCCATAGTTGAGTTTAAACTAAAATCTTCTCTAGACTATGATTTTTGTTTCCTTCTCTAGATTGTGTTAAGGCATAATAACATAGTTTATTATGTGAATTTATAATAGTGAGAATCATTAATGAAATTTTCCATAACTCCAAAGTGACAAATACATGGGAAGAAGATAGTCATACTCACTAAACCAAGTGTTTTGAAAATCGGACCGGACCGGCTGGTTGAACCGGTCCCCAATCCGGTCCGGTTCACCCCTAAAAACCAGTCTTCTAATTAACCAGTTCGAACCGATAAAACCAGCTCCAAAACCGATAAAACCAGTGAACCGGTAAAACCAGTGAACCAGTGGTTCACTTAATTTTTTTTTTTAATTTAGAGATTTTTTTGTTATTGTTATTTATTTAAACTCTTGTTTAACATTTAATAGAATTGCAAGTCTATACTTTAATTGGAATAATATTCATTATTTTAGTGTTTTAACAATAAATGCAATAATACATTGTCTTTTATATAAAGAAGTACATAACTATTTTCTCATCATTGTGAATAATATTATTTTGTGTATGCAATTATGCAAATCAATTACCATATAAACATCAACTTACAACAATAAAACCCAAATGAACAAGCCAAAACTTTGAAAATGAGATGAACTTTTAATTTTTGTTGTCTTGTTTTGAATGTATGTATCTTTGAGGGATACTTGAGATTTATATTTTTGACATTAATCTTAATTTTTTAGACATTTTGATTATTTGCATGAAACAATAAAAATATATAATTGCAAATAATGATAATTTCTTGAATTATAATTGTATTTTAGATAATCTAAAAATATATATATATATAAATATTACATAATAATAAAGTCACACCGGTTTTACCGATCGAACCAGTGGTTGACCCGATCTAACCGATCGAACCAGTAACCAGTAGGACTTTCGGTTCAATGACCGGTCCGGTTTTAAAAACACTGACTAAATCACATTAAATTCTTTTTACCTATAATTAATTTTTGGTCATGATGATATATTATAGGACTGATATTGTTATAGCTACAATTATTGTTGACGGAGAAACATTATTTAATCCTATAAAATATTTAAATTTAAAGTTTCAAAGTTACAATTTTGAATTCCTTTAATGAACAAACTATTTGACGGATCTTCGTATATAATGTGCTTACTTTACTTTAATTTTAGGTTAAATTACGGAAACCCCCTGAGATAAGGTCTAACTTCAAAAATCAACCTTACGTATTCGGTATTACAACCCCCCCTCCCCACCTTCCTCCCCGATTTTTCCTTTTCTTACAATTAACACCTTGCCCCTAAAAAGTACCATTTAGAATCTCGTAGGTTTCCACGGAGTTTGAATCCAGTCATAATAAGCTCATATATGAAATCGTGAAGTTGGCTGGCAAGGCCATAAATCAAAGAATTAACTTGTGGTTTTAAACCTCATGATCATTGGAGGTCACCGGAGAGCTAGGCGAATCTGGAGGTGTTTGCTCTCGGATTTGAACAATTGGCTACGATTGAGGTGATAATTAAGCTCTCTTCTCCCTCGTATTGACTGATTTTTTTGGAGTCCAAGTCCTATAGTAATGCTTCTTCAAGGAAACATATACATTTGAGTCAGACCTCATCCCGATGTTCAACACGAAGTTTAAACCACACAATTAGCAAATCAATAATAGTGAAAGCAAAACGGCTGAGCGCTGCTGGTAGTAGATATTTTGTCTTCATGAGCTTCATCCTGACAGTGTCAAAAGGGTCTCAACCCTCGAAGAGCCCGAGTGTAGAAGCTCCAGCTCGTCCAGGCTCCCAATAGCTATAATTTTGTTTGTTTATATTTAGAGTGACATTTATTTTTGTAATTTTTCTTTAAGCCCGTCCATAACATAGTTATTTTATAGATGAAGCCTCAATTGAGTAATAAATGTCTTGCAATTATTGTTGCCAATATCGGGATCGTTGACAACCAGACGATCTCGCTAATGGTTTTGTCATCAACTTGAGATGTTTTGGTTGAAGTTAGGGCGTTCGTTTGAATTTATTTTATTTTATCCTTTGGTCGATGCAGACATCAATTTAGTTCATTTTGAAAAGTGTTTGGAAGAAATTGAGGAAAATTGAAGATTTAATCTGGAAGATTGAAATTAATAGCATATTCATGTGATATTACGTGTTATATAAAAACGAAGTATGACGCAATAACTCTTATGAGTTCTAATTTGAAATGGTTCACAAGTGATTGCAGCTACTTAATTTAGATGTTAGAAAGACTAGGTTTGAGGTCCAAATTAGTTGGGTCTTTCTAAAATAAGATTTTATAGAACATAAGTGTATATGAGATACCCCATCTCAGCCATTAAAAAAGTCAACAACAAATTTGAACCACAAATTTTGGTCAAAATGTCCAATGATGATGTGGCATCGGACATTTAGAAAAAATAAACATATGTTAAATTACATACTAACCCTTTAATTAATATTTTTAAAATAATATCCCTAATCTCTAATTAATATCAAATATCTTTCCAAAACAAAAATTGAGAAAATTGCACTTTTCATACGAAATTTCTGCCTACTTTATATATTTCATACCAAACTTTTCAAAAAGACACATTTCGTACAAAAGTTGAATACCTTTTTTTTATATTTCATTCGACCGCTAGTTTTTGGATGAAAAATATCACGTGCCAAATATGTGTCCGTTAACTCACCATTTTTATCTCTCAAGGGAACATTTACAATTGAACGCAAAATACCTAAAATCTTGAAGGGGATAATTGCAATTATTGCAACCCCGCCCAATTCCTCTTCATTCACCTCCGAATCCACAACACCGCCCAACCCCAATTCCTCGTACCCACACAACCCCACCTTCATTTTATGATTAGGATTTTCTTTTTTAGCAATCTCAATTAGTTCTAATTTTTTTACACAAATCAAATCATTTTAATTATATCTTTTGTATTATAATACATATTTTGAATTTTACCACCTAAAGTATAAAATAAGTACGTATGAGGTCCGTTGCATTTTCCCCCCTTAAATGATTTTATGCCAATTTCGATCACCGAAAAACTCATATATACGCCTCACATGTATTTTAAGGGTAAAATTAGTCAAAACATGACGTGCATTTTTTACTTTCTCTTTACAAATATAATATTTTTCTATTTAACTTCGGATTTCCGGTTCTTTTACATGAGCGAAGTATTTGGACTTGTAAGAAGTGTTGTGACTAAAGGGGCACAATATTTTCCGCCGAACAAAAATTAAATAAAATTATTTTAGGCGGTAATTAAGTGATTATTTTGTACATATGGGTGGTAAAGTGCAACAATATGTAACTTTGGGGGATAAAATTTTGTCAAATTTATAAAGTGGACTTCATAAATCACATGAAAGTTTTTATCAATATTTTTTTAAATAACAGGGGTTTATTGCAAAAATTTAATGTTGTCAGGGGTTATTGATAATATTTTAATTTAAGGTGATGTTTTTTCATCATTTGATGGGGTAAAATTGTCATTTGGACTTGAGAGGGATATTTTTTGCCAATAATAAAAAAAAGTACAGGGTTCTTTTTCTAATAAAATAACATATGTTTTTTAGTTAAAAAAAGCACAAGGGGTGTTGTTGAAATTTACTCATAAAAAAGGGTAAATTTGTCTTTGAGAAAATAAATTATTTTAACTTAAATTTTAAGGGGACATGTGTCACCAAGATAAATGCTATCTTATGTGCTCTCCATTCCTCGAAATCTCATTTTAGACGGACCCAAATTAGTTTTATGTAACTAATGATTTGTGTATTTAGTAAGATTTAGAATTTGTGATTGTTTGTTGATTGATATTTAAATATGAAGATCCTTATATTTGTTAAACTAACAAATGGACTACATTTCGAAACAACTATGAGAAAATATCATCGAGTTGATAGTTAATTCATTTGATAAATTAATAAATTCTTATTACTTGATTACCAATTTGAAAAGTATTGATCATGATTGGTTTGTTTCTTAAATTTGTTTTTATTCTAAAATTAGTTGATCCAAATAGGAATATTATGAATTAATTTCATATTTATTTCTAACAATGTTTATATGAAATGACGGATCAATTATTCAACACAAAAAATGGATACAAAAATATATAGTATCACTAACAAGGTCCTCCTTCACATATACAAACTCGAGGATTAAGTCATTGAAACCAACAAATGCCTGTTGAGTGGCCTTCACTCTTGCATCGTAATGCACACCCAATATCACTTGTGCAATTTCCATTTGAAGAAGCACATCTTTTAGCCAAACTTCCCTCTGCAATCTAATAAACAATTAGCATCGAGTTTGAAAAGTCATAGTAAAAATATCAACATTCCATATATGAAAATTTATCTTCACAATTCATCATATTTAATAAGTATGCAAAATCAACTTGATCTGCCTAATTAGGTGCCACTATAAAGACAGTCGTATGAGTTTTATGGTGATTGAGAATTTATATAAGAACATACTTGATGCAAAAATTAGAATGACAAAGAAAACCACTAGACCCCAAAACGAGCGTTTAGCCTCCAAGTTGAGTTTAAACTAAAATCTTCTCTAGACTATGATTTTTGTTTCCTTCTCTAGATTGTGTTAAGGCATAATAACATAGTTTATTATGTGAATTTATAATAGTGATAACAATTAATGAAATATTCCGTAACTCCAAAGTGACAGTTCTTACACGGGAAGAAGATAGTCCTACTCAATAAAACGCATTAAAGTTTTTTTACCTATAATTAATTTTTGGTCAGGATGATATATTATAGGACTGATATTGATAGACCAACATTAATTGATTTTTGGTCAGGATAATATATTATAGGACTAATATTGATAGAGCAACAATTATTGTTGACGGAGAAATTTATTTAATCCAATTAAATATTTAAATTTAAAGTTTCAAAGTTACAATTTTGGATTCCTTTAATGAACAATCTAATTGATGGACCTACATATATAATGTGCTTACATTACTTTTGTTTTAGGGAAAATTACGGAAACCCCCTGAGGTAGGTTCTAACTTCAAAAATCAACCTTAAGTATTGGGTATTACAACCCCTCCCCTCCCTACCTTCCTTCCCAGTTTTTTTCTTTCTTACAATTAACACCTAGGCCCTAAAAAGTACCATTTAGAATCTCGTAGGGTTTCCACGGAGTTTAGATCCAGTCATTGTAAGCTCATATATGAAAATTTTAAGTTGGCTGGCAAGGCCATGAATCAAAGAATTAACTTGTGTTTTTGAGTCTCAAGATCATTGGAGGTCACTAGAGTGATGGGCGAATCTGGGGGTGGTTGCTCTCTGATTTGAACAACTTTCCACGGTTGAGGTGATAATTAAGGTCGCTCATCGCTCGAATAGACTGATTTTTTGGAGTCCAACTCCTATAGTAATGCTTCTTCAAGGAAACATATACATTCGAGTCAGATCTCATCCCAATGTTCAACACGAAGTTTAAACCATACAATTAGCAAATCAATACGAGTGAAAGCAAAAGGGCAGAGCGCTGCTGGTAGTAGATACTTTGTCGTCACGAGCTTCATTATGAAATTGTCAAAAGGTTCCCAACCCTCGAAGGGCCTGAGTGTAGAGCCTCCAGCTCGTCCAGGCTCCCAATAGCCATAATTTTGTTTGTTTATATTTAGAGTGAGATTTATTTTTGTAATTTTCCATTAAGCCGTTCAATAACACAATTTTTATATAGATGAAGCCTCAATTGAGTAATAAATGTCTTGCAAGTGTTGTTGCCAATGTCGGGATCGTAGACGACTAGACGATCTCGCTAATGGCTTTGTCATCAACCTGAGATGTTTTGGTTGAAGTTAAGGAGTTCCTTAGAATTTATTTTATTTTATCCTTTGGTCGATGTGGAAATCAATTTAGTTCATTTTGAAAAGTGTCTTGAAGAAATCGAGGAAAATTAAAGATTTAATCTGGAAGATTGAAATTAATAGCAGCTTCATGTTATATTACGTGTTATATAAAAAACGACGTATGACGCAATAACTCTTATGAGTTCTAATGTGAAATGGTTCACAAGTGATTGCAGCTACTTAATTTAGATGTTAGAAAGACTATGTTTGAGGTCCAAATTAGTTTTATGTAAGTGATGGTTTGTGTATTTAGTAAGATTTAGAATTTGTGATTGTTTGTTGATTGATATTTAAATATGAAGATCCTTATATATATTTGTTAAAATAACAAATGGACCACGTTTCGAATCAACAATGAGAAAATATCATCGAGTTGATAGTTAGTTCATTTGATAATTTAATATGAAATTCTTATTACTTGGTTACCAATTTGAAAAGTATTGATCATGATTGGTTTATTTCTTAAATTTGTTCTTATTCTAAAATTAGTTGATCCAAGTTGGAATATTATGATTTTTTTTGCATAATTATTTCTAACAATGTTTATATGAAATGACGGATCAATTATTCAACATAAAAATTGGATACAAAAATATATAGTATCACTAACAAGGTCCTCCTTCGCAGATACAAACTCGAGGATTAGGTCCTTGAAACCAACAAATTCCTGTTGAGTGGCCGTCACCCTTACATCGTAATGCACACACAAAATCACTTGTGCAATTTCCATTTGAAGAAGCACATCTTTTAGCCAAACTCCCCTCTGAAATCGAAGAAACAATTAGCATCGAGTTTGAAAAATCATAGTAAAAAAATCATGATTCTTTTTTAATAAAAGATGGCTATATTGCAAAATATTTGAGTTTGAAAAGACAAGAACATCCATATATGAAAATTTATCTTCATAATTCGACATGTTTTATAATTATCCAAATTCAACTTGATCTGCCTAATTAGGTGCCACTATAAAGACAATCGTATGAGTTTTATGGTGATTGAGAATTTATATAAGAACATACGAGATGCAAAAATTAGCATGACAAGGAGAACCACTAGACCCCAAAATGAGCGTTTAGCCTCCATAGTTGAGTTTAAACTAAATCTTCTCTAGACTATGATTTTTATTTCCTTCTCTAGATTTTTATTTCCTTCTCTAGATAGTTTATTCTGTGAATTTATAATAGTGAAAACATTTAATGAAATATTCCATAACTCCAAAGTGATAATTACATGGGAAGAAGATAGTCCTACTCACTAAAACGAATTAATTTATTTTTACCCATAATTGATTTTTGGTCAGGATGATATATTATAGGACTAATATTGATAAACCAACAATTATTGTTGAAGGAGAATTTTATTTAATTCTATAAAATATTTAAATTTAAAGTTTCAAAGTTACAATATTTAATTCCTTTAATGAACAAACTAATTGATGGACCTTCGTATATAATGTGCTTACTTTACTTTAATTTCAGGGTAAATTACAGAAACCCTCTGAGGTAGGGTCTAACTTCAAAAATCAACCTTAAGTATTGGGTATTAGAACCCCTCCCCTCCCCTCCCCACCTTCCTCCCCAGTTTTTTCCTTTCTTACAATTAACACCTAGCCCCTAAAAAGTACCATTTAGAATCTCGTAGGGTTTCCACGGAGTTTGAATCCAGTCATTGTAAAATCATATATGAAATTTTCTTGCCATAAATCAAAGAATTAACTAGTGGTTTTGAGCCTCAAAATCATTGGAGGTCACGGGAGAGCTGGGCGAATCTGGGGGTGTTTGCTCTCTGATTTGAACAACTTTCCACTGTTTAGGTGATAATTAAGGTCGCTCCTCACTCGTATTGATTATTTTTTGGAGTCCAACTCATATAGTAATGTTTTTTCAAGGAAACATATACATTCGAGTCAGACCTCATCCCAATGTTCAACACGAAGTTCAAACCACACAATTAGAAAATCAATACGAGTGAAAGCAAAACGTTAAAGCGCTGCTGGTAGTAGATATTTTGTCTTCATGAGCTTCCTCCTGACAGTGTCAAAAGGGTCTCAACCCTCGAAAGGCTTGAATGTAGAAGCTCCAGCTCGTCCAGGCTCCCAATAGCTATACTTTTGTTTGTTTATATTTAGAGTGACATTTATTTTTGTAATTTTTCTTTAAGCATGTCAATAACACGATTTTTTTTATAGATGAAGCCTCAATTGAGTAATAAATGTGTTGCAATTATTGTTTCCAATGTCGGGATCGTTGAGGACCAGACGATCTCGCTAATGGCTTTCTCATCAACCTGAGATGTTTTGATTGAAGTTAGGGCATTCCTTTGAATTTATTTTATTTTATTCTTTGGTCGATGTAGACATCAATTTAGTTCATTTTGAAAAGTGTTTGGAAGAAATTGAGGAAAATTAATGATTTTATCTGGAAGATTGAAATTAATAGCAGATTCATGTGATATTACATGTTATATAAAAACGAAGTATGACGCAATAACTCCTCTGAGTTCTAATTTGAAATGGTTCACAAGTTATTGCAGCTACTTAATTTAGATGTGACGGGCACAACCTGTTGTCTAGTGAGTTTCATATAATATAGAGGGAAAAATTTGTCCACATATAGGACAAGATATTTATGTACTAAATGGTTGACAAGTTGATTCACTGAGTTGAAAATGGTACAATAGAGAATTAAAGATTTATTTATGTAAAAATGTACTTAAAATTTCATTAATTTGATGCCCGAAACAGTATAAACTTTGATTTGTTATGTATATGAAATAAACTTTGATTTGATAAGTTACTACCCATGCCAATAATCAATATGCTATAGGACAACATACATGAAAGATTATATTGTATATGAAGTGACTGGTTGAACTCGTGAATATGAAACTTAAATTTATATCAAATGTTATGATGAATATGAAACTCAAAGGGTAATTATGTAATTGACTCAGGTATGGAGGTGTGTTAAAATAATTCCCTTTTCTCTCTTTTGAGGGGTTTAATTAGTAATAGTAGTACTATATATAATTATTTATAAATCTGATAAACGAAAAGCCCTAGCAAATTGATGGAGAAGATCAAATTAAAAAACACTTTAACAGTACAAATGCATACAATCTCCGCTGGAATTGTTGGTTCAAACGAAGATCTTTTGACAGAAATTACAAACATTATAATAACCCACAAAGGTAAAATTGGAATCTTTTAGGCAATGAGTTATTTGTAAGAAGGTGACAAACCTGAGGGGAAAATTGCTAGAGCAAAATTTATTTTTATGTTAAAATTTTTTTAATTAAAAGTTTAAAAGTTACAATATTTGAATTCCTTTAATGAAAAATTATGGACATCCATATATAATGTGCCGACTTTACTTTTATTTTATTTTTATTTTAATTGTTCATCAATTTATAATTTATATATATATAAAAAAGAACATCAATAGAATTTATAAAGTAAAACTTCTTGAAAATTCATCTCTATTTTTAAATAGAAAAGTCCTGGAATATGTCGAAGATCCTTTGGAGATTTTCAGTTCACCTGGAATCTCTACAAAACTTGGGTGGTCTCAAGTGTATAGTATGCCCACCTTTGTTTATGAAAGAACCTTTGTGATCAAAATAAAGAAGTTTAATCCCTTTGATTTTAACGTGAAAATTCATTAACTCAACTAGAGAGAAACATGGCTCGATTTGTTCAGAGTCTCATAGGGTTGCCACGGAGTTTGTATCTAGGAATTCTAAGCTCTAATTTCGAGGTCGTGGAGGCCAAATATGAAATCTTTAAGTTGGATGGCAAGACTTGTGGGTGTTCGTTTGAATTTATTTTATTTTATCCTTTGGTCGTCGTAGACATCAATTTAGTTCATTTTGAAAAGTGTTTGGAAGAAATTGATTAAAATTAAAGATTTAATATGGAAGATTGAAATTAATAGCATATTCAAGTGATATTACGTGTTATATAAAAA
The DNA here is from genome assembly GCA_003313485.2 of Penstemon barbatus. NCBI lineage: Eukaryota > Viridiplantae > Streptophyta > Magnoliopsida > Lamiales > Plantaginaceae > Penstemon > Penstemon barbatus. The sequence goes on along the minus strand of CM064877.1, from coordinate 17,224,642 downwards.
CGAAGTATGATGCAATAACTCTTATGAGTTCTAATTTGAAATGGTTCACAAGTGATTGCAGCTACTTAATTTAGATGTTAGACAAACTAGGTTTGAGGTCCAAATTACATTTTTTTTTTTATGTAAGTGATGATTTGTGTATTTAGTAAGATTTATAATTTGTGATTGTTTGTTGATTGATATTTAAATGAAGATCCTAATATTTGTTAAACTAACAAATGGACTACGTTTAGAATCAACTATGAGAAAATATCATCGAGTTGATAGTTAATTCATTTGATAATTTAATATGAAATTCTTATTACTTGATAACCAATTTGAAAAGTATTGATCATGATTGGTTTGTTTCTTAAATTTGTTTTTATTCTAAAATTAGTTGATCAATATTATGAATTTATTTTCATAATTATTTCTAACAATGTTTATATGAAATGACGGATCAATTATTCAACACAAAAAAATGGATACAAAAATATATAGTATCACTAACAAGGTCCTCCTTCACATATACAAACTCGAGGATTAGGTCCTTGAAACCAACAAATGCCTGTGGAGTGGCCTTCACCCTTGCATCGTAATGCACACACAAAATCACTTGTGCAATTTCCATTTGAAGAAGCACATCTTTTAGCCAAACTCCCCTCTGCAATCGAAGAAACAATTAGCATCGAGTTTGAAAAATCATAGTAAAAAAATCAACATTCTTTTTTAATAAAAGATGGCTATATTGCAAAATATTTGAGTTTGAAAAGACAAAAAGATCCATATATGAAAATTTATCTTCAGAATTCGACGTGTTTTATAATTATGCAACTTCAAATTGATCTGCCTAATTAGGTGCCACTATAAAGACAATCGTATTAGTTTATGGTGATTGAGAATTTATATATGAACATACGAGATGGAAAAATTAGCATGACAAGGAGAACCACTAGACCCCAAAACGAGCGTTTAGCCTCCATAGTTGGGTTTAAACTAAATCTTCACTAGACTATGATTTTTATTTCCTTCTCTAGATTGTGCTAAGGCATAATAATATAGTTTATTCTGTGAATTTATAATAGTGAGAACAATTAATAAAATATTCCATAACTCCAAAATGATAATTACATGGGAAGAAGATAGTCCTACTCCCTAAAACGCATTAAATTCTTTTTATCTATAATTGATTTTTGGTCAGGATGATATATTATAGGACTGATATTGATAGACCAACAATAATTGATTTTTGGTCAGGATAATATATTATAGGACTGATATTGATAGAGCAACAATTATTGTTGACGGAGAAATTTATTTAATCCTATAAAATATTTAAATTTAAAGTTACAATTTTGGATTCCTTTAAAGAACAATCTAATTGATGGACCTTGATATATAATGTGCTTACATTACTTTAGTTTTAGGGTAAATTACGGAAACCCTCTGAGGTAGGTTCTAACTTCAAAAATCAACCTTAAGTATTGGGTATTACAAGCCCTCCCCCACCTCCCTTCCCAGTTTTTTCCATTCTTACAATTAACACCTAGCCCCTAAAAAGTACCATTTAGAATCTCGTAGGGTGTCCTCGGAGTTTAAATCCAGTCATTGTATGCGCATATATGAAATTTTTAAGTTGGCTGGCATGGATTGAATCAAAGAATTAACATGTGTTTTTGAGTATTAAATGTCTTGCAAGTATTGTTGCCAATGTCGGGATCGTTGACGACTAGACGATCTCGCTAATGTCTTTGTCATAAACCTGAGATGTTTTGGTTGAAGTTAAGGTGTTCCTTAGAATTTATTTTATTTTATCTTTTGGTCGATGTAGACATCAATTTAGTTCAATTTGAAAAGTGTCTGGAAGAAATCTAGGAAAATTAAAGATTTAATCTGGAAGATTGAAATTAATAGCAGATTCATGTGATATTACGTGTTATATAAAAAACGAAGTATGACGCAATAACTCTTATGAGTTCTAATGTGAAATGGTTCACAAGTGATTGCAGCTACTTAATTAGATGTTAGAAAGACTATGTTTGAGGTCCAAATTAGTTTTATGTAAGTGATGGTTTGTGTATTTAGTTAGATTTAGAATTTGTGATTGTTTGTTGATTGATACTTAAATATGAAAATCCTAATATATATTTGTTAAACTAACAAATGGACCACATTTCGAATCAACTATGAGAAAATATCATCGAGTTGATAGTTAATTCATTTGATAATTTAATATGAAATTCTTATTACTTGGTTACCAATTTGAAAAGTATTGATCATGATTGGTTTATTTCTTAAATTTGTTCTTATTCTAAAATTAGTTGATCCAAATTGGAATATTATGATTTTTTTGCATAATTATTTCTAATAATGTTTATATGAAATGACGGATCAATTATTCAACCCAAAAAATGGATATAAAAATATATAGTATCACTAACATGGTCATCCTTCACAGATAGAAACTCGAGGATTAGGTCCTTGAAACCAACAAATGCCTGTGGAGTGGCTTTCACCCTTGCATCGTAATGCACACACAAAATCACTTGTGCAATTTCCATTTGAAGAAGCACATCTTTTAGCCAAACTCCCCTCTGCAATCGAAGAAACAATTAGCATTGAGTTTGAAATATCATAGTAAAAAATCAACATTCTTTTTTAATAAAAGATGGCTATATTGCAAAATATTTGAGTTTGAAAAGACAAAAACATCCATATATGAAAATTTATCTTCAGAATTAGACGTGTTTTAAAATTATGCAAATTCAAATTGATCTGCCTAATTAGGTACCACTATAAAGACAATCGTATGAGTTTATGGTGATTGAGAATTTAAATAAGAACATACGAGATGCAAAAGTTAGCATGACAAGGAGAACCACTAGACCCCAAAACGAGCGCTTAGCCTCCATAGTTGAGTTTAAACTAAATCTTCTCTAGACTATGATTTTTATTTCCTTCTCTAGATTGTGCTAAGGCATAATAACATAGTTTATTCTGTGAATTTAGAATAGTGAGAACAATTAATGAAATATTCCATAACTCCAAAGTGATAATTACATGGGAAGAAGATAGTCCTACTCCCTAAAACGCATTAAATTCTTTTTTGCTATAATTGAATTTTGGTCATGATGATATATTATAGGACTGATATTGATAAATCAACAATTATTGTTGACGGAAAAATTTATTTAATCCTATAAAATATTTAAATTTAATGTTTCAAAGTTACAATTTTTAATTCCTTTAATGAACAAACTAATTGATGGACCTTAGTATATAATGTGCTTACTTTACTTTAATTTTAGGGTAAAAATTCGTTTACTTCGTTTGAATTTATTTTATTTTATCCTTTGGTCGTTGTAGACATCAATTTAGTTCATTTTGAAAATTGTTTGGAAGAAATCGAGGAAAACTGAAGATTTAATCTGGAAGATTTAAATTAATAGCATATTCATGTGATATTATGTGTTATATAAAAACGAAGTATGACGCAATAACTCTTATGAGTTCTAATTTGAAATGGTTCACAAGTGATTGCAGCTACTTAATTTAGATGTTAGAGAGACTAGGTTTGAAATCCAAATTAGTTTTATGTAACTGATGATTTGTGTATTTAGTAAGATTTAGAATGTCAGATTGTTTGTTGATTGATATTTAAATATGAAGATCCTAATATATATTTGTTAAACTAACAAATGGACTACGTTTCGAATCAACTATGAGAAAATATCATCGAGTTGATAGTTAATTCATTTGATAATTTAATATGAAATTCTTATTACTTGATTACCAATTTGAAAAGTATTGATCATGATTGGTTTGTTTCTTAAATTTATTTTTTATTCTAAAATTAGTTGATCAATATTATGAATTTATTTTCATAATTATTTCTAACAATGATTATATGAAATGACGGATCAATTATTCAACACATAAAAATGGATACAAAAATATATAGTATCACTAACAAGGTCCTCCTTCGCAGATACAAACTCGAGGATTAGGTCCTTGAAGCCAACAAATGCCTGTTGAGTGAGTGGCTTTCACTCTTGCATTGTAATGCACACCCAGTATCACTTGTGCAATTTCCACTTGAAGAAGCACATCTTTTAGCCAAACTCCCATCTGCAATCGAAGTAAAAATTAGCATCGAGTTTGAAAAATCATAATAAAAACTCATAATAAAAAATCAGCATTCTTTTTAATAAAAGATAGCTATATTGCAAAATATTTGAGTTTGAAAAGACAAAAACATCCATATACGAAAATTTATCTTCATAATTCGACGTATTTTATAATTATGCTAATTCAACTTGATCTGCCGAATTAGGTGCCACTATAAAGACAACCGTATGAGTTTTATGGTGATTGAGAATTTATATAAGAACATACGAGATGCAAAAATTAGCATGACAAAGAGAACCACTAGACCCCAAAACGAGCGGTTCGCCTCCATTGTTGAGTTAAAACTAAAATCTTCTCTAGACTATGAATTTTGTTTCCTTCCCTAGATTGTGTTAAGGCATAATAACATAGGTTATTCTGTGAATTTATAATAGTGAGAACAATTAATGAAATTTTCCATAACTCCAAAGTGACAATTACATGGGAAGAAGATAGTCATACTCACTAAAACTCATTAATTTATTTTTACCCATAATTGATTTTTGGTCATGATGATACATTATGGGGACTGATATTGTTAGAGAAACAATTATTGTTGATTGAGAAACATTATTTAATACTATAAAATATTTTAATTTAAAGTTTATAGTTACAATTTTGAATTCTTTTAATGAACAAACTATTTGACGAATCCTCGTATATAATGTTCTTACTTTGCTATAATTTTAGGGTAAACTATGGAAACCCCCTGAGGTAAGGTCTAACTTCAAAAATCAACCTTACGAATTGGGTATTACAACCCCTCCTCCCCGATTTTTCCTTTTCTTACATTTAACACCTAGCCCCTAAAAAGTACCATTTAGAATCTCGTAGGTTTCCACGGGGTTTGAATCCAGTCATTGTAAGCTCATATATGAAATCGTGAAGTTGGCTGGCAAGGCCATAAATCAAAGAATTAACTTGTGGTTTTAAGCCTCAAGATCATTGGAGGTCACGGGAGAGCTAGGCGAATCTAGAGGTGTTTGCTCTCTGATTTGAACAATTGGCTACGATTGAGGTGATAATTAAGGTCGCCTCCCTCGTATTGACTGATTTTTTGGAGTCCAAGTCCTATAGTAATGCTTCTTCAGGGAAACATATACATTTAAGTCAGACCTCATCCCGATGTTCAACAAGAATTTTAAACCACACAATTATCAAATCAATAATAGTGAAAGCAAAACGGCAGAGCGCTGCTGGTAGTAGATATTTTGTCTTCATGAGCTTCATCCTGACAGTGTCAAAAGGGTCTCAACCCTCGAAGAGCCTGAGTGTAGAAGCTCCAGCTCGTCCAGGCTCCCAATAGCTATAATTTTGTTTGTTTATATTTAGAGTGACATTTATTTTTGTAATTTTCTTTTATGCCCGTCCGTAACACAATTTTTTTTTATAGATGAAGCCTCAATTGAGTAATAAATATCTTGCAATTATTGTTGCCAATATCGGGATCGTTTATAACCAGACGATCTCGCTAATGGTTTTGTCATCAACCTAACATGTTTTGGTTGAAGTTAGGGCATTCGTTTGAATTTATTTTATTTTATCCTTTGGTCGTTGTAGACATCAATTTAGTTCATTTTGAAAAGTGTTTGGAAAAAATTGAGGAAAACTGAAGATTTAATCCGGAAGATTTAAATTAATAGCATATTCATGTGATATTATGTGTTATATAAAAACGAAGTATGACGCAATAACTCTTATGAATTCTAATTTGAAATGGTTCACAAGTGATTGCAGCTACTTAATTTAGATATTAGAAAGACTAGGTTTGAAGTCCAAATTAGTTTTATGTAACTGATGATTTGTGTATTTAGTAAGATTTAGAATGTCAGATTGTTTGTTGATTGATATTTAAATATGAAGATCCTAATATATATTTGTTAAACTAACAAATGGACTACGTTTCGAATCAACTATGAGAAAATATCATCGAGTTGATAGTTAATTCATTTGATAATTTAATATGAAATTCTTATTACTTGATTACCAATTTGAAAAGTATTGATCATGATTGGTTTGTTTCTTAAATTTATTTTTTATTCTAAAATTAGTTGATCAATATAATGAATTTATTTTCATAATTATTTCTAACAATGATTATATGAAATGACGGATCAATTATTCAACACATAAAAATGGATACAAAAATATATAGTATCGCTAACAAGGTCCTCCTTCGCAGATACAAACTCGAGGATTAGGTCCTTGAAACCAACAAATGCCTGTTGAGTGGCCTTCACTCTTGCATTGTAATGCACACCCAGTATCACTTGTGCAATTTCCACTTGAAGAAGCACATCTTTTAGCCAAACTCCCCTCTGCAATCGAAGTAAAAATTAGCATCGAGTTTGAAAAATCATAATAAAAAATCAGCATTCTTTTTAATAAAAGATAGCTATATTGCAAAATATTTGAGTTTGAAAAGACAAAAACATCCATATACGAAAATTTATCTTCATAATTCGACGTATTTTATAATTATGCTAATTCAACTTGATCTGCCGAATTAGGTGCCACTGTAAAGACAACCGTATGAGTTTTATGGTGATTGAGAATTTATATAAGAACATACGAGTTGCAAAAATTAGCATGACAAAGAGAACCACTAGACCCCAAAACGAGCGGTTAACCTCCATTGTTGAGTTAAAACTAAAATCTTCTCTAGACTATGAATTTTGTTTCCTTCCCTAGATTGTGTTAAGGCATAATAATATAGGTTATTCTGTGAATTTATAATAGTGAGAACAATTAATGAAATTTTCCATAACTCCAAATTGACAATTACATGGGAAGAAGATAGTCATACTCACTAAAACGCATTAATTTCTTTTTACCCATAATTGATTTTTGGTCATGATGATACATTATGGGGACTGATATTGTTAGAGAAACAATTATTGTTGATTGAGAAATTTTATTTAATACTATAAAATATTTTAATTTAAAGTTCATAGTTACAATTTTGAATTCCTTTAATGAACAAACTATTTGACGAATCTCCGTATATAATGTGCTTACTTTACAAATATATATTAGGATCTTCATATTTAAATATCAATCAACAAAAGTAATGTAAGCACATTATATATGTAGGTCCATCAATTAGATTGTTCATTAAAGGAATCCAAAATTGTAAATTTGAAACTTTAAATTTAAATATTTATTTGGATTAAATAAATTTCTCTGTCAACAATAATTGTTGCTCTATCAATATTAGTCCTATAATAAATTATCCTGACCAAAAATCAATTAATGTTGGTCTATCAATATCAGTCCTATAATATATCATCCTGACCAAAAATTAATTATAGGTAAAAAGAATTTAATGCGTTTTAGTGAGTAGAACTATCTTCTTCCCATGTAATTACTGTCACTTTGGAGTTATGGAATATTTCATTAATTGTTCTCACTATTATAAATTCACAGAATAACCTATGTTATTATGCCTTAACACAATCTAGGGAAGGAAACAAAAATCATAGTCTAGAGAAGATTTTAGTTTTAACTCAACTATGGAGGCGAACCGCTCGTTTTTGGGTATAGTGGTTCTCTTTGTCATGCTAATTTTTGCATCTCGTATGTTCTTAAATTCTCAATCACCATAAAACTCATACGGTTGTCTTTATAGTGGCACCTAATTAGGCAGATGAAGTTGAATTAGCATAATTATAAAATACGTTGAATTATGAAGATAAATTTTCGTATATGGATGTTTTTGTGTTTTCAAACTCAAATATTTTGCAATATAGCTATCTTTATTAAAAGGAATGCTGATTTTTTACTATGATTTTTCAAACTCGATGCTAATTTTTACTTCGATTGCAGAGGGGAGTTTGGCTAAAAGATGTGCTTCTTCAAGTGGAAATTGCACAAGTGATACTGGGTGTGCATTACAATGCAAGAGTGAAGGCCACTTAACAGGCATTTGTTGGTTTCAAGGACCTAATCCTCGAGTTTGTATCTGCGAAGGAGGACCTTGTTAGTGATACTATATATTTTTGTATCCATTTTTTTGTATTTAATAATTGATCCATCATTTCATATAATCGTTGTTAGAAATAATTATGAAAATAAATTCATAATATTGATCAACTAATCTTAGAATAAAAAATTAATTTAAGAAAAAAACCAATCATGATCAATACTTTTCAAATTGGTAATCAAGTAATAAGAATTTCATATTAAATTATCAAATGAATTAACTATCAACTCGATGATATTTTCTCATAGTTGATTCGAAATGTAGTCCATTTGTTAGTTTAACAAATATATATTAGGATCTTCATATTTAAATATCAATCAACAAACAACACACATTCTAAATCTTACTAAATACACAAATCATCAGTTACATAAAACTAATTTAGACCCTAAACCTAGTCTTTCTAACATCTAAATTAAGTAGCTGCAATCACTTCTGAACCATTTCAAATTAGAACTCATAAGAGTTATTGCGTCATACTTCATTTTTATATAACACGTAATATCACATGAATATGCTATTAATTTCAATCTTCCAGATTAAATCTTCAATATTCATCGATTTCTTCCAAACACTTTTCAAAATGAACTAAATTGATGTCTACATCGACCAAAGGATAAAATAAAATAAATTCAAACGAACGCCCACCAAAACATCTCAGGTTGATGACAAAACCATTAGCGAGATCGTCTGGTTGTCAACGATCCCGATATTGGTAACACTAATTTCAAGACATTTATTACTCAATTGAGGCTTCATCTATAAAAAAAGTGTGTTATGGACGGGCTTAAAGGAAAATTACAAAAATAAATGTCACTCTAAATATAAACAAACAAAATTATAGCTATTGGGAGCCTGGATGAGCTGGAGCTTCTACACTCAGGCTCTTCGAGGGTTGAGACCTTTTTGACACTGTCAGGATGAAGCTGATGAAGACAAAAAAACTACTACCAGCAGCGCTCTGCCGTTTTGCTTTTAATATTATTGATTTGCTAATTGTGTGGTTTAAACTTCGTGTTGAACATCGGGATGAGGTCTGACTCAAATGTATATGTTTCCTTGAAGAAGCATTACTATAGGACTTGGACTCCAAAAAATCAGTCAATACGAGGGAGGAGCGAACTTAATTATCACCTCAATCGTAGCCAATTGAAAGGAATTCAAAATTGTAATCGCAGATTACAATTTTGAATTCCTTTAATGAACAAACTATTTGACGAATCTTCGTATATAATGTGCTTACTTTGCTTTAATTTTAGGGTAAACTACGGAAACCCCCTGAGGTAAGGTTTAACTTCAAAAATCACCCTTACGAATTGGGTATTTCATCCCCTCCTCCCCACCTTCCTCCCCGATTTTTCCTTTTCTTACACTTAACACCTAGCCCCTAAAAAGTACCATTTAGAATCTCGTAGGTTTCCACGGGGTTTGAATCCAGTCATTGTAAGCTCATATATGAAATCGTGAAGTTGGCTGGGAAGGCCATAAATCAAAGAATTAACTTGTGGTTTCAAGCCTCAAGATCATTGGAAGTCACCGGAGAGCTAGGCGAATCTGGAGGTGTTTGCTCTCTGATTTGAACAATTTGCTACGATTGAGGTGATAATTAAGGTCGCCTCCCTCGTATTGACTGATTTTTTGGAGTCAAGTCCTATAGTAATGCTTCATCTAGAAAACATATACATTTGAGTCAGACCTCATCACGATGTTCAACACGAAGTTTAAACCACACAATTAGCAAATCAATAATAGTGAAAGCAAAACGGCAGAGCGCTGCTGGTAGTAGATATTTTGTCTTCATGAGCTTCATACTGACAGTGTCAAAAGGGTCTCAACCCTCGAAGAGCCTGAGTGTAGAAGCTCCAGCTCGTCCAGGCTCCCCATAGCTATAATTTTGTTTGTTTATATTTAGAGTGACATTTATTTTTGTAATTTTCCTTTATGCCCGTCCATAACACAATTTTTTTTATAGATGAAGCCTCAATTGAGTAATAAATGTCTTGCAATTATTGTTGCCAATATCGGGATCGTTGATAACCAGACGATCTCGCTAATGGTTTTGTCATCAACCTGAGATGTTTTGGTTGAAGTTAGGGCATTCGTTTGAATTTATTTTATTTTATCCTTTGGTCGATGTAGACATCAATTTAGTTCATTTTGAAAACTATTTGGAAGAAATCGAGGAAAACTGAAGATTTAATCTGGAAGATTGAAATTAATAGCATATTCAAGTGATATTATGTTTTATATAAAAACGAAGTATGACGCAATAACTCTTATGGGTTCTAATTTGAAATGGTTCACAAGTGATTGCAGCTATTTAATTTAGATGTTAGAAAGACTAGGTTTGAGGTCCAAATTAGTTTTATGTAACTGATGATTTGTGTATTTAGTAAGATTTAGAATGTGTGATTATTTGTTGATTGATATTTAAATATGAAGATCCTAATATATATTTGTTAAACTAACAAATGAACTACGTTTCGAATCAACTATGAGAAAATATCATCGAGTTGATAGTTAATTCATTTGATAATTTAATATGAAATTCTTATTACTTGATTACCAATTTGAAAAGTATTGATCATGATTGGTTTGTTTCTTAAATTTGTTTTCATTCTAAAATTAGTTGATCAATATTATGAATTTATTTTCGTAATTATTTCTAACAATGTTTATATGAAATGACGGATCAATTATTCAACATAAAAAAATGGATACAAAAATATATAGTATCACTAACAAGGTTCTCCTTCGCAAATACAAACTCGAGGATTAGGTCCTTGAAACCAACAAATGCCTGTTGAGTGGCCTTCACTCTTGCATTGTAATGCACACCCAGTATCACTTGTGCAATTTCCACTTGAAGAAGCACATCTTTTAGCCAAACTCCCCTCTGCAATCGAAGTAAAAATTAGCATCGAGTTTGAAAAATCATAATAAAAAATTAGCATTCTTTTTAATAAAGATAGCTATATTGCCAAATATTTGAGTTTGAAAAGACAAAAACATCCATATACGAAAATTTATCTTCATAATTTGACGTATTTTATAATTATGCTAATTCAACTTGATCTGCCTAATTAGGTGCCACTATAAAGACAACCGTGTGAGTTTTATGGTGATTGAGAATTTATATAAGAACATACGAGATGCAAAAATTAGCATGACAAAGAGAACCACTAGACCCCAAAACGAGCGGTTCGCCTCCAGAGTTGAGTTAAAACTAAAATCTTCTCTAGACTATGAATTTTGTTTCCTTCCCTAGATTGTGTTAAGGCATAATAACATAGGTTATTCTGTGAATTTATAATAGTGAGAACAATTAATGAAATTTTCCATAACTCCAAAGTGACAATTACATGGGAAGAAGATAGTCATACTCACTAAAACGCATTAATTTATTTTTACCTATAATTGAATTTTAGTCATGATGATACATTATGGGGACTGATATTGTTAGAGAAACAATTATTGTTGATTGAGAAACATTATTTAATACTATAAAATATTTTAATTTAAAGTTCATAGTTACAATTTTGAATTCCTTTAATGAACAAACTATTTGACGAATCTTCGTATATAATGTGCTTACTTTGCTTTAATTTTAGGGTAAACTACGGAAACCCCCTGAGGTAAGGTCTAACTTCAAAAATCAACCTTACAAATTGGGTATTACAACCCCTCCTCCCCACCTTCCTCCCCGATTTTTCCTTTTCTTACATTTAACACCTAGCCCCTAAAAAGTAACATTTAGAATCTCGTAGGTTTCCACGGGGTTTGAATCCAGTCATTGTAAGTTCATATATGAAATCGTGAAGTTGGCTGGCAAGGCCATAAATAAAAGAATTAACTTGTGGTTTCAAGCATCAAGATCATTGGAGGTCACCGGAAAGCTAGGCGAATCTGGAGGAGTTTGCTCTCTGATTTGAACAATTTGCTACGATTGAGGTGATAATTAAGGTCGCCTCCCTCGTATTGACTGATTTTTTGGAGTCAAGTCCTATAGTAATGCTTCATCAAGAAAACATATACATTTGAGTCAGACCTCATCCCGATGTTCAACACGAAGTTTAAACCACACAATTAGCAAATCAATAATAGTGAAAGCAAAACGGCAGAGCGCTGCTGGTAGTAGATATTTTGTCTTCATGAGCTTCATACTGACAGTGTCAAAAGGGTCTCAACCCTCGAAGAGCCTGAGTGTAGAAGCTCCAGCTCGTCCAGGCTCCCAATAGCTATAATTTTCTTTGTTTATATTTAGAGTGTCATTTATTTTTGTAAGTTTCCTTTATGCCCGTCCATAACACAATTTTTTTATAGATGAAGCCTCAATTGAGTAATAAATGTCTTGCAATTATTGTTGCCAATATCGGGATCTTTGATAACCAGACGATCTCGCTAATGGTTTTGTCATCAACCTGAGATGTTTTGGTTGAAGTTAGGGCATTCGTTTGAATTTATTTTATTTTATCCTTTGGTCGATGTAGACATCAATTTAGTTCATTTTGAAAACTATTTGGAAGAAATCGAGGAAAACTGAAGTTTTAATCTGGAAGATTGAAATTAATAGCATATTCAAGTGATATTATGTTTTATATAAAAACGAAGTATGACGCAATAACTCTTATGGGTTCTAATTTGAAATGGTTCACAAGTGATTGCAGCTATTTAATTTAGATGTTAGAAAGACTAGGTTTGAGGTCCAAATTATTTTTATGTAACTGATGATTTGTGTATTTAGTAAGATTTAGAATGTGTGATTATTTGTTGATTGATATTTAAATATGAAGATCCTAATATATATTTGTTAAACTAACAAATGTAAAGTAAATATGAAGCTCCTAATATATATTTGTAAAGTAAGCACATTATATACGAAGATTCGTCAAATAGTTTGTTCATTAAAGGAATTCAAAATTGTAACTATGAACTTTAAATTAAAATATTTTATAGTATTAAATAATGTTTCTCAATCAACAATAGCTAATCAATAATAGTGAAAGAAAAACGGCAGAGCGCTTCTGGTAGTAGATATTTTGTCTTCATGAGCTTCATCCTGTCAGTGTCAAAAGGGTCTCAACCCTCGAAGAGCCTCCGTGTAGAAGCTCCAGCTCGTCCAGGCTCCCAATAGCTATAATTTTGTTTGTTTATATTTAGAGTGACATTTATTTTTGTAATTTTCCTTTATGCCCGTCCATAACACTATTTTTTTTTATAGATGAAGCCTCAATTGAGTAATAAATGTCTTGCAATTAGTGTTACCGATATCGGGATCGTCGACAACCAAACGATCTCGCTAATGGTTTTGTCATCAACCTGAGATGTTTTGGTTGAAATTAGGGCGTTCGTTTGAATTTATTTTATTTTATCCTTTGGTCGATGTAGACATCAATTTAGTTCATTTTGACAAGTGTTTGGAAGAAATCGATGAAAATTGTAAATTTAATCTGGAAGATTGAAATTAATAGCATATTCATGTGATATTACGTGTTATATAAAAACGAAGTATGACGCAATAACTCTTATGAGTTCTAATTTGAAATGGTTCAGAAGTGATTGCAGCTACTTAATTTAGATGTTAGAAAGACTAGGTTTAGGGTCCAAATTAGTTTTATGTAACTGATGATTTGTGTATTTAGTAAGATTTTTAGAATGTGTGATTCTTTGTTGATTGATATTTAAATATGAAGATCCTAATATATATTTGTTAAACTAACAAATGGACTACGTTTCGATTCAACTATGAGAAAAATCATAGAGTTGATAGTTAATTCATTTGATAATTTAATATGAAATTCTTATTACTTGATTACCAATTTGAAAAGTATTGATTATGAGTGATTTTTTTCTTAAATTTATTTTTCATTCTAAAATTAGTTGATCAATATTATGAATTTATTTTCATAATTATTTCTAACAATGATTATATGAAATGACGGATCAATTATTCAACACAAAAAAATTGATACAAAAATATATAGTATCACTAACAAGGTCCTCCTTCGCAGATACAAACTCGAGGATTAGGTCCTTGAAACCAACAAATGCCTGTTGAGTGGCCTTCACTCTTGCATTGTAATGCACACCCAGTATCACTTGTGCAATTTCCACTTGAAGTAGCACATCTTTTAGCCAAACTCCCCTCTGCAATCGGAGTAAAAATTAGCATCGAGTTTGAAAAATCATAGTAAAAAATCAGCATTCATTTTAATGAAGATAGCTATATTGCAACCGTATGAGTTTTATGGTGATTGAGAATTTATATAAGAACATACGAGATGCAAAAATAAGCATGACAAAGAGAACCACTAGACCCCAAAATGAGCGGTTCGCCTCCATAGTTGAGTTAAAACTAAAATCTTCTCTAGACTATGATTTTTGCTTCCTTGCTTAGATTGTGTTAAGGCATAATAACATAGGTTATCCTGTGAATTTATAATAGTGAGAACAATTAATGAAATTTTCCATAACTCCAAAGTGACAATTACATGGGAAGAAGATAGTCATACTCACTAAAACGCATTAATTTCTTTTTCCCTATAATTGATTTTTGGTAATGATGATACATTATGGGGACTAATATTGTTAGAGTAACAATTATTGTTGATGGAGAAACATTATTTAATCCTATAAAATATTTTAATTTAAATTTTATAGTTACAATTTTTAATTCCTTTAATGAACAAACTATTTGACAAATCTTCGTATATAATGTGCTTACTTTGCTTTAATTTTAGGGTAAACTACAGAAACCCCCGGAGGTAAAGTCTTACTTCTAAAATCAACCTTACGAATTTGGTATTACAATCCCTCCTCCCCACCTTCCTCCCCGATTTTTCCTTTTCTTACAATTAACACCTAGCCCCTAAAAAGTACTATTTAGAATCTCACGGAGTTTGAATCCACTCATTGTAAGCTCATAAAATGAAATCGCGAAGTTGACAGGCAAGGCCATAAATCAAAGAATTAAATTTTGGTTTTAAGCCTCAAGATCATTGGAGGTCACCGGAGAGCTAGGCGAATCTGGAGGTGTTTGCTCTCTGATTTGAACAATTGGCTACGATTGAGGTGATAATTAAGGTCGCTCCTCCCTCGTATTGACAGATTTTTTGGAGTCCAAGTCCTATAGTAATGCTTCTTCAAGGAAACATATACATTTGAGTCAGACCTCATCCCGATGTTCCACACGATGTTTAAACCACACCATTAGCAAATCAATAATAGTGAAAGCAAAACGGCAGAGCGCTGCTGGTAGTAGTTTTTTTGTCTTCATGAGCTTCATCCTGACAGTGTCAAAAGGGTCTCAACCCTCGAAGAGCCTGAGTGTAGAAGCTCCAGCTCGTCCAGGCTCCCAATAGCTATAATTTTGTTTGTTTATATTTAGAGTGACATTTACTTTTGTAATTTTCCTTTAAGCCCGTCCATACCACACTTTTTTTTATAGATGAAGCCTCAATTGAGTAATAAATGTCTTGCAATTAGTGTTACCGATATCAGGATCGTTGACAACCAAACGATCTCGCTAATGGTTTTGTCATCAACCTGAGATGTTTTGGTTGAAGTTAGGGCGTTCGTTTTAATTTATTTTATTTTATTCTTTGGTCGATGTAGACATCAATTTAGTTCATTTTGAAAAGTGTTTGGAAGAAATCGATGAAAATTGAAGATTTAATCTGGAAGATTGAAATTAATAGCATATTCATGTGATATTACGTGTTATATAAAAACGAAGTATGACGCAATAACTCTTATGAGTTCTAATTTGAAATGGTTCAGAAGTGATTGCAGCTACTTAATTTAGATGTTAGAAAGACTAGGTTTAGGGTCCAAATTAGTTTTATGTAACTGATGATTTGTGTATTTAGTAAGATTTTTAGAATGTGTGATTGTTTGTTGATTGATATTTAAATATGAAGATCCTAATATATATTTGTTAAACTAACAAATGGACTACGTTTCGATTCAACTATGAGAAACTATCATAGAGTTGATAGTTAATTCATTTGATAATTTAATATGAAATTCTTATTCCTTGATTACCAATTTGAAAAGTATTGATCATGATTGGTTTGTTTCTTAAATTTATTTTTTATTCTAAAATTAATTGATCAATATTATGAATTTATTTTCATAATTATTTCTAACAATGATTATATGAAATGATGGATCAATTATTCAACACAAAAAAATGGATACAAAAATATATAGTATCACTAACAAGGTCCTCCTTCGCAGATACAAACTCGAGGATTAGGTCCTTGAAACCAACAAATGCCTGTTGAGTGGCCTTCACTCTTGCATTGTAATGCACACCCAGTATCACTTGTGCAATTTCCACTTGAAGAAGCACATCTTTTAGCCAAACTCCCCTCTGCAATCGAAGTAAAAATTAGCATCGAGTTTGAAAAATCATAGTAAAAAATCAGCATTCCTTTTAATAAAGATAGCTATATTGCAAAATATTTGAGTTTGAAAAGACAAAAACATCCATATACGAAAATTTATCTTCATAATTCGATGTATTTTATAATTATGCTAATTCAACTTGATCTGCCTAATTAGGTGCCACTATAAAGACAACCGTATGAGTTTTATGGTGATTGAGAATTTATATAAGAACATACGAGATGCAAAAATTAGCATGACAAAGAGAACCACTAGACCCTCAAACGAGCGGTTCGCCTCCATAGTTGAGTTAAAACTAAAACCTTCTCTAGACTATGATTTTTGATTCCTTCCCTAGATTGTGTTAAGGCATAATAACATAGGTTATTCTGTGAATTTATAATTGTGAGAACAATTAATGAAATATTCCATTACTCCAAAGTGACAGTAATTACATGGGAAGAAGATAGTCCTACTCACTAAAAAGCTTTAAATTCTTTTTACCTATAACTAATTTTTGGTCAGGATGATATATTATAGGACTGATATTGATAGACCAACATTAATTGATTTTTGGTCAGGATAATATATTATAGGACTAATATTGATAGAGCAACAATTATTGTTGACGGAGAAATTTATTTAATCCAATTAAATATTTAAATTTAAAGTTTCAAAGTTACAGTTTTGGATTCCTTTAATGAACAATCTAATTGATGGACCTAGATATATAATGTGCTTACATTACTTTTGTTTTAGGGCAAATTACGGAAACCCCCTGAGGTAGGTTCTAACTTCAAAAATCAACCTTAAGTATTGGGTATTACAACCCAGTTTTTTCCTTTCTTACAATTAACACCTAGGCCCTAAAAAGTACCATTTAGAATCTCGTAGGGTTTCCACGGAATTTAAATCCAGTCAATGTAAGCTCATATGTGAAATTTTTAAGTTGTGTTGGATAAAGATGAAGATGAAGTGCAATGAAGATAAGAAGATAAGGGAAGGTTTTGATGATTTCCAAAACGTCAAAATCAGCTAAGTATGGAAAGCTTAGGTCCCTTAGAAGAATTTTCACCAAGTAAAGAAGACATCAGAAGGGTCCAAAATTCTAAGCCAAGAAGACTACTGATCTTATGCTGAAACAGCAATCAGAAGGGTAGACCATCAGCTTACTCAAATCAGATGGGTTCAGAGTTTGATCAGCAGGGTATCTATCAGAAGGGTTGCTTTGATCAGTAGAGTAGAAGAGATCAAGAAGTTAGTCTAACGGTAATAAATGCACTTGGTGTAATAAATGCTGCAAGTGAACGGTAGTAATGGCAAATGATTGAAGATTATTCTCGGATCAGCAGGGTGCATTTAATGCAGCTACAGGAAAGTACAGCAGAAAAGGTACTGTAGTAGGGAGCCGTTCTGAAAATTGGGCTAAGGCTATGGATTTGAATTGTGATTTCCTTCAACGGTCATATTTTTAAATCCAAGTATAAATAGAGCTGATTTCAACGAGAGAGACACACAACAACACTCCTGAGATTTTATTTCCGAAGCAGAATTCTCACTAAGTCTCAAGAAGCTCAAGAACAGCTCACTCGTCTGGTAAAGTCATTTGTTGACAGAAACCAAGTTGAAGCCAAAAAGAAAATACTTTCTGAGTGAAATTGTAATAGCTGAGTGTTGTGCGGAGTTTAGATCCATCTTTGTGAGTGATCTAACTTCAGAGGATAGGTTTTCTGAGTGATTTCCTATTGTGAGCTTACAGCCTTCTCATTTGTTGTTTAGGTGTAAGTGGAGAAATATTGTAAACTTAGTGTTTATAGTATAACCCAGAATCTAAGTGATCTGGAAGAGTGGACTAAAGGATTTTTATCCATATAACCATTATAAAAATTCTTTGTGTTATTTTTGCATTAAGTTTTCTTGCATATTTCAAAATTGCATAAGTGAACACTTTGAATTACTTTAAAGATTTTGAAGGAGTTTTAAAACTGGGGATAAAATCTTTAAAAGACTTAGTTTACTTGTGAAAAACACTTTCAAATTATCCGCTGCAAGTATACTCTTGTAAAACTGCTTTTGCTGAAATCAGCTAAGTAACTATAAGAAGAGTGGTCACTCTGCTGTTCAAGATTTGTTCACGATCAGCTTAGTCAGCTTATTGTTCTTCATAAGCTTAGTCTGCTGACAGACGACTGAAAAGTTTTTAAGTCTAAAAATTTTCAGAGGTCTATTCACCTCCCCCCCCCCCTCTAGACCTCATCTGACCACTTGGGACCAACAAGTGGTATCAGAGCAGGTGGTTCATTAGAATCAGCTGCCTGATCAACGAGCTTGATCCAAGTGTTTTTCAAAGGTTTTCAAAACTTTTTCAAAAGAGCATATTTTTGAAAAATAAAACTTTTTGAAAAATGGATTGTATCAGCCATGTTTCCTACATTGCTGGTATGTCTTTTGAAGACTGGAAAATCAGGATGGAGATTTTCCTAGCTGCTTATAATGATAACATGTATACATGTATCATCAAAGGTCCATTCAGATTCACCAAGACGATAAAGATCAATGAAGTTGATACCGTGGTGGAAAAAGACTTACATGAGATGACAGCAGAAGAAATAAAGTTGTTCAATCTGGACAAAGTCGAAAGATTTATCATGACTAAAGCCCTGGATAATGATCGGTTTGACAAAGTCAAACATTGCAAAACTGCAAAAGAGATGTGGGACAAAGTTCGTGATATGAGCGAAGGCAATGATGCTATAAAAGAGCATCAGCTTACTATTGCTTTGGAGAAACTGGATAACTTCAAAATGAAATCTGGAGAGACCATTGATCAGATGGATACTAGGTTCACCAGAACACTCAATGAAGTTCTAAAGTTGGGAAAAACCTTTACTGACAAAGAAATCACAGTCAGAGTACTAAAGGCCTTACCTCCTAAGTTTAACATGAAGATGAGAGCGATGGAAGAATCAAGAGATTTGGGAAAGATCTCCCTCACTGAGCTGTTCTCCGTACTCAAGGCATTTGAGTATAAACTGTCAAGAATGGGAATTGAAGAAACCTCAACTTCAGGACCCACAGCTGCCTTAGTTGCTGCTGAAAATCCCAGAAGACCAGCACAGAGAAGTAAAGAAGTGGACTCATCTGATGAAGCCACTTACTCAACAAAAAGGAGTACACAGCTGGAGATGTAGCATTGCTGATGAATAATTTCAAGAAGTTCTACAAAAGAAAAATGAAGAACAAATATAACAATGCTTCTACTTCTAAACCTAACTCTTCTTCTCAAGATAAGGATGATTATAAAGCCAAACTAATGTGTTGTAACTGCAGGAAATTGGGACACTTCATCAGAGACTGTCCATATCCAAAAGCAGAGAAATACACTGAAGAAGAGAAGAGAATCAGAAAGGAAAGAAAGCATCAGAGAGGCAAGGCAATGATAGCTGAAGCAGAAAAGCTGACTGATGTCTACTCATCTGATTCAGACTCCGACACTTCTGATGAAGAGTCTTCTGATGAAGAGAACCCTGCTCTCATCTGTCTAATGGCCAAGGAATCTGATGATTCTGAGGATGAGGTAACCCCTCTTGATAATGAATTATTTAATTCATTTGAACAAATGATGCTTAACAATACTGGTATTGTTGAAGCATATAAAAAGCTTAAGGAAGATATGATATTGCTAAAAGAGCAAAACAGTTCACTGAAACTCACAGCTGAAAAGCCGAGAGAATCAGTTGAATATAAAAAGCTTGAGCAAGAATATGAATCTCTGAAAGCTGAATGTGAAGTTTATAAGGGTAAAATCATTGAGCTTGAGAAAATCATCGAGTCTCATGAGAAGTCATTTGTTGCATCCACTCATATGTCTAGTAAACAGAAGATGCCTTTAGAACAGGATAAGTTAGAATTGAATCATACTGAAAAATTTATATCTGCTGACAATAGTAAGATCATTCTGTATGTTCAAACTACTAAACCTGCTTCACCTGAGAAAGTATCAAAGGAGACAAAAACTCCTAAGGCTAAGAAGAGCAAAGAGCATAGTGTAGGTAAACAGACTAGTAAGACCAAACAGCAGAGTCCTAAGAAGTCTGCTGATAAAGCTAAATTGAATCAGACTAGTGGTAAAACTAAGTCGTCTGTTAATGAGCAAACATCTAGTAAACCAAAGAAGCATAAGAATAAGAAAAATTAAAATGTTTGGTATGGAAATGAGTCTTATTATGTGCAACCTGCTGCATATCCTCCTATGTATCATGCACCTCAATTTCCAACTTACTATGCACCATATCCTGCTCATCCAATGCATGCATATCCTGCTTATCATGCACCTTATCCTGCTTATGAACATTTTCCTTATCATACTGATCATCAACCTGACTTATCTGCTGAATATGATAATGATAAAACTGTTCATGCTCCTGTCAAAACTCAGAAGCCTAAAAAGCCTAAGACATCAACATCTTGGGTTGTCAAAGGTGGAACTAATCCTTCAGGACCCTCTCAATAAGGGTACCTAAAACAATTTTATTTTTGTTTTGTAGGTTAGGATTAGGAGTAGGAGTAAAATAGAGAAGATTTGATACTTGGACAGTGGTTGTTCGAGGCACATGTGTGTAAGCATACATGAGCTGACTGATGTTGTTGATGTGGATGGTCCAAATGTTACTTTTGGAGACAGCAAAGAAGGCAAAATTGTAGCTAAAGGAAGATTAATCAAAGGAAACATAGAGATATCTGACGTCTCATATGTTAAAGGCCTAAAGTACAACCTGCTGAGCATAAGTCAATTTTGTGACAAAGGATATTCAGTCATCTTCTCAACAGATAAGTGCTATGTTGAACAGATTGGTTCAAAGAAGGTAATTTTATCTAGAAGACGACAAGGAAATATCTACATAGTCGACTGGAATTCTGCTGACAAGAATTCAAGTATCTGTTTGGTTGCATCAACACCAAGTGAAGTCAGTTGGCTGTGGCACAAAAGGATTAATCATTTAAACTTCAAGACCATAAACAGATTGATAAAGAATGATCTGGTAGAAGGGATTCCAAAAACAGTCATGAGCAAAGACAAGCTCTGTGACGCATGTCAGAAAGGGAAACAAATCAAGTCATCATTCAAAAGCAAGAAGCACCAATCTTCTGACAGAATCTTGGAGTTGCTACACATGGACTTATTTGGACCCATTGATCCAGTCAGCAATGGTGGAAAGAAATACTGCCATGCTGTTGTGGATGATTATTCAAGATATACTTGGGTGATATTCATGAAGAAGAAAAGTGAAACCAAGGAACATCTTACTAATCTGATGGAACTGATCCAGAATGAGAAAAGCATAAAAATATTGAAGATCAGATCAGATAGAGGGACAGAGTTCACAAACTCTACTGTTGAAGAGTATTGTAATATCAAAGGAATACATCATGAGTATTTAGCTGCTAGAACCCCTCAACAGAATGGTGTTGCTGAAAGGAGAAACAGAACACTGAAGGAAGCTGTCAGAACAATGATAGCTGAAGCTAAGCTGCCACAAAGATTTTGGGCAGAAGCAACAAATACAGCCTGCTTTACCCAGAACAGATGCATGATCAACAAAAATCAGAACAAGAATTCATATGAAGTTTGGAACAACAGGAAACCAAACATTCATTACTTTAAAATTTTTGGTTGTAAATGCTTTGTGTTGAATAATGGGAAAAATCACCTTACTGCATTTGCAGAGAAGGCTGATGAAGCTGTTTTTGTAGGATACTCTACTATTAGTAAGGCTTATAGAGTTTTTAACAAAAGAACATTACTAATAGAAGAATTCATTCATGTAGTATTTGATGAACCAAATCAATCTTCTGAAAAGAATCAAAGTATTAATCAAGATCTGTCTACTGATTTACAGAAGTTGAATGTTGGAAAGAATGAAGAATATGTTCCCATCATACTACCTGATCTCAACCCATCTGATAACTCAAGTGTTGTTCAAAATCACAGTGATGATTGTCTAACAGACGAGTTGCAAACAACTGACAGACCAGAGACTGTTCAACAGACAAGAACTGTTCAACAGACTACTACTGAATCTCCAACAGTAGTGTTGCAAGATCAAAACAGAGGACAACATCCAGACCTGCAACCTGATCTTAGATGGCTCAAGAATCACCCACCAGAGTTAGTGATTGGTGATCCTTTGGATAGAGTGAAGACAAGAAGAGCTGCTGCACAAGATGCTATGTTTGTCAGCTTCTTATCTCAAATACAGCCTAAACAAATTGAAGAAGCTCTCAATGATTCCTTCTGGATTGAAGCTATGCAAGAAGAGTTAAATCAATTTGAAAGGAATGAAGTATGGTACTTAGTTCCAAGACCAAGTCATCAAAGAGTAATTGGCACTAAATGGGTTTTCAGAAATAAGATGAATGAAGATGGTATTGTTACCAGAAATAAAGCAAGATTAGTGGCCAAGGGTTATTGTCAAGAAGAAGGAATTGACTTTGATGAAACATTTGCACCAGTAGCAAGACTTGAAGCAATCAGAATGTTTCTTGCCTATGCTGCTTACAAGAACTTCACTGTCTATCAGATGGATGTGAAGTCAGCATTTCTCAATGGAGAATTGCAAGAAGAAGTGTATGTTGAACAACCACCTGGATTTGAAGCTTATCAACAAGAAGCCAAGGTGTATCGTCGGAAGAAAGCCCTCTATGGAATGAAACAGGCTCCAAGAGCATGTTATGATACCCTATCTGATTTTCTTTTAATAAAATGATTTCGTAAAGGTAAGGTAGACAAAACCTTGTTCACAATTGAATGGGAGAATCATATATTACTTGTGCAAATATATGTAGACGATATTATTTTTGGTTCAACTAACCAACAGATGTGTGACAAGTTCTCCAAGCTGATGCAGAATAAGTTTGAAATGAGCATGATGGGTGAACTCTATTATTTTCTTGGTTTGCAAGTTAGACAGTTGCCTGATGGAATATTCATCAACCAAGCAAAATACACAAGGGATCTGTTCAAGAAATTTGGTATGGAAAATAGCTCCACTGCTACTGTTCCAATGTCTACTAGTCTTCGCTTGGATAAACATGAAGATGGCAAATCAGTAGACATAACCAAATACAGAGGCATTATTGGGTCACTGTTGTATCTAACAGCCAGCAAACCTGATATCATGTACTCTGTTGGGGTTTGTGCGAGATTTCAATCAAATCCTAAGGAATCTCATCTCTTAGCTGCCAAGAGAATTCTGAAATATATTAAGGGCACTCAAGAATTGGAATTGTGGTATCCTAGAGAATCTGGATTTGAGCTTATTGGATATTCAGATTCAGACCTTGCTGGCTGCAAAATTGATAGGAAGAGCACAACAGGTGCTTGTCAATTGTTGGGTAGTCGTCTGATCTCATGGATGAGTAAGAAACAGACTTCAGTATCCATATCTACTGCTGAAGCTGAGTATATAGCTGCTGGAGCTTGCTGTGCACAAATACTATGGTTGAAGCATCAACTAGAAGATTACAATATCAAAATCAGTGGAATTCCAATCTACTGTGACAATACAAGTGCAATATCTCTTACTCAGAATACTACAAGTCATTCAAGGACTAAGCATATTGAGATCAAGCATCACTTCATTAGAGATCACATGGAAAAAGGGAATGTTATGATTGAGTATGTTCATACAGACAATCAGATAGCTGACATTTTCACCAAACCTCTAAGTGAAGTAAGGTTTTCAACTCTAAGAGCTGAACTAGGACTACTGAATTTGGATGCATGAGCTGAGGGGGAACTTATCAGAAGACTGAAGTTCATCAGCACAATCATCCATTATCATGTTCAAGGATTAACTCTCAACAGACTAGTTAACTTATGAATTCATAAAGACAGGGGGAACGTGTAAGACTAGCGGTACTTCTGTTCTAGAGATGAAATTGGTTAATGATAGTTAATTGAAGTTATGTTATTAGAAGATATGTTCTTAATTCTTGAAGATTGAAGATCGAATTATCTTGCTGGATTGACAAACATCAAATGAAGATTACTAGCTATTGGCTTTCTCTAGTAATATCATATAACAGATCACTCGTCTGTCAGATAAGTAAAACTCTATTCATTTGATACATTATATAAGCATGGTCATAAAACGCATTTTTGGAAAGACGTTTTTATAAGTAACAGATAAGTGCCGATTGAGTTTCCCGCCCATCTGACATTAATTTAATAAATTTGAAGTCCGCAATTCTCACCCACACGATTTAAAAACTGTCAGATCAATCTTACGGTTCACATTAATCACGTAAACCAAAACCAAAAGAAACGTATAAAATCCGATCTGAACAGATCAGTCGACTTACGCACACAAAATTCCCATAATTATCTAACTCTCTAAGCTCTCTGTTTCTTTAGCTCTCAAATTCTCACAGGTTACATCACTTAATCTCAAAAATGGTTATTTCTGAGGGAAGATATCTAAGCTATGACAAATTCTTCGCCACTGGCACGGATCTCATGAGGGAAATCATGAAGAAAATCAAAGAATCATCGATGGTACCGGTTTTAGAAGCACATGAGGATTATGTTTATCTGGACGATGTTGCTGCCTTCTACAAAACCAGGAAATTCAACGATGATAAGACTACTATGGTTGCTACCATTGGGGGAAAGAAGATTTGTATATATGCTGTTGTTTTAAGTGAAATCTATGGGCTGAAAAACGAAGGAAAGATGTAACAGACCTAGGGTCTGAGAAAGAGGAAGAGTTTTGGCTGGTTTGTGCTAAGGAGGGAGAAGAGATGTCAAGGACTCTGATGAAGACTCAGCTCAAGGATGAGTATCAGAGGTTTGCTGATATAATTGCGAAAGTGTTGGACTGCAGCACTAGTTCTCTGGATGGATTACCCAGAAGGAGATATTATACTATGATTTGCATTTTCTATGGTTTGAAAGTTAACTGGGCTGCTCATGTATTTGATCTGCTGAGTGATAAGAAGACCAACTATGGCATTCTGCTTAGTCATCTGTTCTCACGCTTGAAATGTAAAGTGGAAAATGGAAAGCCTATCCATGGTGGCAAAGAATTCAAGCTGTATGAGCCAGTTAGAAGTGGAGGTACTTCTAAAAGAAAGGCTCCTGCCAAGACTGCTAAGGCCCCTGCCAAGAAAAGCAAAAAAGCTGGTCAGACCAGTGGGTCTGCTTATCAAACAGTGAGTACTACTGTTGAAGCTGGATCAGCTCAGCCTGAGATCGAAGTTCCTGACAAGGTAATCGATGAATTTATTGAAGAACTTGAAAAAATGGAGACTGGATCATCTCCAGAAAGAACAGAATCAGATGAAGCTGTTCCTCAAGTTACAAAGAGAATGAGGACAAGAAGTTCTGTGAAAGGACCTCCTAGATCTAAACCTTCAGGAAGAATTACCAAGTCAAAGGCAATAAGGAAGGTTACATTCTCTGAAGAGTCACCTGAAACAGTAAGAGAGATACCAGCAACAGCAGAAAGACCAATTGCTATTGAAGAGCCTGCTGGTGAGCTTGCTGGAGACTCATCTGTTGGATTGTCTGCTGATGTTAGAGAAGAACATCAGACTGGCACAACAAATGAAAGAGATGCACTCTATCTGCATCCTACTCCTGTTGATGCCATTCCACTACAGACTGTGGAAAGTCCTGAAGCCAAGAAATTAAGGACTGGCAAAGCTGTAATTCCTTATCTCTCTGTTGCTGAAAAGAAGAAGTTGGATGAAGCTGAGAGACAAAGGAAAGATGCTGAAAAGGCTGAAGAGGATCGTCAGAAGGCTCTTGAACTCAAAAGACTGGAAAAGGAAGCCAGTAAGATGACTCAAGAACAAAGAGATGCAATTGAAGCTGCAGAGTTGGTTGCTACCATAGAAGCCAGTACTAAGGACTCCCATGGTCCAAAGCAAGCTGGTGGCATTGTTATTGAAGAACAAAGAGATCCATCAAAGCCCAAACAAGTCATGCCAACACCAAAAGTGCAACCTACGAGAAGAGCAGAACTGAAACTAGCATTGGAAATTGTTAGAGATGATCCTGCTGTTTTTGATGAGTTCATTGCACGCCTGGAATCTGAAAATGACAAAATCACTCGTCAGACGATGTTTATCAAAGAAAAAGTTAGATATAACAGATGGAGAGAGTATCGTCTGTTGAAAAGTCAGAATCAGATTGCCAACTGGAAGGCTTTTACAAGTGAAGAAGCCTGGGTCATGAAGTGGCTTGAAACAAACTCCATAACTCAAGCATTGGACTCAGAGTTCTTTCTTGACAAGATAAGACTGAGGATCAGTCATCTTGTAAAAGTTGAGGCCAAGAAGTTATATGATTCCGTTCCAGAAGAGTATGCTGATGATGAAGACCTAAAGGAACGTGCAATCAAGCTGGATGTTTCCACCACAATGGAAACTTGGGCCAAAAGAACTAGGAAGATGAAGGGACAGCCAAGTTCACTGCTCCCCCTTCCAAGTCTGAAACAGATTGTATATGGACCTACCATCAAACCATATGAGGAACTTCCAGAGGATCCAATTTCTCCATTCATTCCAATAGATAACATGACCTGGATTACTCATAGATCTATTTTGAATAATGATGGTAAAGTGATTACTATTGCAGATACTAAGAAGGTCCAAACACCACCAGCTGATCAGAACAAGGAGAATGAGAGTACTTCTGAACCTGCTGATCAGAACAAGGAAAAGGAAGGCAATTCTGAACCAGCTGATCAGACTAAGGAGAAGGAAAGCACTCCTAGTCAAGCTGATTAGACCAAGGAAAAAGAGACTACTCCTGGTCCAGCAGATCAGATCACTGAAGAAGCAAACTTTGCCTTACCTTCTGTTCAAAC
Source organism: Penstemon barbatus (assembly GCA_003313485.2). Taxonomy (NCBI): domain Eukaryota; kingdom Viridiplantae; phylum Streptophyta; class Magnoliopsida; order Lamiales; family Plantaginaceae; genus Penstemon; species Penstemon barbatus. Next base: position 17,197,252 of record CM064877.1, on the reverse strand, counting down.
AGAAGTTGCATCTACTTCTCAGTGCTTACAGCAATCTCTGTTGAACTCAATTCAACAGATGATTTCAACTTCAATGAAGGAAATAGAAGAGAAGTTAACTGCAAATCTGTTGGCTGCTATAAGTCAACCAACCCAGAGAGTTGCTGTTATTCCTACTTCTCTGATAGAAGACACTGCTCATAATGTAGAGACTATCAGACAAGACATGGATGTAATTAGAGCAAGGACTCAAAGCACTGTTGCTGGTTGGAGACAAATCACTGAAACTGTTGAAATGGCCATACAAGCTGAGGATGAAACTTTAGAAAATATGAGGAAGGACTTCAAGGCATCTGCTGATTGGATACTAGCAACTCAGATTCAGCTAGGTGACCAAGGGGAAGTTGTACTCAACAGAATGAATGCATTTGAGGCCAATCAACTCAGACAACAAGCTCAACTTAATGCAATGGAAGAAAACATCATACTTCTCTGTGAAACACTTCCAGTTCCACCAGTCTTACCACAATATCCAATCAACCCTGCTGATGATGACAAAAAGGGGGAATATAGGGTACTTAGGGAAGATAGGGTTCTTTGTGAAGAAGATAGACAAGATGGCACATCTTTCTCAAAGACTGCTGAATTGGAAGGAACTGAAATACTGGATGGATCTGCTAAGGATGAAATTGCTGATGAAGAAATGAAGGCACAAGCAGACCAGTAGATAAGTCCATTGCAGAAGAAGAAAAGGAAGCTGATGAAACTAAAGCTGGAGAAAATCCTAAGGAAACAGCAAAGACTGATAAAGAAATTGCTGCTGTTAAGGACTCAGCTGAAGAACAGCTTAATCCTGATGTAAAGCATAAAAAGATGGAGCTTTTAGAACAAATATTCTTCAAGGATTTAGAAGCTGAAACTTCCAAACCTGAAGAAGATGAAGAGGACAAGCAAGAAGATAAAGCAGAAGACTAGTCTAGTCTAGATTACTTATGCTTAAAATCTTTGAAAATTTTCTTTATGCACATCTCATCTGTTGAACTTGTAATCTGTAATCTTTTCAGAATCTATAAAAGTACAAGTTTGAATCCAATAAACTATTTCTATCTCAGAAATTTTTTAGGATAAAAATTTTAGTTTAGGTACATGTACTTAGCTGAAGTTTTGTCATCATCAAAAAGGGGGAAATTGTTGGATAAAGATGAAGATGAAGTGCAATGAAGATAAGAAGATAAGGGAAGGTTTTGATGATTTCCAAAGCGTCAAAATCAGCTAAATATGGAAAGCTTAGGTCCCTGAAGAATTTTGACCAAGTAAAGAAGACATCAGACGGGTCCAAAATTCTAAGCCCAGAAGACTACTGATCTTATGCTGAAACAGCAATCAGAAGGGTAGACCATCAGCTGACTCAAATCAGATGGGTTCAGAGTTTGATCAGCAGGGTATCTATCAGAAGGGTTGCTTTGATCAGCAGAGTAGAAGAGATCAAGAAGTTAGTCCAACGGTAATAAATGCACTTGGTGTAATAAATGCTGCAAGAGAAGGGTAGTAATGGCAAATGATTGAAGATTATTCTCGGATCAGCAGGGTGCATTTAATGCAGCTACAGGAAAGTACAGCAGAAAAGGTACTGTAGCAGGGAGCCGTTCTGAAAATTGGGCTAAGGCTATGGATTTGAATTGTGATTTCCTTCAACGGTCATATTTTCAAATCCAAGTATAAATAGAGCTGATTTCAACGAGAGAGACACACAACAACATTCCTGAGATTTTATTTCCGAAGCAGAATTCTCACTAAGTCTCAAGAAGCTCAAGAACAGCTCACTCGTCTGGTAAAGTCATTTGTTGACAGAAACCAAGTTGAAGCCAAAAATAAAACACTTTCTGAGTGAAATTGTAATAGCTGAGTGTTGTGCGGAGTTTAGATCCATCTTTGTGAGTGATCTAACTTCAGAGGATAGGTTTTCTGAGTGATTTCCTATTGTGAGCTTACAGCCTTCTCATTTGTTGTTTAGGTGTAAGTGGAGAAATATTGTAAACTTAGTGTTTATAGTATAACCTAGAATTTAAGTGATCTGGAAGAGTGGACTAAAGGATTTTTATCCATATAACCACTATAAAAATTCTTTGTATTATTTTTGCATTAAGTTTTCTTGCATATTTCAAAATTGCATAAGTGAACACTTTGAATTACTTTAAAGATTTTGAAGGAGTTTTAAAACTGGGGATAAAATCTTTAAAAGACTTAGTTTACTTGTGAAAAACACTTTCAAATTATCCGCTGCAAGTATACTCTTGTAAAACTGCTTTTGCTGAAATCAGCTAAGTAACTATAAGCTTAGTCGGCTGACAGACGACTGAAAAGTTTTTAAGTCTAAAAATTTTCAGAGGTCTATTCACCCCCCCCCCCCCTCTAGACCTCATCTGACCACTTGGAACCAATAAGTTGGCTGGCAAGGCCATGAATCAAAGAATTAACTTGTGTTTTTGAGTCTCAAATCATTGGAGGTCACTAGAGTGATGGGCGAATATGGGGGTGGTTGCTCTCTGATTTGAACAACTTTCCACGGTTGAGGTGATAATTAAGGTCGCTCCTCGCTCGAATTGACTGATTTTTTGGAGTCCAACTCCTATAGTAATGCTTCTTCAAGGAAACATATACATTCGAGTCAGATCTCATCCCTATGTTCAACACGAAGTTTAAACCATACAATTAGCAAATCAATACGAGTGAAAGCAAAAGGGCAGAGAGCTGCTAGTAGTAGATATTGTGTCGTCACGAGCTTCATCCTGAAATTGTCAAAAGGTTCCCAACCCTCGAAGGGCCTGAGTGTAGAGCCTCCAGCTCGTCCAGGCTCCGAATAGCCATAATTTTGTTTGTTTATATTTAGAGTGAAATTTATTTTTGTAATTTTCCATTAAGCCTGTCAATAACATAATTTTTTTTATAGATGAAGCCTCAATTGAGTAATAAATGTCTTGCAAGTATTGTTGCCAATGTCGGGATCGTTGACGACTAGACGATCTCGCTAATGGCTTTGTCATCAACATGAGATGTTTTGGTTGAAGTTAAGGAGTTCCTTAGAATTTATTTTATTTTATCCTTTGGTCGATGTAGACATCAATTTAGTTCATTTTGAAAAGTGTCTGGAAGAAATCGAGGAAAATTAAAGATTTAATCTGGAAGATTGAAATTAATAGCAGCTTCATGTGATATTACGTGTTATATAAAAAACGAAGTATGACGCAATAACTCTTATGAGTTCTAATGTGAAATGGTTCACAAGTGATTGCAGCTACATAATTTAGATGTTAGAAAGACTATGTTTGAGGTCCAAATTAGTTTTATGTAAGTGATGGTTTGTGTATTTAGTAAGATTTAGAATTTGTGATTGTTTGTTGATTGATATTTATATATGAAGATCCTTATATATATTTGTCAAACTAACAAATAGACCACGTTTCGAATCAACTATGAGAAAATATCATCGAGTTGATAGTCAATTCATTTGATAATTTAATATGAAATTCTTATTACTTGGTTACCAATTTGAAAAGTATTGATCATGATTGGTTTATTTCTTAAATTTGTTCTTATTCTAAAATTTGTTGATCCAAGTTGGAATATTATGATTTTTTTTGCATAATTATTTCTAACAATGTTTATATGAAATGACGGATCAATTATTCAACCCAAAAAATGGATACAAAAATATATAGTATCACTAACAAAGTCCTCCTTCGCAGATACAAACTCGAGGATTAGGTCCTTGAAACCAACAAATACCTGTTGAGTGGCCTTCACCCTTGCATCGTAATGCACACACAAAATCACTTGTGCAATTTCCATTTGAAGAAGCACATCTTTTAGCCAAACTCCCCTCTGCAATCGAATAAACAATTAGCATCGAGTTTGAAAGATCATAGTAAAAAAATCAACATTTTTTTTAATAAACGATGGCTATATTGCAAAATATTTGAGTTTGAAAAGACAAAAACATCCATACATGAAAATTTATCTTCATAATTCGACGTGTTTTTTAATTATGCAAATTCAACTTGATCTGGCTAATTAGGTGCCACTATAAAGACAATCGTATGAGTTTTATGGTGATTGAGAATTTATATAAGAACATACGAGATGGAAAAATTAGCATGACAAGGAGAACCACTAGACCCCAAAACGAGCGTTTAGCCTCCATAGTTGAGTTTAAACTAAATCTTCTCTAGACTATGATTTTTATTTCCTTCTCTAGATTGTGCTAAGGCATAATAACATAGTTTATTCTGTGAATTTATAATAGTGAAAACAATTAATGAAATATTCCATAACTCCAAAGTGATAATTACATGGGAAGAAGATAGTCCTACTCACTAAAACGCATTAATTTATTTTTACCCATAATAGATTTTTGGTCAGGATTATATATTATAGGACTAATATTGATAAATCAACAATTATTGTTGAAGGAGAAATTTCTTTAATTCTATAAAATATTTAAATTTAAAGTTTCAAAGTTACAATTTTTAATTCCTTTAATGAACAAACTAATTGATGGACCTTCGTATATAATGTGCTTACTTTACTTTAATTTCAGGGTAAATTACGGAAATCCCCTGAGGTAGGGTCTAACTTCAAAAATCAACCTTAAATATTGGGTATTACAACCCCTCCCCTCCCCACCTTCCTCCCCAGTTTTTTCCTTTCTTACAATTAACACCTAGCCCCTAAAAAGTACCATTTAGAATCTCGTAGGGTTTCCACGGAGTTTGAATCCAGTCATTGTAAGATCATATATGAAATTTTCTTGCCATAAATCAAAGAATTAAATAGGGGTTTTGAGCCTCAAAATCATTGGAGGTCACGGGAGAGCTGGGCGAATCCGGGGGTGTTTGCTCTCTGATTTGAACAACTTTCCACTATTGAGGTGATAATTAAGGTCGCTCCTCGCTCGTATTGATTATTTTTTGGAGTCCAACTCATATAGTAATGTTTTTTCAAGGAAACATATACATTCGAGTCAGACCTCATCCCAATGTTCAACACGAAGTTCTTTTGACAGAAATTACAAACATTATAATAACCCACAAAGGTAAAATTGGAATCTTTTAGGCAAAGAGTTATTTGTAAGAAGGTGACAAACCTGAGGGGAAAATTGCTAGAGCAAAATTTATTTTTATATTAAAAATTTTTTTAATTAAAAGTTTAAAAGTTACAATATTTGAATTCCTTTAATGAAAAATTATGGACATCCATATATAATGTGCCGACTTTACTTTTATTTTATTTTTATTTTAATTGTTCATCAATTTATAATTTATATATATATATATATATATATATATATATATATATATATATATATATATATATATATAAAGAACATCAATAGAATTTATAAAGTAAACTTCTTGAAAATTCATCTCTATTTTTAATAGAAAAGTCCTGGAATATGTCGAAGATCCTTTGGAGATTTTTAGTTCACCTAGAATCTCTACAAAACTTGGGTGGTCTCAAGAGTATAGTATGCCCACCTTTGTTTATGAAAGAACCTTTGTGATCAAAATAAAGAAGTTTAATCCCTTTGATTTTAATGTGAAAATTCATTAACTCAACTAGAGAGAAACATGGCTCGATCTGTTCAGAGTCTCGTAGGGTTACCACGGAGTTTGAATCTGGGAATTCTAAGCTCAAATTTCGAGGCCGTGGAGGCCAAATATGACATCTTTAAGTTGGATGGCAAGACTTGTGGGTGTCGTTTGAATTTATTTTATTTTATCCTTTGGTCGACGTAGACATCAATTTAGTTCATTATGAAAAGTGTTTGGAAGAAATTGATTAAACCTAAATATTTAATATGGGAGATTGAAATTAATGGCATATTCATGTGATATTATGTGTTATATAAAAACGAAGTATGACGCAATAACTCTTATGAGTTCTAATTTGAAATGGTTCACAAGTGATTGCAGCTACTTAATTTAGATGTTAAAAAGACTAGGTTTGAGGTCCAAATTACATTTTATTTTATTTTTTTTATGTAAGTGATGGTTTGTGTATTTAGTAAGATTTAGAATTTGTGATTGTTTGTTGATTGATATTTAAATGAAGATCTTAATATTTGTTAAACTAACAAATGGACTACGTTTAGAATCAACTATGAGAAAATATCATCGAGTTGATAGTTAATTCATTTGATAATTTAATATGAAATTCTTATTACTTGATTACCAATAATTGTTGATGGAGAAACATTATTTAATCCTTCAAAATATTTTAATTTAAATTTTATAGTTACAATTTTGAATTCCTTTAATGAACAAACTATTTGACGAATCTTCGTATATAATGTGCTTACTTTGCTTTAATTTTAGGGTAAACTACGGAAACCCCCACAGGTAAGGTCTAACTTCAAAAATCAACCTTACAAATTGGGTATTACAATCCCTCCTCCCCACCTTCCTCCCCGATTTTTCCTTTTCTTACAATTAACACCTAGCCCCTAAAAAGTACCATTTAGAATCTCGTAGGTTTCCACGGGGTTTGAATCCAGTCATTGTAAGCTCATATATGAAATCGTGAAGTTGGCTGGCAAGGCCATAAATCAAAGAATTAACTTGTAGTTTTAAGCCTCAAGATCATTGGAGGTCACCGGAGAGCTAGGCGAATCTGGAGGTGTTTAATCTCTGATTTGAACAATTGGCTACGATTGAGGTGAGCTCCTCCCTCGTATTGACTATTTTTTGGAGTCCAAGTCCTATAGTAATGCTTCTTCAAGGAAACATATACATTTGAGTCAGACCTCATCCCGGTGTTCAACACGAAGTTTAAACCACACAATTAGCAAATCAATAATAGTGAAAGCAAAACGGCATAGCGCTGCTGGTAGTAGATATTTTGTCTTCATGAGCTTCATCCTGACAGTGTCAAAAGGGTCTCAACCCTCGAAGAGCCTGAGTGGAGAAGCTCCAGCTCGTCCAGGCTCCCAATAGCTATAATTTTGTTTGTTTATATTTAGAGTGACATTTATTTTTGTAATTTTCCTTTAAGCCCGTCCATAACACAATTTTTTTATAGATGAAGCCTCAATTGAGTAATAAATGTCTTGCAATTATTGTTGCCAATATCGGAATCGTTGATAACCAGACGATCTCGCTAATGGTTTTGTCATCAACCTGAGATGTTTTGGTTGAAGTTAGGGCATTCGTTTGAATTTATTTTATTTTATCCTTTGGTCGATGTAGACATCAATTTAGTTCATTTTGAAAAGTGTTTGGAAGAAATCGAGGAAAATTGAAGATTTAATCTGGAAGATTGAAATTAATAGCATATTCATGTGATATTATGTGTTATATAAAAACGAAGTATGACGCAATAACTCTTATGTGTTCTAATTTGAAATGGTTCACAAGTGATTGCAGGTACTTAATTTAGATGTTAGAAAGACTAGGTTTGAGGTCCAAATTAGTTTTATGTAACTGATGATTTGTGTATTTAGTAAGATTTAGAATGTGTGATTGTTTGTTGATTAATATTTAAATATGAAGATCCTAATATATATTTGTTAAACTAACAAATGGACTACGTTTCGAATCAACTATGAGAAAATATCATCGAGTTGATAGTTAATTCATTTGATAATTTAATATGAAATTCTTATTACTTGATTACCAATTTGAAAAGTATTGATCATGATTGGTTTGTTTCTTAAATTTATTTTTATTCTAAAATTAGTTGATCAATATTATGAATTTATTTTCATAATTATTTCTAACAATGATTATATGAAATGACTGATCAATTATTCAACACATAAAAATGATAGAAATAGTGTCCTGCAAGCCAGCTGTATGGCGAGCATTTATTGTAATAAATAAGGAGCTATTCAATTTTGATTAATAAATGCACTTTATTATATGGTCAACTTTATCTTATGTAATAATTATCTACGCATAAGGATATAAGTCCTTAGATCACAGGGCTATAGGACAACTCGTGGACTGATCTCTAAGGCCGTGATCTAGAACATATTCAAGAGTTGTAGAATCCAATTGAGATAGGACATCGTTGGATTCGGTTGGACTCTCACTATTGTGTATACTCTGATGAACTGGAGGACGCTGGGGTCCACGAGCATGACTGGGATAGTCGATACACATAAGTGGGTGGCTTGCTGGGATGGCAAGCACACTGAATACCCCAATTAGGAAATAACTCACCATGGAAGCGGTAGTCGCATATCGGGGTTGAAGTTATTCCAATTTGCAATAGTATACGAGGAACGATTCCTAACTACTTGAGGTGATAGGGTTTATCTGGTGCGAGAACGTCTATACTTTGATATGAGTTCCGACTGACTGGAGTTCGCCAGAAAGTCTCCATGGACTCATGTTGGGTATAGAGGAACTCGTATGCGGATTCATATCATCAACAAAGGATCCATTGACCCGACTTGATAGGTTTGGAAATTCTCCTATGGATTTCTGTGAGAAATTAATTCAGGTAAAATCCTTGGCCAATGTATTTGACGACTTTATGTAAGTAGCTCATAAAGATTAAGTCAAAGAGAATTTATTTCGAGACCAGAATACATAAGGTCAAGACAAAATAAAAGGGAAACCGATGAAAGACCATACCCTTAAGTCTCGACTGGGAGACTGATCGATGGAGAGATTATGTCGTATATGGAAATTGTAAATGATAAAAGGTTCACTGAATTAATTCATCAGTGATTGGGCTCCATGGGCTTGTGGCTGGACATCGACCGTGGAGTGTGGGAGAATTCCCAAATTGGCAGGGGTGCTAATTTTGGAATGATCAGTCGACAGAGTGTTCGATTGATTTAGAGTATATCTTACTCGAATAATTAAATAATATTTAATTATAACCCACGGCCAATTATGTGGTGAACCTACGGGGGCATACACAATACACATGAAGCGAAAGCAAGGAAATAAGAACGACCGAGTCGACTGGGTCGACTGGGTGAATAATCAACTGGGTCGATTATAATGGGTGGGTCGACTGGGTCGACCCAGTTGGAATAAAATAGGATCCAATTGGAATTGGATCAGGATCATAAATTAAATTGGAATTTAATTTGTGAATGATGGGGCTATTTCGCACCCCTTATAATGTTCGGATCGACTAAGCTATATAAGATCGGTTCGACCAGACAGGCCAGTTCGGGATCATCTATCGACCCGGTAGAATACGACTCTCCTCAACAAACAGACTAGAATCCGGACTCAAGAAGGACAACTGGGCCGAGTCCTATTAGGATTATGTTTCCTTGTAAAGCTAGGTTTAATGTGATATAAATACCTAGTTTATGATTGTATTATTCACGCTTTACAAACACAGCTTGCGCCTGTATACTAAATAATCTAAGATTATTGAATAGAAAAGCTTCTGCTATACTATTATATTCACGGTTTGTCTTTATTACTGATTGTTCCATCTAATTGTTCTTCCTTGAGATTGATCCATCCGGAATCAAGTAACAGAGCCCTTTAAATCATATATATTAAGAATCCCCAATATCACCTATTCACTGATATAATTAACCCGACGAAATCCGGTTAAATCAGTTGGCGCCCACCGTGGGGCTAGGTTAATTATTCGATCGACATATGGCTCGCCCAAGGAAGAGCGCTCGTAATGGAGCAAGAAGTAACACAACTAACCCTCATAACACATCTGAAGATCCACAGGGCAATACTGATAATAACGCCCCTGAGACCAACGACAATTTGCAGGAACCTCTTCCACACCAGCAGGAACCCCAAAGGATTCCTATCGGAACAATACCGGAAGAATCTGTACTCCCAGCGATCCCTGTTCCCCTCCCGGACGCTCAGGAAAAATTGCGACAGATTGCTATGCTCTTCAAATCTCTCAGTCCCGAGGAATTACTCGTACTCGAACAGTTTCCTCGAAACCCTAGGGCTACTAGGCCAAATCCAATTCATAGGACGCCGAGGCATAATGATCAAATCTCTCAACAGGCTGATAGCCCGGTAAGCGAGCACCGCTCATTACACAGTCCGCAAAGAGGGAACTCGAAACCAATCTCCGTAAAAAATCGGGTCAAAGAAAACCGCAGCCGGGACGCAGCGGGTCCAAGGAACACACGATAATCCCCATCGAGGATGACGCAGGCAATGCAATCCCTGATCGACCATGATCTATGCGGTTCTCGGAAAGAGAAATCGAAAAGATAGTACAGGAATGACTTGAACAACGCTTACGATCTGTTCAAAACCCGTGGGCCAGAACCACGGAACTTCAGGAGAGCTTAGCGGCCTGCTCTCCCTTCTGCAGAGAAATAAAAGAGGCACAGTCAAGCAGACAGGTTCCGGGTAGACTACCCAAATACGACGGAACCACTGATCCAGACGACTATATCTTTAGCTTCACGAACATAATGAGCCTATATGCTCACTCGGCGGAGTTCACCGCTAAGTTAATGGTGACCACATTAGAAGGACTAGCTTTGGACTGGTTCGCCAAGCAACCAGCCAACTCCATATTCAGTTTTCGCGAATTATGCAACAAACTGACACAGCAGTTCGCCAGTCAAAAGAGACAAAAATTGCCAATGATCTATTTAGGAACCATTTATCAACAAGAGGGCGAATCCCTAAGGAACTGGTTGGCAAGATTTAATGTCGAATTACTCAAAATCGATTCCCCCAATATCGATTACATAATCTCCATTCTCTTCGACCTCACGAAGAATAGGCAGTTTGGAAATGCCCTCAGCCGAAAGCAACCAAGAACGTTCACTGACATCATGAGCTTGGCATCTAAGTATATGACCCAGGAAGAGATGAATTCTTTTAAAGATAAGAACAAAAACAAACCTACGGCCTCAGGCTCCAAACAGCAAGATAGAATTCCTGCCCAAAGATCCATGGACTATGAATGATCTTTTAGAAAAGGCAACGTCTTCCAGCGATTAGAATACAATAAAAATGACCAGGATAGACGACCTAACATCTATCAAGGACCTAGAACCAGCGAACCGGCAATCCGGAGCAGGGTCAATCAAGTAGAGCACCCAAGGTTAACCGTCCCAATAGAAGAAATCTTGGTTGTACTAGAAAGGAATAATTGGATCCCAGAAGCAAAGAAAATCGCTCAGCCCAGACCAGGTGGACGAAACTATGACTTAACTGCAAGTATCACCGGGCACACGGGCACCGCACTGAAGATTGTTTTCACCTTAAAAAAGAGATTGAAAAGCTGATCGAAGAAGGAAAACTAAATGACTATTTGGAGCGGGATAACCGCAAGCGAGAAAGAAGCAAGAGTCCTCGGTATAACAACCAAAGAAGAAATTCCCGTAGAAGGTCCCCTAATGAAGGTCCCCCACAAGAATTAAATAATGACCAGATCAACGGAACCATCCACACGATCTCAGGGGGACCCGCAGGTGGAGACAGTCGTAATGCTCGTCGAAGGACCGCTAGATCCATAATCGGAAGCTTAAAATACCCGAAAGAAGTATGGACCCTAGAAAACAAAGCAACGACCCACCAGCTAATTAGTTTCAACGAGGGCGAAGTACCCAAAAACTTTATTTGGGACACGAAAGAGGATAGCCCTGACTTCCCGATGGTGGTATCCCTAGAAATAGCGAATTACAACGTCAAAAGGATCCTAATCGATAATGGAAGCTCTGCAAATATCATCTCTAAAGAAGTCCTAGCCCAGATGAATTTGGGACAAATAGTATTCCAAAAAGTAGCCACGCCTTTAGTAGGATTCGGGGGATCGGAGATTGTCCCCAGTGGCACAATAACTTTAAGTGTCTCACTCGGGAAGAAATCGTATCGGACGGTGAAGCTAGTAAAATTTTTAGTAGTAGAAACTCCCTTTGCCTACAATGCGATCCTAGGGCGACCAGCACTCAACCTATTCCGAGCAGTAGTTTCAACATACCATCAGAAAATAAAATTTCCAACTGACGCAGGGATCGGAGAAATAGTGAACGATCATTGCATGGCATGGGACTGCTACAACACATCACTAACCTTGGGAAATCGCCCAAGATCGATTACCCCAAGAAAAAGAAAGCTTGAAGACGACGATGATAGAATCGAAGTAGATATCCCTAGCACCGACCGAATAGACAAGAAGGGAAAGGAACCAGTGGATTTAGCTTTAAAACCACCGAAACACAAAGATGTCCTATTGGTACAAGGGGACCCAACAAAAACGACAGGAATAGGAACTGAATTAAGCAAAGAAGGGGAAGTAATGTTGATCAACTTTCTCAGAAATAATGTAGATATCTTCGCCTGAAGCGCGAACGACATCGAAGGGATTGACCCCCGGGTAATCAGTAATTCGCTAAAAATCGACCCTCTGGCAAAACCTACTAGGCAAAAGAAGAGGAATCACGGGCCAATAAAAGATAAAATAATTAAGGCCGAAGTAGAAAGGCTACTCAAAGCAAAACAAATTCGAGAAATACACTTCTCGGAATGGCTATGTAATGTTGTGCTGGTAGCAAAGGGAGACAAAAAGGATAACAAATGGAGAATGTGCAACGATTTCACCGACCTTAATAAATTATGCCCGCGGGATCCATATCCTCTCCCAAGGATCGACTTATTAGTCGACTCCACCGCTGGATTTGCAATTTTCAGTATGATGGATGCTTTCCAAGGTTTCTATCAAATATACATGGATGAGCGGGACCAAGAGAAAACTGCGTTCATAACCGAGCAGGGAGTGTATTGCTTTATAGTAATGCCGTTCGGCTTGAGGAACGCCGGGGCCACCTACCAGAGGTTAGTTAACCTGATGTTTAAAAAATTGATTGGAGAAATAATGGAAGTATACGTAGACGATATGTTGGTCAAGAGCATGAACGAAGCTGATCATGTAAAGCACCTCGATCGATGCTTCCAAATATTGAGAAAGTATCGAATGAAGCTAAACTCTACAAAATGCACCTTCGGGGTTAAATCCGAAAAATTTTTGGGATATCTGGTACATCAACGAGGAATCGAGGCCAACCCAGAAAAAATTCGAGCAATAACTGAAATGAAGCCTCCAAAAACGATCTCCCAAGTACAGAGCTTGGTAGGCAAAATCGTGGCGTTAAACAGATTCATATACAAGTCAGCTGACAGAAGCTTGCCGTTCTTCCAAACCCTTCGGAAAGCAAAAAACTTTGCTTGGACTGAAGAATGCGACCAGGCCTTTGAACGGTTAAAAGAATACCTAACGACGTCCCCACTATTGGCCAAACCAACTGAAGGAGAACCATTATATTTATACATATCGATCTCCAAAGTAGCCATTAGTTCGGTACTAGTCAAAGTGGATGGCTTAGAACATAAGCATGTTTATTACTTAAGCAAACTATTGCAGGGGGCCGAGAAAAACTACTTGGAAATAGAGAAATTCGCCTTGGCCTTAGTAGTGGCAGCAAGAAAACTCCGACCCTATTTTCTAACCTATAAAGTTGTGGTATTAACCAACCAACCATTAAGACAGGTCTTAGCAAAGCCAGAAGCCTCTAAAAGATTGATCAAATGGGCGATCGAACTCGGTCAGTTCGATATCGAGTACAAACCAAGAATTGCAATTAAAGCCCAAGTCTTAGCCAATTTTCTATTAGAAACTCCGAGCCAGGCAGTTGAAAATCCTGAATCAACCAGCCATGCCAATGATATCCTGATCGTAGAAAACCAAACCTGGTTAATGCACGTTGACGGCGCTTCGTGCCAAGAGGGAGGAGGTGCTGGAATCAACTTTACCGGGCCAAATAAGGAGGATATCAATTACGCGATAACACTAGACTTCATCGTGACAAACAACGAAGCAGAATATGAAGCATTGATCGCAGGAATGGAAATGGCAATCAAGGCAGACATAAAGAATCTTAAAGTATTAACCGATTCAGAGTTAGTACAAAGACAAATAGAGGGCCTATATGAGGCAAAGGAATTTAACATGATCAAATATCTGGCCAAAGTGAAAAAATTAGCTGAAAAATTCAAAAGTTTTGGGATACAGAACATCCCACGGTCGGAAAATAGATGGGCCGATCAACTCTCTAGATTTACAGGATCCGACGACGGAAAAACTGAGAGAGTAATCAATTGGCTAATTTCTAATACACCAGCGATCGATATCGATGAAACACCGATCACTCAAGTAATGGAAATCGAAGAAGCCGAAGCAAACTGGATGACTCCAATGATAGAGTATCTTCGAGAAGGAAAATTACCACTGAACCAAAACGAAGCTCGTAAAATAAAATATCGGGCTCCGAAGTATACATTAATAGAAGAAAAACTTTACTGAAGGTCAGTATCAGGAATTCTTCTAAGATGCATCTCCGAATCTCAAATCGATGATATACTCCGAGAAGTGCATGAAGGAGAAGCGGGAAATCACAGCGGAGCGAGGGCCTTGGCTTTAAAATGCCTTAGAACTGGATATTATTGGCCTACCATCAACAATGATGCAATCAAATATGTCCAAAAATGTCATCATTGTCAAATACATGCTAATGTAAGTCATCAACCGGCCGAAAACATGCACCCCATACCAGTTTGTTGGCCATTCGATCAGTGGGGAATGGACATCGTGGGACCTTTTCCAGCAGCTAGATCAAAAAAGGCATATGTTTTAGTCGCTGTAGAATATTTCAGTAAATGGATAGAATGCATTGCCCTTGCTCGAATAACCCAATTCCAAGTGATCAATTTCTTATGGAAATTCATAGTATGTCGGTTTGGAATCCCAAGGATTCTGATCTCTGATAACGGAACCCAATTTACGGGAAAGCAGGTCATAGAATGGTGCGCAAAGCTAGGAATTTAGCAAAATTTCACCTCGGTTGGGCATCCTAGAGCAAATGGACAAACTGAAGTAGCAAACAGAGAAATAATCAAATCTTTGGAGAAAAGATTAGGGGCAGCCAAAGGAAAATGGCTTGATGAACTCCCAGGAGTACTTTGGGCTAATCGAACCACAGTCAGGACCTCAACCGGGGAAACCCCATTTAGCCTAGTATATGGCTCCGAAGCTGTTATTCCGATCGAAACTCTAATTCCAACACCGAGAATTGAAATGTATGACGATCAGGAAAATAAAAAGACAAGAGAAAATGATATCGATTTAACAGAAGCTTTAAGAGAAAAGGCCGATGTACGTTTGCAAGTCACTAAAGCAAATATGGAAAGGGCGTATAATCAAAAGGTACGCATCCGAACCTTCAAAGAAGGGGACCTGGTCTTGAAAAAGGTAGAAGTATCCAAGCATGTGGGAAAGTTACAACAAAATTGGGATGGACCTTACGTTGTCATTGGTGTAGGAAAGAAAGGTTCATACAAAATTGCACACTTGGACGGAACAGCCTTACCAAGAACCTGGAATGCAGTCAACCTTAGAAAATACTACGGTAAATAAATTTTAGTAGATCATGCTGCTTTATTTTATTTTAGTAAGTTTTATTCTTTGTAATAAAGGCCTTAGCCCACAATTCGATTATTAAAGATTTTAGCAATTTTAAATATTAAATCAAGATTGAGTATAAATCGATTGATTCGGTAAACACTCCTCGCAATCCTACGATAGTATTGATTGAGTTCAAGATACAACGAGTCGAGTATACATTGATCCGCTCAATAAACACTCCTCGATCCAACAACAACGAGTCGAGTATACATTGATCCGCTCAATAAACACTCTTCGATCTATTATAGCGATTAAAAGACTTTTGGTATTAAAACCTAAGTCTAAATAAAAAAGAGTTGAGTATACATTGATCCGCTCAATAAACACTCCTCGATCTGTTAAATGGCTTTTGGTATTAAAACCTAAATCTAAATAAAAAAAAGAGTTTAGTATACATTGATCCGCTCAATAAACACTCCTCGATCTGTTAAAAGGCTTTTGGTATTAAAACCTAAGTCTAAATAAAAAAAAGAGTTGAGTATACATTGGTCCGCTCAATAAACACTCCTCGATCTGTTAAAAGGCTTTTGGTATTAAAACCTAAGTCTAAATAAAAAAGAGTTGAGTATACATTGATCCGCTCAATAAACACTCCTCGATCTATTATAGCGATTAAAAGACTTTTGGTATTAAAACCTAAGTCTAAATAAAAAAGAGTTGAGTATACATTGATCCGCTCAATAAACACTCCTCGATCTGTTAAAAGGCTTTTGGTATTAAAACCTAAGTCTAAATAAAAAAGATTCGAGTATACATTGATCCGCTCAATAAACGCTCCTCGATCCAACAACAAAGAGTTGAGTATACATTGATCCGCTCAATAAACACTCCTCAACCTATTATAACGATTAAAAGACTTTTGGTATTAAAACCTAAGTCTAAATAAAAAAGAGTTGAGTATACATTGATCCGCTCAATAAACACTCCTCGATCTGTTAAAAGACTTTTGGTATTAAAACATAAGTCTAAATAAAAAAGATTTGAGTATACATTGATCCGCTCAATAAACACTCCTCGATCTGTTAAAAGGCTTCTGGTATTAAAACCTAAGTCTAAATAAAAAAAACAAAAAAAAAAGAGAAATGAATTAGCAAACTAAAATGATCCTCGAAGGAAAATATCCTATAAAGCAAACTTAAAAAGAGATCACCTTTTCAGCATAAAGGGAAGCTCGTTGAAACTTCTCCAAAGGATCCTTCCGAAGAAGCTTATTAATATCGCGAGTAAAAACGCCGGACAAAAGAACACGAGTTTCCTTATCCACTGCATTTTCGCTCTCGTCATGGACTAAAGAATCATTCTCGGGGTAGCCAGCGGCTCTCTTTCCCTCTAAGTGATCCTCGATCATTTCAACCAAAGTAGATTTTGGATGATTGTCGCCGAGTAAAGAAATATCGTTACCAGAACGACCATAGTAGCTCTTCTTTCTCTCCACCGGATTATTATTAGGATGAGGCATCGACCAGCTGCGACATCCACGTATACCCAAAGATGTTCTAAGCTGGAGGGGGGATAATCGGATCTTGTCCCCTGACGATAGGGGATTCTTGAGAAGAATCTGGAGATTCCTCTCCATTCTCCTCGGAGTCATGACTCAACTCCAGTTTTCTCTTCCGAGACGCTCTCTGCTCGATAGGAACGTTCTCTATGGTTTTGGAGGATTTAGACAACACCATTTTTCCCTTTGAAGAATGTCGGGAATTTTCTACCATATGAGCTGAAAAAGAATCAAGATTAAAGTCAGACCTTCTGTAGAAAAGGGATCATCACAACACTAAGCTGAAATAAATGCTTACCAAATGATTCAGATGATGAAGTGATTGGAAAAACATGAGCACTCAATCCCGCTTTACGAAGAAAAACTTCTCCAATCAGAAGAGCACTCTGATATTTGTCGGCACACATAGCATGGATTTCACCAATAAACTGAGGATCATCAGGAATAAGTTCACCAGTCGGCAGGCGACCTCCGTAAACCCATTTGGAGTCATGATCCCACGAGAAGGGCGTAGTCGAACCATCAGCCAAACGAAGATGAGATGGGGGACGAACAAAGAAAAAATGAGATTTCCAAGAGGGGTTGCTAGAAACTGGGGAGTCAAAGATCGCTCGACTAGGCTTCTGACTAGCGAAAAAATATCCGCGATTGGAGGAACTGGAAATGTTAAACCGAAACAATTGTGTAAAGTTACGAAAGGAGGGTTGGAACCTTTTCCCTATCATTAAGACAGAAAAACAAACCACGAAGGCCACGGAATTAGGGACTAATTGTGTCAAGGACACACTGAATATTTTTGAAATATCGAGAAAGAGGGCAGACAACGGAAGACGCAGACCGCTATTAAAATGGGTTGTGTAAAAGGCTCGACATCCCTCCGGCGGTGAAGTAACCCTATCAGAAGGAGAAGGGAGAAGTATCTCAGAACCTTCCGGAAAATACTTGGCATAATTGCCTACGACCTCGGAGAAATTATCCATAGTATAAGCACAAGCAAGATCCTCAATTGGTTCGGAAATTTGAGGAGCTGTTCCTTTGCCTTTCTTAGCTCGGGCAGCGACGTCCATATCGGAAAGAATTTGTACCTTAAAGGTGTCTTCAGAGGGAATAACGAATTCTGAAACTCCAATTTGCTCGCTCGAAGGATTGGAATGTAACGCCTCCTCAATAATAGGAGCGACGCTTTCCTTTAAGGAGAAAGGAGATTTTTCTTATAGAAGCCATCTGTTAGGATCCTCGGAGGGTATAAGTCGATAAAAACAAAATTTTAAATGATAAACGACAGAGCAAGAAAATGACTGCGAGGATAGAGGAAGTATAAAGTAAAAATGACGAACTTAATAGTCACTTATTTATAGTGAGAAGTGAAAAGACGTTTCGAACTCCTCACAACTAATCACGTTCCCGCCAAAATAGTAAAAGACGAAGGGCCTCCCCGAAGGGACGCGTAGCGGTTCATAATTGGGAAGAGAAAACGACTATATATGATGCGTAGCACTCTTTTCCTTACTTAGGATTTTTTCCCATAGGGTTTTTTCTTAAGTAAGGTTTTTAACGAGGCACAACTCATAGAAAATAACTGTCGTAAGAAACCATCTACTTCTACGAGCTTTTACTACATATACACTCGAAGAAGTGAGGGAGTACTGATGGGGGCTATTTCGCACCCCTTATAATGTTCGGATCGACTAAGCTATATAAGATCGGTTCGACCAGACAGGCCAGTTCGGGATCATTTGTCGACCCGGTAGAATACGACTCTCCTCAACAAACAGAATAGAATCCGGACTCAAGAAGGACAACTGGGCCGAGTCCTATTAGGATTATGTTTCCTTGTAAAGCTAGGTTTAATGTGATATAAATACCTAGTTTATGATTGTATTATTCACGCTTTACAAACACAGCTTACGCCTGTATACTAAATAATCTAAGATTATTGAATAGAAAAGCTTCTGCTATACTATTATATTCACGGTTTGTCTTTATTACTGATTGTTCCATCTAATTGTTATTCCTTGAGATTGATCCATCCGGAATAAAGTAACAGAGCCCTTTAAATCATATATATTGAGAATCCCCAATATCACCTATTCACTGATATAATTAACCCGACGAAATCCGGTTAAATCAGTGAATTAATTAATTAAGTTGTATTTAATTAATTAAAGGAATAATTAATTAATTAGACTTAGAGTCAAAATTAATTAATTGGGAGACTAGTTAATTAATTGGGCTATTTAATTGGAAGATTAAATAAAGCCTGGTCAAAATTAATTAACTGGGCCATGAATTAATTAGAAGACTTGGTCTTCTAATTAGAGAGGGCCATGGCCCATGTAGGAGAATGGAATCCTAGTCCTACTAGGACTAGGTTAAGGAGATAACTATAAGTAGCTTACTTATAGTTATTTTTCACAGAACTCAATAAGCAAAAATTTAGCAAAGCAAAAATTGAGCAGAGCAAAAATTCTCTCCCTCTCCCCTACCAAGATCGGCCGAACCCATTCTTCTCCGCGGAAGAATTTTTTCGTTTTCGATTTTGTTCCTAAATTGTTCCTAAGTCCTAGATCATAATACATCTTGTGTTCTAGTCGATCAATATATATTATTTTTCGTGATATTGTGGTGTATCAACATGTAGAGGCGCAACACGTGGGGCGCTGCTATAGAGCTTGGGTCGATTTTACTAGAGGAGAAATCAGAGTTCGTTTTGCTGACTAAGGATTTGCAAGGAGATAGGTATAACTGCAACTGTTTATACTATCGATTTATTTACATTCATATATATACAACTAGAGTAGTATCCTGGCAAGATTCCGTAAGAGGTCCTAAAATTTTTAGGGAAATTTACATAGACACCCCCTGACTTTTACCCTAATTACAAGAAATTACCCTACTATTTGAAATATTACAAAAACACCGCCTCAACCAAAAATTGTATTACAAGGACACCCCCTTGTTACACAAAAAATATTACCAATTTGGTCCCTAAAATCATTACAAATACACCCCTCGAGGGGGTGTTTTTGTAATATTTCAAACAGTAGGGTAATTTCTTGTAATTAGGGTAAAAGTCAGGGGGTGTCTATGTAAATTTCCCAAATTTTTATATTCCGATGTGTCTAAGGCAGTTTATCTTACCGAATCCCAACAAAAAATGGATACAAAAATATATAGTATCACTAACAAGGTCCTCCTTCGCAGATACAAACTCGAGGATTAGGTCCTTGAAACCAACAAATGCCTGTTGAGTGGCCTTCACTCTTGCATTGTAATGCACACCGAGTATCACTTGTGCAATTTCCACTTGAAGAAGCACATCTTTTAGCCAAACTCCCCTCTGCAATCGAAGTAAAAATTAGCATCGAGTTTGAAAAATAATAATAAAAAATCAGCATTCTTTTTAATAAAGATAGCTATACTGCAAAATATTTGAGTTTGAAAAGACAAAAACATCCATATACGAAAATTTATCTTCATAATTCGACATATTTTATAATTATGCTAATTCAACTTGATCTGCCTAATTAGGTGCCCCTATAAAGACAACCGTATGAGTTTTATGGTGATTGAGAATTTATATAAGAACATACGAGATGCAAAAATTAGCATGACAAAGAGAACCACTAGACCCCAAAACGAGCGGTTCGCCTCCTTAGTTGAGTTAAAACTAAAATCTTCTCTAGACTATGATTTTTGTTTCCTTCCCTAGATTGTGTTAAGGCATAACAACATAGGTTATTCTGTGAATTTATAATAGTGAGAACAATTAATGAAATTTTCCATAACTCCAAAGTGACAATTACATGGGAAGAAGATAGTCATACTCACTAAAAAGCATTAATTTCTTTTTACCTATAATTGATTTTTGGTCATGATGATACATTATGGGGACTGATATTGGTAGAGAAACAATTATTGTTGATGGAGAAACATTATTTAATCCTATAAAATATTTTAATTTAAATTTTAAAGTTACAATTTTGAATTCCTTTAATGAACAAACTATTTGACGAATCTTCGTATATAATGTGCTTATGTTGGGATATTCTAGGTAGGGCTCGATTGTCAATACAACAAAGTGCGGAATTTTAAATTTTTTCGAGTTCCTAATAGTCCCATGAATTCTTTCTCCATAGTTATTATACGAATAAGGATGAATCAAACATCAATAAAAACACAGGGGGTTAATCGCAAATTACCTGACCACCAAGTTGTGGTTGTGTCCTCCAGGTGTTTGGTTTGATTCACAGTTTGAGTGATCCATGTGTCTCACCTCCAAAGCTAGTCCACACCAATCGGATTGTAGTGACGCCTACAAGTCTTAGGCTACGAACTGGATCTCGCAGGTTTGTCAGCAAAGGAACGGGAGATACCAATGGAAGAATCGACTCACAGAGCTTGTGTGATCGAGCAGGGTTCGGCCAGGGTCAGATCTGGTCCGATTTGGGTTCGGCCAAGACTAGGTTGGGCGACTAGGGTTAGGGGCGAAAAACTATAGCGGGCGATTTGTAATTAAAATTCTTGTTCGAAAAATCTGACTTCTCACTCGATTTTTCTCTCTCAATTTTCAGCAAAAACTTTGTTCTCTCAAAAGCATTTTTTTTTTTAGGGTTTTCAAAACTTGTGCAAAAACTTCTTCTTATTAATGAAGAGAGGAGAAGGAGTATTTATAAGAGAAGAGTCCTTCTCTAAAAAGATATCTCCTTCCCTTATTTATCAAATCTTCATTCCTTATCAACTTAGGAATGTGAGATTTGACAAATCTCTTCAAACTTGGTTTCCAAGAAACAAAACTCCTTTTCCTTTTAATCACCAAAATCGCCCCTAGCCCCTAATTTTAGATAATTCCAAAATCAACCCATAATTATCCAATACTCAAATTGGTTAATTATTTATTCTTCCAATTAATTAACTACTTTAATTAATTCCATAATTAATCAGATAACTCTAATTAATTAATTATCAATTAATCAATTAGTCATCTAATTAATAATCTCCAATTGAATTAATACCATAATTCAATTACCTTGATTTAACAACTTTAAATCACTTTCTTTCCTTTTAGACAGTCACCGTCCAATTGTATTGTGTGTGACCCTCTGGGTTCACCATCAACTGGCAGCAGGCCCACGACTTTCGTGATTTAATTAACGAGCAATTAAATGCTCCGATCAATTAAACTACTTTTAATTGACCACTCCTAGAATTAAATCCTCTATTAATTCCGGAGTACCCACACTTCATGGTCGATGTCTAGCCACAAGCCCATGAAGCCCAATCAAAGGTGAATTGATTTATTGTGAACCTCACCTCTTATAATTGCCATGTACATACGGTCCTTCTACGACTGATTTCCCGAACGAGACCTAGGGTGTGTGAATTGATCGGCACCTCTAATTATCTCGATAACTATACTTTCTAATTTTCCGACAATGATTTCAGTGTGACTGCCAAATTTGGAAGCTCCTTCCAAATGCATCACCGACTATGGCCATAGATTCCTCGAAATCAATTATCTAAGAAACGTATAGGAAATTCTCTCATCTTATCAGGATGAGGCGTTAGATCCTCTCTTAGTACTAACCACTCGCGTACACTTTTGTGCGCACCCAACTTAGGCACTTTGTGGCCAGGCTACGTGACCAGTACCTAAATCAAAGTACGCATATCCATGTACCGAATTCGCCCTAGTACCTCAAGTCTAAGGACTAAATCGTACACTATTATAAGCCTTGAGAAACATCCCATCACCGATATGCGTCATGCGCTTCCACAATGGGTTTCTCTGTTCGGGTCGTTCGATGCGTTCAATCCTCCATTGAACCACCTACTCATATGCACTGGACTCAAATTCCTTGCTCATGAAACTCTACAAATTCACTCCATGTGAATCATGCATATTTGTACAAGTCTTGGCGATTCCTACGATACCCCGTCTCGTTCGGAATCTATGACTTGGAACGGTTTTAATATCACGACCTTTGAGACTGTTTCATGATTGCACTCAGTACTGAAGTGAATCGTCCCATAGTCTATTGTGACCTCAGGATTTCATCCAATCGCTTAGATAGGTTCGCGAGAGATGAAGTTGGCCATTGTTCAATTTCACGTACTATGAATGAACGGGCGTATTGATTATAAACCATAAGAAAATAGTACTTCAACAAGCTAATTAATATTGGCTTGCTGGGCACTATTCCATCAATCTCCCACTTGCCCTAAAGCCAATCACAACATTTCTAAGACCCATCTATTCCAAGATGTCCCTCGAACCATTTGTGAGAGAGCTTAATTAGTGGATCTGCTAAGTTTGTCCTTGTCGAGATGAAGTAATACTTCTACTCGTCCCAACTACCTTTGACTTGTTCAGTCATTCAGTGTTGTGTTCAGATTATAGGTGAGATCTCGATTTCCTTTCATTGAGCAATTACCTCATCTAAATCGGTTAAGATTATGATGGGTTTTTTGTCATGCTAGGTAATTCATCCAATCATTGGACGAATGTTTCTCATCTAAACACCTTCTTTTGTGCAGCATCATAATGGTGCCCTTTATTCTTGTTTGAATCGGCAATGGTATATTATTGGAATTTCTTCCAATTTACCTTCGCTCCATCAAGACAGAATAAATAATCCACTTCAGACTGGAAATCTCGAATTTCAAAAATCCTTCGAGTATTCAATTTTCCACTCCTACCACAGACCAGCATTACATCCTTTAATTATCTTCGAGGATTTGCTTTTATGGTAGACCAGCGTCCTTGACTGGCGTTTGACTATCAGTAGCTCGTTCAGAGCATTTTGACGAGTCAGGTCTAGTACAAGACTTTGCATGCTACATGCAATCCAAATGCCAAGCATAAGGCTTCTTGAGACAGTTACTTCTGTACTTATTAATTTAGGGCTCATTAAATAAGTGAGATGGTTTCTGTCTCTTTGGAAACAATCCTTTCTTGGATTCTTCCTTATTGAATTCAATCAATATATAGTCTTTGTACTTAGATTTGGTGAATTGCAACATCTACTTCCTTTTATCTACCATAGATACGTATTGCCAGTACGTGAGATGTAATTCCCAATCTTATCATGGAAAATTGCGTGAAGAACACGCTTTCGTCTGTGCTTCTCTGATATGCTTATATCTTATTTGATGTACTGAACATCATCTTGTTGCGCTTCGAACTCAACTACGCTCCCACTGATTCTTTTGCACAATTGGAATCCATATGCCTTTTGACAACTTCAACATTCTTGATCAACTATCAAGTTGCATGTTCCAAATTTGGGAAAAAGTCATAGATTGACTTTTGGATTTGAATAGAGATCCTCTCATCAATTTTCAATTGTGAGATGCAGGATTCATATCCAATAGTCATGTCTTGGTAGTCAAAACCACCTTTCTATGGCTAATGGTTTCGAAATGAATTTTGACGTAGCTAATGGATATAAGGTATTTTCATCAATCCTAAAAGGACTTTTGAATAATGACCTATTGCCATTTAAGTGAGTCAAAGTTTTCAACTTCGAATCTTATGGCTATGTGTCATATCCCTTTGATCATGTTTAACAAAATCTCTTTGTAATCTTGGATTAGAATCCAATTTCTCAATTTCGTAAAATGGAATTTTGAGTTCCTTACGAATTTGATTAGATCACGATTTCTTTGTGCATGGATTGATTCAGCAGTTTTTCAGTGTTTACTCCCACTGTTCATGGGGACGGGTCCAATCCTTGGACTTCATCAAGTTCTACGACATTCCTTATTTCCTTTGACAAGGTCTTGTCAACAGAGGAACAAGCTACTTACGAGATGCTTTTCGTTTCTCATTGTCGTGGAACAGGTATTCAATGGATTTTGTTGAATACCCCATAAACATTATATGAACTAGATCTACCATCTAATTTCTCATATAAGGGTGTTCTGCTATGTCTTAAAAGACATGGCGATGTAAGGACTTACTTCGAAATATACTATACCAAGTATCTTTGAAGAGTTAAGGGAAGGTATCCCCTAAAGTGAATTAAGGAAACTCAGCAAGATCAGAGTCGAGAATAAAACAAAGTTCGATTTCTTCTTTGATTTGCTTCATGAGAATTCTATTTTCGTCTTAGATAATCGAGGTGTTAGGTTGCTTATGTTTCAGCAGGTTTGATTAAATCAAATTGCTTTTGACATAATGCATCTAGTTACTTCATTTCCAAAACTTCTATTGAATTACTTCAATAGTTTCAGAATTGTACTTCAGCCAAGTACACATATATATTTAACGATTAAAATCGTAAGTATATGTGAAGTAGCATCCTTTTGAACTAGTACTTTTAGTTCATGTCGATTGAAATGTTTTTGAATGCCTTAGCAATCCTTCACTTCGGTTATCAATCCTTCAAGATTTGAAAGTTCCGAATTTACCCAAGTTCATTATTTCAGGAATCAGTAAATAAAAACTTTCCTTTCGCATCTCTCTTTAGGAAAAATGTCCAGAGTGAACACTTCAAGCGTAAACGATCATCTCGTTTGTTTTGCTTGTTTTCGATTTAGTACATAGTTTCTAAAGTTTTTGATTTGTTTATCATTGTTTTATTTCTATGCACCAATGCATCAACATTTGTTCAAAGTTAAATTGCTCTAATTAAATTCCATTTCTCAATGGTAAAGCAATAAGGTCTCGTACAAAATGTGAAATAATACTCAAAGTAAACTAAAAACTTAAAACTCATGCTAATACGAAAAACTAAGAAAAACTTCTTTGCTAAAAAGGAATGTCTAGGTACAATTATTCCTTGACTCAGTCCCGGAATTCCAGTTTCCTCATCTCGCTCTGCACTACTTGCATCTCCCTTTCAAGGATTTTCCTCCTTTTAGGTTGAGCGGGAAGACTATCATCGCCTGTAAATGCTTTTACAGAAATGAAAGTTTTAATCAAATGTCTTACATCAAAAAGATTCAACAAGTGTATAACTTAAAAAGTCATACCGTAGTCAAGTCTTTCCAGGAAATCCTTTTCAACAAGCTTCCTTATTTTCTCTTCGTACTTACACAGAGGGCAATTCCAATCATACAGACCAAAACCACGTTGATGAGCTTCTTCATATTTGTCTAACAACTCATGCAATTGCTTTGTTTGTATTCCATCAGGCGGAATAGCGCAATGTTGCATAAAATGAGTGAAGGTCTCAGATAATCCTTGAAGGGTTATCGTTATCTCATCTTCGAGAGTCAATTGGGCTCCAAACCCTTTGATCAGCTCGAATGTCTTGCTCAAGTAAGAACAATATTCCCTAACATTGTCAAACTTAGCCATGTCGGTTTCGTAGAGGAAATTGCACATCACCTTTTTTAAAGTTGGTTCGGTTCTCAAACGCATCGAGTATCGGACAGTGGATGGTAAATGGCTAACATTTAAAAACAGACAACTATAAGCAGACAGGTTTAATATTAATACTTATAATTAACGAAATTTGGACTTTTTATCGAAAAAGTTCTCCCACTATTTTTATCGAAACAGTAACCCCTTCTAGTTTCGGGAAATTCCATTTTCTAGTAGGTCTTGACGTCCCAGCAGCAATTAGTTGCACCCACGACTTGTGGCCATACAATTAATTCCCTAGGTAGGTATACATATTACCAATTGTGTCTACTACACAACCTTCAAGTTATTTTGCCTCGTTTTTCGCATTTATCTAGCACTGCTACATCATAAATGTTACTACGCGTTAAGTCTAACCCATTAATCATGATAAGCAATGGGCCCGGTCATGAATTCTCCGTAACTAGTTATCGGTCGATTTTCACGTCCCGACCAGTCCCTACCCTTGTCAAGTTTTATTAAAACTAGAATCAAGGAATTTCGTGCATTGCCCTTTTCTTCGACTCGGGTGCCAGACTCTGGATCACCTCTATCGATAAGTAATCAATATGCACTAGTCCCTATTAATGGAAGGCTTGGATTTTATAAAACCTCATTTTATAATTAACCCAGTATGACTTAATATTTATTCGAGAGGGGAATTTTCGGTTTTGAAAGTTTAAGGAAACTCTCCTCGAGATCTCACCGCTTCAATTATGCTTTATCTTTTATTTACGATCTAGATTCTAGCGCGCAAACACACAAGCAATCATAAATCGACTAATAAATAAAAGCCATACAAGCCTAGCATGCATACTATCACAATATGTTTTCGATCGGGAGCCTCCTATGCAGGCCATCATCGAGCCAATGATGTTGGCCCAATTGGTCAATCTAAAGGGTTTGTAAATGGGCCTATGCTATTACACATTGTACCACGCATACATGGCCTTCAATTCTTCTTGGGCTCCCACCTTGCTTGTAAATGGGCCTCCATCCTAAACTAAGAAAGCAGTAAAGCCCTATTCTATTACAAAGGCTCAAAGTGGCCCAAAAATAATAACAGGCTCGCAGGCCCAATAAAAACCATGCATTAAATTAAACCAATCACATCTAACCTAAGGTCAAGGCTCGGCGCGATCGAAAACCACGTAAACAGTTCACGTAGAGCAAAGAAACATGTAAACAACTTTTACTTTCTTCTATCTTAATTTTAAAACACCTTCTAAAACTAACTTCCTATGATTCTTGCTTTTTAGTCACTACTAATTATGACAAATTAATTCTCGGATAAACAAAACAACTTTTCTGCCTTAATTTCAGATTCTGATTTTTCAACTTTTGAAAATTGCAGTTCGGCCCCTATACTTTCGGAAATTGCACTTTTGACCCCAAAACTTTTGAAAAGTTACAAATTACCCCCAAAACAGTTTTCGGACAGAATGAGCAGAAAATTAAAATTTTGAAATCCAGAAAATTTTCGAATTTGCAAACAGACCCCTGAAGTTTCGGAAATTACAAAACAGTCCTCGAATTTTCGAAAATTGCAAAATGGTCCAAAATTGCGTGCGATCAGATTTTCAGAAATAACCCAGATTTTTCAAAAATTTCCAGAGACAGAAAATTCAATTTTCAGCCCTAATTTTCATGTTTTGCGATTTTTTGCATAAAAGCCCTGATTTTTCGAAAAACTATAAATTCGCCACAGACCTAAAAAAGCAGTTTTACCCAATCATAGATCCAGTCATAACAAGCAAGAATCAATCACTAGAACATAATTAACATGCGTTCTCATACATACAATCAAGCATATACAGTGAAAACACATTATGTTCAGTCCTTTTTCGTATAAAAACGTATGGAGTTGGCTCTGATACCACTGTTGGGATATTCTAGGTAGGGCTCGATTGTCAATACAACAAAGTGCGGAATTTTAAATTTTTTCGAGTTCCTAATAGTCCCATGAATTCTTTCTCCATAGTTATTATACGAATAAGGATGAATCAAACATCAATAAAAACACAGGGGGTTAATCGCAAATTACCTGACCACCAAGTTGTGGTTGTGTCCTCCAGGTGTTTGGTTTGATTCACAGTTTGAGTGATCCATGTGTCTCACCTCCAAAGCTAGTCCACACCAATCGGATTGTAGTGACGCCTACAAGTCTTAAGCTACGAACTGGATCTCGCAGGTTTGTCAGCAAAGGAACGGGAGATACCAATGGAAGAATCGACTCACAGAGCTTGTGTGATCGAGCAGGGTTCGGCCAGGGTCAGATCTGGTCCGATTTGGGTTCGGCCAAGACTAGGTTGGGCGACTAGGGTTAGGGGCGAAAAACTATAGGGGGCGATTTGTAATTAAAATTCTTGTTCGAAAAACTTCTCACTCGATTTTTATCTCTCAATTTTCAGCAAAAACTTTGTTCTCTCAAAAGCTTTTTTTTTTTTTAGGGTTTTCAAAACTTGTGCAAAAACTTCTTCTTATTAATGAAGAGAGGAGAAGGAGTATTTATAATATAAGAGTCCTTCTCTAAAAAGATATCTCCTTCCCTTATTTATCAAATCTTCATTCCTTATCAACTTAGGAATGTGAGATTTGACAAATCTCTTCAAACTTGGTTTCCAAGAAACAAAACTCCTTTTCCTTTTAATCACCAAAATCGCCCCTAGCCCCTAATTTTAGATAATTCCAAAATCAACCCATAATTATCCAATACTCAAATTGGTTAATTATTTATTCTTCCAATTAATTAACTACTTTAATTAATTCCATAATTAATCAGATAACTCTAATTAATTAATTATCAATTAATCAATTAGTCATCTAATTAATAATCTCCAATTGAATTAATACCATAATTCAATTACCTTGATTTAACAAATTTAAATCACTTTCTTTCCATTTAGACAGTCACCGTCCAATTGTATTGTGTGTGACCCTCTGGGTTCACCATCAACTGGCAGCAGGCCCACGACTTTCGTGATTTAATTAACGAGCAATTAAATGCTCCGATCAATTAAACTACTTTTAATTGACCACTCCTAGAATTAAATCCTCTATTAATTCCGGAGTACCCACACTTCATGGTCGATGTCTAGCCACAAGCCCATGAAGCCCAATCAAAGGTGAATTGATTTATTGTGAACCTCACCTCTTATAATTGCCATGTACATACGGTCCTTCTACGACTGATTTCCCGAACGAGACCTAGGGTGTGTGAATTGATCGGCACCTCTAATTATCTCGATAACTATACTTTCTAATTTTCCGACAATGATTTCAGTGTGACTGCCAAATTTGGAAGCTCCTTCCAAATGCATCACCGACTATGGCCATAGATTTCTCGAAATCAATTATCTAAGAAACGTATAGGAAATTCTCTCATCTTATCAGGATGAGGCGTTAGATCCTCTCTTAGTACTAACCACTCGCGTACACTTTTGTACGCACCCAACTTAGGCACTTTGTGGCCAGGCTACGTGACCAGTACCTAAATCTAAGTACGCATATCCATGTACCGAATTCGCCCTAGTACCTCAAGTCTAAGGACTAAATCGTACACTATTATAAGCCTTGAGAAACATCCCATCACCGATATGCGTCATGCGCTTCCACAATGGGTTTCTCTGTTCGGGTCGTTCGATGCGTTCAATCCTCCATTGAACCACCTACTCATATGCACTGGACTCAAATTCCTTGCTCATGAAACTCTACAAATTCACTCCATGTGAATCATGCATATTTGTACAAGTCTTGGCGATTCCTACGATACCCCGTCTCGTTCGTAATCTATGACTTGGAACGGTTTTAAGATCACGACCTTTGAGACTGTTTCATGATTGCACTCAGTACTGAAGTGAATCGTCCCATAGTCTATTGTGACCTCAGGATTTAATCCAATCGCTTAGATAGGTTCGCGAGAGATGAAGTTGGCCATTGTTCAATTTCACGTACTATGAATGAACGGGCGTATTGATTATAAACCATAAGAAAATAGTACTTCAACAAGCTAATTAATATTGGCTTGCTGGGCACTATTCCATCAGCTTACTTTGCTTTAATTTTAGGGTAAACTACGGAAACCCCCGGAGGTAAAGTCTAACTTCAAAAATCAACCTTACGAATTTGGTATTACAACCCCTCTTCCCCACCTTCCTCCCCGATTTTTCCTTTTCTTACAATTAACACCTAGCCCCTAAAAAGTACTATTTAGAATCTCGTAGGTTTCCACGGAGTTTGAATCCACTCATTGTAAGCTCATAAATGAAATCGCGAAGTTGGCTGGCAAGGTCATAAATCAAAGAATTAACTTGTGGTTTTAAGCCTCAAGATCATTGGAGGTCACCGGAGAGCTAGGCGAATCTGGAGGTGTTTGCTCTCTGATTTGAACAATTGGCTACAATTGAGGTGATAATTAAGGTCACTCCTCCCTCGTATTGACTGATTTTTTGGAGTCCAAGTCCTATAGTAATGCTTCTTCAAGGAAATATATACATTTGAGTCAGACCTCATCCCAATGTTCAACACGAAGTTTAAACCACACAATTAGCAAATCAATAATAGTGAAACTAAAATGGCAGAGCGCTGCTGGTAGTAGTTTTTTGTCTTCATGAGCTTCATCCTGACAGTGTCAAAAAGGTCTCAACCCTCGAAGAGCCTGAGTGTAGAAGCTCCAGATCGTCCAGGCTCCCAATAGCTATAATTTTGTTTGTTTATATTTGGAGTGACATTTATTTTTGTAATTTTCCTTTAAGCCCGTCCATAACATACTTTTTTTATAGATGAAGTCTCAATTGAGTAATAAATGTCTTGCAATTAGTGTTACCAATATGGGATCGTTGACAACCAGACGATCTCGCTAATGGTTTTGTCATCAACCTGAGATGTTTTGGTTGAAGTTAGGGCATTCGTTTGAATTTATTTTATTTTATCCTTTGGTCGATGTAGACATCAATTTAGTTCATTTTGAAAAGTGTTTGGAAGAAATCGATGAAAATTGAAGATTTAATCTGGAAGATTGAAATTAATAGCATATTCATGTGATATTACGTGTTATATAAAAACGAAGTATGACGCAATAACTCTTATGAGTTCTTATTTGAAATGGTTCAGAAGTGATTGCAGCTACTTAATTTAGATGTTAGAAAGACTAGGTTTTGGGTCCAAATTAGTTTTATGTAACTGATGATTTGTGTATTTAGAAAGATTTAGAATGTTGGATTGTTTGTTGATTGATATTTAAATATGAAGATCCTAATATATATTTGTTAAACTAACAAATGGACTAAGTTTCGAATCAACTATGAGAAAATATCATCGAGTTGATAGTTAATTCATTTGATAACTTAATATGAAATTCTTATTACTTGATTACCAATTTGAAAAGTATTGATCATGATTGATTTTTTTCTTAAATTTATTTTTTATTCTAAAATTAGTTGATCAATATTATGAATTTATTTTCATAATTATTTCTAACAATGATTATATGAAATGACGGATCAATTATTCAACACAAAAAAATGGATACAATAATATATAGTATCACTAGCAAGGTCCTCCTTCGCAGATACAAACTCGAGGATTAGGTCCTTGAAACCAACAAATGCCTGTTGAGTGGCCTTCACTCTTGCATTGTAATGCACACCCAGTATCACTTGTGCAATTTCCACTTGAAGAAGCACATCTTTTAGCCAAACTTCCCTGTGCAATCGAAGTAAAAATTAGCATCGAGTTTGAAAAATCATAGTAAAAAATTAGCATTCTTTTTAATAAAGATAGCTATATTGCAAAATATTTGAGTTCGAAAAGACAAAAACATCCATATACGAAAAATTTTCTTCATAATTCGACGTATTTTATAATTATGCTAATTCAACTTGATCTGCCTAATTAGGTGCCACTATAAAGACAACCGTATGAGTTTTATGGTGATTGCGAATTTATATATAAACATACGAGATGCAAAAATTAGCATGACAAAGAAAACCACTAGACCCAAAACGAGCGGTTCGCCTCCATAGTTGAGTTAAAACTAAAATCTTCTCTAGACTATGATTTTTGTTTCCTTCCCTAGATTGTGTTAAGGCATAATAACATAGGTTATTCTGTGAATTTATAATAGTGAGAACAATTAATGAAATTTTCCATAACTCCAAAGTGACAATTACATGGGAAGAAGATAGTCATACTCACTAAAACGCATTAATTTCTTTTTACCTATAATTGATTTTTGGTCATGATGATACATTATGGGGACTAATATTGTTAGAGTAACAATTATTGTTGATGGAGAAACATTATTTAATCCTATAAAATATTTTAATTTAAAGTTTATAGTTACAATTTTGAATTCATTTAATGAACAAACTATTTGACGAATCTTTGTATATAATGTGCTTACTTTGCTTTAATTTTAGGGTAAACTACGGAAACCCCCGGAGGTAAAGTCTAACTTCAAAAATCAACCTTACGAATTTGGTATTACAACCCCTCCTCCCCACCTTCTTCCCAGATTTTTCCTTTTCTTACAATTAACACCTAGCCCCTAAAAAGTACCATTTAGAATCTCGTAGGTTTCCACGGAGTTTGAATCCAGTCATTGTAAGCTCATAAATGAAATCGCAAAGTTGGCTGGCAAGGCCATAAATCAAAGAATTAACTTGTGGTTTTAAGCCTCAAGATCATTGGAGGTCACCGGATAGCTAGGCGAATCTGGAGGTGTTTGCTCTCTGATTTGAACAATTGGCTACGATTGAGGTGATAATTAAGGTCGCTCCCCCCTCGTATTGACTGATTTTTTGGAGTCCAAGTCCTATAGTAATGCTTCTTCAAGGAAACATATACATTTGAGTCAGACCTCATCCCGATGTTCAACACGAAGTTTAACCCACACAATTAGCAAATCAATAATAGTGAAAGCAAAACGGCAGGGCGCTGCTGGTAGTAGTTTTTTTGTCTTCATGAGCTTCATCCTGACAGTGTCAAAAGGGTCTCAACCCTCGAAGAGCCTGAGTGTAGAAGCTCCAGCTCGTCCAGGCTCACAATAGCTATAATTTTGTATGTTTATATTTAGAGTGACATTTATTTTTGTAATTTTCCTTTAAGCCCGTCCATAACACACTTTTTTTATAGATGAAGCCTCAATTGAGTAATAAATGTCTCGCAATTATTGTTACCAATATCGGGATCGTTGACAACCAGACGATCTCGCTAATGGTTTTGTCATCAACCTGAGATGTTTTGGTTGAAGTTAGGGCGTTCGTTTGAATTTATTTTATTTTATCCTTTGGTCGATGTAGACATCAATTTAGTTCGTTTTGAAAAGTGTTTGGAAGAAATCGATGAAAATAGAAGATTTAATCTGGAAGATTGAAATTAATAGCATATTCAAGTGATATTACGTGTTATATAAAAACGAAGTATGACGCAATAACTCTTATGAGTTCTAATTTGAAATGGTTCAGAAGTGATTGCAGCTACTTAATTTAGATGTTAGAAAGACTAGGTTTAGGGTCCAAATTAGTTTTATGTAACTGATGATTTGTGTATTTAGTAAGATTTAGGATGTGTGATTGTTTGTTGATTGATATTTAAATATGAAGATCCTAATATATATTTGTTAAACTAACAAATGGACTACGTTTCGAATCAACTATGAGAAAATATCATCGAGTTTATAGTTAATTCATTTGATAATTTAATATGAAATTCTTATTACTTGATTACCTATTTGAAAAGTATTGATCATGATTAGTTTTTTTCTTAAATTTATTTTTTATTCTAAAATTAGTTGATCAATATTATGAATTTATTTTCATAATTATTTCTAACAATGATTATATGAAATGACGGATCAATTATTCAACACAAACAAATGGATACAAAAATATATAGTATCACTAACAAGGTCCTCCTTCGCAGATACAAACTCGAGGATTAGGTCCTTGAAACCAACAAATGCCTGTTGAGTGGCCTTCACTCTTGCATTGTAATGCACACCCAGTATCACTTGTGCAATTTCCACTTGAAGAAGCACATCTTTTAGCCAAACTCCCCTCTGCAATCGAAGTAAAAAGTAGCATCGAGTTTGAAAAATCATAGTAAAAAATCAGCATTCCTTTTAATAAAGATAGCTATATTGCAAAATATTTGAGTTTGAAAAGACAAAAACATCCATATACGAAAATTTATCTTCATAATTCGACGTATTTTATAATTATGCTATGTCAACTTGATCTGCCTAATTAGGTGCCACTATAAAGACAACCGTATGAGTTTTATGGTGATTGAGAATTTATATAAGAACATACGAGATACAAAAATTAGCATTACAAAGAGAACCACTAGACCCCAAAACGAGCGGTTCGCCTCCATAGTTGAGCTAAAACTAAAATCTTCTCTAGACTATGATTTTTGTTTCCTTCCCTAGATTGTGTTAAGGCATAATAACATAGGTTATTCTGTGAGTTTATAATAGTGAGAACAATTAATGAAATTTTCCATAACTCCAAAGTGACAATTACATGGGAAGAAGATAGTCATACTCACTAAAACGCATTAATTTCTTTTTACCTATAATTGATTTTTGGTCATGATAATACATCATGGGGACTGATATTGTTAGACAAATAATTATTGTTGATGGAGAAACATTATTTAATCCTATAAAATATTTTAATTTAAAGTTTATAGTTACAATTTTGAATTCCTTTAATGAACAAACTATTTGACGAATCTTCGTATATAATGTGCTTACTTTGCTTTAATTTTAGGGTAAACTACGGAAACCCCCCGAGGTAAGGTCTAACTTCAAAAATCAACCTTACCTCGGGGGGTTTCCGTAGTTTACCCTAAATTTAAAGCAAAGTAAGCACATTATATACGAAGATTCGTCAAATAGTTTGTTCATTAAAGGAATTCAAAATTGTAACTATAAACTTTATATCAAATGTTATGATGAATATGAAACCCAAAGGGTAATTATGTAATTGACTAACTTATGGAGGTGTGTTCGAATAATTCCATTTTCTCTCTTTTGAGGGGTTTAGTAATAGTAGTACTATATATAAATATTTATAAATCTGATAAACGAAAAGTCCTAGCAAATTGATGGAGAAGATCAAATTAAAAAACACTTTAACAGTACAAATGCAGACAATCTCCGCTGGATATTGTTGGTTCAAACGAAGATCTTTTGACAGAAATTACAAACATTATAATAACCCACAAAGATAAAATTGGAATTTTTTAGGCAAGGAGTTATTTGTAAGAATGTGACAAACCTGAGGGGAAAATTGCTAGAGCAAAATTTATTTTGATATTAAAAAAAAAATTAATTAAAAGTTTAAAAGTTACAATATTTAAATTCATTTAATGAAAATTTAATTGATGGGCATCCATATATAATGTGCCGACTTTACTTTTATTTTATTTTTATTTTAATTGTTCATCAGTTTATAATTTACATTTATATAAAAGAACATCATCAATAGAATTTATAAAGTAAAACTTCTTGAAAAGTCATCTCTATTTTTAAATAGAAAAGTCCTGGAATATGTCGAAGATCCTTTGGAGATTTTCAGTTTACCTGGAATCTCTACAAAACTTGGGTGGTCTCAAGAGTATAGTATGCCCACCTTTGTTTATGAAAGAACCTTTGTGATCAAAACAATTAAGTTTAATCCCTTTGATTTTAATGTGAGAATTCATTAACTCAACTAGAGTGAAATTTGGCTCGATCTGTTCAGAGTCTCATAGGGCTGCCACGGAGTTTGAATCCTGGCATTCTAAGCTCAAATTTCGAGGTCGTAGAGGCCAAATATGTAAGTTGGGGGGCAAGACTTGTGGTTTTGAGCAGCTAGATCATTGGAGGTCACAGGAGAGTTGGGCGAATCTGGAGATGTTTGCTCTCAACTTTCGACAGTGTAGTATTTTTGAAATTTTTCTTTAAACCTGTCAATAACACATTTTTTGATAGATGAAGCCTCATATGAGTAATAATTGTCTTGCAACTAGTATTATTTTGCAATTATGGTTGCTTGAAATTGTACAATATGACACTCTTGTGATGATAACAATGCTTACTCATTCCTCATTTTCTTGAAAAGTGAATAAATTCGAGGAAAACTGAACTTGAAATACAATTTCTGCATTTGCAACTGAAGAGTTTTCTTGATTAGTCCAATACTTCTTCTCTTCTGTAACTTTCTTCTTTGAGCAATAGGCAACAAAAGAATCATCTAGGTCGTCTCAATTTTTCACATCTCCAAAATGTTGACTTGAATTCACTAAAAGAAAATTGAGTTTAAGTGACAAAAAAATAAGTGATAATGTGGAAGTTGTCACTCTTTGTATTCATTTAGTGATAAAAGTATTAATTTTATCATAATAATAATGGTGACAAGTGTAATAGTGACAAAATAAATTTTTGAGTTGTCACTAATAACTATTAATGACAAATATATATGGTGGCTTAAGTTGTCACTATTGACAATTAACGACACCCTTTTAGTGACAACCTAGTGACAATAAATATTGTCACTATGGTTTAGTGACAACTTTTTGGTTGTCATCTTTGGGTATCGCTAAATGTCAATAGTGATAATTTTTTGACAATTCTTGTCACTAATATGTGTACAAAAACCATTTTAGTGACAATATTTGAGTTTCTGTCACTTAATATATATATATATAAGAAGTGACAATTTCAACATTGTCACATAAATTTTTTTCACTAAAATTTATTTTTTTTTAAGTGATTTTTCAATCACTAAAAGAATCTAATAGTAGCTAGTAATCTAATCCATTCAATTGATTTTAAATAGTTTATTAATTGGGAATTCATGTTTCATTTCAAATAATTAATTATGTTGCTATACCATATGAGTCTCGTGCAACTGCTTGTCTTCAATCTACTAATGTTGGGTCTAGCTCGTGGCATTCTAGTTGATATTGATTTCAAGATCAATATAGTTTTATATCTTACATTTGAATAGGGTGGAAAAAAAGCCAAGACCGTTGGGTGGCCTTTTATCTGTCCGATCCAACCCAACACATATAGGAGTATTTTTTATGGTTGATGGTTGGGTTGAATTGGGTTTAATAAACATTTAAATGGATTTTTAATGAATTCATAGGCGGATCATTAAATAGTGAAGTGAAAAAAAAAAAATAAGTTAAATTAATTAACATTTAATGACTTCTCACCTAAATTTATGAAAATTTTGATTACAATATTAAATTATGAAATATATTTTAGTTTCAAATAAATGCAAAAACTTAAATTGCTTTAAAGAAATAGAAAAAATTAATAATCTTATGTAGTGAGTTTTTCTTAATCCATATAATTTAAATATCATATTAAGCTAATCTGATTTAGTTATACTTAAATATTTAAATAATATTTCCTTATAGCTATGATGTATTTTTTTAATTATAATTTAGTAAAATACACACTATCACTAAATATAAATGGGCTGACTCATGACCCGACCTGAATCGACCCATTACCAACCGACTCGTATATAACCTATATAAAGTGATCCATTTTTTACCCGCCCCAATACGCGCACCCGTTTCCCACCCTTAATTTGATATATGTGTCACGCAGACACGCAAAATGGGAAATGGTGGTGCCGCATAGGAGCACACTGTCTTCCTTAAGAAGAATTGCACACAAGGTTATTGTCTCTTATTCTACTTCATGGTTGTTATTACAAGACACCATACATGCAATGGGGACACTCATATATACACTCTTATTAATTAGTCTTATATATCCATAATACATAAAATTTAAATAATGTCATATAGTATATCAACAACAAGCAAATGCATGTCCAACCTTAACCATATTTTTGGGTCAATTACCATTGAGATAAGAGTGTAATCGGGCCGAGTAGTACCGAATGACACATTGTTCAAGTTTGATTTGAATTTTATCGAGCTTGAAATTTTGTGTTTGGATTTGGTTTGATTGTTAAACGAGCTCGAACCGAGTATCGAGTAGCTTGATATTTTACATGTATTTTATCAGTTTTTAGCTTGTCGAGTTGAGCTCGAGTCAAGCTTCAAAAGTTATCAAACGGAATATGATGTTCAAGCTTGTTTGATTTGTGTGACGAATCGAGCTCAAACAAGTTTTTATTAAACGAGCTCAAGTTGAGTATCGAATAGCTTCATTTGATTTTTAGCCCTACAAATGGCAAATGGCAGAGAACACCATGTCATATCAAGATATAGGTAAGATAATGTGACTAAACACTTCAATAGTTGAATATTCTTTTGTATGTATACCATAATTGATTATCTTATGCCTGCAGGTATTGATCCTAGATTAATGAATCTATTAATTTTAATGCTTTGACAACTTATTGTAGGTTGTGCAATCAAGGCTTCAAGAACAAAGACACCACTGTGAGAAGAGGTATTCTGAATTTTTGATCTATTAATATATTGAATTATTGATGATAATGCAAGTGAAGTCACTTGATGTATAATGTTTGAGATTACGGATAACTTTATTTCATTAAATATATAAGGCAAAATTGCAAAAATCGTCCCAAACTAATCACTGATTTTGGATTTTCGTCCCAAACTATTTAATTTGGCGAATTTCATCCCGTAATTTAATATTTTTTTTTTTTAATATCGTCCCACCATAATTATAAGATAGAATTGAGCATTTGCCGATGAATTATCACATGACTGTTTAAGTGTCATGACATGGTAAATTTTAACATGAATAATTATATAATATTGCAGAGTTCGTCCCAAATTAATTACAATATTGAACGTCATTTTCATTAAATTAGAAATTTAATATTGGGACTAAATTCATACAAAATGATAAATTATGGGACGAAATTTGGCTAGTTGATATAGTTTGGGACGAAAAATTAAAATTAGTAATTAGTTTGGGACGATATTCCAAAAAAATATTAAATTACGGGACGAAATTCGCCAAGTTAAATAATTCGGGATGAAAATCCAAAATCAGTAATTAGTTTGGGACGTTTTCTGCAATTTTACCAATATATAATAAGGGTCCGTTAGATTTTTCGGATTAGGCGGAATTGGAGCCCTAGATTGTGAGGTTGCAAATTGAATCTGGTGTTAGATTCACCCAACAAAAATCCCGGGCTGCCTAGGATAAAGTTGCCACGTAGGCCGAATCCGGTGATTAATGTCGGGACTTCAACCCAGCAATTATTTTGGGTCGTGGGCTACCTGACTCTTTCATGACAACTCATAACTGGGCCTTAAATTCATTCAAATGGACCATGTTTTTTTGTCTTGGGCTCAAGAAGACAACCAAACACCTCATAAAAAAAGGGAGCCGAAAGTAAAATTATGCATTTGTCACCCAGGACCAAAGATATAAATATTCGTAGGATGTTTTGTTTATTTATTGGAGATGCCCTAAGACATGTAATCCCATCTAATATGGTCCGGCCGGGAAACCAAACGGGCCCTAAGACTCTGGATAACACATGCTCTCTTGATGAATGCACTATATTATCCCTTCCCTTTTGATCCCTTCTTTATATATTCTGAGCAAAAAGAATGCATTGGGTCATTAAATGGAAATCTTGTGGCATCTAACAACCTTTAAAGAAATGTGCTGGACCCAATGGCCTAATTTATGATATAATTTTTTGGAAAAGTAAATTGTCTAATTTGTTGAAACTAAGTTTCATTATTAAAATCTATATCTAGTTGTATTGCAAATCACTTAGGATATTGATTTTCAATTACATATGTTGGGGTCCCCTTGTGTGTTTGCACTTTAATGCCAGATTATCCACTCTAATTAAAGGTAAACTTAAAGAGGAGACAACAACAAAGTGCACCAACATTTGACATACTTCTGAAAATTAATGATAGTAGGAAGAAAGATATAAATATTCGTAGGATGTTTTGTTTATTTGTTGTCGCCCCCTTTTATAATCACATATTTTTTCAACACTTGGTACCTTATAGGCAAAAATAAATCCCAAAAATAGTGACATTAAATTAAAGGCGGCATAGAAATTCTCATAATTGCTAGATTATCATTTTTGTGTCATATTTAGGATTTAGGCATGATATGATAGAATCTCTTTTTGAGCCGCGTTGTGGAAACTTCTTTCAATGAAAATTTGAATTTAAATTCGTCACATTGTGTGGAATAGTGTCTTTATTATTTATAGACTTCGAAGTCCCACAAATACCATAAAGTGAAAATAAGAAGTGAAATATACATGAAAGAACTATCTTCCTTGTTTCTAATCACGGGATATATTTGTAATCACACCCTTCCTTAAGGTATATATACATGAAATGTATGTGCGCGCGCGCTCTATCACATTTTAACATTAAATGGAATATTTGAATACGTAAATTGCTTTTATTATTTTACAAATTGAATTTTGATAAAACAATTACATAACATTGTGACTTTATTCTTCAGAAAATATATAAATCATAATCCAATTTGTAAATGTTAAAATATAAAAGTCTACAATTTTCTTTTCTCATAAAAGGACAATTGATGGTATCCAAGTAATTTATTATGTTCGTCGATGAGACATTAGCCAAGTGATTAAGGATGAGGCTCCATGACCAGAAGGTCATAGGATTAACTTCCACGAATGTGAGTATTTTCTATATTTTCATACTAGCTTTTCTCTAGTTTAATATTAGTAATTAGTTCACTTTGATATCATTATAATAGTTTCGATTCGATATAGTGTTTAATGTAACAACGTATTTACCATCTCAAAAAAAAAAGTAATTTATTATGTTCCGATTATAGAAATATGAAGATTTTTTATGAGTACATAAGTGATCGATCACCACTAATTACATGTATATCTTGCTTTTATTACAGCATTATTATGAATACAAGATAACCGCTAATAAAAGTGACTTAAAAAAAATATTTTTGATACAAAACTTTAGTCCAAACACATTTCATATCAAGATTTGAGAAAAAAACACATTTCATACCATGATTCACACATTCTTGACACATTTAGTTTTTCCGTCAATATTTTCGGACGTAATTCAGCAAGTGTCGGTTAAGTTAACAATGATGGGCCTTTGAAACTCGTGCAAATGTTTTCCCTCCCCTTGTCAACTTAACGGACACATGAGCGGCACATGCTGAATTCCGTCGAAAAATTGACGGTATAACTAAATGTGTCAAAAGGGTGTGAATCATGATATAAAATGTGTTTTTCCGAAAAACTTGATCTCAATTGTGTTTTTTAAACTAAAGATTAATATAAAAAATATTTTTTCTCCTAAAAAATATGTTAATTATTATTAGTAGTATTATTATTATTTTGATAAATAAAATAAAAAAATAAAAAAAAAAAGAGAACAACTAGGACTAACACAATTTTAGCGAATTAATCATTTTGGTGGATCATGACTTGGTAATAGCGTAGTTTGAATGTACAAGTCTTTTCCTGTTTTCGTACGTTTTGTCCTTTCATACTCTAATTCGTAGGTTCAATTCCTACTGGATGCACGTCACGTGTCATTCATCTAGCACTTGGATCCACGGGGTAGGTACTAATTTTTCTTTTTGTACAATGCTTTTGTCAAATAAGAAACTGACACCATATCAATTTGTAAAAGATGACAATCTCTTTGAGACGTGGTGGTAGCTTTTACTGGCTAACCTACATGTTCTCGTACACCTGCATCCAGATGATAATCGCCTCGTTAATTAATTTTCGGAGTTTTTTTTTTTTTTTTTATATATTTCCCGAGGGTTTAATCATTTTCGAGGCGTGTCGAACACATAAAGTGGGAATCTCTTTCAACAGGGATTCGAACCTTTTGTAGTGACTAGTCCCTTCCACTAGACCAATCACCTGTT
Organism: Penstemon barbatus; assembly: GCA_003313485.2. Lineage (NCBI taxonomy): Eukaryota > Viridiplantae > Streptophyta > Magnoliopsida > Lamiales > Plantaginaceae > Penstemon > Penstemon barbatus. The sequence continues at coordinate 17,155,072 of CM064877.1, read as the reverse complement.
GGTAATTTTTGGAATTGAGATATGCAATGGGATGGACTTTAGTGATCCTCCAACTGGCTGTGTTTTAAAATTGGTCTTTTATTATGGTACTTCGAAAATATTAGTCTTTTATTAAGTTATTATTGTCAATTTTAATCCTTATCGTCGGACAATTTTATTTTTTATTGAAAATTATTAATTTATATCTTATTTGATCGAAAATTTAAATTTTTGCCGAAAAATTATTATTTTATTTTTTATTTGACCGTAAAATTTAATTTTCGTCAAAATATATGTGTCAGTGACACTTAAAAATTGAGTTCCATATTCTGACTTCAAAATTAGCAAGTCCAAGTCACACAATGGGTCTATAACTTCAATTTTTTGATGAAAGTTGCTAAAGTTTCCCCAGAAATCGATACCTATTTTTATTTATAGAGAAATAAATAGGTGAAATTTATAATCACATTTGACTCAAATTTTATGTATACATAAGAAATATCATCATCTTCTACTAAATATACTATTCTACACGCCCAATTCAAATCCAGAATTAGCCTTCTCGAAAACAATAACAATACAACTTCAAACAATCGTTGTTCTATCTCTAATAATCAATTTTGTCTAGGCATTTTACTGATGAAATTTATATCGGACAAAGAGACGCTCCCAATTGGACTGTAGCTAAGAAACCACCAGTGGCATTTAAGCAAATTAGTGATGCACTTGTTGAAATTGAAACAAGAATACTAGAAAGGAACAGCGACAAAGCAGTAAGAAATCGAACATGACCTATTAAAGTATCCTCCAACTTTTTTTTTTTTAATAACAAAAAACCACATAAAATTAATAAGAAAAGTTTAACCAGTTTACAAGAGAATAACCCCCATCAGGCCATCACAAAAAACAATAGTTGGAATATTAGAAGGATTAAAACGCTCAGTCCACTTCAAACTGAAAGCCCAAGTGACAAGATTATGGACAACACAGTTTGTATTCCTAACGGTAAAAGAGAAACGCCAACGCGGCCAACAATCCGAAAAAACTTTAATCTCCTCAACGATGCCAGCAATAGACCAATCCAAGACGGTCTCCCAATTGTTTAAAGCTATCACAAGATTAAGACAGTCACATTCAAAAGTAGCATCAGATATCTTCAAATGATTTAAATAAGAGCAGGCTTCTTTTAACGCCAAAGCTTCGGCAACTGTGGCATTAAGACAAACATGAAGAGAAGAGGCAACAAATGTGGAAAGCGGTGTTTGCAAATTATAAATGCTTTTTGAAAACTCAAAAGCAGTTCCTTAAAGTAAAAGTAAAAATAAATATTTTATTCAAAAGCAGTGGATGTATATGTAAAAAACACAGCTTTAATTATCATGAAAATGCCACTTTGAAGAAGCAATAGAAAAAGTACCCCCTTAGCTGCTTCTTGCCAACTTGCTTTTATCTGCTTTTCAGTTGAAGAAGCAGTAGCAGAAGCACCTACTTGCAAACACTATCAAATTGCTTTAAGCATTAAAAGAAAAAAAAAAAGTACTGTTTAAAAGCATTTGCAAACACCCCTTTAATGTAAGGAAAATTCCAAACAATATTTCAATCTGAAGTCATATTACGTAACAGAGGTTTTACAACTATAAGGAACTGTAGAAAGTACTTTGTGTGCTGAATATTCAATTATGATATGATATTTTAGGCGAAAAATATTGAACATAAATTAATGATTTTTGGCAAAATTAATAAATTATGTGGTCAAAAAATATAAATTGATGATTTTCAGTAATATTTTTAAAAAATCAACATTATAAAATCGAAATTGATGGCGATGACACAATGAATAATTTATATTATCACAGTACCACAATGAATAATCAATTTCGAAACACAATCATTTTAGGGACTAAAAAAATTTGTCTCACTGGGACCCTAAACAATACGCTCCGGCGGGACCAAGTGACATCCAAAGTCCAAACCTGCCAGGGTTGGCACCAAACCAAAATTTGAATTTCTCGACCGTTAGTAGTTGAAATGGACGATGACACTATTGGATTTAATTATGCGGTTGTTTCAACACCCTTATTTTAATTTTTGTGGCTGCTTTTAAAGGATACCAAATTCAAATAAATTCAAATTTAGAATACGGGAGTTAGCTGTTGTCTTTTAGTAAGATTTTTGGGTTTAATTTCACTTTGCACCATGTAATTAGGCCAAATTAATTATTCCACTTTGCACCTTAAAAATATATTAGTGACTTCACTGTGCAACTCAACGTCTTCAACCACCTAAATTTCATCAGAAAATTCATTTTGAACTATTAAGCAAGGGTATGTATGGTACTTATGAAAATTTCCCTCTATTTTTTTCTTATGGAACATGTATTTTAAAGGGTAAATTACGAATATCCCCCTTAGGTAAGGTCTAATTACAAAAATCACCCTCACGTATTGGGTATTACAAAAATCCCCCCCCATGTTTGTCATCTTCTTACAATTAACCCCTTACCCCTAAAATGTTCCATTTTTGCCCTTGATTGTTGTTTGTATTGTTTGTAATGTCATATATGTTAAAATTTGGGTGCTAATTATTATATCTTATAAATTAGAAAAAAGATAATTATATATTTACTACCAAAATAATTGATAAAATTTATAATTGCCCATAAGTTTTAATAAATATTGCAAAAAAATATTTATATATATTAACAATTTAAATTGCAAAACATTAAATTAAATAGAATTTTAATAATATATTTTATAAATATGAACAAATTATTTACACATTAGTTAAATGAATTTATTTTATAAAATAGTATATTTAATAAATTAGTTTTTTTTTATAAATAAGATATTTTAGTTTATTAAAGTTTATATTGTATTATAAATTGAAATATTTATTGAAATTTATGGGCAATTATAATTTATATCAATTATTTTGATGGTAAATATATGATTATTATTTTTATAATTTACAATATATAACATTTAACACCCAAATTTTAAAATCTATAATATATTATAAACATTACAATAACTTTCAAGGGTAAAATTGGAACATTTTAGGAGCAATGGGTTAATTGTAAGAAGGTGACAAACCTGAGGGGGATTTTTGTAATACCCAATACATGAGGGGGATTTTTATAATTAGGCCATACCTGAAGGGGGTATTCGTAATTTACCCTATTTTAAATAATTGATTGTTGAACAAGCCTGGAAATATTTTTCATTATTAAGCCTCAAAGAACTTTCATCTATACATAGAATCTATGTTTAATTTTTGAGCCATGTCACAAACTCTTAGGTACAATTGAATGAAACAATATCCTCCAACTTTCTCAAATTTTAAGAGAGAATTGCATTTTTGGTACACAGCTATAGGTCAATTCCCACTTTTGGTATACACCTTTATGTGTCCAACACATTTGGTACACCTCTTTAACAAAGTTCGACACATTTGGTACAACCGTTAAATAAATTGCAAAATCACCGTTAACTCCGTTAGTTCGACACATTTGGTACACCTCTTTTACAAAATTGGCATGCGCGCGGCACATGGCTGCCCAGAAAAAAAAAAAAAAAAAAAAAAAAAAAAAAAAAAAAAAAAAAAAAAAAAAAAGAGAGAGAAAGAAAAAATTGAAACTTGATAAACTTTTTTATTATATTTTATTCTTCTTCCAATATTAAACTATAAATGACATTATAGTTTATTATATTTTACATGTCATATAAATAATAAATACATATTTTTTAATAATTTTTATAAATAATAAACTATTTTTATAAATAATTTTTTAAAATTGAAACTTGATAAACTTTTTTATTATATTTTATTCTTCTTCCATTATTAAACTATAAATGACATTATATAGTTTATTATATTTTACATGTCATATAAATAATAAAGATATATTTTTTAATAATTTTTATAAATAATAAACTATAAAAATAATAAACTATTTTTATAAATAATTTTTAAAAATTGAAACTTGATAAACTTGTTTATTATATTTTATTCTTCTTCCAGTATTAAACTATAAATGACATTATATAGTTTATTATATTTTACATGTCATATAAATAATAAATACATATTTTTTTATCATTATATAAATATGATATGATAAATATAATAAATACATATGATAATTTTTATAAAAGTTTATCAAGTTTAATTTTTTTTTTGGGCTGCCATGTGCCGCGCACATGTCAATTTTGTAAAAGATGTGTACCAAATGTGTCGAACTAACGGAATTAACGGTGATTTTGCAATTTATTTAACGGTTGTACCAAATGTGTCAAACTTTGTTAAAGAGGTGTACCAAATGTGTTGGACACATAAAGCTGTGTACCAAAAGTGGAAATTGGCCTATAGCTGTGTACCAAAAATGCAATTCTCTCCAAATTTTAAATATACAAAATATTGCTACAACACAATAATCTTCTGAGAATAATACTACCAAAAAAAAAAAAAAAAATCTTGAGTAGAATGTAGTTTCTCTTTTGATAACAAAATCTTTTACCAGGGTATATTTTCTAGAATATAAGTACAAGAAAACATTCTCAAATTCACATTACATAATCGAAATCTTTTCACCATAGTGTTAGTACGTTTCTGAGCTACTGGAGGAAGAAGCTCTTATTGACATTTCTTGCGCTTTGTGATTAATATTGTTGGTTATGAAGCAAAACAATAATAAGAAGTGGTTTGATGTTTAAATAGATGAAAATAATTAAAATCAATTAAGAGAAAAAAATAGGGTATTCCGTAGAAAATAGACAGAAAATTACTTTAATAATAAATATGCCCTTGCTTAACCGTTCAAATGACTTTTTCGACGTCACTAATGTTGTTTAAGATGCAAAATATATTCATTAATATGTTTTGAGGATACAATGTGGAGTCGTTAATGTTTTTTGAGTTTACAAAATGGAAGAATTGATTTTTTAGGGTGCAAAATGAAGTCAATTAGTGTATTTTGAAGCTGCAAAGTGGAATAATCATTTTTTGCCGGTGCAAAGTGATAAACTGATTTAATTATGATGTGTAAAGTGAAGTCAAGCCTTATTTTTTTATAGTTTGTGTGGGAGCATCTCAAAACAAAGAAGAGTCTACTTTTTGTAAAAAGGAAGCTATGTAAATCTCTATTACACGAAATTTAATCTATCTAGGTGTATTGATGGATAAATGGTAATATAAATGTCATTTCTTGCGCATTTTCACGTGCATAATGCTCTAGAAAAGAAAATTCTACTTTAAATTATTTTAGTTGAATTCATTCAATTAATTAATTAATTTATTTGTGAGTGTCACCTAGTTAAGAACAGATGTATTGAATTGGATTACCCAATATTTAAACAAAACATTTCCCTTCACTTATCCCATCCCACTCCCAACTTCATATTGGATTCTTCCAACATTGTGGGCATGTAGGGCTAGTAGCCTAATAGATAGAAAATAAAAACAAAGAAGAGAAAAACAAGTATAATATATTTATTTTGTGATTGATTGAGTGTACAATCTCAAAGTAAGTATATTTTGAGTTCGATCAAACTCGATTAGAACTTAACTATTAACGGGAAAACATTCTTACTAGAAACTCGTTATTACATTGTCCAATGAGAGTTAAGAGGTACGGAATCCTAAATATAATTTTGTCGCTCACATCACTTGGGCCAGGAGTTCGATTTGATTGAATTTGTGTATTTGTATTATTATGTGTCTATCTCTTCATGCGTCGTTTTTCTTTTTTGATCGAGTTCCCCTAATTATTGTTGTTTTATCCTTCTTTTGATTGTTTTAAAAAAAAAATTCATAACTAGAGATATGTTTTTGTGCTCCTCTTATTTTTGGTTTTAAATCTTGTGTCTATGTATTCCGTTAGTATAAGCGATAATAATTCAAAAACATTGATTTTTTGTTTTAACGGAACTTGACATTCAACACTTTAGATCCTAATTTGGTAAAAAAAATTATTCAATTAATTTTACCACCCACTTTCCTCCAAGGGGATAGTTTTATGGACCCCAAGTGCGAAAAAATAATTATTTTTTGTGACCAAAAGTACAATACTTTAGAGTTTGGGATCGAAAGTGTGATTTTATAAAGCTTGAGACTAAAAGCAATGATGGTTCAATCTTGTGGACTAAATATGCCGTTTCGCTAGTAAAATCCTATCTTTTTATGCTTTTTGTAAGGGATGAATTTTCTTATTAATTGAAGGGAAATTTCATTTTGATCCCTTAAAGTAATGTTGTTCCATGCTTTGCTCCTTCGATTATCAGTTGCATCACTTTGTCCCGACTATAAATTGTGTACAAATATATCATTTTTTCATGAAGAGGAGAAACAAGAAAAAACTATTTAGGATTTTTTTCTTCAAAATGTGGAGTTGAAAATATGAAACGAATGTCTTGTTTCGAAGATAGTTTATTCTTTAAATAGGGAGTAGAGATATTGATACAATAATTAACGGGTAATCATGCAAATCAGAATTTATTAAGTGAAGTCTTAAAAAGCTAGAATCGTATTTGTAACAATCCTATTATGTCTACTATGTATTATGAAGTTAAAATCTTTAAATTCATTACTGGTGTGTTAATTTTGTTACCAATGTAGAAGATTGTCTCTTCTTGATTGAAATAAGCTACCACACATAAATATGAAACTTTTGATAAATAAAAGAAAATGGTCTATTTATGCACGTGCGGTATAGTTGAAGGGTGCAAAGTGATGATATTGATAGTTGAAGGGGGTAAATAAAAATTTTCTTTAATAAAATTGAAATAATTATCTACACGCTTTTCAGGTTAGAAGAAATAACAAAAACACCCATAAGACTTCAATAAATAATTGTCAAGTTATTGTCTACTTTAAGTTTTATCTTACATGCCTTCCCAGAAATTTTAGTGAAACAAGAATTCACTTTTAAAGAGTGCTGAAATCGTGCTCGCCATTGATTAGCAAGGGTGCATCGCGGTGTCATGACACATTATGTCATCGCTTGCACACAGAGGCTAGCGCTCATTGGTCAACTTGAAAAGGCTAGCCAGGACCAGGATTTGGGGTGGGGGTGATGCGGGTAAAAATATATGGATATGGGTTTTTGTAGGATCCTCTTGATTCCGCGTTTGAGATTGTAGCATGTATGTCTTCTACTCAAGGAACATGGGTTAGCTAGACTGGGACAGTTCCGACGAAGCAACTCTGATGCCTAAGAGGAATACTTTAACTTTGTGCAAAGTTTAAAAGAGTATATTTGTATTAGTTTTAAAGACCATACATTTGAGGGTATTTATGCCCTTGATAATGATGATGAAGATCTTACCATTGTATGACCACAACTTCCTCGTTGGCCTTTTGTCTTCCATAATAATAGGAACTTGATTACAAAGTGAAATTCTTCCTTGACAAATTTGTGGCTCAACTCGATCTCTTTTTGTGGGGACATGGTATCGATTGGCTAGCTGATATATGCGATTCATTATTAATCATTGTGGGGGGATCCTATTGCTTTGCTCGAGAACTCACTAAGTTGTCCATGACGAATTCCCACGTGAAGGGGTGTCGGGGGTTGGTGAATGGTGAGGGGTGGTAGGAGTAGGGTTTTATTTGAATATATTTTTTATTAGATTTTTAAGAAAAAATATGTATTTGATTGACTCATTTAATTTAAGTTGACTTATTATATTATTTACTAGCAATTTTAAAGATAGGACGGGTTAAATATGTCATTTTTTGTCCTGTTAAATATTTTTTAGCTGAAATTTAATGAGAGTGGAGCTCGTAATAATTATTGAAATTTTGGGGTGTGTTTATATAATCTTACCTAACATAGGGGGTATATAAATGATTATCCCAATTAAATTCAAATGCCATCGATTATTATATTAATCACGGGTAGATTGAAGGCAAAAATAAAGAAAAAAGTGGGAAGTCCCTGAACGGTTGGTTGCCGAGCCTAGAGGTTCGGAGCAAGGTTTGTAAACAGGTGGTTTTAGGCAAAGATTTATTCAAAAAGTGACACACAACTCATACTCACAGCACATAATTCAAAAGGCAAGAAGAAAACATTTCATACACAAAAACCTCACTGTAGTGCTGTAGAGTGAGAAAAACCCCAATAAAAGAAAAAAAAGTGAATGATTCTTTCTGTATCTATATGTTGTATGTATTTGCATTCGTCTTGAAACCCTAGGATCACTCTGCTTTTACATTTCTCGTTAGGCACAAATATATAGTGGATGACTTTAATGCCGGAGATTTATACTCGAGTTTAATTTGGTGAATTTTGAGTGAAGTTTTGAATGGCGGCAATTCAAGGTACGATGTTGTCCTTCTCTGCGGCGTCGGTGGTGGAAGATGTTCTGCAGCAGCACGGAAATCGATCTCGTGGTCTCGATTTGGATGCCCGCAGAGCAGAAGAAGCAGGTAATATTGAAAATCCTGGGAGCTAATTTAATAATTGTAATATTTTCTGGTGAAATTCTAGTCTGCTGGATAGTAACTCTGTTTTTGCTTTAGAGATGATGTATGGTACTGGCTGATTACGAATTGAAATTGACAAGGCGTTCTTTTATCTTTCGATTTCTGAGTTGTTAAATTTTATAACCTGTTAAGGATTGAATTTATGATGGTTGTTTTGTGCTTTGCAAGGTAAACCTGACTCTTCAGTGTCTCCAGTAAATTTTTAATGTACTTGCATTATTCAATTCCATTTCGTAGAGCCCAATTCAATGGATCCATAGTTCCACACACTTTAGTAGATGTGTTGCCTAAAGATAAATGTCAACTGAAATTGTTTATAGGATTTTCAGTATTGTGTACTAGAATGTGGTTTCTGAATATGAAGTCCATTTCTTTCGGTGTAGCAATAAGAAGATATGAAGCAGTGGATTGGCTGAGGAAATTGGTGGGAGTAGTGGGCGCTAAAGATTTACCCGCAGAACCTTCTGAAGAAGAATTTAGGTTTGGCTTAAGAAGTGGGATAATTCTCTGCAATGCACTTAACAAAATTCATCCGGGAGCTGTACAAAAGGCAAGTGACAGATTCCACTTCTTATTGAGTCCACTTTTTTTTTTTTGCAGAGATTTTTCGTGTATCCCTGTTAAATATTACGAGTACTTGAGCAACTTTAATTTAAATTCAGAATTAACTTTGATCCATATGTTTCAGGTTGTTGAAAGTCCATGTGATTCTGCACTTATACCAGATGGTGCTGCACTGTCGGCCTATCAATATTTCGAGAATGTGAGGAATTTTCTTGTAGTTGTGCAAGAGATGGGGATGCCTACTTTTGAGGCCTCTGATCTTGAGCAGGTAAGTGACAATCGAATAAGTTTATTTAACTATACAAAAAATAAATAAAAATAAATTTTGCTTGGTTCCTTGAAATGGAACCATTAATGGTCCAATACTTGCACACTACAACTCTATGAATTGTTGAAAATATTGCTCGAGTACTAATTGGTTAAAAGTTAAAACATTGAAAAGATGCGCCAAATGACAATTTCAGCATCATGATTGTTTTTCAGGGAGGGAAATCTTCACGGATTGTGAACTGTGTATTGGCACTTAAGTCCTACAATGAATGGAAACAGACCGGAGGAAATGGGGTTTGGAAATTTGGTGGAAATGTTAAAACTAGTACAACAGGAAAACAATTTGTTCGGAAAAATTCTGAGCCATTCACGAGTTCTTTGTCAAGGAGTAAGTCAACAAATGAGAGATGCCTGAATGGTGTAAGCAATGAGACAAATTTTAACAGAATGGTAGGTAAGCTTGTGATAGAAATGGATATTGCAGTCTACTTTATTGTCCATTATTCTCAGATCCTATATTCATGTATCTTTTTTCATTTCCGTGCAGCCTAGTTCTTCCTTGAGTATGCTTGTTCGAGCAATTCTATTAGATAAGAAGCCTGAAGACGTTCCAAATGTAAGCATGATATGCACATAAAAAAATGGTGCTTCCCCTAAGTGGATGGATGTCTGACTACGAGCTCTAGAATGTTTTATATCTTTATATTTACATGACTTTGAGAATGACTTTCAGTGAATTTAATATTTTATTTTTCATTACTTGATTTTATATTATTCGAAACCATAGATATTATGCCCATAACCCTTGATTCTGAGCTATGTATTTTTGTTTCTCAGCTTGTTGAGTCTGTACTAAGTAAGGTCGTGGAGGAGTTTGAGCATCGCATTGCAAGCAAAGTTGAATTGGTATTACTTTTGTTATCTTTACAGTCTTTACAATATTTCCTAATTCACATAAATAAACATTTATCCTGTTCATCACTTAAATTACTTTGCACATCTTTGTTGACATTTCTGACTATATAAGACATTGATATGAACTCAAACAAACACTATAAAAATTGCTTTGAATACCTCTTCAGTTAATTTCTTTTACCTTTTTTTCTACCAGAAAAGGGCTAGTCCTGGAGACTCCAATAGTACCCATGGCAATAGATTTATGCCCAAGCCTTTTTCATCCAATATTAAGGTAGTCTTTTTGTGTTATTCAGGTTGGAGAAAAATGATTACTAATCAGTTAATAGCTAATTTCTCTTTTGCTTGCTGTACTGATTTTTTTTTTCTCTAATATTTTCGAACTATGATTGAACCAAAGGATGTTCCAATAACGAAGAGGGATGATATATTACAGAAGAACAACATATATGATGAAGATTCTGAAAGTAAATTGATTAAGCAGCAAACAATTGTTGACCAACAGCACAAAGATATTAAGGTAAGAATTAGGAGGAAATGAAACTTGATGCACTAGTGATCTTTAGCAAGTTCCTTTTCCTTGTGGATGAATTATGCTGATATTATTTTATTCTCAATTTTTTTGTGTAGGTGCTGAAGCAAACTCTTTCTACTACAAAGGCCGATGTGCAGTTAATGCAAATGAAATTCCATGAGGATTTTCACAATCTTGGTAGGATTTTATTTATTTATTTAATTTCTTCATTTGTCTATTTTCATTATAGAGGGTAATTTTATGTTCTATTATTAACTCTATTATTGTTATTCTCTTTTCCCTACACTTTTTCTATACAGGACTCCATATTCATGGACTAGCTCATGCTGCTTCTGGTTATCATAGGGTTCTTGAGGAAAATCGGAAGCTTTATAACCAAGTCCAGGACCTAAAAGGTAACATGAATCCAGCATAACTCAGGATTGTTCTTCTCCTCTTCTTGTTGTATTCAAGTAATTAATATTGAATATTTTAATTTTATTAGGAAGCATTAGGGTTTATTGCCGTGTCAGACCATTCCTTCATGGACAATTTAATCACTTGAGTACTGTGGATCATATTGAGGAAGGCACTATTACTATAAACACTCTAGCTAAGAATGGAAAAGGGAGGAAATCCTTCAACTTTAACAAAGTGTTTGGGCCTTCTGCAACTCAAGGTTAGGACATTAAATCATGGTCTTTTCAGTTGGCTTCCTATTTGAGGATCATATATATATCTCTATAACTTAATTTTATCCTTTTGCAGAGGAGGTCTTTTCAGACACCCAACAACTAGTAAGATCAGTCCTTGATGGTTACAATGTTTGCATTTTCGCTTATGGTCAAACAGGATCAGGAAAAACTTATACTATGGTAAGACATAAACCATGCAATTCTTGTGTTATTGATCACCTACCGGGCTCTAAAATTATAGTAGTGTTAATTGTCCATTGGTTTTATATATTTTACAGACAGGACCTAAGGATCTTACAGAGTATAGTAAAGGAGTGAATTACAGGGCTTTGAGTGATTTGTTCTTCCTTGCCGAGCAAAGAAAGGATACCTTCTGCTATGGTGTGTCTGTCCAGATGATGGAGATTTACAACGAGCAAGTTAAGGATCTACTAGCAACTGATGGTTTTAGCAAAAGATATCCTTTCCGACAATTTAATTTGTCATGGTCTTGCAAATATCTTTAATAAATTCACTATTGTAAGAAAACCTTGTGATCAACGATTCCTTAACTAAGATTACATTAGAAATTCGAAATAGTTCTCAAACAGGAATTAGTGTACCAGATGCAAGTTTGGTTCATGTTTCTTCTTCATCAGACGTTATGGATCTGATGAATATTGGACATAAGAATCGTGCTGTGGGTGCAACAGCTCTCAATGACCGCAGTAGTCGTTCTCACAGGTGAGACTGAAGGTAAAATCATACTTCTAAAGAGAGTTTTTAACTTAAATTCTTTTCATTGCAGTTGTTTAACGGTTCATGTACAAGGAAAAGATTTGACTTCTGGGAATGTTCTTCGTGGTTGCATGCATCTAGTTGATCTAGCAGGAAGTGAGAGAGTTGACAAATCTGAAGTGACAGGAGATAGACTCAAAGAGGCTCAACATATTAATCGATCTCTGTCTGCGTTGGGTGATGTTATATCTTCTCTCGCCCAAAAGAACTCACATGTCCCATATAGAAATAGCAAACTGACCCAACTACTCCAAGATTCACTTGGTAAGTACAAATAGGCCCCATGATAAATTTCTTATTAAATTGATTCTCTCTTGTTAACATAGTTCAATGGTTCTATTTGTTGACCATATCTAGATTCGTTAATTTCTTAATGCGTCTTGATTCATTCCTACTTGCTTATTTTAGTTAGGGTGTGATATTCTATGTAGGTAATCTATAATGACTTTATATGTTTCTATGTAGTGAACCCTCATATAGTCAATCTCTTTCACATCTACACAATATTCTCATATTGTACTTTTCTACGCTATTTAGGTGGGCAAGCTAAGACACTTATGTTTGTTCACATAAGCCCCGAGCCTGATGCCATTGGAGAGACAATTAGTACACTGAAATTTGCCGAGCGTGTTGCTAGTGTAGAACTTGGTGCTGCCCGAGTAAATAAGGATTCTTCAGATGTTAAAGAGCTCAAAGATCAGGTTATTTCCTTCTTCTTTTTTGTGTACTTTGGTTCCTCTATGTTCCTTGCTTTCAAGCTCTTGGAACACTATTTAATAGCTCAATCACTATAATTTTGATAGATTGCGAATCTTAAGGCTGCCTTAGCAAGGAAAGATGGAGAACCAGTGTCCATTCCGCAGAAGGTATCCGGGAGTCCATGTAGCATTCAATCACCTTTTCATCCGACTTCAAATGCTAGAAATTTGGGCATGAAGTCACCGACTGGCCTCAGGAAACCAATGGAAGATGTAGGCAACATTGAGGTAAATCAATTTTATTATTATATTGACAATCTCATTTTACCATTGGCCAAATTGTATATATTGCTACCACTAATGTTCACTGGAGATAAAACACTAATTATGCTAAGACTTCATTTGGATATGAAGAAGGATTTGAAAAAATTATGTAATTCTTATTATGGATTTGAATTAAACCCTAAAATATAAAAAAAAAACTGAAAAATTGCACATGCCAGACAACTTTTGTTAAATACGAATATTCTGTAGCTGATTTGCGTTAAAATGTTAGATTAAAAAGGGAGCACACAAAAACATGACACATACAGACATCTACAGCATAGTGTGATAGTCCTTTTTGTAATGTTTTATACAAAGTCATATGTTATTGTTTGTGAAGAATTAGCATATATACCCGCATTAGATTCTGTCAATTTTCTATATCACAAATTTTCGCGTTCATAGATCCACGACAATTCACCATTGAGGCAAAAGAAGCAGAGCTTGGACATAGATGAGCTACTAGGCAATGATGATATAGAAGTATCCTCAGGAGAATGGGTGGACAAGCTCATGGTGAACAAGGAAGATCTTAATCACGAAGTCGAAAACAATGGCAACATGTCTGATATCTTTTACCAGAAATATCTGCCAGATCCATCAAAATATAATCCAATGAATAATCAGTATGATGTTGTTAACACCACTGATGATCTCGATGAACTTGATGCTGGAACCAGTGACTCTTCCGAACCAGATTTGCTTTGGCAGTTTAACCATTCCAAGCATGGTAGCTTTAGCAATGGAATTGCTCCAAAGGTCCAAAAACCGAATCAAAAACAAGGCAAAAGCCCGGAATTCAGGTAATATATCCATTATCTTGTCCTTTTTCTGCATGAATTAAAAAACTTAAAGGGGCTGTTTGATAACCATGATTAAAATCAGTTCTTTGGTGATACTGGGCTGAGTAGTTTACGACCAAATCTCCATTTTCTTGATTATGATGGATCGGCATATTACTAAATATCTCATGCATAGGCTGACTTGATTATTATGGATCGGCCCACTTTTGAATCCAGCAAACCAAACAAAAACTGGACCAGTTGATAATCAGCACCTCTAGATGCTGACTTCGCTTTGTTGCTTGTTTGCATTCAGGTCCATGATTCCAAAACTAGGCCCAACTCCATCGCGAAAACCGGTTAATGGAAGCCATGCTCCACAGCTGGTTGGGAAGCAGGCTACTGAATTAAAACGTAAAACGGGGAGTAGGAAGTAGAATGAATAATCATGAACTGCTCCTCGAGAGGTTCTCTTAATCTCCAATGTTTTCGTTTTTTTTTTTTTTTTTTTTGGAAGAATAATTTGATAGTTTCTTTTTTTTTTTTTTTCCTCGTTGGGTCAATCTTCATATATAGGCCACAACGGCAATTAATTCAGTTGCTCGTATTCTGTGTCATGTGGTCGATGTTATTTTTTATTTATTATTTTGTTGTGAAAATAGGATACTTGTTATTTTTTGATGAATATTCTTGTTAAATGTAAAGAATGTAATTAATTCTTTGATAGTGCCTTGTAAAGTATACGTTCAGGAGATTATTACAATTTGAATAAAAATATAGTGATGGTAAAGTTGTCTCATAATTTACTGTAATATTTAATTAATTAGTACATACTGTTCTGATCTCTTATCTAATTTATCACCTGATAAAAGCTCCGTTTAATGACATAGTGATAGTATAATTCAATCTGATCGCATATTTGCAGGCATAGATTTGGGTCCTTTGCCACTTAAAAAATCAAGTATACGGAATAGTATAAAGGGTTAATTACAGGGACCTCCCCTGAGGTTTGGTGAAACTCGCGTTCATTCCCCTCTAAAAATACTAATTACTCGAAACTCGCGTTCATTCCCCTCTAAAAATACTAATTACTCGGACCTCCCTCGAGGTTTCAAAAATATTACAACCGTTAGGGTTCCGTTAATTTTTCCTTACGTCATCATAAATTTTTTGAAGATTGCCAATTTTGCCCCCGACTTACTGTAGCAAATATGTATGGACTATATTACCCCTCTCAGAAAATGTTACATTGTTGCATGAGAATGGATCTAGTAGCAATGTCAAATTACATTTGTGGATTAAAATGTTGTTAAATTTATATAAAATGTGTAATGACTTTATTAATGTATATTTATATTTAAAATAACATTTTAAATATTTCTAAAGTATTTTCTTACTTATTGTAAAATATATGCAAAGAGAAATACACTGCTAACTCTTACAAAAAATTATTTTTATTCAAATAAATATAAACATTGAAATGTATTTTTAATGTATAGATTTCCACACTGCCCCTCTTATTTGTGTATATAAATTCAAATAAATATAAACATTCAAATTTATTTTTATTATTATTTTTAGTGTTCTTATATTTTACTTGATAGAAAAATATTGAAAATACTCAAATTTAATTTTTATGTCTATAAATATAAAATTTTATAATGGTCAATAATGTTTTAGAACAAATATTACACATGTTTATAAAATTTTATATTAGCCAATAGTGTTTTAGAAAAAATATTACACATATTACACATATATCAACTCAAGTTTTATTGATATGAAATAATTAAAGAACTTATTTGTTGGGAATTATTATTTTTTTAATTATTCATTAATATAGCATAAAAATTTTTAAAGAAAAAATATATATTCAATAATATTTAAATATTTATAATAAAAATATAAATATAATTTTTTTTTAAAAATCCTAAAATCACCCCACCCCAAACCCCCAACCCCGCCGCCACCACCTTCCCAGGCCGTCACCCCAAACCCCCAACCTCGCCGCCACCACCTTCCCCGGCCGTCCCGACGGCCTGGGATTACCGGATCCAGGCCGGCGACGACCTGGGGAGAATATCCCAGGCCGTTGCCGACCTGGAACCAGCGATCCCAGACAATAATTTATTGATTACTTAAACCCAATACTATTAAATAATATTTACTATAAAATACTAAAATAAATCTTGTTTACATAATTAATAAATTATTTTTTACACTATTGATAAATTATACGGTATTGAAATATGTATTTTATAAAAATTTAACTAAAAAAATCAATAAATATTTTTTTCACAAAATTTAAAGATACTAATTCAAATACCCTTTTATAAAATAATTATCTATGAGGTATTTGTAAATAATTAAATTTATGAGTTATTTCAGTTTTAAACTTATATATATATATAAGTGTTGAATATTTTCAACAGTGAAATCATAAAATTATATCTTACTTAAATACAATACAATTAAATAATATTTTATTATAAAATACAAAAATAAAATCTTATTTACATATTTATTATTACTATTAATTGCATAATTAATAAACAATTTTTTTTCTTTTTTATGTGATATAAATCGGGGTGGGGTTAGTTTTTCTTTTCTTTTTATGTGTAAATTTAATTTTATTAAAGTTTGGGGACTAATAGGCAATATAAATTTTTGTAAGGTTTTGTAAACCTTAGGGGAGGTCGAAGTAATTAAAATTGATGAGGGCAAGAGGGTAATTTCACGCATTCCATCCACCTCCGTTAGTCTCCATTAGGGTTTTGTAAGGTTTTGCAAACCTCAGGGGAGGTCCGAGTAATTAGTATTCTTAGAGGGGAATGAACACGAGTTTCACCAAACCTCAAGGGAGGTCACTGTAATTAACCCTAGTATAAATGAATGTAAAAAGTGATGACAAAATTATCAATGACTCGGACTCGGATCTAATCAACTTACATTTGAATTCGTGTGTTACTGGATTCGGATCTTGGTCCTTCAGCTTTTGGATAGAAATTATGGATCCATTGAAGTATCCACCCTTAAATTCCCACCACTATTATCGTCTATTCAAAGTGGAATTTTTTTTACTTTCTTGAATTGTCCATACAAAAATTGTGAGATAATCATTCAACTCACTTCACGTGTTAACTTTCTCCATTTGCACTTTGCCCAATATAGAATAAAGTTTATTTAAAAAAATATATATATATTTAAAATCAGTCATTTCAATATTTGTCTAACTATAAAGAACAGGGCCGATCCTAGACATTCGGGGTCCTAGGCGAATTACAAATTTGAGGCCCTTTGTTATAAAAAATACATAATCAACTTATTTTTTAAAAGGGAAAAATATTAATTAAATATTGACATATTATATTCTCTAACATATTATTTTTAGATAGATAATTAAATCTAACATATTAATTTTAGATAGACAATTAAATAACAAACTTATTTAACTTTTAAAAGATTCAACTGTGAATTTTTTTGTATAATTTTTAATATTAAAAATATTATTTTAGCCGAAGCAAATTTTGCAAGTATATATACATCCTTAACTCTATTTCATTCTTTTACAATATCATAATTGATTGCTTGACTTTATTCATTTCGTGACATTCTTAACTCTATTAATTATATGTTATCATGTATAGAAAAAGTTATACATCATTTATATAAAGATATACATACATATAAAAATATGGACGGGGCTTGACCAGTTTTATTCTGGGTGAAATTCTTTTTTACAATGTACTAAGTTAAAAAGTAATAAGCAGAAAAATTATATTATAAAGAAAAAAAATTGTATTTTTTTATAATAATTAAGAAAGAATTTTTTTAAAGCACTTATTAAGGAAAAAATTGACAAGAAATCATTAAGCAATAAAAAGGATTAAAAGAATAATTACTACGAAAGGGAAATAAACAAGACGAACATTATTAAAAAAAAAAAGAAAAGTTAAATAACATAAAACAATCAAAATATAAGAAAAAAACTCAATATTGGGATTTGAATCCTAGACCTTTAACTCATCAAGAGAAAGTCTTACCAAGTGAGCCAAGATATATTTTATGTACTTAAAATTAATAAAATTAAAAATATTTAATTTTTTAATTTTCCTAAAGGCCTAAATATAAATTTTGGGGCCCTCCGAACCGGGGGCCTTAGGCGCCGGCCCAAGTTGTCTAGCACTTGGGCAGGCCCTGATAGAGAACTACAAATAAACCATTACTAATTACCAAACATTAGTATTAAATTAGGGGAAAACCTCCATCAGATGGGATTTGAATCCAAAAACTCTTAGAGGCCTCAATTTTGTCAGTGATTACCACTAGGCTGCGACCTCATTGATCAAAATAGAATAAAGTTAACCATCAATTTAATTGACCATCTGTTTCGAAGTAACTTATTGAGGAAAATGTAATCAAATTTTGATAAAATTCTTGTCCAAATTTGACTTGGCCAATCCATTTAACCATTAAGCAAGTGTATAACACTTGTTTTGTGATTGGTCACTCTCCTGAGTATTATATCCAATCCAAAAATAAGTATATTACATTTGCCATGTAATTATTTTGAGTTCCGTAAATTTTGGCGTGGATAACAATCTCCCCAAATTTTGTTAAGAATTTAGATCATGTACGACAAGTCTCTAACTGGGCCTAATAAATCGGGTCGAAATTGGTATTTCAAAACTGTTCCATTAGCCCTATACTGAGTAGATTTGTAGATGTATGAACTATGAAGTAGCTAAAATATTATAAATATCAACTGAAAGTTTCTCCGTCCGTTATCAAGTGTAGGGCAGTCAATGGGTTAGATTATGCTCGGATCATGCTCGTTCAGATTCGTCCTATTTTATATTTGATCATATTCTATCGTATTCAGATTTTATTGGGATTATGCTCAGATCTAAATTTTTTGAGTCAATGGATCTTTATCAGATCTCATCGGATCGGATCTTTTTGGAATCAATAAAATTTCATTTAAAAAATTATATTAATATATTTTCCTAAATCAAGTTTATTAACTTTACAATCTTGTTTACTTTTAGCTCACATGTTCAAAAATCATTTATTAATATTAATACTTTTTGATGAAAATATTAATTAAATAAGTATATAAATTAGTATTTTCTCAAATTAACGAAATATTATTAATAGTAATTATTTTTATTATAAAATATTATATATATCTACCTAAATTAATTCATATTTGTTCCATGTAAATTTTGTAATCTAACTAGATTCACTGAATTTTCAATAGGACAATTATCCTTATAAATCGGATCAGATTTCGGACGGATTCTGATTAAAATTCGCCCCCTAATCAAGTGACTTGATTAACGGACTGTAGCTCGTGAATAATGGAAATTGTCACGGATGTGGAAAATCTGAACAAACTCCGTGAAGACGAAGCCCCAAAACGACGACGTTGAAGATGCCTCCAGTTATAAGTTTTGAGAATTAATTGATTTGAGCTCTTTCCAAGTGCCTAAATTGTAACAAGGAGCTTAAAATTTGATTTATTTTTAGGTATGTGCTCCATTATCAGAGGATTCGGGTCGGCCAGTTCGTTTTATGTATTCATGTGTCCATCAATGACCTGTCTTCTTCATGAGCAGTAGAAGCGGCATCCAGAAGGTATTTCTTTCTCTTTTTTGGCTCATGATTTTAATGAAAAAATAGTATTAATTTTCAATCTTCTCTTTCTGATATCAAAGTGGTTTGAAGTGGAAAGGTTATTTCCCGTGTCAATTGCAGAGTTTATTTCTTTCTAGCAAATATAGCAATATTGATTACTTGTAAATATAGCACATGGGTTGTTGATTTAGTTAGAATGTGT
This sequence comes from Penstemon barbatus, assembly GCA_003313485.2. Classification (NCBI taxonomy): domain Eukaryota; kingdom Viridiplantae; phylum Streptophyta; class Magnoliopsida; order Lamiales; family Plantaginaceae; genus Penstemon; species Penstemon barbatus. Next base: position 17,135,234 of record CM064877.1, on the reverse strand, counting down.
AATATCATAAAATTGCAGTGAATATGGCTTCAATCATGGATTAAATTTCCACAAGTTTCCAACGGAAACATAGATTTTTGTTTTTGAGTCGATCGAAACGAGAAAATATAGACTAGTTTCTACTTCAGAGTGTTCTTCTGATTACAATTTTTCCAATTTTTCTGAGAAGTTTCTAATATTTAATTTGACACATGAAACCTCAACCCCCTGTCCATCCCTATCCACTTTAAGGAATACAAGTTTTTGGGTGGAAATTTGGAATAAAAAAATGTGAGAGATACATGATTGTTTGACTGGATTTAGTGCATGCGCCTCATACGATATTTTGTTAGTTGATGCACTATAATTCTTTCTACAGAAATACTTTGTAAACGGTGTGGTACATGGAAAGGGGATCAAATTTGTAGTTGCTGTAGACGAGAACGCTATTGTTCTGGTAACAGAGTTTATTGTCGACATCTGGAGAAGCATCTGAATCAGGTAAGGATTCCACAGGAATCCAATTATTATTACGATATCTAGATAATAATAATAGTAGTATTAATTGGTAGGGACATACACTGATATGTTTTACAAGGTTAAGAATAGACCTTCTCTTATTTTATAATCTTTACTAAAATATTGATTCTATTTTTGAACCAACTTCAATAGATGCCACTCAGCTATGAGTAGGATACCACTTTTTATGTGTATTGGGTGACATTTTGTTCCCTGTTTTGTGGAGGTGATACTTTATGCGTGTGCGCCTTTGGTTTCTGTTAAAGATATTCTTTTTTTTCCAAAAAAAAAAAAAGCAATATGTGATTTGGTATTTGTATTTGTAAACAGCTGCCAGCAACTCCCTCTAACCATACGAGATCGTAAACAAGAATGAGCGTGAACTTGAAAACGTGGAGGTGTTTTTTGATGATGAAACACCTAGTTCATTGATTTCTAGAAGCAAACGGAGGAATCTTTTGATAAATTGCAGACATATTTCAAAGCAAGCTTCTTTTCCAATAATTCCACATAATTATTTAATTTAATGATGATCTATATCTTTGTTTTAATGTTGAGTAGGGACGCGGTGACACCAGGAGTAGGGCATCTTTGCAGGGCTCCAGACCAAGTTTTAAGGTGGTTCGATGGTTTTTAAATAAGGAAGCTTTATTATCCACTTTTACCAGCATTTGCTTTTTTATTGTCTCCCATAATTTTGAATGGTTTGAAGCATTATAATAAGTGGATGTTGCATTTAACTTTGTTGGATTTTTTTTCTTTGATAAACAGATACAAGAGGCTTGCTCATGCTAAAACTTTGTGGCCCATGTCGAGTGGTCGACCATCAAAACTCGACATTCGTACGTTTAACTATTGTGGTGGCTCTCGCACTTTTGGATTTCAGGTGCGATATTTACATTGATTGCTCGAACTCGGAGTTTGAATTGTCATCATGTGAATTATGAATAGATTGACACTCTTTATTTGTGTGCTCTATTACTTCAATGTGAAAGATGATATATTTTTTCTTGATTGGGCAACTATTCCAAGCTCCATGTAGAGGAAATGATATGGGATACAAAGAGAAATTTGCATGGGATCAACTATTCCAAGCTTCTCAATAATAACATTGGGTATAATTGGAAATCCCAATGGTTCAAACTTTTCTCTTACAGTTCTTCCCCTCTTTTTTTTTTTTTTTTTAATGTATGAGATAGCATTTTTTTAAATTTTTCTACTAGATAAATGAAAAAAGCAGACATTACGACTTATGAATCTCCTGATCTTCAGTGTTCATGTACCCAGTAATTTGTAATTATTGATTAATTTCGTTAGTACATTAGTATGTAATTATTGAAAAATTTCATTTTTATTGGAAAAAATGTGGTAAAATTACAAAGTGAATGTTGAGATTGGGTAATTTTGGATAAGTCTAATTCAGATCTGATTCATATTAAGCTCAAATTGTTCATTATTGGGTAAATTCCAATTCAGATCCGATTCGCATGGTTATGATTTATATTGAAATTCGCTTCTCGTCAAATTATTCACATGACATGTGATTGGTTAATTTCACATTTATTGCACTTTTAAGTAATTACGGTGGGTTAATCACACTATTTAAACAGTGTCGGGTAAAATGCTTGTTGACTAAACAGTTTTCGCAAAGAGAAATAAATAAATAAAAAGTGAAAAGTAAATTTTATTGCTATTTCAAATATTGTCCCCAATCAAGACACCCTTATGATCAATCAATCTTGCAATTTTTCCAGTTCAAGAATGTACAACAATGTAAATGAAATGACTAATAACATGAAATGAATAAAATGCTCAAAGCAACAAGTATCTCAGTTTCTTCTTCTGCACTACCAAAACTTTTCTTACACATGAATGAAGAAACCGAAACTGTACATAAAATGGAACACCACCCCACACCGACAGTTTTTCGCCCATCTCTCGTTTAGTCTGCCATACGAAATTTTGTATCTCATTGTATAGGTCAAATGAATGAACGGTCGAGATTTGAGAATGAAAATATCACAAGACTGCAACTTGACTATGTGAGTTCAAGGAAATAGAACAATCGGAAGACGAGCTTTGAAGTTCTGGACAAGGTTCGGGTGAAACATTGAGGGACGAACCTATGACGTTGACACATACCCAGCTCGTAGACGGGTCAGAAGTGACGGAGAACGTAATATTTGACAAACATATCGAAGTGAAGGGCGATTCATAAATTCCGGAAAAATTCCCGGCTATAGTAATATTTACACCGATCATGTCCTTAAAGGTAATTTCACTTACCACGGGTAATGCATCAGGATCGAATTCATCATCGGGATGTGACGTACACTGACCCGTTGCCTTGATTCCTTGTTGTATATTTTCCATGTACACATCTGATACGAGAATGTTTTCAATATAACCACCTCTTCCTTTTGCCGTCTTTAGTTCAATCCCGATTGCTGAGTCGTGAATGTGAAGATGCTCGATTAATATATCGGAAATGCCACCGGACATTTCACTACCCAAGGCCATGCCTGAACCTGATGAAGATTGGAGGTGAACTTGTCGAATATGGACTTTGTTGGTTGATTTGTTGTATGAAATTCCATATTCGTCCCAACCACTTTTAAGTACTAAAGAATCATATCCCGTGCTAATGTTGCTATTTTCGATGCAAATATGATCAGAAGAATCTGAAAATGAGAAGAGCTGAAACTTTAGAATGGCAAAAAAATTATTCTAGGAATCGCAGGTCAATGAATATTTTAGAAGTTGTTTGGTTGCAAAAATTGTTTGAGATTTAAACAAGTAATTTTCTAAAATTCTATTTTAGTAAGATCAATATAATTATCAAAGATAATATAAACTCCATGGCCAATAATTTAGGTAGTGAATTTTCTTGACCATCTGTGTAAATGTTGTCTCATTTTAAGGGTGATTATGATCGGACCCCTTAAGGTTTACTGGTATTATTAGCTGTTTCAAAAATTACAAGAATCCCCCTTCGGGTTTAGACTACTTCCCAAAACACCCCTTGCAGCTTCAACAATCCTTACATAAAACACCCCCTACAACTTCTGGATATATTTACCAACACACCCCCTGTAATAGTGCAGTTTTTCTTTTTTTTTTTGTAATTAGAGTTTACCGAGGTGGTCCGAGCATAAATCGCCTTTTATTATTAAATATGATATTTATCAATGATTTAGATGCTACCAAACAAGTTAGAAAATTAAATCCTCTCATTTATAATGACATCATTAACATTCTCATCATTATCCAATAATTTCCATCAAATGCGGTGAAAATCACAGTTCCACAAGCAAGAAATTAGAATCTGCATGTAATTAAGTAGAGCTCGATTATAACAGACCTGGTACAACTGCACTAGTATGTGGAGAGTCGGGTGGAGCATAAACAGATATGTTCTGAACTAGCAGTTTACTGCATTACAAAAAAGCGGAAAACCAAAATATGTTAAATAACATAGTAATATAATATTTAAGAGACAAAGTATTGAATTTTAATAGGGGCGGAAAAAAATATAATTCACGTAAAAGCTACCTGCAATAAACCGGGTGTATGTTCCAAGAAGGAGCATTTAAGAATGTCAAGTTTGATATAACAATGTTGTCCGACCCAATAAGTTCTACTAGATGCGGTCGACTGTAATTTAATGTATGAGAATTCAGTTGTTCCCACCAAACTGAACCCTGTCCATCAATACTTCCATTATTGCCTGTATACAAAGTTCAAAAAAGGTTGCATGAGATTGAAAATATGAAAGAATACAAACTAGTACCAAATGAAGAAAATACTAGGTCGCATTTGTACCTGTAATTACAACATCAGTTAAATTTTGTCCACTGATTAAGCTGCGATATCTTCGACCAGGTACCTCCAGTCCTCGACCGTATGAAGGTAAAGGTTCAACTACATCCCAATGGCTAAAATCCTGCAAAAAATTAGAGTAAAAGATATAAAATACTGAATTCGTCAAAGAAAGTGAAGGTTCTACTACGAGGATAGGTCAAAATAGGAGAATCATTCATGGGAAATCGAATTTTCCAGAAGGTAAATGTAATTGCACATGCCTTGCGATTGGTCATTCTTTAGGAGTGTTAATCAATCACGAGAGAAATGTAATGCAGTTGCTATGCGAATATCGATCTGAGCTAGAATTAACATTTGTCCATGTCTCACAAAAACCAACAACTAGGGAACAAATAATTCTAATGGATGAGATTTCCAATCTACACCCGACTGCTAAAATACAATGATAGAAATACACCTCTAATTTCTTTTACAAGAAAATATTAGTATTATATAGTTCTAGGTATAATGTTAACCTGAGAGCCGAGAATAACGGCATCCTTTTCGAGGAAAAGTGTTAGATGGCTCGTAAGATTGATGCAACCAGTAAGCCATCTGCCGGCTGGAACATAGAGTTGGGCCCCACCCTTATCGACAAAGGACTTAAGATAGAAAATAGCATTCTGAAATGCTACTGTGTTTAGAGTTTTTCCATCTCCAACTGCCCCAAATTCCGACACGGAGACACTGTGAGGCCTCGGAGTCAAAGGCCAAGCAGATTTGCACACTCCATCGTAATCTGCACCACCATTGCTTATTACCAGGAGCAAAAGCAAAACTACCTGTGAAAATTGGACACATAAGTGAACAAGTAACAAAACAGTTTACTACACGAAAGTAGTAAAAACCGAAGAACTTAAACCAATTTTTTTTTAAAATCAAATTTGGTTAAAAGAAGGGATTTTGAGAATTGGGTAAGTATCAAAATCAGTATTTTAGAACATATTGGGAGTAAAAGATGAGAAAAAGCTCACAAAGTAGATCTTAGTTATTGCCTTGATTAAATAAGAGATGAACAAATTTACTTATTTTCTACTATTCATTCATCCTAATTGTCAAAGCTAAGCCAAAGAACACAACTTCAGATCTAGAACCCATCATTTATTTAATCTCCTATTAGCAATGTAGGAAAATTCACTAGCACCATAACTAAAAAACAGTGAAAATCAAATCAAATCAAATCAAATGCAACTTGTACTGCACCCACATCAAATCCAATTTCTTAGTAAAATTTACTAAATTGACATTTCACCCAACCAAAAGAAAAAACAGTTCAAGATTCAGAGTTCAGACATTAATTAACCTTAACCAACAAAGTTCACTGACAAAGATTCAATTTTTTGGGAGAATAACAGATGCCCAGAAAGAAAGAAAGAAAGAAAGAAAGAAAGAAAAAAAAACTTACACTTGATCCAGGAAAAAGCTTAAAAACCACAATCAAGAAACATTAGTAACTGACATTAACCCCAATTAATGAAATGAAAACGTACTTACTAGCCTCTTCATGTCTCTTTTTTCTTCAAGCCCTCATTCAAAGTCACTCCTTTTCTGAAAAATCTGACTGAACTAGACTATGAAGAAAAAATTGAAGAATGAGGAGAAGAAGAAAGAGAAAGGGAGGTGATTGAATGATGATGAGTGGCAATTAAAGAGAAAATATTACACTAAAAAATATTGAAATTAAATTAAAACGGACGGTATGTGAAAGAGACAGCTCTTCGTCTAGCACATAAATTATAAATATAAATGATTAATATGAAATTCGATTCGAAAACAAGAATAGTATTCTCAATGGCAAAATTGGAAAGTGTAGGGTGTTAATGACGGTAATAAATCTATTTAATTTCATAATTATGACCCATTAATCACTCCCTTAATTTCTGTCCAACTAGTATTTGCCGACACTAAATAAACGAGATATTTTATTAGTTGTAAAGTTTTGGTTTTTTGGAATGATTGTACTAGTTATATACGGTGTATTAAAAAATCAGAAATATATGAAAATTTTATAAATTAAAGAATCATAGGAGTATTATATTTTGAATTACTCTAGATTTTTGTTTTAATTGACTCAAAAATATAAAACAATTTTGTGTTTTCAATGAAAACTATCGAAATTTTGGTTCACAGATATTTGTTTGATTTTTAGGAAAATAAAAAAGAAGCATAAAAATTAAAGAAAGAGAGAAAATAAAGAGACAAAAACAAAGTAATTTTTCGTATATATTTGATTTTCAGAAATTCATTTTATGCAGTTGTCTGGTGGAAAATTCTTGTTCAAACCTGGCTTGGTCAAACCCATCCAACCACCAAGCAAGTGTATTGGTCACTTTCCTGGGAGTTACATCCAATCCCAAAGCAAGTGAATTACACTTGCCATGTAATTGCTTTGGGTTCGGCCAAATCCGATCTGGGTAAGAATTTCCCCTGTCTGGTTCAATGAACTTATTTCCTCAAAGATTGTGGGTCTGTTTGTTTGGTGTTTGGGAAAGTAGTTTGAGAGAGTAATGGAGGTTTATGAAATAATATCGACTTGTGTAATGTTGTTTGTTTGGGTTTTGAGAGGGTGGTTTGAGAAATAAAGTAGGTGTAGATTATTTTGGAAGATTTAGGTTGTAGGTGTAAGATGTGTAAGACTTTATGTCAAAATTATGTTTGTTGTGAAATAAATTGTGTGATATGTTACTTTATGTCAAATAAGAATAGAGCTTGTACATATTTTGTTTAGAGATAAGAAAATTATTGTTTGTTTGGATTTTGAGAGAGTGGTTTAAAAAAATTGAAAGATGAAAAATTTATTTAAGAAAATAGAAAACATGTTTGTTTGGAATTTTTCAAACACTAAATTTTTTTATGAAACGACAAACAAACATGCCCTGTATTTTTTGTTTAAACCAGTGATGTGAATATTAAGTAAAAAAATAAAGTTTATTTATGAGACGACAAAAATATATTTCGATTATAATATAGTAATTAGTAAGCTTAATTATTAGAAACATAAAAAAAAATGTAGAAATAAATTAAGGAGTAAGAAGGGGACAAATGGAACTAAAATATTTTGAGGTGATTTTTTTGTGTGATGTGTATGCATGAAAAGAGTGGCATGTGCTTTGTGGAAAATGGGGCCCATAACTCAATGATGTATGGAAACGCTAGGCTGGCATCACTGAGTTTGCCAGATCAGACCCCAAATGATGGGCCCACAAGAAAAGGGGGGTGGTTTTGTTTGGGGGGCGCCGTTGGGAAAAATATTATATGAAAGAAAAAAGAGGGGAAACAAATATTCTGGCATTTTATTTGGAAAGCTCATGTTTGATCTGTAAAAGTGAACATGAGAGCCAGTTTGTATTTGTTAATCAACTAATAATATGAATATTTTAACTTTTTTTACATGAATATTTATATCTTTTAATTTATTACTACTTCAATTTCGATCCGGTGTAAGTCAATCTCAGCTTACGATGACTCAAACTGGAAAGTTCTATGAAATCCACCGTAAATTAGTTGAGAATGCAGAGTCAACTAGTTCATAGACATCTTATCTATTGATAAAATTCAGATCTCGTACTTTATAAATTACATATTTCTGCTTTCAATTTCAAAAAACAGTTTGTACCAAATTTGCAAAACTGAAACAATGCACATTTAGTCTCGTTGCTTTCTTTGTAACGATAATTACAAAACTGAGATAATCTCATAAGATTAAAGTGTTAAAATGAGATTATTCTATAGGAAGAAAAATGTAAACTAATTTAAAAAAGTTAAGGCCAAACTTGCTAATTTGTAAATTGGGTGATCAAAGTACTCGTATAATATTTTTTTTTTCAAAATGGAACCAAACGTGAAGTTATTTATGTTATGCAATAACAAAAGAAGAGAAAAGAAAAAGTACATAATCTCCCCAAAAACCAACAGCCACTCAAAAATCATTTGTTGAGTTTGTTGGCATTTAATAGGTGGGACAAGTTTTGTGCCTTCTTTATTTTAAGTTTCAGTCTTCTCTGTCCTTTCTTGGCCCTTATTGTCTTGTGTTCTTTTCCTTTTCTTTCAGTTGAATTTTTAATTATTCTTCTGTCTTACAGACTGACTGAATTACATTTCAGAACAATAAAGGAAAATGCAAATCATTCCTTAAAAAGTTTTCTGTTTATTTATAATTAATTACTACTTAATTAATACTTAACTTGTTACTTTAAGAGCGCTTCAGACATGTTCTAATATGATAATGACCAAACACCACAATTAGATGTAATGTAGTTTGTACAAAAAAAAAAAGAGGAGAGAGAGAGAGAAATGTATAGCGGTAGTCTATGTTGCACGGATACATATATGAGGATACGGATATAGTACGATACGAATACGGTGATATGGATTTTTTAAGTTTATTGGATACGATACGGCATGGATACAGATGTGAAAATATAATTTAAATTTGTTTATAAGCAACTAGATCATTCAATTTAAGTCCTAAAAGCAAAAATAATCCACTATGATATAAACAACAGTTATATAACTCCAAAAGTAAACATAATTCATTCTTAACATAGCGCAACAATGGAATGAATTCACTTTTGAGATTTCATGACCTAGAAAATAGACTTGAATAAAGAAATGGAGTAGTGATACTAGTCGTTTATATTTAACCCTAGAGATTTTATCATTTTTAATAATTTAAATATGAACCGAAATATTACATAAAAAACCTATTGGTGTATCCTGAGCCCAATTAGTGTATTCGATACATATCTATTTTAATTTTTATTTATTTTTATTACCAATACGCCATGTGGCATATCGAATATGTATTCCACGCATATCTTACGAGTATCGATATCCCCCGTGTATCCGATACAGTACTTTGTCTTTTTTCGGAGTATCCGTGTATCATAGGCGGTAGTTCTTAATTTTTACCATTATATATTTTTTTTTTTGGTCAAATTACCATTTTCAAGGAATAAAGAATCACTTGACCTTCCTTGTAATGTTCGTCGGTTAAATGGACTGAAAAACACATGTTTGTTTGGTTTTTTTAATTGCAATGCTCTTCCTTGTAATATTTTGTGCCATGGCCGATGGGGGGTTTCCATTTTTTGACACCTTTTAGTTAATTGAACGTTATTTCTTTAAAAAAAAAAAAAAAAAAAAGGAACCACTTGACCAGCACAACATAAATGGGAACATAATGAAAAAATAATCTAAATATTTCGGCATTAATTTCATGTAACTCATGATTCAACTCATTAGTCAAACCTAATAAATTATTAAAGACGTTGATTTGACATAGTCGTTCTATTTTTTTTTATGAAAATCATTGATTTAAGATCCACGATATATTTTATTTATCCCCTCAAATCTAACATTCATACTCAATTTAAATCATATCTCAACAATTTAAGAATCATAGAACACATATCCATACTCATTCTAAATTGTGTTTTAAAAGTTTTTCTGGATCTTTTGAAATCAAAATCAAATGAAATCGAGCCAAACACAGTATAAAATATTAACTGAAAAATTGGCACGGGCACGTTTCAATTTCATTTTAGAGATGTACATTCAAAAAATATGTTAGTTTTTTCGCGTGTGTAAAGGAATTATGTTTTGAGATTTCAAATTATAGTATGTTTTGATTTGAAAATAAAAAATTATTTGGACATTAAAAAAATGGAGTGTTATGTGATTTAGGCCATCTCCAACCAAATAGGGCATGAGGGCGAGGGGGGAGTCGATTTTCGGTTATAGATGAAAAAATGAGAGATAGGGTGGGCAAGCACTGAGGTTTGGTGGGGGAGGGGGGGCTCAAAAGGGCAATTGCATTGCCTGCCTAGTTGCTCGCGAGCATTAGCTCCTTGGACGGGCGCGTGCAGGCAATCTGTCATATGTTGAATCCTTTTATTTTATTTTAGTTTATATATTATATATATAAATTAATTAAGTAAAAAATGTAACAAAAAAATTGGTCAACTTTATTTTTAAATATTGTGAAAGATTTAATAACATTGTATTTTAAATATTGTGAAAGATTTAATAACATTGTATTTTAAATTTTCTGTTAGATTTAATAACATGAATAGTTTTAAATTTTTCTACATTCATGAAATTCATACAAATAAAATATAATTAGAATTTAATTTATAGTTTAAATATTGTTGGTTTTAATTTTTAAATCTTAAATTTGAAAAATACAAAATATTTAGTATGAATATAAAAAATACGACTTATTATTATTATTGCAACTTAATTTAAAAATTAAACTTCATTGAGACACAATTTAGACAGAAAATATAACTTTTTGCATACAAAGAAACACCTAAATCGAAAATAGCCCGTGAGTTGTCCATACGTGTTCGACTAAGCCTTTTCGAAGTTGGCCATTGACATCTTTATTTCAAATACTGGCACGACGCCTTGTATTTTCTTTCAAGTTGAAATTGCCTGATCTTGTTGTATCCAAATCTACAGTTGTAGAGTTTTTCATTTTTGATTGTGGGTAAATTGTGGCACGAGCACTACGAGATTTACAAGAGCATGCTGAAGAATGTCTTAGATGTGCAGAACGAACCTAACAAATGTTAGATGAAGGACGCATGCGTAGACATGTTGAACTAATGGCTGCTAGAGATGAGGAGAAGCAAATGAGAGTATTCTACACCTACTATGAATCCGCAGTCGAAAGACTTTTAAATACAAGAAGGAGGAAATCATCTAGAAACAAAGTTTAAAAGGCCCTTTACAATTTGGAGATTCGTCAAGAGGCCCAATCTACGCGATGACGATTGTAGTCCTTTATCTCCATACCGATAATCCAATTTCTTGTAATCTTTGTTGTTTTGCTTTAATTATGTTTAGTCGTTGGTGTTTAATCTTTGTTTTTTCTATTTCTCTCCAAGTGTATTAATAATAATTATTAATATTTTTCGTTAATCATTAAATATTATTATTGTTTACCTAATAAATATTATTATTATTATCTTTAATTATTATTTTTATTATTAAGTGAGAGTAAGAAAAGTTATGAAATTGAATTAAATGAATTTTGATTGCACTTCGGTTGAATATGTGAGACAATGTGGATCGAAAGGTGGTGACAAAGGCAAGAACAAGTGGACTTGAGAGGGGTCAATTTGGCATGCCCTTGCCCTTCAGTTGGAGATCACCTTATTATTTCATTAATTGTGTCAAATGGAATCAAAGTAAAAAACATAAAAATCAAACGAATGTAAGATTTATAATAATGTATTAAAATTTTTCTTTTTAAGCAGAATAATTCCTAAATGTCAATATTGATTCAGACGGGTTTTGACTTAAAAAAACTCAAGAACTAAAAGAATAAGAAATACAACAATGCTTTGTAAAACCTTGAAAGAGAATCCAAAGAAACTCAAAAGAGTGCCATAATTCAGAAAGCGAAATGAAACGTCGTAATCCAAGGGGAAAAAATTGTTTACAAAAGAAACAATTATACGATTCTATTACATTTAATGGATCTTGTTTGCACATGTAAAATTCACTTTCAATATTATTATATTCACTAAAACAAGCAAGCATAAAACCTGAAGAAATGGAAAAAAAAAATTCAGAAATTAGTATTTCAAGAAAAGACCAATTAACTAACTGTATTATCAAACATCATTGATGGGCACATTCTGCATTGCTGTCACTTTGTCTAAGCCAGAATGTAAAACATTAAAAATAAAATTCCACCTGGTGCAGCCGCATTGAGCTATATATCTGTCTAAATTTTGTTTAATAGTAACACATTAAATAACATTAATTTCTTTCCATCTGGGTCAAGGTGAGTAGTACTAGTAATTAATATATATTAGCTTTAAATATGTAAATAAAATTGTTGCTTTTTTTTTTTTTTTTTTTTGTAAACACCACATTTGGTCCCTCTTATCATTAACTTTTTACAGAGTGGTCCCTCTTATGTTTTTTTTTCCAGTTTAGTCCTATTATGTATTATTTATTTCACTTTAATCCTTTTCAGGTGTTCCAATGCGGTTCCGGTAACATGTGATATGGGCAATTTCGTCATTTCAAGTAAACTAACATGGATATTTTCGTCTTTCTAATCATTTGAAAAAAAACTAAAGATTTATTAATCTCTTCCAAATTAGGCTTTCATTCCAGTCCAACTTAATCGTCCATTTCGTTCCAAACTAAAGTTTTCTCCCAAAATCTTCTTCAAACACCAAAATTGCTCACCAATTAAATAATATCTCAAATGGTCTCAATAGCGAACGAACGAAAATGCCCTAAAAATATTCATATGCATGTCACGTGTTATCAGAACCACCTGATAAGGACTAAAGTGAAATACATAATTCATAGTAGGGACTAAAGTGAAATAAATAATTCATAGTAGGGATTAAAATGAAAAAAAAACATAAGAGGGACCACTTTGTAAAAAGTTAATGATAAGAGGGACCAAAAGTGATAGTTACCCTTTTTTTTTTTTATTATTTGGAAGGGGATTGCTGTTTTGACTTTAATTAATTAATTTTGATAGATAGATAGATAGATAGATACACCAGCTGTATCTCGTCCCCACTTACTCTAGAGGATCCGATGGTAGAGCCCCACCTACCACATGTAGGACTTCCCGCACATGATGATACCTCATACTCTTTTCCACTCTTTGTTTTTTTTTTCCTCTCTCTCCTTTGAGCTATTATTTTTTCATGTCTTCTTCCTATGATTAAGGTGAGGGTAGCAATTTTTTTGAGAAGTGCTCGTGGATATTTTGTCGGGATTTTAGTAAAATCAAGAAAGTATAATTTTGTTACTTTTTTAGAATTAATATTAGTCTACACTGCGCATTTACTACATTCATTATGATAAAATAGAGTGAAAATATAGTATAGGACTATTATGGGAAAAAAGACACCCTACCCATATGTATTTTGGGAAACTTGCGTAAAGTCTTCCGTTACTATATTTATTGTAAGAAATATCTTGGTGTTTTATCAAATTTTGCTAGAAATATGCTTTTTGTAAAAAATGGATTAGTGTATTGAGACTAAATATCCCACATTGGTTGAAAACAATAGTTAAGTTCACCTTATAAGGTATTGGTCCACTATTGGATAATCCTCACCTTACAAGCTAGCTTTTGAGGTTGAGTTAGGCCCAAGCCAAGTAAGTGGACTTAGCTCAATCCATGTGGTAAATTCTAATAGCGTGACGCGCGTGTAATGCGAAAAAAACAAGGGTTTTGTACAAATTAAGAATAACATAGGGGGTTCGTTGCATAGAAAAAATAAGATTAAAATGGAAAATCATGTATGTATATGAAGGTTAATATAGGAATATCAAATTTTATCAACATTGGTAATAATTTACCGTTAAATGGAAAAGTGTGTAAGATTTGATAAAACACAAAGGAATTCCTTACAATAAAAATAACACATGGGGTTTTGCGCAGATTTTCAACACACATGTGGGTAGGGTGTATTTTTCCCATTATTAGTGGGCTGAAAATTAAGTCGAACGACTACATTTAAGGGTTATTGAACTTACACCTATTATTATTTGACAGTTACCCTAAAAAAAATTTTGTTTTTTTTTTACAATCACACCCCTTCTGTTAACAAACCATAAATTCCACCTTAATAAATTATTAAAATGTCCATTTTTTTAATTTTTTTTAGAATTACTTGAACTGATTCTAGTAATATGAACTTATGAACATTGAATATTGTTTTATTTATATTGCAGTGTGCCTAGAAAAATCACACAAAATATAAGCTAATTTCTTCCATGATTCTAAACAAAAAACTTGGACAATGGCGTTTACAAGTCTATAGATGAAAAATGTAACTTTCACATCAAAATAAAAACATCTTATGCAATATCACAATGCTTAATAGGTTTTTAAGTGTGAAAACATACATGTTCATCAAAATAAAAACATCATATGCAATATCATCATGCTTAATAATTTCAAGTGCGGAAACATGCATGTTTTTATTTTGATGCATTGTTTACAATTTTCATATATATATTTTTCAACACCATTGTCTGAGTTTTTCGATTAGAATCATGGAAAAAATTAACTTAGGTTTTGTGTGACTTATTTAAGCAAAATTGCAATATAAATAAGATAATATCCAATGCTCCCAATTTCATGTTACTAGGATCATTTCAAGCAATTCTAAAAAAAAAATCATTTCAAGTAGTTGTTAAGACATTTAATAAGTTGCTAACGGTGTAATCTAATAGATGGTTTGTTAACATAAGGGGTGTAATTGCTAAAAAATAAAAATAAATTGGGGTAACTACCAAATAATGATAGTTCAGGGGGTGTAAGTGCAAGTACCCGTAGATTTAATATTATAGGAAAATTTAAACTTAATTTCCTAGAAGTCTTTGGTTTTCGCCAGTGTTTTTAAAACCGGACCGGCCATTGAACCGGAAGTCCTACTGGTTACTGGTTCGATCGGTATAACCGATGTGACTTTATTATTATGTAATATATATATATATATATATATATATATATATATATATATATATATATATATATATATATATATATATATATATATATATATATATATATATATATATATATATATTTGGATTATCTAAAATATAATTATAATTCAAAAAATTATCATTCTTTGTCAATATAAATTTTTATTGTTTCATGCAAATAATCAAAATGTCTTAAAAATTAAGATCAATGTCAAAAATATAAATCTCAAGAATCCCTAAAAGATACATACATTCAAAACAAGACAATAAAATTAAAAGTTCATCTTATTTTTAAAGTTTTGGATTGTTCATTTGGGTCCTGTTGTTGTAATTTGATGTTTATACGGCAATTAATTTGCATAATTTCATACACAAAAGAATATTATTCACAATGATGAGAAAATAGTTATGTACTTCTTTATGTAAAAAAATGTAATATTGCTTTGATTGTTCCTCGTTGATTGTTAAAACACTAAAATAATGAATGTTATTTCAATTAAAGTATATAAATGTGATTCTATTAAATGTTAAAAAAGAGTTCAAATAAATAATAATAACAAAAAATCTCTAAATTAAAAAAAACAAAAATTTAAGTGAACCACTGGTTCACTGGTTTTACCGGTTCGAACTGGTTAATTAGGAGACTGGTTTTTACGGGTAAACCGGACCGAATTGGGGACCGGTTAGCGGTTAAACCGGGTCAACCGCCCGGTCCGGTTCGATTTTCAAAACACTAGTTTTCGCACTTAACCCCCTACATTAAATATAAAAAGACCATACCCCAAGAAGTAATACACATGAAGAAATTATTTAGTGTAACAATTGCATCACGTCATCAAGTAGGCGTGGTGCAGTCCACCTATACAATTCTCACATGTGGAGTGAATTCCAACATCACTCTTGTTCTGCCCAATGTCAACGCATTTTTTAAATCCTAATTTTTAAGAACATGCCCAAAACATGGATACGGAGATGAGAATTCTCACTCCATAAGTCTCATACATGAGAAGCTACGTTGCACGGATACGGACTCGGCGACTCGGACTCGACACGATTCGGACTCGGCGACTCGTTTTCAAAAAAAAATTAAAGATACGACTCGGCATGGATACGTATATTTTAATAAAATAAATTTATATAGTTATATATAAAAAAAAAATACCTTAGCATCAAAGTTATTGAATAAACACTCATTCAAATATTAATAACACAAAATCAAAAGAAAAGATCAAGAACGATGTCTAAATTCACTCCAAATACATGATAAATGATGATTCAAAATAAGTCCCATATGCAAAAAACATCAAAACAAAGTCTCAAAAGAGTACATAATTATTAGTCAATTACCTTTGAATTGATATTTGGAAGAGAAAAATTAGGGTTCTTGTTAAATTGGGGATCGATCTAGGTTTGTAGACTTGTTAGAGTGTGATGGGTAATGGTGGGAGTAAATGAAATGAAGAATTTGTTTACTTATTCATAGTGGATTTTGTTTTGAATTGTCAATTTGGATTTTCAATTTTGGATGAATGAACTGGGCGCAGAAGCAGAACCAAAGAAAAGGAAAGGAAGTGAAGGAATGTTCAATTTTTTATTAATTAGGTGAGTAATTTGCAGTTTCAACCCAAGACTTTATAAAAAATTGCAAAAAAACCCCAAACGAGTCATTGACCGAGTCGACTCTTCAGCTTGACCGAGTCGACTCGCGAGTCCGAATTTTTTTTATTTTTTTTTTCTCGGACTCGCCACGTGGCGAGTCCGGTGCGAGTCGCAGCCGAGTCGACGGCGAGTCCGAGTCCCGGCCGAGTCGACTCGGCATTCTTCATACTTTTGGAAGAGTCGGTGCTTCATAGATGAGAAGTGATCTAGTGAACTGAACTACGTGTATTTAATGACGTGTTGCAATAATTCAATTACATAAATATTAATTTCTCCCACAAATGTTACAGTGTCACACGTACAAGTCAAAATTCCGATGTATATATAAATCCATGGGAAAAAGTGACGTACTGACCACCCCTGAATTATCTTAAGAGGACAAAACAGTCTTTGAATATTTCTCAAGCCAAATTCATGCACCGGTAATTCACGTGGCTGAAGTGGGTCAAAGTCAAATGTGTTTTACTTCTCCATACTGTTTCAAAAAAAATTGAAAATTAGTGTTTTAATAGAAAAAGGGGCAAGAACTTTCGTGGACTAGCAAAATTCCAAACAAGTTTAAGCACTGACACCATCACTACTTCATCCACTTCCTCTGGAACATGTCCAGAAATTGAGGACCCTTCTAGTATTTTTTACCTACATCCAGCAGACGGACCTGGGGTATCATTGTAATCTATCCCTAACTGATTCCTCTAAAATTAGATATCCTTTACATTCTGTTCTCAATTACTCCTCCCTATCTACTCCACATCAGACATTTATTGCTACCATCTCTAATATTTCTGAACCTACATCATATAAACAAGCTTCTAAGCATCCTGAATGGCTTAAAGCCATCAAAGAGGAGCTAACTGCTATGGAACTTACTCAGACTTGGTCAATACTGCAATTACCTCCTAACAAAAGACCCATTGGTTGCAAGTGGGTTTTTAAAATTAAAACTAATTCTGATGGAACAATAGAAAGATACAAAGCTAGGTTAGTTGCTCAGGGATTTACATAGCAAGAAGGAATTGACTATATAGCTATTTTCTCCCCAGTGGCTAAATTAGTATCTGTCAGGGTTATCCTAGATTTGGCCATGGCTAATCATTGGGACTTACACCAGCTTGATATCACTAATGCTTTTCTTAATGGTGAGCTAGATGAGGATATTTATATGACATTACTCATAGGATACACTCCATCTCAGCAATTGAACTCAGGTATGGATTCTAAACTTGTTTGCAAACTTCATAAATCCATCTATGGTTTAAAACAGGCAAGTAGACAGTGGAATCACAAGCTTACTGAGGTCCTACAAGCTCTAAACTTTAAACAGTCCATGTCAGATTATTCCTTATTCACTTATGGTTCCAATTATACTTTTTTAGCTCTCTTAGTATATGTAGATGATATACTCATTGCTGGCCCCAATACCTCACTAATTTGTGAACTTAAAGAAACTTGGTAAATTCTTTAAACTTAGAGATCTGGGCAAGCTTAAATACTTCATAGGGATAGAACTAGCTTACTCTAAATCTGGTCTAATTCTTACACAAAGAAACTATGTTCTTCAAATTTTGCAAGACACTGGATATCTTGCTTCTAAACCAGTACATATTCCCATGGATCCTAAGAATAATTTAAAATCAGATAACAAAGATTTATTACTGGATCCATCTCCTTATAGGAGATTACTAGGAAGATTAATATATTTAACCATCACACGCCCAAATATCTCATTTGTTGTTCACAAGTTAAGTCAATTCATTTCCAAACCTACAAATGCACATTTAACAGTAACACATCACCTACTTAGATATCTTAAGTCCACTCCTGGCCAAGGTCTTTATTACTCTAAGTTCTCTAATCTTGCCTTGACAGGATATTATGATTCTGACTGGGGTTCGTGCTTAGATTCAAGACGTTCTACTACTGGATTCACTATCTTCCTAGGCAACTCCCTAATATCATGGAAAGCCAAGAGACAACCAACTGTCTCAAAATCTTCGACTGAGGCCCAATACAGAGCATTATCATGTATAACTAGTGAAATATTATGGCTCAAACAACTATTACAAGATCTACAAGTTCAGTTGCACTTACCTCCGGTGGTGTTATTTGATAATTCATCTGCCATCCAGCTAGCTCAGAACCCAATCTTCCATGAGCGCACCAAACACATCAAAATTGACATCCACTTCATCAGGGAACATATCTCGAGGAATAATTTGAAAGTTCTTCCCATTTCATCTTCAGCTCAAATTGCAGATTTGTTGACGAAGCCGCTTCCCAAAACTCAATTTTCAAATATCTTGTTCATGATGGGAGTTCGCAACATTTATGTGTCTCCATCTTGCGGGGTATAAGATGATCAAGTTCAGAATTCAAAAGGACAAGAGATTGAAGAAGAAGATGAAGGATGTCTTACGCTGGAAAGAGGAAAATAGCCAATTCTATCTAATTAGGGCTGCTTATTTAATTTAATTATAAGTTAGTTATAAGTCAACTTAGTCGCCCTTGATGGTAGTTATTAAATTAGGTTCTTTTACATTTCTGCCCCTCACTTTGTAACTCTATTTAAGCTGATTTCCTTCAGCATTTTGTACACACTTTTACTTTTATCAATACAGAATTTACAATCAATTTCAATTCAAGAATCAATTATCATTCATGGTGAGTTCATCGCAAGAATTAAGCGTGATTTGATTGATTGGCATCAACATTTTTGTTTTATTCTTGTAGGCATTTGGGTAAAGATTTGTTTGCGTGATGATTTGTTTTTAATATCAGCTGTATGAGCAACAATGCAACAATTTTTATTTGAGATTTGCATGAATTGCTCCAATCATGTAATTTTCTAAAAAAAGGTTAACAAAAGCTGAGATGCACTCGGTCATATGTATGGAGTTCCAACTTCCAACTTTGATTGATGTGATGCAGCAAACAACACGATATGATTGTTGTGCCCTTTAAAGTAGGGTTGAGCACGGATCGATAAAGCGACCTAATTGAATCGGATTGAAATTTTGATCCAGACCGTTTAAATAATTGAAATTAAAATTTTGGTCCTAACCGGTTATCGAATCAAAATTTTGGTTCAGTAAACGGTTTTTGCCCAAGACCGAACTGATTGGACTGGTTTTTTTTTTTTTTTTAAATTGTTTTCCAATTATGACTTTATTTTGTAGATTTATAACTTTTATGTTTGAATGATTTGAATAAACTTAAGATTATTTTCAAAAACAGATCACCTATTTGTATTTTATTAAGATTATTTTATGTTTGAATGGTTTTTATGAACTTTGGTGATATATTGAGTGTTGTGCAATAAATAGAAAGTGGAGCTTTTTTGTATGGTTTGTGTGTTGTAAGATTTTTTTTTTATACATGTGCAATAAATTGAATTTTTAATTTAAAAAAAAAATTGAAATTTTGGTTTTTTTTGGACCGATATGGACCGTTCGATTTTTTACCGGTCCGAAACGAAATTTTTGGTTTGACAAATGGTCCACGATCTCAAAATTACCGAACCGGTAGAATACCAAAATCGGTATGAATGCTTAACCCTAGTTTAAAGTAAGAGGGTGGAGTGTAGAGCTCAATAAATAGTTTATTTTTTTTGCGTGGGTGACTTAAAATGAGTTTATTCCAATTTAAAGAAGACATTGTTCATCTAAACTGAAAGATAAATAAATGTTAATTTGTATACATACACTTAATATGAAAATTTTTGTCTAGATTTGGTTTGATCGAAATCATCCAACTACATATATAGCAATGTATTGCACTTGCTTTGACTGGTCATTCTTCAATAATTTTTCTTATCCAAAAATAAATGTATTACATTGTCCTATAGTTACTGTGAATTCAATTGAAACCGATTTGAAATAGAATTTTCCCAAAACAAAAGGTAAACGTTGGGCTTTGTGAGAAGCGAGGTTTTGTGAAGGGGGTGACCAATGCGTTCGTTGACATCTAACCAAACCTTAAGGCTCTATGTGGATGAGTTTTGGTCTAGTGTCGCGAATTTCGCAAGATTGGGCCTAAATCCTTCCAAATTTAAATGAGTTTCGTCAGACCCATGAAACTCAGCACAAACATATTCACAAATTTACACGAAAACTCTTGGAACTTATAAAACATTGATTTGACACCTACTATCTATATTTTTTCCAAACTCTTTAAAAAAGACATTGATTTGACAGCTGCCACCTGTTTTTTCCCCACATCACAACATCCAAAACCAATCCAAGTGGAGTTTTAACTTTTTCATAACCACAAAATCCAACATAAAGAACCAAACCAAATAGGATTTCAAAGACTTCATCGAAACTACCCAAACCATTTTTTTAACTCGAAACCCGTGAAACTGGGTCAAAACTCATCCAAATAGGCCCAAAATTTGAAAGATAATTTAAATAATTTTTTGGCCCAAGTGCAAAGTCCAACGAACAATCAATTTGTGAAGCCCAAAGTCGAATTAGGTCCATGTTTAGATCCGAATTACACCGTCGAGATCCAACCCGCTCACTCAATCTAGTCACTAGTGAAATAGTGCACCTGAACCCATCTATTCTGATTATAAAAAAAAAAAGTGGTCCATCTATTCAGACTGAGATAATTACAATACAAATGTGTCTATTCGGAATTGGTCCGGATTGCTTTTAGAGGACATTATACGGCAAATATGCATATAATTTCTACTGGCATTAAGTCAAAAAAAATAAAAAGTTAAACATAATTATCTATCTAATATCAAATGTAGGAGGAATAAGAGTGTAGACAATTCGATAAAATGATCAAACCGTGCCAAAATCGAACACTGGGTCAGTGCAGAAAATTGAATCGTATCAGTTCGGTATACATTGCAAATTAGGTTGCACGAATACATCAAAATTATACACTGTGCAGTATCGTATATGTATCGGATACTATACTCACCCGATATCTGTCGAATACAATAAACGTGGCATTTCCAATTAAAAAAAAAAAAAAAAAAAAAGGATATTGTATCGGATACATCAAAAGGTGTATCAAAAACAACCAAGATATATGTATTAACAAAATGGTCTACATGAAACACTTGGAATTTTTCAAGGGACCAATGACTTTTCATCTGGTATAATACTACGATTTTACTTGAACATATATGAGAGGGAGATAACATTGTTTATTTTAAAATGGAATAAAAAGTAAACTAAATATATATTACATAATTTTTATTATAAAATTTTAAAATAATGGTGTCTTATCATAATATATTTTTAAATATACACATGTATTTTAGCCGTATCGATTTCTATAAATTTTGAAAATTAGTATGGCCATATTCACATCGTACCAATTCGTATCGCTGTATGCGTATCTGTTGGGTTTTTGAGGTTGAGTAAATTGTAAAATTGATATGAACTAGATGACTTGTTTGTTAATTATTTATAGTTAGTTGAAAAATGATTTTTGGAGATAATTTTTTTTTCATTCAATTGCTTTCTATCTCTTACATTACATTTGAGTAATTCATTCTTATTTATACTTCTCTATAGAATTTTCTAGACTATCTAAGACATTCACTATTTCTAGATTATTTACTACTATCTTAGAATTTCTAGGATTATTAGATATCATTCTAGATTCCTCTACCATATGATTGTTTAAATCTACATGTGATATCTCAATATTTTTTGCTACATGTAGAACTTTCTAGAAACTTAAGGCAAAATATCTCACATTTCAATATACATACACTAGAGTACAAGCCTAATATTACCGTTAGGTTAATAGTGAAATTATCGCTCAACCCACAGGAACTGTTCAGAATCTTTTAAAGAAAGCAGAAGTTTTTAACGAACTTCAGTCTAATCAAACAAAATTCAATTAAAGAAATACCGAGGGGGATAGCAACTTGTCTAGAAATTTGTAGATTTTTTCTCTACTTGTTGTTTGATTACCCCCCCCCCCCCCCTCCCCCTTCATTTTTCCATTTATATTATAATATAAATAGAAAATATCTTTCTATATCTAGATTAGATATGTAGGGCGAATCCAAGACAATTTTGAATATTATTGCATTGTTGAATTGTAATTCAAAGAATTAAAAAAATATTTCAATGCAATTTCTTTTGTTTTTTCCATTGTCTTCTTTTATCAACATTTATATTGACTACAGTGTATCGAAGAAATATAAATTCATCTTGATAAGTGACTTCAAATAGGTTCATTGCTTCGGCCCAGAATACGATTAATCCGGCATGGGCTACATGAGCTCCTAGTAATTTATTGGATAAATTAATAAGTCGGCAAAAATGTATTGTTCTGGGGTATATCGATGTTCGGTCTTCGGTTCATATTTCGTCGACCAATCCTTCCTAATTCACATCTTTGTTGAAAGAACTTTTTTTGTAATTCCTTACATAAGGATTCAGAAAATACCGGATCCCCACATACACAAGCAAATTGTTGATAAAACTCCAAAATGGCATTTTCTTTTGATATAATTTTTTTTTCTCTCCTTATCATTCAGAAAAGACAAATAAATTTCAGGATAATAAACATTGTCTAGAATTTCTCTTAGATTCGAACCCATAGCTGATGATAGAACTAGAATAGAGATTTTTTGTTTCCTACTCACGCGAGCCCATATCCTTGATTTTCTCATAACTATCCATGACTATTTATGTCTCTAGCATGACCATTTGATGAAATTGGAGGGAAGTGGAGTAAATGGTCGATACTACTGGAATGATTCATCTTTGGATAATAGGTACTGTAACTGGTATTTTTGTGATCGGTTTAATAGGTATTTTATTTTATGGTTCATATTCCGGATTAGGTTCATCCCTGTAGTACTCGAATGAATTGAGTTTTAGACGCGAAGGCGTAAGAACTCAACGAGATTCCCTTCTTTGTTTGTCGAATTCGAGGGGAAATGGCACGTTGGGTTCATAAGAATCAGAGTTTTTTTTTTTTTTGTCTAAATGACAAAGTGGATTTCTTTTTCTGTTGTTTCAAAAAACTCTATTCTCTTTTTTCTGATGATCCGTCGAAATTATATATCTTCGCGGAAAAAAAAAAAAAAACAATTTCGACGAATCTTGTTCCGTCGAAATTATAATAACAAATAGAAAATAAATAATTTTCTACGGAAATCAAATTCCATCGAAATCTTTTTTAATTACAATTAAAAAAATAAATCAACTTCGGCGGAATCATAATTCCGTCTTGCACCCTAAAAAATGGGTCTTTGGCAGATTGCACCCTCGAAATACATAAACTTTGGCAGAGTGCACCCTCGAAATTTTTTCGGCCAAATATTTTGCCGGAAATTTAAAATTCTGATGTTGGCAAGGGTATAATTGTCTTTTTAACTCAATTCCCTCCAAAAAAAAAAAAAGTCAACTAAATTAAATGTGTAGTTTAGGGGTTATTTATCCATTTACACATTAATTTAATCTAAATTCCTAAAAGAAAAATATAAAAACTTGCTTTAACAAACCACGCTTAGGGCTTTGTTACATTCTCACTTCAATTTTGCCCTATTTTTGCATCATATTTACTATAAAATCGTTGTTATATGTAATATTAGGTATTATACAACATGGTGAAGGTAGCTCTATCATAACTAGAATTTATATTTGAACTGGAGGATATCTAACTCATTTTGTGTGAAGGCATTGAACATTGAACTGAAGAATACTGAAGGCATTGAATTGAAGGATTTTGTAGACATTGTAGTGAATGGTTTTATAGTCTAATCGATATTTAACTTATTTAGTCTAGTTAATAATTTAACCATATTTTAGTTAGAATGCCCAGTTGTGGTGTTCTTATATGAATCATATATGGAGTAAGATGAATTGTGTTTTATTTTTAGACTTGGTTATATCTTATATGTAATTTATATGATGCTTTAGGTTTGATGCTATATGAACTTGTGTAGATTAATATGAATATGTTGGTAGTTCTTATTTGTGAGTTGATGAGTTTATTGAGTTTATATGTGTTTATTATGTCTTGACAATCTTTTTTATGTTAAATGCAATAATATTATTTTTTAGGAGATGAAGAACTATGCAAAAATGGTTGAAAGATTTAAATATGTGTTGTAAGAAAAATAAAAATTTAGGCACAAAATTTGAACTTTTGGAGAGTTAAAAGGCAATTATACCCCATTAAAATTAAGAATTTTGATTTTCCGGTGAACTATTTGGGCGGAAAAATTTAAAGGGTGCACTTTGCCAAAGTTTATGTATTATGAGGATACAATCTGTCAAATTCTAAATTTAAGGGTGCAATCTGCAAAAAACCCATTTCTGAAATTGCAAACTACCAAAAGTCCATTAATTGCCCTAAATTACGTAGAGGGAAATTTGATTTCCTCTCCTCCTAATTTGTTCCAGCCGCCGCCGCCGTGCCCCAGTCCACCATATTCTCTTTCTTCCTCCCATTCCCAAATCGCGCCGGCCCTAGTTTCTTTCTCCCACCCGCGTTTTTTGCCGCAGCCCTACCATCTCTCGCGACCACCGCGTTTTCCAGACCTACCACAACCGCCGCACCGCAGCTGCCACCATCGCCGGAGAATACAGGTCGCGCGCTGCCATCCTAGCTGCACCATCTCCGTCCAGATCGCGGGAAGACCATCTTCCACCGCTACCACCATCACGAGACCCTGCTCCGTCGGAAACCACCGCCAACAGCCCTAGGCCCGAACTCCTCTAAGCCCAACCCGTTCCAAAAGTTTGAGGTTAATTTCTCATTTTATCACTTATTTTCATGTTGGATTCTTTGTTGAAGTATGATTAATTTAGTGTGATTAATTGGTTGTGATTAATTTAATTTGTTGAAGTATGATTAATTTAGTGTGATTATGTAATATTTGTGTGTAATTATGAGGCTGCGTTTGAAATAGATTGTTTAACTGAGTGTAATTCCTCTTTGTTTGCATATAATTGTGTGCTTAACAATGAAAATTGATTGTGCGCATAAGGTGCTTGATAAATTGCCAGCTGCATTGTTTGTGTATTATTGTTGATATAGTTACTCACACTATGCTTCACAATTTTCAGGTGGTAATTCTTAATCATGATCACACGAAGCCACTTCAGCAGTAGATTATGCGCAAGAATTTTATTTGTAAGCAGAATGTATAGTTCAGGAGAACTGGTGCAAGATTCATCTGTTATAGCAAAAAAGGTCTGTAAAATCATGATGTCCTGCTCCAAACTAGGCCTAGATACTGTGCTTGACCAGAGTGGGATTCGAGTTTCGGAAGAAGTAGTTGAAATGGTACTTGAAAAAATCGAAAATGCTGGAATGTTGGCTCATTGCTTCTTTGAATGGGCTGGCAAGCAACGGCGTTACGAACATAGTGTTAGAGCTTACCATGTTATGATTGAGTCTTTGGCTAAGATAAGGCAGTATGATATAATGTGGGATCTAGTGAATAGCATGAGAAGCAAGGGCATGTTGAATATTGAGACATTTTGCATTATTATGAGGAAGTATGCAAGGGCAAATAAAGTGGAGGAGGCGGTGTATACATTTAACATGATGAAGAAATATGACGTGCCTCCAAATCTGGCTGCGTTTAACGGATTGTTGAGTGCTTTATGCAAGTCCAAAAATATTAGTAAAGCTCAGGAGATTTTTGATGCCATGAAAGATCAGTTCCTTCCTGATTCAAAAACTTATAGCATCTTGCTTCAAGGATGGGGAAGGGCTCCAAATTTGCCGAAAGCTAGGGAAGTTTTTAGGGAAATGGTTAGTTCAGGTTGCAATCCCGATGTAGTGACTTATGGAATCATGGTTGACATTTTGTGCAAGGCAGGAAGGATTGATGAAGCGCTTGGAATTATTAGTGAGATGGAGTTTAGTGGTTGCCAGCCCACATCTTTTATTTATAGTGTATTGATCCATATATACGGCATTGAAAATAGAATTGAGGATGCAATTGATACATTTCTTCAAATGGAGAGAAATGGAGTTAAGCCTGATGTGGCTGCATATAATGCATTAATTAGCGCATTTTGTAAAGTAAATAAATATCAAAATGCCTATAAAGTTGTGGATGATATGGATAAAAAGGGTGTGAGTCCTAATTCAAGAATTTGTTATATCCTCCTAAGTTGTTTGATTGGTCGTGGGGAGACGGATGAGGCTTTCAAGGTGTTCCGTAAGATGAGCCTGATGCAGATACGTATACCATGATGATAAGGATGTTTTTCGGAAGAGATGAACCTGAGTTGGCTCTCAAGTTATGGAAGTTTATGGAAAAGAAGCAGTTTGCTCCAAGCATGCACACATTCTCTGCGCTTGTCGATGGATTATGTGACAAGGGTGATGTGTCCAGGGCTTGTGTTTTAATGGAAAATATGATAGAAAGAGGAATTCGCCCGGGAAGGCATACCTTTGGAAAGCTAAGAAATTTACTTTTGAAAGAAGGAAGAGAAGATGTACTAGTATTTTTACAGGAAAAGATGAACCTTCTGGTCAAGGATTGATTGAAAAGGAAATTTCACATTTCTTTGTTTTATTTGCCTTAGTATATATCTAAGGTTGCAAATTAAGTTATGATTTTAAGATGAACCCTAAATGAAAATATGTTACAAATTAAGTTATGATTTTAATGAAACAAGAAGAAATTAAAAAGATAGATTGCAACCAACCGAACTTCCCCATCTATGTACGAAGGAGCAAGTCGTAGTTATGATGGGTGGTCTCCAACAGAATTCTCAAACGGAAGTATGACTTTGTCCACTAACCACAATCCAATTGCCAAATTAAGCAGAAGTTATCATTATTACGTACTAAGATCAAAGAAAATATATATAAAATGGTCGAGAAAAGTTAACCTTGAATGAAACATCAAATTGGTCACATGGAGCAGTCTCGCATTTTGGGTATTGCAACAACTTCGCTATTAAACAACCTCAATTGGCAGGTATCAAAATGCAAAATACATAAAGATGCATTAATATTCAAATCTAGTTATTAACAATAACAAAATCACAAAAATTTATTGCTCCAGTGAAAACCAAAGAACACAACAAACTTATAAAGCAATTAACAGTATAGCAAAAAAAGTAACATTAACTCACCAAAAACACTAAATTTACTAAATACACTATAAAGAGTAAGGGCATGTTTGTTTGGTGTTTGGGAAAGTAGTTTGAGAGAGTAGTTGAGGTTTGTGAAATAATCTCGATTTGCATAATATTATTTGTTTGGGTTTTGAGAGAGTGATTTGAGAAATAAAGTAGGTATATGTTTTTTTTTTGGAAGAGTTGGATTGTAGGTGTAAGATGTGTAAAACTTTATGTCAAATCATATTTGTTGTGAGATAAATTATGTGAGAGATATGTTATTTTATGTCAAATCAGAGTAGAGTTTATATAGGTTTTGTTTTGTTGTGAGATAAATTGTGTAAGAGATATGTTACTTTATGTTTCACCGCAGTGAGATTCCTACTGCGAAACAATACCAGTTTTTTTTTTTCCGTGTTTTGCTCGTAAATCACCAAATATTCACTTCAAGATTAAACTAACTTGCAAATACTAGCCTTATATGTTGTTGTTCTTCCTTTTCTTCATAGATTTGAGTGAATGTGTGTGAAAATTTTGAATTTTGTGGGAGAATTTTATTAGGGTTTGTAGAAAGAGAATAAAAAATGGTAGAATGGGGTTTGCTTTCAATATTTAAAAATGTTGGGGTATAGATAATAGTTTTTTTAAATTGTTATTTAATTAGGAAGATTTAATTAACTTAATTATGTGGCTTAATTAAACCAATGGAATTTTTACAATTTTGAAAAGTTTAATGGCAAAAATCTAATTAAGCATTTCAATAAGGGCATTTTTAAAATTCCCTCAATCTGAATATGTGAGAGAAGAAATATTTTTTTTTAATATGTAAAGTAGTGTAAAAATAAATAAGTAAATAATAGGAGATGTATTTTGCAATTTTTACAAGTTTTAAATGCTTTTTAACTAAAATTATGTATTTAAAAAAAAATAGGCGATGGCATTTTTCTAATTTCACTTTTTGGTGATGGCATTCAACCAAATTTCCCGCCTAGAACCAAATATGCAATCGGAATTTGAAAATAATAATTCTCCTGCTCTTTCCAGTTATGTTCAAATCATTTTAATAAGAATTAATTCGAACAAAAAAAAGACCCCCTCATTGCCCTAATAATTTGTGGGGAGAAACAAGAAGTGTAAGCTTTGAGGTACTTCTTTTCATCACAATTAATATTTGTGCGTAATTATGAGTCTGCGTTTGAAATCGATTGTTTAACTAAGTGTAATTCCTCTTTGTTTGCATATAATTGTGTGCTTAACAATGAAAGTTGATTGTCCACAAAAGGTGCTTGATAAATTTCCAGTTGCATTGTTTGTGTATTATTGATAAATTTCCTCTTTGAGGTTAATTTCTCATTTTATCACTTATTTTCATGTTGGATTCTTTGTTGAAGTATGATTAATTTAGTGTGCTTAATTATGATTAATTTACGATTTTATGTTATTTTTGTAGCCGTATTTGTTGTGAGATAAATTATGTAAGAGATATATTATTTTATGTCAAATCAGAGTAGAGTTTATATAGGTTTTGTTTTGTTGTGAGATAAATTGTGTAAGAGATATGTTACTTTATGTTTCACCGCAATGAGATTCCTACTGCGAAACAATACCAGTTTTTTTTTTCCTTGTTTTGCTCGTAAATCACCAAAAATTCACTTCAAGATTAAACTAACTTGCAAATACTAGCCTTATATGTTGTTGTTCTTCCTTTTCTTCTTAGATTTGAGTGAATGTGTGTGAAAATTTTGAATTTTGTGGGAGAATTTTATTAGGGTTTGTAGAAAGAGAATAAAAAATGGTAGAATGGGGTTTGCTTTTAATATTTAAAAATGTTGGGGTATAGATAATAGTTTGTTTAAATTGTTATTTAATTAGGAAGATTTAATTAACTTAATTATGTGGCTTAATTAAACCAATGGCATTTTTACAATTCTGAAAAATTTAATGGCAAAAATCTAATTAAGCATTTCAATAAGGGCATTTTTAAAATTCCCTCGATCTGAATATGTGAGAGAAGAAATGTTTTTTTTTAATATGTAAAGTAGTGTAAAAATAAATAAGTAAATAATAGGAGATGTATTTTGCAATTTTTACAAGTTTTAAATGCTTTGTAACTAAAATTATGTATTTAAAAAAAAATAGGCGATGGCATTTTTCTAATTTCACTTTTTGGTGATGGCATTCAACCAAATTTCCCGCCTAGAACCAAATATGCAATCGGAATTTGAAAATAATAATTCTCCTGCTCTTTCCAGTTATGTTCAAATCATTTTAATAAGAATTAATTCGAACAAAAAAAAGACCCCCTCATTGCCCTAATAATTTGTGGGGAGAAACAAGAAGTGTAAGCTTTGAGGTACTTCTTTTCATCACAATTAATATTTGTGCGTAATTATGAGTCTGCGTTTGAAATCGATTGTTTAACTAAGTGTAATTCCTCTTTGTTTGCATATAATTGTGTGCTTAACAATGAAAGTTGATTGTCCACAAAAGGTGCTTGATAAATTTCCAGTTGCATTGTTTGTGTATTATTGATAAATTTCCTCTTTGAGGTTAATTTCTCATTTTATCACTTATTTTCATGTTGGATTCTTTGTTGAAGTATGATTAATTTAGTGTGCTTAATTATGATTAATTTACGATTTTATGTTATTTTTGTAGCCGTATTTGTTGTGAGATAAATTATGTAAGAGATATATTATTTTATGTCAAATCAGAGTAGAGTTTATATAGGTTTTGTTTTGTTGTGAGATAAATTGTGTAAGAGATATGTTACTTTATGTTTCACCGCAATGAGATTCCTACTGCGAAACAATACCAGTTTTTTTTTTCCTTGTTTTGCTCGTAAATCACCAAAAATTCACTTCAAGATTAAACTAACTTGCAAATACTAGCCTTATATGTTGTTGTTCTTCCTTTTCTTCTTAGATTTGAGTGAATGTGTGTGAAAATTTTGAATTTTGTGGGAGAATTTTATTAGGGTTTGTAGAAAGAGAATAAAAAATGGTAGAATGGGGTTTGCTTTTAATATTTAAAAATGTTGGGGTATAGATAATAGTTTGTTTAAATTATTATTTAATTAGGAAGATTTAATTAACTTAATTATGTGGCTTAATTAAACCAATGGCATTTTTACAATTCTGAAAAATTTAATGGCAAAAATCTAATTAAGCATTTCAATAAGGGCATTTTTAAAATTCCCTCGATCTGAATATGTGAGAGAAGAAATGTTTTTTTTTAATATGTAAAGTAGTGTAAAAATAAATAAGTAAATAATAGGAGATGTATTTTGCAATTTTTACAAGTTTTAAATGCTTTGTAACTAAAATTATGTATTTAAAAAAAAATAGGCGATGGCATTTTTCTAATTTCACTTTTTGGTGATGGCATTCAACCAAATTTCCCGCCTAGAACCAAATATGCAATCGGAATTTGAAAATAATAATTCTCCTGCTCTTTCCAGTTATGTTCAAATCATTTTAATAAGAATTAATTCGAACAAAAAAAAAGACCCCCTCATTGCCCTAATAATTTGTGGGGAGAAACAAGAAGTGTAAGCTTTGAGGTACTTCTTTTCATCACAATTAATATTTGTGCGTAATTATGAGTCTGCGTTTGAAATAGATTGTTTAACTTAGTGTAATTCCTCTTTGTTTGCATATAATTGTGTGCTTAACAATGAAAGTTGATTGTCCACAAAAGGTGCTTGATAAATTTCCAGTTGCATTGTTTGTGTATTATTTATAAATTTCCTCTTTGAGGTTAATTTCTCATTTTATCACTTATTTTCATGTTGGATTCTTTGTTGAAGTATGATTAATTTAGTTTGCTTAATTTATGATTAATTTACGATTTTATGTTATTTTTGTAGCCAAGGTCCAGCTGTCCGACCTCCTCACTAATTAGTTTAATTACAATCCCATGGATTAAGTTAATTATCTAATATACAAGTAAATTTGAGTTCAAGTTTCTATAATTTATAATTTATTATAAAAAAGTGTCAAAAAGTGACTAGATCATTCAATAAAACTTTATCTTTCTTTTAAATGACGCTAACAACCAAAGCCTAAAAACCAATTATCCTATTGTAAAGGCGCTAAAATTTTAAAAAAATTTATCAATCACAAGACACAAAAGTATTATTTACTATATATTACTCTGTAATTATAATTAAGTAGATGTAATAAGCTAGACTTTTAAAATGAACTATCCAATAAAATAAAATAAAAATAAACAAATTACGTAATTACACATAGGGATTTTCGCACATCACCCCCCTCCCTGAAACGCCTTAAATGTGACCGTGCCCCCAGCTTTTATGTATGTTTGTGCACTTACCCCCCTGAAACGCCTTAAATGTGACTGTGCCCCCTGCTTTTATGTATGTTTGTGCACTTACTCCCCTTACCAAATTCCGGCCAAATTTTTCACCGGAACTAAAGCACTTGCAAAGCGCACAAAATTTAAGAGGGCAGAGGGTAAATTATTCTTATTTCCATAAACCTAAACATCAGTTAAAAACGTGAATTGAAATTGAGAAAATAAATTAGGGTTTATCTCAGTTAGGCTCAATTTCTCCTCCATTAATTGAAATTGAGCGAATTAAGAACAACTTCACAAATTCATATAGTCTCTATCTCACACAAAACTCATGGTTTAGAGAAATCAATATCAACATTTCTTATTGCTTTCTTATTCTTTTTCTATGGAGTCCCCTTCAATACATACACGGAAAAATCAAGTCACCTAGGAATTGGTACTGGATATGGAATATTGCCGCACCACTAGTAATATTACCCTTTTGCCCTCTTAAATTTTGTGTGCTTTGCAGGTGCTTTAGTTTCGGCGGAAAATTTGGCCGGAATTTAGGATTGGGGGGGGGGGGGGGGGAGGGGGGATTAGTGCACAAACATACATAAAAGTAGGGGGCACGGTCACATTTAAGGCGTTTCGGGGGGAAAAGTGCGAAAATAAAATAAAAAAAAAAACTGGAGGGTGAGGTGCAAAAATCCCTTACACATATGCCACTTTTGTTTAGTGATCATATATTGATGATTAGAAAAATTGTTAAGAGTGAAGTACAATAATACCCCTAAATAAATGATTTTTGACAAACATGCAATTTCATCGTGAAATAAAAACATTAAACTTAGGGCTCAATTTCAAAAAAAGATTAAAACTAGTGGCAGTCTAACAAGGCCCAAAACCCAACCAATCTAAAATATTGGCCCAATGCGTTCAATAAATAAACAACTTATTAGTTGGGGAAGGCCTAGAATACCGAATCTGCAATCGGAATTTGAAAATAATAATTCTCCAGCTCTTTCCATTTAAGTTCAAATCATTTTAATAAGAATTAATTCGAACAAAAAAAAGACCCCTCATTGCCCTAATAATTAGTGGGGAGAAACAAGAAGTGGAAGCTTTGAGGTACTTCTTTTCATCACAATTAATATTTGTGTGTAATTATGAGGCTGCGTTTGAAATAGATTGTTTAACTGAGTGTATTTCCACTTTGTTTGCATATAATTGTGTGCTTAACAATGAAAATTGATTGTGCGCATAAGGTACTTGATAAATTGCCATATGCATTGTTTGTGTATTATTGTTGATATAGTTACTCACACTATGCTTCACAATTTTCAGGTGGTAACTCTTAATCATGATCACACGAGGCCACTTCAGCAGTAGATTATGCGTAAGAATTTTATTTGTAAGGAGAATGTATAGTTCAGGAGAACTGGTGCAAGATTCATCTGTTATAGCAAAAAAGGTCTGGAAAATCATGATGTCCTGCCCCAAACTAGGCTTAGATACGGTGCTTGGCCAGAGTGGGATTCGAGTTTCGGAAGTAGTTGAAATGGTACTTGAAAAATTCGAATATGCTGGAATGTTGGCTCACCGCTTCTTTGAATGGGCTGGCAAGCAACGGCGTTACGAACATAGTGTTAGAGCTTACCATGTTATGATTGAGTCTTTAGCTAAAATAAGTCAGTATGATATAATGTGGGATCTAGTAGATAGCATGAGAAGCAAGGGCATGTTGAATATTGAGACATTTTGCATTATTATGAGGAAGTATGCAAGGGCAAATAAAGTGGAGTAGGCGGTGTATACATTTAACATGATGAAGAAATATGACGTGCCTCCAAATCTGGCTGCGTTTAACGGGTTGTTGAGTGCTTTATGCAAGTCCAAAAATATTAGTAAAGCTCAGGAGATTTTAGATGCCATGAAAGATCAGTTCCTTCCTGATTCAAAAACTTATAGCATCTTGCTTCAAGGATGGGGAAGGGCTCCAAATTTGCCGAAAGCTAGGGAAGTTTTTAGGGAAATGGTTAGTTGAGGTTGCAATCTTGATGTAGTGACTTATAGAATCATGGTTGACAGGAATGATGAAGCGCTTGAAGTTATTAGTGAGATGGAGTTCAGTGGTTGCCAGCCCACATCTTTTATTTATAGTGTATTGATCCATATATACGGCATTGAAAATAGAATTGAGGATGCAATTGATACATTTCTTCAAATGGAGAGAAATGGAGTTAAGCCTGATGTGGCTGCATATAATGCATTAATTAGCGCATTCTGTAAAGTAAATAAATATCAAAATGCCTATAAAGTTGTGGATGATATAGATAAAAAGGGTGTGAGTCCTAATTCAAGAACTTGTAATATCCTCCTAAGTTGTTTGATTGGTCGTGGGGAGACGGATGAGGCTTTTAAGGTGTTCCGTAAGATGAGCAAAGTGTGTGAGCCTGATGCAGATACGTATACCATGATGATAAATATGTTTTTCGGAAGAGATGAACCTGAGTTGGCTCTCAAGTTATGGAAGTTTATGGAAAAGAAGCAGTTTGCTCCAGGCATGCACACATTCTCTGCGCTTGTCGATGGATTATGTGACAAGGGTGATGTGTCCAGGGCTTGTGTTTTAATGGAAAATATGATAGAAAGAGGAATTCGCCCGGGAAGGCATACCTTTGGAAAGCTAAGAAATTTACTTTTGAAAGAAGGAAGAGAAGATGTACTAGTATTTTTACAGGAAAAGATGAACCTTCTGGTCAAGGATTGATTGAAAAGGAAATTTCACATTTCTTTGTTCGATTTGCCTTTTATATATATATATATATATATATATATATTAGTATATATCTAAGGTTGCAAATTAAGTTATGATTTTAAGATGAACCCTAAATAAAAATATGTTACAAATTAAGTTATGATTTTAATGAAACAAGAAGAAATAAAAAAGATAGATTGCAACCAACCGAACTTCCCCATCTATGTACGAAGGAGCAAGTCGTAGTTATGATGGGTGGTCTCCAACAGAATTCTGAAACGAGAGTATGACTTTGTCCAATAACCACAATCCAATTGCCAAATTAAGCAGAAGATATCATTATTACGTACTAAGATCAAAGAAAATATATATAAAATGGTCGAGAAAAGTTAACCTTGAATGAAACATCAAATTGGTCACATGGAGCAGTCTCGCATTTTGGGTATTGCAACAACTTCGCTATTAAACAACCTCAATTGGCAGGTATCAAAATGCAAAATAAATAAAGATGCATTAATATTCAAATCTAGTTATTAACAATAACAAAATCACAAAAATTTATTGCTCCAGTGAAAACCAAAGAACACAACAAACTTATAAAGCAATTTACAGTATAGCAAAAATATGTAACATTAACTCACCAAAAACACTAAATTTACTAAATACACTATAAAGAGTAAGGGCATGTTTGTTTGGTGTTTGGAAAGTAGTTTGAGAGAGTAGTGGAGGTTTGTGAAATAATCTCGATTTGCCTAATATTGTTTGTTTTGGTTTTGAGAGAGTGATTTGAGAAATAAAGTAGGTATATGTTTTTTTTCGGAAGAGTTGGACTGTAGGTGTAAGATGTGTAAAACTTTATGTCAAATCATGTTTGTAGTGAGATAAATTATGTAAGAGATATGTTATTTTATGTCAAATCAGAGTAGAGTTTATATAGGTTTTGTTTTGTTGTGAGATAAATTGTGTAAAAGATATGTTACTTTATGTTTCACCGAAGTGAGATTCCTACTGCGAAACAATACCAGTTTTTTTTTTTTTTTCCCGTGTTTTGCTCGTAAATCACCAAAAATTCACTTCAAGATTAAACTAACTTGCAAATACTAGCCTTATATGTTGTTGTTCTTCCTTTTCTTCTTAGATTTGAGAGAATGTGTGTGAAAATTTTGAATTTTGTGGGAGAATTTTGTTAGGGTTTGTAGAAAGAGAATAAAAAATGGTAGAATTGGGTTTGCTTTTAATATTTAAAAATGTTGGGGTATAGATAATAGTTTGTTTAAATTGTTATTTAATTAGGAAGATTTAATTAACTTAATTATATGGCTTAATTAAACAAATGGCATTTTTACAAATTTGAAAAATTTAATGGCAAAAATAAAATTAAGCATTTCAATAAGGGCATTTTTAAGATTCCCTCAACTGAATATGTGAGAGAAGAAATGTTTTTTTTTTTTAATATGTAAAGTAGTGTAAAAATAAATAAGTAAATAATAGAAGATGTATTTTGCAATTTTTACAAGTTTTAAATGCTTTTTAACTAAAATTATGTGTTTAAAAAAAAGGCGATGGCATTTTTCTAATTTCACTTTTTGGTGATGGCATTCAGCCAAATTTCCCGCCTAGAACCAAATCTGCAATCGGAATTTGAAAATAATAATTCTCCTGCTCTTTCCAGTTATGTTCAAATCATTTTAATAAGAATTAATTCGAACAAAAAAAAAGACCCCCTCATTGCCCTAATAATTTGTGGGAAGAAACAAGAAGTGTAAGCTTTGAGGTACTTCTTTTCATCACAATTAATATTTGTGCGTAATTATGAGTCTGCGTTTGAAATAGATTGTTTAACTGAGTGTAATTCCTCTTTGTTTGCATATAATTGTGTGCTAAACAATGAAAGATGATTGTCCGCAAAAGGTGCTTGATAAATTTCCAGTTGCATTGTTTGTGTATAATTGTTGATATAGTTACTCACACTATGCTTCACAATTTTCAGGTGGTAACTCTTAATCATGATCACACGAAGCCACTTCGGCAGTAGATTATGCGTAAGAATGTTATTTGTAAGTAGAATGTATAGTTCAGGAGAACTGATGCAAGATTCATCTGTTATAGCAAAAAAGGTCAGTAAAATCATGATGTCCTGCCCCAACCTAGGCCTAGATACTGTGCTTGACCAGAGTGGGATTCGAGTTTCGAAAGAAGTAGTTGAAATGGTACTTGAAAAATTCGAAAATGCTGGAATGTTGGCTCACCACTTCTTTGAATGGGCTGGCAAGCAACGGCGTTACGAACATAGTGTTAGAGCTTACCATGTTATGATTGAGTCTTTGGCTAAAATAAGGCATGTGGGATCTAGTGAATAGCATGAGAAGCAAGGGCATGTTGAATATTTAGACATTTTGCATTATTATGAGGAAGTATGCAAGGGCAAATAAAGTGGAGGAGGCGGTGTATACATTTAACATGATGAAGAAATATGACGTGCCTCCAAATCTGGCTGCTTTTAACGGGTTGTTGAGTGCTTTGTGCAAGTCCAAAAATATTAGTAAAGCTCAGGAGATTTTTGATGCCATGAAAGATCAGTTTCTTCCTGATTCAAAAACTTATAGCATCTTGCTTCAAGGATGGGGAAAGGCTCCAAATTTGCCGAAAGCTAGGGAAGTTTTTAGGGAAATGGTTATTTCAGGTTGCAATCCTAATGTAGTGACTTATGGAATCATGGTTGACATTTTGTGCAAGGCAGGAAGGATTGATGAAGCGCTTTAAGTTATTAGTGAGATGGAGTTCAGTGGTTGCCAGCCCACATCTTTTATTTATTGTGTATTGATCCATATATACGGCATTGAAAATAGAATTGAGGATGCAATTGATACATTTCTTCAAATGGGGAGAAATGGAGTTAAGCCTGATGTGGCTGCATATAATGCATTAATTAGTGCATTCTGTAAAGTAAATAAATATCAAAATGCCTATAAAGTTGTGGATGATATGGATAAAAAGGGTGTGAGTCCTAATTCAAGAACTTGTAATATCTTCCTAAGTTGTTTGATTGGTAGTGGGGAGACGGATTAGGCTTTTAAGGTGTTCCGTAAGATGAGCAAAGTGTGTGAGCCTGATGCAGATACGTATACCATGATGATAAAGATGTTTTTCGGAAGAGATGAACCTGAGTTGGCTCTCAAGTTATGGAAGTTTATGGAAAAGAAGCAGTTTGCTCCAAGCATGCACACATTCTCTGCGCATGTCGATGGATTATGTGACAAGGGTGATGTGTCCAGGGCTTGTGTTTTAATGGAAAATATGATAGAAAGAGGAATTCGCCCGGGAAGGCATACCTTTGGAATGCTAAGAAATTTACTTTTGAAAGAAGGAAGAGAAGATGTACTAGTATTTTTACAGGAAAAGATGAACCTTCTGGTCAAGGATTGATTGAAATGGAAATTTCACATTTCTTTGTTTGATTTGCCTTTTATATACATATATTAGTATATATCTAAGGTTGCAAATTAAGTTATGATTTTAAGATGAACCCTAAATGAAAATATGTTACAAATTAAGTTATGATTTTAATGAAACAAGAAGAAATAAAAAAGATAGATTGCAACCAACCGAACTTCCCCATCTTTGTACGAGGGAGCAAGTCGTAGTTATGATGGGTGGTCTCCAATAGAATTCTCAAACGGAAGTATGACTATGTCTACTAACCACAATCCAGTTGCCAAATTAAGCAGAATATATCATTATTACGTACTAAGATCAAAGAAAATATATATAAAATGGTCGAGAAAAGTTAACCTTGAATGAAACATCAAATTGGTCACATGGAGCAGTCTCGCATTTTGGGTATTGCAACAACTTCGCTATTAAACAACCTCAATTGGCAGATATCAAAATGAAAGATACATAAAGATGCATTAATATTCAAATCTAGTTATTAACAATAACAAAATCACAAAAATTTATTGCTCCAGTGAAAACCAAAGAACACAACAAACTTATAAAGCAATTTACAGTATAGCAAAAAAACGTAACATTAACTCACCAAAAACACTAAATTTACTAAATACACTATAAAGAGTAAGGGCATGTTTGTTTGGAAAGTAGTTTGAGAGAGTAGTGGAGGTTTGTGAAATAATCTCGATTTGCCTAATATTGTTTGTTTGGGTTTTCAGAGAGTGGTTTGAGAAATAAAGTAGGTATATGTTTTTTTTTGGAAGAGTTGGATTGTAGGTGTAAGATGTGTAAAACTTTATGTCAAATCATATTTGTTGTGAGATAAATTATGTAAGAGATATGTTATTTTATGTCAAATCAGATTAGAGTTTATATAGGTTTTGTTTTGTTGTGAGATAATTGTGTAAGAGATATGTTACTTTATGTTTCACCGAAGTGAGATTCCTACTGCGAAAAAATACCAGTTTTTTTTCCATGTTTTGCTCGTAAATCACCAAAAATTCACTTCAAGATTAAACTAACTTGTAAATACTAGCCTTATATGTTGTTGTTCTTCTTTTTCTTCTTAGATTTGAGTGAATGTGTGTGAAAATTTTGAATTTTGTGGGAGAATTTTGTCAGGGTTTGTAGAAAGAGAATAAAAAATGGTAGAATGGGGTTTGCTTTAATATTTAAAAATGTTGGGGTATAGATAATAGTTTGTTTAAATTGTTATTTAATTAGGAAGATTTAATTAACTTAATTATGTGGCTTAATTAAACCAATGGCATTTTTACAATTTTGGAAAATTTAATGGCAAAAATCTAATTAAGCATTTCAATAAGGGCATTTTTAAAATTCCCTCGATCTGAATATGTGAGAGAAGAAATTTTTTTTTAATACGTAAAGTAGTGTAAAAATAAATAAGTAAATAATAGAAGATGTATTTTGCAATTTTTACAAGTTTTAAATGCATTTTAACTAAAATTATGTATTTAAAAAAAATAAGCGATGGCATTTTTCTAATTTCACTTTTTGGTGATGGCATTCAGCAAATTTCCCGCCTAGAACCAAATCTGCAATCGGAATTTGAAAATAATAATTCTCCTACTTTTTCCAGTTATGTTCAAATCATTTTAATAAGAATTAATTCGAACAAAATAAAAGACCCCCTCCTTGCCCTAATAATTTGTGGGGAGAAACAAGAAGTGTAAGCTTTGAGGTACTTCTTTTCATCACAATTAATATTTGTGTGTAATTATGAGTCTGCGTTTGAAATAGATTGTTTAACTGTGTTTAATTCCTCTTTGTTTGCATATAATTGTGTGCTTAATTATGAAAGTTGATTGTCAGCAAAAGGTGCTTGATAAATTTCCAGTTGCATTGTTTGTGTATAATTGTTGATATAGTTACTCACACTATGCTTCACAATTTTCAGGTGGCAACTCTTAATCATGATCACACGAAGCCACTTCGGCAGTAGATTATGCGTAAGAATGTTATTTGTAAGTAGAATGTATAGTTCAGGAGAACTGGTGCAAGATTCATCTGTTATAGCAAAAAAGGTCTGTAAAATCATGATGTCCTGCCCCAAACTAGGCCTAGATACTGTGCTTGACCAGAGTGGGATTCGAGTTTCGGAAGAATAGTTGAAATGGTACTTGAAAAATTCGAAAATGCTGGAATGTTGGCACATCGCTTCTTTGAATGGGCTGGCAAGCAACGGCGTTACGAACATAGTGTTAGAGCTTACCATGTTATGTTTGAGTCTTTGGCTAAAATAAGGCAGTATCATATTGTGTGGGATCTAGTGAATAGCATGAGAAGCAAGGCCATGTTGAATATTGAGACATTTTGCATTATTATGAGGAAGTATGCAAGGGCAAATA
This sequence comes from Penstemon barbatus, assembly GCA_003313485.2. NCBI lineage: Eukaryota > Viridiplantae > Streptophyta > Magnoliopsida > Lamiales > Plantaginaceae > Penstemon > Penstemon barbatus. Next base: position 17,094,795 of record CM064877.1, on the reverse strand, counting down.
AAGTGGAGGAGGCGGTGTATACATTTAACATGATGAAGAAATATGACGTGCCTCCAAATCTGGCTGCGTTTAACGGGTTGTTAAGTGCTTTGTGCAAGTCCAAAAATATTAGTAAAGCTCTTGAGATTTTTGATGCCATGAAAGATCAGTTTCTTCCTGATTCAAAAACTTATCATCTTGCTTCAAGGATGGGGAAAGGCTCCAAATTTGCCGAAAGCTAGGGAAGTTTTTAGGGAAATGGTTAGTTCAGGTTGCAATCCTAATGTAGTGACTTATGGAATCATGGTTGACATTTTGTGCAAGGCAGGAAGAATTGATGAAGCGCTTGAAGTTATTAGTGAGATGGAGTTCAGTGGTTGCCAGCCCACATCTTTTATTTATAGTGTATTGATCCATATATACGGCATTGAAAACATAATTGATGATGCAATTGATACATTTCTTCAAATAGAGAGAAATGGAGTTAAGCCTGATGTGGCTGCATATAATGCATTAATTAGCGCATTCTGTAAAGTAAATAAATATCAAAATGCCTATATAGTTGTGGATGATATGGATAAAAAGGGTGTGAGTCCTAATTCAAGAACTTGTAATATCCTCATAAGTTGTTTGATTGGTTGTGGGGAGACGGATGAGGCTTTTAAGGTGTTCCATTTAGGATCCGATCCATTTGAGATCCGATCCACAAGGATCCGATCCGGGTGGTCCATTTGCCACCCTAGCTCTCCCTAAGTTTGTCCTTGATATCCGCAGCGGTTTTCCGAACCAATTCTCCAGCATCTTCAATCACAACTCGTTTGATAACATCACTAAGAGTTCCTCTACGAAGCTTTGCATTACCATCTCTCAAGACCTCCACACCAACACCGATTTCCTCCACAAGCCTAGCGTTGATCGGCTGATCCAGATGCATCGGCACCGCAATAATCGGAACCCCAAAGTTCATACTTTCCAAAACAGAATTCCAACCACAATGTGACACAAACCCTCCTATGTTAACATGTCCTAAAATTTTTGCTTGAGGAGCCCAACCCTCCACAACTTTACCTCTATTTCCAACCCTTTCAAGGAACCCTAAAGGTAGTACTGTTTTCGCTACATTGGAACCATTTTCATCTTTTGGAAACCTAATCACCCAAATGAAATTAACATTACTAAGCTCTAAACCATATGCAATTTCATCTATGTCTTGCTTGGTAAGAAAATACTCACTACCAAACGAAACAAACACAGTCGATCTCCTCTCTTTTTTGTCTAGCCATGATATGATATCGTACCCTTGATCATTCAGGTCGGGTTGTTGAACCAATGGGCCCACGGCGACGAACTTTTTTCCTACCAAACTAGTGACATAATCAGTGTACTTACCCTCAATGTCCCTAGACCCTTTAATCAAAACAATGCTGCAAGACCTATTGACCCCTAGAGACGCCCTCTCCTTTTTCTTTCGGATTCGAAGCACAATCCAACAACCTCTTCTTGTTGCTAGACTCATAATCACGAAAATAAATCTTCGAAAAGGGAAATTCAATACTAGGCTTTTTGAAATAGTGGAACATGAAAGAAGTCATGGTGGAGCTACTTGTAATGAACTCGACCGCGGGTATGTTTTGGTCCTTGGCGGCTAGCGGGGCCCACGGCTGGAGAAAATCGTAGATAAGTAAGTCGGGCTTGATTTTGGCGAGTATATCGGCAAAGTTAGGGGCCGATAAATCGAAAGCTTCTTTGAGGACGGGCATAAGGTGATGTGGTAGGCCATTAGTGGTGTGGAAATCAGTGGGGAGGTTGGGCAAAACCGGCAAAAACAAAGGGACGAGAGTGATAAATTGGGAGAGTTTCTCATTGATTTTTTTCTCGATGCAAGCTAGTGTGGCCGGGGTGGAACATAAGGATATATATAACGAAATTACGAGTGCATAGTTTGTGGGGGATGAAAATCTAAATAAGGAGGCATATTCGAAATTGAGTATATTATTATGTGTTCATAAAATGTAAGATTCTGAGTATTAATTAAAGGAAATATTTGTTTGTGGGGGATGAAAATCTAAATAAGGAGGCATGTTCGAAATTGAGTATATTATTATGTGTTCATAAAATGTAAGATTCTGAGTATTAATATTATTAAAGGATCGAATGTTTTACGTTAATTAATTTAGTAAGATTTCGAATCTTTGATTTGTTAAAACGGTTATTGGTTATTCGTTGGATTATCATGAATTAACCTTTTATGTTTTTGGTTAGTTTAGTTTTACGAGACTGACATTTTATTTTGATGGACTTCATAAAAAGTTGATTACCACTTAATTTGTTAATCACCTTTTTTCAATCACTTTGGTTATGGTTGTTGAATTATCTTGATATTTAATCGTGAAATGAGAAGATTAATTGATAATTAGTGATTAAATTAGGTCTATCAATGGGTGGATTCTGGTTGGATCAGGTTCATCCAGATCCGGATCCATTTATATCGAATTCTATCGAATTAGGATTTTGCTCAGATCTACATTTTTTTAATCCAATGAATCTCGGATGAATTTGATCGAATATCATATCTTTTTCGGATCTAATAAAATTTTCATTTAAAAATTTACATTAATATTTTTCCGAAACCAAGTTTATTTATTAAGTTACAATTTTATTTAGTTTTAGCCCATATGTTCAAACTTTTTTTACTACTATTCATATTTTTAGATGAAAATATACATTTAAATAAATTTATAAACGATTTATAAATTACTATCTTCTTAAATTGACAGTGAAATATTATTAATGATATTTATTATGTAAATATATCATTCTTTTTATTTATTGATGGATACGGATATTTAACGAATTGGATTGACCTAAATTCATATTCGCTACATGTTTTTCGGATTACAGATCTTTATAACCGGATCAGGTCCATCGAATCTCTAATCAAACAATATTTATCCTAATAAATCGAACCGAATTCTAATCGAGTCCGAATTGAAATCCACCCATTGACAGCCCTAGATTAAATATGCATCAAAATAGAAAAAGTAAAATTAACGATGGCACAAACATGCACCAACCAAACAATAGTCTAACTAAATTATGATTGGCCCAATACAGTACATAAATAAACAACTCATGTATGATCTAATCTAGGCATGGCAAGATGGGTCTGGACCCACGGGCCAGCTCTTGACCCGTCTAGACCAAATCCATTAATTTTTATGTTTATTGGGTTGGGTTGGTTTTGAATTAGCTTTATAATTAACGGGTCTTTAGTGAGTTTCCTAGTGGGTCAATTAATGGGTTTTAAAAAAGTAAAAGAAAAATAATTATTGGGCTCAATTTAAAAGCAGCTTTGCTACTATCTTAAATTCCAAAAAGAAAATCTTATTATGTCTTATTTGCTATAATAAAAATTGAAGGCCTAGAACCGACTTTTCTTATTTTGTAATTACTAACCCATTATTTTTGGGAAAAAAAATATAATAATTAAAATATCTTAAAATTGTTCGTCTTTTCTATACCAATTTTATGGCTACTTTTGACTAATAAAATATTAGTATCGACTCTCGAAAGGGATTCTTATAGTTATTTTTATGCAATATATTTCTTAGATATAAGAGAATAATAAAAGTTATATTTTCAAATTATGTTATTAATGTCTCATAATTTGCATGTTAACTTTATTTTTTCAAATCTCGGCATCAATTACTCTAATTTTTCAACCTATGTTACAACAATTTTTTGTTGATTTTTTTTAAGAAAACAAAAAAAGATGAAGATTAAAGGGCCGACCCGACCTGACTCGACCCAGACCCGATAAAGACCCGACCCATTTACGACCTACCACCACAGACACATTAATGACCCGACCTAGCACAGACTCGTCCCAGACATTAATGACCCAATTGTCTTGCCTCTTGCCTTGCCCTCATGCATTTTCGACCCACATAAAAAACTCATCTCCAATCGAAGGGCAATCAACATCCATAAATTATACAACTTTCCCCACTCAAACTTATGAAATAATAATAATTTTTTAATAATTACACAATTATAAAAATTAAGACATTCTTAATAATAACATGAGGTGTCGTGCCAGTATTCGAAACAAATATGCCAATGGCCAACTAAGAAAAGATTTGGTCGAACACTTATGGTGACTAACGGATTGTAGGATTAAGATTGTATTTGTTTATATAAGTTGTATTGTGATCATGTTATTAAATCTAAAATAAAATAAGAAAAATACAATGCTTTTAAAAATTAAAAAAAAAAAACTAATATTTATAATTAAACTAATTCAAAAAAAGTTAAAAAAAAAAAAAAAAAACCAATGGCATATCAATTAACAATTGTGGAGGGTTGGAGTCCTGCTGGGGCCTGTTGCGTAGCAGTCAACCAGACGGTCATTCAATGACGGCCCAGTTGCCCTCCTGCCTGCCCAAGCCCCAACCCCCCAACCCAAATTGACAGCCCTCTTGCCCTTTGTCATCTCTAACTGAGCATTGCCGGCAACCCCTCCACATGTCCGGCTGCCGACTCGGTTGGAGATTATCTTATAGGATATGTATTTATGATATGTCTACCCCCCTTTTACCTGCATCATACTATATTAACATTAATGCATCATGTATTGATTAAGATGCGTTGGACAGTGACTGTAGCGACATTAATATATATTTAACCTATCAAATTAACTTTTTGATACACATTCTATTGAAACTCTTTTTATGTTTGTTATGTAAGATCTATTGATCTAATTTATGTAAAAATAATTATTTTATATTATTGGTGTCATATGATAATAATTACTCCATTCGTTTTTTCTTTATTTATCGTTTTTGAATTTCAATGTAGAATTAAAATTTTTATACCAGATTTACCTTTCTTACTAATGCTATGATTATTTGATTAAAATGTGTTTGTGATTTTTACTTAAAAAAATGGTTATTTATTATAATTTTTAATACGTGTTCAATCCTCCAAAGTCAAAGTCAATAAATAAAACGGAGAAAAAATATGCTAATTGATAGTACAAGTGCTTTTGTTTTATTATGTGTTAGTATTTTGGAATATATATATATATATATATATATATATATATATATATATATATATATATATATATATATATAATATGCTAATTGATAGTACAAGTGCTTTTGTTTTATTATGTGTTAGTATTTTGGAATACATATATATATATATATATGTGTGTGTGTGTGTGTGTGTTATGATATTGTTGTTTTGTATTAATTAATAAAATTTAGAATTTGATGTAGTATTAAGTTATTACAAAGAATACTCAAATTACATAGACGTCTCTTTTTTTTTAACAGACTGAACTGTTTGATAATCGAACTGAATAATTCGATTTGATGTACTGTACAAATTTTGAAATTATCGCGTCATACTAGATATAAAAAATTGGTACGATTCAGTTACATTGACAACGACATCAAACCCCTAATATTATAATTATGCACAATCCGTTAAATCATATATCCTAATATTATGGTTGTGCATAATCCAATAAACCATATGTTGAACTGAAATTTCAGTTTGATATATGAAGGGAGCGTCGCTATTAAACCATTATAAATTTTGATTTTGATATTAAGTGTAGATTTTCCCTACATGATTCAACCGATATATCCAATTTTTTTTTTTTTAATCCCAATTCGTACAATGTAAAGACACGTTCCAAATACCCAATCCTTCACTTTTCTCACTTCTACTACGGTGCCCTAAAGCAAACCCAAATCTTCTTCTTCAATTCAAAATCCCACCGCGCCGCGGCACCACCTACCCCATCGCGCCTCCACCATCTCTCTCTCGGCCCAGATTTTTAATTTACAGAGGTATAGTCCAAATTCTAAATGCTCAATTTATTCTATTTCTAATTGCATTTAAAACCCAAAACTTAAATGATGCTAAAGTAATTTTTGGAGAGGGGACTGAGGCTAGGGGGTCTCTGATGTATTCTTTATAATTTATATTCAAGTTCATTGGATGGTTAGTGGTTAGAGTGGTAGGAAGCATATTATTATTTACCTATGTATTCAAGACAAATTATTTTTGATTCATTAATTATTCTGTTTTTTGTGCTGAATTAATCTAACCTTACTGAATCGGTTATTTACTGAACCAAACCAAAAATTTTCGGTTTAGCAAACGGTACGAGATTTCTAAATACCGAACCAGCTGGTATAACGAAATTTGGTAAGGTTAGGTTATACAGTTTGCACAGCCCTACCTAAGATAGTAGTGTGAGCAGAAATATTTAACTTTCATATTCTACCTATTTACTGATTCTGACAAGTAAAAAATTATATTTGTTAACTTATATTTGTTATATAACTGTATTTAAGCTCCGTGTAGCTAATTGATATTTTAACAACTATTATTTCTTATTATTGATGTTAAATGATAAAGAATCTATGCTAATTATTAGCACAGTTTTTTCTATTTTACTGTATGTACTTTGGTAAAACTTTTTATGATACTGTGAAATTGCAATAATACATTGAACTTAGGATTTGAAGGTGTCATAGTTATATGGAGAATTAACTGGAGAATGTATGTGTTGGCTTAAAAATTAGAGTTCATATGTAACTTGAATCAATGATTTTGGGTGAAGCTACATCTTTTAATATTAATTTCCAGGAAATTTAAATAAAAGACCAAAAACTGTACAGCTTTTTGGTTTTTTGGAACAATCGAATCAATTTTTTAGGTTTGGCATACAGCACAGTTTCTGAAATTAACGAACCGGTTATACCGAAATCGGTACGAATCGGTTTGGTTTTACCGAATGCACACCCCTAAGATTGAAGAGTCCTAACATAGTTGTGAGAGCATAAAGCTTTTAGGTTATATCTATTAACATACATCACTTATATAATTATATTTAGCTGAAAGAAGGGTTTTGGAATTACATCAACATAATACTATTGAATTTAAGAAAAATTAAGTTGATTTGTCATTTTATCTATCAATATATTAGAGAAATAACATGTAAATACTTAATAAATACTTTTAAAATTTTAAAAGTAAGAAAATAAATTTTACTAATGCATACTTTTTTTGTTTGTAAAATAGGACCCCGATTTTAAGTTTTTCCATAGGAACCGTGCTTGGCAATAATGGAGCCTTCAAACAGTTCAGACCCAGCAAAAAAACTATTGAGGTAATTCCGGTTTGATAAGACCTCTCATTTTCTCTTCTTCCTTTTTACTAGTGCTAAATGCTATTTTTCTGTGAATGTTTTATGTAAAAACTAAAACTTTTTTTTCATCACAATTAATATTTGTGTGTAATTAAGAGCCTGCGTTTGAAATAGATTGTTTAACTGAGTGTAATTCCTCTTTGTTTGCATATAATTGTGTGCTTAACAATGAAAATTTATTGTGCGCATAAGGTGCTTGATAAATTGCCAGCTGCATTGTTTGTGTGTTATTGTTGAATTAGTTACTCACACTATGCTTCACAATTTTCAGGTGGTAACTCTTTATCATGATCACACGAAGCTACTTCAGCAGTAGATTATGCGTAAGAATTTTATCTGTAAGTAGAATGTATAGTTCAGGAGAACTGGTGCAAGATTCATCTGTTATAGCAAAAAAGGTCTGTAAAATCATGATGTCCTGCCCCAAACTAGGCCTTGATACTGTGCTTGACCAGAGTGGCATTCGAGTTTCGGAAGAAGTAGTTGAAATGGTACTTGAAAAATTCGAAAATGCTGGAATGTTGGCTCACCGCTTCTTTGAATGGGCTGGCAAGCAACGGCATTACGAACATAGTGTTAGAGCTTACCATGTTATGATTGAGTCTTTGGCTAAAATAAGGCAATATGATATAATGTGGGATCTAGTGAATAGCATGAAAAGCAAGGGTATGTTGAATATTGAGACATTTTGCATTATTATGAGGAAGTATGCTAGGGCAAATAAAGTGGAGGAGGCGGTGTATACATTTAACATGATGAAGAAATATGACGTGCCTCCAAATCTTGCTGCGTTTAACGGGTTGTTGAGTGCTTTGTGCAAGTCCAAAAATATTAGTAAAGCTCAGGAGATTTTTGATGCCATGAAAGATCAGTTTCTTCCTGATTCAAAAACTTATAGCATCTTGCTTCAAGGATGGGGAAAGGCTCCAAATTTGCCGAAAGCTAGGGAAGTTTTTAGGGAAATGGTTAGTTCAGGTTGCAATCCTGATGTAGTGACTTATGGAATCATGGTTGACATTTTGTGCAAGGCAGGAAGGATTGATGAAGCGCTTGAAGTTATTAGTGAGATGGAGTTCAGTGGTTGCCAGCCCACATCTTTTATTTATAGTGTATTGATCCATATATACGGCATTGAAAATAGAATTGAGGATGCAATTGATACATTTCTTCAAATGGAGAGAAATGGAGTTAAGCCTGATGTGGCTGCATATAATGCATTAATTAGCGCATTCTGTAAAGTAAATAAATATCAAAATGCTTATAAAGTTGTGGATGATATGGATAAAAAGGGTGTGAGTCCTAATTCAAGAACTTGTAATATCCTCCTCAGTTGTTTGATTGGTCGTGGGGAGACGGACGAGGCTTTTAAGGTGTTCCGTAAGATGAGCAAAGTGTGTGAGCCTGATGCAGATACGTATACCATGATGATAAGGATGTTTTTCGGAAGAGATGAACCTGAGTTGGCTCTCAAGTTATGGAAGTTTATGGAAAAGAAGCAGTTTGCTCCAAGCATGCACACATTCTCTGCGCTTGTCGATGGATTATGTGACAAGGGTGATGTGTCCAGGGCTTGTGTTTTAATGGAAAATATGATAGAAAGAGGAATTCGCCCGGGAAGGCATACCTTTGGAAAGCTAAGACATTTACTTTTGAAAGAAGGAAGAGAAGATGTACTAGTATTTTTACAGGAAAAGATGAACCTTCTGGTCAAGGATTGATTGAAAAGGAAATTTCACATTTCTTTGTTTGATTTGCCTTTTATAATAACTTAAAAGAATGAAGGAATACGAGGTTTTTTTCTGAAAAATAAAATTCTTAACACAATACATAAATTTGAGAGAGCATAAAAACTTCTAATCTGAGGAGGTTAACAACATTTGCGTCTCTCTACAATGCTGGTAAGAGGAGGCTGATTGAGACCATCAAATTTATCAAAGAAAATATAAAATGGTCGAGAAAAGTTAACCTTGAATGAAACATCAAATTGGTCACATGGAGCAGTCTCGCATTTTGGGTATTGCAACAACTTCGCTATTATTGTTGTCCAAGAAAATTTTCAAGTGCAGCCTCTAATAGACTGTACTTTGATAATTGATAAAGACTTTTTAATTTTACCTTTGTCCATTTAATGTCACACTAAAATTCAGTTATAACCTCTCTTTTTTATTAAGTAAAAAGAAAAATCAAGCTCATTACATATAAGATCAAATTCTAGAACCTGAATTGTTTTGAGGCCCATGTAATATAATAATCTCTATCTCTATCTCTATCTATCTACTGTTATAAAAGTAGTAATATTTCTTAATTTTTTGTGAAGACTAAAATATCCCTATTTAAATTGTAAAGTAATATTTAATTAAATAATAAATATATAAGAGAATAAAAGTAATTGAAGAGGTATATTTAGATATGAAGTCTTATTATATTTATCTCCTACATAAACTGCTAAAATTTATAAATTCTCTTTTACATGAATTTTTGCAATTTTAATCTTAAGAAAACACTATATTTTAAATAGCCCCTAAAATCTATATAAAAATTATTACATTTTAGCATCAGAATCTATTAAAGTAAGAAAATATTAGTTTAAAAATTTGGTACAACATAGGTCATAAACACTCTAAATATAAATATTTAAAATGAAATTATCTTAAATAAAAAAAATTAAAATTGAATTGCCATTTTACTATGAAAGAATAAAAATTACTTATAACTCAACTAATTATGTAATTTTACTTTGGCTAGAATATAAATATGAAGAATATTAAATAATTTCATGACATGCATAACCTCTCTATTATTCTTTTGGTGAAAAAAATGTGAGAAATTCATGGAAAATGGTGAAATTGATAAATATAATCATTTACATGTGAAATCAATGAAAATTCGGGTGAAATTAGTGAACATTGGCGAAGTTGGTGAAAATTTAGTTGAAAATGATAAAAAAATAAAAATAAAATACCCCTGAAATCGATGAAAATTCGTGAAAAAAAGATGAAATCGGTGAAACGACAACAATAGTGAAAAGTAGGTGATATCGGTATAATAAAAAAAATAAAAAAAAAAGTCAGCGAAAACGTGTCAAATCATTGAAAATTAAGGTGATATTGATGAAAAGAACATGTGAAATCAGTGAAAAATAATATGTGAAAATGGGTAATATGATAACAATGTTTGAATCAATAAAAAAAAAAGCTTAAGAGACAAAATAAGGTGAAACCGGTAGAAAATTAGTTTAAAACGGATAAAACAAGAGGACAAAATTGTAAAAAACAATGAAAATAAATTATAATTGATAAAAAAAAAATGGGCAAACCGCCATCGGTGAAAAATGAATTAAACTAATAAATTAAATAGGTGAAAACGGGTTAATTTACTTTATTTTATGACATAATAAAATTAATTATAATCTAACTTACAAAAGATACTAATGAAATTAATTAGACACATACAACGTACGTGCACTTTCCTAGTCTCTATAACCCCATATGATTTGGAGCTGCAATAAATACTAAAACATAACTTCGATCACCTGCATTTGGAGAGCAGCACCCATTACTCGAAAAAGTATTCATGAAAAACTACTACTAAGTTTGTTTTTAGACACAGTTCTAGGGCAAGGGTTCTGAGGGTCCAGGATTAGTCGAGTGTAAGCTTGTACACCTGGGTTATCAAAAAAAAAAAAAAAAAATGATCAATAAGATGCAATTTAAAACCTATATTGTCATGCCACTTCAATTCTATCATAGTCAATCTAATTTGAATGAGATTGTTGTTACAAAGGTCAACTGTGTGTCTGTATTTTATCCACATAAATGTTCGCCTCAAACAATCAATCATCGGAAAATATATTGATACAAAAGCAGAATAAGATGTTAAACCATTGAAATAAGCCATTGATCAGAAATTCTTTTTAAACAACCTCAATTGGCAGGTATCAAAATGCAAAATACATAAAGATGCATTAATATTCAAATCTAGTTATTAACAATAACAAAATCACATAAATTCATTGCTCAGTGAAAATCAATGTTTTTAAAACCGGACCGGAGAGCGAACCAGTAAGCTTACTGGTTTTACGGTTTTACTGATCGAACTAGACGAATCATTGATCGAACCGCTAAAACCAGCAAATTAATAGGACCGGACAAGCTTCCGGTTCGCGATCGAACCGGTCGGACCGGTCCTGTTTTAATAACATTGAAAACCAAAGAACAAAACAAACTTATAAAGCAACAGTATAAAAGTAAACACCAGTGAAAAAGGACACTCTTTATTAGGGCTCTGAACCACCTCTTCATCAATAATTCCAAAATAACTGATATGACAAGGCATACGTTCACACACCAAAAATCAGACCAAATTTTTATCCCTTTGAATTCAATAATAATAATAATAATAATATATACTTTATATATTTGTGAATATATCATGCATAAATCAAATATATAAATAGCAAGCAATATTCACTTTCGATATTTTACTACACCAGTGATAAGGCAATAAAATCATTCCTATCTTCCCATATCATTGACCATTATTAAATTAGCCGTAATCTATTTCAGAACTTGAATTTGCAACCACCTAGCTATAACCATGCACAAAAATATAAAATAAAATTAAGGAACTTCATTTATTACTATACATCTATGCAAGAAAATTAACGAGTGATAGGTGACATAAAAATTCTAAACCATCAAAAAGTGAGATTTTATTCCAATAAAAAAAAAATTAAAATAAATCTCTAAAACTTAAACTGGCATGGCTTTGTTAATAACAATTAGTGCGACACTGCATAAAATAAAACAGTGCCAACACAAACAAAGCCAAGTATCAACACAAGTAGCTAGTCTAACTAAAAACAAAAAACTTGAAATCCTCCTAAAACATATAATCTTCAAATCTTTCCGCAAAGCTTGGCCAGTTCCATGACAACTTCATCAGTTTCCTTATCTCTGCTCTCCCTAAGTTTGTCCTTGATATCCGCAGCGGTTTTCCGAACCAATTCTCCAGCATCTTCAATCACAACTCGTTTGATAACATCACTAAGAGTTCCTCTACGAAGCTTTGCATTACCATCTCTCAAGACCTCCACACCAACACCGATTTCCTCCACAAGCCTAGCGTTGATCGGCTGATCCAGATGCATCGGCACCGCAATAATCGGAACCCCAAAGTTCATACTTTCCAAAATAGAATTCCAACCACAATGTGACACAAACCCTCCTATGCTAACATGTCCTAAAATTTTTGCTTGAGGAGCCCAACCCTCCACAACTTTACCTCTATTTCCAACCCTTTCAAGGAACCCTAAAGGTAGTGTTTTCGCTACATTGGAACCATTTTCATCTTTTGGAAACCTAATCACCCAAATGAAATTAACATTACTAAGCTCTAAACCATATGCAATTTCATCTATGTCTTGCTTGGTAAGAAAATACTCACTACCAAACGAAACAAACACAGTCGATCTCCTCTCTTTTTTGTCTAGCCATGATATAATATCGTACCCTTGATCATTCGGGTCGGGTTGTTGAACCAATGGGCCCACAGCGACAAACTTTTTTCCTACCAAACTAGTGACATAATCAATGTACTTACCCTCAATGTCCCTAGACCCTTTAATCAAAACAATGCTGCAAGACCTATTGACCCCTAGAGACGCCCTCTCCTTTTCTTTCGGATTCGAAGCACAATCCAACAACCTCTTCTTGTTGCTAGACTCATAATCACGAAAATAAATCTTCGAAAAGGGAAATTCAATACTAGGCTTTTTGAAATAGTGGAACATGAAAGAAGTCATAGTGGAGCTACTTGTAATGAACTCGACCGCGGGTATGTTTTGGTCCTTGGCGGCTAGCGGGGCCCACGGCTGGAGAAAATCGTAGATAAGTAAGTCGGGCTTGATTTTGGCGAGTATATCGGCGAAGTTAGGGGCCGATAAATCGAAAGCTTCTTTGAGGACGGGCATGAGGTGATGTGGTAGGCCATTAGTGGTGTGGAAATCAATGGGGAGGTTGGGTAAAACCGGCAAAAACAAAGGGACGAGAGTGATAAATTGAGAGAGTTTCTCATTGATTTTTTTCTCAATGCAAGCTAGTGTGGCCGGGGTGGAACATAAGTATATAACGAAATTACGAGTGCATAGTTTTTTGGCTAACTCCAGGTAAGGTGTTATGTGGCCATAACCTAACCACGGGAACATTAGAACACGAATGGTTTTGTTGTTGTTGTTAGTATTCATCATGCAAAATTAAAACAAAACACTAACTAACTTTTTCGATCGTAATTTAATGGTTGTGGTTAAAGAATAAGAACAAGAACAAGAACAAGAAGAAGAGGGCTGGGGCGTAATATTTATGGTGAACAATGAGTACTGGTGCATGGTTTGAAATTTCCATAATTATAATGAAAGAATTAATGGTAATAAATCCCTTTTTTTTATTCGTATTCCCATAAGAGAGAGATAACGGAAAAATTAAAGGAAAGATTTGCTTGTGGGGGATGAAAATCTAAAAATAAGGAGGCAAGTTTGGAATTATGGGAATGTGTATTATTATTATGTGTTCATAAAATGTAAGATTCTGAATGTTAATTTTAAGGATCGGATGTTTTACGTTAACTAATTTAGTAAGATTTCGAATCTTTGATTTGTTAAAACGGTTATTGGTTATTCGTTGGATTATCATGAATTAACCTTTTTTGTTTTTGGTAAGTTTTACGAAACTAACATTTTATTTGTATGGACTTCATAAAATGTTAATTACCACTTAATTTTTTTTATCACCTTTTTTCAATCACTATGGTTATGGTTGTTGAATTATCTTGATATTTAATCGTGAAATGAGAACATTAATTGATAAGTAATTATATTAGGGCTATCAATGGGTGGATTCTGGTTGGATCAGGTTCATTCAGATCCGGATTCATTTATATCGAATCCTATCGAATTAGGATTTTGCTCAGATCTACATTTTTTTAATCCAATGAATCTCGGACGAATTTGACCGAATATCATATCTTTTTCGGATCTAATAAAATTTTCATTTAAAAATTTACATTAATATTTTTCCGAAACCAAGTTTATTTATTAAGTTTACTATTTTATTTAGTTTTAGCCCATATGTTCAAACTTTCTTTACAACTATTCATATTTTTAGATGAAAATATTCATTTAAATAAATTTATAAACGATTTATAAATTACTATCTTTTTAAATTGACAGTGAAATATTATTAATGATATTTCTTATGTATATATATATCATTTTTTTATTTATTGACGGATACGGATATTTAACGAATCTATATTGACCTAAATTCATATTCGCTACATGTTTTTCGGATTACAGATCTTTATAACCGGATCAGGTTCATCGAATTTCTAATCAGACAATATTTATCTTAATAAATCAAACCGAATTCTAATCGAGTCCAAATTGAAATCCACCCATTGACGGCCCTAGATTAAATATGCAGCAAAATAGAAAAAGTCAAATTAACGATGGCACAAGGCCCAAACATGCACCAACCAAACAATAGTCTAACTAAATTATGATATAATGGCCCAATACAGTACATAAATAAACATATCTAATCTAGACATGGCAAGATGGGTCTGGACCCGCGGGCCAGTCCTTGACCCGTCTAGACCAAACTCATTAATTTTTATATATATTGGGTTGAGTTGGTCTTGAATTAACTTTTTAATTAATGGGTCTTTAGTGGTCAATTAATGGGTATTAAAAAAGTAAAAGAAAAATAATTATTGGGCCCAATTTAAAAGCAATTTTGCTACTATCTTAAATTCTAAAAAGAAATTCTTATTATGTCTTGTTTGCTATCATAAAATTTAAGGCCTATAACCGACTTTTCTTATTTTGTAAAAACTAACCCATTATTCTGAAGAAAAAAAAAATAATTAAAATATCTTAAAATCGTTCGTCTTTTCTATACCAATTTTATGGCCATTTTTTACTAATAAAATATTAGTATCGACTCCCGAAAGGGATTCTTATAATTATTTTTATGCAATATATTTCTTAGATATAAGAGAATAATAAAAGTTATATTTTCAAATCATGAAATTAATGTCTCATAATTTGCATGTTAACTTTATTTTTCATATTTCGGCATCAATTACTCTCATTTTTCAACAATTTTTTGTGGATTTTTTTAAGAAAACAAAAAAAGATGAAAATTAAAAGGCCGACCCGACCCAGACCCATCCCATTTATAACCTACCACCACATACACATTAATGACCCGACCCAGACATTAATGACACGTTAATGACTTTTTAACTGGAAAGGAGCATGGGTTTAAACTCCAGATAGAGTAAAAGAACATCAGTGCTACAAAGGTTAAGCATATAGTGAAGCAATATAGACTAATGCAAAGAGGTGCTAAACAATGGAAATGATTTAACCATAGATAACTGCACATTTATCATATGATTTGAGTCACAAAACACATTCTTATATGCTAAATCTTTTCAAATTTAGTGTTTATTGAATTTCTTATTTTCCTTTACCAAATGTATTGGATATGGAATCGAGTTTCTCATCAATAGGTAACTAAATAAAGCTACTCGATATCTAATTCGAGTTAAACCTTTTTGTGCTAAATACATAAACATATTAAATACAAATTAAAAAATATTTATCATCAGAAAGATCATTATAATTTATTTGAACTTGAATATAAAATTACAGTAAGAAAGTTTTATTATAATTATAAACTCTCTTTTGCATGTATAAATTTTATATTATCATTTTCAAGCAAAAAAAAAACATAACTTTTATAGTCTCAACTATTTCTTTTTATAAAAAAAAAAAAACAAAAAAAAAAACTATTTCTACTATGTAAAGCTCATTTTACCGTGTATAAATAGAATCATTAAAAATATTGCCAAACAAATGGGTCAAACTCATTGTTTAACAATTACAATCATATAAAATATGAACTACACAAATTAGTGAATGCAATAGTTAAAAAAAAAAAAAAACTGAATTCACTTTTTTTTAGAATTAATACCTGAAATAGCTAGGTAGAAAATAATAAGCCTTGTGTTTATAGAAAATTACAAGAAACAAATACCATGTAAATGTCATGAACTTTAGTATATAATAAAAAACTCATCTCCAATCGAAGGGCAATCAACATCCATAAATTCAATTCACAACTTTCCCCACTCAAACTTATCATAATAATAATAATAATAATAATTTTTTAATAATTACACAATTATGAAAATTAAGACATTCTTAATAATAACATGAGGTGTCGTACCAGTATTCGAAACAAATATGACAACGGTCAACTAAGAAAAGATTTAATCGAACATTTATGGGCGACTTACGGATTGTAAAATTAAGATTGTATTTGTTTATATAAGTTGTATTGTGATCATGTTATTAATTCTAAAATTAAATAAGAAAAATACAATGCTTTTAAAAATAAATAAACTAATATTTGTAACTAAACTAATTCAACGAAAAAGTTAAAAAAAAAAAAAAAAAAGAACCAATGGCATATCAATTAACAATTGTGGAGGGTTGGAGTCCTGCTTGGGGCGTGTTGCCTAGCAGGCATTGCCTTCCTGCCTGCCCAAGCCCCCAGCCCGCCTAGCCCAAATTGCCCGCCCTCTTGTCCTTTGTCATCTCCAACCGAACATTGCCGGCAACCCCCCACATGTCCGGTTGCCGGCTCGGTTGGAGATTACCTAATAGTCTATATATTTATGCTATGTCTACACCATTTTTTACCTGCATCATACTATATTAACATTAATGCGTCATATATAGATTAAAATGCGTTGGACAATGACTGTAGCGCGACATTAAAATAGATTTAACCTATCAAATTAACTTTTCGATACACATTCTATTGAAATTCTTCTTATGTTTGTTATGTAAGATCTGTTGATCTAATTTATGAAAAAATGATTATTTTATATTATTGGTGTCATATGACTCCATTCGTTTTTTTTTTTTTATTTATCGTTTTAGAATTTCAATGTAGAATTAAAAATTTTATACCAAATTTACCTTTCTTATTAATGCTATGATTATTTGATTAAAATAGTTTTTTGTGATTTTTACTTAAAAAAATGGTTATTTATTATAATTTTTAATCCGTGTTCAATCCTCCAAAGTCAATAAATAAAACGGAGGAAGAATATGCTAATTGATAGTACAAGTGTTTTTGTTTTCGTTACTGAACCATTATAAATTTCGATTTTCGATATTAAGTGTAGATTTATTTTACATAACTCAACCGATATACCAATTCTTTTTTTTTAATCCCTAATCCCAATTCGTACAAGGTAAAGATACGTTCCAAATATCCAATCCTTCACTTCACTTTCTCACTTCTTCTACGGTGCCCTAAAGCAAACACAAATCTTCTTCTTCTTTCAATTCAAAATCCCACCGCGCCGCGGCACCACCTACCCCATCGCGCCTCCACCATCTCTCTCTCGGCCCAGGTTTTTTATTTACAGAGGTACAGTCCAAATTCTAAATGCCCAATTTATTCTTTTTCTAATTGCATTTAAAACCCCTAACTTGAATGATGCTAAAGTAATTTTTGGAGAGGGGACTGAGGCTAGGGGGTCTCTGATGTATTCTTTATAATTGTAGGAAGCATATTATTATTTACGTATGTATTCAAGACAAATTATTTTTGATTCAGTAAATTTTCGATTTTTTTTGTACATAATCAAATTGAGCCTTACTGAATCGGTAATTTACTGAACCGAACCGAAATTTTCGGTTTAGCAAAAGGTACTAGATTTCTAAATACCGAACCAGCCTGTATAACGAAATTTTGTAAGGTTAGGTTTTACAGTTTGCACAGCCCTACCTAAGATAGTAGTGTGAGCAGAAATATTTAACTTTCATATTCTACCTATTTACTGATTCTGACAAGTAAAAAATTATATTTGTTAACTAACATTTGTTATATAACTATATTCTCGATACTTGAATTTTCAACATATATATATATATATATATATATATATATATATATATTGCTTTTGTTAAGAACAAGTTTAATAATGAAATGTCATAAAAATATATAACAGTTGAATCTGTAAAGTATCATCTAATTTGTAAAAGTGGGCCCCAATTTTAAATATTGCCTAGGGCCCCGTAATGTGTCCAGCCGGCCCTGTATTTAAGCTCCGTGTAGCTAATTGATGTTTTAACAACGATTATTTCTTATTATTGATGTCAAATGATAAAGAATCTATGCTAATTATTAACACAATTTTTTCTATTTTACTGTATGTACTTTGGTAAAACTTTTTATGATACTGTGAAATTGCAATAATACATTGAACTTAGGATTTGAAGGTGTCATAGTTATATGGAGAATTAACTGGAGAGTAGATGTGTTGGCTTATAAATTAGAGTTTATATGTAACTTGAATCAATCATTTTGGGTGAAGCTACATCTTTTAATATTAATTTCCAGGAAACTTACATAAAAGACCAAAAACTGTACAGCTTTTTGGTTTTTTGGAACGTAATCGAATCAATTTTTTCGGTTTGGCATACAGCACAGTTTCTGAAATTAACGAACCGGTTATACCGAAATCGGTACGAATCGGTTTGGTTTTACTGAACGCACACCCCTAAGATTGAAGAGTCCTAACATAGTTGTGAAAGCATAAAGCTTTTAGGTTATATCTATTAACATACATCACTTATATAATTATATTTAGCTGAAAGAAGGGTTTTGGAATTACATCAACATAATACTATTGAATTTAAGAAAAATTAAGTTGATTTGTCATTTTATCTATCTTCAACATATATATTAGAGAAATAACATGTAAATACTTAATGAATACTTTTACAATTTTAAAAGTAAGAAAATAAATTTTACTAATGCATACTTTTTTTGTTTGTAAAATAGGACCCCGATTTTAAGTTTTTCATAGGACCCGTGCTTGGCAATAATGGAGCCTTCAAACAGTTCAGACGCAGCAAAAAAACTATTGAGGTAATTCCGGTTTGATAAGATCTCTCCTTTTCTCTTCTTCCTTTTTACTAGCGCTAAATGCTATTTTTTTGTGAATGTTTTATGTAAAAACTAAAACTTTTTTTTTTCCTCGTGCTTTTTAATTGGATAGTTTGGAGTATGATGGTGGAGATATTATAATGTTGCCGGGAAAGAAGAAGAAAGGGAAAAATCAGGTATGTGCACTGACGTTGTTGGTGTTTTGCTTTGATTGTTATGTCCATCTTTTTTTTTTTTTGATTGCGAACTTGTTTAATTAGGCATCGAAGAAACTTATTACAAAGAAAAAACCCACTTTAAGCAAATCCCAGAAAAGAAAGTTAAAGAAGATTGAGGTATGTTCATATGTATAACAGTATAAGGGTAAACTTTTACCTTATGTTGCTGCATTTTTGTTCCCCAGTTTAAGATTTTGGGTGTTGAATGATTTGCATTTTCATGTGTAGGAGGAGAAGGAAAAGGAATTACTTCTATCAAAAAGCATTGAGACATTGGAGTATGAACATTACCTTGTGGTGTTTATGTGTTTTGAATATGTTAAGTGGAATAGCGAATATTAAATTTTGATTTGGGACCTTTCATTATGCATCTTTCAGGAAGTACAAGATTCGAGAGGATGTGTTTTCGCTTATGTATTCTTCAAGGAACTTGGGCCAGGTTTGTATTGATATGCCTATGTGTGTGCTATTTGATTTAGCCAAAATTTCCTTATTTTATGAGTTGGCCTTATTTATGACAGGTGGAAACTGTTCGTGAAAAACGTAGAAGGGAAGTTGAATTTTCTAAGGCGGGTTTAGAATTGCCAGATAGTGATAGGCCTTTCAAGAAGAGAGCAAGTGATAATGCATCTCAGAGTTCTGAAGTTTATAAGGACGACATCCTGCCGCAAATGATAGATGACGACGACTATCTGCAATCATCCTTAGCAGCTGAAGAGGTGAGTCTGAATGAGAGATCTGTCCCTGTAGGTGAAAACATGGTTTGCGGTAGTGGACACCTTATTTCTGATGGAGTCCGTGCACATTCAGTCAACGAGGTGGCTAATGAGACTATTCAACCATTTCTAGAACATTCGGAGAAGTCTACTGATTCGTGTTCCTACGATGACGAAAACATTAAGTCTACGGTATCTAATCATTTTTGTTTCTACAATGTTTTCAATTTGTTTTCATTAAAACTTCTAAAGTTTGCATGCTTACTTATCGCTTCTTATCACCTGAATGTTGGGACAGGATGCTTCTGTTGGAGACCCAAAAAGCAATAGTAATATCGAAAACAATCAGGGAGACTGTTCTTTGGTAAGAGATCTTACTGCTCCAACTGTGGTGCACGTCTCAAGACCTAAGGAGGTGGAAAAGCAAAGGAAGGATCTTCCAATAGTCATGATGGAACAAGAAATAATGGAAGCTATTAACGAGAACATCAGTGTTATTATATGTGGTGAAACCGGATGTGGTAAGACCACCCAAGTTCCACAGGTTTGTTATTCTTCATATTATTATTTAAAAATCTTTCCTATTATCTTGTAACATTTTATATCTTGCTATGATTGGAAAATTTCAGTTCCTTTATGAGGCTGGATTTGGCTCAAACAATATAAATACTCGAGGTGGCATTATTGGAGTCACCCAACCTCGCCGAGTTGCTGTACTTGCAACTGCCAAGCGTGTGGCATTTGAGCTTGGTCTTCGTTTGGGTAAGGAAGTTGGTTTTCAAGTTAGGCATGACAGAAGGGTTGGAGAGAATTGCTCAATCAAGTTTATGACTGATGGGATCTTGCTCCGAGAAGTGCAGGTTTCTCTTTGCTCTAATTTGTTCAACTTATTCTTTCTCTTTTTGGGACAGGTTTCCTACATTGTGAATATTCGACCCCCTATGCCTCCCCCTTATTGTTTCTTTGTCAGTGATTGCTTCTTAGACTAATTTTAGATTACCTTTGTATTGTAGAGTGATTTTTTGTTGAAGCGCTACTCCGTTATAATTTTGGATGAAGCTCATGAGAGGAGTCTGAATACAGATATACTGATCGGAATGCTTTCTCGAGTTATCCAAGAGCGACGAGTAATACCACTGAACTATTGATGGGTTTTTTTGTTCTTGTTTGTCAGTTTAAAAACTAATAGAATGACTTACTATGCTTAAAAAGATGAATGGTGAAAGTTGTAATTAGTTGAACGGCATCTCTTTAATTTTCCATTTTACATCAAAAACTTTGTGTTAACTTTCTCTCTGAACTTACATATGCGCTTTTTGTCAGAGAGAATATGAGGAGCAGCAGAAGAGGATTCATTCAGGGGAAACTATTGAACCTGACAAAAGGATGTATCCATTGAAAATTGTGCTTATGAGTGCTACTCTCCGTGTAGAAGATTTTGTGTCTGGCAAAAGGATTTTCCGTAATCCTCCCCCTGTAATCGAAGTTCCAACTCGACAATATCCTGTTACTGTACACTTCTCTAAGAGGACAGAGATCATAGATTATGTTGGTCAAGCTTTTAAGAAGGTTCTGTCGATTCACAAGAAATTGCCACCAGGCGGTATTCTTGTTTTTGTTACAGGACAAAGGGAGGTAGAGTACCTTTGTCAGCGATTGCGTAGATCTTCTCGACAAATAGTTGAAGATGCAGTGAAAATAAATGAACCAGTTCCTATCTCTGAAGAGAAATCTGAAGAAGAAAATGACATGAAAGAGATTGCCGAGGCCTTTGAATTTCAAAGGAACTCTGGCCATGATATTACTGAACGTTTTAATTCTTACATGGAAGAGGAGCATGGGGTTTTATCAGAAGATGAATCTGATGTGTTGTATGATTCAGAAGAAGAGAGTGATCTGGAGTTTGACAATGATGATGGAAATGAGTCAAAATTGGGAGCAGTGGGAAGTCTTGCTTCATTGAAGGCAGCTTTTGAAGCTATATCAGGGAAAACCGGTCTAGATCCTGATATGAAGGCCCAAGATGTTACTCAAACACCAGAACAAGGCCCAAATCAGTCTGGTTCCGTAACTAAGCAGAGCATGGAAAAAGAGAAGGGTTTTGTTGTGGGTCCAATGCGAGTTATGCCCCTTTATGCCATGCTTCCTGCATCAGCCCAGCTTCGTGTATTTGAAGACATCAAGGATAATGAACGACTGGTTGTGGTTGCCACTAATGTAGCTGAAACTTCTTTGACCATTCCCGGAATAAAGTATGTTGTTGATACCGGAAGAGAAAAGGTGAAGAATTACAACTCTTCCAGTGGCATGGAAACTTATGAGATACAATGGATAAGTAAAGCTTCTGCATCTCAGCGTACGGGAAGAGCTGGAAGGACTGGGCCAGGACATTGTTATCGCCTATATTCTTCTGCGGTATTTACTAACATATTTCCTGACTTCTCCTGCGCTGAAATATCAAAAGTTCCAGTTGATGGTGTTGTCCTCCTCATGAAGTCCATGCATATTGGCAAGGTAAGTTTCTTTTGTAATTGTATCTACAACATTTGAATGGTTTTTGGTACAATTTTTAATAGTTAATCAATTTTTTGATGGGATTACTACCTGCTCGCCCCCTCCACTTAGGTTAGATGAAATTACATCACCTCGTGAGGTTTCAATGGTTATCCAAAACCTTCACTATCAATGCCACCCCGGCTCACTATGGGGGCAGAGGAGGATAATTTTTCATTTTGAAAAAGTATTTTTTTTTCCTATTAATAGTTAAAAACGGATTGAACTATTTGACCCACTAAATTAGTGCATGACCCATTTAAAAAGGGTATTTATGATATTTAGTATTTTAGATACTTTGATTTTATTTAGAAATTTAATTTTGAGGAAAGGAAGGGAAAAATTGACCTTTTACATGCGCCATCTATTTTTTTAACTTATACTATCGGTAAGGGAGGTTTTAGTAATTATTAAAACCTTGAAGGGTGTTTTTGTATCTCAACTAAACTCTCAGGGGTGTGTAGGTAATTATCCCATTTATAAAGAGAACTTTATTGGACCATGCATCACTTGTTATTGCTGTAAGAGCATGTTAATTAACTTCTTTGGCATATTTTTAAAATCCCTTCTTTGTCTTGCCATTTTGTTTTCTTCTCTTTATCATTGGTTTTAGCTTTACATGCAAGTGAACTTTTGTATATTTCAGGTTGCAAATTTTCCTTTTCCGACTCCTCCAGAGACCAATTCCTTGATTGAAGCAGAGCGTTGTCTGAAGGTTCTTGAAGCACTAGACGACAAAGGAAGGTTGACACCTCTAGGAAAGGCCATGGCTCGTTATCCAATGAGTCCCCGTCATTCCAGAATGCTTCTCACTGTTATTCAAATCATGCATAAAGTAAAAGACTACTCCCGAGCAAATCTAGTTTTGGGTTTTGCAGTTGCAGCAGCTGCAGCTTTAAGCTTGTCAAATCCTTTCGTAATCCAATTTGAAGGAAGCCTCGTTGATGAAGATGAAAAAAATCCAAAAATTCCAGACAAAGAAGAAAAAGCAAGGAAAAAGAAGCTAAAACAAATTGCTAAAGTTTCTAGAGACAAGTTTTCTAACCCTACTAGTGATGCTTTGACTATAGCTTTTGCACTTCAGTGTTTCGAACTTTCGGCCAATCAAACCGAGTTTTGCAGTGAGAACGCTTTACACTACAAGACCATGGAAGAAATGTCCAAACTGAGACAACAGCTACTCCGACTAGTTTTTATCTCAAGTCCAAGTGACGATCTAGATCAAGATTTCTCATGGAATCATGGGACTCTGGAGGAAATAGAAAAAGCTTGGAGGATATCCTCTGAAAAGCACCCTCTTAAGCTGAACGAGGAGGAGATTGTGGGCCAGGCTATATGTGCCGGGTGGGCAGATAGGGTTGCTAAAAGAATAAAAGGAACTTCAATTTACACAGATGGAGAAAGAAAAGTCAATGCAGTGAGATATCAATCTTGCACGGTGAAAGAAACCGTCTATCTTCACTGTAGGTCTTCCGTTTCCAAATCTCCACCTGAATTTCTTGTGTACAGTGAGTTATTACTTACTAAAAGACCCTACATTCATGGAGCAACAACTGTGAAATCGAGTTGGCTTATTCAATATGCTCGACCCATGTGTACTTTCTCTGCTCCGGTTACAGATCCTAAACCTTATTATGATCCTAAAATGGATCAAGTTTTTTCATACGTGGCTCCGACTTTTGGGCCACACTTATGGCAGCTTCCTCTGCATGGTATGCCCATCAAAGATGACTTTAATCGGGTGGCTGTTTTTGCTTGTTCTTTGCTAGATGGTCAAGTTTTGCCTTGTTTGAAAGGTGTACGGGAATTTATGGCAGCTTCGCCTGCGAGTGTGTTGAAGCCGGAAGCTTGGGGTCTGAAACGAGTGGGTAATTTATTGAGTAAGTTAAATACGAGGGGACGAGTTATTGATAATTGTGGTAAATTAAGATTGTTGTGGAAAGAAAATCCGATGGAGTTATATCAAGAAATTCAAGATTGGTTTCAGGAGAGATTTCATAGCCAGTTTAAAAAACTTTGGAAGGTAATGCTTCGTGAAGTTGTTTTAGATCCTAAAAAGAGATACTCAAAAAAGAAGATCAGGAAAGGTTAATCAAACTAGGATATAAGTTTGTACTAATTATTTTTGAAAGTTTTGTAGTGATAGAATATTAACTAGTCCCCCCCCCCTTTTTTTTTTTCACATCAATCCTTTTTGTTCTCTTTATCGTCTTTTTCATTTGTCATTTCGAACCTTCTTCATTGTTTTCTTTTAGCCCCCGGGTGAACTGGGGTATATAGCTAAAATATATATTGCTTGTTAAATTGAAAATAATTTGTAAACAGCATTTCAGAAAGCGTTGAATCTTTGAAAATTGAAACACTTCAAAAATGGCTACGAAATTGTAACTTATTAAATTTTATGGCTTATTGTGAAATTTTGAGACTAATCTTCTCTCCATATGCTTGAAAAAGCCTTTTGGTGCTTGAGCAAATCTTTGTCATCTGGCCCTACCTCCCCTAGTAACTTGTAATAACTCCAAGAGCTGAAAATCAAACAAGCTACTTGATTCGAGCTCGTTTCGTTCATTTTGTCATTTGGCCCTACCTCCCCTTGTATGTAATAACTCCTAGAGCTGAAAATCAAACAAGCTACTTGATTCAAGTTCGTTCGAAAAAAATTTGTTTGAGTTCGGTTCGTTACATAAATAAAAAAAAGCTTGAACATTATTTTTCATTTGAAAACTTTTGAAGCTCAGTTCGGGCTCGACTTGATATGATAAAAATTGATAAAATACATGTAATAATATTTAGATACTCGATACTCAGTCCGAGCTCATTCGACAAAAGCTCGTTTAAGCTCGATTTGTTTAAAAATCAAACCAAACTCAAACACAAAATTTTAAGCTCGATTAAATTCAAGGTTGAAT
Organism: Penstemon barbatus; assembly: GCA_003313485.2. NCBI lineage: Eukaryota > Viridiplantae > Streptophyta > Magnoliopsida > Lamiales > Plantaginaceae > Penstemon > Penstemon barbatus. Next base: position 17,069,163 of record CM064877.1, on the reverse strand, counting down.
TGTTCGATACTACTCGACTCGTTTCAAATATAGGTCTAACTTCTATTAAATTAAAAAGATGATAATTCAAATTTTGAACTTCATTATTTTGAGTTTTATGGGTTTACTTAGAAATAAAATATCAAGTATATTATTTTATTTATTTATTTTCGGACTTGGATCTTTATTAGATTGAATTTAACTTAGATCAATATTTTTGCTTTAATTGCTGGTCTTTTTTTATCAAATTATATTCATTGGATCTCAAAAGACAAAAATCATAACACATCCGACTGAAATCCGTTTGACAGCCATTTATTTTATTGAATGAATAGTTTATAAACTACTCTAATGTATTAACTTTTTCTAGTTGTGGATACACAAACTTGTAGATAGCAAAAAAAGTTCAATCGCTATTCAGTTTGGGAGATAAAAGAAGAAAGGAAATATAATCATTGGACCGCAAAATAACAATTTACGTCCCCTAACTTTTACTAGTTCGCAGAATTAGGACACTTAATTTTCCAGCAAGCAATTTACGTCCCTTAACTTTTACTGGTATGCAGAATCAGGACACTTAATTTTTCAGCAAGCAATTTACGTCCCTTAACTTTCAGTGGTCCGCAGAATCAAGACACTTAATTTTTCATAAAAATTTTTAGGTCCCTTAACTTTCACTGGTCCGCAGAATCAGGACCCTTAATTTTTCAGCAAGCATTTTACATCCCTTAACTTTTATTGGTCCGAAAAATCAAGATACTTAATTTTTCAGCAAGCATTCTACGTCCCTTAACTTTCACTGGTCTGCGAAATCTATAACATTTTTATACCTACAATTTTAGTCTACTTGACCGCAATTTTAGTCAACAACTCGCTGAAAATTCCATAATTGTCAACTAGACAATTAATTTTGGGATTTGAATTAATATTGATGTTGTTATATAGTTGTAGACGGTTTGTTAAGTGATTGTCAAGTAGGTGTTTGTTTTGTCAAGTGGAGTAAAATTGTGGGTATAGAAAAGTTAGGATGTATTTTTCAGCAATCATATTACATCCCTTAACTTTCACTGGTCTGCGAAATCTATAACTTTTTTATACCTACAATTTTAGTCCACTTGACCGCAATTTTAGTCCACAACTCGCTGAAAATTCCATAATTGCCAACTGGACAATTGATTTGGGAATTTGAATTAATATTGATGTTGTTAAATAGTTGTAGACGGTTTGTTAAGTGATTGTCAAGTGGGTGTTTGTTTTGTTAAGTGGAGTAAAATTGCGGGTATAGAAAAGTTAGGATGTATTTTGCTTGTCGAAAAATTAAGTGTCCTGATTCTACGGACCAGTGAAAGTTAATGGACCAAAAATGCTTGCTGAAAAATTAAGTGTCCTGATTCTGCGGACCACTGAAAGTTAAGGGACGTAAATTGCTTGCTGAAAAATTAAGTGTCCTGATTCTGCATACCAGTGAAAGTTAAACGACGTAAATTGCTTGCTGGAAAATTAAGTGTCCTAATTCTGCGGACTAGTGAAAGTTAAGGGACGTAAATTACTTGCTGAAAAATTAAGTGTCCTAATTTTGCGGACTAGTGAAAGTTAGGGGACGTAAATTGCTATTTTGCCATCATCGGTAGGGGTGTAAACGAGCCGAGTAGTATCGAACGACACGTTGTTCAAGCTTGGTTTGAATTTTTTCGAGCTTGAAATTTTGTGTTTGAGCTTGGTTTGATTTCTTAACGAACCGAGCTCAAACGAGCTTTTATCGAACGAGCGCGAGCCGAGTATCGAGTAGCTTGGTATTTTACATGTGTTTTTTCAATTTTTAGCTTAACTAGTCGAGCTCAAGCCGAGCTTCAAAAGTTATCGAACGAGAAATCTTGTTCAAGCTTGTTTGGTTAATTTGACGAACCGAGCTCAAACGAACTTTTATCGAACGAGCTCGAGCCGAGTATCGAATAGCTTGATTTGATTTTCAGCCCTAATCATGGGACAGAAAAAAGAAATGAGGATTTTTTTATAATAATTTAAAAGACCAATAGGGGAGACACCAGCCTAAATTTTCTCATCGGGCATGGGCCATTCCCGTCTTCATTCGTCAACATGATTATTATTATTATTATTATTTTCGCGCCTCATTTAATTTCTGGCCAATGAAATTTCAAAGAAGCACGTGCCAGTAGAAATGGATCCAAAGCCCCGTCCGCACGTGTGTTCTCGTTCATTGAATTTGAACCAGAACTCTGGACGTCGCTTTAATCATCCGTGACTGCTCAAATAAATAGTCATTTCCCTCCACTTTACTCACTTTCTGCCGCCTCAACCACATTTTCCAATTTCATCTAATAAAATACTCAAAACAAAACAAAAATTGGTCAAATTGAATTCAAAATGCTCAAACTGAAGCAGATGAAGTTTTCGGATCACGTAATCTGTTGATCAGGTAATTTTAATGTCTATTTTTCGTAATTTATGGAGCCACACGTACATATAGTTGATGGAGTTTTTTGATAATATGATTAGTTGTTTCGGTGTTTTTGCCATTGGATATTGTTAGTAGTTGATGAACTTGCAAGCTCTGTTGGATCATATGAGAATTTACAGTTATAAATTTAGATCTAGTTTGAATTCTGAGCCATACCTAAACTTTTATTTCTTTGAATCTTATGGCATGCTTGAATGACGGCTTAATTGATGTCATAGAGAGATAATTTGTGGTGGATATATTGCTATTTCTTGCTAGCAGATAGATGATCTCTGAGGTAGAAGTTCTCACTATTATTATTCTTCTTCGTGAGTCAATTTTGGTTGATCCAATTGAAAGGAGTATTTAGTGTTTTAAGATTTCCGCTAAAAGAAATTTCCCGTGAACTTAGCGAGAAGAAGAAAGGAAACTTAGACCTCTAGTGGAAGGTGAAGCAAATCATAACTTTAAGCAGCTCTTTATGTGATGTGGCTGTATCTTCAATAAGACTTTTGACAAATTATATTCTTAAAAATTATTCATCTTAGTCTTAATTTATCTTGGCGTGCTTAAAGATATGCTGCCATGAATAAGCATTTAGTCCACATTCATTCTATTATTTTCAAAAGAGAGGGGGGGTAGCGGGGATTTATTTTGGCTCAACCTAATCTAATCCTTGATTGAGTTTCAGATTCTTCTAATGGATTCATGTGACTGCGTAGAGACTCACTGGCCAGCTGATGATCTACTGGTGAAGTATCAGTATATATCAGATTTTCTTATTGCCATTGCATACTTCTCCATTCCTCTGGAGCTTATTTTCTTCGTTCAAAGAGCTTCTTTCTTTCCATATAGATGGGTGCTAATACAGTTTGGTGCTTTTATTATTCTTTGTGGAGCAACACACCTCATTAATTTATGGACTTACTCTCTGCATTCTAGAACTGTTGCAGTAGTAATGACAATATCAAAAGTTTCTACTGCTGCTGTATCATGTGCGACAGCGTTAATGCTCATTCACATTATTCCCGATCTACTCAGTGTGAAAACACGGGAGTTATTTTTGAGAAATAAGGCTGAAGAGTTAGATAGAGAAATGGGGCTTATTATAAAACAAGAAGAAACTAGTAGACATGTTCGAATGCTTACTCATGAGATTAGAAGCACACTTGACCGACACACAATATTGAGAACTACTCTTGTTGAGCTGGGACGAACTTTGGAGCTGGAAGAATGTGCACTGTGGATGCCGTCACAAAGAGGTCAGAATTTGCAACTATCGCATACTCTCAACAACTTGTTACCCGTTGGATCCACTGTGCCTATAAATCTTCCGATAGTGAATGAAATTTTTAGTAGTGATAGAGTAGTAAATATTCCACACACATGCCCCCTGGCAAAAATTAGGCCCTTAGTTGGTAGATATGTTCCTCCTGAAGCTGTTGCTATTCGCGTACCACTCTTGCACCTTTCAAATTTCCAAATTAACAATTGGCCTGAATTGTCTTCAAAAAGCTATGCTGTGATGGTTCTGATTCTCAATGGCATTAGAAAATGGCGTGACCATGAGCTTGACCTTGTAGAAGTTGTGGCAGACCAGGTTTGTGTCGATGGTTTCTGTCCCCTATAAATTGTTCTGATCTTTATGTTTCACGAATTCATTATCCTACTTTGTTCTCATGTTCAGCAAATAGATATATTTTCCTGAATTTAAGTTCAAAGTGTTCTGTTTTGCGGTTGAATGAGTTCATTTTGCTATTTCAATGATTGATATAAAGATTGAAAATCAATTTATTTTTCATTATATTGAAACTCAGTTTGAATCGGAATTTCATTTTATGTGTTTACACAATTTATCAAATCTTTTCATATTTAGGTTGCCGTAGCTCTTTCTCATGCGGCAATATTGGAGGAATCCAATCGGGCACGTGATCAGCTAGTACAGCAAAATGTAGCTTTAGATTTAGCTCGACAAGAAGCGGAGATAGCTATCCGTGCCCGGAATGACTTCTTGGCTGTGATGAATCATGAGATGAGAACACCAATGCATGCACTTATATCTCTTTGTTCAGTGCTCTTAGAAGCTGAGCTACCTCCAGAACAAAGGCTTATGACAGAGACTATTCTCAAGAGTAGCAATGTCCTAGCAACACTCGTTAATGACGTGCTAGATCTTTCAAGACTTGAAGATGGTAGCTTTAAATTAGATTCAGAAATGTTCAATCTTCAAGCAACTTTCAGAGAGGTATAGTATATAACATATTTCTGTTTACTGTCTTTCTTGTTTTCATAAAGGGATAAATAAAATCACCATTGTTCTTGATCCATAGGTTGTTAACCTGATAAAGCCTATTGCATCTGTGAAGAAGTTGTCTATGACTTTGACATGGGCTCTGGATGTGCCTGCTTACGCTGCTGGCGATGAGAAACGCTTAATGCAAATCATACTAGTTGTCGTGGGTAATGCAGTTAAGTACACAAAGGAGGGTTACATTGCGATTGACGTTTCTGTTGCAAAACCGGATTATATTAGAGGCTGGAGACCTTCAGAATTTTATCCATCCTCACCTGATGGCCAGTTCTACTTAAGAGTGCAGGTCATCCAATTTTCCCCTTCCATTATGCTTAAAAAAGGACAATCTTTAGGAGATTAATTTGTTCATTAGGTTGCACATGTAGGAGCTTGTCATGTCTGGAAGAGTTCTTGTTCAGTATTTTTGGAGTTTCAAGTTTCCGAAACTTCACAAACGTAATGGCACATCATATTCTTCAAACAGAACATTAAAAACACATTTCAACAAATTTCACATTTTTAAATTCTTACACTCCAACGACCCTACATGTTTAGTGAAAACCCAACATTTAAAACACACATGAACACATTCTCATATTACTAAATCTTCAAAATCTCATTTGATAACATCTGGGTTCCAAAATTTAACGTTTCTTATGGTGTTTCCCTGGTACCAAATATCTATATGCAGGTAAAAGATTCTGGTTGCGGTATCAGCCCAAGTGAAATTCCACATGTGTTCACCAAATTTACTGAGTCGCGAAATTCATCAAACCACAACAGGGGTGGTGCTAGTCTCGGGCTTGCGATTTGCAAAAGGTACTACCTAGACTAGTAATACATGAGAGTATACTGATTTCAAATCAAATTCAAAACTTCCATTTGTCTAATTTGGTTATCTATTCTTTGGTTTTGACTTATGGATCATCAGGTTTGTGAATCTCATGGGAGGTCACATATGGATTGAAAGTGAGGGCCTAGGAAAAGGCAGTATATTTACCTTCATAGTTAAACTTGGTATATGCAACAACCCAAATGAACTTGCCATTGGAGCACCTTCTGTAGACAAAGCAAATCAAAGAACGGATGAACTCTTTAACTATGTAAATTTTGGTAGGACTGATGACGGAGTATCTTCATCAATTCAACAGCAACACTACGGGAACTGAGCGGAGTCTTCTTAACATGCATACATTCCAGAGTATGAATGTAATATATAAACAATGAACAACAGCCCTCTATATATAGTCGTTTAGAGTACGGATGGAAATGGATCACATTGAAAGTCCCCCGAAAATGATGGTATGATTCAACCAAGGATGTGTAGTTCTATAGGAAGGTGAGAAATCTTCTATCCCATAAACAAAAATTGAGATATTATTAACCACAAAGCATGAAAATTTTACGGCCTATTTATTGGAAATAATATTTTTTGTGTTCTATGAAATGAAAAACTAACAAGTGAAATTTCTGTTAAGGGATCATCTCCTATGCTATGATACTTAACTCCCTTGATTCTCAAAAACAATATTTTTTAATTAAAAAATAGAACTTTTATCGTTAAAAAGTCTAAATAAATAGATATAAAATAAATGTATCTTTTCACTCAAGTGTAAGAAGACAGATACATCTTAAAAGATCCGTGAAACCTCTAAAAACTTTAACAAACCTCCATTCGTTTTCATTGAACCTCTGGTTTATGAACCACACATAAAACTAGGGCTGTCAAAGGGACAAATTTCAATTTGAATCCGAGCTGATTTATTAGAATTTTAATTCGATTGAAGATTGACGGATTATGTGTGATCCAAAATACATACGTGGAGCCGATGTGGATTTAGGACAAACCAATCATTTAGAGATCCATATACTACAATACATTGCATGTCATCTCCCTCCCCTATTACATTAGAGATGGCCTCAATTCTACCTTACCCTAACCCCACCCATTTTATTTTATTTATAATTCCCACCCTTTGATGTGTAGGCCTAACATCCAAGGGTGTACAAGGTGTGTTATCTAAACGTATGGTGATACCTTTTTAACAAAGAACAGAGGCAGGTAAAAATTGTGACACCCTTATACATCCATCTGACTTGAACTAATACACACGAATCTTTGCTTATTATCAACTCACAAAAGGTCAAAGACAATATTCAGATAGCTTGAACCCTAAGAACTGAAGGGCAATTTTGAACATTCCCTCCAACCTACTCATCAATATGACGGTAGGATTTCAAAGATATTAGACAAGGGAAATGATGTGACAATGAATAATTAACAATTGTCAAAATTTCCCAAATTCCATGATTCTATGCAACAAACACAACTTCAAATTGCAATAGAAAGGAGCATATATAAGTAGAAATGACTATAAAAAACATCTCATTAAAATCAACTTATAATCAGAAATACTATGGTCAAAACAAAGAGGTCTCATTTCAATACTCCTTTGACTAAATAACAAAGTAACGTAATAGTGACAACAAGAAGGGCAGAGATCAAGAAAACTATTGTGCATCACTAACAAAAACATTAAAACGACATAAAGCCACCAATCCAAGATACAGCTCAGTTGAAATCACTTCTTAGCCTTCTTAGTTGTCCTGCATTGCAAATATTTTAAACATCAGGAACATAGATTTTCTCTCACAAGTGATAACAAAGTTTCAGATTATTTAAATGATACTTACTGAGCTGGCTGAGATGTAGGTGCAGGAGTTGCTGCTGCAGGTGGTGCTGCTTTCTCTCCTGGTCCCTGCAGAGGTGAAAATTGGAAAGAGCTTGTTAAAAGTTAAAAACAAATAAGCCAAATTAAAAGGCTATATATAGATTGAACAAAAATCAACATACGCATATTGCAATAAAATGGAATATAATAAAATATCAAATTACTTAACCTATAAACAAACATTAAAATAAACAAAACACAAGTAAGCAGAATTAAATCATGTGTAAATCAGACTCAAAACTTCAGGTTAATAACGGATGAGAATCACAAATTTTCAAAACAAGAAATTTACCAGACATCCAACTGTCCGAGAAACATAATAGGGAGTGTTTGAAACAACTTATGAATAAGTTTAATAGAAACACCTCTAGAGGTCCTAATAACTTGTCAGCTTATTTCAAGAAAAGCAGAAGCTAAAGCACCACTTGCAAACAATCGAAAACAGCTTCTGAGCAAAAATAAGCTCATAAGCTGTTGCGAACACTACCATATAATCATCCATGTTAACAGAAGTAATACCTGGGCTAGGCGTTCTTCTCTCCTTGCAAACTTTCTTTCCCTGCTAGCCTTGTTCTTTGCCCTCTTAGCCTCAAACTGGTCAGACAAGGTCTTCTCCCTAGCCTTCTCAGCCTTAGACTTGTGAATGCTCTCCATCAGAACACGCTTGTTCTTGAAAACATTACCCTTGACTCTCATGTACATGTCATGATACATGTGCTTGTCAATCTTCTTGGACTCCCGATACTTGCGTAGCAAGCGTCTGAGAACCCTCATTCTCCTCATCCAAAGCACTTTAGTGGGCAACCTAGCTTCCCTGGTACCCTTGCGTTTACCTGAAAGGGTTAAAAATGATCAGACTCATCTAATATGCTGTCACCAATACAATAATGAGACCATGAACAGTGCATTAACTTCCAGGACAAACAGATTAAGGGGGTTCTTACTGAGATTTGTTATTGAAGGGGAAGATAAATTGAAATCATGTATCCATTTAACCCCTCAAAACTACAGTGTATCTAATAACCTAATCTATATAATAAAACAGTATAACCATATTTAGACACCAATATACAGTAACTAATTTCCAATTTATCACAAGGATAGCTGCCAACATGAAAGATAGTGATTATCAACTTATATTGACACACAAATAAGTAACAGAACACAGTTACCATATCCAGAGTGACGTCCCTTCCTCTTCGCCTCCTTCATCCGACGTGCACGGGAACGTGAGTGAATCTTGGTTGGCTTCCTGATAACAAAACCATCCTTGACCAACTTCCTGATGTTTTGTCCTAAATTAAAAGAAGAAAAAAAATCAATAAAACAACAGTAACTTAAGACGCACACAACTTTAGTGATAGCCTGAAGGGAGCTAACAACATAATACTGAGAATACATTCAGTCATTTCATCATTCAGCATACACAAATTGATCTTATTTACATAGGAGTTTCATAGCATTGTTTTCCTTAATTACCTATTTCGCAACCCATCTCATTATTTTTATCACAATAGCATACAATTTATACAAAAAAAATTCCTCAACAGCTGATTCAATTAAATTAAATTACTTGGTATCTTAATCGTACACAGATTCAATTCATCAAAGCATTTCCATCGCACAATCCAAAACGGAATATATTATTAAGTAAAATCCTATATTTTCAAATTCCCCAAGCTGATTTAATTACGTATCCAATTACATTCAAGCAACAGCTGCAAAATTAATCTTAAATCCATCATAAATACTGAAATTAACGATAATTTAAACTTTGAACATATCCTTTAATACTTCAAAAATTAACAGACATACATCACTAAATATATCAATCAAAGGTAGGTACTAAATAGACAACAGAAACAGATCAGCGAAAACACAAAACACATATGCGTATGTGAATACATATAGATATCTGCGGAAATGAAAGAGAGTAAGAAAGCGTACGAGAGTTAGCCATGGAGATTTCGTTGACTTCATTCGGGTCAAGCCAAACCTTTCCCTTGCCGCACTTCAATACGCTGGCGGCGAGCCGCTTCTGTAGCTTCAGAGACACCATTTTTCCACTCTCTTCTCTCTCTCTCTCTAGAGGAGGTGTGTAAATAGGAGGAAATGAGAGGCGATGAAGATAAGCTTTTATATATCACACGATCTTTTTGCCTAGGGTTTATGACAGGGGCTTTTCTTTGTTTGGGCTTTTATTGGGCTGTACTGTTTTCGCTTTTGAGTTGTTGGACTCCAGTTTTTGGAAGCCCATTTGTGATTTATTGAATTTTCAATTTCCGACGTGACTAAAAATTTGATGGATCTTATCTTATATTATTACGAACATCACCAATTAAGTGGACAAAATAGGCCTATAATATTTTGGGTTCAAAAATCATGCTAGAATGATAGAGGACCCATGAAAAAGTGCAAAATGCATCTCAATTTTGGGCTCAGAAGTTGAGAATCCAAAAGTGAAAAAAGGGTGACAATTAATAAATAAAACGGATAAAAAAATTTAATCCAAAATACTAGGATAAAATAAACATTCCGGTGAAAAAAATATAAATCACAACTTGAAAGGATAATAAAAATATTAGGACACGATCAATGAGTTCATTAACTACACTTGAATCATCAAAAAATTCACAAACATTTTGAATTTTATTTATTTTTAATTTAATCTAAATTTACTTTTGATTGCATTTTTAAATAGGCTTTAATTTTAATTTGAGCATAAGTTAATTAAATGAATTTAATTTAAATTGATTTTAAAAATATACTCCCATTTTTTGTGCCTATCGTTAGAGTAAAAAACTTTTACAGAGAGTGAAACACTATTGATGTTGCTCTAATACAGATCCAATAATAAATAAATAAAAATGTTATAATGTATAAACTATAAAACACAAATTTGATTTTTATAATGTTATATTCCTGTAAGTAACACCTTTGATAGTTTGATAAGAAACGAGTTGATATTTCATTTGTCGTATTAATTTGATGAGATAATTCATTTTTAATACTAATAGCAATTGTCTCTTGGGGAGTGGCTATGGGCAGTTTTCCAAAAGTGGAACTGCTCATAGTTCCCCTCACAAACATTATTTTATTATTATTATGGTGACCTGCTAACCCGGTTAGCATTAGCAGGTCACATTTTGTTATTTTACATAATTGGCCCTGATTATTAATAATACAAAATAAAATCATAAAATCCCAATTATTTCATTTACATATTTGCCCTTCGTTGTTATTAATATATATTAAACCATAAAATCTCATTTTTGGTAATTACTTGGTTGCCCACCTCCTTCAATACGTATAACATCTTCAATTTAGATACAATTCATATATTAGAATTTATATTATCATAGAATTCGTATAAAAATCAATTTATTTACAAAATCGATTTACATCTCCCCAATTACATCCGACCCCAAATCCTTTGAAGGAAAAATCTGGGCTTCCCAAACCCTTTGAAGGAAAAATCTCCCGAAAAAATTCCAATTGAAGCTTCTTATATGAAATTGTGGAAGAAGGAGTCCGAAATATTGAAGAATTGGGGATCAATACGAGATGTAAAATCTTAGGTCATGTTCGTTTTTTTCATTATTTTAGCTGGTTAAATTTATTTGCTCAATTTTCAGAATTTCAGCTGGTAAAATTTATTTGCACACTTTTCACAATTTTAGCTGGTAACATTTATTTGCACAATTTGTCCTTTGTCTTTGCTACCATTTATTTCCACAATTTTCTTGAAATTGCATTATATTTATTGTTTTATTTTTTTTGTCGGAAATAGCTTAATTAGTAAATTGGTGAATTATTTTATTACTTGGAATTTATGTCTTGGTTAAAATGAATATTAATTTGATTGAATTTATTATTGTATTTGTAACACTGGCCTAAATAATTAAGGCACGATTTGTAACTGCTTCTTTGAGGTTGAGCTTGTTATGGTAATTTATTTTTTGTATTTTTATTGTTTTATTGTTTTAGAGGACTTATTATTATGTACGTGTGAATTCATTGCACTAGAGATTTAGTTATTAATTATCAGATGTATTAGGTTGTAAAAATATTAGTGTCAATGAATTTACATTGTGTTTCATAAATTGAGGTCCATTTTTAATGTTCTGATGTACGTGGAATGTGATGTTGAATTAGGTATATGGTATTGTTTTGATTTTATATATTATGAATTTTTAGAATAAGTTAGATTATTCTGTTTGTTTTCAATTTTTTGAATGTTGGGGTTAGTTTTTGGACTGTTGGGGTTAATGTTGTAGTTTGGATTTTATGATTTAAAATTTTGTAAAAATATTGACCGAACATGGTGATACGTAGTTTTGTTGATTTCTGAACTCATGTATTGATGATTGATTAGTATTATAAAAACAATTAACTAATGTTTTATTTTTTATTTTTTATTTTTTATTTCAGATGGAGTATTTGTTAGAGGCAAAACCATTTAATATGGAGACGAAGGAGCTGGGGAGGTTTTGTTGGACGAGTTTATGACAACTCATCCAACAAAACTTCTCCAGCTCCTTTATCTACTTTATTTTATCCATGAGTTGCATTTGGAGCCCCTCTTGAAATATTCATAGCCACTAAGCAGTGCAGAGTAAGGAGCCGGAGAGGTTCATTTGGACGAGTTGATGCAACTTGTCCAAATGAACTTCTCCAGCTTGTTTATCTACATTTTATCCATGAGTTTGATTTGGAGTCCCTCTTTAAACTTGACAAAGAATGGTCTAAAATAACGGGTTTGACTATATTTGTTGGTCCCAAGTGGTCAGAAGAGGTTTAGAGGGGGGGGGGTGAATAAACCTCTTTAAAATTTTCTTGCAATTTTAACTTTAAAACTTTAACTCTTAACTGAACAGACTAAGCTGATCAGATGTGTAAGTTACAACTCTGTTCGCGAACAAATCTTTGAACAGATTTGTTGACCACTCGTCTGATGGTTACTTAGCTGATTTGTTAAAATCAGTTTTAATACTTAGAGTACTTGCAGCGGATTTTCAAAGTGTTTTTCACAAGTATTCTTAGCAGTTTGAAAAATGTTTTCCCCAGTTTTGTAAACTCCTTTTTAACTTCTTTTCAAACAGTTAACTTAGTGTTTTATGCAATCAGTAAATATGCAGTTTTAAAACAATGTAAAAACACAATCAATTTTTATAGTGGTTATATGGATTTGAATATCCTTTAGTCCACTCTTCCAAGTCACTTAGATCTTGGGTTATACTATAATCACAAAGTTTACAGTATACTCTGCTTGCGTCGAACAACAAATGAAACGACCACAAGTTCGCAATAGGAAATCACACAGAAGACCTATCCTCTAAAGTTTGATCACTCACAAAGATGGATCACAACTTCGCACAACACTCTTGTTTACAAAATCACTCAGAAGATGTATTTTTCTTGATTCTTCAACTCTGCTTTCGTCAACAAATGACTCAGCTGATGAGTGAGCTGTTCTTGAGACTTAGGAGAATTCTGCTTCGAAAATTTCTCTCAGAAAGTGTGTTGCTTCTTTTCTTCTTCGTCTCTCTCAGCTATTTATACTTGAGGATTGAAAAGTGTCCGTTGAAGAGAGACAGATTTCAAATTCCTCGAGTACTGGTCCTTAAAATCCGCGAACGGCTCTTTTGCAGTCTGTCCGTACTGAACAGTACTATTCTGCAGGCAGCATTAAATGCAGCATTAAATGCACTCTTCTGATGCGAAGCATTTCTTCAATCATTTGTCTTTAATAACCTTGTACTTCAGCATTTATTACTCCAAAGGGCATTTATTACCGTTGGGAACACTTCTTGATCTTCTTCACTTGGCTGACGAAAGTATACGTCTGATGGTGAACTCGGCTGATCTCAAACTTGAACAAATCTGATTTGAGTCGGCTGATCTTCACTAATCTGATAACTTTACTTCAGCAGATCAGAAGTCTTGGACCTTGAAACTTTGACTCTTCTGATTGTCTTCATTGCTTAGTCAAAATTCCTTGATAAGTTTATCAGCTAAGTTACTCCATACTTAGCCAATTTCTGAAGTTTTGGAATGCATCAAAACCTCCCTTATCAAACTTTCTTTAGTGCCTTCATCTTCATCTTCATCCAACAATTTCCCCCTTTTTGATGATGACAAAACTTCAGCTAAGTACCTGTTGAATACCTAAACTAAAGATTGTAATCCTCAAAATTTTCTGAGATAGAAAAAGTTTATTGGATTGAATTTGAACATTTTATTGATGTTTAAAGTGAATTACATGTACAAATTCATCAGATGAGATTTCTGAAAAAGTAAACTGATTACAATTGATTTTTCAATTTCTAACTATCAGCTTCTTCATCAGATTCGAGCACTTCTTCATATTCATAAGATGATTCTTCATCATCTTCTTCTTCATCAGCTGCTTCTTCCAAGGTTGCTTTGGCAGCTTCCATCTTCTCCTTAAGTTCTTGTTCTTGAAGAGCTTTCAGAGCTTCCATAGCTTTCTTGGCAGACTCAGTGTTCTTGTACTTGGTATTTTCTTGTTCAATCTTCTCTTCTTCTTCTACCTTTCCAAGTTCTTTAGTCTTGTCAGCTGTTTCTTCAGTTTCCTTGGCTTCAATGGTTGCAGCAGCAGTTTCTTCCTTAGTTGTTTCTTCAGCAGCAGGCTCCTTTGCTGGTTCTTCAACAATAGTCTCTTTAGCTGGTTCTTCAGCAGCAGATTCCATGGCTGATTCTTCAGCAGCAGTTTCCTTAGCTGGTTCTTCCCTTTTATCTTCCCCCTTTTTGTCATCATCAAGTCTGATGACATTAGAAGGTTCAACAGCAGGGTTGAGAGCAACTGTTGGAATCTTCACTCCAGCACATAAAGCCTTGAGATTCTGATTGACAACATCGTGACTAGCTGTAAGATTTTGAATATCAGTGCTGATGATGTCAGTCTTGTCATTGAAGTAGTCAATATTCAGGTTGACAGTTGCAATTTCATCTTGTACAGATTGTACAACATTTCCCACTTCATTCAGCAACCCCAAATTGACTTCCTTTTCTTCTTCGCTGACTTTGATGAAGGTTGCAGTCAGATCAGCGATCTTGTGTTCAGCTCTTTGAAGTGCAGCATGAAGATGATTTACATCACCCTTCACATCCTCCACATTTCTATTCATTTCAGTCAAGCTTTTCACTAACTGCAAGGAGTGATCCTCAGGAATAGGAATACTTGTGATTTCAGTCTTGATGATCTTTTCTGTAGACTGTTGCACAGATTCCAGCTGAAGTCTATTTGATTCCGTCAATTCTTCCTTTAGTTCTGTCTTCAGCTCCTCCTTAACCTTCAATAACTGCTTTTGATGCTTCTCTTCCAGTTCCCTTAGAGAATCTTCCATCAACATCTGGAAGGCTTCCATCAGTGATGAGTGTTCATCACCTGATGAAGCAGAAGTAGCAGCTTCATCCTTTTCTTCATGTTCCTGGTGGACAGGAACTTCTTCCATCTTTACATCCTGATGATCTGCAGAATCCTCAGCTTTCCACTCAATGGCTAAGGGTTCATCAGCAACCTGTTCAGCAGACTTGTCAGTGGCCTGTTCAGTAGACTTGTCTTCATGCTGGTCAGCAGACTTATCAGCAGTCTGATCAGCAGACTTGTCTTCAACAGATTGATCAGCAGGCTTGTCAGCAATTTGATCAGCAGGCTTGACTTCAGGCTTGTCCGCAGCTTTATGTTCATCAGTGACGTCGTCGTAGAACAGATTAGTGATGGTTCCATCTTCATTAAAGCATGTAGTCTGTCTAATCTGTCTGACAATAATCCAAGGGTTGACAAACGCATTGTTTCCCTTAGGGATTTCATAGTACGGTTGTACTTCCTTGCCAAAGATGATTTGCTGGATACTTGGCAGTAGAGGCAAATCACTTGATGTACCTTGCTGATAACTAGACTTTGTAGCCCATCTCTTCAGGGCAGTCATAACAGCAAACTTAATTGCTCTTTCTTCAGCATCTTCAGACTTTTTCTTCTTATCAGTCAAGGTGCTTTTAATCTTTT
Source organism: Penstemon barbatus (assembly GCA_003313485.2). Classification (NCBI taxonomy): domain Eukaryota; kingdom Viridiplantae; phylum Streptophyta; class Magnoliopsida; order Lamiales; family Plantaginaceae; genus Penstemon; species Penstemon barbatus. The sequence goes on along the minus strand of CM064877.1, from coordinate 17,053,669 downwards.
TGGCCTCCCCTAGTGCAAAGCCTTTTGCATAACCATGCATGATGTTTCTTACATGGCTGGGATCCAGGGCCTTTTGAATTGAGTTTGTTTTTAGCCAAGATAGAACCCATCGTTCTTCCTCAACCAACTCCTTCATGCTTTGAAGTTCTTCTATTGAGCTGTTCAGCCTGATATCCCTCCACTTGATATATCTTGGTTTCTCCTGGGCGAACATAGTTCTCAACATAAGCTTTTGATCATGGTAAGCTAAGGCCTTCTCAAACTTCTTGAAAAGCTCCTTATCAGCATAGACTATCTCAAAAGCTTTTCGAACTTCAAACTTGTCCTTTGGCTTGAGTTTGGCGACAGGCAGCAATATCCTTGTTTTGTCTTCTTCATCCTTCTTGCCTTCACCAATCTTGATGCCACCTCCATGGACAGGTCCATAGGCATCAGTTTTGCTCTTTTCAATCACCATGGCCAGTTCAGCATCTTCAGCAGCTTTCCTCTCTGCTTCAGACATTTTTCTTCTGGCCTCATCCTTTGCTTCTTGAGCCTTGCTCAGCTCTAGTGCCTTTTTCTCTTCAAGCTCTTCCTGTTTTCTCTGTTCAGCCTCTTCCCTTGCCTTCTTATCAGCTTTGGAGACTTTCTTTCTCCTTAGCACTATCTTTCTCTTGCCTTTATCAGCAGGGGCTGGTCCAGCAGATGATATGGGAGCAGCAGCAATAGGATGGATGATTTGAACATCTGGATCGTCTTGAGGTTTAGCAGCCTCAACAGTTGGTGCAGTCTGAGTAGTCTGTTGCTCATCAGCTTTGTCAACAGCTTCAACTGGTCTTTCAGCAGACTCTGGACTTGATCTCACTAAGTCCACCAACTCAGTATCTTTCTCAATGAAGGACATCTGCTTCCTTGCAGACTTTTTGGTTCTTCCTTCACGATAAGTAGAAGTAGCTGTATCTCTCTGTTGGCTCCTTGTTCGTTTAGAGACACTTTCAGCAGGCTTCTCTGCTGATGGAGTTCTTGAAGGTGATGCAGGGGATCCAGTCCTTACATCAGCTATTATATTTTCAACGATCTTAGTGGCTTCAGCAGCAGAAGTCACTTTCTCCATCTGCTTTACTTCTTTCTTTTCAGGCTCAACAGCAGCCTTCTTCTTTTTAGTCTCAACAGCCAAGCTAGCTGTTTTGACTAATCTTCTTTGTCTTTTGGCAGGGACTTCCTTCTGTCCCTCATCAGCAGCCTCCTCTGGCTCATCAGCCTTCCTTTTCAGAACAGGCAGATATTTGTTCATGGCTTTGGACTTGTGAATTTCCTTGCCATTTGCCATAATGCAACCCAGGTTGGATAGCATATAACTGATAGTAATCCTGTGGTTGGTGGAGGGTCCTTTTCCTTTCTTATCATCAAGAAAGTCAGCCAATATGTACCAGACTATGATTGACCAGTTGACCTCCAGTCCATAGTATATGGCAGCCATGATGCTGAACCTCTTCATGGTAACAGCATCTAGTGAAAAAGTGCAGTTCTCGATCAGCTTAGACACCATATCAGCCATCCGCTGATATTCATCTCTCAGTTGTTTCTTCCTTATGTTTCCAGACATAACCTCTCCCTCCTTGGCGCAGATCGCCCAGAACTGTTGGTGCTTATCCTCTGTCAGTATAGTGACGTCATGTCTTCCATGGTTAGGAAGCCCAAACATCTCATGAAGAACAGCAGGGGTGATGATGATGGATTTGTCTCCCACTGTAGCTTTAATCTCCAGTGAGTTGTAGTCAGCTTTTGCCGTGTTGTAGTACTCCATCACCTGGTCAGTCCAGATGGTTCCTTCGTGGTATTCCATGAAATTCACCAGCGAAGCAGCTTTGAACTTTTCAAGCAGTTCTTTCATCAGATCCGTACCGGATTGGTAGTAGGCATCATAGACGAGAAACATACCTTCAGCGGCCATTGTTAATCTGTTGAAGGTTAGGAAAACACAGAAAGATATGCAGAGAATTGCAGCAATTTTCTCACAAGTACTTTTGAAATTTTAGGGTGCGTAAAGAATGACTCGACTGATCAGATGAGGATTTATAGAGTTGGGGTATGTCGGTTTCCGTGATAACCGCCAACCGTTAGATCCGTTTTTCTGTCAGTGATGATCGTGTGGCTTCTGTTGCGACCTTTCAAATTCAAAAGATATTTTACTGAAGAGCGGGAATATGTACCGCCCGACAGTTACTTATAAAAGCGTGTTTTGAATAAAACGTTTTTAGTTGTTTCGCTTTTATTAGTTTAATCAGATGAGTATGAAAAACACTTATCTGATGGACTACTGTCCTGATGACAGTGCTGTTATCAGAGAATGCCAATAGCTGATAACCTTCCTCAGCTGTTTGTCAATCCAGCTAGATAAAATAACTTTGATCTTCGATAGTTGAGTCTTCTGATGAAAACATAACTTCAACTAACTGTCATTAACATATTTCATCTTTAATTCAGAAGTACCGCTAGTCTTACACGTTCCCCCTGAGTTTAAGAATTCATAAGTTAACTAGTCTGTTGAGAGTTAATCTTTGAAGATAATAAACGATGACTAAGCTGTTGAACTCCAGTCTTCTGATGAGTTCCCCCTCAGCTTATGCATCCAAATTTAGTAGTCCTAACTCAGCTCTTAAAGTTGAGAACCTTGCTTCACTTAGAGGTTTAGTGAAGATATCAGCAATCTGATTATCAGTATGAACATACTCAATCAACACATTGCCTTTTTCCACATGATCTCTAATGAAATGATGCTTAATCTCAATATGTTTAGTCCTTGAATGACTTGTAGTGTTCTGAGTAAGTGAGATTGCACTTGTATTGTCACAGTAGATTGGTATTCCACTGATCTTGATGTTGTAGTCTTCTAGTTGATGCTTCAACCATAGTATCTGTGCACAACAAGCTCCAGCAGCTATATATTCAGCTTCAGCAGTAGATATAGAAACTGAGGTCTGTTTCTTACTCATCCATGAGATCAGACGACTACCTAAGAACTGACAGGCACCTGTTGTGCTTTTTCTGTCAATCTTGCAGCCAGCAAGGTCTGAATCTGAATAACCAATAAGCTCAAATCCAGATTCTCTAGGATACCACAATCCCAATTCTTGAGTGCCTTTAACATACTTCAATATTCTCTTGGCAGCTAAGAGATGAGATTCTTTGGGGTTTGATTGGAATCTTGCACAAACTCCAACTGAGTACATTATGTCAGGTCTGCTTGCTGTTAGATATAACAGTGACCCTATAATGCCTCTATATTTGGTTATGTCCACTGATTTGCCATCTTCATCTTTATCCAAACGAAGACTTGTAGACATAGGAATAGTAGCAGTAGAGCTAGTTTCCATACCAAACTTCTTGAACAGATCTCTTGTGTACTTTGCTTGGCTGATGAATATCCCATCAGGCAACTGTCTAACTTGCAGTCCAAGAAAGTAGTTAAGTTCACCCATCATGCTCATTTCAAACTTATTCTGCATCAGCTTGGAGAACTTATCACACATCTGTTGGTTAGTTGAACCAAAGATAATGTCGTCCACATATATTTGCACAAGTAATATATGATTTTCCCATTCAATTGTAAACAAGGTCTTGTCTACCTTACCTTTTCGAAATCCTTTAATTAAAAGAAAATCAGATAGGGTATCATACCATGCTCTTGGAGCCTGTTTCAGTCCATAGAGGGCTTTCTTCAGACGATATACTTTGTCCTCTTCTTGATAAACTTCAAATCCAGGAGGTTGTTCAACGTACACTTCTTCTTGCAATTCTCCATTGAGAAAAGCAGACTTCACATCCATCTGATAGACAGTGAAGTTCTTGTAAGCAGCATAGGCTAGAAACAGTCTGATTGCTTCAAGTCTTGCTACTGGTGCAAAAGTTTCATCAAAGTCAATTCCTTCTTCTTGACAATAACCCTTGGCCACTAGTCTTGCTTTGTTTCTGGTAACAATACCATCTTCATTCATCTTATTTCTGAAAACCCACTTAGTGCCAATTACTCTTTGATGACTTGGTCTAGGAACTAAGTACCAGACTTCATTCCTTTCAAATTGATTCAACTCTTCTTGCATAGCTTCTATCCAGAAGGAATCATTGAGAGCTTCTTCAATTTGTTTAGGCTCAATTTGAGATAGAAAATTGACAAACATAGCATCTTGTGCAGCAGCTCTTCTTGTTTTCACTCTATCTAAAGGATCACCAATCACCAACTCTGGTGGATGGTTTCTGAGCCATCTGAGATCAGGTTGCAGGTCTGAATGTTGTCCTCTGTTTTGATCTTGCAACACTACTGTTGGAGATACAGTAGTAGTCTGTTGAACATTTGCCGTCTGTTGAACAGTCTCTGGTCTGTCAGCTGTTTGCAACTCGTCTGTTAGACAATCAGCACTGTGATTTTGAACAGCACTTGAGTTATCAGCTGAATTTAGATTAGGTAGTATGATGGGAACATATTCTTCATTTCTTCCAATGTCTAACTTCTGTAGATCAGCAGACAGATCTTGATTAACACTTTGATTCTTTTCAGAAGATTGACTTGGCTCATCAAATACTACATGGATAGATTCTTCTATTAGTAATGTTCTTTTATTGAAAACTCTATAAGCTTTACTAACAGATGAGTATCCTACAAACACAGCTTCATCAGCCTTTTCTGCAAATGCAGCAAGGTGATTCTTCCCATTGTTCAATACAAAACATTTACAACCAAAAATCTTAAAGTAATGAATGTTTGGTTTCCTATTGTTCCAAACTTCATATGGCGTCTTGTTCTGATTTTTGTTGATCATACATCTGTTCTGGGTGAAGCATGCTGTATTTGTTGCTTCTGCCCAAAATCTTTGAGGCAGTTTAGCTTCAGCTATCATGGTTCTGACAGCTTCCTTTAGTGTTCTGTTTCTCCTTTCAGCAACACCATTTTGTTGAGGGGTTCTGGCAGCAGAGTACTCATGATGTATTCCTTTGATGTTACAGTACTCTTCAACAGTAGAGTTTGTAAACTCTGTCCCTCTATCTGATCTGATCTTCAATATTTTGATAGTCTTCTCATTCTGGATCAGTTCCATCAGATTTGTAAGACATTCCTTGGTTTCACTTTTCTTTTTCATGAAAATCACCCAAGTATATCTTGAATAATCATCCACAACAGCTAGGCAGTATTTCTTTCCACCATTGCTGACTGGATCAATAGGGCCAAATAAGTCCATATGTAACAGCTCCAATATCCTTCCAGAAGATTGGTGCTTCTTGCTTTTGAATGATGACTTGATTTGTTTACCCTTCTGACAGGCATCACAGAGCTTATCTTTGCTCATGACTGCTTTTGGAATCCCTTCTACCAAATCATTCTTGATTAATCTGTTTATGGTCTTGAAGTTTAAGTGATTCATCCTTTTGTGCCACAGCCAACTGACTTCACTTGGAGCAGATGCTACCAAACAAACACTTGAGTTCTTGTCAGCAGAACTCCAGTCGACTATGTAGACATTCCCTTGTCGTCTTCCAGATAAAATTACCTTCTTTGTACCAATCTGTTCGACAAAACACTTATCTGTTGAGAAGATGACTGAATATCCTTTGTCACAAAATTGACTTATGCTTAGCAGATTGTATTTGAGGCCTTTGACATATGAGACGTCAGATATCTCTATGTTTCCTCTGATTACTCTTCCTTTAGCTTTAATCTTGCCTTCTTTGCTGTCTCCAAAAGTAACCTTTGGACCATCCACAGCAACTGCATCAGTCAGCTCATGTATGTTTCCACACATGTGTCTTGAACATCCACTGTCCAAGTACCAGATCTTCTCTACTTTACTCCTACTCCTAATCCTAGCCTACAAAACAAAAATAAAATTGTTTTAGGTACCCTTATTGAGAGGGTCCTGAAGGATTAGTTCCACCTTTGACAACCCAAGATGTTGAAGTCTTAGGCTTCTTAGGTTTCTGAGTTTTCACAGGAGCATGAACAGTTTCATTTTTATCATAATTATCAGATAGGTCATGTTGATGATCAGTATGATATGAATAATGTTCATAAGCAGGGTAAGGTGCATGATATGCAGGATATGCATGCATTGGATGAGCAGGGTAAGGTGCATAGTAACTAGGAAACTGAGGTGCATGATACATAGGATGATATGCAGCAGGTTGCACATAATATGACTCATTTCCATACCAAGCATTTTGATTTTTCTTATTCTTATGCTTCTTTGGCTTACTAGGTGCTTGCTCAACTTGTTTAGATTTAGCTTTACCACTAGTCTGATTGACTTTAGCTTTATCAGCAGACTTCTTGGGACTCTGCTGTTTGGTCTTACTAGTCTTATTTCCTACACTAGGCTCTTTGCTCTTATTAGCCTTAGGAGATTTCTTCTCCTTTAATACTTTCTCAGGTGAAGTAGGTCTAGCAGTTTGAACATATAGAATGACCTTACTATTGTCAGCTGATATGAATTTTTCAGTATGTTTCAACTCTTGCTTATCCTGTTCTAAAGGCATCTTCTGTTTACTAGATGTATGCATGAATGCCACAGATGATTTCTCATGAGACTCGATGATCTTTTCAAGTTCCATGATTTTTCCTTTATATACTTCACATTCAGCTTTCAGAGATTCATTTTCTTGCTCAAGCTGTTTGTATTCAGCTGATTCTTTTGGCTTTTCAGCTAAAAGTTTCAGTGAACTGTTTTGCTCTTTTAGCAGGATCATCTCTTCCTTAAGCTTAACAAATTCTCCAGCAATAGTAGTATTATTTAACATCATTTGCTCTAGAGAATCAAACAATTCATTATTTTGAGGAGTTACCTCATCCTCAGAGTCATCAGAGTCCTTTGCCATCAGGCACAGGAGAGCAGGCTTTTCTTCATCAGAAGATTCTTCATCAGACGAGTCTGAATCTGAATCAGATGGGCAGACAGCAGCAAGCTTTTCTGCTTCAGCCATCATTGCTTTCCCTCTCTGATACTTTCTTTCTTTTCTTACTTTCTTCTCCTCTTCAGTGTACTTTTCTGCTTTTGGATATGGGCAGTCTTTGATGAAGTGTCCCAATTTCCTGCAGTTGTAACACATCAGTTTTGATTTATAATCATCTTTATCTTGAGAAGAACAGTTAGGTTTAGAAGTAGAAGCATTGTTGTATTTGTTCTTCATTTTTCTTTTATAGAACTTCTTGAAATTGTTCATCAACAGTGCAACGTCTCCAGCAGTGTACTCCTTTTTGTTGAGTAGAATGGCTTCATCAGATGAGTCCACTTCCGCAATTCTTTGGGCTGGTCTTCTTTGATTTTCAGCAGCAACCAGTGCAGCTGTGGGTCCTGAAGTTGAGGTTTCTTCAATACCCATCCTAGGCAGTTTATACTCGAATGCCTTGAGTACAGAAAACAGCTCTGTCAGAGAGATCTTCCCAAGATCCCTTGATTCTTCCATTGCTGTCACCTTCATGTTGAACTTGGGGGGCAGGGCCTTTAGAACTCTGACGGTGATCTCCTTGTCAGTAAAGGTCTTTCCCAGCTTAAGGACTTCATTCAACGTTCTGGTAAACCTGGTATCCATCTGATCAATGGTCTCTCCAGATTTCATCTTGAAGTTGTCCAGCTTTTCCAAGGCAACACTGAGCTGATGCTCTTTGATGGCGTCGTTTCCTTCACTCATGTCACGAACCTTGTCCCACATCTCCTTTGCAGTTTTGCAATGTTTGACCTTGTCAAACCGATCATTATCCAGGGCTTTGGTCATGATGAAACGGCCAACTTTATCCAGATTGAACAGCTTTATTTCCTCGGCTGTCATCTCTGTCAGATCTTTTTCCACCACCATTTCAGCTTCATCTACTATGATGGTCTTGGTGAATTTGAATGGACCTTTAATGATACATGTGTACATGTTGTCATTATAGGCAGCAAGGAAAATCTCCATTCTGATTTTCCAGTCCTCAAAGGACATACCAGCAATGTGGGGAACATGACTGATACAATCCATTTTTCAAAAAGTTTTAGTTTTTCAAAAAGATGCTCTTTTGAAAAGTTTTAAAAACCTTTGAAAAACACTTGGATCAAGCTCGTTGATCAGGCAGCTGATTCAAATGAACCACCTGCTCTGATACCACTTGTTGGTCCCAAGTGGTCAGAAGAGGTTTAGAGGGGGGGGGGGGTGAATAAACCTCTTTAAAATTTTCTTGCAATTTTAACTTTAAAACTTTAACTCTTAACTGAACAGACTAAGCTGATCAGATGTGTAAGTTACAACTCTGTTCGCGAACAAATCTTTGAACAGATTTGTTGACCACTCGTCTGATGGTTACTTAGCTGATTTGTTAAAATCAGTTTTAATACTTAGAGTACTTGCAGCGGATTTTCAAAGTGTTTTTCACAAGTATTCTTAGCAGTTTGAAAAATGTTTTCCCCAGTTTTGTAAACTCCTTTTTAACTTCTTTTCAAACAGTTAACTTAGTGTTTTATGCAATCAGTAAATATGCAGTTTTAAAACAATGTAAAAACACAATCAATTTTTATAGTGGTTATATGGATTTGAATATCCTTTAGTCCACTCTTCCAAGTCACTTAGATCTTGGGTTATACTATAATCACAAAGTTTACAGTATACTCTGCTTGCGTCGAACAACAAATGAAACGACCACAAGTTCGCAATAGGAAATCACACAGAAGACCTATCCTCTAAAGTTTGATCACTCACAAAGATGGATCACAACTTCGCACAACACTCTTGTTTACAAAATCACTCAGAAGATGTATTTTTCTTGATTCTTCAACTCTGCTTTCGTCAACAAATGACTCAGCTGATGAGTGAGCTGTTCTTGAGACTTAGGAGAATTCTGCTTCGAAAATTTCTCTCAGAAAGTGTGTTGCTTCTTTTCTTCTTCGTCTCTCTCAGCTATTTATACTTGAGGATTGAAAAGTGTCCGTTGAAGAGAGACAGATTTCAAATTCCTCGAGTACTGGTCCTTAAAATCCGCGAACGGCTCTTTTGCAGTCTGTCCGTACTGAACAGTACTATTCTGCAGGCAGCATTAAATGCAGCATTAAATGCACTCTTCTGATGCGAAGCATTTCTTCAATCATTTGTCTTTAATAACCTTGTACTTCAGCATTTATTACTCCAAAGGGCATTTATTACCGTTGGGAACACTTCTTGATCTTCTTCACTTGGCTGACGAAAGTATACGTCTGATGGTGAACTCGGCTGATCTCAAACTTGAACAAATCTGATTTGAGTCGGCTGATCTTCACTAATCTGATAACTTTACTTCAGCAGATCAGAAGTCTTGGACCTTGAAACTTTGACTCTTCTGATTGTCTTCATTGCTTAGTCAAAATTCCTTGATAAGTTTATCAGCTAAGTTACTCCATACTTAGCCAATTTCTGAAGTTTTGGAATGCATCAAAACCTCCCTTATCAAACTTTCTTTAGTGCCTTCATCTTCATCTTCATCCAACAATATTAAAATTTTGTGTTATGTAATAATATTCTTTAATGTCATTTCATTTCTGATGGATTTGTTATTATCTTTTTGCACGTTTAGGAATGTAATCCTTTGTCTCGTTCTTCCTCCGCTTCTTTCATCTGTATTTGAATTCATTGCGTAATCAAGTGATCCGTATTTGTTTTCAGGTATATACGAAGACCTATCTTGATTTTGATGCTTCCAATGATCCTCGGATATTTATTGTACTTCATCCATCATGTTTATAATTAGTGGAATAAATTTGTTGTGATCTTTATAGGAAGTTAATTGATTATTGTGGATTTCATCTAGAATGAAGTTGAATTGTATTCAATACAGAGTACAAAGTTGTTCTGTATATGTTTTGATTGATTAGTCTATATGAATATATTTAAGTAATTTATTTAGGAATTGGTATTGGGTTGTATAAGTTTGCGATATAAGAAAAAATAAATTATGTGATATATGTGCCTATTAAATTGACAATTTCCTGCTACTATAATCTATATGAATATAATCCCATATGCAAATGTGAATTTTCATATTTGGACTAAACAATTTGAGTGTCCGTATTCATATAAACCCATTAGATATGAAATTAAGTTGAAGTAGTATTGTACAATTTTGTGTCAAAAAAATATCCTAAAAAATAGTAGATTTACAATATGAACTTCACTTCACTATGATGCACTCGAATCTTCAGACGTCGTAATTCTAATGTCAACGTACTTCTGATCAATCTCGGTGTACAATTTAAGAAGATTTAGTATGTCCTCGTTATTGCGCAACTGGACGTACTCATTATTTGCCGGCATCTTTCCCTCCATTAGTTGAAAATTTTGATCATTTACCCTCCCCCCAAGAACATCCGAGGACATTATCCTATCCAAAATTTCATCGAAGTTGATATCTATAGTGTCAAAGTCAGGTATAGAGACCATGAGATTACCATGTTCAATGCATAATGCATGCCTTCTCCTGCATAAATAGCAAATGTATTTAGTTAAAGAAATTCCAGAAACAAATCAACATTTTAATTTAGTTTAAATCAAAAATAGCATATTCATACCCCTTTTCGGCTTTGTTTGCTTTACAGTTGTATAATTTAACTGCCAGCCTTGCACGGGCTTTTTTCGATTCAACCTGTGAAAATCAATATATTCGAATAATTAAATTTAAAATTAAAATACAATTTAAATAATAAATGATATATATCTCCCTTTGATTTTACCTCACTTAAAGCACGATCTAATTTCCCCGGAAACAACATCATCAGGCATACATAAAGTCCACAATCGTACCTGTCGTTTCGAAAATCTTAAATTCATCCTTAATGATAAAATAAGAACTAGTTTGAAGATCTTAGACTGTATGTTACTCACCAATTTTTCTGTTGTGGGAAAGAATGATTGTTGACATAATCAAATCTGTAATCCCAATTATCATATATGAAATCTCCTTCACCCCACTCTCTAGCAATCATCTCTAATTCTTGACACTGTTAAAAAGAATATAATAAGATGAATTTTGACATAAAATGACTCAAAATGACTCATGAATCTCATTTGTGGAAGATTAAGACATAGCAATTAAGACATACCATGCTCGAAATATAGTCACGTCTAGTAGTTGAAATCTTTTCTCCTACCAAACACGAGTCAGATATTATAATCTTTCTGTTCCTCAAATCGATGGTGCAGATGTACCAATGTCTTCCGGTGTCGTTGAGGGGGATATTAATTGTTTCACAAGTAGTCGGGGGACCCCGAAAACAGCCATTGTCACCAAAGATGATCCTGTTGACTTTATCGGTACTAAATTTTGATTTTCCCACCATATTCTGCATATGTAGTTATTTATATCAGTTTTGTTATAATTAAATTAAAGGTATCGAAATTACGTACATACGCTGAACATGGCTGGTAGAAACCAATGGTTAGTCGGCTTTCCGGATGCACGTTCTTCTGCCCATATCATATAGGCAACATCATCGATTACCTTGATAAGATGGCAAATTCAGTTAACAAAAATATTTAACCAAAATGTCAAGTAGGTCGAGTTAGAGGAATTTTTTTATATGAACTTACTTCACCGCTAATCCATTCCCCTTTGTTCAAAGTATTGATTCCTGATCTAAGAACAATCCAAGTATCGGAGAACTCCACCGCTCTATAACTGATTAATTTTAATAATTAATTAGTAATGATTGCAACACAAAATTCTCAAATTATGCATACTTTTTAGAACATGAAATTCTTACTCTTGTTTCAGGTTCTTCGATAAGAGGTAGGCCGCAACGTCTTTATCTTCTGGCATATTGGAGCATATGATGTCGAAAATGCTTGGGTTGAGCCCATGAGAATCAGACAATAGACTTTCCTTTAGATTTTCTTTTGCATTTTGTCGATCTCCCCTCGTACTAGGATCTTGCTGTGTATGTTGTTCTTTTTTTGTACTAGTACTCTCAAACCTTTGGTTGAGGCCATGGGAATCAGACAACGGACTTTCCTTTTGTTTTTCTTTTTCCTTTTGTACATGTCCCCTTGTAGTATGTTGATTTGTATGTTGTTCTTTTTCTGTACTAGTACCCTCAAACCTCTGATGTAGATATGGTAAATTAAATACAATGAGTGCCATTGTTTCTACCAACTTGACCAAATCTTTGCCATGATCACAGTTGGAATTGGAACTATTTGATTGGTATTTATGAAGCAACATTTGACTAATCTCATTTTCTGCATTTGTCATTCGTTGATTAAGCGTTTGAACTTGTTTGCCTAAGTGACTCAAATATGTTCCCGTATCATGCTTTTCATCATTTTCACTCGAAACCTACAATTTCTCTCACATTTGGTTAATATGACATGCTCTTGAAATATTGAATTGTAATTTATAATGGTGTTTATTAAATAACATTGTACTCACCCCAGGTTGTGTATTTTTCATTCTTTGATGAAGCATTTGAATTTGATTGTCCAAGTACCTCAAATGTGTATCAAAATCCATCGATGAACTTTTTCCAGGCACTTCGGGTTGTGGTTCTTTACTTTCATCCTCTGGGTTTTTTTTTGTTTTGTTCCAAATCTGCAATGTCCTTGTGGTTAAGAAATATTAAGTTTGAATAAACTATGGAACATAAGCACTTTGACATAAAATTCTTACCCCACTGTTTACGTAACCTCCTTTTAAGTTGAAAGCCCTAAGCAAATTTATCACCTCAACGTGTGTCCATTGTTCAATAATGGGTAGGTTTGCATCTAGTAGCTTTCCGCATGCAAGGTCGGTGTGTACTAATTCGGAGATGAATGACATCTGCATTTTGTTAATAAGAGTATTACGATAATACGTGTCCAAGTAATTACAATAAGTAATATACTGATATTGAAAAAAAATCACCTCTAGTAACATCACGCATCCTGTGATATTCTTAGCACCTTTTGATTTGAATTTCTGAATGCCTTCGATAAGGCTGTGGAACACTTGACCACACCAATCGTACGTGTGAATATTATCTAAGTCGATTAGATATTCTAATTTCGCAAGGTCTAAGCTCTTGTTATAGCCAGGGAAAAGAATTACGGTGAATGCAAACACTAAATATAGAACTTTAAATTCGGTTCCATGCGTTGAACAAGCCTTGAGTTTTCTAAACAGCAGTGGTAGTTCCATTTGTAAGCCGTTATGTACAAAAAATGGACCGTACAATCTTTGTCCCATGGATGATGTACTAGTACTAATTTTCGGCAATAAATTGGTTGTACTCGGTAGGCCAAATACTTGACTAACTGTTTTTGCCGTAATTTTGATTTGTTTGCCCAAAACATTAATAGTTCCGATTTTTGTATCATACCCATCAACCAACCATGTCAACAATTTATGGTCAGATATTCTTATATCTATTTTCGTCATGGACCCGAAACCCATGTTTTTTATTACCGCTACTTGATCGTTGGTAAGTAATTTATTAACTTCTACCAACTTAGGTAGGGACGTCCTATGCTCCAACAGTGTCTCCTATAAGATGAGAAAATCCAATTTTTCAAACAAATAATAATATGGTATAGGTAGATTGCAATGTAACTATAATATAATATTAGTAGGAGATTATGTAATTAATTTAGCAACAATTGACTCACGAATTCCCCACTATCTTTGTTACTTTGACTTGAAATATCCTCCCACGCTTTGGCGGGTTCGTCTTCGCATGGAATCGAGTCTATATTCTACATTTATTCAAAAAGAAATAATGTCATGATATTCTGAAATTAAATGAGTAATTATAATGAAAATGTTATATACCGTTTTTCCTCCATATTTTGCATCGCTACGTTCTGATGCTTTAAGGTTGGTCCTATTGCTCGTGAACTGAGGCCACGCATTCGGAGTTTTTGGCGTAAGATTTGGTACTTTCCAAGTCCCACGAAGTTTTGGCGTTGCCTCTTTGTTGCTTTGATTAATTTCATCAAGTTTACGTTTGCCACTCGCCCGTGCATTATTTTTTGTGATGTCCCTGATAAGAAAATAACATTGTTACATTATTCTAAATATAGACTAACTGTTTTTTTTTTTTTAAACACAATCGGACAGTTGCACTATATCAGATTAACATATTATAAAATATTATCTATTTTATTCAATACATATAATGCTCATGCCCGAAATTACATGTGAAATCGAACTATAAGGAATTATTACTCCCTTGAATAGTGAAACATGCTAACATGAAATAGAACTAGAAGTTGAGTTCCCTGATAACTTTGGGCCAATATGGTTTATTTATTAATCTTTATCTGGACTTAACAATTTTCTTTAAAGCCCACGTAATTTTCATTAGTTAACAGATAATTTCTTAGCCCATATATTTCTTAATGGATTTATACTTAAGCCCATTCAATAAGCCCACTTATATTCAATAGTGTATATATATACATATGTATATATATAGCTAAACCGTGTATAAAGTATACACATATATATATATACACGGGTACCCATAAAGCCTGACACCCATCAAGCCATCACACCCCATATGTCACACCCCACTTGCTTCCACTTTTCCTTAACACGGCTACCTATATGAATAGTTGAATATATTTATATGCTAGAAATAACAATATATACATAATACATCTACTAATTTTATACAATCACATGTATCATACATATTTGAAATTTCGAAATTTCACAAGGAATTATTCTGCAATATTTGAAATAATTCACTGAAGGAAAATATTCAAATAACACTTAAATGGTGAGAAATGTTATATATATATATATATATATCCTATGACTAAAATTAAAAAAAAATTCAACGAAAACATTCAAAACCATATATATTTATATATATATATATATATATATATATATATATATATGTATATATATATATATGTATATGTATATATATATATATGTATATATATATATGTATATATATATATATATGTATATATATATATATATATATATATATATATATATATATATATATATATATATATATGATAACTCTGTGAAAACAGTGTTATCAAGTCTATTTCCTTAACTCATTCGATTATTCTTATTAGAGTTTTGATAGAATCTTAGGCAATTTTAGTTAGTTTTGTAATTTGTCGCTCGAGTCATTGGTTTAATTGTTTTATGCATGAATTGGGATATTTTCTTATATATTGTGTCCATATTTGTAGGCCCGAGCTACTTTGGATCTAAGAACATGATTGGAAGCGAAGAATACCGAATTAAAGATCAAATGAAGTCAAGTAGTGCAAGAACGAAAAAGCTGTCAGAAATGTTATATTGCACTCCGAGGACCATAACTCTTTCAAGGAAGCTCCAATGAAGTTGAATTTCGACTATGATGTAGAGGAATGAGTTAGGTACACCACATATTTTACGGATCTTGATTTGGAGTTCGGAGCTGAGAGTTATGACACTTGCAACACTGTCGCGCAAACCTGACGCGATTTTCAGCGGGCTTTTAAGAGAATTCTTGGGCCCAAAGTCTCCTACTTGGACTCAACTTGGTAGATCTATTTAAGGACTTCTAGGTCACGAAATTACACATCTTTGATCAGCTCTAAACATACTTTTTTCATAGAATACACCTACAACATCAAAGATCTACTTAGAGAAAGATTGAAGAAGAAAAGAGAGAAGTCCCGAAGATCGCCCAAGCAAGAAGAACGCAATATTGAAGATCTTTATCTTGGATTCATCGTTTTGTCTATAAAACCACATGAACTCAGATTTGTTTTCCTTTATTATTTTCTTCTTATATTTATCATGAACTAATTCTTTAGGATCTAGGGTTTTTATGAAACTATGTTACTTTGATTATATTTATTGGATTATTCGTAGTTAGGGGCAATTCATGTGTTTGATTTAATTTCGTTCTCTATGCTTGCAAGTTGACTGATCACCTAGTTGTTAGATTTAATATTCTTTTCGAACTTGGAAAAGGGAGATTAGGATTAGATATGAAATTGAATAGTAAACGTTTCTTAGTATAGGAATATACTTAAGGCGTTTATACCCGTTACATGAGGTTCGTGTTTAATGCTGTGTGTTATTTATGAATCACCTAGGAATAGGATCGATTTGTATAATACATTAGGTTCTTACGTAATTCGGAAGATACATATGAATATACTTGAATCCTCGGGTAGCACTCTTGTCACCACAATAATTACGAAAATCTCAATTGAGCAATCGATAGATAACATAGTGGATTATAACCCTAGGTCTCTCTTCTCATTATTCGAACTCGATCCAAGTATTTAGATTAGTTATTTCATTTAGTTAATCTAGTTAAATTGAACCTAAAAGTATATTTGAATTTGGAATCAATTAAAAGTAAATTAGGAATTGGAATTGGTAGATATTAGTCAAGTCCCTGTGGAGACGATACTCTTATACTTACTCTTTATTACTTGTTCGATACGTGCACTTGCGTTTATTTGCGTGTGTAAAACCCGCAACAATATATATGTATGTATATGTATATGTATGTATGTATATATCATATGAAAACATCCAAATCCATCCAAATTTTATATACGTACATATCCGACAAAATCCAAATCCATCCAAGCATCAAATAACATTAAATCCACATATAAAAACCCATATATTAGAACTCGTATTAAATCCACATATAAAAACTCATATGTTCTAAAATGATTGTGGCAAGATAAATTTGAAATTAATGTGGAAGTTACACTTACACTTTGGGATCCTTCATGATAAAACCTTGTTAATAACTCCTTATGCACAAACAAATATATTGTTAGGTGGAAGAAATAAATTATATTGCATTAATGGATTCTGCCAATTTCTTGAAATTAAATGAAGAAGATGAGTTAATTTTTGATCCCGTCAATTTTGAGTGTATATTGAAACCAATTAATTAATCCTTTAGTCATCATCATTAATTTCATTAATTAGACATGACAAGCCACAAGTAAAGGCCATGCCTAAGATTTTCGGGTTGACTAGGTGGCACTACATGTCTAATCCATTAGTTTTTGTTGTTTTGTATGTACTATAATGAAATTAATTTTGTAGCATTATATGAAATGGTATATAGTGTAAATGATGACAATTTATTTAAAATGGTATTATGATTCACTAGAAATCCGGATTTGAAAGTTATTAATTAAATATAAAATTTATATAATATAATATAGCAATAATTTCTATATTATTAATAAAATATTTATAATTTAAAAAAATAATTTGAAAGTGTATTTTGCGAAAACCAAACTACGACGGCATTATCTCATCGAAGATTACGTCAGCAAATTTCGTCCCACAATTTATAGTTATTTGAATCATCGCTCGGAAGTAACAACTAATTTTTTATTTTCTTCCCAACCGATAGCAACTCGCCGAATTTATTCCCATAATTCACTTTTTTTTATAAATTTAGTCCCAAACATAAAATTTCTAATTTAATGAAAATGACGGTTGAATAATGTCATTAGCTTGGGATTTAAAAAAGTTGACAATCTAATTAGTATTTGCATATTTTGTCAATTTAAGTATAAAATCAGTTTTTACCTTTAAAACCAGAAATTTTGTTTTTTTGCTTAAGTTATTAAAAGTTGTGTTGGGGTTTGACTTGCAATTTTGGTGTTCCCAACCCGTGTAAATATCTATAAATTACAATGTAGGTGTTGTGACAAGTTGTGAGTTGCATTGAGGCCAAACAAAAGGTTGGCATAAATCTCTCTTGGGAAATTTGACCGAAGCTAATTGTAAGTGCTTCATTTTTTTACGTATAGTGTTTATATGATTTATATATCAAAATCTCTAATTACTGGACACTAAAATTTTTTTTTATTAGAAAGTTTAACTCCATGGCACATATTCAAGATTTTGAAGATATTTTCTCGGATCCTGATTGGAGCACCAGTGAAGAAACGTGTCTTATATTTTCATTTGTACAATATGGTAGGAATAAGCCTTTGAATGACTTGCGTTCAATGGGTTGTGCATGCACAATAGTTGGGTGTATGTTGCACGACGAATTCAATAAAGTCTACACGGTCTCAAGCATAAGGTGTAAGATTTCTAAAATTCGTTCTAAATTCCGTCAGTTTAATCAATTTCTAAAAACACCGGGTGTTACATACAATTGGGCAACAAATATTGTCACTGTTGGGGCAGATTACATAATACGAATTTACGAGGTTATCACTCCCTATTCTTTAATTTTTGATTCATTATTTATATATTTTACTACCAAAATCTAACTACTTAATTTTGATCCTTTCTTAAATCTAGGAAACAATTGTGGAGAGATATTTTAGGACTAATGGTTTCCCTTATTACGAACAAGTAGACTTCATCTTTGGACAAAAAGAAGCTGCTAGCTTGCCAGAAGAATGTGTTGGAAACTACTTATATCCATTGCGTGATGTAATTTGAATGGAAAATTATGTATGTATTTCCACATGATTTATAAATATGTTCGCAAATGTCATTCTAAAATTAGTTAATGTGTATTATATAGTAAATTATATATTTCTTATTACATTCAATCATATTGTCCCAATTATAATTTGTTTACCATGCGGGTGTCATACAAAATATTGAAATTGATAAAATTGATACAATGATAAAATTAAAGATATATAGTTCTTATTACACTCAACTATTGGCGCAATTTTAAAATTAAAAAGATACAAGCCTTTATTGGTACGGGTGTCATACAAAGTATTGAAAATATACATTTATGCATGTAGTAAATGTCGAAAACAAATACTGGAAGAGTTCAACAATATAATTATCCTTGTCCCAGTTTGAAATAAGAAATATTTTTTGGTACTCCATTGCCAAATCTTTATACATATATCAAGATTTGGCAATGAAGTGCCAAAAAATATTTGATATTTTCAAAATGGATCAAGGATAATCATATTGTGACACTCTTACACTATTTGTCTTCGACATTTACTACGACGCACAAAGTTATGTTTCCAATGCTTCGTATCACACCAACACCGATTTTCTAGACCCTTGGTTACGCCCTATGTACAACGCATCTCCTTGCAATCTAGCATCAATAAGTCTGCAATAGTAATAAAAAGCATTAGGTAATTGATAATATATTCAAATTGAGAATATTAATGGTGAAGATTTTATTCAAAATATACCATCATACCTCTAATCTGGTAATGCATAATGTTTAGTGACATTAGGCAAATTATATTTGAATAAACGGTTTGTACAGTGGAGATAAAATGGAATTGTAAATGAGGGAGAGATGGAAACTACGTGAATTTGCAGTAGGCAACCACATTTTCAGCTTCAATTTATAAAAACTGGGATGGAGCTTGGTCACGGACGTGGGACATGTAATACTAAAAAATTTGAATATATTGGGAAAAGTTGATTGAATTGTTGCGAGGCAAGTACGCCTTTTTTTCAACCTATCATTATTGTTGCATATAATATTATACTAAGTAGTTGTAAAATATATTATATATACACACAAGTGGACAAATCCAAAACCCGTATAGCTACAATTTTAGGAGTGTTATGGAACAAATTCAGCTTTCACGTGAACATTGAAATGATTTGTGCACGGATTATTGCATTCAAAACCCCTATAACTTAGTTAATTTTCCCACATCCCCTCAAAAAAATATTTTTTCCTAATTCGTTTTAGATTGTTAAAATTAACTAATTATCAAACTTATGATGCTATAATATGTTACATATTATGTGTAGCACGAAACCAGAAATATATAATTTAGAAATAACTTTAAAGATTCTCATTATATGAAAATCCATACATAAGAAAATCAAATACATTCTTAATAAGAAGTAACAAAGGCTAATATTATTATTTTAAAATATAGGACGTGGTACATCTTATTCTTCGTCGCTTGCGCTTGGTGGATATTCAAAATATGGAGGAGCAAGTTCGGGGTTGCGAGCGTAAGGTCTAATAGTATATGGTGGCCTATGTCTCCTCTCAAACCTTCGCATATTTCTAAGCGTAAGACGTAATTCATTTAGGGCCAAATACTGATGAGGCTTTGGAACACTGGGGGGGAGGGGGGGATCACGTAAGCATCATCTTCGAAGTCCCCGGGAGCTTCAAATACATCTTGTGCATAAATTTCCAAATACTCTAAATTGCCAGTGCGAATGAGGTCAAACATGTGAGCGATGTCAACTTCATCGCTAATTACTCTAAGACCCTCCTCCAACGGCAAATCAGGGACTCGATACCAAATACCGGCCGGAATGAAATTAACACGTCTTTTAAATATTTGGACCATATCGCAAAAGGTAAAATGATTTACGTTTGTAATAGTGACGATGTCGTTGAGTCGGGATGGCCTGTATGCAATTTCACGATAAACATTGTAGACCGTAAAAAGCCGACCCCCGTAACGGACATGTAATGTTGGTTGAGAAGCCATAACAATGGATGAGTTGGAAAAAAATAAAATTCAAACTATTTATAAATTCAAACTGATGGTGTAGTGAGAAAAATTCAGAATTATTTTTTGTACATGGATTGTGACAAATTAAACTTAAACTAACTTGTCCAATTTATATGTTGCAAATATTACATTGGAATTGAAATAGGGACCTATTTTGTATTAATCGAGCACTGTCCACAATGGCCTATTTATTGTCAAGTCACATTCCTTCTTTTAATAAAGTGACTTCACGTGAATTCATATCTAATAAGTCCAAAATTGCACTTGTTTTCATATATTTCTATATATATTATTTATATACATGCACAAGGTAGTATAATTGTGCTTAAAAATTTATATAAAGTTTATCCAAATATGTCCCAGAAAATTGAATCTTGTTCTTCAAAAAAAATTTGTGAAATTTACGGTTGTTGTTGCGACTCTCATGTCGACAAAGAAGGTGGCAATCGAACTTTCCCTTGTGAACGTTGCCAATATATCACGAGTCTTAAAATACAATTTTCAAAACTACTTGAACTCTTGGTGGATAGGTACTCGAATGGAGAATTTTTAATGTATTTCAAATCTCTTCGTATTTGTGTATTCGAAAGATTCGAAATTGCAATGCAATTTTTTGAAGCGTCCCATAACGCAAATATCGGTCCAAAAATTCCGTAAGTATTAACAGCTATAGTCCATATGTTAATTTTCGTGATTTTAATGTTGCTTGGAACCCTTTTTAATTTATAAAATTATTTCGACATAGTGCGTTGTATAAAAGAAGGCCATATGTCCCCGGGCCAGTGAAACGAAGGTAAATTCTTGCAATATAATCAGACTCTATAAAAGGTGTCAAATTAATTTTCTAAATGCAATAACAACAATCTTCTGCAGAATGTCTACATATTTGAAGTACTTAAAGAGTAACGGAGAAAGTTGTCCGATATTCCATTTTAGAGATGAGGTTAAAGACAAATTAATTCACATATTTGTCGAAGGGTTGAAAGAAGTCCATTACTTGACTATTGCCATATTGGAAGAGAACGAAAATTTGGCATGGTTGGATGAAATAAAAGAAGAAATTCTCTCTATTAAGGATTCATTTGATTGGTAGCTTACAATGTTTTATTATTGGGAATTAACAATGGAACAATATTGTTAATATATTTTATGTAATTTATTTAAAATTAATCGCCTTTTGTATTTTCACGTTTTCATCTCATGTGTTATATTACTACATGTTATGGTGGTTAATTATTTTAAATATTTTTGTCATCACTCAAATTAGTAACAATAAAATCAATACAAAATCAGTGCAAGCCAAATAAGTACATATTATTAACTACTCGCCAAGTTGGAACAAATAACTGAATAGTATTATATTATATTATATTATATTATATTATATTATATTAAAAAAAAATCATTCAACATTTGACTTCTTGGGACAATAAGGGGGAGACAAGATTCTCTCGGCCGACAATCTTGTCAGGGGACCACGTGATTTTAAAATGTTTGTTTGTTTGTATGTGTTTTGATCACAATTTAAAAACATTCCAAATTTTCAATTATTCCAAGCATCGATTATATATGTGTATTATATATATACACATATAAATCAACCGTAAACATCACATAGTTCATATAGTTTTCAGTTTAATTTTTCACTTATGTATTTATTTTAATCCAACGTTCATCTCTTAAAGGTAACTTGTAATTTTAATTTTTTTTCAGTTTAACATATACGCAATTTTTACTTACTGGGATAATTAATAATTTTCTCTTATATGTATTAAGGTCATCCAAAATGAATTACACATACAAATTACATGTAATCTATGGAGGTCGGTTTGAGTACGAAAGAAGGGCAGTTTCATATGAAGGGAGAACTTCTGAAGACTTGATTACAATTACAGATTGGCTTGTATTTGATCATGCTCATTTAATTAATGCAATAAAACGAAGAGTTGGGTACATTCCCGAAGGTGTTTGGTATCATGTTCAAGATCAAAGCTATCGCGACGGTCTAAGATTCATTAGTGATACAACTGATGTTCAACGAATGACGGACCTAATGCGCATTGGTCGCATCTCTCCAATTTATATTTTTGTTCAAAAATTTTTAAATGATTACTTTTACGATCTACCTTTTTGCGTTCCGAAGGCTCGGGTAACTTACAATTTATCTGCACTACGTGCACACCTAAGGTCATTGAGAAGATCAGAGGAAAATGTGCCTAAACCATATAGCATTACACCTATACAGCCTTCATACCCGGACGATGAAATTTCGAACCTCGACTTTCCAATTTCGGATACAACTGATGATGAATAGTTTACGGGAATATTTATCATTGTAATGTGTTTTTTTGTATTGTATGCTTTAAGAATTAATTTCAAGCGAACAATAGTTCTTGCACCTTTTATTTTAATTTTGTTAGTTTATTCCACATTTGACGTGATTCGTAACACTTGCCAATATAATCCAGGTAAAAAATTATTAGCAATAAAATGTATAGTTTGAATAACAGTTTATCATGAAATTAACGTGGGATAATTATTATCATTTGAACATGAAATTCGTAAACACAAAAATTTTATATTGATAAGTTATTTCAATAAAAAATAACATTTTTTTATTGTACTTTATTCTTATTGGGCCATTTTAATTATAACATTGAATATTTGGACAAAATTCTCGGTCAAACCACATTAAATATTTCGGCCAATTCAGATTCCACACCTTGTCCCCACCGTACGGCAAATGTACTATTCAAATTGTGATGTGCATTTTCATCTACTTAAATTAAGTTGTGCTTTTGAACCTTACAAAATTTAAAGGAGTTGTAATAATTAAGAAAATTAATAATATAAATAAAAAAAATAAAATTTTAAACCTAAATTGATTATGGATTAATTATCCATCTCATAGTGGCATCTACAATCTCAAGTATACTAAATGTTGTTCTAATTAAATGTGTCACATATTCTTTAAACAACAGTTTATCAAAGTTTCAAGATTTTGTCATGACTTATGTATTTTAAATTTACACAACTATTTCTTAGTGAGACGGTCGTTATTTCGCTCGAAAGGACTCGTATAGTGTTATGGAACACTAAGTCCACCGTAATTCCAATCTTTGGACAAAAAATAAGAAAATTAGTGAGACGGTCGTTATTTCGCTCGAACGGACTCGTATAGTGTTATGGAACACTAAGTCCACCGTAATTCCAATCTTTGGACAAAAAATAAGAAAATTAGTGAGACGGTCGTTATTTCGCTCGAAAGGACTCGTATAGTGTTATGGAACACTAAGTCCACCGTAATTCCAATCTTTGGACAAAAAATAAGAAAATTAGTGAGACGGTCGTTATTTCGCTCGAAACGACTCGTATAGTGTTATGGAACACTAAGTCCACCGTAATTCCAATCTTTGGACAAAAAATAAGAAAATTAGTGAGACGGTCGTTATTTCGCTCGAAACGACTCTTATATTGTTTATAATTCTTATTGGGCCATTTAATTATATCATTGAATATTTTGGCCCATTATCACGGTCAAACCACATTATTGATAGTTTCATACCTATGGCCCATTACATCAGGCTCATTACATCAAATATTTCGGCCATAGTCATATTACAATCCTAGTCACTACCGTACGGCACGTGTATTATTCAAATAGCTAGTGTTATGCATTTTCATCTACATAATTAGTTGTGATTTTAAACCTTACAAAATTCAAGGGATTTGTAATAATAACTACAAAAATTAATAATATAAATGAAAAAAAATAAAACTTTAAACCTAAATTGATTATGGATTAATTATCCGTCTCATAGTAGCACCTACAATGTCTATTATATTAATGTTGTTCTAATTCAATGTGTCACATATTCTTTAAACAACAGTTTAACAAAGTTTCAAGATTTTGTCATGATTTATGTATATTTAATTTACAAAACATATAAATTGGATGGTCGAAACGACTCGGGTAGTATTATGGAACATTAAGTCTCCCGTAATTTCAACACACTGAATAATTGTGGAAGCACACAGATTACAAAACAGTCCATGATTTCCATAACATATTTATATGTCACCCCGATTTTTAGAAATTCAAGTTACACTATTGGTCCTTCGATTTTCATAAATTATAATATCACACTAAATTTTTAAACACACACAATTAAAACTTACTTAATTTGGAAAGATTATAATTAATTTATTTTAAACACACTGCATAAGTAGGCAGACAATTAATGTAATTAATTTAGCAACCACAACTACATGCACTAAATAAATTGAACATGTATATTGTACACAACTATACAATTGGAACAAATAAAATATAAAAAACAAAGAGTGGAGAATGGTATAATTAATTCACTGCATAAAGCCGATTTCTACTTGTGGGAGAAGTAATAACACGTGAAGTGATGGTGTGTGAAAAGGGGTGTGAATTGATGTGTGAATGTAGCTAGCTAGGTAGGTATATAATTTGAGAATATTTTTTCACATAGGTAGATATATAATATTTTGTATACTATCATCCCACGTGAAATAATACATGATGCATGGAATATTTTTTCATCTACTTGCAAATAAAAGAGCCGAATGAGATGACATAAAGCTGCATGTAGCTACATTTATTTACGGTGAATTTTGTAATATTAAATTAGTATATTATTATATACATACACTATTATTTTATTATATTATTATGGATTTTTACATTTATAATGAAAAAATTGTTAGCATATAATATTATAATATTTTTTAAAGAATTTGAAAAATAAAAAACAATGTTACATTATTAAATATATAGTTTGACTTCATTAAAAATTATTATATGAAAAACAATTGGTTTATTATGATTATGTCAGAAAACATTCCCCAAAAACATTTCTTCCCAGTCTCTCTCTCTTAAAATGATAACACACGTGTTCAAAGTATTGGGAGGGTTCTATCCCTCTCTTCTTCATTCTCCCATTGTTTTTCTTCATTTTTTTTTCCCGAACATCCTAAAATCTCTGTAAGTCTGTAACAAGCATATTTTCGTGTTCTAATACTTAATCAGTTGCTTCTCAGGACCGAACATGGATGGTGTTAATTACGCAGTGGAGATGCATTTTTTTAGCAGGATTACAAAAAATCATCCAAATTCCCAGCCACAAGATAAGTGTCGATTTTGTTTTATAAAATTATAATTTGTATTTATCTACTTGTGTAAATTTTTGTAGTAGTTTATTTTAACAATCACATCATTCCAAGTTACCAATGCCATGAACAAAGTAATAATTACTATGAATCTTCATCATATCTACAAGTTACAAAATTTTATAAATTCCTATCCATCACATCCCTTCAAATTAAAATTAACTACCACCACTACCACCTCTACAACCATTTATATATATTCAAGCATTCGGATGTTCAATTCCACAACAATTGAAGGTTCAAGTGGATTGAAAACGTTTAGTTAAAATTAATTCCCCTAAATTGTGTTATCTTTTTTGTATATTATATATATATGTTTGTAACATTATTAATTTATTGACTTGTGTTACATTTATATTGGAAACAGTTGGCCAGTCGAAATGTTGACTTCGGAATGGACGGAACAGCAAACGACTACCTTCGTCGGCTTCTTGTTGGACGAAGCTTTCAACGGAAACATTCATTGGCAGAGGGACAACACAGAGGCTTTTAATCGGATTCTTCCTCTTATGAATGAGAGGACGGAGCATACATTCCGATTGCGAGATTTATATTATAAGTTTCTTGACTTGCGCCATTGATATTGGATGTGGGAAAAGGCAAAAAGTTGTAACTTGGTGAGATGGAATCAAAAGGAGAATTTGATCGAAACTAATGACAAGACTTGGGCGTGCCTTCTTCGGGTATAATGTTTATCAATTTAATGAATATAGTATATATTTGCAAATATTTGGTTGTCATAATATCTTCCAATATTTGTTTTAATTTTCATTTGATTAATTGTATAGCGCGCGGATACAAGGGAGTGGGAGGACATGTACCGACACGAAGGACAAAAATATTGGTGGGAGTTTAGTGTCATATTCGCAGATTCATTTCCGCTCGATGAACTTAAAGTGATGGGTCACCAGTTGCCACCGCATGATTTTGGTGAGCCGTCGGACATGCCGAATAGCAAGAGAAGGAGGACTGATTAGGGGTTGATTACGAAATGTAAATATTGGTTTTCATGTTTTAGTTGGACTGTTTATGTTTTATTTTGTATGATTATGTTTTATTTTGTATGATTATGTTTTAGTTTGTATGATGGATTGTTGACTTTAATTTTAGTATCTAAAGACTGTTCTTATTAATATTGTTCTTAGGGTTGTTGTTATGTAAAGTTATGTATATAAATGTTTATTATAAATGTGATAGCTTATTTTGGCACCATTAATACATTATTTTGATAGGAAATTAATTGGGTTAGTAAAAACTATTCAATTAAGTTAACATATTGGATATGAAATCTATTGGAAATTAGTTGTATTATTGGAATCACTAAAGGGTTGAACATTAGTTGGGGGATTTAGGGATTGGTCGATTAATTTGGGGATTACATAATGTTCATGATTATAATTAATTTTGTTATTTTTATATTTATGTTTTTTGGTATTTAATAAAATGTCAATACAAATGGTTTTTTATATCATATGTTTATACATTAACAGCCTATTTATTATAAATAAATAATACTTGTTTAATTTATACAATGTTTAACATATATTTATAATTTCATTAATTTATTTAATTTAAGGAGTATATGATCATATTGCTGGCCCAATATTTGGGCCACAAATATTTTCAATACTATATGACCTGTTTAGTTGGGCCAATAAATCCCAAAAATGATGCAACCCGAATCGGGTCGGTCTAAATGTTTCCCAACCTCAATTAATACCCGAACATAATTGAATACATATTACATATTAATTCAAAAATCGAGCCCCAATTGCATTCCTCTAAAAAAACCCCAATTTTCCCGTCCCTCTAACCCTAACCTATTTCCGCCGCCGTTCTCATCTCCGCCGTTCTCCACGCACATCTCCGCCGCCGTTCTCATCTTCGCTGTTATCCACGCACATCTCTGCCGTTTTCCACGACAAGATGAAGCGAGTAATTGTAAGACTTCGCATAGATTTTAAATCTTTTTTGTTCCAAGTTCGTAAATTACCTTTTTTTGTTAATGTGTTATGATTTAGTATAATTTCTTGAAATAATGTGTATTCGTATATCATGTTTAAGTAGTGTTATGTCATGACCAAGATAGAAGTAGTTGAGGAATTGAGTAAGAAGTTTGGCAAAGATGAGATTTTTGTGAAGAAAATAGATAAAGGCATGATTTTTGACAAGTTAGGTATATACGGTGAAATTGGGGACATAAATGAAGAATTGGGGATTTTTGAAGATAAAAAGGAAATATTAAGTGTTGGAGAGACTAAGTGGTCCAAGGGACACTTGTTAACATCTGGGAAGGAACATGTGCCAATTAATTAACCATAGGATGAAATTCTGTTAGGGGTCATTATCAATATTTTAATTATGTTTTACTTTTATTTTAAAGAAGTTTGTTAGCAATCACTATATGTAAGGTTACACTACGTTTTTGGAAGATTATTCAGAAAATTGTCCCTTATTCTCTTTCTTCTTCTCCAATCTTTCTTCTCTACTTAATATTTGTTCATCAACTTATTTACTGTTATTCTATTCTAAATCAAAAAATACAAAAAAAAAAAAAATAGATAATTCCAACCAAGCTCTTGACATGTTAGTTGTAAATTAGGTTTGATTATAATATCTATGGCTTGTTTTGGTAAATTAGGTTTAACTGTTTTCGTATTTAGGTTTAACTATAATATCTATGGCTTTTTTTCTTAATGTGTTATGATTTCTAGGGATGTTTTCGTAAATTACAATATATATGGATTTAAGTACTCATACATGGATTTAAGTAAGTAGTGTTAGTTGTATGTTGTTATGAATCTGGACAACTTGACTTTGTTGTTGGCATTTTAGTATTATAATATCTATTTTATAAAACAGTTCATATCTTCCTTCATTTACTTCGTGGATTTCTAATTGCTTCCCTGCTATGTTTTGGTTGAATTATTGCAATAGCTTATCTCATCTTTGTCTTCATCTTCATCTTCATCTGAAGATGACTCATACGATGGTGAATATGATACTGAAAATTTAGTTGAACTTGATTCTTTCTCAAGAATCATGTTTAAGAGCAACCTACCAGGTCGTCATTCAAAAACCACACCAAGAATGGTATGGACATTCGAAACTCTTACACTTCATACTACATTGGAATATCATGGGATTTTTACTAACATTCTTCTTGTGGCAGTACTTTCCATTCGATACATGGACGAGCTTGGGCCTAGATCAAGTAAAGGTTGCAAACATTAATTGTCCGGGATATGGTAGACGGACATGGAAAGTCGAGGTACGTTTATACAAAGACAAAAAAATGAAAAGAGAACGTGTTGCATTAGTTGGAGGATGGGCTGAATTTGCAAAGAAAATTGACATTAACGTTGGCGATGAAGTTTTTTTTGACATTTATCGAGACAATGACAATCCAAGTGAAGTCACCATCTTAGTACCCGTCGATAGCTCGAAGTCCGGTTGATAGCTCGTACTAGGAACTGACTTATTGATTTTGAAAACATTTATGTTTTGGGGTGGTTGCGGAACTGTTGGATGATTGTATGTTATTTAATATTTCGACTTTTTGGTACTATGGATAATATGAATGTTTTTTTTTAAGTTCAATCATTTACGGTTTTGCATGCATGCTTTCATCTATTATCATTTTCACAGGCCCAATGTTACATAAAATGTTTAAGTTGGCCCATTCAATTCAATATATCTGCCAGAGCCCAAATACTTTGGCACATTATCATTTTATCGGGCCCAATTTACATAGATAAATTAGCTGGGCCAATTACAAAATAGTCAAAATATGAAAGTATAAAGAACTTCCACATTATTTAAAAAAACAAAATCCAAACTTCACAAAATATGCAAGAAAAAGTAAAATTATTTTGTAAATTTGTTATATATATGAAGAACTTCCAAATTATTTAAAAAAACAAAGTCCAAACTTCTCAAAATATGCAAGAATTTATTTTGTAAACTTGTTATATATATGAAGAACTTCCACATTATTTAAAAAAACAAAATCCAAACTTCACAAAATATGCAAGAAAGAGTAACGTGTGAATTTCATACCACATACATAAGGATTATGTTGCAAGATTTTCAAAGAAATCCCTAAAAAAAATAAAAACCAATAAATAGGAGAAAAAACGGAAAATTCACCATCTACTAAAATGGCATGAAATTGGGATGGTTATTAATGTGCATGTACGAATTTATCATATTTATAGTTACTTCCAATTGTTAACAAGGCAATGAGACTACAATTGAACAATAGTCTAACGGCATAAAATTTTATAAAATATCAAGATACAACACAATTAACATTAATGAAAGGTGGTACAATTAAATTATGAAAGAGAAACATTATGACTACATTGAGTGCCTAGGTTATCCTCATCCATTGCTTGCTCGGAATGGCCAATGTCCTTGTCAATTTTATTTTGGCATGTTGTCGATTTATGACCTTCTTGCCTGCAGGATATTGTCATTTAAAATATATTAATTAACTTTTTTTTTGGTAAATTTTATTCTTAAACATACAATATTGACATACCGACAAATACCACAACGTTGCATCCGCGCCTTAGGTGCTCCTCTACACTTGCTCTTCAACGGGTCACGGACGAAATCATTAGTAACAACTTTAGGCGGATCCGCAATCTCATCACAACTAACAAACTCATCATCTACATTTTCATCTAACTCGGGACTAACAACGTTTTCTTTTCTACAATCTTCTGCAACTTCATGCATTCGATCCACAAAATGATGCCTTGCATCTTCGGAATGAGAAAAAACGTGGCAATATTGAACAAGTTCTTTGTAAATATTCGTAAATCGCAAGCTTTGGGGATCCTCGGAATATGGACTAGTAGGAAAGTTTAAAAGCAATGACCGACCAATTTCAACTGTCCATCTATTATATATGCAAGGCTTGGGAATTTCACTTAGATTTAAACACCTAAATGCAGCAAAAAGATGACAACATGGTATCCAGTCTGACTCCAGCATTAAACAATCACATTCAAACTTTCCTGCTTCCCAATCAATCTCTATGAACCTTCGTCTACAATTTACTTTACCATATTCCACAAAGGTGAACACAAACACTCGATCATCAATATTTTTTTATTCTTCAACCATCAATCCTTGAGATTTAAATATTTGTTTCTCAACAATGAAAAATACAGATTTAGTGTATATAGATGCAGCATGCTTTTGTATACTCACAAGTGTGGTTGGAATTAAGGATCGAAGATCTGGTGCTTGTGAAGAAGCTTGATCAAATTTAAAACCACCTCTAATTTTCGAAAGCCATGTACAATAATGCTTTAAGAAGTGAGTTATTTTTAAACCATGTGTACCACCCCTATGCTTGACCGAAGCATTAATAGCTTCAGATCTTTGGGTACTCCTCATCATTCCGAAAAAGTGACCGCGAAAATGTGCTTCACTCCACAATTCCCTCCTCTCATATGTTTCTTTAACCCAAGGATTTTCTGAAAGCCCGTGTTTTTCAATTAACTCACGCCATTTAATCTCAAATTCCTCAATGGAAATATTATTCTTCAAAAAACTTGCAAACGAATCGCAAAAACCCGGTATCCGAACTTTTTGTCTGCAATTCCTTTGCAAGTGCCAACAACAAAGCCTATGTTTTGCATGCGGAAACTCCTTCTCAATTGCATGATGCATTGCAGCATCTTGGTCAGTCAAAATTGATATTGGATCTTTACAATCCATTGCTTCTCGAAATGTCCTCAACAACCACCTATACGACTCTATTGTCTCATTGTACATTAAGGCAGCTCCAAAAATGCAAGTTCTCAAGTGATTGTCAACTCCAGATAGGATGACCAATGAAAACTTGTAACTGTTAGTTTTGTACGTGCTATCGAATAAGACTACGTCACCGAATAGTCTATGTTCAGCCTTACAAAAGCCATCAGCCCAAAATAACCGGTTCAAAGAGTTATCATTTTCATCAATTGTGTACTCGAATATAAATTCTTCATCATTTACTTGTAATCCTTCAAGGAATGACAAGGCAGTGTTCGCATCTCCTTTCCTAACCATTTTCATTATTTCCTTTGTCAAAAAATTGTATCCTTCCTTCCTACTAAAGGATAATTTTCCGGAACCACCTTCCAAATACTCAATCCAATCAATGGTTCTACAAGTCCTAAGGCCATCATCAGTCATTCGAAACAAAGCCTTATGAGTAGGTGTCAAATACCTGGATATCAATATTTCAACATTCACATCAATATGTTATATTAGGATCCATGGACTAAAATTTATTAATGTAAGCAATCAAAATACTTTACAATGTAAAAAATACCTATTACATTTCAAACGATGTGCCGTAGTCCTTGTCTCCAACGGATGATTGTGTTTAGCTTCAAAATTGGTGACCCTATATATATTATCCTTACAATCATATGCTATGCGACAATGAGCTTTACATCCACACTTGGTTTCATCTTTAGGTCTTCGAAGTAATTTACTTCCTTCTTTACGTGGCTTGCGGAACCCTTCCCTAGTACAAACAAGTTCCATAGACTTTACCACACCATCCGAATTTGACTTTTTATGATTCTTTCGGATATCAAAACCTTTTAGTCTACCATATTCGATATAGAAATCTTCAGCCTCTTTAGGAGAGTTAAAAACTTAATACAAAATTGGGTCACTATTAAGCTCATCAAAGTTAGACTCTACTATATCTTCCGGGATTGATTTATTATCATGAGATGAAATATTATCACTATCTGAATTCCACTCATTCAAAGAAACATAATCTTCATCTTTCGATTCCATCGTATTTCCTGAACATATTAAATTACTATTAACGAGTGAAATTGAACTAATTTAGAGAGTTGTCAACATAATCTTATTTAGAAAAACAATGTACTTCAAGTGACAACATATTTAAATGATACAAATGGAATGCCTAATTAATTATTCTATCAATATATATAATTAATTATGTTATCACTGTATAGTAAAATACATAAAGGGCTACTTCAACAAATTTAACACAATATACTAATTAATTATGCTTTGCCCATTTTTACATAGCAATTTTCAAGCATTATTCAAATTGGGAATTTTCTTCAATTCAATTCATTTTAAGAGCCCAATTCTTCAAATTCGGAATTTTGTTAAATTCATTTCAATTTATCTTCAACTAGATTTTCTAATAAAATATTTTATATTTTCTAATGAAAATTTTCAATTCAATTCGGCACTTTGTCAACGTAAATATGATTAAATGGAAATGTCCAAAATCAACGTTAATCGAAAATTCAAATAATTGTTCAATCCACCCCACAAAGTGTTTATACTTGCAATCAAATTCACATGGTATACCAATACCATAATTTGTACATAGACAACCTCCAAATTAAAAAACAACTTTAAATTCGACCAATTGCAAAATTAAACTATAAGCTCAAAATTAGATAACAACCTTTAAATTCGCCCAATTGCAAAATTAAACTAAAAACCTCAATTCTAATTTATAAGACTTCACTCAGATTCGGCCAATTGCAAAATTAGCCAAAAACCTAAATTTAAATTAGGAGACTTATCTCAAAACTTCAATGAACTATCTTCAATTCCAGAACAGGGAAAATTAAAAATGGTAGTGTTTTAGCTTAAAATTAAAAATGGTAGTGTTTTGGAAGCAATTCTCAACTCTTAAAAAACAATATATCACCTACCAAGAACCACAATAATAGTGAAGAATTCTTCCGAAAATACTTCGGTCTTCAAGGTGGAGAGCAAATGGGTCTTCAAGAATTCTTCCGAAAATACTTCGGTCTTCAATGGAGAGCAAATTGGGGATAGAAGTCGGTGCAGGTGCAAATGATTTGTGTAGTAGAAGAAGACGACATGGGTATAAAAGTAATTTCTCCAGTGCATATATTATAATTAATTGGGCAGAGTATAATAGTAATTTCTAGCTAGCCTATCGTGTAATAATCATTCCGGTAACAGGTCACAAAATTGCCACATGGCAATCACTCTATGGAGAACTGTCCGCAGGCAGTTCCGCCAAAGCGGAACTGCGGTTAGCAAGCCCGTTGTCTCTTTCAATGAGATTTGCTAAATCATTTAAAATAAGTTTTAAAATATTTCGAGAATTGATCTCTTTTATATTGGAGTTTAGTGGATTACAAAAAAAATTGAACTAAGTCGAATGAAAATTTTAATGTTAACAAACATTTTGTATAAAAGAATATTTATGATAATTTTGGTAATGAAAATGTTAATAGACCCGAAAATGATTTGAAATCTAATCGGACAAGCACTTGAAAATTCCTAATCCTATCCGATTAACAGCCCTAACTTTGCTCACAGTCTGGTAGTTTCATATTCTACTTGTACTAATTTTTAGTCATTTTGAGTTAGGCTACAATTCTACGGAGATTTGTTTATTTATTTTTATTTATATGGTTGAACTAATTGGATGGTTAAAAGTTGGGTTCACTGTTCTGTGAATAGCTTGCATAATATGTAGCACAGGAAAAAAATCATATTTTACCAATTATTACTTTTTTTTTTAATAAGTACCAAGAATTAGTTTGAATGACTAGCTTGAACACCTAAGGGTTCTTTTTGTTAGGATTTGGTTCGGTTACGCTTGATTTTGATTTTGATTTTGAAAAGAATATTTGGATGGTTTCAGTGAAACATTTGAAATACTATTTGAATTGAGTTTGAATGTTGAGTTTTGTGGTTTTTCAATAATTGAGATATGATATGAATTGAATTTAAAATTTGAAGTTTGAGAGAAGAAAGTAAGTAGTTGATATCAAATCAATATATTTAAGAGAAAAAATAAGTTGTAGATACCCAATAAATATAATTTCTTTCGTACGTTTGAGGTTTAGTAAGTTTGAATATATAAGTTGAATGCTTGGTTTTACGAAACCTATACTGAAATTTTAGCCCTATTTCGTGAATCCATGAGACCAGGTTAAAACCATGTCAAATGCACGCTTTTGAGTGAAGCCAGTGTTATTTTATTGATGCAAAGTAACCATGATATATAACATGATTTAATAATTAAGTTAGATTTAAGATTTAAATATTATTGAAAATCAAAACAAATAACATAAAATAAATAAACGTAAATCAACAATTCACTCAATTGAGTTACTTAATAACAAATAACATATTATTGCAAATTTATCAATTGAAAAGAAGTAAAAATTATTTGAATAAACAATAATAGAAATTTTAAATTTTTACTAGCAGTTTTATGCCGTATTAATTAAGAAACAAGATATATAAATATAAGTTACTAGATTTACCCCAAAACACACACACGAAGTTCACCAATTAATAATGAGTTACTTACTGCTTATTGACTACCAATTAAATGTCTGTATAATGGCAAAATGCCTTTTACATGGTTAGCATAAATGCCTTTTACTAGTATAAAATTTGATTTTTTGGTCAGCGATATAAAATTAAAAATTCTTATTCTTCTTGAAATATTAATCCATCACAAAACAATTTTATTATACTATTTGGGTTGTAAATAAATTAAGAACAAAAACACTGGAAAATATTTTTTGAGTAAACCATGGACAGCCTACAAATAAAATGCAACTAAATTTAATTAATTAACTGTGTAGGATCTAATCATCTACTTAAATATTAATTGCTGAAACTAGCAAATGGAAGTAGTACTTTTTTTTTAAGATAATTAATTAGAAGATTTAAAAGTTACTAGATCTTGTTTTTCCATCATCCATTACATAGCAGACTTCTTAAAATCTTGCACTCAAACAAAGTCATTTAGATAATTAACCAACTAGAGAAACATATGCACAACTGCATTAAAGTCTTAAGTATGATTTATTATTCAAAACCCTTGCTTCCACACCACAACCACCGGCGAAACCACTTGATGCTGCCCATCCGACCAAGTTATCTTCCCGACCTCCGTCACTGTATTACCCGGTGTCACCGCCAACTTCTCCGCCTTTATTCCCA
Organism: Penstemon barbatus; assembly: GCA_003313485.2. Taxonomy (NCBI): domain Eukaryota; kingdom Viridiplantae; phylum Streptophyta; class Magnoliopsida; order Lamiales; family Plantaginaceae; genus Penstemon; species Penstemon barbatus. Next base: position 17,018,044 of record CM064877.1, on the reverse strand, counting down.
CCTTGTAACTTTGCTTTTCACCCTTGGCCGTGAACGCCATTTTCATCGGATTTACCGCCAAAACTACCCCTTTTGGATTAGTTACACTTGCGTTGTAATTAGCTGCATTTTCACTGACATGTGTTACGGTTCTGGTAACCACAATCTCCAAATTTAATGCTTCGGACGCCTCAAATTCAACTAATATTGCGGGATAATTCAAATCCCACGCCTTCGATTTCTTGTTGTCGCAACTAACTGACTTCCTGGCAATCTGTCTAATTTCCCTTCGGGTAAAATTTGATGCACAAAGAAAATTCACATAGTCGTTTGCCATTATATCATAAACCAAGCCAGGGTCGACCGCTTTCTCCGGGTTCACATGACCTGCACCCATATCCCATATAGTTGACACATTATAAGATTTCTCATCCAGTAACGGCTTGCCTTCACTATCTTGCGTGTAAGCCGTGGTCATCATAGCCGATCGGATCATAGCTGGCGACCAGTCGAGATGGACCCCCTTAAGCAGAGCTGCCACGCCAGATGCATGTGGACAAGACATCGATGTACCCGAAGCCACATTGAATTCAGTGCGTCGTGTGTCTGTTGGCAACTCAGTTGGTGGCACGCCATCGGGCCAGGCTGCCAAAATATTCACACCCGGCGCGACAATGTCAGGCTTTAGTACATAAGGAGAATCAAGGTTAGGACCTCTAGATGAAAATGATGCCACTACCGGGGCAGGTTTCACCCCCACTTCTGTCCCCCGAAATACAATCGTAGCCTTTGCGTTGGGACTAGAATTAATATAGTCGCGTACGGTGTGGCCAGCGGACTCTGTAATGGCAACGCCTGGAATTAGATGAGGGTCGGCAATGAGTCCCTCTCCAATAGGTGCCACATTTGCAATCACCACGCCTGCACCACCAGCCTTTTTAACTACCGCTCCTTTTGCAACACGCGCATTGCCTCCGCGATCACACACCACGATTTTACCGCGGACTGACTTTTCATCTAGTGAGCCCTCCATACAAGTGGAGGCAAAGAAACTACTAGTTCTACCGATCAAACTTGTGGAAGCGTTTCCGGCATATACCAACGGTAGATAAGCTTTATCAGGCAAAGGCTCACCACTATATAACGATGCACCCTTTATTACGCGTCCATCTTCAAGTACGAGATCAGCTGAAAATCTTCTATCAATTGTACTAGCGCCGACTGTTGTTATCCAAGGAGAGACATTCGTCACCGTATTTTTAGTAGGACCCTCATTACCGGCAGACGCCGAGACAAAAATACCCCTCTCCATTGCACCAAATGCCCCGATTGCAATTGGATCTTGATTGTATGGTTGAGATCCGCCACCGACAGAGATCGAAATAACATTAACACCATCTTCCACCGCCTTATCGAAAGCAGACAGGATATCAGAGTCCATACAACCACTTTTCCAGCAAATCTTATACACCGCGATTCGTGCTTTAGGCGCAACGCCTCTTGCTACGCCATTACCATAGCCAAAAAGAGAAGCATTAATGACAGCTCTACCGGCCACGGTAGAAGCCGTGTGGGTCCCATGGCCTTCTGTATCTCTAGCGGATTTTATTTCTTCCGACGAGTTGATTTTCCCCTTTTTAGCCTCATACCCCGCGGTGAAATATCGAGCACCAATAATTTTCTTGTTGCAGTGAGATTTAGTGAAATTCTCTCCTTCAACGCACTCGCCTTTCCAATTGGACGGGATAGCACCGAGTTCTTCGTCATGGAAACTACGTCGTTCGGGGCATATTCCGGTGTCGAATATCCCAACAACAACGTTGGAGCCCGAATCAGATTCCTTCAACAAACTAGTTGGATTCGACGACAACAAACCGAGGAATTGAGGCGATCGAGTTATGTGCAATTGGCGAAGGTGGTCGGGGAAAACTGATATAACCCCTGGTCTTTTTATGAGTTCTTGGGCTTGTTGTGGAGAAAGTTCAGCAGAAAAGCCATGAAAAACTGTCCTGTAAACATGAAGAAAATCTTGGGATTTTTTATTTTCAGAGGGATTTTGATTTTCATAGGCTAAAGGATTTGAGCTTAGGCTTCGAAGGGTGGATTTGTACCATTGTTCTACATCAGAAAAAGCAGATGGTTTCATGTCATTTTGGACTCTTACAATAAAAGTTTGAGTATTTTCTGGATCTTCAAACTGACAAGAAACAAGTGAGAAGAAGAGGAAAACAGAGAGGATTGAAGCCTTAAAACCAACCATTTTGGATTCAAGGGAGAAAACTAAAGAAATGCAAATGGTAGTGACTGAGAAATTATTTTTCTTCTTAGCTAAATGGTACTCAAATTTATAATAGAAGAATCAGAAAAAGAGACAAAATAAAGTCTTAAAATTGTGCAGAAAAGGTTGAAGATTTTTAATGGTACGAGATTTTCATGACGATTAAGAAGTGGATGCCAGTGAGTGTCCGTTCTCTTATACGAGAAGGTGGGGAAATAATTTTCCTTCGATTTTTTTTTAATATATTCATTATATAATAAATTCAATGACTATCCAAATACAAATAATTACAAATAATAAATTATTATTAAATAGAAATATTAAAGTAGAGAAAAATTAGTGGGAACTGAGCTCATGACCTCTTGATCCTACGGCCTTAACTTTGCTAGCGATTATCACTAGGTTACGGTTGTTGAGAGTAGATGTTTTCCATTTTTGTGTATTTGAAAAAAAAATTGTCTTTAAAATTTCATACGAGTATGACACAAATCTCGAGAATACTATAGTTTTCGAGAGATAAGAAATATTATTGATTTAAATATGAATACATATGAAAATAGAGTAATTTTTAAAAATTTTATAAAACAGGATTCCAATTTTTAATGTTGTCATAAATGTGTAAATAGATTCCCATAAAATAGATGTGAACATAACAAATTTTCCTTCTGTTCTTGACAATTGAATATACTAGATATAAATGCACCTGAATATTCTATTGTATTATATTTGTGTCGCATTTTGATATCATATATATGAATAGATAATTGAACACATTATACTTGCCAATAAATACGTATATGTGACAATAATTTATTAATTTTACGTCTTTCTCTTTTCTTTCTTCTTTTCCTTTTAAGTTTTAACCAATGTTTTTATAATCTGACCGGACAGTGAACCGATGAGTCGATTGACAACTGGTTTTACTGGTCGAACCGAATGACGTCATAATAATGTAATAAATATATTTAATATTAAAGTTTATGTAATATACATAAAAATTTGTAAACATTATCTTACAATTGATTGAAAATATACAAAATCTTATAATATATTTAAATTAAATCATCATATAATATTTATCTAACTTATATCATAACGGTAATATTGTACTAATTTGTAAGCTCATATAAATATAATATGATTTATTTCTTTATATAAAATATAAAGTGTAAGTTAAAAATAGAACAAACTAAGAAATTCATAAATTATAAAATATGGTTATGTATAAAAAGTCTAATATTCAAAATCAAACTTGCATAATATATCGATTTGACTTTTTATCCTAAAAAAATATTGGAAAGAAATATTTTATAGAACGAATTTTAATAAAAAAATTATTATTTGAGTATTAATTTTTATTCATAATGTGTAAAATGTTAATTTGAGTTAATTATCTTCTTTATAAATAAATTTGGCTACAAGTTTCTATAATTTATAAATCCCATCTTTTACAAAAATGGTAATGATCCCATCTTTTATGTTACTCCTAAGAGGTTAGGGGTTCCAAATCTTTTACAAGAATTTTTAGTTTATTTTTAACATTAAAAAAATTAAAAAAAATTGGAAAAAAAAGAAAAAAAGAGGAAATTCAGAACCAGGTTGAACCGGAGGCGGTTTTTAGGGGTAAACCGGACCAGATCAACCTCCTGGCTCGCGTTCGAACAGTTCGTACCGGCCGTTCCGGTCTGATTTTAATAACATTGGTTTTATCGCACTCAATAAATATCTATTGCTGACGAGGCTTTGTCTTAGTGGCAAAGTTAAGGCCCCAAGACTGAAAATTTTTGTCCAAACCCATCCAACCACCAAGCAAGTGTGCACTTGTTTTGTGACTGGTCACTTTCCTGGAAGTTATATCTAATCACAAAACAAGTGTATTACACTTGCCATGTAGTTACTTTGGGTTAGATAAAACCCGGTCTGGATAAGAATTTCCCGCCCCAAGACTTTAAAGGCCGCCTTGATTTCGAGTTTCTGAAATATGGATGCTTGTTTAGTTTCATATACTAGTTGTTACTTGTTATAGATATTTAGTAAATGTGATTTATTTTATCCGTTAGTACGTAATTTGCTATTTTAACCAATCAATTTTATAATATAATGACGTAAACCGTCGTTTCAATAAAATAAAATTAACTTAATTTTCCTTTAAGACCAAAGTGCGAAAATAATCATGAATTAAAGTTTCATTTTTGTGATATGTTTTAGTCAATTAAAATATTTTTTTGGAAACTTTTCAGAAAAATTAAGAAATATTTAAAAAAAATTATAAATCAAATACACATGTCAAAGTAGAAGATACTTTATATTTAAAAAAATTATAAATCAAATATTTCCTTGTTTTTGATGGACACGTATCCAATTTTTATTCCATGAAAATAATTGCATAAAACCTACTAGGAGTTTGAGATGTTTTTAAATTGCAAGCATTCATTTTCTTGTTGCTCATTAAGAATAGAGATAGGTAAGATACAATTGCTGATGTTAAAAGTTGAAGAAGAAGACAACGAATTCATTGGAAAATGGTTGCCATAAAAAAGCTTTGCTTATAAGTAGGTGTAATTAAATGGCGTTTTGCCAACTTTAGGTCCGGAAGATAAGCATGGAGTTATTAGGAATTCGGTGCGTAAATGACCATCTAACGTACGCAATGAAATCAGTCTTGGTTGAAAATGGGGCCATTCATATGATTTTTTTGCCAAATTTCGTTTGTGAATTATTACATATTGACAAAAATATTATGGGAAAATACTGCAAGCCCTAAAGTTTAAGACGACTATTATATTCATCCTTCAAGTTTTAATTGTAATATTTATGCCCATAAAATTATAATTTAGTAAACTATGGTACGTCCCTCGGTGATTTAAAAAATATCTTTTTTATTTTTGAAGGGCAAATTGGTAACATGGGTAAAGTCCTGGAAGAACCTTATAATTAATGGGAAAATTGTATTTTTGGTGTCACAATTATAGTTCTCTATTGTTGGGGTCTTTATGTGCGAATGAAATAAGTAAGTGTAAGAGATGTGTCTATTTGGTTCGAAGAGTTACCCTTTAGACCGAAACATTGTGTCTCTCTCCAAGAGACATTTTTGCACCTATAAATATGAGATAAAATCTGGCTAATTCTGAATCAATTTTTATAGTAACTAAAAGGAAAAATACTACAATATTTTTTCTCTTACTTTCGTCAAAACATAGTTCGAAAGTTATGTTTGTTCAAGTTCACCGTGGGTACAAATAATGAACAACAGACTGTTGTGTCTTGGGAGACTAACGGGAATCAAACTGTATGCACCGTGGCAACCCGAAAATATTGTCTTAAGGAAATTTGTTTCGGCAAGCCTCAGTTTATTTCCTAGTTTTTCACGTATTGATTGAAGTGTTCATTGGTTTAAGTAAATCCTAATATTTATGTTAGATCATCAACATTTATTTTATGCTGAAATTTATGTTAATATTTTTTTATGAAATATTTAAGTACACAAATTGTTAGAAACCAACAATCTTAAGACTTTGTTTAGCAATTTGCGTTTTTAGGATAAGAATTTTTTATTTTTATTTTTAGATGTAGGACAAGAAATTGTTGAATGACTCAAATGAGTTACGTAATAAAACACGTTTCAATGCAATTACGTTGATATTCAGTGGGCCAAAGTGAATTAATCTTTTTATGAGAAAAATTCTAAATCACTGAATGGTATATAAATAATTTTGATATTGAGAATCGCTATTTTTCATTAAATTTCAAATCCTCTAAGTAGGACATGTTCTGCAAGTATAATTAATCATATATGGATAATTGGAATTTAAATACCCAAACAAATATGAATAACTCTTTGTTTAACGAGGAAAAAACACTTTTGATCCTAAACTTTACCCCAAAAAACACATTTGGTATCATGCTTTGCAGAAAAACAGATTGGTACCACAATTTAGATAGTCTTGACACATTTAGTCATTCCGTTAAATTTTGGACGGAAATTTCGCGCGTGACAGTCACGCGCGCGTCAAGTTCAAATTGGTCACGAGTTTTGCACGTGACAAATCGGTCAAAACACTTTTGGTCCCAAACTTTACCCCAAAAAACACATTTGGTATCATGCTTTGCAGACAAACAGATTTGATACCACAATTTACATACTCTTGACACATTTAGTATCCCTGTTAAATTGATAAAAATCACATATAATGAACAGACAACAGTTTCTCTAAAATTTTTGATAAAAATCACAAAATATACTTAAATCATTAAAAATATTCTTAATAAAAGTACCTTGGATACCTGACTTGGTGCACTTTGACTTGCACTTGTATTTCAATGTTGATACAATCACCGATCAAAAGTTTCATCTTTTCCATCGAAAACATCGAAAAGTTTCCATTTTTGAATCAGGCAAAACGAATACAAGATGTAATTCCGAAACTATTTATTTGCCTTAAACTCAGTTATTTTCCTAAATTTAATAACTTTTTTTACAAATTTTCCTTAGTGTTTTTGAAATATTTCTGAATAGTCTTGAAAAGTTTTCAATATTTGGCTCTCCGAAACATACATTCGTAACGAAATTTTGATCCATGGATACAAGTGCAAGTCAAAATGCACCAAGTCAGGTATCCAAGGTACTTTTGTTAAGAATATTTTCAAAGATTTAAGTACACTTTGTGATTTATATCAAATCTTTTAGAGAAATTGTTTTTTGTTCATTATATGTGATTTTTATCAATTTAACGGGGACCCTAAATGTGTCAAGAGTATGTAAATTGTGGTATCAAATCTGTTTTCTGCAAAGCATGGTACTAAATGTGTTTTCTGAGGTAAAGTTTGGGACCAAAAGTGTTTTGACCGATTTGTCACGTGCAAAACTCGTGAACTTAACGGGCGCGTGACGGTCACGCGCGCAAATTCCGTCCAAAATTTAACGGAATGACTAAATGTGTCAAGACTCTCTAAATTGTGGTACCAAATCTGTTTTTCTGCAAAGCATGGTACCAAATATATATGTTTTCTGGGATAAAATTTGGGACTAAAAGTGTTTTTCCCTCTTTGTTTAATAGATCAGTGCTTACAATTTTAACATCATTATTTAGTATGCACTAATTGTAATTTCTAAGATTGTACGAAGGATCTTACTGAAGGAGAATTTCTTTTAACTGGTAACAAAGATAAATTAAGAATGAAAAAATGTGACTTGTTCAATATTAATATGGGATTATGGGTTGTTGAATTTAATTTTTTAAAGGAGTAAAACTATGGTAAGAGGACATTCTAAGATAAGGGTACGTACTTAGAAGTTGAATTTCCCAAAACTATTCAATTGCATCGCTTCCATTTTGCCTTTTTGGTGAATCAATCTCACTATATATATACATTTGATGAAATAAATGATGTTCATAATTGGTGGTTTTAATTTCAATGCAATAATCAAGATTGCAATAAATTTTGGCAATTTAAGATTTGCAAAAACTTTTATCCTTCTAACCTTCCATCACGCGGGTGATTGGAAAAGGAGTGTAATGTGTGTTATATTTCTTTGAATTGCGAATTCAATAAATATACAAATACTTTATCCAAATTTTGGTTTTTGGAAATACTAAAATGAAAGGTGTTATCAAATATGAATCACCTCTATATAAATGTTTTAGTGACATACTAATTTATGTTTATGAGTAATGCTAGCCTGGGCCTAAGTTTTCATTTTATTTTGCCATTTAATTTGATATATATGAAAAAGATTAATTATAAAATATAAATTACAAAAAAAACTCATAATTAATCATCAAATAAAAATAAATCCTATTTATAAAATAAACCCTAAACCCTAAATCTAAACCCCAAAACCCTAAAACCCAAAACCCTAAAATCCTAAACCCTAAATCCTAAATCAAACCCTAAATTAAATATTATATCATAAATCCTAAATTCTAGGCATTGCAAATACTTTTAATTTATGAGTTTATATTTTTATTGTAATTTTCGAGATATTTTATATTCAAATATTGATAAATGATAAATTAACATTTGAAAAGTAATGAATTATTTTTATATGAGTAATATAGTATAATTTAGGTGTTCATTTGTAATTTTTGAAAGTTGAGATATTTATATTCAAATATTGGTGAAAGTTCAATTATCATTTGGAAAGTATTGAATTATTTTTTAAATGATTAATATCGAAAAAATTTGATCTCTTTTGTAATTTTTTAAAGTTGATTGAGTTGTTAATTGATTAAAAAAATTATTTCAAGAAGAAACATGTTAAACAAGTAGCAGGTAACACAATTAAGTATGAAATCATTAAATAAGGGCTGTGATCATATGTGCTATGAGAAAATCATTTTCCTATGTTTATTGATTAATTAAGGTAAGGATCGTAAGGCATTCGTGTTATTGTGGTATTAATTATGAGCATTGAATAATAATCTCATACGTGTATGAGTTATCATAATTGTTCCTAATATAAGTGTGACTTATAAATATACGAGACTTTTTAAAAGCATGTAAATTTACTAATAACCTTTATGTGAAGATTAAGTATTAATCAATATATACTACCAAATCAATATTTTATTTGAGACAATATTGATAATTTATTTATAAAAATAATTATGATTTATATTAATATTTTATTGAGAAAATATTGATAATATCATTTATTTGTGAATAAAAATTAATATTCAATTTGAGGAAATATTGATAATTTAAGCGTGAAAGAATCATATAATTTGTTTGTGAATAAATTATAATATTATATCAATATGTTATTTGAGAATATATTGATAATTATAAATTATTTGTGAAATAATTATAACTTATTTATTTGTGAAAATATATTCCATATATAAAAATGTTCAAAATATTTGAAGTAATCTAAAACAATTAAGTGATTTTTGAATCATTTTTAACTTGTGAAGTTTAAAATATAATTAAGCATATTTATATTGAATAATAAATAAAAGGTAATAAATATATTTGTGAAATATGATAAAATGCATTTGTGAAATACAAATTCGGATAAAGAAAAAAATAAATTAAAATTCTTATATTTAAATTGTGGAGTAAATACGAATATATGTATGTTAAATTGAAAATTGGACTGGTTAAAACAAGTGGTTCGGGATTAAACAAACCATCGAATCACGGTTGAACCGTAGGGTCCAGCTTTTAACACGTGACAAGCATAATGTATTAAGTTTCATTAGTTTATTTCTTCTCCTATGATGTATGCACCTTTTTCTTTTTTTCCCTAGAAGTTCTTCTTATATACTTTTTCAGTCTTACTTTTCTTGCTCCTATTTCTATTTTGGGACGTCCCAAAACATGGCTCCCTTTCTCTTTCAAAAAATAATAAAATTTATTTTTTTAACAAATTGTCTAAAACTCCGTGTCAAACCTAAAGGGAGCAAGATTATTGGGACGAAGGGAGTATATAATAGACATCCATATCCATATGAATATGATGATGATTCCTTGATCATGAACACGAGACGACGACTTCCTCGTGGATTAGCCATTAATTAATTAATTAATTAAATGGGGCCCTGCCCTCAAAGCTAGCTAGACAATTTTTGCTTTAATTTGTTAGGAAGTTCTTTTTTCCGTGAGTTCGAGCTCAGCTAGCTGCTGTTATTGCCCCATGTTGCTGCTACCATATATTCCATTCCGAGAGTTGATTTTTTTAGTGATTGAAATTTCTTCTTGTTTTTGGTTCAATCAATTTGTTAGTGATGCTTATTTGATCGATCTAGAGTAATTTAATTATTAATGATGTAGAGATTACACTAAGTTCACATAAATAAGAGATTTGTAACGTCTTTATCATAAACTCGTACCGTCTGTAAAACGTCTTTATCATAAACTTGTAACGTCTGTAACGTCTGTAACGTCTTTGTATTTATTACATGTAACATCTTTCCTAAAAAGACTATTGTACCCCTGTATGTAACTATAAATAGGTCGCCCTATTTCCAAACAGGAGAGATGAATTCACTATTACAATTAGAAGTTCAAGCCTTTCGCGAGTCTCTGGAACCTATTTCCAAACAGGATGGAGGAATTCACTATTACAATTAGTATACAATTTTTCTCTCAATATAAGTGTGCATACCTTATTTCATTATTGTGATTTTATTATAGATCGAATGACTTATTTCATCTTTGCCCTGAACATTTTTATACAACATCAATTAATCTTTTTGACAGCAACATTTTTTAATTAATTACAATTTATGTATGATTTTACATTTAACTTTCCAACACACAATACAATATTGTGTGTTCTAGTATTTTCAGGATTATCGAGGACTGCAGGAGACTAATTCGAAATCCATGGACGTGTATTTTAAAGCATACACTAAGAAATGGTAACAGAAGTGCGGATGCTTTGGCGAAATTGGGACATGACCAGACCATTGGTTGTTGTTTAAATTGGAATTTCCCACCGGAAGGCTTGAATGAGTTATTGAAAGATGACTTCGGATAGGCTTTTTTTTGTTTTTTTTTCTTCCTCTGTTACCAAAAAAAAAAAAGATAAAGAACTGATTTTTGGAATGAAATTGTAGGGAATCCCAGAAGAGTTGGGGAATTAGGAAAAACATATCAGCATATATCTTTATGGGAATAAATTCAAAGAATTATTGACATTTTATATGCATAATGTTCAATTTACTTTAATATATAATTTGAGAAGGAGCAATTGTTATGATCAATTTCGAAGAGTGAGTTACACTCTTCGATTGAAGACTTAAATAAATATGTTTGGATCATTTAAATAGTAGAACAAAACTTTTTGGGAACTTTTAGAAATTTTTCTAAAATTTTCCATAAACACTTAAAACAATCTCAAATCAAATAAGTATGTCGAAATTCAGTTGACTCAAGAACGAAAATTTGTCTATATTTTCGGTGAAAATTGAACTTTTTTTTTTTTTTTAATAACTTGCTTAAAATTGACCTTGATGGAGGAACATCAAACAAAACTTTTTGGATTATTAAACACAAACAAAAATAGGCGAGGGTCGATTGAAGATTGATCGCTTAGCCACGTCATAGTCATTTTCCTATTCAAAGAGTGTTGTAACCGCTGGTAGCGGGTGTACTATACAAATTGTGCTTCCCCAAAGGAGCTGTGAAAGGAGTGAACCCAACGCGCGACCAACCAAATCTGTATTCTGCCACCAGCCCCACTGGTTAATTGCACCTTCCCTCGCCTTAGTGCCCCCGCTAGGGTTACAGGAACTCGCAGCTAATCCCGGCAATATGTTTTGTTGGCAAAAGTGTATAAAAAGAGATTAATCTTAATTCATTTGTCCTATGTGGGTCACTTCCACTATTTATTTAGTCGTAAAAATAAAGACGCGTGGTTTGATGGGCCTTTTGAATGAATGAATGGGCCCCTTAATTCAATATTTTTTTTACAGTAGTTAGTTAATTTACAGTATATCTACTTGATATATTGTGATGTAAATTTTGAATAGTCAATTGAATTAACTTTCTTCCGTAATTCTTTAAAATATCAAAAAATAATCCTACTAATAAGATAAATTTATTATTTATTATTATTGCATTTGATCAATTAAATTAGTAATTCAAATACTGTTATTACTTATACTTAAATGGGGTGCCTTCTCAGTTTAATAACAATAATTTTGCAATAACTGAAAATTGATTTCAACATACACACCAAAATAAGATCTAACGAACTGATGTTTGAACAGATTGTTTTACTATTTTGACAATTTAATTAAAATCAATATTCTTAAGAATATTTGCAAACGCCCCTGCCCTATATCACAAAAATACATTAGAGTAAAATGTGAATACACCTTCATTTTTTTGCCTGATTATCAGAAACTCCTCCATGTGTTATGCTTTTATATAGGGTTTTCGGAGATATTTTGTTAGTAAAAACACGTGGGGTTTTTTTTTTTTTTTTTTTTTTTTTTTTTTTTTAAGTTAGGCAAATGTGTTTTGCCTAATTATCAAAAACTCAATGTGTTTATGCTTTTACATAGGGTTTTTGAGAGATTTTTGCTAATAAAAATAACATATAGAGGCAAAGAATAAGAGACATTTTTGCATTTCGCTCGATACATTAATATCAAATTTAAAATACAAGTTTCAACACAAAATCACTACCAAGTACCAACTCAAAAATAAAAATTTATTATGTTTGCATGAACTTAAGTTAATCATGTCTCGTTAATTACTTACTAGTATTATGATTGATGTGTCCAAATTTTTTACCCGAGGGCAATTAAGAGATTACACTAAGTTGCATAAATGAGAGATTTGTAACGTCTTTATCATAAACTCTCGTAACGTCTGTAATGTCTTTGTATTTATTATTTGTAACGTTTTTCCTGAAAAGACTGTTATACCCCTGTACGTACCTATAAATAGGTCGCCCTATTTCCAAACAGAAGGGACGAAACTCGAATTCACTATTACAATTACAATACAATTTTTCTCTCGATATAAGTGTGCAGACCTTATTTCATTATTGTGATGTTGTTATAGATCGAAGGGTTTATTCCATTTTTGCCCTGAACATTTTTATACAACATCATAATTGGCGCCGTCTGTGGGAAACGATTGATCAGTAGATTTAACGAGAGAAATTTTTGAAAAATAAATATGTCTCAGAGCCACCGATCATAAAACTCTATGCAGTATCAACTGATGTTATCCTTGAGCCTTTGCGTAGATTCATTTTCCTCAGCAAATCTCTAATGTCTAATCTAAATAAACTTGATTGGCAAATCATATTACCAAGTGTGCTCCACAAACCAGCAATTCTCATAGAAGCCAATTGGTTAATTTTGCAAGTCTCTCAAAAGTGCACATTTGACCCAGAAGATGACATAAATTGCACAATAACCTCAAAAATTAGTGAAAATTACAAAGTTGACCCTGAAGTATCTCAAGATTGCATAACTACACAAAGGAGGTAAAATTTATATTTTATGCCTTTCAGTTAAAAGTTTATTATATTATTTAATTACGGACGCATGAAGCCAATAATAAATGAATCTCTAAAACTAAAAACGGTAAACCGATGGTCTCTTCGTGATCAAGAAGGGTAAATTGATCATCCCTAAGAAAGTAAAGGGTAAATCGATCATTGCTCAACGATCAAAAAAGGGTATATCGGTCATCCCTAAACGATCGAGGGTAAATCGGTCATCTCTGGCGATCGAAGGGTAAATCGACAATCCCTCCACAAAATGCTAGGGGGTAAATTGGTCATCCTTCAACGATCAAAAGGGGTAGTCCGGTCGTCTCTCGGCACCAAAAATTTAAAAAAAAAAAAAAAAAAAAGATGACAATAACGGCAGCGACGATAGAATACTATCAAATAAACAAATAGCGTGAATCAAGTTACGCTTGTGGCTGAAATATTAATTTATTTTTACTACATTTACTTTCAAGTTATCATATTTGACCACACAAATTTGTGCTTTACATGTAATTGTGGTTTTGGGAGACAACTTTTGACAAACAAATATCAAGAAGAATGTTTACTCCATATAAGAAAGAGCAGCTAAAGAAAAGAATCATCCCTACTCTTCACCAAATTTACAAAGGGAGCGTGTCTAAGCACTGTACTCTTTTTCCTTCGCCCAAGTTTTTGTCCCAATGGGTTTTTCTTGGCAAGGTTTTAACGAGGCAGTGCTACACGCTTATTTATCACATATGGAGATATGATGTGGGTAGCTACTTGAATCAAGTTTCGACAATAAACGCTCGCGTAATTATTCCCGAAACTGGGGGGCAATATGATGTGTCCAAATTTTGTACCCGATGGCAATTAAAAGATTACACTAAGTTGCATAAATGAGAGATTTGTAACGTCTTTATCATAAACTCTCGTAACGTATGTAACGTCTTTGTATTTATTATTTGTAACGTCTTTCTTGAAAAGACTGTTGTACCCCTGTATGTAACTATAAATAGGTCACCCTATTTTCAAACAAAGAGAACTCAACTTACTATTACAATTACAATACAAATTTTCTCTCGATATCTGTGTGCAGGCCTTATTAGATTATTGTGATGTTGTTATAGATTGAAGGGCTTACTCCACCTTTGCCTTGAACATTTTTATACAACATCATGATTTTCAATTGACTGAAGATTATACAAACATATAAAAGTATTAAACATAGTTGACTGAGATTGTACGTATAAACATAGGAATATAAAATCTGGCTAATTCTGAATCAATTTTTATAGTAACTAAAAGGAAAAATACTACTATATTTTTTCTCTTACTTTCGTCAAAATTTAGTTCGAAATTTATGTTTGTTCAAGTTCGCCGTGGGTACAAATAATGAACAACAGACTGTTGTGTCTTGGGAGACAAACGAGAATCAAATTGTATGCACCGTGGCATCCCGAAAATATTGTCTTAAGGAAATTTGTTTCGGCAAGCATCAGTCTAATTTTCTAGTTTTTCATGTATTGATTGAAGTGTTCTTTGGTTTACGTATTTCTTACTAATATTTATGTTATATCATCAATATTTATTTTATGCTGAAATTTATGTTAAATTTTTTTATGAAATATTTAAGAACGTTGTTAGACACCTACAATCTCAAGACAATATCAATTTTGTTTAGCAATTTGCGTTTTAGAATAAGAAATTTTTGAATGACTCACATGAGTTAATAAAACACGTTTCAATGCAATTAGGGGAAATGCAAGATACACCCTTGTATTATGCTAAATCTGTAAGAAATTACCCTGTAAAATTTTTTGTGCCAAACTTCCTTATATTTTCAAAAACCCTGCGAAAAACATTCAATTTGTAAAAAATAGGTCGTTCACGTAATATATTTTTAAAATGATTTCTTGAAAAATGTCAATCCAAAACGACCTATTTTTAATTGGGTATTTTTTGCAAGGTTTTTGAAAACACAAAAAAGTTTGACGCAATAAAAATTTTACAGAGTAATTTCTTGCAGATTTAGCATAACACAAGGGAGTATCTTGCATTTACTCCATGCAATTACGTTGATATTCAGTGGGCCAAAGTGAATTAATCTTTTTATGAGAAAAATCTTAAATCACTGAATGGTATATAATTTTGGAATTGAGAATCGCTATTTTCCATTACAGTTCAAATCCTCTAAGTAGGACATGTTCTGCAAGTATAATTAAATCATATATGGATTATGGATAATTGGAATTTAAATACCCAAACAAATATGAAATAACTCTTTGTTTAATAAATCAGTGCATACGATTTAATTTTTAACATCATTATTTAGTATGCACTAATTGTAATTTCTAAGATTGTACGAAGGATCTTACTGAAGGAGAATTTCTTTTAACTGGTAACAAAGATAAATTAAGAATGAAAAAATGTGACTTGTTCAATATTAATATGGGATTATGGGTTGTTGAATTTAATTTTTTACAGGAGTAAAACTATGGTAAGAGGACATTCTAAGATAAGGGTACGTACTTAGAAGTTGAATTTCCCAAAACTATTCAATTGCATCGCTTCCATTTTGCCTTTTTGGTGAATCAATCTCACTATATATATACATTTGATGAAATAAATGATGTTCATAATTGGTGGTTTTAATTTCAATGCAATAATCAAGATTGCAATAAAATTTGGCAATTTAAGATTTGCAAAAACTTTTATCCTTCTAACCTTCCATCACGCGGGTGATTGGAAAAGGAGTGTAATGTGTGTTATATTTCTTTGAATTGCGAATTCAATAAATATACAAATACGTTATCCAAATTTTGGTTTTTGGAAAGACTAAAATGAAAGGTGTTATCAAATATGAATCACCTCTATATAAATGTTTTAGTGACACACTAATTTATGTTTATGAGTAATGCTAGCCTGGGCCTAAGTTTTCATTTTATTTTGCCATTTAATTTGATATATATGAAAAAAATTAATTATAAAATATAAATTGCAAAAAAAACTCATAATTAATCATCAAATAAAAATAAATCATATTTATAAAAGAAACCCTAAACCCTAAACCCTAAACCCTAAATCAAACCCTAAATTAAATATTATGTCATAAATCCTAAAATTATAGGCATTGCAAATACTTTAAATTTATGAGTTTATATTTTTATTGTAATTTTCGAGATATTTTATATTCAAATATTGATAAATGATAAATTAACATTTGAAAAGTAATGAATTATTTTTATATGAGTAATATAGTATAATTTAGGTGTTCTTTTGTAATTTTTGAAAGTTGAGATATTTATATTCAAATATTGGTGAAAGTTCAGTTATTATTTGGAAAGTATTGAATTGTTTTTTATATGATTTATATCGAAAAAATTTGATCTCTTTTGTAATTTTTTAAAGTTGATTGAGTTGTTAATTGATTAAAAAATTATTTCAAGAAGAAACCTGTTAAACAAGTAGCAGGTAACACAATTAAGTGTGAAAGCATTAAATAAGGGTTGCGAGATAATCATTTTCCTATGTTTATTGATTAATTGATCAGGTAAGGCATTCGTGTTACTGTGGTATTAATTATGAGCATTGAATAATAATCTCATACGTGTATGAGTTATCATAATTGTTCCTAATATAAGTGTGACTTATAAATATACGAGACTTTTTAAAAGCATGTAAATTTACTAATAACCTTTTCACATAAAGATTAAGTATTAATTAATATATACTAACAAATCAATATTTTATTTGAGACAATATTGATAATTTATTTATAAAAATAATTATGATTTATATTAATATTTTATTGAGAAAATATTGATAATATCATTTATTTGTGAATAAAAATTAATATTCAATTTGAGGAAATATTGATAATTTAAGCGTGAAAGAATCATATAATTTGTTTGTGA
Organism: Penstemon barbatus; assembly: GCA_003313485.2. Taxonomy (NCBI): domain Eukaryota; kingdom Viridiplantae; phylum Streptophyta; class Magnoliopsida; order Lamiales; family Plantaginaceae; genus Penstemon; species Penstemon barbatus. The sequence continues at coordinate 17,000,934 of CM064877.1, read as the reverse complement.
ATAAATTATAATATTATATCAATATGTTATTTGAGAATATATTGATAATTATAAATTATTTGTGAAATAACTATAACTTATTTATTTGTGAAAAAAAATTCCATATATAAAAATGTTCAAAATATTTGAAGTAATCTAAAACAATTAAGTGATTTTTGAATCATTTCTAACTCGTGGAGTTTAAAATATAATTAAGCACATTTATATTGAATAATAAATAAGAGGTAATAAATATATTTGTAAAATATGATAAAATGCATTTGTGAAATACAAATCCCGATAAAGATAAAAGTAAATCAAATATCTTATACTTAAATTGTGGGATAAATACTAAATACGAATATATGTATGTTAAATTGAAAATTGGACTGGTTAAAACAAGTGGTTCGGACTTCGGATTAAAGAAACCATCGAATCACGGTTTGAACCGTAGGGTCCATGTATTAAGTTTCATTAGTTTATTTCTTCTCCTATGATGTACGCACTTTTTTCTTTTTTTTTTCCCCAGAAGTTCCTCTTATTATATATTAGGCATCCATATCCATATGAATAGGACGATGATTCCTTGATCATGAACACCAGAACACGAGACGACAACTTCCTCCTGGATTAGCCATTAATTAATTAATTAATGAGGGAAAAATACTTTTGGTCCCAAACTTTACCCCAAAAAATACTTTTGGTACCATAAAATGCTGAAAAACACATTTGGTACCACAATTTTCATGATTTTGACACATTTAGTCATTCCGTTAAATTTTGGACGGAAATTTCGCGCGTGACCGTCACGCGCCCGTTAAGTTCACGAGTTTTGCACGTGACAAATCGGTCAAAACACTTTTGGTCCCAAACTTTACCCCAGAAAACACATTTGGTACCATGCTTTGCAGAAAAACAGATTTGGTACCACAATTTACATACTCTTGACACATTTAGTGTCGCCGTTAAATTGATAAAAATCACATATAATGAACAGACAACAATTTCTCTAAAAGATTTGATAAAAATCTCAAAGTGTACTTAAATCTTTGAAAATATTCTTAACAAAAGTACATTGGATACCTGAATTGGTGCACTTTGACTTGCACTTGTATCCATGGATCAAAAACTCATTTCGAATGTATGTTTCGGAGAGCCAAATATTGAAAACTTTTCGAGACTATTCGAAAATATTTCAGAAACACTAAGGAAAATTTGTAAAAAAAATTACTAAATTTAGGAAAATAATTGAGTTTAAGGCAAATAAATAGTTTCGGAATTACATGTTTTCGTTTCGCCTGATTCAAAAATGGAAACTTTTCGATGTTTTCGATGGAAAAGATGGAACTTATGATTGGTGCTTGTATCAACATTGGAATACAAGTGAAAGTCAAAGGGCACCAATTCAGGTATCCAAGATACTTTTATTAAAAATATTTTAACGATTTAAGTATATTTTGTGATTTTTATCAAAATTTTTAGAGAAAATGTTGTAGGTTCATTATATGTGATTTTTATCAATTTAACAAGGACATTAAATGTGTCAAGAGTATGTAAATTGTGGTACCAAATCTGTTTTTCTGCAAATCATGGTACCAAATGTGTTTTTTGGGGTAAAATTTGGGACCAAAAGTGTTTTGACCGAATTTGTCACGTGCAAAACTCGTGACCGATTTGAACTTGACGCGCTTGACCCGAGCGTGACGGTCACGCGCAAAATTTCCGTCCAAAATTTAACGGAATGACTAAATGTGTCAAAATCATGAAAATTGTGGTACCAAATGTGTTTATCTGCGTTTTATGGTACTAAAAGTGTTTTTTGGTGTAAAATTTGGGACCAAAAGTGTTTTTCCCTCGTTAATTAATTAATTAAATGGTGCCCTGCCCTCAAAAAGCTAGCTACACAATTTTTGCTTTAATTTGTTAGGAAGTTCTTTTTTCCGTGAGTTCGAGCTCAGCAGCTGTTATTGCCCCATGTTGCTGCTACCATATATTCCATTCCGAGAGTTGATTTTTTTAGTGATTGAAATTTCTTCTTGTTTTTGGTTCAATCAATTTGTTAGCGATGCTTATTTGATCGATCTAGAGTAATTTAATTATTAATGATGTAGAGATTACACTAAGTTGACATAAATAAGAGATTTGTAACGTCTTTATCATAAACTCGTAACGTCTGTAACGTCTTTGTATTTTATTACATGTAACATCTGTCCTAAAAAGACTATTGTACCCCTGTATGTAATTATAAATAGGTCGCCCTATTTCCAAACAGGAGGGAGGAATTCACTATTACAATTAGAAGTTCAAGCCTTGCGCGAGTCTCTGGAACCTATTTCCAAACAGGAGGGAGGAATTCACTATTACAATTAGTATACAATTTTTCTCTCAATATAAGTGTGCAGACCTTATTTCATTATTGTGATTTTGTTATAGATCGAATGACTTATTCCATCTTTGCCCTGAACATTTTTATACAACATCAATTAATCTTTTAGACAACAACATTTTTTAATTAATTACAATTCATGTATGATTTTACATTTAACTTTCCAACACACAATAAAATATTGTGTGTTCAAGTATTTTCAGAATTATCGAGGACTGCAGGAGACTAATTCGAAATCCATGGACGTGTATTTTAAAGCATACACTAAGAAATGGTAACAGAAGTGCGGATGCTTTGGCGAAATTGGGACATGACCAGGCCATTGGTTGTTGTTTAAATTGGGATTTCCCAACGGAAAGCTTGAATGAGTTATTGAACGACTTTGGATAGTTTTTTTTTGTTTTTTTTTTCTTCCTCTGTTACCAAAAAAAAAAATAAGATAAAGAATTGATTTTTGGAATGAAATTGTAGGGAATCCCAGAAGAGTTGGGGAATTAGGAAAAACATATCAGCATATATCTTTAAGGGAACAAATTCAAAGAATTATTGACATTTTAAATGCATAATGTTCAATTTACTTTAATATATAATTTGAGAAGGAGCAATTGTTATGATCAATTTCGAAGAGTGAGTTACAGTCTTCGATTGAAGACTTAAATAAATACGTTTGGATCACTTAAATAGTAGAACAAAACTTTTGGGAACTTTTAGAAAATTTTCTAAAATTTTCCATAAACACTTAAAACAATCTCAAATAAAATAAATATGTCGAAATTCAGTTTACTCAAGAACGAAAATTTGTCTATATTTTCAGTGAAAATTGAATTTTTTTTTTTAATAACTTGCTTAAAATTGACCTTGATCGAGGAACATCAAACAAAACTTTTTGGATTATTAAACACAAACAAAAATAGGCGAGGGTCGATCGAAGATTGATCGTTTAGCCACGTCATAGTCATTTTCCTAGTCAAAGAGTGTAGCCGCTGGTAGTGGGTGTACTATACAAATTGTGCTTCCCCAAAGGAGCCGTGAATGGAGTGAACCCAACGCGCCACCAACCAAATCTGTATTCTGCCACCAGCCCCACTGGTTAATTGCACCTTCCCTCGCCTTAGTGCCCCCGCTAGGGTTACAGGAACTCGCAGCTGATCCCGGCAATGTGTTTTGTTGGCAAAAGTGTATAAAAAGAGATTAATCTTAATTCATTTGTCCTATGTGGGTCACTTCCACTATTTATTTAGTAGTAAAAATAAAGACGCTTGGTTTTAATGGGCCTGTTGAATGAATGAATGGGCCCCTTAATTCAATATTTTTTTTATTCAATTTGTTTGGACGTTAGTTAATTTACAGTATATCTACTTGATATATTGTGATGTAAATTTTGAATAGTCAATGTAATTAACTTTGTTCCGTAATTCTTTAAAATATCAAAAAATAATCCTACTAATAAGATAAATTTATTATTTATTATTATTGCATTTGATCAATTAAATTATTAATTCAAATATTGTTATTCAACTTGGTTATTACTTATACTTAAATGGGGTGCCTTCTCAGTTTAATAACAATGATTTTGCAATAACTGAAAATTGATTTCAACATACACACCAAAATAAGATCTAACGAACTGATGTTTGAACATATTGTTTTACTATTTTGACAATTTAATTAAAATCAATATTTTTAAGATTATTTGCAAACGCCCCAGCCCTATATCACAAAAATATATTAGAGTAAAATGTGGATACACCTTCATTTTTTTGCCTGATTATCAGAAACTCCTCCATGTATTATGCTTTTATATAGGGTTTTTGGAGATATTTTGTTAGTAAAAACACGTGGTTTTTTTTTTTTTCAAAAAAGTTAGGCAAATGTGTTTATGCTTTTACATAGGGTTTTTGAGAGATTTTTGCTAATAAAAATAGGGATGGTCTATTGTGACTCACCCTTCAATGTGAGTCACCAACAACTCCTCTAAAGTCCAATCAGATTTTGACACCTGTCCAAAGTACAACTCCAAAACTAATTCAAGTACAACCCAACTAAAATGTAAGATACCAATTATAACCTTACCATTTCTTTTGTAAAATACCTATATAACCTTGCATTTAAAAGAAGAAAAAAATCGGAAACATCTTTCCTGAAGCTCTTATTAGCTTCTTCCTTTCCCTTCATTTCTCTCTCATTAATTTAGAATTAATTTCAGTCCTAAAAATTACTTGATAGACTGCTGCCATGGAAGCTCTTTAGGCTTCTTCCTTTCCTTCACTCCACCGCCCTATAGTTTCATCAAGAAATCCCAAGCCCAAAACCCGAAAACCCATTTCACCCATTCCATTAAGTCCATCTCTACCCTTAATCCGACGCCGGAGATTTCAATCGGACGGCCTGGAGCTTCTCCTCAAGTCGTCGCTGGCCTGGGATTGCTGGCCCGACGACCTGGTTTGAGGGGAGGGGGGTGGGGTTGATCGGAGTCAGTGGGTGGCGGGTGGGTTTGGAGTATTTAATTTTTTTAATTTATAGTATTAAAGTTTAATATATTAATATATAAAAATAAAAAACTTTATTTAATTATGGAAATAACATTTTTATATTTATAAAATTTAATATTACAATTTTTACTTAATATTAGTTCAATTTATTCAATAAAATTTAATATTGATACACATTTATACACATTCAATGGATAAGATAATTTTAATTTCTTTTTCAAGGGTTGAGATTGAATTTATTTGATGACTCAACTTTGAGTTAAGAGTCATGATAGAATGCCCCATAAAAATAACACATAGATGCAAAGAATAAGAGACATTTTTGCATTTCGCTCGATATATTAATATCAAATTTAAAATACAAGTTTCAACACAAAATTATTACCAATTACCAACTCAAAAATCAAAATTTCTTTTGTTTGCATGAACTTAAGTTAATCATGTCTCGTTAAAAGTATTAAACATAATTGACAGAGATTATACGTATAAACATAGGAATATAAAAGTATTAAACACGCAAAAAGCGAAGATCGAATTTCAATTATCATCACTCAACTTATTGACGGCCCATGTAGCTTGAAGCGAAGAATTCGGCCCAATTAATACTTTCTCTGTCCCAATTTATATGTCGTTTTAGAGGAATTTTTTTGTCCCAAATTATTTATCACTTTAGAATTTCAATGGGCTATTAATTACATATTTTTTTCATTTTGCCCTTATTTAATGTATCTAAAACTCTCTCTTTAAGAGAAAAAGTAAGAGATAGAATGTAAGAGTATTTTAGGAATATCATTTATTTTTTTCATAAGATTGATGCTATTTAATAGGTGCCTTAATATGTGTGAAAACACCTAAAACGACACATAAATTGGAATAAAGGGAGTAGTATGGTAGGGCTAAAAACGAGCTCAGGTGAACCAAACAAGCTATTGTTCCGACTCGGCTCGAAAAGCAAGCCTAGATGCTCGGGCTCGGCTCGATGAAGTTTACTTTTACTCGTTTTAAAAAAATTGGGTTGCAGCTTTTGAGAAACAAAAAAGTAAGTTGTCAACAAAAAGCAGAATCACTCCACCATTTTTCTTTAAAATAATGAACTATTTCACTTTCTTTCATTCACATATTTCGGGATTCTAATTTTTTAACATTTCAAATCATCTTGAATATTCTACATCCACATGTTTTAGAGTATTTCTTTTTGCAGTTAGATACACAACATTAATCCCATCTGGAACTTGGATGGAAGCATTTCTATGGGTCTATCTAAGGGTCATTTGTGGTGAAGACTCCTTTGTGCGCAGAGTGTACAGCAATATGGTGGGAACCCGGGACTTGGTGGAGGCACATCCTGCGATTTACATCCTTCAGGATTCTAGGGCAAGGGTTCTGAGGGTCCAGGATTAGTCGAGTGTAAGCTTGTACACCTGGGTTATCAAAAAAAAATAAATAAAATAAAAAAATAAAAAAATAATGTAAGCAAGATAAAACAAAGTTCTGCAATTTCAAGAAAAGATTACAAAAACTTCTCCATTGCACAGAAATGTAAAAAGCTTCAGTACAAAGAAATGTTGGGGGGCAGGTTTTAGGTAGCTCAAAGGGAAAGTTATTGTCTTTACCGATCGACATAGAGAGGTGCGTGTGATAATATTTTTACTATATGATAAACCCTGTTTTTCTTTTTTTCTCCAAAATCGTTTTGCCTGCAATTACGAGAATTTCATACCTCTTGTTTCAACAATGATTGAAATCAATCCTCAATCAATAACGATATTTACGGAAAGAACCAAATTATTTGAGCAAAATCGTAGATTTGAATTTAAAATAGTAATGAACCAAAATTTAATAAGAAAAATTTAACTGTGCATATATACATTTCTGCCCATCTCTGTTGTTTACGAGCTCCACAAGCCGAGCAAACATGTGGTCAAGCTCGGCTCGACAAGGAATCGAACGAGTTTGACCGAGTCCATGTCGAGCCGAGTTCGTCGGTTTGGTTTGCACCCCTATATAGTATAAGAAAACTGCTGAATTAATGGACATGCGCAACCAAAAAGGTCGAGGTTCGGTTTAATTCAAAGACAACGGCTCCACTCAGCTTCACTCTTAATCGAGCTCCGAGGCGGCTGCTGCTCTGACAAGACAGCCCCAGAAACGTGCTATATATATTACCATGGCTTCGATAAGCCAAGCTCGGCTCGGAACAGATGGGAGAGTTGAATTAATTAATTCACACCCTGTAAATATAGTTTCCAAACGCCACCGCCGAGAGCTCTCAATTAACTCCCGTGAAGAACTCGATTAAGAGGGACCCTGCCACCGCTGACTTTGAATTCACCTTCCGTCGCCTTAATGCCCCCGTTTGGGTCACAGGTTCGCACAACTGATCCCGACAATTTATTTCTTGGGGAATGTCTATATGAACAGGAAAGGTATTAGGTAGATGTTCGATGTGGGACATTGGATTCGGTGTTTATAAGAGTTAATTAATTAATTAATGTGAAAATTAAGCAGATTTTTTAGTTGTTCCATAAAGTGAGAAAATTTAGATAGGAATCAGAATTCCTAGAAGACAATATAAACAATGCACGTTTTCATTAATATTTTTTGAAATATATATCAAACATCATTAAAACAGATTCACACACATCATTTTTTATATAAATATATTGCCTTCTTAATATAAATATTGCCTTCTTAGTTAGGAATTATCAAAAAACTAATTCAATCATGTTATAGAAATTCTCAGAATATTTTCTTTTTACTTTATTAAGTTTTTCACTAATTACGGAAAAAATCATGAATTAAAATTTCATTTTTAGTGTATGTTTCACTCGATCGAATATTGATTTTTTTTTAGAAAAACTTTTATAACACCTTGAAAAACTGTTAAACAAAATAAATAAACTCAAGGTGTATGTGGATTTGTTTTGGCCCGGTCTTGGGGGTTTCGCGAGATCGAACCAAAACCCTTTCAAATAAGTTTTCACCAAATTTATAAAATTATCAAAAACTTATTTAGAAACTTACACTCAAACTCTTCAAACCTATAAAATATTGATTTGACACATATCACCTATTTTTTTCCCAAATCTCACTAAAAAAGGACATTGATTTGACATCTATCACCTACTTTTTTTCCTAAATTCCAACATCCAAACTCAATCCAAGTGGGGTTTCAACTTATCAAACCACAAAACCCCAAAGCCAAAACTCATCCAAATGAAGTCTCAAAGGTTTTATCGAAACCACCCAATCCAATTTTTTTAAACCGAGACCCACGAGACCGAGCCAAAACCCGTTCAAATAGACCCTCAAACTTTTGTTTTCCTTAAATTTGACTACTTGTCTTTCTTATAGAACATATAATTATTTTGCTAAAAGGTTGAATTATTCTACTTGACTTCGATTGAAGTCCAACAATGTAAATGCTCACCTTCTGTTTTAGATTTGTATTGCCTCATCATTTAATTCAATTGTAATTGCAACTGCTACTGCAACTTTACTCTTGGTACTCTTGGTTTAATAGTTAACTTTAAGGCACTGTTTTGTTGCTACCTTATGCCTAATTGTTCATATGATCTTTGTATATCGTTTGTAGAAATTAAATATAAAATAATTACCTAAATTACTCAATTCTCTAGATATCTTCTACCATTACTTATTTGAAAATCTTATCGATAATTTAAGAGATGCGGAGTTGATGCAATTAGTTAATACCACGTAGTAATAATGTGTGCAGCTTTTAAAGAGACTACAAAATATTGTTATAATACATTGCATTATTGCATACAAACAAACTTATGTATACGAGTAAAATCATCTCAAAGTAAAAACCCAAACATTGTACCAAATACGCGCCACTAATCTTTGTATATTTAGACACGTCATCGTAGAGAAACTGAATTTGACTGCAATTAATTAAAAGTAATGCTGGTTTATTTCCTATAAGAAAAGGGTAGCACTAGTCTTGCAGTTAATTTTTTTTTTTTTTTTTTTTTTTTTGATAACCCAGGTGTACAAGCTTACACTCGACTAATCCTGGACCCTCAGAACCCTTGTCCTAGAATCCTGAAGGATGTAAATCGTAGGATGTGCCTCCACCAAGCCCCGGGTTCCCACCATACTGTTGTACACTCTGCGCACAAAGGAGTCTTCACCACAAATGACCCTTAGATAGACCCATAGAAATGCTTCCATCCAAGTTCCAGATGAGATTCGAACCCCCACCCTTGCCGCTGGAGCAAGCCTTATGGATTATTGGTCGACCAGTTGGAGTTTATTAATTAGGTAGTTAACAGCTCAACCTAAATAAAAGAAATTGTTACTTTTTTTTTCTTGGGCTTAATGGTCAATTATTTCTTACTAGTAAGATTGACACTATAATATTCATAATTAATAAAAGGACCCATACATATCTCATTGACGTAATAATCTTTTTAAAACACAAATTATTTATAATATACAAATATATTAATATCATCTTCGAGCAATTGAGCAATGTATTTTCAAGTTTAATTTTTTTTTATTGAACTTGAGATTGTGATTGGATTTACCATAAATCTTGAATGAGTTGTCATAGGTGAAACACTAGTCGAAATCAAATTTCATAGTAAAGATTTTTAATGTGTGTTTACATTTTTAGTTATAGTGAAGGTCGAAATGTCAATATAACTTTTAAAACTATGAGTCAGTGTGTATGATACAAATTGTCGGAACATTTAGCACTTTTAAATTATAGAAATGAGTTCAAAATGTCCGATATGACATAATTACAAATTTAAAATTTAGGGCTTAAGACATATGCATGCTTAATAGGAAAAGACACTTTGAATTAAAGAAAGTGTGGGGGTGAAAATTATAATAGACACGTATTAACATGAAAAACAAGTTGTTCAAACTATTTGTAGAGAGAAAAAAAATCAGCAATAAGAAGTAGACTCAAATTTATTATTTAAAATTTCTGGGGATATAAATTCCAATAGGGAAAATTGCTTTTGTTGGTACCATAGGATATACTAACTTGCACTTTTGGTACCGTTGGATACGAAAATGCACATTTGGTACCATATGATAGGTTTTTCATTGTAATTTTGGTACCAAATCCAAATTTTCTACAAATTTAATGGCACTTTACCCCTATGAAATGCATAATGTTCAATATACCCCTCTATAATTTGAAAAAAAATCAATTTACCCCCTGTAAAAATTTTAATGAAGCAATTTACCCCTTTATCCGGATAGTGTAACTCACTTGCCGAAATTGAGAGTAGGCATGCAAACTATTTTATAACATGGGGAGATAAATTGTCGCATTTATTATAACACATAGGGTAAAATGCCACATTATCATAACAAAAGTGGATAAAGTGCCGACAATAAAAATATCAGGGAAGCGATGTAAAACCTTTATAAAATTTCAAGGGTAAAATGCTCTTTTCTAAACCACGAGTGGGTAAAATGAACATTATGTATTTCAGGGTTAAATTATTTTGGAGAAAATTTGAGTTTGGTACCAAAGTTGCAATGAAAACTTATCCTATGGTACCAAATTTATATTTTCGTATCCAATAATATCAAAATTACAAGTCAAACTATCCTATAGTATCAAAAATGCAATTTTTTCAATCCCAATAGATACTTTAAAACCGATTAAACCAACTGTTTAAGTAAGCAAACTTTATCCAGCCAATTAAATTTAGTTGTACAAAATAGGATTGTCATATAGACATTTCCTTAAGAAAATAAAATCCTAATATAATTGCGGCAGTTATTTAGAATATTCGTATTTTATTTTCCATGCATATAATAGGTTGAGAGAACCGCGCAACGCGCGGTGCTTGGTGCCCATTGTTTGTGTTATTGTTATTGTTATGATTTCTAAAATAAAAGTATATTTATATTGTAAATTTTAAAAATCTAAAATACGATTAAGATAAATGCGAGAATAATTTATTCCTACATACTTAACATTGTTTATATAACATAAACGCAATCTAAGTCCTACTACCATCCACATCATCCTAATATTATCAGTACCAATAGACATATATGAAGTTATATGAAATTTAATTTACCAACCAAATTTGGTAAACCTATTATGTCCTGCAATAAACATACAACATAGGTTGCATGAAAAACTTCAAATAACTTCTTAACATAAAAAGTTATAAAATTGTTGAGATATGTAGAATTCCAATATTTCAACCCTACGCAAAAATAATCATAAAACCCCAAATTAAATATTAAGAACCATACATTTCTTGACTGATAGTATTACCAAATAATTTTGTACTATTACTCGGGAGAGAATTGCAATTGTGATACCAAAATATATATCAATTCTTACTTGTCATGCCGTAAAAATTGAGGCCGACACATTTGGTACCACAATTTAAGAAATTGAATCACTTTTGGTACCACAGTTAAAAATGGACATTAGTTGATGACGTGACAGTTAAGTGTTACTGCAAAATTGATACAACTACTTATATTGACTGATAATTCTACCCCAGAATATTTTTTATTGTCAAAATATCCCCACATCTTCAAATTTAGTTCACATTGTTGCTCAATTTCAAAATTTGCTCGAATAAAACACGTGCGAACTAATTTGGAGATTTTATTTATGATATTTACATATTTATCTAATAAATTTAGTTGTATAAATAAAATTAACAGACCAACTTTAATATAAATCCGACAAAATATTAAAAATAAAATATATTTTTTAAATCTAAATATATAATAATATTAATATATTTAATATTTATTAAAAAATAAAGTAAACTATAATTACCAAAAATAAAGTAAACTATAATTACCAAAATAATTATAATTAAAAAAAATAAAACCATCCCCACCCCCCAACCCCCGCCCATCCCCGTTCCCACTTAATCCCCTTCCCCCAACTTGGGAGTTAAAACAGAAAATAGAAAATTAAGTGGCTCCACAACCAAATCAATGTTATTAAAACCGGACCGGACCGGCCGGTCCGACCGGTTCGACCGCGAACCGGAGGTCGGTCCGGTCCGGTTTACCCCTTAAAACCAGTAACTTCAAAAACCAGTTTGGACCGGGTTGAACCGGTCCAAAACCGGCGAACCGGTATGGACCGGTTCAACCCGGTTCTAATTTTCCTTTTTTTTTTTTTTTTTTTTTTTAATATTAAAAATAAACTAGAAATTCTTGTACAAGGTGGGATTTGAACACCTAACCTCTAGGATGAAACATGACTTCCTTACCATTTGAGCTACACCATTTTTGTTGAAATTTTAGTACAAATTAAAATTTATAAATTATAGAAACTTGTAGCCAAATTTATTTATAAATTAGATAATTAGCTCAAATAAATATTTCACACATTATGAATGAAAATTAATACTCAAATAATAGTTTTTTATTAAAATTCATTCTATAAAATATTCTTTTCAATATTCTTTTTAGGATAAAGAGTCAAATCGATATAATATGTAAGTTTGACTTTGAATATTAGACTTTATACATAACCATATTTTAAAATTTATGAATATCTTAGTTTGTTGTATTTTTAACTTACACTTTTAAATTTTTAAAAAGAAATCTAATCATATTATATTTATATGAGCATACAAATTAGTACCATATTACCATTATGATATAAGTTAGATAAATATTATATGATTTAATTTTAGAATATTATAAATTTTTTTATATTTTTAATCAATTGTATGATAATGTTTAAATTTTATGCATACATATACTTTAAAATTAAATATATTTATTACATAATTATGACGTCATCCGGTTCGACCAGTGGTTCGACCGGTTCGACCAGTAAAACCACTAACCAGTCGGCTCACCGGTTCACTGTCCGGTCCGGTTTTGAAAACATTGAACCAAATACGGACAATGGCTAATCAAATAATTATAATTAAAAAAAATAAAACCACCCCCCCCCCCCCCCCCAATCCCCGTTCCCACTTAATCCCCCCTCCCCTGCAACCAAGTTTGCGAGTTAAAACAGAAAATAGAAAATCAAGTGACCCCAAAATCAAATACGGACCACAACATTAGTCATTAAAAGTAAAGTAAAAACAAAATCAGATATTAGTAGTAGGCGGTGGAAAAAATAAGATATTTTACATGATAAGCATTTGCTGTCAAACATAAACTCAAATTTTAAGCAGCTACTGTCAAACATCCCGCACAAAAATTTAATTAATAGGGAATGGTAATGGAAAAATCTATTTATTAGAAAACAAATAAAATCAACACAAATAACTGAGAAACCCAGGCCTGCACTATAATAATTGATTGAAACAATAATTACGCAATTATTTTTGTGAGTACAGGTTTGAGATTCTAAGTCCTACTACCATCCACATCATCCTAATATTATCTGTACCAATAGACATATATAAAGTTATATGAAGTTTAATTTACCAACCAAAGGTGGTAAACCTATTGTCTCCTACAATAAACATACAACATAGGTTGCATGAAAAACTTCAAATAACTTCTTTACATAAAAAGTTATAAAATTTATCTAACTTATATCATAACGGTAATATGATACTAATTTGTAAGCTCATATAAATATAATATGATTTATTTCTTTATATAAAATATAAAGTGTAAGTTAAAAATAGAACAAACTAAGAAATTCATAAATTATAAAATATGGTTATGTATAAAAGTCTAATATTAAAAATCAAACTTGCATAATATATCGAGTTTAATATTAAAGTTTATGTAATAAATATATTTATCTAACTTATATCATAACGGTAATATGATACTAATTTGTAAGCTCATATAAATATAATATGATTTATTTCTTTATATAAAATATAAAGTGTAAGTTAAAAATAGAACAAACTAAGAAATTCATAAATTATAAAATATGGTTATGTATAAAAGTCTAATATTCAAAATCAAACTTGCATAATATATCGATTTAACTCTTTATCCTAAAAATAATATTGGAAAGAAATATTTTATAGAACAAATTTTAATAAAAAATTATTCTTTAAGTATTAATTTTTATTCATAATGTGTAAAATGTTAATTTGAGTTAATTATCTTATTTATAAATAAATTTGGCTACAAGTTTCTATAATTTATAAATCCCATCTTTTACAAAAATGGTAATGATCCCATCTTTTATGTTACTCCTAAGAGGTTAGGGGTTCAAAATCTTTTACAAGAATTTTTAGTTTATTTTTAACATTAAAAAAATTAAAAAAATTGAAAAAAAAAAAGAAAAAAAGTGGAAATTCAGAACCAGGTTGACCGAAGGCGGTTTTAAGGGGTAAACCGGACCAGATCAACCTCCTGGCTCGCGTTCGAACAGATCGTACCGGCCATTCCGGTCTGATTTTAATAACATTGGTTTCATCGCACTCAATAAATATCTATTGCTGACGAGGCTTTGTCTTAGTGGCAAAGTTGAGGCCCCAAGACGGAAAATTCTTTTCCAAACCTGGCTTGGCCAAACCCATCCAACCACCAAGCAAGTGTGCACTTGCTTTGTGACTGGTCACTTTCCTGGAAGTTATATCCAATCACAAAACAAGTGTATTACACTTGTCATGTGGTTACTTTGGGTTAGACAAAACCCGGTCTGGATAAGAATTTCCCGCCCCAAGACTTTAAAGGCCGCCTTGATTTCGAGTTTCTTAAATATGGATGCTTGTTTAGTTTCATATACTATTAGTAAATGTGATTTATTTTATCCGTTAGTAATTTGCTATTTTAACCAATCAATTTTATAATATAATGATGTAAACCCTCGTTTCAATAAAATAAAATTAACTTAATTTTCCTTTAAGACCAAAGTGCGAAAATAATCATGAATTAAAGTTTCATTTTTGTGATATGTTTTAGTCAATTAAAATATTTTTTTGGAAACTTTTCAGAAAAATTAAAAAATATTTTAAAAAATTTATAAATCAAATATTTCCTTGTTTTTGATGGACACGTATCCAATTTTTATTCCATGAAAATAATTGCATAAAACCTACTAAGAGTTTGGGATGTCTTTAAATTGCAAGCATTCATTTTCTTGTTGCGCATTAATAGGGAAAATTCTAGGGTGCCGCTATGTTAGGTGCCGCTAATACCACATTAGGTGGTATTACCACACAATGTGTATCACATTCTATGGTACATGATCACATTACATAGTATTAATCTCATATATTTAGTATGACCCCCACATCATGTAGTATTTATTCCAAATTAGATGGTATTACCACGCAATGTGTGTCACATTCTATGGTATAAATTATACTTCTTATACCATACAATGTGATCCTTATACCATACAATGTGATACACATTGTGTGGTAATACCACCTAATCTGGTATTAACGGCACCTAACGTAGCGGCACCCTAGAATCCCCTAAGAATAGAGATAGGTAAGAGACAATTGCTGATGTTAAAAGTTGAAGAAGAAGAGACAACGAATTCATTGGAAAATGGTTGTCATATAAAAGCTTTGCTTATAATTAAGTAGGTGTAATTAAATGGCGTTTTGCCAACTTTAGGTCCGGAAGATAAGCATGGAGTTATTAGGAATTCGGTGCGTAAATGACCATCTAACGTACGCAATGAAATCAGAATTGGTTGAAAATGGGGCCATTCATATAATTTTTTTGCCAAATTTCGTTTTTGAATTATTACATATTGACAAAAATATTATGGGAAGATACTGCAAACCCTAAAGTTTAAGACGACTATTATATTCATCCTTCAAATTTTTATTGTAATATTTATGCCTATAAAATTATAATTTAGTAAACTATGGTACGTCCCTCGGTGATTTAAAAAATCTCTTTTTTTATTTTTGAAGGGCAAATTGGTAACATGGATAAAGTGCTGGAAGAACCTTATAATTAATGGGAAAGAGTGACTTGTTTACACTGAATAACCTTCACTTTAGCGAGCTTCCGGAGAAACTACATTCAACAGGAGAAACGACACTTTGAATAGAAGGATCAGTGCCCGTAGCAGTCCTAGAGTTAGGTTATGATGATAAAAATTATATTTTTTGTGTTACAACTATAGTTCACTATTGTTGTGGTCTTTATGTGTGAATGAAATGAATAAGCGTAATAGACGTACGTGTCTATTTGGTTTGAAGAGGTATCCTTTGGACAGAAACATTGTGTCCCTCTCTAAGAAACACTTTTGCATCTATAAATATGAGACAAAACCTGGCTAATTCTGAATCAATTTTTGTAGTAACTAAAAGGAAAAATACTACTATATATTTCTCTTACTTTCGTCAAAATTTAGCTCGAAATTTATGTTTGTTCAAGTTCGTTGTGGGTACAAATAATGAACAACAGATCGTTGTGTCTTGTGAGGCCATCTCCAGCCGAAGCAGGCAATAGCCCCCTCATGCCTGCATGCCTGCCTGCCTGTCATGCCAAGTTAGTCATCTCCAACCGAACCAACAATTCAAAATATTTATTTCAATCTCAAACTTTCACCACTCTCACTTAACTATAACAACAACAACAACAACAACAACAACAACAATAATAATAATAATAATAATAATAATAATAACGTTAAATATCACAATAAACGTTCATTTTAAAATAAATTAATAATATTGAATTAAATTTGTCAAACGAGACCTATAGTGAATTAATTTATATCTTTTTATACATTTAAATTATATTATTGCAGGATTTATAACTTATAACTTATAAATTAAAATTTCTCCTACAATTAATTTATAACTTATAAAACAACCAAAAAAAAAAAAGGAGGAAAGGCGCTGGAACTTAGGCAAAACAAAAAAAAAAAAAAATGAAAGGAAAGGCACGCTGGAGCAACAGGCAAAACAACAAAAAAAACCAAAAGAAATAAAAAAAGAAAGAAGGATGCAAAGCAGCAGCCAATAAGATAAAAAACAAAAAAAAATTTAAAAAAAAAAAAGAAAGAGGAGCGTGAAGTTGCTGGCAGGCATGCAGGCAACCAATGCCTGCTTGCCTGCCAGCAGGCAAGCATCTCCCCCCGGATGCCTGCCTGCCAGCTCCGGGGGGAGCTCTTCTCCAGCCGAAGGGGGGGCTATTGCTTGCCTCCCCCCTTCGGCTGGAGATGGCCTGAGACTAACAGGAATTAAATTGTATGCACGACAGCCCGAAAATATTGTCTTAAGGAAATTTGTTTCGGCAAGCATCAGTCTAATTTCCTAATTTTTCATGTATTGATTGAAGTGTTCTTTAATTTGATTTAAGTATTTCTTACTAATATTTATGTTAGATCATCAATATTTATTTTATGCTGAAATTTATGTTAAATTTTTTTTTATGAAATATTTAAGAACGTTGTTAGACACCTACAATCTCAAGACAATATCAATTTTGTTTAGCAATATACGTTTTAGGATAAGAAATTTTTGAATGACTCACATGAGTTAATAAAACACGTTTCAATGCAATTAGGGGAAATGCAAGATACACCCTTGTATTATGCTAAATCTGCAAGAAATTACCCTGTAAAATTTTTTGTGCCAAATTTCCTTATGTTTTCAAAAACCCTGCGAAAAACATTCAATTTGTAAAAAATAGGTCGTTCACGTAATATATTTTTAAAATGATTTCTTGAAAAATGTCAATCCAAAACGACCTATTTTTAATTGGGTATTTTTTGCAGGGTTTTCGAAAACACAAGAAAGTTTGACGCAATAAAAATTTTACAGGGTAATTTCTTGCAGATTTAGCATAACACAAGGGAGTATCTTGCATTTACTCCATGCAATTACGTTGATATTCAGTGGGCCAAAGTGAATTAATCTTTTTATGAGAAAAATCTTAAATCACTGAATGGTATATAAATTTTGGAATTGAGAATCGCTATTTTCCATGTTCTGCAAGTATAATTAAATCCTCTAAGTAGGACATGTTCTGCAAGTATAATTAAATCATATATGGATTATGGATAATTGGAATTTAAATACCCAAACAAATATGAAATAACTCTTTGTTTAATAAATCAGTGCATACGATTTAATTTTTAACATCATTATTTAGTATGCACTAATTGTAATTTCTAAGATTGTACGAAGGATCTGTTTGTACCTAAAAAATCGCCCTCGATAAATCAAGGTATAACGGCTCGATTGACAAGCCAAAAACGGCATATAGGCCGAACCAAGTCACTCCAAAACGAATCAGACCAAATCGGATCCAATCTGGACCGGAAATGGATCCGATCGAACCAACGGATTAGCTATTGAGCCCAATTTCAAAACTCGACCCAAATTCTCGCAATCAATTAATTTTTGGCCAAAACATAAATTAATTAATTAATAAGGTTAATTAATTTATGGGCTAAGTTTAATTAATTGCAAGCTAAAGACCAAATTATGGTTAATTAGGCCCAATTGAACTCAATAAGTATTTTTGGACTAATTAATTAAGTTAATTAATTAATTGGGCCAAGATTAATTAAGTGGCCCACTTGATAAGTAAGGCCATTAGTTAACTAATTGGGCAATTATACAAATGGGCCGATTATAACTATAAAATAAGACCAAAATGGCTCGACCCGGAGCCAAAATGGCCCGATCGGCCCGAACTCGACCTGGGCCCAGCCCTAAAAATCGGCCAGCTCTCTTGTGTTGTCTAAATCTGATTTTTGGTTAAAGATTAATATTAATTAGAGATAATTAATAAAGGATAAGCCATATTAGTTGGTTTAAACAACAACTTCCTTAATTATCTCTAGTTAGTTATCATTAATTAAAATTCAAATTGAAAGACACGTTTCTTCTTCTCCAACTACCTTAATTCTCAGCAAAAAACATAGAGGAAAACCACCATTAACATAGTGGAGGTAGTGGGCAAATAACAAAGTAGTGGGAGAAGTGGGATAGTGGCCATCAGCCCCTTGATTTTAGGCCATCAGGAGAGCAGTTTCTGGCCATCAGCTCATCGATCCAGCACCTATAAGTACACAGCAGCTGCCATTCGCGCAGACACACACACAACTCAATCAACAATTTTTCAGTCTAACACTGATCGGCTCAACGCCTCTCCGGAAGTCCAGCGCTCCGCTGCTTCTTTTTCAGCAAACACCCTGTAGAACCCCTGATATCAACCGTCACTCCTCAGCCACCAGCCACCCTCGACAGCCTGAAGTCTTGCCGCCGCCGCCGCCCAAGGTCCGCCGCCGCCGCCACTAAAAATAGTCTGCCGCCGCCGCCGACATTAAGCCGCCGCCGCCGCTGCTTCCGCTGTCCAGACGCTGTCTCGAGCGAAACCCCTTGATAGCAGGCAGTTAACAGCTGTTTTCTGTCAAGTTATCAGCCTGCCAACTCCTCGATATCAGTCTGTCCCTCCTCAGCCACCAGTGATCCCTGACAGCCTGAAGGCCTGCCGCCGCTGCCACCGCCGCTCACAGTAAGCCGCCGCCGCCGCCGCCGCCGTCTTCCGCCATCAGCTGACACTGACTCGAGCGAAACCACTCATATCAGCAAGTAGCTCGCTGGTAACTGTCATGTAAGTGCCCACGTATTTATATGACAAACTCATCAAGTAGCCATCTGCCTGATGAGCTCGTCGTCAAGTAGCCATCTGCTTGACGGCTATCGGCTGAGTAGCCATCTGCTTCGTCGATGCCTTGGTCAGTGGCCACCCGCTGATCAAGAGCCCGATTGATGGCCATCCATCAAGGTTGGGCGAACCATTGACGGTGGGTCTCCCGTCGTCAATGTTACTTTCTGTCAACAAGTCGTTTTTCATGCATTATCAGCTCATCGGCGGGTTTACCTGCCGATCAAGGAGCCAATTTTCAGAACTTAAAAGGTTTATCAACTCATCTGGCAGATTATGCCGAAACAGGAGACTCGTCGTTTTGTATATTTTTGTAATGTTTGTACATCGGGGAACTTGCCAATACTCTTTTATTTTTAATGGAAGTCGTTTGGCTCGTACGTCTTGACTCTTTTACATAAATATACTTACGTCAATTGATTTCCATTGATATGCTGTTTTCTGTCAAGATCATGTTTTCTGTCAAGGTGTTTATTTAAATTGATTGATTGTTAAGGCACTTGCTGATTTTCAAATCCGCTGATATGTTAAGCAGGCCATCGATTGGTCATAAGTTTTTGGCACTCAAAGAGAGATTTTCAGAAATTATTTAAGTCCTGCGGCCAGGCAGGCATAGAAAAGAACTAGGGGTAGTGTTTGCCTACTCTGTCGCAATCGTTTAGAAGTCAGCCTTATCAGGACAACTTATTTTGATATCAACATGTCTCTGTCAGGACATTTACTTTATCAATTTACCGATATCAACATGTCTACTTTTCAAATCGTTATGTTTGCACGCACAAACATTGGCACGCCCGCATTATTTTATATCATATCGAGGCATTTCGCATCGAGCCTTTGGCTCGTCGAGGGATTCACTGACAGGTTTACAACGAACAGTATTTTGGCACACCTTGATGCCAATAACCCCTCGATGTCGACCCCTCGATGCCAAGCATCCCTTGATATCAGTTTTACCGCAAACAATATTTTTGGTACTTCTCGATGTCAACGGTCCCTCGATGTCGTCGAGGTGTTCCTCGATACTGAATTTATATGCAAACAGTTCCTTGATGCCATGTATGGTCTGATGCCAATCCCTCGATGACATCAAGGCATAACAGGGCCAAAATTATATGCAAACAATATTTTGGCACGCCCGGTGGGACCTAAAAGTCTCTTTACTGAAAAACCCACCAGCCAAGCAGTTTATGGCTCGGGGGGCATGAAAGTAATTCTGTATTTTAATTGAGTTGCCATAAAACGATTATCAGCCAATTTTGGCTAGCTGACAGCTTGATTATCTCTTTGCCAAACAGTCAATCAATTGATACTAAGTGGTTATTGTCTTGTTGTCGTCAGATGACATCACAGGTACCACGAAGGACCCGATCAACCTTGACAAGAACACAGTCTGACTTAACGCATACCTTGGAAAATCTATCAACGGTTCCACTGACTATGGAAGGAGCCGACAAGATCGAGGAGCTGACTGCAGAGGTCCGAAATTTCACCAGGGACCTCGAGACCAAACAAGGAGAATGGTCTGATATTGTCAGCAAGTTTGAACATATGCTGGGCTCGGCCACTGCTGCTAGTCAGGCCAGTACAGAAGCCAGCCACACTGTAAATAATGCCTTGATACACTTGGAGGCAAAGTTGACGTCGCTCACTGAAAGCATCAACATGCTCGCCAATGGCATCCAAACGCAGGCCTGGACTGGGCCGCAGAGGACTGCCGTTGACAAGGGCAAGGGCCCTGCAATCCATATCGGAGGAAGCTCATCGAGAGACGAGACGCCTTTCAAGCAAGGCAACGGACAATCTAATGTCCAGGATAAGAGAGGAAGCACATCTAAGGCAAGGAACGCCCGCCCGGACTCGGGGGGCAGGTCCGAAGAGGACCGATTGGAGGCCGTCGGATACGGCCTTGACGGACATCAGGCCAACTCATTGGCCTATGACAGGACTGTTCATCGAGCTGCAGAGGGTCCAGAAGACCTCTTGACGGTGAATCAGGCCGAAGAAATGTTTGTCAGGAGGCAAGGAAACAGGGCGTCGAGGTATAATAAGCCTCACCCGGAATATATCGATCAGATCCCGTTCCCGTTGAACTACAGGCCGCCGAATTTTACTCTGTTTTCTGGCGAGGGATCACAGTCTGCCACGGAGCATCTTGCTCGATTTTCTTTGGAATGTGGCAACATGACTAACGATCTGAAATTGAAACTGTTCCCTAACTCCCTGACGGGAATGGCGTTCCACTGGTACGCCAACTTGAAACCTGGATCGGTCCCCGATTGGCCATCCATGGAAAAAGTCTTTGTGATGAACCACTATCAGGCCCCTCTTGAGGTCTCCGTCATCGAGCTATCGAATATGAGACAGCTGACGGGACAGACCGTCGAGGAATACATGAAGAAGTTTATCAGGGCCAGAGGCTTCTGCGCCATCCCATTGCCAGAAAAAGAGTGCATCAAGATTGCCATCCATGGCATGCACTTCGAGTTGAGAAAGATCATGATGGCACAGTATCACGAAGACTTATTCGAATTGACCGATCACGCGGTCCGCTACGAACGAGTTTTGAGAGACGAAAACGGCCGACAGCCCAGAGGGAATTATTACCAAGTGGGCATGGCCGATGCTAACGAGGAGCAAATCAATCAGGTCAATCGACCGATTGAACAACAGGGGATCGAAATCGGATTGGCAGAGGTCGTCTGCCCAAAGAACACGGTCTGTCCGGCCCTCGCCAAGCCGAAAGAGCCTCAACCTACCATCAAAGTGCCAAACAATTTGGTGCGTCGAGACGCTGAATATAAGACTGACAGAGAAAGGCGTTATTCTTTCGACGTCACGAAAACAGAGGCCATCTTTGATCAATTATTGGCTGACAAGATCCTTCGCCTAAAAGGGGACCACGTGATTCCGCCATCAATGAAAATATCAGGTAAGACTTATTGCAAATATCATGATGTTTGGACTCACACGACGAACGAGTGTCTAGTATTCAGGTGGATGGTGCAAGATCACCTTGATAAAGGCATTTTAAGGTTCGCCCCTGATTGGAAAATCACAAAGCCGATGACGGTTGACACCAATCCTTTCCAACAAAATGAAGTGGGGATTAATGTGCTGATGGTCACGGATCCAGCAACCGGGGAACATTTGTACGTTGACGAGGAGCCAGAGCGCTCACCGACGATCAGGGAGATGGGTCTATGTGCAAGATGCCAAACAGAGTTGGCAACAATGCCATTGTTCCTTAATCCGGCATTATATAGCCCATACATGCCTTGGCTCAATACAACGCCAACAGGGTATCCTTATCAGGCGATGCCGCAACCGCAGGCAACGCCTCAGATAGCCCCGCAGCCGCAAGTGATACCACCACCTCGACCCACGGAATCGTATCAGGCTCCAGCTCCGTTGAAAAATTTTGAACATACAACATCGACGGCGGAACAACGCCGTGAACAGGCTAAAACCACGATGCCTCGACGGCATCAGGAATGTACCAGCCGAAACAGCAGAATCAGGGAGAGATCCCCCGACAGGACACCAATCAGGCAGGTCAGATCGACCGCCAGCCGTAGAGACAGGACCCATGGTCCGTCACCAAAAGTTACTCCGCCAGGCTCATCAAGGCCGCGAACTGTCCACACCCCTGCTGATACACAGATAGATCGATGGGTTCCCGTCAGGCACCCTAAGTTTCCAGGCGATCGAAGGGTCGATCAGATGACCCGAACTCAATATAGGCGTTTCTTACGCCAACGAAAGGAGCTGGAAACTGCAAAGGGAAAGGCCCCGATGAAGGAATCAGCAAAGAAACCTTCACCGTCAGGGGAACAGAAACAGAAACAGGGAGCGATAGAGGCCAAATCTGGCCAAGGGATCAATATCGAGGCCAAGACCTTGATGCAAATCGACACTTCCAAGTGGACCCCGGGGAAAGCCCAATTTGGCACAATCGATATAGAAGAGATAATGGCGGAAGATGATTTGTTGTCTGATGACGACGATGGAAATGATTTCAAGGCAAAGCTTGCCGAGATTTACGACAACAGGGATAACAAGGAAAATGAGACCAAAACTGGTCAGACCGTCGAGGCCAAAACTGGCCAGGAAATCGAGAAACAGGTCGATCGACCTACTGAGCAGCAGAAAATCGAGGAGCAGGTGGTCGATAAGCAAGCGACCGACAAGAAAACAGAAACAAAGACAGTGGAAGAAGCTGCCATCAGTCAGCCGACAGACGGCTCGACGACGATGGAGTGCAACGCCGTTGACTCTGAACTTGTTGAATTCGTCAACGAGGAACTGGAATACTCCACTGATGGCTTTTGGGATGAGGGTATGCCAGTAGTACAAATGGCAGAGGACTTAGAATTGTTATCGGTCGACGACGAGAAAGAGACCGATTGGAATCAGAGGGTCGAAACTATATTCCAGAAGCCACCATCTTTCATGGCTCGACACATCAGGCCACTTTACGTATCAGGCCATATCGACGGAAAACCCATCGACAGAATGCTGGTCGACAACGGGGCAGCCGTCAACGTAATGCCTGCATCGACGATGTACAAACTGGGTAAGGTCAGCGAGGACCTGATGGAAACGAAGGTGATCGTCAGCAACTTCACAGGAGGAAAAGCTGATACACTTGGAATTCTGCCCGTCGAGGTAAAGATTGGAAAAACCAGTTTGAAAATCGCCTTCTTTGTGGTTGATGCAGCCACTTCTTACAACGCCTTGCTGGGAAGGGACTGGATTCACTCAGCCCTTTGTGTACCGTCCTCCCTGCATCAGTGCTTATTAATTTGGGGAGACGCCCCCGAACCTGAAATCATCATGGCCGACAACAGGCCATTCACTGCCAAGATCAACGCTGTCGAGGCAGCATATTATCGAGATGACGTAGGTCCTTATCGATTTATCGGACAGGATAAATACGGACGACCACAGGAAGTCACTTCGAGCAAGAAGTTGACGCAATTGGAAATGGCTTGTTTAGCCAAGGAGCTAAGTCGGCCCTGCCACATCAAGGAATCGGGGCCGCAAGAAGAACACTGTCAGGATCAATGAATTGTCCTGATGACGAAAGACCATCGGCCTGTAAGGCCGATAGACTAGAAATTGATGAGATCGTTATTATCGGGCCGCAGCAGGAAGCATGTGCCGATTTAATCAGGAGGTTTCGGGCCTATGTGGCCGAATGTTATACAGGCGATCTCATTTTCGAGGAGGAAACGCCACCGTCGGTCGGCGATGAAATTCAATTAGAGGAGTTAGCAACGGCGCCAGCCAAGCTTGACGACATCAAGATCCAAGTACAGGATCCTGTTATCGAGATTGAGTTAGGCAGCGAGGATGATCATAGGCCAACTTACATCAGCGCATTGCTTGATGATGGCCAGAAGGATCGATTGATCCAAGTATTGACGGAGTACAAGGACTGTTTTGCCTGGAATTACGACGAGATGCCTGGGCTGAGTAGGGAGTTGGTAGAACATCGTATTCCGATACTTGAAGGATACTTACCCCGGAAACAGCCCCTGCGAAGGATATCTGTCGAGGTCTGCAGACTGATCAGGGAAGAGATCGAGAAGCTGTTAAAGGCCAGTTTTATCGAGGTGGCCAGATATCCGGAGTGGGTAGCGAATGTTGTACCCGTGATGAAGAAGAACGGGAAAATCAGGATATGCATTGATTTCAGGGACCTAAATCTTGCATCTCCCAAAGACGAATACCCGATGCCAATGGCGGACATGTTAATCGATGCTGCCGCTGGCAATATGTTCCTGACAGCCGTCGACGGAAGTGCAGGGTACAATCAGATTTTTGTGGCTGTTGACGATGTGCCAAAACTGGCTTTCCAATGTCCCGGCGGAATCGGCACCTTCCAATGGAAAGTGATGCCATTCGGACTCAAAAACGCCGGAGCAACTTATCAACGAGCCATGAACTGCATCTTCAGTGAGTATATCGATGACTTTGTTAAAATTTACATCGATGATATCATTATTAAATCGGCTAGTTACGACGAACATCTAACACATTTGGCGAAGTCATTTGCCAAAATGAGAAAGCATAGGTTAAAGCTTAACCCCTTGAAATGTGTGTTTGCAGTTGCGTCGGCCAATTTTCTTGGCTTCTTAGTGCATCGCAAGGGGATTGAGGTTGACAAAAACAAGTCCAAAGCTATCTTGACAGCCAGACCTCCGTCGACGAAGAAGGAATTACAACAATTCCTTGGGAAAGTCAACTTTTTACGGAGGTTCATTTCTAACTTGGCTGGAAAAACAAAGGTCTTCTCGCCTTTGTTAAAATTGAAGGACAAAGAAGAGTTTTGCTGGCAAACGGAGCACGAGCAGGCGTTTCAGGAAATCAAGGATAAGCTGACAACGCCGCCTGTAATGATGCCGCCTGTCAAGGGGAAACCCTTGAAATTATATATATCTGCCACGGATGACACCGTCGGCGGATTTCTGGCACAAGACGACGATGATGGGTTTGAGCGAGCAATCTACTACCTGAGCAGGCACTTGACAGAAACAGAACAGAGGTACTCCCCGATAGAAAAGGTATGCCTTGCTTTGTTTTTCTCTTGCAAGAAATTACGTCATTATATGTTGCCTGTGAAAGTATTAGTTATCTCTGGTATTGATGTGATAAAATATATGATAGCTAAGCCCGTAATGAGGGGGAGGATCGGTCGATGGGCCATCCAACTGATGGAGTATCAATTACAGTACGTACCGCAAAAAGCAGTCAAAGGCCAAGTATTGGCTGATTTTCTGGTTGACCATCCATGTCTCGATATCGATCAAGCCGTTCTCAAGGAACTGGACTCGATGACAGTAGAGATCAGGCCATGGACACTGGCCTTCGATGGGTCTAGAACCGACAGGCTGTCTGGAGCAGGTATAGTCTTGATTTCTCCATCAAATATAAAAACTAAGCTATCAGTTCAATTTGATTTCGAATGTACTAACAATCAGGCCGAATACGAAGCATTGATCATTGGACTGGAAATGCTTAGAGAGCTCGACAGTAAGTCTGTCGTCATCGTCGGGGACTCGCAGTTGGTTATCAGGCAATTACAAGGTACTTACAAATGCCGAAACCCAATACTTGACAAATATTATTTAACTGCGATGTCCTTGTTGTCGGAGTTTGTTGATGTTACATGTTACCATGTAACGAGGGGAAACAACAGCGAGGCCAACAGTTTGGCCCAACTAGCGACTGGTGTTGAGCTCCCTGATGACATCGAGGAATCCCTCTACGTTGTCAGGAGACGACACTGTCCTTCATTTATGTATCGAGACAACGTCCTGACTGTTTTGAGTGTGTTTCAGGACCCTGATGACTGGAGAGAGCCGATCAGAAAATATCTGGCTGATCCGTCGGACCGAGCATCTCGACAAACGAGGCTCAGGGCAGTCAATTATGTCTTGATAGGTGATCAACTGTTCAGAAAAGGCCATGACGGCGTGCTCCTGCTATGCGTCGATCAGACAGAGGCCATGAGAATTATGATGGAGGCTCATGAGGGAATTTGTGGGGCCCATCAGAATGGTCACAAGTTAGCATGGCTGCTGCGCCGATATGGCTATTACTGGCCAAAGATGGTGGGAGACTGTATTCAATTGGCAAGGGGTTGTGAGAAGTGCCAACGCTTCGGGGTAGTCCAAAGGATGCCCGTCGAGGAAATGAACATGATAATCAAGCCGTGGCCTTTCAGATGCTGGGCCATCGATATCATCGGGGAAATCCACCCCTCGTCTTCCAAACACCATCGATACATTATTGTGGCCACGGATTATTTTACTAAGTGGGTAGAGGCCAAACCGCTCAAACAGGCCAATCAGGCCGAGGTGATGAAGTTCATCAAGGACTTAATCATTCACAGGTTTGGTCTGCCACAGACCATTGTCACTGACAGGGGACTGATGTTCGTCGGTCAAGAAATCAAGGAGTTTGCCAGATCAATGGGTTTTGAATTGGTCCATTCAACACCGTACTATGCACAAGGGAATGGCCAAGCGGAAGCTTCGAATCGAGTCCTCAAGGACATTATCTCGAAAATGATCGAAGAGAACCCAAGAGCGTGGCACTTGATGTTGTCAGAGGCATTATGGGCTTATCGGACGAGCAAACGGACAAGTACAGGCACCACCCCGTATAAGCTAACGTACGGACAGGAAGCCGTTCTACCGATGGAGATCAACGTCCGATCTCTGCGGGTGATGCAGCAAAACGAGCTGACGCCCGAAGAGTATACTGAAAATATGTTCCAGCAGCTTGATGAGCTCGACGAGATCAGGGTTGCCGCGTTAGATAAGATCGAGGCACAGAAAAGGCTAGTCGCCCGATGCTACGATAAAAAGATACGCAGGAAACACTTTGACGTCGGGGACATGGTCTGGAGGACTGTTTTGCCACTACATCAGCGCGAGAAAAAGTATGGTAAATGGAGCGCAACGTGGCAAGGACCATATGAAATCTACTCGATAACCCGAGGTGGAGGCTACATTTTGAAAAAGCCAGATGGGAATCTTTGTCGAGACCCCATCAATGGAAGATATTTGAAAAAGTTTAGGCCCACCCTTTGGGAATCGATGTGTCTGGAACATCAGCGAGCCTTAGAGCTTGAGATCGAACGGCGCCAAGAGTACTTTGATGCGCCGATCCCTCTGTAAATATAAATAGGATTTATTTTTGGTTTTGTTTTTATTTCCATTTTCGTTTGTTTAAGTTAGGATTTTTGAATTTGTAGTAATAGTCGCATTTACATTTTCTTTGTGTCAAAATATTTCCGTTTTTAATTCAAGTTTTAGTTCCCCGATTTTCAAATTTTTACATCAAGGCATTTTGATTTGAAATTCTGTTGAGTTGATACAATTTTAGTCGAATTGTGTTGGCAAAAAGTTGAACTTTTTGTTTGTAAAATTGTTCCGTCAAGGGGTCGGGGAGATAGTTTGGAGGTTCAATATTTGGTTTTGGTTTTGAGTTTCAGTGGAGAACATGATATAGGGCTACAAGTGAAGTTTACTAACAAAGACGAAACTAGTTGATGGTTGTCAAGCCATTACACGAATGAAAAGTAACTAGTCTGTGGCTATCAAGCCAATACGTCAGCAAAATGTAAACAAAATCAGTCTGTGGCCATCAGGCCATGGCATAAACAAACAGGAAAGTAAACTAAGTCTGGAAAGTCAAATATCAAGGCACAGGCGCCCAAACACCAATGGCTCGCAGGCCAGAAGACTAAACAAGAAAATCCCGAGTGAATCGATCCAAGAAGTCCTTGAGGTCCGCCTCGATCTTGGCTTGATCAGCTCGAGCAGCCGCTGCCTGAGTCGCCACTCGATCCTCTTCAGCTTTCGCAGCAACGAGCAAGTCGTTTGTGTCCGACAGCTGATCAGTAATCAGTTCTGCTTCCGTCGAGGCAACCTGTATCTGGCTCTGAAGCGTGGCTAACTCCCCCTGCAGCTTGGCAAAAGCCGCAATCACCTCAGTCTCTGTATCCTTGAGGTTCTTCAAGGAGTCGCTAAGTATGGAACCGCGGGTGAACAAGGCATCAAACTTCGCCAGAAGGTCGTTGGCGGAGGACGAAAACGAGACTTCAGCCTTGATTGCTCGATCATTGGCCTTGAATTGACTCCTCAGTTGGCCAAACCTTTCGGCATACCCAGAATAGAAAGACCCCTTGTCAGCTGGAAGGACCGCAGACGACAGCTTGTGCATCAGCTCGTCGAGGGACGGACCCATATTGATCATCAGGACGTCCAAGGGTTGATCCCGGTGTCCTGACAGCAGCTCCTTGAAATGGGTGATCTCACCAGGAGTGAAAGTTGCACGGCTTGATGTCTCAGATGCCGCTGAAGGGGATTGAGAGGATGAACTCGCTGACAGGGCCCGAACATTGGCAAATCGAGCCAATGCTTGAGCAAGTCGTTGAGATATGTCCATCGGCTGGCTCTGCAAAACAAGAAGTAAAACAAAGTTAGCAAAATGAAACGAGGAGACCCGAAAATGGCTAAGGACAAAACAAACCTCTTGCACAACGGGGGAAGCCAGAACGGGACACTCCTTGACAGGACCACTCTGATCGGCAGAGGCCTCGACAGGACGAGGAGTGGTAGCCAAATCCTTCAACCCCTCGATCACAGCGCTGTCGGCAAGAGTATCCGTTGCCTCGATCGGGGAAGGCGGACGAGGGGGAAGGTTTGTCTCCCCAATCTCTTGAACATCATTATCGCTGTCCGTCGAGCTATCCACTATTCGTCGGACCTTCTTTTTGGGTAAGGGATCGACCTTGGCAGCTCGCCGTTTACCTTTTGAGCTCACCTCCTGACAGAAAACGAGAGATCACAATAAGTTCAGAAAAAGTGATAAAATAAATCAAGTAAGGACTACCTCGTCGGAACTGCTCACGATTATGGCACTCGTGCCACCTCGCTGATAGAAGAGCCGACGAGAGCGTCGGACATATACGACGGGGTGATCGGTTACCTTGTCAACGGAGGACTGAGCCTCGGACGTCTGTAGCGATTGTGAAACAGCCGGTGATGGCCCTGACGGACTGATCATCTGTAAAGGAATGGCCATAGGAATGACCGGTTCCTTAGGAGCCTTCTTCTTCTTGTCAGACGGAGGGACTGATTGTGTTTTCCCTGCAAATCAGACAAGCACATTAGTATATAACGATAATCAAGGGAGAAAAACAAAGGAAGCTACCTGATAAATCGAGGGCAATGGTGCCCCCATCCTTGTAGTCACATAAAATATAAATCGTCGACAGGGCCTGTGGGTCATCAGCTCGATATCCCGTAAAAGTGACTTGGGAGTTAGCTTGATGACTACGAGGCCGTGAACTACTACTTGCACAAGACTCGACGGGGGAAGGGACATACCCCGGTAACTCGATAAAATCAGGAAGCAATGGTAAAGACAAGCCAAACGGTTTATAAAATGTATGCCAAGGAGGAACCTCGCCGGGACCTCCCCGTTTTTTGGCTAACTTAGCATGAGCCAACATGGCTTTACCTATCCTAATGTTTTTTATCGACTCAAAATTCATGGCAGCTTGCTCATACACCCTATCTCTATGATCAGGATCCCAAACAACATTGTAAAATTGTTCAAAACGAGAAACGACATACAATGTACCTTTTTTGGACGCCTTGACGGAGGCAGCAGCTGTATGCTCAAGAAAGGGACCATCAGTAGAGATGACTTCGGGGTGATTGGGGACCTCGAACCTCGTCACAGCGACATGGAAAGGTTCTTTACGGGTTAGTGCAATATAATCTCCCCACCATTTGATGAAATCAGGCGAGGCAACAGGAGTGGGAGCAAAAGGCCGAAACACAAACGAATCACGGGCCGTACGCCAACAACGACGAAGCTCGTCAAAGCTGTCCATGTCAGGTACGTCAAACTCCCTATCCCTAATACGAAGAGAAGAACCACATCGAGGGACCGACTGTACCAAACCAAACTGCCTGGCCACGTAATGCGCCGGATAAAATCGGACAGTACACTTGAGAGGCCTTCGCCTCGCTGCAGTCTTGGCTCCCGTAACTTTCAAACCCGATGGGATGTCTCGCGGTGTAAGAAAGTTAGCCCACAATTTCTGATACTCCTTGAACTCATCAGTTGACATGGATGAACTATAAGCTGACAGAAACGAGGGATAGAAGGCCGCAAAATGTGGCTCGAGCCCCTTGACAGAATCGTACAGTCGACTGAAAAAGTAATAGAAATTACAAGGGGGAACCTTTTGACGAGCCACAAAGGCCGCATAAATCTCAGAACCAATCGGAGCCTCGCTGAACATACAGAAATCCGGAAAGTAACCATACAACCAAACCTGTAAAAGCCAGATAGGCCCCTGCAAAAAGCAACACCCAGAATCCAAAAAACCCTCCATACCCACACAAAAACCTGAAAATACAAGAGGTCCCAAAGCTATCTTTTCACCCTTAGCAAGACTCAATGCAATAGCGTTATACTCTTTAGTCACCGATAGGGCAGGGGTGCAAAAGATATAACGAGACAACCAAAGGGTTAAAAAATGCACATGCTCATCATGAGATACCTCGATAGAGTCCGGCAAAGCCTTGTAACGACCGATGACAGGTCCGTATGACGGGGCATTGTCACTGAAACCACTGGAACGATAAGCTGGAGGAAAAAGAAATGCCTCGTCGCTAGCGGAAGGCAACGGATCGATATAACCCCCGACAGGCCCAAGTCCACAAATAGCTAAAATATCCAAAAGAGTTGGAGTCATCGGGCCGTATGCAAAATGAAACGTGTTGTCGACTCGGCACCAAAATTGAGCCGCGGCACGTATGAGAGGGAGGTTCAATGATAACCCTGTTTTACAAAATTGAATGGCATCAAAAATGCCACACATCCGCCAAATGGGAGCAAATATCCTTTCTACCCTACTACACCAAATGAGCCAATCCGAATGGACAACGGAACCTGCCCATGGCCATCCCCTCGTGGATGATTTGAAACTCACCTCGCCGAGAGAAAAAGGTAGAGCCTCGCTCGGATGTCGAATTGGATGCTCGGCTATTGGTGGTAAATCGACCGGGGTGTGGAACGGGCCGATTGTAATGCCCTGCGGCGTTTCTTGTAGCACTTGAGTAGAAATTTTCACTTCACGTTGTGTGATGTCCCCAGCAGCCATTTGTAATCGAGAAAAGCCGAGGTATTCGGAAATGGCAGTAATTTGGATGTGGGTATTTTCGGTTGTGAGGATTCTTGAGAAATAGGCTTCGATTGTTACCACTAGAGCAAAGAGAACCCGAATCTAGTGAGAAAAGGAAAAAACCGAAACAGTAGGCCCAACCTTGAAGCTTTTTCGGCTATGGAGGTTCTTGAACTCCAAATATGTGTTTTCGGATTTGGGGGTTGTTGGGAGGTTTGGTG
Source organism: Penstemon barbatus (assembly GCA_003313485.2). Taxonomy (NCBI): domain Eukaryota; kingdom Viridiplantae; phylum Streptophyta; class Magnoliopsida; order Lamiales; family Plantaginaceae; genus Penstemon; species Penstemon barbatus. The sequence goes on along the minus strand of CM064877.1, from coordinate 16,968,591 downwards.
TTGGGTTTTGGGTTCTTTGGAGTGAGAGGAATCCGAATATGTTGAGAACACAAGGAAACCGAACCAAGAAGCTTGACTTCGAAGCTTGGAGATTTTCGGTTATGGAGGATTTCGAAAATGGGTTTTTCGGATTTAGGGGTTTTTTGGGATTTGGTTTCGGGTTTTGGGTTCTTCGTGGGATGGGGAATCCGTTGGTGCAAGAATGAAGGAAAGAGATGAAGTAGGAAGCTTGGATTGAGGGATGCAAGTTTCAGCTATGGAGTTTTGTTTGAAGCTTGGTCGGCCGAAGTGAGTGAAGAAGGAGAGAGATGGGGAAGATGAAAAGGTGAATAGGAAAAAGTGATGTGGGGCCCAGGGTTAGTGTAAGAGTTTTGTCTTTTTGGGAAAAGTGTGTTAATAGACTACCAATTGAATTGGGAACTAGAAATAGATTCCAACTGATTTTTCCCGGGAAGTTGGGAATGAGTTGGGAAGTTGACATCTGGCATAGAAATTAACTAATTGGGGAAACATTTTTAATCCCAAAAATGCTGTTATGTTTAATTTAGCTAAAAATGGCTAATTTAAACATTAAAGCATAGTTAAATTAAATGCCGATCGAAGAGTGAAAAAGGGGAGTTTATCAAGCTAAGTCTATCCGATAAAATTTTATTATCAAATGAAATTTATCAGATACGACTTACGGGGGGCATTGTTTGTACCTAAAAAATCGCCCTCGATAAATCAAGGTATAACGGCTCGATTGACAAGCCAAAAACGGCATATAGGCCGAACCAAGTCACTCCAAAACGAATCAGACCAAATCGGATCCAATCTGGACCGGAAATGGATCCGATCGAACCAACGGATTAGCTATTGAGCCCAATTTCAAAACTCGACCCAAATTCTCGCAATCAATTAATTTTTGGCCAAAACATAAATTAATTAATTAATAAGGTTAATTAATTTATGGGCTAAGTTTAATTAATTGCAAGCTAAAGACCAAATTATGGTTAATTAGGCCCAATTGAACTCAATAAGTATTTTTGGACTAATTAATTAAGTTAATTAATTAATTGGGCCAAGATTAATTAAGTGACCCACTTGATAAGTAAGGCCATTAGTTAACTAATTGGGCAATTATACAAATGGGCCGATTATAACTATAAAATAAGACCAAAATGGCTCGACCCGGAGCCAAAATGGCCCGATCGGCCCGAACTCGACCTGGGCCCAGCCCTAAAAATCGGCCAGCTCTCTTGTGTTGTCTAAATCTGATTTTTGGTTAAAGATTAATATTAATTAGAGATAATTAATAAAGGATAAGCCATATTAGTTGGTTTAAACAACAACTTCCTTAATTATCTCTAGTTAGTTATCATTAATTAAAATTCAAATTGAAAGACACGTTTCTTCTTCTCCAACTACCTTAATTCTCAGCAAAAAACATAGAGGAAAACCACCATTAACATAGTGGAGGTAGTGGGCAAATAACAAAGTAGTGGGAGAAGTGGGATAGTGGCCATTAGCCCCTTGATTTTAGGCCATCAGGAGAGCAGTTTCTGGCCATCAGCTCATCGATCCAGCACCTATAAGTACACAGCAGCTGCCATTCGCGCAGACACACACACAACTCAATCAACAATTTTTCAGTCTAACACTGATCGGCTCAACGCCTCTCCGGAAGTCCAGCGCTCCGCTGCTTCTTTTTCAGCAAACACCCTGTAACCCCTGATATCAACCGTCACTCCTCAGCCACCAGCCACCCTCGACAGCCTGAAGTCTTGCCGCCGCCGCCGCCACTAAAAATAGTCTGCCGCCGCCGCCGACATTAAGCCGCCGCCGCCGCTGCTTCCGCTGTCCAGACGCTGTCTCGAGCGAAACCCCTTGATAGCAGGCAGTTAACAGCTGTTTTCTGTCAAGTTATCAGCCTGCCAACTCCTCGATATCAGTCTGTCCCTCCTCAGCCACCAGTGATCCCTGACAGCCTGAAGGCCTGCCGCCGCTGCCGCCGCCGCTCACAGTAAGCCGCCGCCGCCGCCGCCGCCGTCTTCCGCCGTCAGCTGACACTGACTCGAGCGAAACCACTCATATCAGCAAGTAGCTCGCTGGTAACTGTCATGTAAGTGCCCACGTATTTATATGACAAACTCATCAAGTAGCCATCTGCCTGATGAGCTCGTCGTCAAGTAGCCATCTGCTTGACGGCTATCGGCTGAGTAGCCATCTGCTTCGTCGATGCCTTGGTCAGTGGCCACCCGCTGATCAAGAGCCCGATTGATGGCCATCCATCAAGGTTGGGCGAACCATTGACGGTGGGTCTCCCGTCGTCAATGTTACTTTCTGTCAACAAGTCGTTTTTCATGCATTATCAGCTCATCGGCGGGTTTACCTGCCGATCAAGGAGCCAATTTTCAGAACTTAAAAGGTTTATCAACTCATCTGGCAGATTATGCCGAAACAGGAGACTCGTCGTTTTGTATATTTTTGTAATGTTTGTACATCGGGGAACTTGCCAATACTCTTTTATTTTTAATGGAAGTCGTTTGGCTCGTACGTCTTGACTCTTTTACATAAATATACTTACGTCAATTGATTTCCATTGATATGCTGTTTTCTGTCAAGATCATGTTTTCTGTCAAGGTGTTTATTTAAATTGATTGATTGTTAAGGCACTTGCTGATTTTCAAATCCGCTGATATGTTAAGCAGGCCATCGATTGGTCATAAGTTTTTGGCACTCAAAGAGAGATTTTCAGAAATTATTTAAGTCCTGCGGCCAGGCAGGCATAGAAAAGAACTAGGGGTAGTGTTTGCCTACTCTGTCGCAATCGTTTAGAAGTCAGCCTTATCAGGACAACTTATTTTGATATCAACATGTCTCTGTCAGGACATTTACTTTATCAATTTACCGATATCAACATGTCTACTTTTCAAATCGTTATGTTTGCACGCACAAACATTGGCACGCCCGCATTATTTTATATCATATCGAGGCATTTCGCATCGAGCCTTTGGCTCGTCGAGGGATTCACTGACAGGTTTACAACGAACAGTATTTTGGCACACCTTGATGCCAATAACCCCTCGATGTCGACCCCTCGATGCCAAGCATCCCTTGATATCAGTTTTACCGCAAACAATATTTTTGGTACTTCTCGATGTCAACGGTCCCTCGATGTCGTCGAGGTGTTCCTCGATACTGAATTTATATGCAAACAGTTCCTTGATGCCATGTATGGTCTGATGCCAATCCCTCGATGACATCAAGGCATAACAGGGCCAAAATTATATGCAAACAGGATCTTACTGAAGGAGAATTTCTTTTAACTGGTAACAAAGATAAATTAAGAATGAAAAAATGTGACTTGTTCAATATTAATATGGGATTATGGGTTGTTGAATTTAATTTTTTAAAGGAGTAAAACTATGGTAAGAGGACATTCTAAAATCTAAGATAAGGGTACGTACTTAGAAGTTGAATTTCCCAAAACTATTCAATTGCATCGCTTCCATTTTGCCTTTTTGGTGAATCAATCTCACTATATATATACATTTGATGAAATAAATGATGTTCATAATTGGTGGTTTTAATTTCAATGCAATAATCAAGATTGCAATAAAATTTGGCAATTTAAGATTTGCAAAAACTTTTATCCTTCTAACCTTCCATCACGCGGGTGATTGGAAAAGGAGTGTAATGTGTGTTATATTTCTTTGAATTGCGAATTCAATAAATATACAAATACTTTATCCAAATTTTGGTTTTTGGAAATACTAAAATGAAAGGTGTTATCAAATATGAATCACCTCTATATAAATGTTTTAGTGACATACTAATTTATGTTTATGAGTAATGCTAGCCTGGGCCTAAGTTTTCATTTTATTTAGCCATTTAATTTGATATATATGAAAAAGATTAATTATAAAATATAAATTACAAAAAAAACTCATAATTAATCATCAAATAAAAATAAATCCTATTTATAAAATAAACCCTAAACCCTAAATCTAAACCCCAAAACCCTAAAACCCAAAACTCTAAAATCCTAAACCCTAAATCCTAAATCAAACCCTAAATTAAATATTATATCATAAATCCTAAATTCTAGGCATTGCAAATACGTTTAATTTATGAGTTTATATTTTTATTGTAATTTTCGAGATATTTTATATTCAAATATTGATAAATGATAAATTAACATTTGAAAAGTAATGAATTATTTTTATATGAGTAATATAGTATAATTTAGGTGTTCATTTGTAATTTTTGAAAGTTGAGATATTTATATTCAAATATTGGTGAAAGTTCAATTATCATTTGGAAAGTATTGAATTATTTTTTAAATGATTAATATCGAAAAAATTTGATCTCTTTTGTAATTTTTTAAAGTTGATTGAGTTGTTAATTGATTAAAAAAAATTATTTCAAGAAGAAACATGTTAAACAAGTAGAAGATAACACAATTAAGTATGAAATCATTAAATAAGGGCTGTGATCATATGGGCTATGAGAAAATCATTTTCCTATGTTTATTGATTAATTAAGGTAAGGGTCGTAAGGCATTCGTGTTACTGTGGTATTAATTATGAGCATTGAATAATAATCTCATACGTGTATGAGTTATCATAATTGTTCCTAATATAAGTGTGACTTATAAATATACGAGACTTTTTAAAAGCATGTAAATTTACTAATAACCTTTATGTGAAGATTAAGTATTAATCAATATATACTACCAAATCAATATTTTATTTGAGACAATATTGATAATTTATTTATAAAAATAATTATGATTTATATTAATATTTTATTGAGAAAATATTGATAATATCATTTATTTGTGAATAAAAATTAATATTCAATTTGAGGAAATATTGATAATTTAAGCGTGAAAGAATCATATAATTTGTTTGTGAATAAATTATAATATTATATCAATATGTTATTTGAGAATATATTGATAATTATAAATTATTTGTGAAATAATTATAACTTATTTATTTGTGAAAATATATTCCATATATAAAAATGTTCAAAATATTTGAAGTAATCTAAAACAATTAAGTGATTTTTGAATCATTTTTAACTTGTGAAGTTTAAAATATAATTAAGCATATTTATATTGAATAATAAATAAAATGTAATAAATATATTTGTGAAATATGATAAAATGCATTTGTGAAATACAAATTCGGATAAAGAAAAAAATAAATTAAAATTCTTATATTTAAATTGTGGAGTAAATACGAATATATGTATGTTAAATTGAAAATTGGACTGGTTAAAACAAGTGGTTCGGGATTAAACAAACCATCGAATCACGGTTGAACCGTAGGGTCCAGCTTTTAACACGTGACAAGCATAATGTATTAAGTTTCATTAGTTTATTTCTTCTCCTATGATGTATGCACCTTTTTCTTTTTTTCCCTAGAAGTTCTTCTTATATACTTTTTTAGTCTTACTTTTCTTGCTCCTATTTCTATTTTGGGACGTCCCAAAATATGGCTCCCTTTCTCTTTCAAAAAATAATAAAATTTATTTTTTTAACAAATTGTCTAAAACTCCGTGCCAAACCTAAAGGGAGCAAGATTATTGGGACGAAGGGAGTATATAATAGACATCCATATCCATATGAATATGATGATGATTCCTTGATCATGAACACGAGACGACTACTTCCTCGTGGATTAGCCATTAATTAATTAATTAATTAAATGGGGCCCTGCCCTCAAAACTAGCTAGACAATTTTTGCTTTAATTTGTTAGGAAGTTCTTTTTTCCGTGAGTTCGAGCTCAGCTACTGCTGTTATTGCCCCATGTTGCTGCTACCATATATTCCATTCCGAGAGTTGATTTTTTTAGTGATTGAAATTTCTTCTTGTTTTTGGTTCAATCAATTTGTTAGTGATGCTTATTTGATCGATCTAGAGTAATTTAATTATTAATGATGTAGAGATTACACTAAGTTCACATAAATAAGAGATTTGTAACGTCTTTATCATAAACTCGTACCGTCTGTAAAACGTCTTTATCATAAACTTGTAACGTCTGTAACGTCTTTGTATTTATTACATGTAACATCTTTCCTAAAAAGACTATTGTACCCCTGTATGTAATTATAAATAGGTCGCCATATTTCCAAACAGGAGGGAGGAATTCACTATTACAATTAGAAGTTCAAGCCTTTCGCGAGTCTCTGGAACCTATTTCCAAACAGGATGGAGGAATTCACTATTACAATTAGTATACAATTTTTCTCTTAATATAAGTGTGCATACCTTATTTCATTATTGTGATTTTATTATAGATCGAATGACTTATTTCATCTTTGCCCTGAACATTTTTATACAACATCAATTAATCTTTTTGACAGCAACATTTTTTAATTAATTACAATTTATGTATGATTTTACATTTAACTTTCCAACACACAATACAATATTGTGTGTTCTAGTATTTTCAGGATTATCGAGGACTGCAGGAGACTAATTCGAAATCCATGGACGTGTATTTTAAAGCATACACTAAGAAATGGTAACAGAAGTGCGGATGCTTTGGCGAAATTGGGACATGACCAGACCATTGGTTGTTGTTTAAATTGGAATTTCCCACCGGAAGGCTTGAATGAGTTATTGAAAGATGACTTCGGATAGGCTTTTTTTTGTTTTTTTTTCTTCCTCTGTTACCAAAAAAAAAAAAGATAAAGAACTGATTTTTGGAATGAAATTGTAGGGAATCCCAGAAGAGTTGGGGAATTAGGAAAAACATATCAGCATATATCTTTATGGGAATAAATTCAAAGAATTATTGACATTTTATATGCATAATGTTCAATTTACTTTAATATATAATTTGAGAAGGAGCAATTGTTATGATCAATTTCGAAGAGTGAGTTACACTCTTCGATTGAAGACTTAAATAAATATGTTTGGATCATTTAAATAGTAGAACAAAACTTTTTGGGAACTTTTAGAAATTTTTCTAAAATTTTCCATAAACACTTAAAACAATCTCAAATCAAATAAATATGTCGAAATTCAGTTGACTCAAGAACGAAAATTTGTCTATATTTTCGGTGAAAATTGAACTTTTTTTTTTTTTTAATAACTTGCTTAAAATTGACCTTGATGGAGGAACATCAAACAAAAATTTTTGGATTATTAAACACAAACAAAAATAGGCGAGGGTCGATTGAAGATTGATCGCTTAGCCACGTCATAGTCATTTTCCTATTCAAAGAGTGTTGTAACCGCTGGTAGCGGGTGTACTATACAAATTGTGCTTCCCCAAAGGAGCTGTGAATGGAGTGAACCCAACGCGCCACCAACCAAATCTGTATTCTGCCACCAGCCCCACTGGTTAATTGCACCTTCCCTCGCCTTAGTGCCCCCGCTAGGGTTACAGGAACTCGCAGCTAATCCCGGCAATATGTTTTGTTGGCAAAAGTGTATAAAAAGAGATTAATCTTAATTCATTTGTCCTATGTGGGTCACTTCCACTATTTATTTAGTCGTAAAAATAAAGACGCGTGGTTTGATGGGCCTTTTGAATGAATGAATGGGCCCCTTAATTCAATATTTTTTTTACAGTAGTTAGTTAATTTACAGTATATCTACTTGATATATTGTGATGTAAATTTTGAATAGTCAATGTAATTAACTTTGTTCCGTAATTCTTTAAAATATCAAAAAATAATCCCTACTAATAAGATAAATTTATTATTTATTATTATTGCATTTGATCAATTAATAGTAATTCAAATACTGTTAATCAACTTGGTTAATACTTATACTTAAATGGGGTGCCTTCTCAGTTTAATAACAATAATTTTACAATAACTGAAAATTGATTTCAACATACACACCAAAATAAGATCTAACGAACTGATGTTTGAACAGATTGTTTTACTATTTTGACAATTTAATTAAAATCAATATTTTTAAGAATATTTGCAAACGCCCCTGCCCTATATCACAAAAATACATTAGAGTAAAATGTGAATGCACCTTCATTTTCTTGCATGATTATCAGAAACTCCTCCATGTGTTATGCTTTTATATAGGGTTTTCGGAGATATTTTGTTAGTAAAAACACGTGGGTTTTTTTTTTTTTTTTTTTTTTTTTAGGCAAATGTGTTTTGCCTAATTATCAAAAACTCAATGTGTTTATGTTTTTACATAGGGTTTTTGAGAGATTTTTTCTAATAAAAATAACACATAGAGGCAAAGAATAAGAGACATTTTTGCATTTCGCTCGATACATTAATATCAAATTTAAAATACAAGTTTCAACAAAAAATCACTACCAAGTACCAACTCAAAAATCAAAATTTATTATGTTTGCATGAACTTAAGTTAATCATGCCTCGTTAATTACTTACTAGTATTATGATTGATGTGTCCAAATTTTTTACCCGAGGACAATTAAGAGATTACACTAAGTTGCATAAATGAGAGATTTGTAACGTCTTTATCATAAACTCTCGTAACGTCTGTAACGTCTTTGTATTTATTATTTGTAACGTTTTTCCTGAAAAGACTGTTATACCCCTGTACGTACCTATAAATAGGTCGCCCTATTTCCAAACAGAAGGGACGAAACTCGAATTCACTATTACAATTATAATACAATTTTTCTCTCGATATAAGTGTGCAGACCTTATTTCATTATTGTGATGTTGTTATAGATCGAAGGGTTTATTCCATTTTTGCCCTGAACATTTTTATACAACATCATAATTGGCGCCGTCTGTGGAAAACGATTGATCAGTAGATTTAACGAGAGAAATTTTTGAAAAATAAATATGTCTCAGAGCCACCGATCATAAAACTCTATGCAGTATCAACTGATGTTATCCTTGAGCCTTTGCGTAGATTCATTTTCCTCAGCAAATCTCTAATGTCTAATCTAAATAAACTTGATTGGCAAATCATATTACCAAGTGTGCTCCCCAGACCAGCAATTCTCATGGAAGCCAATTGGTTAATTTTGCAAGTCTCTCAAAAGTGCACATTTGACCCAGAAGATGACATAAATTGCACAATAACCTCAAAAATTAGTGAAAATTACAAAGTTGACCCTGAAGTATCTCAAGATTGCATAACTACACAAAGGAGGTAAAATTTATATTTTATGCCTTTCAGTTAAAAGTTTATTATATTATTTAATTACGGACGCATGAAGCCAATAATAAATGAATCTCTAAAACTAAAAACGGTAAACCGATGGTCTCTTCGTGATCAAGAAGGGTAAATTGATCATCCCTAAGAAAGTAAAGGGTAAATCGATCATTGCTCAACGATCAAAAAAGGGTATATCGGTCATCCCTAAACGATCGAGGGTAAATCGGTCATCTCTGGCGATCGAAGGGTAAATCGACAATCCCTCCACAAAATGCTAGGGGGTAAATTGGTCATCCTTCAACGATCAAAAGGGGTAGTCCGGTCGTCTCTCGGCACCAAAAATTTAATAAAAAAAAAAAAAAAAAAAAAAAAAAAAAAGACGACAATAACGGCAGCGACGATAGAATACTATCAAATAAACAAATAGCGTGAATCAAGTTACGCTTGTGGCTGAAATATTAATTTATTTTTACTACATTTACTTTCAAGTTATCATATTTGACCACACAAATTTGTGTTTTACATGTAATTGTGGTTTTGGGAGACAACTTTTGACAAACAAATATCAAGAAGAATGTTTACTCCATATAAGAAAGAGCAGCTAAAGAAAAGAATCATCCCTACTCTTCACCAAATTTACAATGGGAGCGTGTCTAAGCACTGTAATCTTTTTCCTTCGCCCAAGTTTTTGTCCCAATGGGTTTTTCTTGGCAAGGTTTTAACGAGGCAGTGCTACACGCTTATTTATCACATATGGAGATATGATGTGGGTAGCTACTTGAATCAAGTTTCGACAATAAACGCTCGCGTAATTATTCCCGAAACTGGGGGGCAATATGATGTGTCCAAATTTTGTACCCGATGGCAATTAAAAGATTACACTAAGTTGCATAAATGAGAGATTTGTAACGTCTTTATCATAAACTCTCGTAACGTCTGTAACGTCTTTGTATTTATTATTTGTAACGTCTTTCCTGAAAAGACTGTTGTACCCCTGTATGTAACTATAAATAGGTCACCCTATTTTCAAACAAAGAGAACTCAACTTACTATTACAATTACAATACAAATTTTCTCTCGATATCTGTGTGCAGGCCTTATTAGATTATTGTGATGTTGTTATAGATTGAAGGGCTTACTCCACCTTTGCCTTGAACATTTTTATACAACATCATGATTTTCAATTGACTGAAGATTATACAAACATATAAAAGTATTAAACATAGTTGACTGAGATTGTACGTATAAACATAGGAATATAAAATCTGGCTAATTCTGAATCAATTTTTATAGTAACTAAAAGGAAAAATACTACTATATTTTTTCTCTTACTTTCGTCAAAATTTAGTTCGAAATTTATGTTTGTTCAAGTTCGCCGTGGGTACAAATAATGAACAACAGACTGTTGTGTCTTGGGAGACAAACGAGAATCAAATTGTATGCACCGTGGCATCCCGAAAATATTGTCTTAAGGAAATTTGTTTCGGCAAGCATCAGTCTAATTTTCTAGTTTTTCATGTATTGATTGAAGTGTTCTTTGGTTTACGTATTTCTTACTAATATTTATGTTATATCATCAATATTTATTTTATGCTGAAATTTATGTTAAATTTTTTTATGAAATATTTAAGAACGTTGTTAGACACCTACAATCTCAAGACAATATCAATTTTGTTTAGCAATTTGCCTTTTAGAATAAGAAATTTTTGAATGACTCACATGAGTTAATAAAACACGTTTCAATGCAATTAGGGGAAATGCAAGATACACCCTTGTATTATGCTAAATCTGTAAGAAATTACCCTGTAAAATTTTTTGTGCCAAACTTCCTTATATTTTCAAAAACCCTGCGAAAAACATTCAATTTGTAAAAAATAGGTCGTTCACGTAATATATTTTTAAAATGATTTCTTGAAAAATGTCAATCCAAAACGACCTATTTTTAATTGGGTATTTTTTGCAGGGTTTTTGAAAACACAAAAAAGTTTGACGCAATAAAAATTTTACAGAGTAATTTCTTGCAGATTTAGCATAACACAAGGGAGTATCTTGCATTTACTCCATGCAATTACGTTGATATTCAGTGGGCCAAAGTGAATTAATCTTTTTATGAGAAAAATCTTAAATCACTGAATGGTATATAATTTTGGAATTGAGAATCGCTATTTTCCATTACAGTTCAAATCCTCTAAGTAGGACATGTTCTGCAAGTATAATTAAATCATATATGGATTATGGATAATTGGAATTTAAATACCCAAACAAATATGAAATAACTCTTTGTTTAATAAATCAGTGCATACGATTTAATTTTTAACATCATTATTTAGTATGCACTAATTGTAATTTCTAAGATTGTACGAAGGATCTTACTGAAGGAGAATTTCTTTTAACTGGTAACAAAGATAAATTAAGAATGAAAAAATGTGACTTGTTCAATATTAATATGGGATTATGGGTTGTTGAATTAAATTTTTTAAAGGAGTAAAACTATGGTAAGAGGACATTCTAAGATAAGGGTACGTACTTAGAAGTTGAATTTCCCAAAACTATTCAATTGCATCGCTTCCATTTTGCCTTTTTGGTGAATCAATCTCACTATATATATACATTTGATGAAATAAATGATGTTCATAATTGGTGGTTTTAATTTCAATGCAATAATCAAGATAGCAATAAAATTTGGCAATTTAAGATTTGCAAAAACTTTTATCCTTCTAACCTTCCATCACGCGGGTGATTGGAAAAGGAGATTAGTGTGTTATATTTCTTTGAATTGCGAATTCAATAAATATACAAATACTTTATCCAAATTTTGGTTTTTGGAAATACTAAAATGAAAGGTGTTATCAAATATGAATCACCTCTATATATAAATGTTTTAGTGACATACTAATTTATGTTTATGAGTAATGCTAGCCTGGGCCTAAGTTTTCATTTTATTTTGCCATTTAATTTGATATATATGAAAAAGATTAATTATAAAATATAAATTACAAAAAAAACTCATAATTAATCATCAAATAAAAATAAATCCTATTTATAAAATAAACCCTAAACCCTAAATCTAAACCCCAAAACCCTAAAACCCAAAACCCTAAAATCCTAAACCCTAAATCCTAAATCAAACCCTAAATTAAATATTATATCATAAATCCTAAATTCTAGGCATTGCAAATACTTTTAATTTATGAGTTTATATTTTTATTGTAATTTTCGAGATATTTTATATTCAAATATTGATAAATGATAAATTAACATTTGAAAAGTAATGAATTATTTTTATATGAGTTTTATAGTATAATTTAGGTGTTCATTTGTAATTTTTGAAAGTTGAGATATTTATATTCATATATTGGTGAAAGTTCAATTATCATTTGGAAAGTATTGAATTATTTTTTAAATGATTAATATCGAAAAAATTTGATCTCTTTTGTAATTTTTTAAAGTTGATTGAGTTGTTAATTGATTAAAAAAATTATTTCAAGAAGAAACATGTTAAACAAGTAGCAGGTAACACAATTAAGTATGAAATCATTAAATAAGGGCTGTGATCATATGGGCTATGAGAAAATCATTTTCCTATGTTTATTGATTAATTAAGGTAAGGGTCGTAAGGCATTCGTGTTACTGTGGTATTAATTATGAGCATTGAATAATAATCTCATACGTGTATGAGTTATCATAATTGTTCCTAATATAAGTGTGACTTATAAATATACGAGACTTTTTAAAAGCATGTAAATTTACTAATAACCTTTATGTGAAGATTAAGTATTAATCAATATATACTACCAAATCAATATTTTATTTGAGACAATATTGATAATTTATTTATAAAAATAATTATGATTTATATTAATATTTTATTGAGAAAATATTGATAATATCATTTATTTGTGAATAAAAATTAATATTCAATTTGAGGAAATATTGATAATTTAAGCGTGAAAGAATCATATAATTTGTTTGTGAATAAATTATAATATTATATCAATATGTTATTTGAGAATATATTGATAATTATAAATTATTTGTGAAATAATTATAACTTATTTATTTGTGAAAATATATTCCATATATAAAAATGTTCAAAATATTTGAAGTAATCTAAAACAATTAAGTGATTTTTGAATCATTTTTAACTTGTGAAGTTTAAAATATAATTAAGCATATTTATATTGAATAATAAATAAAAGGTAATAAATATATTTGTGAATATGATAAAATGCATTTGTGAAATACAAATTCGGATAAAGAAAAAAATAAATTAAAATTCTTATATTTAAATTGTGGAGTAAATACGAATATATGTATGTTAAATTGAAAATTGGACTGGTTAAAACAAGTGGTTCGGGATTAAACAAACCATCGAATCACGGTTGAACCGTAGGGTCCAGCTTTTAACACGTGACAAGCATAATGTATTAAGTTTCATTAGTTTATTTCTTCTCCTATGATGTATGCACCTTTTTCTTTTTTTCCCTAGAAGTTCTTCTTATATACTTTTTCAGTCTTACTTTTCTTGCTCCTATTTCTATTTTGGGACGTCCCAAAACATGGCTCCCTTTCTCTTTCAAAAAATAATAAAATTTATTTTTTTAACAAATTGTCTAAAACTCCGTGCCAAACCTAAAGAGAGCAAGATTATTGGGACGAAGGGAGTATATAATAGACATCCATATCCATATGAATATGATGATGATTCCTTGATCAGGAACACGAGACGACGACTTCCTCGTGGATTAGCCATTAATTAATTAATTAATTAAATGGGGCCCTGCCCTCAAAGCTAGCTAGACAATTTTTGCTTTAATTTGTTAGGAAGTTCTTTTTTCCGTGAGTTCGAGCTCAGCTAGCTGCTGTTATTGCCCCATGTTGCTGCTACCATATATTCCATTCCGAGAGTTGATTTTTTTAGTGATTGAAATTTCTTCTTGTTTTTGGTTCAATCAATTTGTTAGCGATGCTTATTTGATCGATCTAGAGTAATTTAATTATTAATGATGTAGAGATTACACTAAGTTCACATAAATAAGAGATTTGTAACGTCTTTATCATAAACTCGTACCGTCTGTAAAACGTCTTTATCATAAACTTGTAACGTCTGTAACGTCTTTGTATTTATTACATGTAACATCTTTCCTAAAAAGACTATTGTACCCATGTATGTAACTATAAATAGGTCGCCCTATTTCCAAACAGGAGAGAGGAATTCACTATTACAATTAGAAGTTCAAGCCTTTCGCGAGTCTCTGGAACCTATTTCCAAACAGGATGGAGGAATTCACTATTACAATTAGTATACAATTTTTCTCTCAATATAAGTGTGCATACCTTATTTCATTATTGTGATTTTATTATAGATCGAATGACTTATTTCATCTTTGCCCTGAACATTTTTATACAACATCAATTAATCTTTTTGACAGCAACATTTTTTAATTAATTACAATTTATGTATGATTTTACATTTAACTTTCCAACACACAATACAATATTGTGTGTACTAGTATTTTCAGGATTATCGAGGACTGCAGGAGACTAATTCGAAATCCATGGACGTGTATTTTAAAGCATACACTAAGAAATGGTAACAGAAGTGCGGATGCTTTGGCGAAATTGGGACATGACCAGACCATTGGTTGTTGTTTAAATTGGAATTTCCCACCGGAAGGCTTGAATGAGTTATTGAAAGATGACTTCGGATAGGCTTTTTTTTGTTTTTTTTTCTTCCTCTGTTACCAAAAAAAAAAAAAAGATAAAGAACTGATTTTTGGAATGAAATTGTAGGGAATCCCAGAAGAGTTGGGGAATTAGGAAAAACATATCAGCATATATCTTTATGGGAATAAATTCAAAGAATTATTGACATTTTATATGCATAATGTTCAATTTACTTTAATATATAATTTGAGAAGGAGCAATTGTTATGATCAATTTCGAAGAGTGAGTTACACTCTTCGATTGAAGACTTAAATAAATATGTTTGGATCATTTAAATAGTAGAACAAAACTTTTTGGGAACTTTTAGAAATTTTTCTAAAATTTTCCATAAACACTTAAAACAATCTCAAATCAAATAAATATGTCGAAATTCAGTTGACTCAAGAACGAAAATTTGTCTATATTTTCGGTGAAAATTGAACTTTTTTTTTTTTTAATAACTTGCTTAAAATTGACCTTGATGGAGGAACATCAAACAAAACTTTTTGGATTATTAAACACAAACAAAAATAGGCGAGGGTCGATTGAAGATTGATCGCTTAGCCACGTCATAGTCATTTTCCTATTCAAAGAGTGTTGTAACCGCTGTAGCGGGTGTACTATACAAATTGTGCTTCCCCAAAGGAGCTGTGAATGGAGTGAACCCAACGCGCCACCAACCAAATCTGTATTCTGCCACCAGCCCCACTGGTTAATTGCACCTTCCCTCGCCTTAGTGCCCCCGCTAGGGTTACAGGAACTCGCAGCTAATCCCGGCAATATGTTTTGTTGGCAAAAGTGTATAAAAAGAGATTAATCTTAATTCATTTGTCCTATGTGGGTCACTTCCACAATTTATTTAGTAGTAAAAATAAAGACGCGTGGTTTGATGGGCCTTTTGAATGAATGAATGGGCCCCTTAATTCAATATTTTTTTTACAGTAGTTAGTTAATTTACAGTATATCTACTTGATATATTGTGATGTAAATTTTGAATAGTCAATTGAATTAACTTTGTTCCGTAATTCTTTAAAATATCAAAAAATAATCCCTACTAATAAGATAAATTTATTATTTATTATTATTGCATTTGATCAATTAAATTAGTAATTCAAATACTGTTATTACTTATACTTAAATGGGGTGCCTTCTCAGTTTAATAACAATAATTTTGCAATAACTGAAAATTGATTTCAACATACACACCAAAATAAGATCTAACGAACTGATGTTTGAACAGATTGTTTTACTATTTTGACAATTTAATTAAAATCAATATTCGTAAGAATATTTGCAAACGCCCCTGCCCTATATCACAAAAATACATTAGAGTAAAATGTGAATACACCTTCATTTTTTTGCCTGATTATCAGAAACTCCTCCATGTGTTATGCTTTTATATAGGGTTTTCGGAGATATTTTGTTAGTAAAAACACGTGGGGTTTTTTTTTTTTTTTTTTTTTTTTAGGCAAATGTGTTTTGCCTAATTATCAAAAACTCAATGTGTTTATGTTTTTACATAGGGTTTTTGAGAGATTTTTTCTAATAAAAATAACACATAGAGGCAAAGAATAAGAGACATTTTTGCATTTCGCTCGATACATTAATATCAAATTTAAAATACAAGTTTCAACACAAAATCACTACCAAGTACCAACTCAAAAATCAAAATTTATTATGTTTGCATGAACTTAAGTTAATCATGTCTCGTTAATTACTTACTAGTATTATGATTGATGTGTCCAAATTTTTTACCCGAGGGCAATTAAGAGATTACACTAAGTTGCATAAATGAGAGATTTGTAACGTCTTTATCATAAACTCTCGTAACGTCTGTAACGTCTTTGTATTTATTATTTGTAACGTTTTTCCTGAAAAGACTGTTATACCCCTGTACGTACCTATAAATAGGTCGCCCTATTTCCAAACAGAAGGGACGAAACTCGAATTCACTATTACAATTACAATACAATTTTTCTCTCGATATAAGTGTGCAGACCTTATTTCATTATTGTGATGTTGTTATAGATCGAAGGGTTTATTCCATTTTTGCCCTGAACATTTTTATACAACATCATAATTGGCGCCGTCTGTGGGAAACGATTGATCAGTAGATTTAACGAGAGAAATTTTTGAAAAATAAATATGTCTCAGAGCCACCGATCATAAAACTCTATGCAGTATCAACTGATGTTATCCTTGAGCCTTTGCGTAGATTCATTTTCCTCAGCAAATCTCTAATGTCTAATCTAAATAAACTTGATTGGCAAATCATATTACCAAGTGTGCTCCCCAAACCAGCAATTCTCATGGAAGCCAATTGGTTAATTTTGCAAGTCTCTCAAAAGTGCACATTTGACCCAGAAGATGACATAAATTGCACAATAACCTCAAAAATTAGTGAAAATTACAAAGTTGACCCTGAAGTATCTCAAGATTGCATAACTACACAAAGGAGGTAAAATTTATATTTTATGCCTTTCAGTTAAAAGTTTATTATATTATTTAATTACGGACGTATGAAGCCAATAATAAATGAATCTCTAAAACTAAAAACGGTAAACCGATGGTCTCTTCGTGATCAAGAAGGGTAAATTGATCATCCCTAAGAAAGTAAAGGGTAAATCGATCATTGCTCAACGATCAAAAAAGGGTATATCGGTCATCCCTAAACGATCGAGGGTAAATCGGTCATCTCTGGCGATCGAAGGGTAAATCGACAATCCCTCCACAAAATGCTAGGGGGTAAATTGGTCATCCTTCAACGATCAAAAGGGGTAGTCCGGTCGTCTCTCGGCACCAAAAATTTAAAAAAAAAAAAAAAAAAAAAAAAAAAGACGACAATAACGGCAGCGACGATAGAATACTATCAAATAAACAAATAGCGTGAATCAAGTTACGCTTGTGGCTGAAATATTAATTTATTTTTACTACATTTACTTTCAAGTTATCATATTTGACCACACAAATTTGTGTTTTACATGTAATTGTGGTTTTGAGAGACAACTTTTGACAAACAAATATCAAGAAGAATGTTTACTCCATATAAGAAAGAGCAGCTAAAGAAAAGAATCATCCCTACTCTTCACCAAATTTACAAAGGGAGCGTGTCTAAGCACTGTACTCTTTTTCCTTCGCCCAAGTTTTTGTCCCAATGGGTTTTTCTTGGCAAGGTTTTAACGAGGCAGTGCTACACGCTTATTTATCACATATGGAGATATGATGTGGGTAGCTACTTGAATCAAGTTTCGACAATAAACACTCGCGTAAT
The DNA here is from genome assembly GCA_003313485.2 of Penstemon barbatus. Lineage (NCBI taxonomy): Eukaryota > Viridiplantae > Streptophyta > Magnoliopsida > Lamiales > Plantaginaceae > Penstemon > Penstemon barbatus. Next base: position 16,950,510 of record CM064877.1, on the reverse strand, counting down.
TATTCCCGAAACTGGGGGGCAATATGATGTGTCCAAATTTTGTACCCGATGGCAATTAAATGATTACACTAAGTTGCATAAATGAGAGATTTGTAACGTCTTTATCATAAACTCTCGTAACGTCTGTAACGTCTTTGTATTTATTATTTGTAACGTCTTTCCTGAAAAGACTGTTGTACCCCTGTATGTAACTATAAATAGGTCACCCTATTTTCAAACAAAGAGAACTCAACTTACTATTACAATTACAATACAAATTTTCTCTCGATATCTGTGTCCAGGCCTTATTAGATTATTGTGATGTTGTTATAGATTGAAGGGCTTACTCCACCTTTGCCTTGAACATTTTTATACAACATCATGATTTTCAATTGACTGAAGATTATACAAACATATAAAAGTATTAAACATAGTTGACTGAGATTGTACGTATAAACATAGGAATATAAAATCTGGCTAATTCTGAATCAATTTTTATAGTAACTAAAAGGAAAAATACTACTATATTTTTTCTCTTACTTTCGTCAAAATTTAGTTCGAAATTTATGTTTGTTCAAGTTCGTCGTGGGTACAAATAATGAACAACAGACTGTTGTGTCTTGGGAGACAAACGAGAATCAAATTGTATGCACCGTGGCATCCCGAAAATATTGTCTTAAGGAAATTTATTTCGGCAAGCATCAGTCTAATTTTCTAGTTTTTCATGTATTGATTGAAGTGTTCTTTGGTTTACGTATTTCTTACTAATATTTATGTTATATCATCAATATTTATTTTATGCTGAAATTTATGTTAAATTTTTTTATGAAATATTTAAGAACGTTGTTAGAAACCTACAATCTCAAGACAATATCAATTTTGTTTAGCAATTTGCGTTTTAGAATAAGAAATTTTTGAATGACTCACATGAGTTAATAAAACACGTTTCAATGCAATTAGGGGAAATGCAAGATACACCCTTGTATTATGCTAAATCTGTAAGAAATTACCCTGTAAAATTTTTTGTGCCAAACTTCCTTATATTTTCAAAAACCCTGCGAAAAACATTCAATTTGTTAAAAATAGGTCGTTCACGTAATATATTTTTAAAATGATTTCTTGAAAAATGTCAATCCAAAACGACCTATTTTTAATTGGGTATTTTTTGCAGGGTTTTTGAAAACACAAAAAAGTTTGACGCAATAAAAATTTTACAGAGTAATTTCTTGCAGATTTAGCATAACACAAGGGAGTATCTTGCATTTACTCCATGCAATTACGTTGATATTCAGTGGGCCAAAGTGAATTAATCTTTTTATGAGAAAAATCTTAAATCACTGAATGGTATATAATTTTGGAATTGAGAATCGCTATTTTCCATTACAGTTCAAATCCTCTAAGTAGGACATGTTCTGCAAGTATAATTAAATCATATATGGATTATGGATAATTGGAATTTAAATACCCAAACAAATATGAAATAACTCTTTGTTTAATAAATCAGTGCATACGATTTAATTTTTAACATCATTATTTAGTATGCACTAATTGTAATTTCTAAGATTGTACGAAGGATCTTACTGAAGGAGAATTTCTTTTAACTGGTAACAAAGATAAATTAAGAATGAAAAAATGTGACTTGTTCAATATTAATATGGGATTATGGGTTGTTGAATTTAATTTTTTACAGGAGTAAAACTATGGTAAGAGGACATTCTAAGATAAGGGTACGTACTTAGAAGTTGAATTTCCCAAAACTATTCAATTGCATCGCTTCCATTTTGCCTTTTTGGTGAATCAATCTCACTATATATATACATTTGATGAAATAAATGATGTTCATAATTGGTGGTTTTAATTTCAATGCAATAATCAAGATTGCAATAAAATTTGGCAATTTAAGATTTGCAAAAACTTTTATCCTTCTAACCTTCCATCACGCGGGTGATTGGAAAAGGAGTGTAATGTGTGTTATATTTCTTTGAATTGCGAATTCAATAAATATACAAATACGTTATCCAAATTTTGGTTTTTGGAAAGACTAAAATGAAAGGTGTTATCAAATATGAATCACCTCTATATAAATGTTTTAGTGACACACTAATTTATGTTTATGAGTAATGCTAGCCTGGGCCTAAGTTTTCATTTTATTTTGCCATTTAATTTGATATATATGAAAAAAATTAATTATAAAATATAAATTGCAAAAAAAACTCATAATTAATCATCAAATAAAAATAAATCATATTTATAAAAGAAACCCTAAACCCTAAACCCTAAATCAAACCCTAAATTAAATATTATGTCATAAATCCTAAAATTATAGGCATTGCAAATACTTTAAATTTATGAGTTTATATTTTTATTGTAATTTTCGAGATATTTTATATTCAAATATTGATAAATGATAAATTAACATTTGAAAAGTAATGAATTATTTTTATATGAGTAATATAGTATAATTTAGGTGTTCTTTTGTAATTTTTGAAAGTTGAGATATTTATATTCAAATATTGGTGAAAGTTCAATTATCATTTGGAAAGTATTGAATTGTTTTTTATATGATTAATATTGAAAAAATTTGGTCTCTTTTGTAATTTTTTAAAGTTGATTGAGTTGTTAATTGATTAAAAAATTATTTCAAGAAGAAACCTGTTAAACAAGTAGCAGGTAACACAATTAAGTGTGAAAGCATTAAATAAGGGTTGCGAGATAATCATTTTCCTATGTTTATTGATTAATTGATCAGGTAAGGCATTCGTGTTACTGTGGTATTAATTATGAGCATTGAATAATAATCTCATACGTGTATGAGTTATCATAATTGTTCCTAATATAAGTGTGACTTATAAATATACGAGACTTTTTAAAAGCATGTAAATTTACTAATAACCTTTTCACATAAAGATTAAGTATTAATTAATATATACTACCAAATCAATATTTTATTTGAGACAATATTGATAATTTATTTATAAAAATAATTATGATTTATATTAATATTTTATTGAGAAAATATTGATAATATCATTTATTTGTGAATAAAAATTAATATTCAATTTGAGGAAATATTGATAATTTAAGCGTGAAAGAATCATATAATTTGTTTGTGAATAAATTATAATATTATATCAATATGTTATTTGAGAATATATTGATAATTATGAATTATTTGTGAAATAACTATAACTTTTTTATTTGTGAAAAAAAATTCCATATATAAAAATGTTCAAAATATTTGAAGTAATCTAAAACAATTAAGTGATTTTTGAATCATTTCTAACTCGTGGAGTTTAAAATATAATTAAGCACATTTATATTGAATAATAAATAAGAGGTAATAAATATATTTGTAAAATATGATAAAATGCATTTGTGAAATACAAATCCCGATAAAGATAAAAGTAAATCAAATATCTTATACTTAAATTGTGGGGTAAATACTAAATACGAATATATGTATGTTAAATTGAAAATTGGACTGGTTAAAACAAGTGGTTCGGACTTCGGATTAAAGAAACCATCGAATCACGGTTTGAACCGTAGGGTCCATGTATTAAGTTTCATTAGTTTATTTCTTCTCCTATGATGTACGCACTTTTTTCTTTTTTTTTTACCCAGAAGTTCCTCTTATTATATATTAGGCATCCATATCCATATGAATAGGATGATGATTCCTTGATCATGAACACCAGAACACGAGACGACGACTTCCTCCTGGATTAGCCATTAATTAATTAATGAGGGAAAAACACTTTTGGTCCCAAACTTTACCCCAAAAAATACTTTTGGTACCATAAAACGCTGAACAACACATTTGGTACCACAATTTTCATGATTTTGACACATTTAGTCATTCCGTTAAATTTTGGACGGAAATTTCGCGCGTGACCGTCACGCGCCCGTTAAGTTCACGAGTTTTGCACGTGACAAATCGGTCAAAACACTTTTGGTCCCAAACTTTACCCCAGAAAACACATTTGGTACCATGCTTTGCAGAAAAACAGATTTTGTACCACAATTTACATACTCTTGACACATTTAGTGTCGCCGTTAAATTGATAAAAATCACATATAATGAACAGACAACAATTTCTCTAAAAGATTTGATAAAAATCTCAAAGTGTACTTAAATCTTTGAAAATATTCTTAACAAAAGTACATTGGATACCTGAATTGGTGCACTTTGACTTGCACTTGTATCCATGGATCAAAAACTCATTTCGAATGTATGTTTCGGAGAGCCAAATATTGAAAACTTTTCGAGACTATTCGAAAATATTTCAGAAACACTAAGGAAAATTTGTAAAAAAAATTACTAAATTTAGGAAAATAATTGAGTTTAAGGCAAATAAATAGTTTCGGAATTACATGTTTTCGTTTCGCCTGATTCAAAAATGGAAACTTTTCGATGTTTTCGATGGAAAAGATGGAACTTATGATTGGTGCTTGTATCAACATTGGAATACAAGTGAAAGTCAAAGGGCACCAATTCAGGTATCCAAGATACTTTTATTAAAAATATTTTAACGATTTAAGTATATTTTGTGATTTTTATCAAAATTTTTAAAGAAAATGTTGTAGGTTCATTATATGTGATTTTTATCAATTTAACAAGGACATTAAATGTGTCAAGAGTATGTAAATCGTGGTACCAAATCTGTTTTTCTGCAAATCATGGTACCAAATGTGTTTTCTGGGGTAAAATTTGGGACCAAAAGTGTTTTGACCGAATTTGTCACGTGCAAAACTCGTGACCGATTTGAACTTGACGCGCTTGACCCGAGCGTGACGGTCACGCGCAAAATTTCCGTCCAAAATTTAACGGAATGACTAAATGTGTCAAAATCATGAAAATTGTGGTACCAAATGTGTTTATCTGCGTTTTATGGTATTAAAAGTGTTTTTTGGTGTAAAATTTGGGACCAAAAGTGTTTTTCCCTCATTAATTAATTAATTAAATGGTGCCCTGCCCTCAAAAAGCTAGCTACACAATTTTTGCTTTAATTTGTTAGGAAGTTCTTTTTTCCGTGAGTTCGAGCTCAGCAGCTGTTATTGCCCCATGTTGCTGCTACCATATATTCCATTCCGAGAGTTGATTTTTTTAGTGATTGAAATTTCTTCTTGTTTTTGGTTCAATCAATTTGTTAGCGATGCTTATTTGATCGATCTAGAGTAATTTAATTATTAATGATGTAGAGATTACACTAAGTTGACATAAATAAGAGATTTGTAACGTCTTTATCATAAACTCGTAACGTCTGTAACGTCTTTGTATTTTATTACATGTAACATCTGTCCTAAAAAGACTATTGTACCCCTGTATGTAATTATAAATAGGTCGCCCTATTTCCAAACAGGAGGGAGGAATTCACTATTACAATTAGAAGTTCAAGCCTTGCGCGAGTCTCTGGAACCTATTTCCAAACAGGAGGGAGGAATTCACTATTACAATTAGTATACAATTTTTCTCTCAATATAAGTGTGCAGACCTTATTTCATTATTGTGATTTTGTTATAGATCGAATGACTTATTCCATCTTTGCCCTGAACATTTTTATACAACATCAATTAATCTTTTAGACAACAACATTTTTTAATTAATTACAATTCATGTATGATTTTACATTTAACTTTCCAACACACAATACAATATTGTGTGTTCTAGTATTTTCAGAATTATCGAGGACTGCAGGAGACTAATTCGAAATCCATGGACGTGTATTTTAAAGCATACACTAAGAAATGATAACAGAAGTGCGGATGCTTTGGCGAAATTGGGACATGACCAGGCCATTTAAATTGGGATTTCCCAACGGAAAGCTTGAATGAGTTATTGAAAGACGACTTTGGATAGTTTTTTTTTTGTTTTTTTTTCTTCCTCTGTTACCAAAAAAAAAATAAGATAAAGAATTGATTTTTGGAATGAAATTGTAGGGAATCCCAGAAGTGTTGGGGAATTAGGAAAAACATATCAGCATATATCTTTATGGGAACAAATTCAAAGAATTATTGACATTTTAAATGCATAATGTTCAATTTACTTTAATATATAATTTGAGAAGGAGCAATTGTTATGATCAATTTCGACGAGTGAGTTACAGTCTTCGATTGAAGACTTAAATAAATATGTTTGGATCACTTAAATAGTTGAGCAAAACTTTTGGGAACTTTTAGAAATTTTTCTAAAATTTTCCATAAACACTTGAAACAATCTCAAATCAAATAAATATGTCGAAATTCAGTTGACTCAAGAACGAAAATTTGTCTATATTTTCGATGAAAATTGAATTTTTTTTTTTTTTTTTTTTTTTTTTTATAATAACTTGCTTAAAATTGACCTTGATCGAGGAACATCAAACAAAACATTTTGGATTATTAAACACAAACAAAAATAGGCGAGGGTCGATTGAAGATTGATTGCTTAGCCACGTCATAGTCATTTTCCTATTCAAAGAGTGTTGTAGCCGCTGGTAGCGGGTGTACTATACAAATTGTGCTTCCCCAAAGGAGCCGTGAATGGAGTGAACTCAACGCGCCACCAACCAAATCTGTATTCTGCCACCAGCCCCACTGGTTAATTACAGGAACTCGCAGCTGATCCCGGCAATATGTTCTGTTGGCAAAAGTGTATAAAAAGAGATTAATCTTAATTCATTTGTCCTATGTGGGTCACTTCCACTATTTATTTAGTAATAAAAATAAAGACGCGTGGTTTTAATGGGCCTTTTGAATGAATGAATGGGCCCCTTAATTCAATATTTTTTTTATTCAATTTGTTTGGACGTTAGTTAATGTTAATTTACAGTATATCTACTTGATATATTGTGATGTAAATTTTGAATAGTCAATGTAATTAACTTTGTTCCGTAATTCTTTAAAATATCAAAAAATAATCCCTACTAATAAGATAAATTTATTATTTATTATTATTGCATTTGATCAATTAATAGTAATTCAAATACTATTAATCAACTTGGTTAATACTTATACTTAAATGGGGTGCCTTCTCAGTTTAATAACAATAATTTTACAATAACTGAAAATTGATTTCAACATACACACCAAAATAAGATCTAACGAACTGATGTTTGAACAGATTGTTTTACTATTTTGACAATTTAATTAAAATCAATATTTTTAAGAATATTTGCAAACGCCCCTGCCCTATATCACAAAAATACATTAGAGTAAAATGTGAATGCACCTTCATTTTTTTGCATGATTATCAGAAACTCCTCCATGTGTTATGCTTTTATATAGGGTTTTCGGAGATATTTTGTTAGTAAAAACACGTGGAATTTTTTTTTTTTTTTAAGTTAGGCAAATGTGTTTTGCCTAATTATCAAAAACTCAATGTGTTTATGCTTTTACATAGGGTTTTTGAGAGATTTTTGCTAATAAAAATAACACACAGAGACAAAGAATAAGAGACATTTTTGCATTTCGCTCGATACATTAATATCAAATTTAAAGTACAAGTTTCAACACAAAATCACTACCAATTACCAACTCAAAAATCAAAATTTCTTTTGTTTGCATGAACTTAAGTTAATCATGTTTCGTTAATTACTTACTAGTATTATGATTTTCAATTGACTGAAGATTATATAAACATATAAAAGTATTAAACATAATTGACTATTTGACTGAGATTATACGTATAAACATAGGAATATAAAAGTATTAAACACGCAAAAAGCGAAGATCGAATTTCAATTATCATCACTCAACTTATTGACGGCCCATGTAGCTTGAAGCGAAGAATTCGGCCCAATTAATAGTGTGCCGTAGGGCTGAAAACGAGCTCAGGTGAACCAAACAGACTATTGTTCTGACTCGGCTAGAAAAGCAAGCCTGGATGCTCAGGCTCGGCTCGAAGAACTTTACTTTTACTCGTTTAAAAAAAAGATTTAGGAGAGGTTACCTGCTGGGTATTGCCTTCCGTTCTCTTTGATTTACATGTGTCCTAAGTAGGTCTAATTTTTGAATATAAAAGCAGAATGAGTTGGCTCACTTTGGACATGTGTCATTCATAGAAATCCATAAGGCAATACCTAGCAGGTAGCATCTCCTGATCCTAAAAAAAATTAGGTTGCAGCTTTTGAGAAGCAAAAAAGTGAGTTGTCAGACAAAAAGCAGAATCACTCCACCATTTTTCTTTAAAATAATGAACTATTTCACTTTCTTTCATCCACATATTTCGAGATTCTAATTTTTTAACATTTCAAATCGGTAAAATTGCAGAAAATGTCCCAAACTAATTACTGATTTTGGATTTTCATCTCGAACTATCTAAATTGGCGAATTTTGTCCCGTAATTTAAATATTTTTTTGGAATATCGTCCCAAACTAATTACTAATTTTGATTTTTCGTCCCAAACTATATCAACTCGCCAAATTTCGTCCCATAATTTACCATTTTGTATGAATTTAATCCCAATATTAAATTTCTAATTTAATGAAAATGACGTTCAATCTTGTAATTAATTTGGAACGAACTCTGCAATATTATATAATTATTCATGTTAAAATCTACCATGTCATGACACTTAAGCAGTCATGTGATAATTCATCGGCAAATGCGCAATTCCGTCTTATAATTATGGCGGGACGATATTCCAAAAAAATATTAAATTACGGGACGAAATTCGCCAAATTAAATAGTTTGGGACGAAATCTAAAATCAATGATTAGTTTGGGACGATTTTTGCAATTTTGCCTTTCAAATCATCTTGAATATTCTGCATCCACATGTTTTAGAGTATTTCTTTTTGCAGTTAGATACTCAACATTCTATCAATAATAATGTAAGCAAGATAAAACAAAGTTCTGCAAATTTTCAAGTATTATTCAGATAATTACCATTCTTCACATGAAGAAAAGATTACAAAAACTTCTCCATTGCACAGAAATGTAAAAAGCTTCAGTACAAAGAGAGGTGCGTGTGATAATATTTTTACTATATGATAAACCCTGTTTTTCTTTTTTTCCCCAAAATCGTTTTGCCTGCAATTACGAGAATTTCATACCTTTTGTTTCAACAATGATTGAAATCAATCCTCAATCAATAACGATATTTACGGAAAGAATCAAATTATTTGAGCAAAGTCGTAGATTTGAATTTAAAATAGTAATGAACCAAAATTTAATAAGAAAAATTTAACTGTGCATATATACATTTCTGCCCATCTCTGTTGTTTACGAGCTCCACAAGCCGAGCAAACATGTGGTCAAGCTCGGCTCGACAAGGAATCGAACGAGTTCGACCAAGTCCATGTCGAGCCGAGTTCGAACCGAGTTACTCGGTTCGGTTTGCACCCCTATATAGTATAAGAAAACTGCTGAATTAATGGCCATGCGCAACCAAAAAGGTCGAGGTTCGGTTTAATTCAAAGACAGCGGCTCCACTCAGCTTCACTCTTAATCGAGCTCCGAGGCGGCTGCTGCTCTGACAAGACAGCCCCAGAAACGTGCTATATATATTACCATTAACTCGGTTCGGTTTGCACCCCTATATAGTATAAGAAAACTGCTGAATTAATGGCCATGCTCAACCAAAAAGGTCGAGGTTCGGTTTAATTCAAAGACAGCGGCTCCACTCAGCTTCACTCTTAATCGAGCCGCTATATAGTATAAGAAAACTGCTGAATTAATGGCCATGCTCAACCAAAAAGGTCGAGGTTCGGTTTAATTCAAAGACAGCGGCTCCACTCAGCTTCACTCTTAATCGAGCTCCGAGGCGGCTGCTGCTCTGACAAGACAGCCCCAGAAACGTGCTATATATATTACCATGGCTTCGATAAGCCAAGCTCAGCTCGGAACGGATGGGAGAGTTGAATTAATTAATTCACACCCCGTAAATATAGTTTCCAAACGCCACCGCCGAGAGCTCTCAATCAACTCCCGTTAAGAACTCGATTAAGAGGGACCCTGCCACCGCTGCCTTTGAATTCACCTTCCGTCGCCTTAATGCCCCCGTTTGGGTCACAGGTTCGCACAACCGATCCCGGCAGTTTATTTCTTGGGGTATGTCTATATGAACAGGAAAGGTATTAGGTAGATGTTCGATGTGGGACATTGGATTCGGTGTTTATAAGAGTTAATTAATTAATTAATGTGAAAATTAAGCAGATTTTTTAGTTGTTCCATAAAGTGAGAAAATTTAGATAGGAATCAGAATTCCTAGAAGACAATATAAACAATGCACGTTTTCATTAATATTTTTTGAAATATATATCCAACATCATTAAAACAGATTCACACACATCATTTTTTATATAAATATTGCCTTCTTAATATAAATATTGCCTTCTTAGTTAGGAATTATCAAAAAACTAATTCAATCATGTTATAGAAATTCTCAGAATATTTTCTTTTTACGTTATTAAGTTTTTCACTAATTACGGAAAAAATCATGAATTAAAATTTCATTTTTAGTGTATGTTTCACTCGATCGAATATTGATTTTTTTTTAAGAAAAACTTTTATAACACCTTGAAAAACTGTTAAACAAAAGAAATCTACAAAACTCAGGGTGTATGTGGATTGGTTTTGGCCCGGTCTTGGGGGTTTCGCGAGATCGAACCAAAACCCTTTCAAATAAGTTTTCACCAAATTTATAAAATTATCAAAAACTTATTTAGAAATTTACACTCAAACTCTTCGAACCTATAAAATATTGATTTGACACCTATCACCTACATTTTTTCCCAAATCTCACTAAAAAACGACATTGATTTGACATCTATCACCTATTTTTTTTCCTAAACTCCAACATCCAAACTCAATCCAAGTGGGGTTTCAACTTATCAAACCACAAAACCCCAAAGCCAAAACTAATCCAAATGAAGTCTCAAAGGTTTTATCGAAACCACCCAATCCAATTTTTTTAAACCGAGACCTACGAGACCGAGCCAAAATCCGTTCAAATAGACCCTCAAACTTTTGTTTTCCTTAAATTTGACTACTTGTCTTTCTTGTAGAACATATAATTATTTTGCTAAAAGGTTGAATTATTCTACTTGACTTCGATTGAAGTCCAACAATGTAAATGCTCACCTTCTGTTTTAGATTTGTATTGCCTCATCATTTAATTCAATTGTAATTGCAACTGGTACTGCAACTTTACTCTTGGTACTCTTGGTTTAATAGTTAACTTTAAGGCACTGTTTTGTTGCTACCTTATGCCTAATTGTTCATATGATCTTTGTATATCGTTTGTAGAAATTAAATATAAAATAATTACCTAAATTACTCAATTCTATAGATATCTTCTAACATTACATATTTGAAAATCTTATCGATAATTTAAGAGATGCAAAGTTGATGCAATTAGTTTATAACACGTAGTAATAATGTGTGCAGCTTTTAAAGAGACTACAAAATATTGTTATAATACATTGCATTATTGCATACAAACAAACTTATGTATACGAGTAAAATCATCTCAAAGTAAAAACCCAAACATTGTACCAAATACGCGCCACTAATCTTTGTATATTTAGACACGTCATCGTAGAGAAACTGAATTCGACTGCAATTAATTAAAAGTAATGCTGGTTTATTTCCTATAAGAAAAGGGTAGCACTAGTCTTGCAGTTAATTTTTTTTTTTTTTTTTTTTTGATAACCCAGGTGTACAAGCTTACACTCGACTAATCCTGGACCCTCAGAACCCTTGTCCTAGAATCCTGAAGGATGTAAATCGCAGGATGTGCCTCCACCAAGCCCCGGGTTCCCACCATACTGTTGTACACTCTGCGCACAAAGGAGTCTTCACCACAAATGATCCTTAGATAGACCCATAGAAATGCTTCCATCCAAGTTCCAGATGAGATTCGAACCCCCACCCTTGCCGCTGGAGCAAGCCTTATGGATTATTGGTCGACCAGTTGGAGTTTATTAATTAGGTAGTTAACAGCTCAACCTAAATAAAAGAAATTGTTACTTTTTTTTTTCTTGGGCTTAATGGTCAATTATTTCTTACTAGTAAGATTGACACTATAATATTCATAATTAATAAAAGGACCCATACATATCTCATTGACGTAATAATCTTTTTAAAACACAAATTATTTATAATATACAAATATATTAATATCATCTTCGAGTAATTGAGCAATGTATTTTCAAGTTTAATTTTTTTTTATTGAACTTGAGATTGTGATTGGATTTACCATAAATCTTGAATGAGTTGTCATAGGTGAAACACTAGTCGAAATCAAATTTCATAGTAAAGATTTTTAATGTGTGTTTACATTTTTAGTTATAGTGAAGGTCGAAATGTCAATATAACTTTTAAAACTACGAGTCAGTGTGTATGATACAAATTGTCGGAACATTTAGCACTTTTAAATTATAGAAATGAGTTCAAAATGTCCGATATGACATAATTACAAATTTAAAATTTAGGGCTTAAGACATATGCATGCTTAATAGGAAAAGAAACTTTGAATTAAAGAAAGTGTGGGGGTGAAAATTATAATAGACACGTATTAACATGAAAAACAAGTTGTTCAAACTATTTGTAGAGAGAGAAAAAAATCAGCAATAAGAAGTAGACTCAAATTTATTATTTAAAATTTCTGGGGATATAAATTCCAATAGGGAAAATTGCTTTTTTTGGTACCATAGGATAGACTAACTTGCACTTTTGGTACCGTTGGATACGAAAATGCACATTTGGTAACATATGATAGGTTTTTCATTGTAATTTTGGTACCAAATCCAAATTTTCTACAAATTTAATGGCACATTACCCCTATGAAATGCATAATGTTCAATATACCCCTCTATAATTTGAAAAAAAATCAATTTACCCCCTGTAAAAATTTTATTGAAGCAATTTACCCCTTTATCCGGATAGTGTAACTCACTTGCCGAAATTGAGAGTAGGCATGCAAACTATTTTATAACATGGGGAGATAAATTGTCGCATTTATTATAACACATAGGGTAAAATGCCACATTATCATAACAAAAGTGGATAAAGTGCCGGCAATAAAAATATCAGGGAAGCGATGTAAAACCTTTATAAAATTTCAAGGGTAAAATGCTCTTTTCTAAACCACGAGTGGGTAAAATGAACATTATGTATTTCAGGGTTAAATTATTTTGGAGAAAATTTGAGTTTGGTACCAAAGTTGCAATGAAAACTTATCCTATGGTACCAAATTTATATTTTCGTATCCAATAATATCAAAATTACAAGTCATACTATGGTACCAAATTTATATTTTCGTATCCAATAATATCAAAATTACAAGTCATACTATCCTATAGTATCAAAAATGCAATTTTTTCAATCCCAATAGATACTTTAAAACCGATTAAACCAACTGTTTAAGTAAGCAAACTTTATCCAGCCAATTAAATTTAGTTGTACAAAATAGGATTGTCATATAGACATTTCCTTAAGAAAATAAAATCCTAATATAATTGCGGCAGTTATTTAGAATATTCGTATTTTATTTTCCATGCATATAATAGGTTGAGAGAACCGCGCAACGCGCGATGCTTGGTGCCCATTGTTTGTGTTATTGTTATTGTTATGATTTCTAAAATAAAAGTATATATATTGTAAATTTTAAAAATCTAAAATACGATTAAGATAAATGCGAGAATAATTTATTCCTACATACTTAACATTGTTTATATAACATAAATGCAATCTAAGTCCTACTACCATCCACATCATCCTAATATTATCAGTACCAATAGACATATATGAAGTTATATGAAATTTAATTTACCAACCAAATTTGGTAAACCTATTATCTCCTGCAATAAACATACAACATAGGTTGCATGAAAAATTTCAAATAACTTCTTAACATAAAAAGTTATAAAATTGTTGAGATATGTAGAATTCCAATATTTCAACCATGCGCAAAAATAATCATAAAACCCCAAATTAAATATGAAGAACCATACATTTCTTGACTGATAGTATTACCAAATAATTTTGTACTATTACTCGGGAGAGAATTGCAATTTTGATACCAAAATATATATCAATTCTTACTTGTCATGCCGTAAAAATTGAGGCCGACACATTTGGTACCATAGTTAAAAATGGACATTAGTTGATGACGTGACAGTTAAGTGTTATTGCAAAATTGATACAACTACTTATATTGACTGATAATTCTACCCCATAACATTTTTTATTGTCAAAATATCCCCACATCTTCAAATTTAGTTCACATTGTTGCTCAATTTCAAAATTTGCTCGAAGAAAACACGTGCGAACTAATTTGGAGATTTTATTTATGATATTTACATATTTATCTAATAAATTTAGTTGTATAAATAAAATTAACAGACCAACTTTAATATAAATCCGACAAAATATTAAAAATAAAATATATTTTTTAAATCTAAAATTTATATAATAATATTAATATATTTAATATTTATTAAAAAATAAAGTAAACTATAATTACCAAAAATAAAGTAAACTATAATTACCAAAATAATTATAATTAAAAAAAATAAAACCATCCCCACCCCCCAACCCCCGCCCATCCCCGTTCCCACTTAATCCCCCTCCCCCAACTTGGGAGTTAAAACAGAAAATAGAAAATTAAGTGGCCCCACAACCAAATACGGACCATGGCTAATCAAATAATTATAATTAAAAAAAATAAAACCATCCCCCCCCATCCCCGTTCCCACTTAATCCCCCTCCCCTGCAACCAAGTTTGCGAGTTAAAACAGAAAATAGAAAATCAAGTGGCCCCACAATCAAATACGGACCACAACATTAGCCATTAAAAGTAAAGTAAAAACAAAATCAGATATTAGTAGTAGGCGGTGGAAAAAATGACATATTTTACATGATAAGCATTTGCTGTCAAACATAAACTCAAATTTTAAGCAGCTACTGTCAAACATCCCGCACAAAAATTTAATTAATAGGGAATGGTAATGGAAAAATCTATTTATTAGAAAACAAATAAAAGGCTTAATCCCACTTTGCACCCTCGAAATGCATCAGTTTGGCACTTTGCACCCTCGAAAAAAATCAATCCCACTTTGCACCCTCAAAACATATATTGTCTTTCACTTTGCACCCTAGGTGAATATTAGGCCAAAAAGCAGGGGTATTTTTGTCACTCCATTAAAAAATCAACATATATTTCCTCCAAAATGTACTAATGTGAGATTCATGTGCAATTAAGAGTAAATTGACAATTGCCCATTAAAATAACTCCGAAAAAAACATAAAAGAAATTGAGACGTCACATGTTAATATAAATTTGAATTTAGGGTTTTAATGTTTTAATTCATGTGCATTTAAGAGTAAAATTGATAATTTTCCATTAAAATAACTCCGAGAAAAATATTAAAAAAAAAAATGAGATGTCACATGTTGTAAATATAAATTTAAAAAGAAAGATATCAAATGATATTTTTGCCCATGTTGGAGTTTAGGGATCCTAATGTTATTTAAATGCACAAAGCTCTAATATATATATTGTTACATAGACCTTCATATATTATATTTCGTATGGAACATAATTTTAACCAACTAAGTTAAATTTTTAGCTCACTACAAGAAAAACGTAAAATTTGTCGTGGCTTGGGACCGAAACATTTCATTGAAAAATATCGTGTCGGAATTTTTTTTGATGAATTTTCGAGTGACAAGTATTTTCGATGGTCGTTTGGCGCCATATAATTACTTATACTCCACCACTTTACTGTAAAAACAAGACTATGTTTTATTTATGTATTGATATTATATTTTCTTATTTCAAGTTATATAAATAATTATTTAGAATAATATTTTATATTAGGTCGAGTTAAGAGTAGTAAATTATTCATTTAACTGCCCTAAAAAGGATTTTTTCCAGAGTTATTTTAATGGATAATTTTTCAATTATACTATTAATATTACATATATGTCACATTATTATATTTTGGAGGGAATATGTGTTGATTTTTTAAGAGAGTGGCGAAAATACCCTTGTCTTTTGGCTTGAAATTCATCCAAGGTGCAAAGTGAAATACAATATATGTTTTGAGGGTGCAAAGTGCGATTTATTTTTTTCGAGGGTGCAAAGTGCCAAATTGATACATTTGCAGGGTGCAAAGTGGAATTAAGCCCAAATAAAATCAACACAAATAACTGAGAAACCCAGGCCTGCACTATAATAATTGATTGAAACAATAATTACGCAATTATTTTTGTGAGTACAGGTTTGAGATTTAGGTGAGAGACATTTTTGATAGAATAGTGTCCAGCAAGCCAACTGTTTTGGCTGCATTTAATTGAAAGGACCATTCGATTGGATTAATAAATGCATTTATATATATGGTCAACTTTATCTTATGTAATAATTATCTACGCATAAGGATAGAAGTCCTTAGATCACAGGGCTATGGGACAACCCGTGGACTGATCTCCAAGGCCGTGATCTAGAATATATTCAAGAGTCGTAGAATCCAATAGAGATAGGACATCATTGGATTCGGTTAGACTCTCACTATTGTGTATACTCCGATGAACTGGAGAACGCTGGGGTCCACGAGCGTGACTGGGATAGTCGATACACATAAGTGGGTGGCTTGCTGGGATGGAAAGCGCACTGAATACCCCAATTAGGAAATAACTCACCATGGAAGCGGTAGTCGCATATCGGGGTTGAAGTTATTCCAATTTACAATAGTATACGAGGAACGATCCCTAAATACTTGAGGTGATAGGGTTTATCTGGTGCGAGAACGTCTATACTTTGATGTGAGTTTCCGACTGACTGGAGATTACCAGAAGGTCTCTGTGGACTCATGTTGGGTATAGAGGAACTCGTATGCAGGTTCATATCATCAACAAAGGATCCATTGACCCGACTTGATAGGTTGGGAAATTCTCCTATGGATTTCTGTGAGAAATTAATTCTGGTAAAATCCTCGGCCGAGGTATCTGACGGCTTTATGTAAGTAGCTCATAAAGATTAAGTCAAAGAGAATTATTTCGAGACCAGAATGCATAAGGTCAAGACAAAAGAAAAAGGGGAACCGATGAAAGACCATACCCTTAATTCTCGACTGGGAGATTGATCGATGGAGAGATTATGGCGTATATGGAAATTGTAAATGAGATAAAAGGTTCACTGAATTAATTCACCAGTGATTGGGCTCCATGGGCTTGTGGCTGGACATCGACCGTGGAGTGTGGGAGAATTCTCAAATTGGCAGGGGTGCTAATTTTGGAATGGTCAATCGACAGAGTGTTCGATTGATTTAGAGTAAGTCTTACTCGAATAATTAAATAATATTTAATTATAACCCATGGCCAATTATGTGGTGAACCTACGGGGGCATACACAATACACATGAAGTGAAAGCGAGGAAATAAGAACGACCGAGTCGACTGGGTCGACTTGGTGAATAATCGACTGGGTCGATTATTATGGGTGGGTCGACTGGGTCGACCCAATTGGAACAAAATGGGATCCAATTGGAATTGGATCAGGATCATAAATTAAATTGGAATTTAATTTGTGAATTAATTAATTAAGTTGGATTTAATTAATTAGAAGGGATTTTAATTAAATGGGCTTAGAGTCTGATTTAATTAAATGGGAGATTAAGTTAATTAATTGGGCTATTTAATTGGAAGATTAAATAAAGTCTGGTCAAATTAATTAACTGGGCCATGAATTAATTAGAAGACTTGGTCTTCTAATTAAAGAGGGCCATGACCCATGTAGGAGAGAAGAGCCCTAGTCCTAATAGGACTAGGTTAGGGAGATAACTATAAGTAGCCTTCTTGTAGTTATTTTTCACACAACTCAATAAGCAAAAAATTGAGCAAGAGCAAAAATTCTCTCTCCCCTCTCCCTGTGTAGTCGACCGAACCTGTCTTCCTTTTGGAAGAATTTTTCGTTTTCGACTTTGTTCCTAAATCGTTCCTAAATCCTAGATCATCATATATCTTGTGTTCTAGCTGATCAAAATTTATTATTTTCGTGTAATTGTGGTGTATCAACCCGTAGAGGCGCAACACGTGGGGCGCTATTGCAGAGCTTGGGTCGATTTTGCTGAGGAGAATTTCAGAATCCGTTTTGCTGACTGCCAACTTGGATTTGCAAGGAGATAGGTATAACGTGCAAACTTATACTATCGTTTTATTTATTCATATATATACAACTAGAGAGTATCCTGGCAAGATTCCGTAAGAGGTCCTAAAATTTTATATTCCGCTGTGCCTAGGGTTGTTTATCTTACTGAATCCCAACAGTGGTATCAGAGCCAACTCTAGGCTTTGTATATATATGAATTTGCAAATTCTGTGTTGTTATAAATCATATGTTTGATTTATATATGGCTAGTTCTTTAACTGTATATGTTTTAGGACGTAGATCAATTAACTTAGAGTTAATGTAAAATTTTGATTCAAAATTTTATCGTGTTAATTTTTATTTTGGATTGGGATTTAATTGAACTGGATTTGTATCTAATTAAATCAACAAGTAATCAAACGCAAATTAAAACAAAACAAAAGGAAAACAAAGTAATTAGATCAAAACTTTATTCTCTTGGTGAGAATTAATGTCGATCTAAGTGCTCGGCATAAGTTTTTGATTTTCTTTTGTAGACACAATCATCGTGGCATGTATGTAATAGCATGCATGTTGTTTTAATTTGTCATGTATTACGTAAGTTTTGAAGCAACATTGCAATTTGATTTTGTAAATTGCAAAATGTTGGATTATAGTCAACTTGAAGCCTAACGTAATACGGCCATGATATGGTGGTTCAAATTTTCGTGGCAGAATTTTGGATAATCTTGAACAAAATCTTGGAGATTTGGTTGTTATGGAATCTTGGTGAATCTTGGATAGATCTTAGAGATCTAATTAACAAGGAAACTTAGAGTTTCATTTGAGATAAGACATTTAATTATAATTAATGTCTTCTAGTAAATTACCAAGATTAAAGATCTTAGAGATCTTATTAAACAAGGAAACTTAGAGTTTCAATTGTAAGAAGAGATTTAATTAAAATTAATCTCTTCTAGTAAGTTACCAAGATTAAAGATCTTAGAGATCATATTAAACAAGGAAACTTAGAGTTTCAATTGTAAGAAGAGATTTAATTAAAATTAATCTCTTCTAGTAAGTTACCAAGATTAAGGATCTTAGAGATCTTATTAAATTAGGAAACTTGGAGTTTTGGATAAGGTAGAAATCTTGGTGGATTTGGACACTACCTTAGTTAACTAATCTATTCAAAATAGTATTATCTTGAGAATCTTGGAGATTTGTAAAATTGAGAAAATTAGAGTTTTGGATGAGATAGTAATCTTGGAAGATTTGTAACTATCTTAATTAACCAACTTTATCAAGATAAGAGTTGTAGATTACTTAGAACTCAAGTAAGAGTTAATTAATCTTAGAGATTAATTGATGATTCAAAATTAAATTAACTTGGATAATTTTTGTGAATTAAAATTAAAGGAGCCGGTAAATTTATATTTATGCCCTTATGTGAATTTATGCATGTTCTTGAGTGAATATGTGGATTTGTCGATTTTGCCCTTAAGCCCTGTGTAGTTTTGGTTTATTTATTTTATGGGTTGTAATTAAATGGGCCTGATTGGTGCCCTTGCTTGCGCAAACCAATGTAATAGAATAGGGCCTTTATTTTTATTAGCTAGGCTTAGATTAGGCTTGGAGCCGAGAAGACCTCATGAAGACTTGGAGATCCGCATGGAGGCCCATTTACCTTGGAGGACATGGAAGCCCAATTCATTACATGGAGGCCCAATCAAGCTGGATATTACAAGAAGGCCCATGATGTATGGGTTTGAAAATTGTAATAGTTAGGACATTTAATTTCCACCCTAGACTGACCAATTGATTCATCACTTGGCTCGTGATGAATCGCATAGGATGGGCAATCGATCAATCATATCATGCTAGGTGATGAATGTTTACTTTTTCGTAATTATTCTTTGATGTATGAGATGCATGCTTAGGATAGAAAAACGTAAACAAGATAAAGCATAATCTGATGAGACCTCGCACGAAGAAAACTTAAAACCTCCAATTGAACTTAAAAGCTCAATTAGAATATTAAATCGATTAACGGGCGCATATGAATGGTGTCTATGGTCTGAGCCTATCCAATTACTAGGTCTTAGGCATATTGTACAAATATATCTCGATGTCTCACGAGTCGTGGGTCGAGCTATAGGAAGATGATATGTCTATTGCCTCGATGCACAGTTTAGTGCCAAGTGAGGGGATAGCAAGGTTCTAGGCGCTGTCTCACGAGTCGTGGGGCGTCTAGGATTGAACTATTTCTCTTCACGAGTATTGGACATGATTTAACGCGAATAAGTATGGATGTCTCACGAGTCGTGGGTCCATAACGAAAACCGAGGCTGAATGAACTCAAGGGTTAGCTGGGATGGTTAACCGGCGACGTGATCGCCCACCAAGTGGATCGATTGGTATGGCCAACGAGTCGTGGGTACTGAGCGATTGCATTTGGGCCTTGAGCCCATTAGGAAAAATATTATTTCCCGAACCTTATGTGGGGGCATAAGTATTCGACAAAAATAGTGGGAGTAATTTACAAATGAAAACCATGTTTGTAAATTATGCATTGATATTAATCTGCCGCGTATTTATCGTCATATTTATGATAGTTTATCATAAATTATGTATCCATGAATATTTACCATCATACTTGAATCAAATAAATTGACTGAACCCAAATGAATTTTGAATGACTTCGAAACTTGAGAAATTATTCTCGAGTCCAAGCAAGGACTAATCTCCTTACAAAGATTTCATTGTTTTTCCTTTCGAAGTTACACTTCGACTGGAATGGTGATAGGTTTCACCAATTTGCCTTTTTCGAAGTTACTCTTCAAATAAGAAAGATGATAAGTTTCACCAGAGGGTTGAGGATGGTTCTCAAGCCCAAATTTTCTTGAAGGCAAACATGAAGTCTCCCATGAATGGGAAGTAACATCTCGTTGAAAAGCTCAAAAGACTTATGAGATGGTAGAAGAGGAATGAATCCTCTCTGAAAGGAAATAACCTTAGTGGTTTTTCTGTAAGGATGATAAGTTGTAAAGTCAATCAAAATGGTTCTTCCATGGATTAAGATCAAAGGGAAAGAGGGAATTGAACCTATTCATCCCATAAGGGATGATTAAATTTTATTGAACTTAACCTTATGGTTAAAGTAATGCATAAGGGTGTTGGATGCCCGGTGAAGCACTCATTGATGCATTCAATGCATCTAAAGCCATGAATTATTTAGATCATTAGAATTTGCTTATACCATCCCTTGTCTTAAGGGATGTGATAGTTCCATAATGGTTGGAACTGATTGCGCTATAATATTTATACGCAAAAGATGTACATAAGCAAATGAGTATGGATACTCATGTAATGACTAAATATAATATGCATAGTTAATAAAATATAAATAATCAAGATTTCACACACTTGAGTCGTTGTAAACCGAAAGGCAATACACGAATACTAAAACATATTTCCGAATTAAAGATTCAAAGAATGAGCTCGACTAGGTCAAGCTTGACTGGGATGTTGTACATAGTAACCGACTTTCGAATCTTGCTTAATGGAAATTAGATTTAGTAGTTGGTTGCTAGGAAACCAAGAGGCATAAACAATTGCAATGGATTTAATCCATTTATAAGTGTGTAGAAACACTAAAACATTAGTGGGAGATAAGGCGTCTCTTGTGCCCTCATGGGTGAAAGTACGTTGTGATGTACAATTCCAAATTACTTTTGGAATAAAAGAAGAGAGCCTAATCAATGAAAGCATGTAAGAGATTTGGATCGATTTAAAATCGAACATGCATTGGCAGTACGCCATTGATTATTTAATAGAGAATTAGATTCTCGAAATGTAAGATCCGCTCGAGACGTTGTATGTTGTCAAGCATTCTGGACATGTAAATGTCCATTAAGAAATCTTACATGAAATTCCTTATTCAAACAAATGAAACTTGATCGAGAAAATCGAAGATACTGAGCTAAGTATCTCTGAAGCCAGATCCAAAACATATCACGTGATATGAGTTTTGGTATTGTACCTTCATATGCATTCATGCGCATATGGGGTCTCCCGCTTATGTGAATAAGCTGGTGGGAGATAAGTTGGACGTAAAGTCCATCTTATGCAATTCGTGGGGTATCCAGAAAACTCTATAGGATACAAGTTCTACGATCTTACAAGATAAACTACGTTTGTCTCAAGGAACGCACACTTCTTGGAGAAGGATTTCTTGCTAGGCAAGAAGGAACACAACGTAGAACTAGATGAGGTCATTGAAGCTGAAAAGACCAAAGAGGTCGATCAAGCTGACCCATCACCACAGGCAGTGGGAGAACAAGAGCATGAAAGTACATCAGAGATTACACCGATACTTCGTAGGTCAGAAAGACAACGTAGAGAACCCAAGAGGTACTACGGTCTGCTGCGTGAGACTAGACAGTCTCTAACCGACCCAAAGACTTACGAAGAGGCTATGCTAGGCATAGACTCAGGAAGGTGGCGTGAAGCCATGGAATTCGAATTGGACTCCATGCACTCGAACAAGGTCTGGGCCTTGGTAGATCCACCAGTGGGAGTAGCTCCCATGGGTTGCAAGTGGATCTATAAGCGAAAGCTTGGAGTGAACGGAGAGGTAATAACCTACAAGGCGCGACTAGTGGCAAAAAGGATACACTCAAAGGCCAAGCATAGACTTTGAGGAGACCTTCTCGCCCGTCGCGATGTCTAAATCCATTCGAATCTTGCTGGCCATAGCTGCGTGGTATAACTACGAGATATGGTAGATGGATGTAAAGACTGCCTTTCTCCATGGGGACATTGACAAGGAGATCTACATGGAGCAACCAAAAGGATATACATCCAAAGGAGATGAACACAAGGTGTGCAAACTCCAGAGGTCCATTTATGGACCGAAGCAAACTTCCCGAAGTTGGAACATTCGTTTCGATGAGACAATCCAAAATTTTGGATTCATCAAAAACATGTTCGAACCTTGCGTGTACAAGAAGATCAGTGGGAGTACAGTTGAATTTTGGTGCTTTACGTTGATGACATTCTTCTCATTGAAAACAATGTGAAAGTGTTGTACAAAACTAAAGCATGGTTATCTACACAATTCTCAATAAAGGAATTGGGAGAAGCATCATTTGTACTGGGTATAAGGATCTACCGAAATAGATCAAAAGGACTGCTGGGCCTCTCCCAATTGCAGTACATAGATAAAATCTTGAAAAGATTTAATATGGAAGAATCCAAGAGAGGATTGTTTCCAATGAGACATGGAATTGCACTCTCTAAGTCTATGGCCCCAAAGACGCCTGAAGAGAGAAGCAATATGTCTCGAATACCATATGCATCTGCAATAGGAAGCATAATGAATGGTATGTTATGTACGAGACCAGACGTAGCATACACTTTAAGCGTTACAAGTCGCTACCAGTCTGATCCAGGTGAGCAGCACTGGATAGCCGTAAAGACAATTCTGAAGTACCTGAGAAGGACTGAGGAATTGTTCTTGGTATACGGTGGAAGAGAATTGAAATTGGAAGGCTATACTGATTCTAGCTTCCAATGTAATGTAGACGACTTCAAGTCGACATCTGGATACGTGTTCTTCCTCAATAGTGGTGCGGTAAGCTGGAAGAGCTCCAAGCAAAACACTACCGTAGATTCAACCACCGAGACAGAATACATTGCCGCGAGTGAAGCAGCAAAGGAAGGTGTTTGGATGAAAAACTTCATCCAGGAATTGGATGTGATACCTAGCATTGTCGAGCCATTACTATCTTCTGTGATAATAATGGAGCTATCTCGCAAGCAAAGGAGTCGAGATCTCATCAGAATCCAAGCACGAACTAAGACGATACTATTTGATATTTATATCATTGGTAGAGGAGACATAAAGATGGAACGTGTCACCTCAAGGGATAATACGACGGACCCGCTATCTAAGCCATTGCCTCAAAGGCATCCGAAAACATCTGTCTAAGATGGGAATCAGAAGTGTGAAAAGTTGGCTTTAGTACAAGTGGGAGATTGATAGAATAGTGTCCAGCAAGCCAACTGTTTTGGCTGCATTTAATTGAAAGGACCATTCGATTGGATTAATAAATGCATTTATATATATGGTCAACTTTATCTTATGTAATAATTATCTACGCATAAGGATAGAAGTCCTTAGATCACAGGGCTATGGGACAACCCGTGGACTGATCTCCAAGGCCGTGATCTAGAATATATTCAAGAGTCGTAGAATCCAATAGAGATAGGACATCATTGGATTCGGTTAGACTCTCACTATTGTGTATACTTCGATGAACTGGAGAACGCTGGGGTCCACGAGCGTGACTGGGATAGTCGATACACATAAGTGGGTGGCTTGCTGGGATGGAAAGCGCACTGAATACCCCAATTAGGAAATAACTCACCATGGAAGCGGTAGTCGCATATCGGGGTTGAAGTTATTCCAATTTACAATAGTATACGAGGAACGATCCCTACATACTTGAGGTGATAGGGTTTATCTGGTGCGAGAACGTCTATACTTTGATGTGAGTTTCCGACTGACTGGAGATTACTAGAAGGTCTCTGTGGACTCATGTTGGGTATAGAGGAACTCGTATGCAGGTTCATATCATCAACAAAGGATCCATTGACCCGACTTGATAGGTTGGGAAATTCTCCTATGGATTTCTGTGAGAAATTAATTCTGGTAAAATCCTCGGCCGAGGTATCTGACGGCTTTATGTAAGTAGCTCATAAAGATTAAGTCAAAGAGAATTATTTCGAGACCAGAATGCATAAGGTCAAGACAAAAGAAAAAGGGGAACCGATGAAAGACCATACCCTTAAGTCTCGACTGGGAGATTGATCGATGGAGAGATTATGGCGTATATGGAAATTGTAAATGAGATAAAAGGTTCACTGAATTAATTCACCAGTGATTGGGCTCCATGGGCTTGTGGCTGGACATCGACCGTGGAGTGTGGGAGAATTCCCAAATTGGCAGGGGTGCTAATTTTGGAATGGTCAATCGACAGAGTGTTCGATTGATTTAGAGTAAGTCTTACTCGAATAATTAAATAATATTTAATTATAACCCACGGCCAATTATGTGGTGAACCTACGGGGGCATACACAATACACATGAAGTGAAAGCGAGGAAATAAGAACGACCGAGTCGACTGGGTCGACTTGGTGAATAATCGACTGGGTCGATTATTATGGGTGGGTCGACTGGGTCGACCCAATTGGAACAAAATGGGATCCAATTGAAATTGGATCAGGATCATAAATTAAATTGGAATTTAATTTGTGGATTAATTAATTAAGTTGGATTTAATTAATTAGAAGGGAATTTAATTAAATGGGCTTAGAGTCTGATTTAATTAAATGGGAGATTAAGTTAATTAATTGGGCTATTTAATTGGAAGATTAAATAAAGCCTGGTCAAATTAATTAACTGGGCCATGAATTAATTAGAAGACTTGGTCTTCTAATTAAAGAGGGTCATGGCCCATGTAGGAGAGAAGAGCCCTAGTCCTAATAGGACTAGGTTAGGGAGATAACTATAAGTAGCCTTCTTGTAGTTATTTTTCACACAACTCAATAAGCAAAAAATTGAGCAAGAGCAAAAATTCTCTCTCCCCTCTCCCTGTGTAGTCGACCGAACCTGTCTTCCTTTTGGAAGAATTTTTCGTTTTCGACTTTGTTCCTAAATCGTTCCTAAATCCTAGATCATCATATATCTTGTGTTCTAGTTGATCAAGATTTATTATTTTCGTGTAATTGTGGTGTATCAACCCGTAGAGGCGCAACACGTGGGGCGCTATTGCAGAGCTTGGGTCGATTTTGCTGAGGAGAATTTCAGAATCCGTTTTGCTGACTGCCAACTTGAATTTGCAAGGAGATAGGTATAACGTGCAAACTTATATTATCGTTTTATTTATTCATATATATACAACTAGAGAGTATCCTGGCAAGATTCCGTAAGAGGTCCTAAAATTTTATATTCCGCTGTGCCTAGGGCTGTTTATCTTACTGAATCCCAACAATTTTTTTTCGGATAGAATGGTAGACAAAGAGCTTTGGAGGATTCCTCATGAAGAAGGGAAGATGAAGTATATGAATGAGACACAATTTTTTTTGTGAATACAGGTTTGAGATTAATGAGAGACATTTTTTACCGGAGGAAATAGAGAAAAAAGAGAAAGTAAATTGGGGAAAGAAAGTAAAGGAGCCGCAAAAAATAAAAGGAAAAGAATATCGAAACGACGTCGTTTCATTTACGATGGAGTGGTAAACAAAGGAAAAATTGAATGGGACCCACAACACGAGTTGGACCACCGAATTTTCAACCAAAATTAAAGGGAAAAGAAATACCGGATAAGTACAAAAGAGAGAGAAATTAGATGAAACTACGCCGTTTCATCATTAAAACAGGCAAAAGAAAAGGAAAATGAAAAGAGGTTGCACTGTAGCAACCTCCATCGCCACTTATAAGTTATAAAATATATGTGACTTTTTCATTTGATATTTATAATGTTGAATATATTTTCTTGTAATTTGAAAAAGAGTATCCCTGGAAACAAAATAAGAAAACAATTTACCTCTTTAAGTTGGAGAGTGTAATTCACTCGTCGAGATTGAGAGTGACATGAAAAATATTTTGTATCATAGGTAGGATTGTCAATCGGGCCTTTTGAGCTGAGCTTTAAATGGCTAAAACTCAAATACTCTCGGGCTTCATAGCTAGCTCAAACTCGGCTCATGTAACTTTTCGAGTTTCGGTCCTATATTGGGTGGGTTTGTTAAAATAAGCAAATTTTGCTCGACATATAAAAAGTTAATATTATCGAAACACATATGAATAAACTACTATTACTTAATACACGACTATATATAAATTTCATACATTTACTTCATAATATAAACTATTAAATAATGTTTAGACTGAAAGATCGAGTCATTTGCCCACATTTTTGAAGATACATTTGATCTATATGAACAAACAATAGAATTGTAAAGTCCCAATACTACAATTTATTGACCTTTTATATTACTTTTTTTTTTCGTTAAACATTTTTTCCTTTGAGTTGTGGCCTTCAGTACGCAATTGATATACTAACATATATGTGGGTTTACACTATAACTTTTTATAAAGATTTCTTGTTTCAAAATAAAGTCAGTAATTAATAATATAACTACAATATAAATAATTAAGCGTAATATTTAAAATAATTATATATTCGGGCTGAGCCGTATTAGGCTCAAGCTCAGCTCATAAATTGATGGGGTCTAATATAATGGCTTAAACTCGGCCCGACTCACAAATATTCGAGTTCGGACCCGTGTTAATCGGGTCAAGCCATTGGGCTTCGATTAGGCCCGACTAAATTGACAGTCCTAAACATAGGGTGGTAAATTGTCACATTTATCATAACACATGGGGTAGATTATCACATTTATCATAATACAAGGGGATAAACTGCCACATTATCGTAATGTAGGGGGTAAAGTGTCACATATAAAAATATTGAGGAGACGGTGTGAATTTTTTTTAAAATTATAGATGGTAAAATGCTATTTTTAAAATTAGAAGGAGGTAAATTGAACATTATTAATATTACATTTACAGGGGTGCAATTTGACATTAACTCCCAATTAAAGTAACCCGAATTTTATTTCGGTGTATATTCTTTAAAAAATAATGGGAAATAGCCCATGGTCTTGAACGTTAAGTGGAGCGTGTAGATCCATTGGCCCATACTAATGGAACATCAGACATAAGCAGCCCAAATTCTTTATATCTGAAAAGATGGGCTGAAAGGCCATTAAGTTTGGGCCGGCTAAGAATGCCTAATTATTACACTACGTTTATCAATGGGTTGAATTCCAGCTGAATTAAAATAGGTCCAGATCCGTTTAATTTATTGAGTTGGAACTCGAATTTAGTTTTGGATTTAGATCACATCTAGACCAATAAGATCTTTTAATTTATTCAGATTTGAGAGCATATTGGATCCATCAAATGCAATATAATTATTCGAGCCAACTCGGAAAGTCACTTTCTCCATGAATTGGGCTACGTTTATTAATATTATTTAAGTCTAACACAACTTAAAAGCTAACTTAAGAGATGAGAATTGTCCAAAATCTTATAAGATGGATTTAACTATTATTTTCAACTTACATGAGACATTAAATCTCAATATTAACGATGACTAGTGGATATTTTTACGATGATTTGTGTACAGACCCGAAGCTAATCAGGGCCAGGGGCGATTCCAGCACAATGTGTACTTCAAAACATACAACTTAGGGACGGAGGCTTCATATGCAAAATAATTTTTAGTTCCCCAGTTTCATATTAGTTGACACATTTGTAAAGTTTTCAAATTTTAAATTATTTGTTAAATTTAATTTTTCAATGCATTTTTTTTTAAATTTTACCCTTTCTTACTTCTAGATTTACATAATAAAATAGAGTACACAAACATTACATTAATTAAAACAATTATTAAAAATGTACTTTTGATATTTTATCTTCAAAAATTGACTAATTATTGAATTTTTTAATTGAGTGAAAAAATCAAATGTATCAATTACGGTGGGAGTAAAAATCTTCTTAATAAGACCAAATTATTACTACAATAAACCATTAATTAGATAATGATCATACCAATCAAATAATAATAATTAGATATTGATCTTAATAAATCGAGTTGAATGCATTTGACATACCTATCCAAGGGAATTCGTGGTAATTCACTGGGGTGTTGGATGAGCGACAAATGTGTATGAGAGGATAATTTTTTATCTTTTTATACACACATGTTTATCATCCATCACCTATGAATAAAATCAACTGATATAGAATGAATGTATCCCCTATGTACGAAATTGTAAGAGGGTTACAACAACTAAATTTGCCCAGTTCGAGAAATTACTTGTTAGTAGTTAATTGATGGCAAAATTGCAGAAAACGTCTCAAACTAATTAGTGATTTTTAGTTTTCGTCTCAAACTATATCACTTCACTGAATTTCGTCCCGTAATATTAATATTTTTTGGAATATCATCCCATCGCTAATTATGAGACGAAAATTGCGTATGTGTCAATTAAATTACCACATAGTTGCTTACGTATCATGAAGTGGCAAAATTTTAGCATGAACAATTATACAATATTGCAGAATTCGTTCCAAACTAATTACAAGATTAACCCGTCATTCATTAAATTAAAATTTTAATAGTGGGACTAAATTCATGCAAAATGATAAATTACGGGACGAAATTCGACAAATCGATATAGTTTGGAACAAAAAAATTAAAATTAGTAATTAGTTTGAGACATATTCCGAAAAAATATTAAATTATGGGACAAAATTCGGCGAGATGATATAGTTCGAGACTAAAACTCAAAATCACTAATTATTTTGGGATATTTTCTATAATTCCTTTTTGTTTTTCAAGGATTTAATCTATTCGAGGCGAGTCGAACACATAAAATGAGAACTTCTCCCAACAGAGATGCGAACATGAGTCCGCTACAATTTTGCCTTGATTGATTGTTCAAAGTTTCAAAACTTAAAACCCCAACTGTGGGCGCCGTTGGTTGTCTTTGATGGAGTCATGGTATTGGTGTAAAATACCGACAGCGCTACTGGAATTTTGCATTCCTCACCAAACACAAACAAACTCGTACGCCCAACTTGCTATTTTCTAACTTGGAACTTTTTTTGAGTTATCATCATTTGGACACAAAACATAAAAGAAATACTAGTACTATTCTTCACCTAAACAAATCAAGAAAAGGAAGCCAATCATTTTTTAGGTTTTGTTTTTTAATTTACATATAAATATTACTAAAGCAAAATCCAGCCAAAGAAAACAAGAGAAAAGGAAGGGCCCTGCCCTGCCCTAATGGGTGTGGCAACTTGGCCAGTTGCATTACTTGCCTAGAGTCTTTTTATTTTTATTTTTTATTTTTTATTTTTTATTTTATGAATATGCATAGAGTCTAGTGTAAAAAGAAAGAGCTAGCGTAAAAGGCTCTCAATTTTCTTCCAATGCACGTAGCTATATTTTAGTCTTTTAATTTAACAATGGAAATACAATTTTTTTTTCAAGGCATAGTTATAAACTTATGGTTGATGTAATAAACAAAGTAAACTTGAGTAATCACTTGTTCAAGTTTGATGATTTTTTTCATCGAGCTTTAGATAATATTTATATTTCATATTTTTAACGAGTTGAGCTTACAAAAACTTTGATCGAACCTAATAGAAGTTGAAATCCAATATGTTGACATATGTATTATATAGTACTCTTAAATTCATTGAGTTCCTAAAAGGTAAAATTGCAGAAAACGTCCCAAACTAATTACTGATTTTGGATTTTCGTCCCGAACTATTTAATTTGGCGAATTTCGTCCCGTAATTTAATATATTTTTGGAATATCGTCCCAAACTAATTACTAATTTTGAGTTTTCGTCCCAAACTATATCAACTCGCCAAAATTCGTCCCATAATTTACCATTTTGAATGAATTTAGTCCCAATATTAAATTTCTAATTTAATGAAAATGACGTTCAATCTTGTAATTAATTTGGGACGAACTCTGCAATATTATATAATTATTCATGTTAAATTTTACCATGTCATGACACTTAAGCAGCCATGTGATAATTCATCGGCAAATGTGTAATTCCGTCTTATAATTATGGTGGGACGATATTCCAAAAAAATATTAAATTACGGGACGAAATTCGCCAAATTAACTAGTTTGGGACGAAAATCCAAAATCAAAGATTAGTTTGGGACGATTTTTGCAATTTTGCCTTCCTAAAATTATAAAATTTCAAGTTTAACTTGAAATGTATAATCATTCAAATCACCTTTTGTTTATCGAATTTGACTCAAATATCAAATAATTTAGTTTAAATTTCTTCGAAATAACATTTCCAAGAAGGAGAGAGAGAGTTTAATTTGACTATCCAAATCTCAATTTTTTTCTCTTCAACAAAGTGACACATTTAAGAGGTAAAAATTAAGGATATTTCTCTAACTTAATATTCAATTATAAAAATCTCTCTTACGTGTTTAATATTATAAATATTTCCCTCAGATTTATCATCGTATTACAATCGACCCCCTGCACCATTATACGTTTTGTTCTAAATTTCCTTGGTAACAATTTATTTATTTCTCCTTAAAAAAATTACTTTATTCAGTTTTTTACATAGTAATCTCTAAGCAGAATCACTAATCCAACAAAACTTATACACATGAAAACAAAAAACTAAAAATTGAACCACTGGTTAAAGAAATAAAACCATAAAGCAACAAACAGAAAGCATGAAACCAACTTTAACAAAAGCTCCACAGATCCATCGTCTCCGTCAGAGGATTCAGCGGCGCCACCGCCTCAGACTGCCCGTCAAGGTACGGTATTTGATAAAACTTCATATAATCTTCATACGCCATCAACTCCTCCGACAGCTTCTGCACTTCAATATTCTCCGCCTCCGGTGCCGCCACCTCAATCGCCGCCGCTTCACTACAATTATTCCAATCTTCATTCACCTCAGATATTTCCAATTCCTCCGAATAGAATCCATTATAATGCTCGATGTAGGGTTTATTGGGGATAAGATTGTAATTACAACGATCCTGACTGGGGAAATTGATTTTAGCCTTTTTGCCTCTGATATTTAGGGCTTCTCGATCGTAAGCACGGGCAGCTTCTTCAGCAGTGTTGTATGTGCCTAACCAAACCCTAACTCCTTTTCTCGGGTCACGGATCTCGGCGGCCCATTTTCCCCATGGCCTCTGCCTTATTCCCCTGTACACGTTTTTCCTCTGCTTCTTATTAGTAACACGTTTTTCGGTAACCTCATCGCCTGCATAAATTCATAATTCAGATTTAAAACCACTAATTATTGGAAATTACAGGAAAAACAATAAATATTTGTATTTAATTAGCTAATTACCTTTACAGGGGCGGGACCTTTTAAGAGGCTGAGGAGTGATATCTTGTGGACTAGAGTTAAAAGCAGTAGGCCAGAAGTCGGCGGAGGGGACACGGCGGCGGGGAACGAGGCCGGCAAGTATTGCACCACCACACATATTTTTTGATTGATTAAAGCGGGCAAATATGTACTGTGTTTAATATTATGAGTTGACAAAAGAAGAAGAAAATAAAAGATAAGATTATAAACGAATTTAATTTTTAGAGTATTTGCGGAAAGGGATTTGAAAATGAACTTTGCTGATATGAAAAGGGGGAAGGGACGTTTGGCAGTCTATATATGAGCGGGGAGGAAGGAGAAAGATTGTTAATTGATAAACATGATTAATAAACACCAGTTACACCACTAATAATCCTTCTTTATCATTATTTTTTATATAGTGGCCCTCTTGTGTTTTTTTCTCACCTTTAGTCCTCATTATGAATTATTTGTTTCAATTTGGTCATTTTCAGGTGGTATAAGGTGAACTAAACTGCCCAGAAAGTTTTATGAAAGCCTAAATTGATAAAGAAACAATTTTATGAGGGACTAAATATATACGATATAATTTTATGAGGGACTAAAGTATAATATTATAAATAAAATACCCTTGTAAATAACCAAAATGAAACAAATAATTAATAGTGGAGACTAATGTGAAAAAAAAATCTAAAAAAAGATCACTCGATAAAAAATTAATGATAAAAAAAATCATTAATGATGTTTACTCTATTTAGATATTTGCAATACTAAAATAGCAGCACGAGGCATCTTTATTGAGCTTAAGTCTGAAGCTTTGAATTATGTCTTGTGATGGACTTCGTCTAGATAGGGCTGTCAGCTGTTGGTGGGGCCGAATTTAATTGAGCTTATCCCAATTTATATCATTTATCAAATTTTAATTTATTTCATGTAATTTGATAAATGACTCTTTATCTCGTGTGAAAATTTTAAATTAGCAATTTACATCTTTTAGTCGAAGAGTGTTATTCACTTTTCGTAATTGAGAGTGGACATTAAACATATTTTTGTAACATAAAAAAATTGTCACATTTATCATAACACGAGGGAAGGGATCACATAAATTTAAATTGATCATTATGAATATTTTGGGGTAAATTTACATTAACTCAATTTTAGTTAGAGTGCGGTACCAATTTTGATTTGTTGTGAGTCTTGTTTGGTTAGTGATGGATTAAGAAAATCAGAAAGATATAAATATGAATATGAGTCGATTCGATACGTTAAAAATTCAAAATTGATAATAAATAGAAAAATTGCATATACATAGTATTTTAGCTATATAACTGACATTAATATTGTTTTACCATCATTTTAATATGTTAATAATTTATTGACGAAAAATGTATATTCTCACCCAAAAGAATGAATGCTATTAAACAAGATGTAGAGATTAATAATTTAGAACTCAACTTGACAGGTAAGTGGTAGATACGATTAACTCTTTCATTGACCAAGTCATGTGTTCCCCATGGACACATTTACGTGGTGGATTTTGTATATATTTTATTAATTCGTAACTTGATAGGCCCTTACGCCATGTTTGTTTGGTGTTTCTTAAATTTATTTCGTATTTGCGAAATGTCAAACAAATATATTTTCTACTTTCTGAAATAAATTTTTCATCTCTTAATTTTCTCAAACTATTCTTTCAAAAGCTAAATAAACAACAATTTTCTTATTTCTAAATGAAACCTATATAAACTCTACTCTGATTTGACATAAAATAACATATTTCTTACATAATTATCTCACATAACAAACATGATTTGACATAAAGTCTTACACACCTATAATCTAACTCTTCCCAAAAAAACATACGCCTACTTTATTTCTCAAATAAATCTCTCTAAACTCAAACAAACAACATTACGTAAATCGAGATTATTTCATAAACATAAATATCCATTATTCTTCCATACTACTTTCCCAAACACCAAACAAACAGGCCTATCTTTATTGCCAAAACAAGTTCTGAAGATGAAACTCACCATTGATAAAACGCTAGGTTTAGTGGCACATATGATTAATAATGGTATTGGTACTTAAAGTATCAAAATCAATATATATCCAAAACATATGAAAAATACTAGTATTGAAAGTAGTAAATTGATCTCTGAAAAATTAAACAAGCTTGAGTAATAAGTCGATAAATCCAGTCAATACTAGCATATAAAAAATAGTTGTATTGATAATAATATGTCAACATTAGTTTATATTGTTATGCATGAAAGTAAGAAAAATGAAAGATTAATTCATATCATGTTAAATCAATGTCAAAGCATTATTAAAGTTAATATTACTCATAAAAATAAAACAATGTGTATATATGTATGTTTTTTTATTTATAAATGAATATAAAGGTATTAAATTGATATAAATTCAGCTCCATAAATTTTCGTAATACAAATTTTCATAGTCGAATAAGATGCATCATTTTTTCTTATCAAATATAGATATTAATAAATTGTCTCGGATCAGGCCATGTTTTATTCACTTAAACAAGGGCCCAGCCCAAATAAAATACATCGGAAATGGTATCAGGCATTACAAAACGAAAATTGATTCTTAAAGAAGTTGGTGGGCCTTTTGGGAAATGGGCTCATCTGGATGTACGACTCATGCTCATGTACTTTGTAATTTTTTACGGGCCTCCTAAAATAGCCCGATATTCATGACTGCATTATTGGTATCAAATTTGCACTTATGTATTAAATTATATGTTGATTCTTACATGTGGTACCATAAAAACTTAGGTCGATATATTTAGTACCATAAATTAAGAAATTAAATCACTTTTAGTATCGTCATTAAAAATCACCATTAAGTGATGGCGGGTCAGTTAAGTCTTATTGTTAAATTGATGTCATTATTTATGTTGACTGACAATTTAACCCCACAACATTTCAAGTTTGCAAAATAATCCCACATCTTTAAATTTATTGACGATTTTAACTCACATTGTTGTTCAATTTTAAAATTGTCTCAAATAAGACACGTGCGGACCAATTTGAAGATTCACTACTATTTAAAATACTTTTATTAATAATATACAGTATAACTTTATTAATTTATTAAATAGTAAATATATTAACAATATTATATAAAGTTTAGATTTTAAAAATATATATATATTTTTGGATCTATATTAAAGTATTATTTGATCTATTAATATTGTTTATGAAACCAAATTAATTTAATAGATATGTAAATATAATAAGTAAAGTATTCAAATTGGTCCACACGTATCTTATTTGAGATAATTTTGTAAAAGTGCAACAATGTGGGTTATAATCAATAAATTTGTAGATGTGGGGTTATTTTGCGAACCTGAAATGTTATGGTGTAGAATTGTGAATAAGTAGTACTTCCTTCGTCCCATTTTTCTTTATCCATTGGTATAGTTGACCAATCAACTTGACTAAATTTATAATATGACACCATATATTTTAATACTTGATAGGTTTAATATACCATAAATATGAATAATTTAACATGATAAGCTACTTAAAAGATTGAATAATTTGATATAATATTGTAGCTAATGGAATAAAAATATAAGACGGGGGAGTATTTGCATAAAAATATAAAAGTTAGTAAAGACTTAGGTAAAAAACGTTTTGGCACTTTAAAAAATTCATTACTCTTATCATAAATTATGGTAGAAATCTGGGTTTTTGGCATTTTGCATCCTGAAATTATAAGGTTTTGGCACTTTGTACCCTGATTTAAAAGTTTTGGCACTTTGCACCCTAGTGTGGGTTTTAGTGAGAAAATTCATTGGTAGAAGGATATAATAGTTATTTGCAAATTTTTTTTTTTTTACTTTGTACCTTGGCAATATAGATTTTGCACCCTTAAAATATTAAACATTGGCATTTCGCACCCTAAAATTATAAAATATTAGCATTTTTTTATCCCGATTTAATTTTTTTGGCACTCTGCACCCTAAAAATATAATTTGTATGAGATTTTCACCCTAATGTATTTTTCTTAAAAAAACCATACTCATGAATGTCGGCGATGTAGAGATAAAATAGTCATTTCAATGCACAACAATCATAAACTTGTTATTAAATTTATTTTATCTCGGCTAAGGATGAAGATGAAGGCACTGAAGACAATTTTATAAGGGAGGTTTTGATGCATTCCAAAACTTCAAAATCCGCTAAGTATGGAGTAACTTAGCTGATGATCCCTTTGGAAGGAATTTTGACTAAGTATAAGAAGACATCAGAAGAGTCAAAATTTCAAGGTCCAAGACTTCTGATCTGCTGAAGGAAAGATATCAGACTGATGAAGATCAGCCGACTCAAATCAGATTTGTTCAAGTTTGAGATCAGCTTGGTTCGCCATCAGACTTGCACTTTCGTCAGCCAAGTGGAAAGGATCATAAAGTCTTCCCAACGGTAATAAATGCCCCTGGAAGTAATAAATGCTGAAGTACAAGGTTATTAAAGACAAATGATTGAAGAAATGCTTCGCATCAACTGGGTGCATTTAATGCTGCCTGCAGAATAGTACTGTTGACAGTACGGACAGACTGCAAAAGAGCCGTTCGCGGATTTTAAGGACCAGTACTCGAGGAATTTGAATCTTGTCTCTCTTCAACGGACATTTTTCAAACCTCAAGTATAAATAGCTGAAAGAGACGAAGAGAAGAACAACAACACACTTTCTGAGAGAATTTTCGAAGCAGAACTCTTTAAGTCTCAAGAACAGCTCACTCATCAGCTTAGTCATTTGTTGACGAAAAGCGAAGTTGAAGAACAAAGCTAAACACATCTTCTGAGTGAATTTGTTAAACAAAGTGTTGTGAGAAGTAGATATCCATCTTAGTGAGTGATATTACTTCAGAGAGTAGGATTTCTTTGTGATTTCTTACTGCACACTTACGGCCTGTTCATTTGTTGATTGGCGTAAGCAGAGTGTACTGGTTACTTTGTGTTTCTAGTATAACCGAAGATCTTTGTGACTTGGACGATTGGATTAAATGATATTTACATTCATATAACCACTATAAAAATTACTTGTGTTTTTATTTGCATTTTTACTTGCATATTTCAAGATTGCATAAAACACTTTACTTAACTGTTTGAAAAGAATCTAAAAGGAGTTTATAAAACTGGGGAAGCATTTTTCAAACTGCTGAGAATACTTGTGAAAAACACTTTGAAAATCCGCTGCAAGTACTCTAAGTATTAAAACTGATTTTGACAAAATCAGCTAAGTTACTATAAGTTTAGTGGTCTACAAAGCTGTTCAAAGATTTGTTCGCGATCAGCCGAAGAACCTATTGTTGATAACAGCTTAGTCTGTTTAAGTTAACAAAAAGGTTTTAAAATTAAAAGTTGTAAAAAGTTTAGAGGTCTATTCACCCCCCCTAGACCTCATCTGACCACTTGGGACCAACAAGTGGTATCAGAGCAGGTTGTTCATTAGAATCAGCTGCCTGATCAACGAGCTTGATCCAAGTGTTTTTCAAAGGTTTTCAAAACTTTTCAAAAGAGCATCTTTTTGAAAAATTAAAACTTTTTGAAAAATGGACTGTATCAGCCATGTTCCCCACATTGCTGGTATGTCTTTTGAAGACTGAAAAATCAGGATGGAGATTTTTCTGGCTGCTTATAATGATAACATGTACACATGTATCATCAAAGGTCCATTCAAATTCACCAAAACTATAATAGTTGACGAAGCTGAACTAGTGGTGGAAAAAGTTCTAACAGAGATGACAGTCGAAGAAATAAAGCTGTTCAATCTGGACAAAGTTGGCCGTTTCATCATGACCAAAACCCTGGATAATGATCGGTTTGATAAAGTCAAACATTGCAAAACTGCAAAGGAGATGTGAGACAAGGTTCGTGACATGAGCGAAGGAAACGACGCCATTACGGAGCATCAGCTAAGTGTTGCTCTTGAAAAGTTGGACAACTTCAAAATGAAGTCCGGAGAGACCATTGATCAGATGGATACCCCGTTCACCAGAACATTGAATGAAGTTCTAAAGCTGGGAAAGACCTTCAATGACAAAGAGATCACCGTCAGAGTACTGAAGGCTCTGCCTCCCAAGTTCAACATGAAGGTGACAGCAATGGAAGAATCAAGAGATCTGGGGAAGATTTCTCTTACAGAGCTGTTCTCCGTACTTAAGGCGTATGAGTATAAACTGCCAAGAATGGGTGTTGAAGAAACCTCAACTTCAAGTCCCACAGTTGCATTGGTTGCTGCTGAAAATCCAAGAAGACCAGCGCACAAAAGTAAAGATGTGGACTCATCTGATGAAGCCACACTACTCAACAAAAAGGAGTACACTGCTGGAGACGTTGCATTGCTGATGAACAACTTGAAAAAGTTCTACAGACGAAAAATGAAGAACAAATATAACAATGCTTCTACTTCTAACCCTAATTCTTCTTCTCAGGATAAGGATTCTTATAAATTCAAAATGATGTGCTATAATTGCAGGAAACTGGGTCATTTCATCAGAGACTGCCCATATCCTAAAGCTGAGAAGTATACAGAAGAAGAAAAGAGAATCAGAAAATAAACAAAGCATCAGAAAGGAAAGACGATGGTAGCAGAAGCGGAAAAGCCAGCTGCTGTCTACTCATCTGATTCAGATTCAGACACTTCTGATGAAGAGTCTTCTAATGAAGAGAGTCCTGCTCTTCTCTGCCTGATGGTTAAGGAATCTGATGACTCTGAGGATGAGGTAACTCTTCTTGAAAATGAACTATTTAGTTCATTTGAACAAATGATGCTTAACAATACTACTATTGCTGAAGCATTTAAAAAGCTTAAGGAAGAGATGATATTGCTAAAAGAGCAAAATAGTTCACTGAAACTCGCAGCTGAAAATCCAAGAGAATCAGCTGAATATAAACAGTTTGAGCAAGAACATGAATCTCTGAAAGCTGAATGTGAAGTTTATAAAGGAAAAATCATGGAACTTGAAAAAGTTATTAAGTCTCATGAGAAGTCATCTGTTGCATCCACTCATATGTCTAGTAAACAGAAGACACCTTTAGATCAGGACAAGTTAGAACTGAACCATACTGAAAAATTTATATCAGCTGACAATAGTAAGGTCATACTGTATGTTCAGACTACTAAACCTGCTTCACCTGAGAAAGTATTAAAGGAGACGAAAACTCCTAAGGCTAAAAAGAGCAAAGAGCCTAGTGTAGGAAAACAGACTAGTAAGCCTAAACAGAAGAGTCCTAGGAAGTCCTCTGACAAGGCTAAAACTAATCAGACTAGTGATAAAACTAAGTCGTCTGTTAATGAGCAAGCTACTAGTAAACCAAAGAAGCATAAGAATAAGAAAAATCAAAATGCTTGGTATGAAAATGAGTCATATTATGTGCAACCTGCTGCATATCCTCCTATGTATCATGCACCTCAATTTCCAACTTACTATGCACCATATCCTACTCATCCAATACATGCATATCCTCCTTATCATGCATCTTACTCTGCATTTGAACATTATCCTTATCATGCTGATCATCAACATTATGACAAATCTGATGAACGTGGTAAAGGCAAAGTTGTTCATACTCCTGTTGAAACTCAGAAACCTAAGAAGCCTAAGACTTCATCATCTTGGGTTGTCAAAGGTGGAACTAATCCTTCAGGACCCTCTCAATAAGGGTACCTAAAACAATTTTACTTTGTTTTGTAGGTTAGGATTAGGAGTAGGAGTAAAGTAGAGAAAATTTGGTACTTGGACAGTGGCTGTTCAAGACACATGTGTGGAAACATACATGAGCTGACTAATGCTGTTGCTGTGGATGGTCCAAAAGTTACTTTTGGAGACATTAAAGAAGGCAAGGTTGTAGCAAAAGAAAGCTTAATCAAGGGAAACATAGAGATATCTGACGTCTCATATGTTAAAGGCCTCAAGTATAATCTGCTGAGCATAAGTCAATTTTGTGACAAAGGATATTCAGTCATCTTCTCAACTAATAAGTGCTACGTTGAACAGATTAGTACAAAGAAGGTAATTTTATCTGGAAGACGACAAGGAAATGTCTACATA
Organism: Penstemon barbatus; assembly: GCA_003313485.2. Classification (NCBI taxonomy): domain Eukaryota; kingdom Viridiplantae; phylum Streptophyta; class Magnoliopsida; order Lamiales; family Plantaginaceae; genus Penstemon; species Penstemon barbatus. The sequence goes on along the minus strand of CM064877.1, from coordinate 16,910,403 downwards.
GTCGACTGGAATTCTGCTGACAAGAATTCAAACATTTGTTTGGTGGCATCAACACCAAGTGAAGTTAGTTGGCTGTGGCACAAAAGAATGAATCATTTAAACTTCAAGACCATCAACAAATTAATAAAGAATGATTTGGTAGAAGGGATTCCTAAAACAGTCATGAGCAAAGATAAGCTCTGTGACGCCTGTCAGAAGGGTAAACAAATCAAGTCATCGTTCAAAAGCAAGAAGCATCAATCTTCTGGAAGAATATTGGAGCTGCTACATATGGACTTATTTGGACCCATTGATCCTATCAGCAATGGTGGAAAGAAATATTGCCTAGCTGTTGTGGATGATTTTTCAAGATATACTTGGGTGATATTCATGAAGAAGAAAAGTGAAACCAAGGAACATCTTACTAATCTGATGGAACTGATCCAGAATGAGAAAATCATAAAGATATTGAAGATCAGATCAGATAGAGGGACAGAGTTTACAAACTCTACTGTTGAAGAGTATTGTAATATCAAAGGAATACATCATGAGTATTCAGCTGCTAGAACCCCTCAACAGAATGGTGTTGCTGAAAGGAGAAACAGAACACTAAAGGAAGCTGTCAGAACCATGATAGCTGAAGCTAAGCTGCCACAAAGATTTTGGGCAGAAGCAACAAACACAGCATGTTTTACCCAAAACAGATGCATGATCAACAAGCACCAAAACAAGACTCCATATGAAGTTTGGAACAACAGGAAGCCAAACATTCATTACTTTAAGATATTTGGTTGTAAATGCTATGTTTTAAATAATGGTAAAAAGCACCTTACTGCATTTGCAGAAAAGACTGATGAAGCTGTTTTTGTAGGATATTCTACTGTTAGTAAAGCTTATAGAGTTTTTAACAAAAGAACATTACTAATAGAAGAATCCATTCATGTAGTATTTGATGAACCAAGTCAATCTTCTGAAAAGAATCAAATTATCAATCAAGATCTGTCTACTGATTTACAGAAGTTGAATGTTGGAAAGAATGAAGAATATGTTCCCATCATACTACCTGATCTCAACCCAGCTGATAACTCAAGTGCTGTTCAAAATCACAGTGCTGATTGTCTAACAGACGAGTTGCAAACAGCTGATAGACCAGAGACTGTTCAACAGACAAGAGAAGTTCAACAGACTACTACTGGAATTCCAACAGTAGTGTTGCAAGATCAAAACAAAGGACAACATTATGATTTGCAACCTGATCTTAGATGGCTCAAGAATCACCCACCAGAGTTGGTGATTGGTGATCCTTTGGACAAAGTAAAGACAAGAAGATCTGCTGCAAGTGAAGCAATGTTTGTCAGTTTTCTGTCTCAAATTGAGCCCAAACAGATTGAAGAATCTCTTAGTGATTCCAACTGGATTGAAGCTATGCAAGAAGAGTTGAATCAATTTGAAAGGAATGAAGTCTGGTACTTAGTTCCTAGACCAAGTCATCAAAGAGTCATTGGCACTAAATGGGTATTCAGGAATAAGATGCATGAAGATGGTGAAGTCACCAGAAACAAAGCAGGATTAGTGGCCAAGGGTTACTGTCAAGAAGAAGGCATTGACTTTGATGAAACGTTTGCACCAGTGGCAAGACTAGAGGCAATTAGACTCTTTCTTGCCCATGCTGCTTACAAGAACTTCACTGTCTATCAGATGGATGTGAAGTCTGCATTTCTCAATGGAGAGCTGCAAGAAGAAGTGTACGTTGAACAACCTCCTGGATTTGAAGTTTATCAAGAAGGAGACAAGGTGTATCGTCTGAAGAAAGTCCTATATGGACTAAAACAGGCTCCAAGAGCATGGTATGATACCTTATCTGATTTTCTTTTAATTAAAGGATTTCGCAAAGGTAAAGTTGACAAGACCCTGTTCACTATTGAATGGGAAGAACATATTTTGCTTGTGCAAATTTATGTGGACGATATTATTTTTGGTTCAACTAACCAACAGATGTGTGACAAGTTCTCAAAGCTGATGCAGAACAAGTTTGAAATGAGCATGATGGGAGAACTTAATTATTTTCTTGGTTTGCAAGTTAGACAGTTGCCTGATGGAATTTTCATCAGCCAAGCAAAATACACAAAGGATCTGTTCAAGAAATTTGGTACGGAGACTAGCTCTGCTGCTACTATTCCAATCAAGTCTTCGCTTGGATAAAGATGAAGATGGAAAATCAGTGGACATCACCAAATACATAGGCATTATTGGGTCACTGTTATATCTAACAGCAAGCAGACCTGATATTATGTACTCAGTTGGGGTCTGTGCAAGATTCCAATCAAATCCCAAGGAATCTCATCTCTTAGCTGCCAAGAGAATACTGAAATATATTAAGGGCACTCAAGATTTGGGATTGTGGTACCCTAGGGAATCTGGATTTGAACTTATTGGATATTCAGATTCTGACCTTGCTGGCTGCAAGATTGATAGAAAAAGCACAACAAGTGCCTGCCAATTCTTAGGTAGTCGTCTGATCTCATGGATGAGTAAGAAACAGACTTCAGTGTCCATATCAACTGCTGAAGCTGAATACATAGCTGCCGGAGCTTGCTGTGCACAAATCTTATGGTTGAAGCATCAACTGAAGACTACAATATCAAAATCAGTGGAATACCAATCTACTGTGACAATACAAGTGCTATCAGCCTTACTCAGAATACTACAAGTCATTCAAGGACTAAGCATATTGAGATCAAGCATCACTTTATTAGAGATCATGTGGAGAAAGGAAATGTCATAATAGAATATGTGTTTACTGAAAATCAGATTGCTGACATCTTCACAAAACCTTTAAGTGAGACAAGGTTTTCAACTCTAAGAGCTGAACTAGGTTTATTAAAATTGGATGCATAAGATGAGGGGGAACCTATCAGAAGACTAAAGTTCAACAGCTTACTCATCTTATTTATCTTCAAGGATTAACTCTCAACATACTAGTTAACTTATGAATTCTTAAAGTCAGGGGGAACGTGTAAGACTAGCGGTACTTCTGATTAAAAGATGAAATCTGTTAATGTCAGTTAGTTGAAGTTATGTTTTCAACAGAAGATCAAAGTCTTGAAGAATGAAGATTTATTATCTAGCTGGATTGACAAACAGCTGAGGAATGTTATCAGCTATTGGCTTTCACTGATAACAACTGTGTCATCAGGACATTTGTCCATCAGATAAGTATTTATTTTACTCATCTGATCGCTTGTGTAAAAGCTTACTGTTTAAAACGTTTTATTTCAAAACACGCTTTTACAAGTGACAGAAGGGCGGTACAAATTCCCGATCCTCATTTAATGCGATTTGAATCTGAAAAGTCGTAACTGACGCCGCACGATCAGCACTGACAAGAAACGGATCTAACGGTTAGATGGTATCACGGAAACCAAGATACCCTAACTCTATAAATCCAGATCTGATCAGCCGTGTAGTTCTTTACGCACCCTAAATATTCAAAGCATACTTGAGAGAAAAATTACTTGCAATTTTCTGCAAAATTCTTCCTGTTTCCCTAATTTTCAACAGATTACGATGGCTGCTGAATGTATGTACTTAGTATATGAGTCATACTATCAATCTGGAACGAATATGATGAAAGAATTGCTGGAAAAATTCAAGACGACCTCCCTGGTAAACTTCATGGAGTATAATGAAGGAATAATCTGGACTGACCAGGTTATGGAGTACTACAAGACTGCATCTGTTGACTACAACTCCATGGAAATCAAGCCTACAGTCGGAGACAAATCTGTGGTCATTACACCCACTGTTCTTCACGAAACGTTTGGTCTTCCTAACAGAGGTCGACACGACGTCACTGTGCTGACTGAGGAAAAGCACCAACAATTCTGGGCGATCTGTGCCAAGGAAGGGGAAATGTTGACTGGCAACATAAGGAAGAAACAGCTAAAGGATGAATATCAGCGGATGGCTGATATGGTCTCGAAGCTGTTAGAGAACTGTACTTTTTCTCTGGATGCTGTTACCATGAAAAGGTTCAGCATAATGGCTGCTATCTACTATGGGCTAGAAGTCAACTGGTCCATCATAGTTTGGTACATCTTTGCTGATTTCCTTGAAGTAAAGAAAGGAAAAGGCCCTCACACCAACCACAGAATCACACTCAGTTATTTGCTGTCAAAACTGGGTTGTGTTATGACAAATGGAAAGGAGATCCACAAGTCAAAGGCAATGTCCAAGTACTTGCCTGTTATGAAGAGAAAGGCTGGTGAGCCTGAGGAAGATGAAGATGAGGAACCAAATGAGGTTCCTGCCAAAAGGCAAAGGAGACTAGTCAAAACAGCTGACTTAGCTGTTGAGACTAAGAAGAAGAAGGTTGCTGATCAACCCAAGGAGAAGGTTGCTAAGAAAGTAAAGACTGTGGCTGATGTTGCTGTTGATCAATTCATAAGTCAGACCACTGCTGATGTAAGGGGAATATCTCCTGCATCACCTTCCAGGACTCCTTCTGCTGAAATGCCTGCTGAGAATGTCTCTCACAGGACAAGGAGCCAACAAAGGGACACTGCTGCTTCAAGACCCATTCAGGGTTTATCAAAGAAGTCAGTTAGGAAGCAGATGACATACATAGAAAAGGATACTGAGTTGGAAAACTTAGTGAGACAAAGTCCTGAATCTGCTGAAAGACCCATTGAAGCTGTTGGGACTTCTGTTGCTAACAAAGCTGATGCGCAACAGTTGATTCAAGCTGCACCAACAGTTGCGGCTACCCAACCTCAAGATGATCCAGATGTCATGATCATCAATCCTATTGCTGCTGCACCAATCTCATCTGCTGGCCCAGCCCCTACTCCAGCTGATAAAGGAAAGAGAAAAATTGTTCTTAAAAGAAAGAAGGTTTCAAAAGCTGACAAGAAGAAGAGGGAAGAAGCTGAATAGAGGAAACAAGATGAGTTGGAGGAGAAGAAGGCACTTGAACTGAGCAAAGTTCAAGCAACAAAGGATGAGGCAAGAAGAAAGATGTCTGAGGCAGAAAGGAAAGCTGCTGAAGATGCAGAATTGGCCTTGGTCATTGAGCTCAGCAAGACTGACGCTCATGGACCTGTTCATGGAGAGGGCATCAAAATTGGTGAAGGCAAGGATGAAGAGAAAAAGAAAAAGCCTAAGATGCCTGCTGCTGAGGCCAAGCCCAAAAAAAATTTGAAGTCAGAAGAGCCTTCAACATAGTATAAGCTGATAAAGAACTCTTCCGAAGGTTTGAAAAGTCTTTAGTTTATTTTGATCAGAAGTTAATGTTAAAGACCTTGTTCACGCAAGAAAAGCCAAGATATATCAGATGGAGAGACAACAGGCTGAACAGGTCCATAACAGAACTTCAGAATCTGAAGGAGTTAGCTGATGAAGAATAATGGGTTCTTAATTGGCTAAGAACAGACTCCATTCAAAAGGCCCTGGATCCCAGTTATGTCAGAGATATCATGCATCATTATGCAAAAGAGTTTGCACTGGAGGAGGCCAAGAAAATTGATAACTCCCTGCCAGCCAAGAGAAGAAAAGCTGATAATGCTGAAGAGAGAGCAGTTAATATTGCTGTTATGACCGCCCTGAAGAGATGGGCAGAAAGGTCAAGATATCAGCAGGGTCACTCAAGTGAGTTGCCTCAGCTGCCAAGTATTCAGCAAATTATTTTTGGCAAGGAAGTAAAGGAGTACAATGAAGTGCCCAAGGGGAATAATGCCTTTGTAAACCCTTGGATCATTGTGAAGCAGATAAGACAAACAACCTGCTTCAATGATGATGGTACCATCACTAATCTGTTCTATGATGACGTCACTGATGAACACAAAACAGCTGACAAGACCTTAGCCATTGAGTGGAATGCTAAGGCTTCTGAAGATCATCAGGAGACTAAAATGGAAGACGTTCCTGTCCACCAGGAGACTGAAGAAAAGGAAGCTGCTGCTTCTGTTTCATCATGTGATGAACAATCATCACTGATGGAAGCTTTCCAGATGCTGATGGAGAATTCAGTGAAGGAACTGGAAGAGAAGCATAACCAGCAGCTGATGAAGTTGAAAGAGGAGCTGAAGAATGAACTTAAAGCAGAGTTGGCAGAGTCCAACAAACTTCAGCTGGAAACTATGCAACAGTCAACAGAGAAGATCATCAAGAAAGAAGTTGATAGTTTTCCTATTCCCCAGGACAACTCTTTGCAGTTAGTGCACAGCTTAAATGACATGAACAGAAATGTGGAAGATGTGAAGGCTGATGTAAATCACCTTCATGCTGCCTTACAAAGAGCTGAGCACAAGATAGCTGATTTAACTGCAACCTTCATCAAAGTCAGTGAAGAAGAGAAAGAAGTTAACTTAGGGATGTTGCAAGAAGTATCAAACGCTGCAAAGGAACTACACAATGAACTTGCAACAATAAACCTTAATATTGACTACTTCAATGATCAATCTAACAACATCAGCACAACTCTTCACCACCTAACAGCAAGTCATGATGTAGTGAATCAAAATCTGAAGACTTTAGGTGCTGCAATGAAAGTTCCAACAGTTGCACTCAACCCTGCTGCTAAACCTGAAGAAGTCATCAAGTATGATGATGACAAAAAGGGGGAAGATAAAGGGGAAGAAACAACCAAGGAATCTTCTGCTGCTGTTGAAGCCAAGAAGACTGATAAAGCTACTGAAAAGACCAAGACTGCTGAAGAAGAACTTGGAAAGGTACAAGGTGAAGAAAAATCTGAAGAAGAGACTAAAGAAAAAGCCAAAATTGATGAAGTAATGGCTGAATCCAAAGACTCTGCTGCTGATCAATCAGAGCCGTTGACCAAGTACAAGAATACAGAATCAGCCAGGAAAGCGATGGAACTTCTGAAGGAGCAGCAACTTAAAGAGAAGATGGAAGCTGCCAAAGAAGTTATCCTTCAAGGTGAAGAAGCTGATGAAGATGATGAAGAAGAAGATGATGAAGAGTCATCTTATGAATATGAAGAAGTGCTTGAAGGATCTGATGAAGAAGCTGATAGTTAGGACTTGTAAAATCTTGTAATCAGTTTACTTTATCTATTCTTCAGACATCTCATCAGATGAACTTGTACTTGTAATATTTTCTTTATCAATAAAAAGACAAGTTCAATCCAATACATCTTTTCTATCTCAGAAAATTTTGAGGATCACAATCTTTAGCTTAAGTTTTTAACAGGTACTTAGCTGAAGTTTTGTCATCATCAAAAAGGGGGAAATTGTTGGATAAGGATGAAGATGAAGGCACTGAAGACAATTTTATAAGGGAGGTTTTGATGTTGGGATTCGGTAAGAAAAACAGCCCTAGGCACAGCGGAATATAAAAATTTTCTAGGGCCTCTTAAAGAATCTTGCCAGGATATTCTCTAGTTGTATATATATGAATATAAATAAATGACAGTATAAGTTTTCTCGTTTATACCTGTCTCCTTGCAAATCCTCGGCTAGCAAGATGAGCTCTGAATTCTGACCCTGGTTGATCGACCCACACCTTTTGGTAGCGCCCCACGTGTTGCGCCTCTACGAGTTGATACACCACAATATCACGAAAATTAATATATCCTAATCGACTAGAACATAGGGTATATTAATATCTAGGTTTTAGAATAACTTTGGAACGAAAAATCGAAGTCGAAAAATTCTTCCAGAGGAAGACAGGGTTCGGCCGATCTGGTAAGGGAGAGGGAGAGAATTTTGCTCTTCTAATTTTCTTTTAGAGTTATGTATGAAATATGAGACCTAGTCTCTTATTTATAGATATCTCCCATACCCTAATCATTCTAGGATTAGGATACTAATTCTCCTACATGGGCCATGGCCCTTTTAATTAGAAGACTAAGTCTTCTAATTAATTCATGGCCCATATTAATTAATCTTTCAGGGCTTTATTTAGTCTCCCAATTAAATAGCCCAATTAATTAAATCATCTCCCAATTAATTAATTAAACTCCAAGTCTAATTAATTAATTATTCCATTAATTAATTAAATCCTAATTAATTAATTCACTCATAAATTAAATTCCAATTTAATTTATAATCTTGATCCAATTCCAATTGAATCCATTTTCGTTCCATATGGGTCGACCCAGTCGACCCACCCATTCAATCGACCCAGTCGATTTTGACTTAGTCGACCCAGTCGACTGTTCGTTCTTGTTTCCTCGCTTTCGCTTCATGTGTATTGTGTATGCCCCCGTAGGTTCACCACATAATTGGCCGTGGGTTGTAATTAAATATTATTTAATTACTCGAGCAATTAATACTCTGAATTAATCGAACACTCTGTCGATTAATCATTCCAAAATTAGCACCCCTGCTAATCTGGGAATTCTCCCACACTCCACAGTCGATGTCCAGTCACAAGCCCATGGAGCCCAATCACTGGTGAATTAATTCAGTGAACCTTTTATCATTTACAACTTCCATATACGACATAATCTCTCCATTGATCAATCTCCCAGTCGAGACTTAAGGGTATGGTCTTTCATCGGATTCCCTTTTCTTTTGTCTTGACCTTATGTACTCTGATCTCGAAATAAATTCTCTTTGACTTAATCTTTATGAGCTACTTACATAAAGTCGTCAGATACCTTGGCCAAGGATTTTACCAGAATTAATTTCTCACAGAAATCCATAGGAGAATTTCCCAGCCTATCAAGTCGGGTCAACGGATCCTTTGTTGATGATATGAATCTGCATATGAGTTCCTCTAAACCCAATGTGAGTCCACAGAGACTATCTGGTGATCCCTAGTCAGTCGGAACTCATATCAAAGCATAGACGTTCTCGCACCAGATAAACCCTATCATCTCAAGTTGTTAGGGATCGTTCCTCGTATACTATTGTAAATTGGAATAACTTCAACCCCGATATGCGACTACCGCTTCCATGGTGAGTTATTTCCTAATTGGGGTATTCAGTGTGCTTGCCATCCCAGCAAGCCACCCACTTATGTGTATCGACTATCCCAGTCACGCTCGTGGACCCCAGCGTCCTCCAGTTCATCGGAGTATACACAATAGTGAGAGTCTAACCGAATCCAACGATGTCCTATCTCGATTGGATTCTACGACTCTTAAATATGTTCTAGATCACGGCCTTAGAGATCAGTCCACGGGTTGTCCCATAGCCCTGTGATCTAAGGACTTCTATCCTTATGTGTAGACAAATATTACATAAGATAAAGTTGACCATTTAATAAAAGTGCATTTATTAATCTAAATTGAATAGTTCCTCATTAATTACAATTAATGCTAGCCATACAGCTGGCTTGCAGGACACTATTTCTATCAATCTCCCACTTGTCCTAAAGCCAGTCTTTTATGTTCTTGAGTCCCATCTTATGCAGATGTTTCTCAAATGCCTTTTGAGGCAGAGGCTTCGTTAGTGGGTCCGCCGTATTATCTTCTGAGTCGACACGTTCCATCTTAATGTCTCCTCTACCAATGATATCTCTTATCACGTGGTATCGTCTTTGTACGTGCTTGGATTTCTGATGAGATCTCGGCTCCTTTGCTTGCGCTATTGCCCCATTATTATCGCAGAAGATAGTAATGGGCTCAGCGATGCTAGGTATCACATCCAATTCCTGGATGAAGTTCCTCATCCAAACACCTTCCTTTGCTGCGTCACTCGCGGCAATGTATTCTGCTTCGGTGGTTGAATCCGCGGTTGTTTCCTGCTTGGAGCTCTTCCAGCTAACCGCACCACCATTGAGGCAGAAAATGTATCCTGATGTCGACTTGAAGTCGTCTACATCACATTGGAAGCTCGAGTCTGTATAGCCTTCCAATTTCAATTCTCCTCCGCCGTATACCAAGAACAATTCCTTAGTCCTTCTCAGGTACTTCAGAATTGCCTTTACGGCTATCCAGTGCTGCTCACCTGGATCAGACTGGTAGCGACTTGTTACGCTAAGAGCGTACGCTACGTCTGGTCTCGTACATAGCATACCATACATTATGCTTCCTATCGCGGATGCATATGGTACTCGAGACATATTGCTTCTCTCTTCAGGCGTCTTTGGGGCCATAGACTTGGAGAGTGCAATTCCATGTCTCATTGGAAGCAATCCTCTCTTGGATTCTTCCATTGTCTATGTACTGGGATTGGGAGAGGCCCAGCAGTCCTTTTGATCTATCACGGTAGATCCTTATACCTAGTACAAAGGATGCTTCTCCCATATCCTTCATTGAGAATTGTGTAGACAACCATGCTTTAGTTTCAGACAATGCTTTTACATTGTTTCCAATGAGAAGAATGTCGTCAACGTAAAGCACCAAAAATTCAACTGTACTCCCACTGATCTTGTTGTACACGCACGGTTCGAACATGTTCTTGATGAATCCAAAAGTTTGGATTGTTTCATCAAAACGAATGTTCCAACTTCGGGAAGCTTGCTTCAGTCCATAAATGGACCTCTGGAGTTTGCACACCTTGTGTTCATCTCCTTTGGATGCATATCCTTTTGGTTGCTCCATGTAGATCTCCTTATCAATGTCCCCATTGAGAAAGACAGTCTTTACATCCATCTGCCATATCTCGTAGTTATACCACGCAGCTATGGCCAGCAAGATCCGAATGGATTTGGGCATTGCGACGGGCGAGAAGGTCTCCTCAAAGTCGATACCTGGTCTTTGAGTGTATCCTTTCGCCACTAGTCGCGCCTTGTAGGTAATCACCTCTCCGTTCACTCCAAGCTTTCGCTTATAGATCCACTTGCAACCCACGGGAGCCACTCCCACTGGTGGATCTACCAAGGCCCAGACCTTGTTTGAGTGCATGGAGTCCAGTTCGGATTCCATGGCTTCGCGCCACTTTCCCGAGTCTATGTCTAGCATAGCCTCTTCGTAAGTCCTTGGGTCGGTTAGAGACTGTCCAGTCTCATGCAGCAGACCGTAGTACCTCTCGGGTTCTCTACGTTGTCTTTCTGACCTACGAAGTATCGGTGTACTTTCTGGTGCACTTTCATGCTCTTGTTCTCCCACTGCCTGTGGTGACGGGTCAGCTCGATCGACCTCTAAGGCCTTTTCAGCTTCAGTGACCTCATCTAGTTCTACGTTATTTTCTTTCTTGTCAACCAAGAAATCCTTCTCCAAGAAGTGAGCGTTCCTCGAGACAAACGTTGTTTGTCTTGTAGAATCGTAGAACTCGTATCCTATTGAGTTTTCCGGATACCCCACGAATTTGCACAAAGTGGATTTAGTTTCCAATTTATCTCCCACTAGCTTTTTAACGTAAGCGGGAGATCCCCATATGCGCATGAATGCGTATGAGGGTGCCTTGCCAAACCTTAGTTCGTATGGTGTCTTTTCTACGAATTTCGAAGGTACCATATTCAGTATCTTCGTTGCCGTGAGGAGGGCATGTCCCCAAAATGAAAGAGGTAAGTCAGTGGCACTCATCATGGATCGAACCATGTCCATCAAGGTTCGATTCCTTCTCTCTGCTACTCCATTTAACTAGGGTGTTGCAGGAGGAGTCCACTGCGATAATATTCCATGCTCTACAAGATAATTCAAAAATTCGTTACTAAGAAATTCTCCACCTCGGTCAGAACGAAGAGCCTTTATCGTATGACCAAGTTGATTATCTACTTCCATCTTGAATTCTTTGAATCGCTCAAAGGCTTCAGACTTGTGTTTCAACAAGAACACATATCCATAACGACTAAAGTCGTCAGTGAAAGTGATGAAGTAGTCATAGCTGCCTCGGGCGCTTTTTCTTAGTGGTCCACATACGTCAGTATGTATTAAGTCCAATGTTTGCTTGGCTCGCTCAGGGTTTCCCTTAAACGGCAACTTAGCCATTTTACCCTTTAAACATGGTTCACATGTTGGCATTTCATCAATGCGATTGATTTCAATCGCGCCAGATGATGCTAACTTTTGAATCCTTGACTTAGATATATGTCCAAGTCTAGCGTGCCATAATTGGGCAGATATTTCATTATCTTGTTTCCTTTTGTTTTGTTGTACGTGCATGACTAACTTAGGCGGTTTTATGATGTAAAGTCAATAATTCAATGTACCAAATGAAAAACTAAAACAGGAGCTTTTATAAAAATCAATACTATTCATTAACATGAATAAAAAGGTTTTTCATTAAAAACTAGGTACATAAATAAAAGTTTCCTAATGACTTTATCAAACCACCTAAATCTACTTTTGCCTATGGCCTTGGTAGCAGCTCCAGCTCCATTGCCTTTATTCAAGGATCTAATCATCAGGCTCCAGTTTCCTTAATGCTCCCATCACCTACAAGGATGAGAACTCCAGTCAGTGTCTAACACCAAAAATGCACAGTTAATGTAAAATTAACTTTAACAAGGTATATACCTGTTCGAACTCTCCATAGGTTCGAATTTAATCCTTTCCTTTGACCTTGTGCAGTAAGGAGCTCTGGTTTCCATTTGTCTTGGTTTTGAACGCCGCCCAGTCTTTTCGCCAACCCTTGTTTTCTTTCCAAAAGAAGCTTCGTGTTCCTCGAGCATTTGTCGCAGGACATGCACAGTGATCTCTCGCCTCTGGAGATTCAAGTCCGCGATAAATCGGTCATATGATCTAGGAAGAGATTGTAGAATAATATCCACTCGGAAATCATTGTCCATCACGACACCCATATCATCGAGTTCAGATAGAAGTCGAATCATTTTGTGTACGTGGATTCCGACAGGAGTTTCCCTTCTCTTTCTTGCTTGCAAGAGTTCCCTCGTGATCGCGAATCTGCGACGACCATCTCTAATCCCATAAAGGAATTTGAGATTCGAGAGAATCTCTTTCGCGGATGCCATATGCTCATGTTGCAAACGCAGATCAAGTGACATATATTCCAACATGTATTCACGAGCTAAGCCATCATCCAGTTTCCACTTGGTGATGCTTTTACGGAGCTCATCAGGAACGTCATGTGAAATAGTAATGGGTGGTGGCACAGACAAAACATAGGTTATGTTTTCAGCTTCAAATAATCCATTCAAATGATGCGTCCAGAAATGCAAGTTGAGTCCAGTTAAAATATTACGTTCAAGTGATGAGATGGACAAATCTCTAAGTGCTCTAAGCTCTTTTGACATCATATCTATAAAACGACGATAGAAGAAATAAATACGCGAAAGATCAACTTAAAATGCACAATTCACAAACATGGATTTTATTTGCAAATTACTCCCACTATTTTAATCAAAATCTTATGCCCCCACATAAGTTTCGGGAATTTAAAACATCCTAGCGGGCTTAAGGCCCAAATGCAATCTCCTAGTACCCACGACTCGTTGGCCATACTATTTGATCCATTTGGTGGTCGATTACGTCGACGGTTAACCATCGCAGCTAACCCTTAAGTTCATTTAGCCTCGTTTTTCGATATGGACCCACGACTCGTGAGACATCCATATTTACTAGCGTTAAATCATGTCCAATACTCGTGAAGAGAAATAGTTCAATCCTAGACACCCCACGACTCGTGAGACAGCGCCTAAAACCTTGCTATCCCCTCCCTTGGCACTAAACTCGTGCATCGAGGCAATAGACGTATTATCTTCCTATAGCTCGACCCACGACTCGTGAGACATCGAGATATATTCATATAATATGCCTAAGACCTAGTAATTGGATAGGCTCGGACCATAGACACTATTCATATGCGCCCGTTATTCGATTTAATATTCTAATTGAATTTTAAGTTCAATTGGAGGTTTCTAAGTGTGCGAGGTCTCATCAGATTATGCTTATCTTGTTTAGGTTTTCTATCCTAAGCATGCATCTCATACATCAAAGAATAATGTGCGAAAAAGTAAACATTCATCATCTAGCAAGATATGATTGGTCGATTGCCCATCCTATGCGATCCATCACGAGCCACGTGATGAATCAATTGGTCAGTCTAGGGTGAAAATTAAATGTCCTAACTATTACAATTTTTAAACCCATACATCATGGGCCTTCTTGTAATATCCAGCTTGATTGGGCCTCCATGTAATGAATTGGGCCTCCATGTCCTCCAAGGTAAATGGGCCTCCATGTGGATCTCCAAGTCTTCATGAGGTCTTCTCGGCTCCAAGCCTAATCTAAGCCTAGCTTACATAATTTAAATGGTCCTATTCTATTACATTTGTTTGCGCAAGCAAGGGCACCAATCAGGCCCATTTAATTACAACCCAAAAGTAAATAAACCAAAAACATCACAGGGCTTAAGGGCAAAATCGACCAGTCCACATATTCACTCAAGAACATGCATAAATTCACATAAGGGCAAAAATGTAAATTTACCGGCTCCTTTTAATTTTAATTCATAAAATTTATCCAAGTTAATTAATTTTGAATTAACAATTAACCTCTAAGATTAATTAGCTCTTACTTGAGCTCCAAGTAATCCACAAATCCTATCTTGATTAAGATTGGTTAATTAAGGTAATCTAAATCTCTAAGATTCTTACCTTATCCAAAACTCTAAGTTTCCCAATATTCCCAAATCTTCAAGATTCTCAAGATAATCCTATTTTGACTAGATCAGTTAATTAAGGTAGTGTTTAAGTTTAACAAAATAACTACCTTATCCAAAAACTCCAAGTTTCCTAATCTTCCAAAACTCTAAATTTCCAGAATTTTCAAAATAGGCAGAATTATAGTCCAACCCAAACATGACCAGTCGAAGCTAATCAGGAGCTGCCATGCGGACAACCCACGCGCGATCCCGCAGGGGCGCGTGAGCTGCCACGGGCAGCAGCCGCGGCGCGTGACAGCGCGCGGCAGCAGGCTGCCGCGCACAGCCACGCGCAGACAGCAGCCCGTGGGCTGCTGCCGTGCGCTGCGTGCGCGAACAGCATGCTGTCCGCATGCTGCCGCATGCTGCCGCATGCCACGGCTTGCGGTGGCCGCCCTGCCGCGCACCGCCGCGTGCCACCGCAGGGTTGGATCTAAAAATATCTTTTTTTTTTATTTTGATTACTTTTATGATTTAATTAAAACAGTCCCAATTAAATCACAATCCAAAATTAAAATAACATGATAAAATTACGAATCTAAAATTTCCCTTTAACTCTAAGTTAACAATAAAGTCCTAAAACATGCAAAGTTATAGAACTAGCCACATAAATCAAACATATGATTTAATAAACACAGAATTCGCAATTTCATATATATACAAAGCCTAGAGTTGGCTCTGATACCACTGTTGGGATTCGGTAAGAAAAACAGCCCCAGGCACAGCGGAATATAAAAATTTTCTAGGGCCTCTTAAAGAATCTTGCCAGGATATTCTCTAGTTGTATATATATGAATATAAATAAATGACAGTATAAGTTTTCTCGTTTATACCTGTCTCCTTGCAAATCCTCGGCTAGCAAGATGAGCTCTGAATTCTGACCCTGGTTGATCGACCTACACCTTTTGGTAGCGCCCCACGTGTTGCGCCTCTACGAGTTGATACACCACAATATCACGAAAATTAATATATCCTAATTGACTAGAACATAGGGTATATTAATATCTAGGTTTTAGAACAACTTTGGAACGAAAAATCGAAGTCGAAAAATTCCTCCAGAGGAAGACAGGGTTCGGCCGATCTGGTAAGGGAGAGGGAGAGAATTTTGCTCTTCTAATTTTCTTTTAGAGTTATGTATGAAATATGAGACCTAGTCTCTTATTTATAGATATCTCCCATACCCTAATCCTTCTAGGATTAGGATACTAATTCTCCTACATGGGCCATGGCCCTTTTAATTAGAAGACTAAGTCTTCTAATTAATTCATGGCCCATATTAATTAATCTTTCAGGGCTTTATTTAGTCTCCCAATTAAATAGCCCAATTAATTAAATCATCTCCCAACTAATTAATTAAACTCCAAGTCTAATTAATTAATTATTCCATTAATTAATTAAATCCTAATTAATTAATTCACTCATAAATTAAATTCCAATTTAATTTATAATCTTGATCCAATTCCAATTGAATCCATTTTCGTTCTATATGGGTCGACCCAGTCGACCCACCCATTCAATCGACCCAGTCGATTTTGACTTAGTCGACCCAGTCGACTGTTCGTTCTTGTTTCCTCGCTTTCGCTTCATGTGTATTGTGTATGCCCCCGTAGGTTCACCACATAATTGGCCGTGGGTTGTAATTAAATATTATTTAATTACTCGAGCAATTAATACTCTGAATTAATCGAACACTCTGTCGATTAATCATTCCAAAATTAGCACCCCTGCTAATCTGGAAATTCTCCCACACTCCACAGTCGATGTCCAGTCACAAGCCCATGGAGCCCAATCACTGGTGAATTAATTCAGTGAACCTTTTATCATTTACAACTTCCATATACGACATAATCTCTCCATTGATCAATCTCCCAGTCGAGACTTAAGGGTATGGTCTTTCATCGGATTTCCTTTTCTTTTGTCTTGACCTTATGTACTCTGATCTCGAAATAAATTCTCTTTGACTTAATCTTTATGAGCTACTTACATAAAGTCGTCAGATACCTTGGCCAAGGATTTTACCAGAATTAATTTCTCACAGAAATCCATAGGAGAATTTCCCAGCCTATCAAGTCGGGTCAACGGATCCTTTGTTGATGATATGAATCTGCATATGAGTTCCTCTAAACCCAATGTGAGCCCACAGAGACTTTCTGGTGATCCCCAGTCAGTCGGAACTCATATCAAAGCATAGACGTTCTCGCACCAGATAAACCCTATCATCTCAAGTTGTTAGGGATCGTTCCTCGTATACTATTGTAAATTGGAATAACTTCAACCCCGATATGCGACTACCGCTTCCATGGTGAGTTATTTCCTAATTGGGGTATTCAGTGTGCTTGCCATCCCAGCAAGCCACCCACTTATGTGTATCGACTATCCCAGTCACGCTCGTGGACCCCAGCGTCCTCCAGTTCATCGGAGTATACACAATAGTGAGAGTCTAACCGAATCCAACGATGTCCTATCTCGATTGGATTCTACGACTCTTGAATATGTTCTAGATCACGGCCTTAGAGATCAGTCCACGGGTTGTCCCATAGCCCTGTGATCTAAGGACTTCTATCCTTATGCGTAGACAAATATTACATAAGATAAAGTTGACCATTTAATAAAAGTGCATTTATTAATCTAAATTGAATAGTTCCTCATTAATTACAATTAATGCTAGCCATACAGCTGGCTTGCAGGACACTATTTCTATCATTTGATGCATTCCAAAACTTCAAAATCCGCTAAGTATGGAGTAACTTAGCTGATGATCCCTTTGGAAGGAATTTTGACTAAGTATAAGAAGACATCAGAAGAGTCAAAATTTCAAGGTCCAAGACTTCTGATCTGCTGAAGGAAAGATATCAGACTGATGAAGATCAGCCGACTCAAATCAGATTTGTTCAAGTTTGAGATCAGCTTGGTTCGCCATCAGACTTGCACTTCCGTCAACCAAGTGGAAAGGATCGTAAAGTCTTCCCAATGGTAATAAATGCCCCTGGAAGTAATAAATGCTGAAGTACAAGGTTATTAAAGACAAATGATTGAAGAAATACTTCGCATCAGCTGGGTGCATTTAATGCTGCCTGCAGAATAGTACTGTTGACAGTACGGACAGACTGCAAAAGAGCCGTTCGCGGATTTTAAGGACCAGTACTCGAGGAATTTGAATCTTGTCTCTCTTCAACGGACATTTTTCAAACCTCAAGTATAAATAGCTGAAAGAGACGAAGAGAAGAACAACAACACACTTTCTGAGAGAATTTTCGAAGCAGAACTCTTTAAGTCTCAAGAACAGCTCACTCATCAGCTTAGTCATTTGTTGACGAAAAGCGAAGTTGAAGAACAAAGCTAAACACATCTTCTGAGTGAATTTGTTAAACAAAGTGTTGTGAGAAGTAGATATCCATCTTAGTGAGTGATGTTACTTCAGAGAGTAGGATTTCTTTGTGATTTCTTACTGCGCACTTATGGCCTGTTCATTTGTTGATTGGCGTAAGCAAAGTGTACTGGTTACTTTGTGTTTCTAGTATAACCCAAGATCTTTGTGACTTCGACGAGTGGATTAAAGGATATTTACATCCATATAACCACTATAAAAACTACTTGTGTTTTTATTTGCATTTTTACTTGCGTATTTCAAGATTGCATAAAACACTTTACTTAACTGTTTGAAAAGAATCTAAAAGGAGTTTATAAAACTGGGGAAGCATTTTTCAAACTGCTGAGAATACTTGTGAAAAACATTTTGAAAATTCGCTGCAAGTACTCTAAGTATTAAAACTGATTTTGACAAAATCAGCTAAGTTACTATCAGTTTAGTGGTCTACAAAGTTGTTCAAAGATTTGTTCGCGATCAGCCGAGGAACCTACTGTTGATAACAGCTTAGTCTGTTTAAGTTAACAAAAAGGTTTTAAAGTTAAAAGTTGTAAAAAGTTTAGAGGTCTATTCACCCTCCCCTAGACCTCATCTGACCACTTGAGACCAACATTTTACTTTATAATAACTTATTTTAAAATTTTCTCTCTGTGAAATTTAGATTAAAAAAAAGACATTGTCTTCATTTTATTTTCAAGTATCCTCAAGATTGTTTACTTTATATCTAAAATACACGTTATCAAGTTGGATTTGGAGAAAGCCTATGACAAGGTGAATTAATTGGGAGTTCATGGAACAAACAATTGTTTTCTTTGGGCTACCGGAGACTCTCACCAAACTCATTATGTTTTGTGTTAAGTCTTCAAAACCCAGGGTGTTATGGAATGGTGAACCTTTGGAGAGTATCCAACCGAATTGCGGACTTCGACAAGGGAACCCTCTTTCCCCTACCTATTTGTCATGTGTATTGAAAGGCTTTATTATCTCATTAGCGAAGCGGTGGACCGGAAAAAGTGGCAAGGTGTGAGCACGTGTAGAGGAGGACAGACGATCTTGTTCTTTTGGCAAAGGCAACGACAAATAATGCACGGTGTATTGTTGAGGTGATTCAAGCCTTTTGCAACTTTTCTGGTCTTAAAGTGAGTCTCCTTAAGTCTAAGGCCTTTGCTAAAACTGGAGGAGGAAGGACTAAAAGAGAAATTGCAAATATTTTGGGGATTGGCCGAACATCAAATTTAGGGAGATACCTTGGTGTTCCTCTCATCCATGAAAGAGTGTCTTCGAGATTATTTCGGGATGTTGTTGATAGAGTTGCCGGAAGACTTTCGGCTTGGAAAGCCAAACTCCTATCCTTAGCCGGACGTGCAACATTGATTCGGGCCGTTACCTCTACAATACTGAATCATGTTATTCAATCAGTGTGGCTGCCAAGTGCAACCTGCTATCAGTTGGACCGACTTAATAGGAATTTTTTATGGGATTCGGAACAAGAAAGCAGGAAAACTCATCTGGTGGGGTGGGATAAGATAACGAGAAGTAAACGAGAGGGAGGTTTGGGATTACGACCTAAAAGGAAAGTGAATTTAGCTTTGCTCTCCAAAGTGGGATGGAGGACTGCTGATGGTGATAATGATCTATAGGGTGAGTCATTTAGATGAAAATATCTAAAGAATGTCTCTTTATTAGATTACAAGATTAGAGGGAGTGAATCGCATATTTTTAAAGGGATCGTAAAGAGCATAAGATCAATGGATAATTGCTTTCAATGGAATATTGGTAATGGAGATGGTTGGGGATAGAGCATTTATGTAATTTTGTTGAAGGTGAGATATTGGAGGAAGAGAAAATGTGGAAAGTTAAAGACATCATAAATTCAGAGAGGGCGGTGGAATCTTGCGAATATGAAGACAAAGATTACTACAATTGCCTTTGAGTTGATTTTGCATACTCCTTTGCCATTAGACCTTACGGGTAAGGATCGGATTATATGGGGCGGCACAACTAACGATAAAATTCTCTTGCAAATCGGCGTATCATAATATCTCCAATACGGTGGATGGGAACACCCTTGGAGATTGGTTTTGGATTTGGAAGGTAAACTGTTCTAACAGGATTACCCATTTTGTTTGGTTATGCATACATGATAGTATTGTTACAAATGTCGTGAGAACACACAGGAAACTTTCAGATTCTGATATGTGTTCGAGGTGTAATTCCCATCCCGAAACGATAACCCATGCTCTTAAGGACTGCCCATGGTCCAAAAGAGTGTGGGAATTTATTATCTCTCCAACCCATTTTCTTAGATTTATGAATTGTGATGAGAATACTTGGCTGAAAGACAATCTTACAAGAATCAGATTTGACAACATTGTTGCTCCAAATGTCCCTTGGTACTTAATGTTTGCGGCTGCCCTGTGGGTGATTTGGAAATCGCGCAACAAAGCAGTGTTTGAAGACAAAATTGATCATATTCGGCAAGTTGTGAGTGCCTTGAAGGCTACGGCTCTGGACTTGGAACGAGCCTTCCCCAAAAAAGAAAAACGAAACACAAAGATGGAGAATACGGTGAAATGGAGGAAACCGGGAAATGGATGGTACAAAATAAATACTGATGGCAGTGTTTTGACGAACACAAAAAGTGCAGCGGCGGGTGGGCTTTTTAGAGATACAAATGGAGCTTGGGTGTTGGGTTTTACACACAGCCTTGGTGAATCTACGATTATATCCGCCGAGTTGATAGCGGCTAGAGAAGGCCTTTATTTAGCATGGGAAAGGAGATTTCAAAAAGTCGAACTTGAACTGGATTCAGAGGTGGTGATCACATTGATAAAATATGCGGATACGACAACTCATCCCCTTGGTGGGATCATTGAAGATTGCAGAAGACTCCTCGAGATGTCGTGGAAAAGTATGATAATGCATACGTAACGGAGTGGCAACACTTGTGCGGACGCTTTAGCCAAGATGGGCCATGATGAGTGGCGCGGTCACGAATCCGGGAATCCCCCCTGAGACTCTTTTACTGTTGATTGATGGAGATATGTAATATTTGTTTCTCTCCTTTTGTAACCAGAAAAAAAAATTATTATAGTGCATGTTATTTACATAATTTAAATTATCATATTAAGTCGGGATTGAAAATGCAAGAAATTATATTTTTTGGGTGCAAAGTGCCAATATTTTATATTTCAGAGTGCAAAATATCAAAATCTATACTTTTAAGGTTTAAACTGCCAAAAATATTCGAAAATAACTATTATATTCTTCAATCAATTAATATTTTCTTCAAAACACACACTAAAGTGCAAACTGCCAACTAAATCGTATTTCTACAAATGTAAATTGCCAAAACTTTTAAGTTAAAATGCAAAATACCAAAGCCCTAAAGTTCTTATGCTATGGCACTCGGCAATAGCAAGACACGATTTAAACATTTTAATTTAGTGGATAAAAATGTTGAGCATTTGGGCCTCAAATTTAAAACAGACAAAAAGAAGTGGAGAACCAACCAGTTATTAAAAAAATTGAGAAATTTCCTAGTCACTAATATACACAAAGAAAGACAAAAAGAAACAAAAAAACAAAAGACTAGGACTTCTGATGATGTGAGTGTGATATAGAAAGATCTAGGTGAGAAAAGATGCCTTGTGCACACAGCCACACAGTCAACTACATGCTTCTTATTAGGATTTGTCATCTTTCATTGCAGTTTTTATCAATCAATCAATCAATCTTTATCCTTTTTTGTTATATATAATTCCCTTAATTTACATAGAGTTCTAATTCGTTAAATCATCTGGCAAATCTTCTTCTAAAATGAAAAAAAAAAAAAATGACAAGGAAAAAATTGATTAAGTATACATATCATAATAGTATCTATCATGACAATATAATTTTTTTTTGAGAGATGATCATGACCATGTAATTGTCTCCAACAAAATAAATTGAAATTACTTGCACATGAAAAATGCTCACCTATTTTTCTTGCAGAATTACTGATAGATCCATTCTATGAGACTTTCAATCATCGGACCAAATTCATTTAGGTTTACAAATATATATTTGTAAATATGCATCTTAGTTGATTTCAGTTTAGTTAAAAGAGTAATTCAGTAACAAAATAAATATATGCTTTATGCTTATTATAACATGCAAGTATTTTAAGTTTGTCCTAATTCAATCTGAAGTTTTATACTAAAATAAAAGATTTAATGTCAATTTGTCCCCCTTAAAATACATAATGCTCAATTTAATCTTTTATAA
Organism: Penstemon barbatus; assembly: GCA_003313485.2. Classification (NCBI taxonomy): domain Eukaryota; kingdom Viridiplantae; phylum Streptophyta; class Magnoliopsida; order Lamiales; family Plantaginaceae; genus Penstemon; species Penstemon barbatus. The sequence goes on along the minus strand of CM064877.1, from coordinate 16,888,278 downwards.
TTTGAAAAATAGCACTTTACCCCCTTATAAAAAATTTAAAAAAACTATCTACTTTCTTTAGTCGGAGAGTGTAACTCAGTTGTCGAAATTGAGAACGAACATGAAAACTATATTAAGACATAGATAAATTGCCCAATTTATAAACTATATTAAGACATAGATAAATTGCCCAATTTATTATAACACATAAGGTAAACTGCCAGAATATAAGAACACAGAGGGTCAAAGTGTCACATACATATAAAATATCAGGAAGTCGATATAAAACTTTTATAAGATTACAGGATAAAATACTCTTTTTTAAATTAGGTCGAGTTCAATTGAATACTATGAATATACAAATGCCTCTAAATTGACATTAACTTAAGACTTCCACGTGGCATGCATAAAGGCTGCAGTCCTATTCTCGTGTGCAATATTTTCTGGTTGTGTTTGGTTCTAATTTCATGGTGACCTCGCGTGTCACGCGACTAGTTAAGAAATCTACTTCAATTACACTACAGTTGAACTTTCAATATTTTATAAAAAAAATGTGAATAAATAAATAAAAATGTCAAATACAATAAAGATCCACTAATTACTACACCAAACTTATTTTCACACACACACAAAAAGAACAGAGCATCGAGAATATCGAAAACAAAAACAGAGCAACGCATTGAAAGAAAGAAACACACGAGAAGATTCACATCCCAGAAACTGGGACAAGTACAATATCCTTATTTTAATCATAAAAAAGAAATTAAAGAAAAATAAAATATTGAAAATGGAGGAATCAAAGAATCCATGCAGCAGTAGTGATCAAGAAAAGAAGAGTATGTTCATTAAAATAGGTGGCGTTGGTGGTGGTGGTGGTGGTGGGATTGGAGCTGTTATTCTCTTGGGCGGCGCGTTGGCCTCCGCCGCTTTAGCCTCAGCCTTTATTGTCGGAAAAAAGGAGCCGAGGTCCGGCAAAGGTCGCCGCCCACGCCACCAGAATCCACCACCAGAGCTCCCAAGGTTTGTGAATTTTGTATATAAGTATAATTTTTTATTTTAAAATTAATTATGTTATAATTGAGTAATTGATGTTATTTTGAATGAATTGGATATTGGAATTGAATTTCAGCAATGAAGAACCAAAAGAGGATTTGAATATTATCAAGTCAGAGAAAGACTCTGCTCAGAGCTTGATATTGGTAATTCTGTTTCTAATTATAACCTTATTACTTATAATGACTAAGGCTGTGTTTGGTTCGTGAATTTTAGTGAGGAAAACACTAAGAAAAATGCTTTTATTGAACCAAATAATAGGACTTTAACCTATGTTGTATGTTAATTTTCAATTGCCAAGTCATTTTACTGTAAGATTCAAGAACCAAACATGGCTTAAAAATTGCTTGATTGATTGATTCAGAATTATATATTTTTTTTGTATTGTTTGGATTCAAGAAAAAATTTTAGACATTAGAAAATTTTCAATTTAAAGTAAATTTCTTCAGGATGAGAAGCCCGGAATTGAAATCAATGGCGGAACACCAGACAATGTTATTGATGTCGAGAAAAACGACAATGGCTATGTTATCATCAATGATGGGTTTCAGTTGTGTGATGAGAAATTGTCAAAAGATATGATCTTGACTGAAGAAGATTTCACTAAAGAAATCTCAAATGAAAGCGATGGTTTTAATCAAGTTTGTATTGATAAAGAAATGGTAGAAGGAGAAGCGGAAGCTGTAGAGATAATCGAGACAAAGACGAGAAAAGAAGGAAATAATACTGAGGTATTAGAAAGTGAGGTAACCTTAGTAGATGAAGTTGTTGAAGAGCATATAGATCAAATGGAAATCGAAAAGAGCCCAAAAATGGAAGAGGAGAGTGAAGAACTAGAATTGGTTCATGGTAGTGATAATGGAGGAATCGATGAAGTGAAATACGAAGTAGCAATGGAGGAAAGTGAGTTGGATTCGGGCGTTGAGGTAGCCGTAGTGAATAATACCGTGGAGGGAGTTGATATTGGTCAAACGGAGCCCGAAAAAGAAGTGTGTGTAGAAGTGAAAATCGATGAAAAGGAATTAGAAGGGTGCGGTAGCGAAGATAAGGAAATCAGTGGTGTAGAGATTGGAGAAACCATTGAGGAGACTACGATTGACGTGGCCAAATTTGGTATAGAAATGAGTGAAGAAGAAACCAGTTACAATGAAAAATCTTTTCTTGACAACAGCCTTGGAGTCCAAATCTTTAGTCGGCTCGCTAAATCCCAGTTAGAAAAGGAAATCCAATTAGGTCAAAATGGGCAAGAAACTCAGCTGCCCGTGGTTTTGGGCAACCAAGAAACAATGAGCACGGACAATGAAAAATCTTTTGTTGACAACAGCCTTGAAGTCCAGATCTTTAGTCGGCTCGCTAAATCCCAGTTAGAAAAGGAAATCCAATTAGGTCAAAATGGGCAAGAAACTCAGCTGCCCGTGGTTTTGGGCAACCAAGAAACAATGAGAACGGACAATGAAAAATCTTTTGTTGACAACAGCCTTGGAGTCCAGATCTTTAGTCGGCTCGCTAAATCCCAGTTAGAAAAGGAAATCCAGTTAGGTCAAAATGGGCAAGAAACTCAGCTGCCCGTGGTTTTGGGCAACCAAGAAACAATGAGCACGGACAATGAAAAATCTTTTGTTGACAACAGCCTTGGAGTCCAAATCTTTAGTCGGCTCGCTAAATCCCAGTTAGAAAAGGAAATCCAATTAGGTCAAAATGGGCAAGAAACTCAGCTGCCCGTGGTTTTGGGCAACCAAGAAACAATGAGCATGGATGTTACCTTGTCTGAGGAAAGTGAGTTGGATTCGGGCATTGAGGTAGCCGTAGTGAATAATACCGTGGAAGGAGTTGATATTGGTCAAACGGAGCCCGAAAAAGAAGTGTGTGTGGCAGTGAAAATCGATGAAAAGGAATTAGAAGGGTGCGGTAGCGAAGATAAGGAAATCAATGGTGTAGAGATTGGAGAAGCCATTGAGGAGACTACGATTGACGTGGCCAAATTTGGTATAGAAATGAGTGAAGAAGAAACCAGTTACAATGAAAAATCTTTTGTTAACGACAACCTTGGAGTCCAAATCTTTAGTCGGCTCACTAAATCCCAGTTAGAAAAGGAAATCCAATTAGGTCAAAATGGGCAAGAAACTCACCTGCCCGTGGTTTTGGGCAACCAAGAAACAATGAGCACGGATGTTACCTTGTCTGAAACCGTCGTCGTTTCTGAAAGCTATAATGAGGATGGGCAAATAACTACTCTCCGCGAACACGAGGAGAATGTGAATGGTTCAGTTGAAGAAGTTGCCCTGCCTATTGAGATTGTGGAAGTAAAAATTCAAGAAGATGAAGTCGTCAAACAAATTGAGGAGCATTTGGTTAAAGAACACATCAAAGAACCCGACGAAGAAATCGTCCCAGAAATACGTGAGGAAGTTGGATTGAAAGGTGGTGAAGATAACCAAAGTTCTGTACAAAGTGACATGCAAGTTGAGATGAACGGGGAAAAAACGGAAGCCTTATCAGAGAACGAAGAAGAAAATGCCTGCACAGATGAAAATAACCCAACACCAGAAATTGTTCCAATGCCTAAAGAAGAGCTGATTTCAGTTGGAAACGAGGTTGCAACAAATGACGAAGTTCCTGAAAGCTTTTGTCAACAAAAAAACCATGATGATGATGATGTTGAGAAAGAAATTGGAGAAATTGAGTCTTCATCGGAGTCAATTGAAATAGACAATGCAACAAGAACCGATGATGTGATTATGGAAACGAGCGAAGATGAAGTAAACGGTGAAGAACATTACGACAATGAAGCCGATTTATCTGATGAAGTTGAGGAGAGCTCAGTAGGAACCGGAGATTCTTCCTTGGAACCCAACTCGGAGGAAGTTCAGCCGGCCGTGGAAGTACAACAAGTGAAGCTCATTGAACAAGAAGTGATTGGGAAAATTCAAGAAGATAAAATAATCGAAAAGGAGAATGATTTCGAGGAACAAATTAAAGCAGCAAAGGGCAATTTGAAGAAAAGCACTGAAAATTCAACCATGAATGTGGTTGATAGTAAAAGAGAATCACAAAAGAAGTACATGATGGAGATGGCATTACAGATGAATTCGACAAGGTGGAGAATGGTAATCGCGACACTTTCTGTACTGTCGTCACTCTCATGTTCTTGGTTCTTTGGCTTATCATTTGTGAAGCTCTGCCTCATTGTGTTTTTAACAATGGTTCTATCCAAAATCCATGGATATTGAATACATGGTTAGAAGTATATATGCAAAGAGAGATGTTTTAGAAGCCAAGCAAGAATCTGGCAACATAAAAGAGTCCTATTTATATGTATGTTTTATTTTATCTACTATGTAAGAATTTTGGTCAGTGTTTTTAATGAGTACCTTTTCTGTGTTCTGTAAACTCTAGGTTCTATATGGATGCATTATTGCAATATTTTCACAGATTTTAAGACAATTTCATAAAAAATATATTTATCAAACATCCAACATTGTAAACAAATTACAATGAACAGGGACGGATCCGGGATCGAAGGGAGGGGGGGGGGGGGGGGGGGGGGGAGTTTTACCATCGTTAGATTTATTGAAAATGATATTCAACATATTTTATTTTCTAAAAAATAGAATATCTATGAAAAGTATATTAAATAAAAAATGCTAAAGTAATTTAATGGAAAAATTATCGAAGTTGTATGTAGTTCTCTCATATTTCAAAAGTTATCTAAGACAGAATTAGTACTGAGATTTTCAACAATTTCCTTTTCAATATATTTAATCCATCAATCCACAAAATATTAATTTTCCATTTTGTTTCTAAGCCTATTTTTTACCGACCTAATTGTTGATCGCCCGATCATGGCAGTTGTAACATAAAAAGTTAATGCCAAGCGAACCAAACGATCAATTAAATGTTACACAATATACATCCTACTTTTCAATCGTAAACATAACTCACAAATTGAAGACAATTCTTTAGTTGAGGTGTAATTGGTAATTTACGATGAAAAGATACGAGAACTAATGAGGACTATTTATATAATTGAAGTACTAAAAACATATGTTATGTCATTGACACCAAATGGGTATTAACTGAATGGAACTGGGATATGGATGGAATATAATGAAACATGGCCACTTTGAAGTTCCCTTTGAAATGAGGCATGGAAGGGAGCCACTACGAAGAAGTTTCAGGAGTTACAAAGGAGGGTTCGAGCTCCTATTGGTCATGGATTGAGAACGGGAATTGAACTCTATGAGATCTAATCTCCCGTTGTTCCTCAATAGCTCAGTGGTAGAGCAGTCGGCACTGGAACCGTCTGTGTATTTATTTTAAAAATCTTAACTTTAAAAAATTATTGCCCAACAAATCGGATGTCATGTCATCGTCGGACATTTTGATTAAAATTGTGGTTCAAATTTTTTGTTGCCTTTCTAATAAATGAAATAAAATATCTCATATATTATTTTGCCCCACAAAATCTTACTTTTAAAAATGCCATAAAATCTTAATTTCGGTATTCAGGTCGGTTCGGTATTTTCAGATCGCGTACCGTTTGCCAAACCGAAAATTTTGGTACGATTTGGTAAATTACCGATCGGTCGGTATGGTTCGGTATGATTCGGTACAAAAAAAAACCGAAAATTTAGTTATGAGCCAACTTAACATTGTGCCAACATTTAACTAGAACGATATATTTTCTAGCCCCAAATTCTGAGCCCTTGGTCGTGCGACTCATATTCATATATTTCCTTTGATCATATGGCTGCTGCTTTCACAACAATGGTCATGACGTTATGATTAATCTTTCACACAAAAACTGAAATTTAAGCAGATTTAAGAGCAGTTCTTGACTCATTATCACTAATTTACTTGAAATTTCAAAAGAATATTTTGGTATTAGAAATATATATTTTGTAGCGGACGTGTGCATTTCTTCTTGTGCAAATCGGACAGAATTTGAAATATGTCCCGATATCAGTTTGCGGTGAAGCATTTCAAGGCCTTATGAATGAGTCACTTTGGCCAGATTATCCAACAATTCACCGGCTCATCTAAGTAGTGATGTTTCAGCAAAGCAAGAATGCCACTAAGAGGAATTGAATTTTAGATTATCTTTTAGTCTTTGACAGATGAGATAAGGAATAGAATTTAAAAAAAAAAAAAAAAAATCGGTCTTTTGATTCGGTTCGGTAAACCGGCCGGTAATACCGAAAATCGAAAGATACTATGATTCGGTAATTGGGCGCGTACCGTTTACCTAAGAACGTACCAAATTTTCGGTTTCGGTTCAGTACGACCGGTTTACCGAATCGTGCACACCCCTAGATAACAATATGCATATTCCTATTTCTTTTCCTTTTTTTTTTTTGGATAGAAGTCTTTTCAAGAGCATATTATAATAAGATAAATCCAAGTTAGTTAATTAGGGGTTACCGTAAGCATGGATCAAAATTTCCTTTTTAATTGTATGTTTCGATAAGTTATATATTGATTTTTTTTGAAAATATTTTTAAAACATTAGAAAATATTATGAATAAATTACTAAATTAAAAAAAAAAAAAACAGAGTGTCAAGACAATTAAAGAATCTAAAAACTGTACATATAAATAAGCCCAAAAAATTATCTTGAAGAAAATATATACACATAGATCACATGTGTTACATCTATTTGTTCTCATATCTCAAATATATTTTTTGACAATTTTATACACAACCGGCGAGACCTGCGGTGTTAAGGCCTCCTCGTACGACCGAAACTTTAGCATTGGAGCATACAGAGTTTAGAGAAGCAACATTTCCAGAGGGTTGCAAATTAATATCAGCCAATTCAATGCCTTCACATGGGAATGTAGAACTGCAGTTAAAGACAACTGAAGTTGGTGAAAGTGTGGTGCCTTTTATGTTCTTGAAATGAACATCACTTATCTTCACACTTGATGGCTGCAGCAATTTAAGTCCATAAGGAACAAAATATATCAAAATAAATTTATGATATGATAAGTGTTAACTTTGGAGTGCAATTCATGCATATTATTTTTGTACCGCAGTTTTGGCGCTGCCCTTGCTGTGGTAATTTTGATCGATGATGATGGGATTACGAACTTCATCCATCACGATATCTTGAAAAGTAATGCCGGTAGCTAGCATTTTGGGCGATGAGTGGTACGATTTGATTCTTGCACCATTTGTTGTTCCTTTAAGTGTGCAATTGATTATGGTAATTTGTCCCAGATCGGTCTCGTCTGGACGCTTTCCTAGACTTCCAATACTGTCATAGAAAACATAATTAAATATGACAAAGCAAATATATATAATAATATTTGCTATATAACTGTTAGGGCTCAGTCGATCCCTGTCACGACGATTAAGAAGTTAATTAGTACCTGAGGCCATGTCCAGGACCGCAAAAAACTTTTGAAACGACAACGTTCTTGCACCCATGACCAATTGAAACACAGTCATCTCCGGTACCGACGACTAAGTCAGTAATGTTAAGATTGGTAGTGCTGCTGACGTGAATTCCGTCAGTGTTTGGGCTTGTTACAGGGGCAGTGATTGTGAGGTTCCACACGGAAATATCGTGACTGTCGGTCACTTTAGTGTGGAATCCCATGCTGTCCAAGAAATTTAAGTTGTACAACTTTCCGAATCCCACTGTTTGAAATTGAAAAGACTGAAATACATATAGCAGAAACAAAACAAAACAAAATCAATCAATCAATCAGGCCGGACTGCGTGCGATTAATGAATGAATGATCGATCAAGTACTACTTACGGTTGGAAGATGTGATTCGTCAGTGGCATACTGCCACATAGCCTTTCCTCTACCATTGATGGTTCCTCCACCAGTGACAATAACATCATCGACTTTTTCGAGACTGATCCATGCTTTACCCTGATAAGCACTAGGGTCGCTCGTCGCCAACAGATTGCCTTGGATTTCTACGGTCATGGGCTTGGAAGTGCAGGGTCCTTGCCAAACAATTTCTCCTGCTACAAAGTTTCCAGGAGGGATCAGAAGCTTCGCCGGTCCTGTAACTGTCTTGCATGCTTTGTTCCAAGCCGTGTTAAGACTCTGTGCATTTCATGTAAGTTCATGTAACAAATTAATAAACATTTCATTTTCATTTCATAATTTTTAATTTGTTCCCCCTCTTTTGCTAGATAATGCAGAGTTGAATGTTCTTGATGTATAAATTGAATGTATTAATTTTCTTATTTATATGAAAAGAACCTCAAAATGTGGCATGTTCAACTTTGAATTTGGACTAAAAATAAACACACATTTTAGAATGTAATGTAACAAGTTATAAATTGAACACGATTAATAAATATCTCACTTCAGTATTGTCTGATCTTCCATCACTTTTGGCCCCAAAATCCTTAACAACATCAAAAACTGTCTCACCAGCCAACAAACGGCGGGCACCAATGGGGACACATTGGACGCGATTGATCGTGAGAATACAGACCATCCCGAGCACGAGACAAGCCCGAATCATTACACGAACACTTGCTCCTGGAATACCCATATTGGTGCCTTAAAGACAATTTTATTTTGTTAAGAAGGTTGAGTTTTTTTTTTTTTTTTTTAAGTTTTATATTATTGATTGTGATTGCTATTTCTGGCCATTGGCAATGAATTTATACTCGGTTTTAGATTGCCATTTTTCCCGTTTTCTAGTGATCCAAATTTGTTGTTTTTTTCAGTTCATCAGTTTATTTTGTGATTGTTATTAAATGTAACGGAATTTTTGAGAAATAATTGGCTTGTGTTCTTCAGTTTGAGGTTACTATTTTTAGTCATTACCTTGTTGGAAATTTTCTTTTACTCAGCCTAACCGTAACTATATCTATCATTCGGGCTAAATGGGGTAAATGCAAAATACTCCTCCGTGTTATGCTAAACCTGCAAGAAACTATCATGTGAAAATTTTATTACGCCAAACTTTCTTGTATTTTCAAAAATCCTGCAAAAAACACCCACTTTATAATAAAAAAAATCGTTTTGGATAGACATATTTCAAAAAATAATTTTTAAAATACTTCAAGTTGGTCTCTACAACTTCACATGATATATTTTTAAAATTATTTCTTGAAATATGTCGATCCAAAACGACATTTTTTTCCGCAAATATGGTGTTTTTTTCAGGATTTTTAAAAACACGAAGAAAATTTGACGCAATAAAATTTATATAGAATAATTTCTCGCAGATTTAGCTAAACAAAGGGGAGTATCTTGCATTTTCCCCCAATCATTTTAATCATATCTCTCTTCATCTGAATACATATATAGTTATATACCAATTTACCTATGAAGCATGGATACTTCAAAAATTTATTAAATGTCGTGTCGGACACTTTTCGGATACGATACTCCTCGGATACTTGTGGGATACGTATTCGACACTCCACGTGGCGTGTCGGTAAATATAATTAAAAAGAAAAGTTGGACATATGTATCAGATATTTATTTAGACGTATCCAACACATTTTATATTCTGAGTTTTGCTAAGTCACCACAATTGGTAAGAACAATATAAGGCATCGAATCACACTTTGTATTATATACAACTGCAATACAAGATAATTTGTAAATAACGGGACATGTTTTATATAACATAATAAAACAATGAACATTATGTATAATTAGTTGTATTAAATTACTAAATAATTTTTTTTTCTAAAAATTATGCAATTTAGTACTTATGAAACTTAACTTGACCTATTTCAATATGTATGAATATATACATATATTATTTTACTTATTTCAACATGCATAAATATATAAATTTATATTTTTTACATTCGTATCCATGTCGTATCTCCTCTAGTAAATTTTTAAAATTCCGCGTCGCCGTATTCGTGTCGTGTTGTATCCGTATCGGTGCAACATAACATAGCAATTTACCAATACTCACTTTTTGATCATGTCTTTAATTCCTTAACAAAATTTACATGTGGTCCACACAAATTTTAAACAGTCATATTTGTCACTTCATTTTTTATACCAAAATTTGATAGTCTAGCTAATTAATTGATCTTTTATCCACGATCTCCACATAAATGTATGAAATGAATGGAAAATGAAAAATGAAAAAATATGAAATGGTGAATAATGTGACAAGAACGGAACAGCCTGCAAATTATAATATCCAATCTAATACTAATGGATTTTCAATTTGAAGTTGTTAGTATTGTTTAAGATTTTCGTCGTCTTAGAATCAATGAAAAAGAAAATAAGGTGCAGTTTCAAAATTATTTATTTATCTTGAGACTATGTAATTTTTCTTAATTTAACAATTTATTCATAAATTCTCCTAAACAATTTTTAATATCTAAAAAAAAAAAAAAAATTCGATTCATGGTTGTTGATGCGATGCTAATGTCAATTTACCCCCTTGTGATATCAATAATACTCCCCTGTAATTTGAAAAATGAGCATTTTATATTCCAGTGAAAATTTTAAAGAAACAATTTATCTCCTTTAGCTGGAGAATATAACTCACTCTTGCCGAAAGTGAGAGTGGGCATAAATTTTCACATTTATCATAACACAGAGTCGGTGTTAAATTTTTATAAGATTACATGGAATAAAATGCTCCTTTTCAAATTAAAGATAAATTAAGTATTATGAATATCACACATGAGTAAATTACCATTAACTCTGCTAATATATATGCAGAGGCGGATGCACATAGGGGCAAGGGGGGGCTAATTTTTTATTTTTTTTTAAATATAGTAGTGTTGTTTTTTTTCAAAAAAAAATCAATAAATTAGCCCAAATATAAGTTACTTTTTTTTGTTCTAAACAAGAAATTGAAATTCCTCCAATGAGTAATGTCTATGTTCCATATGAGAGGCCAAAGCGTAGGATTGAAAAAATGACTATCAAGCATCATTACAAAGTTGAGAGATTCAATTCGGTGATAGATAGACAATTGCAAGAGTTGAACAACGTTTCAATGAAGTAAACACGGAGTTGCTTATTTGTGTTGCATGCTTAAACCCAACCAATCACTTTGAAGCTTTTGACAAAGGAAAACTTGTTCGTCTTGACGAACTTTATCCAAATGACTTCTCTTTTCTTGAGCTCTCGGCCCTTCCCAATCAACATGAAAATTATATTAGGGATGTTTGATCAAGTGATGATTTTTCTAGATTGAAAGGGATTGGTGATCATGCTAAGAAGATGGTTGCAACTAAAAGACTTGTCGCATTCTCGATGGTTTACAAACTTGTGACATTGGCGCTTATTTTATCCGTGGCAACTGCATCAGTGGAGAGAGCTTTTTCGGCTATGAAGATAGTAAAGAATCAACTTCGTAACCGATTGGGCGATCGATGGCTAAATGATAGTTTAGTTGTCTATATACAGAGAAACATATTTAGTAGTATTTCAAACGATGCTATCATGGACCCGTTTCAAAAGATGAAAAATCGGTGTGGTCAATTATCAATGTAAATATGTAGATATTTTAGGTTCTTTTGGGACTATAATGGAGTATCATATATAATTAAAATATCTCGTGGGGTTTATTTTTGTCAAACTCCACCTCCCCATTTTTGTATTGCGTCATATATTTTCTCGTGAATAATATAAACTCTAAGTTTAACTGTTTGATAGATAATTTTTTTTTTTTAAGTTTAGCCTCCGGACCAAAAATCCTGGATCCGCCCCTATATATGGGCAACCATTTAGGTTAACTGAAGAATAAATTCAGCACAGGGCTTTGTTTTTACAAACCCAATGCCCCCAGGAAAAGAAAACTTAGTGAAAAGAAAAATAAATGCAGTTCAAGGCTTCAAGCCCAGACATGCTTAACTGGCATTGTGAGAGGATAATTTCGCACAAATATAGGGGCCGTTTGGTAGGGTGTATGGGATTAAGGTGGATTAGATTGGAGTTGGATTGAAAGCCATATTAAAAACATGTTTGGTAGACTTGATTGAATGCTTTCATGTTAATTGTAAATTGATATATATTTTAAGTTGTGATTCATTTATGTAGAATGTGTTTTCAATTTATGATATATATATATAAGATATTTGAGAGGAATTTATGATATTTAATGATATGTTAACAAGAAATTATGTAAATTTGAGGTTATAATTGACATCTTACCTAATCCATATTCACCCGGATTAACTAATCCACCCATGCATGGGTGGATTATAATCTAATTTTAATATCAGGTTGTAAGGATTTAATCTATTTGACCCGGTACATATAGTATTTTTCACAAGTAAACAAATTGATTAATTATCCTTAAAAAGAAAAAAAAATGATTCAATTAACTTATTTTCTTTTTAAAAGCTAATAATTTGAATATGCGGTCAGCTATTATTTCATAAAATTTTAGCTCCATATTTTAGGAGATGGGTCGGGGCGGGCTTAGGGGTGGGAGAGGTGGATGTCTCCAGCGGCGGGGTCTCGGGGCAGGGCTGGGGAACGAGGCGGGAATGGGCCGTGGCCAGGGCTCCGCGGAGCTCTGGCCGCGGCCCGTGCCTGCGTGAGGCTCGCGAGGAAGAAAGAGTGGCGCGTGGTGGTACGCGACCTTCTTTAAGTCAGGGGATGCCACTTGGCGTCTCCTGACTGGATTTCCTTTTTTTTTTTTAAATTGTTTAATTAATAAATTAAAATAGAAAAAAAATAATATATATACTTAAATAATTAACAAAATTAAATTTCCCTATTAAATTAAATTAAATATGTAGAATTGAATTATTTAATAAAATTTATTTAGTATATTTTAGTATTTAATAAATATATGTAATCACCATTTTTTAATTTGATTATTTAATATAATAAAACTAACTTTTTTAAAATTAAAATCATAATAATTTATTAGAATTGTAATTAAATTTATTTATGGACAAATCATTAATAAATAAATAGCCCATTTTATTTTAATATGTTTTATTTTAATTAAAAATTTAATCATTTAACTACATTATTAGTTAAAAATAAAATTAAACACTTATACAAATAATTTAGATTAATACTTAATCTAAATTAAATATTTAAATACATACTAGATAGACAAGAAAAGTAAATTCAAACAATTACATTCATTTTAATATATTAATATAATTAATAATTTAAATAATTATTAGTATTATTAATAATAATATTCAAAAATTTAAAACTATAATATTAATTGATGAGAGTGGGCAAAATAAAAAAAATAAAATTAATTCCATTTCTGACCGCTTCCATTGGAGACGACCAGGCAGGGCTAGGGATGGGGGCAGAACCAGCCCCGAGGCTCCGGAGCCCCGAGCCTCCACTATTGAAGATGGCCTTAGCTCTAGTTGTCTTTTTTATTTGTTAATCAAATTTCAATCCCGTTATCTAGTTTCAATTCACAAACATTTGGAAAACTAGAATGAAATATAGTTCAAAATATTCAATTCAATAAATAGATAAAAAAAAAAAACAAAAAAAGTTACTTTGTTCAAATGCACTAAATTAATAAATAATATCGTTTCACCAATACTTAAAATCTACAAATTCAAATGAAATCAACTCGCCGCCGTCAAATTAGAAAAGAACGGAACTCCAGTCTCCGGCAACCACTGACTCCCCTGAATAAAATTCTCAACAGTAAACTGACTCGCATCCGTTAAATTACCAATGACCCGATAACCCGGCCACGTCACCCTCAAACTCGTATTCGAACCCGCCCCCCTATTACTATACTCTCCGTAATAAAGCGTGTCTAAAGCAAAAGTCGCATTCCACTCCAACCACCCCCTGGGCTCCACCACGCTTTCCATTTTCGAAAACATAAAAACGGTTCTCGAATACTGTTTCCACGGCCTCCCCAAATACGATCTGAACTGCGATAAAACCGGAAGCAGATCTGCCGCGGCGGCGATTTTGCAGTTCGAAATCGAAATTCCGGTGCTCTGATTCGGATCTTCTCTTCCCTGAGCTGTGAAAATATTCTGTTGATTGTCGTTTGGACGGCGGGCGTAGAGATTGCTGTTCTGGAAAACGGCGGCGGCGTTTCCGAAAATGAAATCTACGGTTCCGTAGATGTCGCATTCGCGGTAAAATTGACGGAGGGAGTGTACGTAGAGCGTGTCTTGATAACCGACGAAGCTGCATTGGTAGAAGGCTGAGAAATCGGCGCTGCTGCGGAGAGCCACCGCCTGGTGTTTGCTCGGTCCGGCGTAGTTTTCGAAGGTGATGCCTTTGGCTATGAATCTGTGTCCTACTACAGCTGCAATGCAATGGAAATTGTTAGTGTTAGTGGGCCGTGTAGATTATATAATTGGGCCGGATAATGAGTTGAGTTTTAGGCCTAGTTTGTTATTGGGCTTTTTCTACTAAATCGGATACTTGTTTATAAAGCATTTTAATTCTATTTAAAAATCTAAAAATATAATCTTTGAATTTAATTTTAAAAAATAGCTTATTTTGTAAGCATCTTTCTTAATTTTTACTAGAATTTCCTTCTATCTAAATCTTTTCTTATTTAAAAGGAATATCAAACGAATCGACTTTAATTTGACATAGAATTAAAGATCTCTTAATTTCTTTTTATTTCTATAATCACTACAAAATCTATAGGCCTGTTTGTCTGGCGTTTCCCAAAAAAAAATTGGGTTTGGGAAATGCCAAACAAACATGTTTTTTATTTTCTGAAATAAATTTTTTATCTCTCAATTTTCTCAAACTACTCTCTCAAAATCCAAACAAACAACAATTTTCTTATCTCTAAACAAAACATATACAAACTCTACTATGATTTGACATAAACTAACTTATCTCTTACACAATTTATCTCACAACAAACATGATTTGACATAAAGTCTTACACATCTTACACCTACTACCTAACTCTTCAAAAAAAACCTATAACTACTTTATTTCTCAAACCACTCTCTCAAAACCCAACCAAACAACATTATTCAAATCGAGATTATTTTACAAACCTCCATAACTTTTCCAAACTACTTTCCGAAACACTGAACAAACAGGTACTATCATTTTTTTGAAAGATCAATCCACTATAACTATAAATAAATTTAATCTCTAAAATTTCAACAATTTTTTTTTTTTTTTTAATCAAATGCGAAAACTTAGAACATCACAATAAACTTTCAAACCCTAGAAACATTTTTGGTGAACTCAAACAGACAGACCCCATATAAAAAGGTAGTAAAGAAATAAATTTCGGCACTATAAAGACAAGGAAAATTGGAAGACTCCATTCCCAGCTAATAGGCCCTACTCAAATCACCGACACATGTGCAAGTTCAATAATCCAACAATTCAACAAAATTATAAAAACAATTTTTTAAACTTAATTAGGTTAGATCTTTGAGATGTAAATCTAAATTAAAAAAATGAGGATAAATATTTGTCACTTTTCTTAGTGAAGCTTTAAAAATTTTATATCAGTGCTTGTCCAATCAAACTGCATAATGACAGGATAACATAAACATAAAAAGAATACAAGAATTAAATGAAGAAGTTGGGGCATTAATAATGAAGCAATAATGCATGAACATATATGGAACAAAAATAATTCGTGTAGCTTTGTCCTATAGAACAAAAACTCAATCCTCTTTCCTCATCAACTACATAACGTGTCAGACATATTTTGTCTATATAGGGTTAAATTTGTCAATTTTTTATATCAAAATAAATTTTCGATTGCATTTTAAAGCTGTGTGTGCACCACTTCCATGAATAAAGAGTTAAAACGCTCATTATTATTATTATAAAAAGATAAAATGCCTATATTCATATAACAAGAAGATAAATAGAATTTAGATACGTATATGAGGTACAATGAAAATAACTGGCCCATTTTACTTGAGTCTTTTTCCAGTGTTTTCAGATATTTAGAGTATTTTTTAAATATATATATTTTGTGCGCGTGAAAGAGGTATTTGTATGTGTTTTTACGCGGAGTGTGACATAAATTTTAAAAAATGATATAATTTCAACGAAATTTATTTTGGGGTTATAAAAGAAAGAGTAAAAAACTTCCTAGAAACCCACAAACTGTTTGAATCTAGTATTTGACAACGATAAAAAGATTACTCATTATTTTTATTTTTAGTTTTTTTAGGCGACTTATTAGTATTACTCATGGATCAAAATTTTCATCTTTTCCATCGAAAATATTGAAAAGTTTCCGTTTTTAAATCAGGCGAAACGAAAACAAGATGTAATTCCGAAATTATTAATTTGCCTAAAACTCTGTAATTTTTCTAAATTTAGTAACTTTTTTTACAAATTTTCCTTAGTGTTTCCGAAACATTTTCGAATAGTCTCGAAAAGTTTCCAATATTTAACTGATCGAAACATACATTTGAACCGAAATTTTAATTCATGGTATTACTCATCCCATAATTATCTAGTGTTATACATGCACACGTGTGTATACACGTGCCATGTAATTTTAAATTGAAATATCATCAATGTATTACTCATTATTTTTATTTTTATTTTTTAGACGACTTATTAGTATTACTCATCCCATAATTATCTAGTGTTATACATGCACACGTGTGTATACACGTGCCATGTAATTTTAAATTGAAATATTATCAATGTATAGCCAGGTATAAAAGCAAAATAAACACAAAGTGAGAAAAATCATTCATATAGGGGAAATTCTCAATCAGATCGGGTTTGGTCGAACCCAAAGCAATTACATGACAAGTGTAATACACTTACTTTGGGATTGAATGTAACTCCCAGGAGAGTGACCAATCACAAAGCAAGTGCAATACACTTGCTTAGTGGTTGGATGGGTTTGGCCAAGCCAGGCTTGAACAAGAATTTTCCCTGAAACATGTTATGGGCTTTTTTATTTCATGTAGAAAATAATTAGATTCAATTAATGCATGCATGGACCACCGACAAATAATACCATCTTCCTACTTCACATGCAATTCAATTATAGTAATTAAAAAAAAAAAAAAAAAACAGATACAGAACTTAATATAAAAAAGGTAAGGTCAGAAAATAAAGAAAATAATAAATAATAAATTAAGAGAAAATTAATAAAACTAACCAACAGTAGAAGATCGGAAAGTAGTCCAGCCATCCACCACACTCCGATTACCCTTAATCAAAGTTTTCCCAATCCCATCCCCCAAAAACATAATCATCGATTTTTTCCTTTCCACTTCAATGTACTCATAATACGCCCCCGTTTTGATGTAAATCACAAATCTGGTATCACTTTTATTTGGTGCTGCCATTAATGCCTCATTAATCGTGGTAAAATTTCCACTACCGTCTTTCGCCACCACCAGGTCAAACCTCGTTTCGTTGACCGTCAATTGCAACAGCCTCCTGTCAATTTTCTTCATCCACGTCGGATAACCATTTTTCCTTTTTTCGTAAAACGACGTCGTTTTACTGCTCCTCTTCTTCAATTTTTTAACCATAGCGAGCGAATTGCTGAAATGTTTTGAAATTTTCTTCACCCTCCCTTGTATAAATCCGCGCGTGTTGTTTCGGCTATACGCGAATCCGTCGAGACACGTGTCCTGATTCGTCATTCCGCCGCTGAGGAGCGTTTGTACATCGTCGTAGTACTTTTCCGGCGAGGTAGTCACCGTTAAGCTTGTGAGAACATTTTTAAGCTCCGCGATTGTGTCGGAGAAGAGCTCTAAGCAGTCGTCGAGAGCTCGTAAATCGATCGGGTCGAGTCTTTTGATTAGTTTGCGGCGGAGGCTGCTGCAGTTGGAGGCGGATTCTCTGACTTGTTTCATGGTGGCGTTGACGGTGGCGGAGATTATTTCCGGTAGTGTTTTCCGGTGGAGCTCCGGGAAGGATGCGACGGTGGAGACGCAGAGGTCGGGGTATAATGTACCTTCGCATGTTGATTCGGCTATCTGGATGTGTTTGTGAATGTGGAGTTTTTTTGGGGCTTCTGAGGATTTATTGAAAATTTTGAGGTGGAAATTAAATGTGAAGAGTGTGAGGAAGAGAAGAAGTACTGAGAAAGGGAGGAGAGTGTGCAGTATCTTTGGGGACATTTTGGAAATGTGGAAGAGAGGAAGAGAAATAAATTGGTGAGATATATTTATATAGATATAAACTTCTTAATTATATGGTCAAATAGTTTGTGACTTTGTGTTCTAATTAAATTTAAGATCTGTTCAAAACTGTTAAATTAATTATCTATCATGCATGGGAGCAGATGACATTTATTATTTATTGGATTCTGATGTGTTTCAGGACGAAATGTGTGATTTTAATTATGCAGTATTTATTGTGTTATTACCGATGCTAGTTTTAATAAAGATTTATAGTACCAAAGATGCTTCAATAAATATACATTTCAGGTTGAGGTTGGATTCAAGCTGGTTAAAATTACAGATGGACCTTGAATTTTAAAATGTAAAAAATGTAGATATTAAGATTTAAGAGCTAATGAGTTTAATTTGTACTATTGTGGACATGGTCGGCCCTAGAAATTTTGGAGTCCTAATCGAAAGTAAAGTTTGGAGCCCTATATTACACTACAATAAAAATGATCTTTGGTGGCATCAAGTTTGATGGTATTTTGAAGAAAATGTGAGAAAAAATGAATACAGTTACATTTTTAAAAAATGTCATGAATTATAAATGTTAAATATACTATTTAGTAATATTATTATGGCATTTTATAATGTTACATCTTGTTATTATAGTGACATTTAACTTTTAGTCACACCGCTACAAGTGGCAGTTTGGATAATGTCGTTATATATATAAAATGTCACTTATAGCGGTGTGGCTAAATGTAACAATGTCACAATTATAGTTAAAATTAACATTATAAAATATCACTATAGTATAAAAATGTCACTAATCAGTAAAATTAACACTTATACTTTATGGTATTTTTCAAAACTATGACTATATTAATAATTTGTAACATCTTCTTTAAAATGTTATCAAGCATGGTGCCACTATAGATCATATTTGTTGTAGTGTTATAAGAAAATTGTGTAGTACTTTTTTTTCGAGAGAATTTCACTTTTCATACCATAATTCAACCTACTTTAGGGATTTGATACCACAACTTTTTCTACCGACACATTTGATACCATAACTCAAATCAACTCGACACATTTGATACTTCCGTCAAATTGAAAACGGAATTGTACGTGATTGTCACGTGGCCGTTAAAACTTTGCACATATGATACCATAACTTATGTTGACTGATAATTTTACCCCATAACATTTTAGGTTACCAAAAAAACCCCACATCTCCAAATTTAGTTACGATTTTAGTCCACATTGTTGCCAAATTTCCAAATTGACTCGAATAAGACCACGTGCTGACCAATTTAGAACTTTACACATTTGATACCATTATTTATGTTGACTGATAATTTTACCCCATAACATTTCAGGTTACCAAAAAAGCCCCACATCTCCAAATTTAGTGACGATTTTAGTCTACATTGCTGTCAAATTTCCAAATTGACTCGAATAAGACCACGTGCTGACCAATTTAGAAAATTTTACTTATTTTATTTAAATAACTAATTTAATGTATAAACAATATTAATAAATTAAATAATACATTAACATAAATATCACAAAATTAAGAAAATATATTCTTTTTAAATGAAATTTATATAATACAATTAATATATTTAATATTTATTAAAATAATAAATTATATAATTAAAAATTATTAAATATTTATTAAAATATTAAATAATAAATAATTTTAATTTTAAAAAAATCCCCACCCCACCCTTCCCCCTACCCCTGATTCCCAGGCCGCCGGCGGCCCGGGTCTTCTGTCCCAGGCCACCGCCGGCCTGGGACCAAAGATCCTAGGCCGGCAGTGGCCTGGGATCTGAGAACCCAGGCCAACGGCCTGGGTTCTGTTCGGGAATCAGGGGGTAGGGGAAGGGGTGGGTTGGGTGGGGTGGGGTGGGTGGGGTGGGGATTTTTTTATTAAATTATAATTATTTATTATTTAATTTTTTAATAAATATTAAATAGTTTTTAATTATATAATTTATTATTTTAATAAATATTAAATAGATTAATTCAATTATATAAATTTTATATTTAAAAAGAATATGTTTTCTTAATTTTGGTGATATTTATGTTAATGTATTATTTAATTTATTAATATTGTTTATAAATTAAATTAGTTATTTAAATAAAATAAGTAAAATTTTCTAAATTGGACAGCACGTGGTCTTATTTGAGTCAATTTGGAAATTCGGCAACAATGTGGACCAAAATCGTCACTAAATTTGGAGATGTGGGACTTTTTTGGTAACCTGGAATGTTATGGGGTAAAATTAGCAGTCAATATAAGTAATGATATCAAATGTGTAAAGTTCTAAATTGGTCAGCATGTGGTCTTATTCGAGTCAATTTGGAAATTTGGCAACAATGTGGACTAAAATGGTCACTAAATTTGGAGATGTGGGGCTTTTTTGGTAACCTGAAATGTTATGCGGTAAAATTATCAGTCAACATAAGTAATGGTATCAAATGAGTAAAGTTCTAAATTGGTCAGCACGTGGTCTTATTCGAGTCAATTTGGAAATTTGGCAACAATGTGGACGTCACTAAATTTGGAGATGTGGGGCTTTTTTTGTAACTTGAAATGTTATGAGGTAAAATTATCAGTCAACATAAGTTATGGTATCAAATGTGCAAAGTTTTAACGGCCACGTGACAATCACGTGAAAATTCCGTTTCCAATTTGACGGAAGTATCAAATGTGTCGAGTTGATTTGAGTTATGGTATCAAATGTGTCGGTAGAAAAAGTTGTGGTATCAAATCCCTAAAGTAGGTTGAATTATGGTATGAAAAGTGAAATTCTCTCCTTTTTTTTCATAATTTTTAAAATGCAAAAGTATTGATTAATATATGATTTAGTTTTTTCCAACTATCTTTTTCTATATAGATAAAAGGATAAATACACTTATTTTTTTGATATAGTTAGTCGTAAATATGTTTTATAATTCTTATTTTTGAAAACTTTTTTTTTCTACAAATAAATATTATAAGTGTGATAAATATATTTATAGGAGTATAATAAATGCAAATTAATTGAAAATGAATATTACTTCTCAAAAATCAATTAATGTATAGTTAAAATATAAATTTTTATATTCGTCTAACATTGCTACAAAATATGACTGACATAAGCAACGTCAAAGTGGATAAACAATTCAAAATCTGATCAAATTACTTTATATTTGATTCGAGTTTGGTCAATTAAAAGTGATTTAGACCACATTTATTATACATATCAAACTTGAACTTTAATAGTCATAGAAACATGATTCGAGATCAACTCAATAAACTAAATATAAATATATGTAAAGTTACTCCGACTAAAGTTATGTTATACTCGATTAAAGCTCTTTTGAGCTCGTCTTATTAAATTAAATATAATCTCAAGCTCGATAAAAAAAGTAACCAATTTGAATAATACATCGTGAGATTCTATTTTCCTAAGTCCTTATATATCATCTAACCGTGTATGAAAAATAAATCACATTTCAATTATTAAATTATAAAATAAAATATAAATCATGTAAAAAAGAATTTGGGGGCCCTTCTACCCTGGGGCCTAAAATGCCTAAGGAGAGAGCCAACCCTGAACGGGAAGATCTTCTAGTTTAATATGGTTTGGTTATTAGTTTTTGTAATTTTGTTGTACTCGAATAAATTTCTGATTCGATAAATATTGAGGGAATGATATAATTCGCATGTAATAATGGTTCTGAAAAGCTAATTAATTATATCGACTTTCATCTTTCCTCAGACAGTCTTTTAATTAAAAAGAACAAATTCTGTCAGTAAGAAATTACATTTTTAGTGTATTTTTATCAATAAAAATTAAGGTCCAAAAGTGGGATTTAAGTAAATGTAACTTTTTGGCTGTAAATTTTGACATCTTGCCATAATAAACCTAACAAAAATAATACGCATACTAATGACGAAAGTATCAAAATTAACGATTTCAGAAAATAGTCTTATATAAGTAATAGTACTGTAAAAGATTAGTTCTCAAAATAAGCAATTTGTCAGAGTTTAACGTTGTAAACTTGTAGACGGAACTTGGTCATTTTCAAAGAACATAGCAACCTCGGGTTCTTCAATTATGTAATTCTAACTCAATTAGACCATCTCTAACATAATTTTTAAATTCAGGTTTTTTTATTTTAAAATTTAAGGAGTGAATAATGTTATATATTTTCATTTTTTACTCTGCACTCTAATAACTAATTAAGATATTAAAATTCTCATTTTATATTTGTACCGGAAAGTACAAAAGGTGGTATACTTTTCTTCGTATCATAATTTTTTACTTAGCTTTAGATTCTTGTATATGAGAATCCAAAATTATCCTTTCATGCTCATGTAGCACTCATCCATCATCCGGGTGGATTAAATCCACCGGTGTATATACTAATATTCCGAAAATCCAAACTTAATCATTTAAGAATTTCATAAATTTCAAGAGATTCCTTGAAGCTCAATTTTTGGAAACACTTATAAGTTTCTTATGATTTGAATTATAAAATGGACCTTAATGCTACCATGCAATGTCTATACATACATACACACATACATGAGGTTACACAATTCAATGCTAAATTCTTCTTCCTGTCACAGCCATGAAGCATAAGCTAATTATATATGAGCTAATAGGAGAAAATAATTATGGCCCAAAAAATAAATTAAGAGAAAATGGATTAAAGAATAACTTACCAAACTAGGATTAAAAATAAAATCAAACTAGTATAATAATTTATGTAAAAAAGGCAAAGGGAGAGAAAAAAAAATATCCACTGACACCTCCAGTGAGGGCCAGGGCTGGTTTCGGCCCCGCCTAGGCCCATTGCTAAACATGGTTCGGACCAAATTGGAACCATAAACAGCAATAGTGTTGGTGGGTTTCGGACAAATTAAGGCCCAAAGTCCCCAAACCACCAAGAATTATCTTGGAAAAATCCGGGTCAAAATTGGCTGGGTGACACAAGCCCACTAAGACAGTCCCAATCACACATTTGTTTATTTATCTGATGGGACTCATGTGGGCTTTCCATACTCTACCAGGTCTAATTGGCCATTAACAAACTGTCTAATTATTTTATTTTTTTCATTTCTAATTATATACATGTAATTTTAGTAAAAATAAGATATTACTAAACACATACTCTCTTTTTTTTTTTTTATTTGTCGTTTTCGTGGATTGCACACGAATTTAGAGATGCAATAAATAGTAATTTTTTAGAAAAAAACTCTAAAATACTCTTTTAATAAAATAATAATAGCATTAATTACAAGTATTAACACGAGGGATAATATTGATAGAAACAAGTTAATTTTACATTGAAATCCTTAACGACAAATAAAAATAAACATTTTTTTTGTCAAAGCGACAAATAAAAAGAAAAAGAGGGAGTATTAGAAATTCAAGAGAGACTTAAATTCCTTTTGACAGTTATACCCTTCTTATTAATGATTGAACTCCGGTAAAATTTCATTTTTGATCATCTAAAGTGACTGTTTGTGGTACATCAACGATAATCATCATTTATTGTGTCATCATCATCATTTTCGGTCCTTATTGTCGGAAATTTTAATTATCATCTCAAATAATCAATTTATGTATTAATTGATCGTAAAATTAATTTTTTTTGTACCAAATCACCAATTTATGTCTAATCTGACCGAATAATTTAATTTTAGCCTTAAATATTACTCCATTTGTTATGCGACACTTAAAAAATTAAGAACTTTATATCCTGACTCCACAATTTGCAAGAACAAGCCATGTGATAGGTCAAATATGACATAAATGGATTTTTTTTGTGATATTTAAAAAAAAAACCGATTATAAAGACTAAAATTGCTGATAACGTACACTGTCGAGATACCACAATAAATGATCAATTTTACAATGCAATGAAAATTTTCCATTGAACTCCTAAATATTCTAAACGTCTTTCAATATTCAAGGGTACTCCTTAATTTTTAAGAAACAACTTTATATATGTATTTACATGTATTTAGAAATGCTATAGAGTACCAACAAGTGACTGGTCTAGTGAAAGGGACTAGTCACTACGAAGTAGCGAACTCAGATTCGAATCCCTGTTGGAAGAGGTTCCCACATTATGTGCCCGACGCGCCTCGAAAGGGATTAAACCCTTGGAAAACCAAAAAAAAAAAAAAAAAGCTTAGAATAATTTTTAGCACTGACCAAAACAATAGTTGCATTTGGACTTTAGTCGGTACGGGTTGCACACAGTTTTAAGTAGTTAGGTGCACACAGATTTCAGTACTAGCTGTCCATAAAGTTTTACATAAAGAACAACACTAAATGCTAAACAACCTCTTTAATACCCGAACCGAGCTACCCGGTTGCCTCGGCCCCGACTCAATATCCGACTCGATCGGATCTTGCTCACTTGTACGGATCAATTCGGGTTGCTTATCATCCACCGAAGAAGAAGACGAAGGACAGCCCATCTGGATCACATTGTCTTGGCATATCGGACTCGAACCGAGACCCGTATCCTCCGATTCATTAATCGGTACAATTCTCTCATTCGGATCCTCAATTGGCTCAACCGGGATTTCTTCAGGCTGAACTTTAACAGGGGATCTACAGAGTGGGCAATCTCCGTGAGACTGAAGCCACATGTCTATACAATCGACATGAAAACAATGCTTACATCCGGGTAAAACCCGACCCATTTCGTTCTCTTCAAATTCGGATAAGCACACGGCGCATTCTAGTGGAGACTCTTGAGTTTTAGATTCGTAGAAGAAGGTTGGAAGTGAATTCATGAAACGTAGATCTAGGCCTTGCGGGCTGAGGACGGTGGTCGGAGAAATGAGGTGACGGAGGCCGTTGTGGTGGTGGAATTGACGGCGGCGATGGCGATTGTGAAACAAACGAGCGTACAAGTGAAATATGACTATGATGAAACACGCAATGATTAGAATAATTACGGATAATATCATCATTCTTCCGTTGAGCGCAGAGTTGATTGAATCAGGATTTTCATCTTCCATTAACGAATTTGGGATCAGATAAAGAAAAGGAATCGATTAATTGGGAGATTGTTTTTGAGTTTTATTGAGAGTTCTAGATGTTTTAAGATGAGTTATATATAGTGTCTCCTACTATTCCATACTATTGGAGTTTCTTTTTAAATGTATTTCTTTTTTCATGAAAAAATAAATTGTTTTATATTTAGGATTAGTAATAATTACAATATTTAATTGCTAGTATGTTTTTTTTTTATCTACTAGACTATGTATTTACAGCTTGGATCGAAGAATGCAAAAGGTATATGCAGGGGCGGATCCAGGATTTTTGGTGGCTAAACTTAAAAAAAAAAAAAAAAAAAAAATCTATCAAACAAACTTGAAATTTATATTATTCACGAGAAAATATATGACGCAATACAAAAATAGGGAGGTGGAGTTTGACAAAAATAAATCCCACGAAATATTTTAAGTACATATGATACCCCATTATAGTCTAAAAAGTTCCCAAAATGTCTACATATTTACTTTAATAATTGACCACGACGATTTTTCATCTTTTGAAATCGGTCCATGACAGCATCGTTTAAAATACTACTAACTAGGTCTCTCTTTATAAACTATCATTTAGCCATTGATCGCCCATTCGATCACGAAGTCGATTCTTTACTATCTTCGTAGGCGAATAAGCTCTCTCCACTGATGCAGTTGCAACGGGTAAAATAAGTGTCAATGTCACAAGTTTGTAAACTTTCGAGAATGCGACATGTCTTTTAGTTGCAACCATCTTCTTAGCAAGATCACCAATCCCTTTCAATCTAGAAAAATTATCACTTGATCGAACATCCCTAATATAATTTTCAAGTTGATTGGAAAGGGCCGAGAGCTCAAGAAAAGATAACTCATTTGGAGATTTTTTTTTTTTTTTTTGGATAAACTCATTTGGAGATGTTGGGAGTAGAGAAAAATTGGACTTTTTATTGGGGCTTAAAAGTTGGGTAGAGTGAGTTTTATTAAAGTGGATTGTGTGATATTAATTAGACTATGATTATATTTGGATTAAAAATTTCATATTGGACTAATTTATTAATTTTTTTTTCATACACTACTGTATTAAAAAAATCAAAATTCCCCCCTTGTCCCTTAGTCCGTCCTCCCATGGGTATATGTCCTCCCCGGTGTGATGTCATCAGTATGATTCGAACATTAGTCTCGTCTCTAGGGGTCGCAAATCACTATCACTTGACTCAATCATCTTGGGTTGCTAGTGTTTATTTAAATGTTAAGAATATAAGGTTCATAATGGTCGAAATTATTAAATTGGCTCGTCAATTGTTTGTTTATTTGCGCAAATAAAACTTGCAAAATGAACGTGATTGAACTGCAGAATTCGTGTGAAACCCTTCTGGTGATTCAGTCAAATGAAACTCAGGGGGCATAAATTGATGACATTGAATAATGAACAATTTAGGTTAAAATTGTGGTACATTTATGGGGTATAATCTCGGAGATTAACCTAGATTTGAGTAATTACAAAATATTAGGGATTCCCTGATTTCGTCATATCATTTCGAATTTATCACAATTTCATTTTAAAAATAATTTATGAGAATCTGCTATATTGTGCTCATGTCGAGCAGTAAATCCCTTTGGCTTGGACTAATTGATCTAATGTCATTTAAATGCGACCTAATTGGAGTTGTTTTCTCGGGAGTGACCTTATGAAGACCATTCTCGACTCCTCCTATATTCCATTTACTAGTTTCGATTCGGAACCATCGACAAATTTAGCCCCTGAATTTCTACATAATTCAAGAAAATATTATAATTCAGATTTGCTTAGCCAAAAACTCATCGAATTACATTACATATTTATTTAGACATGTATTGTAATCGATGATTTTTTTTTTTAAAAAAATTATTCAATTAAAAGAAATAAAATTATTTAAGAATATTTTCGGTGCGATGACCTCGATCCGATTCGTAAATAGCCCAAAAATATATATAATTCTTTTAGACCTTGCCAACTAAAATATCTATATTAACCTATGTATAAAATAATTAGTAACCATTAATTGTACCAACGAATTATATAGAATAATTCGTAAATCGAGATCGGCTAATTATTCTGTAATAGCACATGCTCCAATAGGTCTTCAGTATAACCTATAAAATTTATAAAATTATCACTCCCGTATGCAATTAGATCTGTACCTTGTACTTTATTTTATTGAACTAAATGATTCTCAAATCCTTTCACGCTTTGGCTTGTCGCATAAAACTAAAAGTATATTTCTTCATCGTTAAAGGTGACTTATAAATCGTTTGACTTCCCGATTAGTAAATTTTAATAGCATTTTCCAATTACGAAAACAATTTATAAATTACTTATTTTTTTTAAGCAGGGACGGATCCCGCCCCCCCCCCCCCCCCCCCCCCCAACAAGAATTTTTAAAAAAAAATGAGTGCTACTTTTTTTTTTTTTTTTTTTTTTTTGAGATATTAGTACTAATGTTTAAATTATTCAATTACTGATTAAAATCAAAGTTTTAGAAGTTTTTTTTTCTTATAATCTATATATATCTGTGGTGTCGTTACAACAATTCTAATAAAATGACAAGTATATTTTCATGTTAAATTGTCAATTTTACCTACTTAGTCTTTTATACTACCATCACAACAGAAATAATGATTATCAACAATAAGTTGGTGAAAAATAGGCTTAGAAACTAGATGAAAGAATACTACCCTGTGAATTGTTTGATTATTCACATTGAAAATAAAAATGTAGAATTTTTATGATATGAAGAGCGTCGTATACAATTTTCATAGTTTTTTCATTCAATTACTTTAGCATTTTGAATTCAATAGAATCCTCGTTAATAATCTATTCTTATGCAAATAAATTATATTGAATATCATTTTATCAATTAGTTTTAACGATGGTTAAACTCAACCCCCCCTACTCTATAATCCTGGATCCGTCCATGATATTAAGTGGATTTATATTGGAAAGAAGAAGGTGCTATGCTATCTTATCCCATCCTACTCGGCTGAAAAAGGGGAATACGGGTCGGTTCCAAGTTGCTTATAACTAATAAGTGAATACATAAAGGGATACTAAAGCAAAACCAATTTACATGCAGAATTTGATTAAGTTACGTTTCTAATAGACGAAGGGAATCGGCGAAAATGCACGATACTATCATGTGGATTTTTTTTTTTTCATCAAGTTTTCTTGTATATTTAAAAACCTTGCATAAAACATCCATTTGATAGTTACTAATATCGTTAATTTTTTATCAAATTGCCTAAATTACCCCAAGATATTTTAAAGTATAAGGGTTTTTTGTGCAAACATTCAAAAGTAAAAGGGGGTTTTGCGCAAATATTTAAAAGTACAAGGGAGTCTTTGGATGAAAAGAATTATGCAAAACACAATAAAAATCGCAAGTTCTTCGCGTGGAACGTGTTAAAAATGGACGGAAAGAGACGCACTGGGTGTTTAGGTAGAGTTTTTAAAAGTAAAAGAAAGGTTTGTGCAAAAAATAATTCACATGATAATTTGATGCATGTTTCGCATAACACATTGT
This sequence comes from Penstemon barbatus, assembly GCA_003313485.2. NCBI lineage: Eukaryota > Viridiplantae > Streptophyta > Magnoliopsida > Lamiales > Plantaginaceae > Penstemon > Penstemon barbatus. Next base: position 16,859,649 of record CM064877.1, on the reverse strand, counting down.
AGTACCGTGTATTTTCCCCCGTAAAGAATCAGGAATATGAAAATATTTTCATTGATTATGCAAACCATATATTAAAAAAAATGAGTTCAAAAATTAAAAAAGAAAGCAAGAAAATTTTAAGTAAGCATTGATTAATTGTTAAATATAGCTACACATTCCATTCAATTTGCAAATAGAAGGTTCTATGATTCCATATAATAGACACCACTATCAATTTAAATTTTGTAGTGTCGAATGAGAGTTCGTAGTCTAGTGTCAAGAGCTGGAGTCATAAGACATTTTATCAAAAAAATATAAAATTAAATTTTAAGATGCACATAACAAAATTTATAGTGCGCAAATTGGAAAAATGATGTTATTTTGGATGCCAATTGCTCAATAGAAATTATAGACATAAAACTATATTGGTAGAAAAATGTGAATGTACACTATATAGATTAAAATTTTAATTATTTTATTTGCCATTGTCACGAGAGTTGTACATGGCCAAGTTGGATAATAATTATTCGCTTTAATCCTTCTGAATAATGGGATTTAGTTCATGGGCCACTCTCCATACCTCCCACATGAATTCAAGATCCCCCCTAAGGCCCTAATATTTCTTTCTTTTTCTTTTTTTTCTTTTTTTTTTTTTTTTTTAATAGCAAGATTCCCCCTAATCTGAAAGGAGATCAACACGAGGGTCTTCTTAATTTCTTATTAAAATCGGAATTTTATAGCCAAAAAATTTATTAATGTTTAGAGAAATGGAATAATTTAAAGAAAATAACTAACACTCGTAATAAGACAAAATAAGTTTAAAAATTAAAATTGACATCAATATTCTGCTAGATTTTATCCTTGAAATTTTGTCTATCATTTTCTGCATTAGTCACCCTCACTTGAAAAGAAATCATCCTCTTCAAGTTTAGAATGAAAAAGAGTAATAGAAATTTGACCTCGAATCTTGATTAGCTTTGTATTTATTTTAGTGAGAAAAATTTATAGAACAATAAAATCGATAAAATATTCTTCCCATTTAAGTTGCAAATCGATTTGAATTATACGAAGGTTAGAGGTGTCAATCGATTTGAATTATTTATGCTATGAATAATTCATCAAAGAGGAGTCAATAGTTATTCAACTGTTTTTTTTTTTTTTAATAATTATTCCACACCTTAAAGATATCACATATTCACATATATTTATCTTCTTAAATTTATTATTATTATTATTATTTTTTGAGAGGTTCTTAAATTTATTATTATTATATTTTTTTTTTTGAGAGGTTCTTAAATTTATTTTTAAGCTAAGTAATACCGGGGCGTCTAGGGTGCGACCTTCCGTAATAAGTCATATGCGATTACCCCTTATAATCGTGTCATGTGGCAGCGGTATATATATCCAAAATACCCTTTTATTTTATTTTAAAGAAAATTTTAAATTATTACCTAAACGTGAAATATCTATCATTCTTAATTATCTTCAAATTAAAATCATTTCTTTAATTGGGTTTAGAACCAAAGACTCCAGTACAGCATACTAATTACCCAACTAGTATGCTAAGTCAAATTTTGTTACTAAAGTTGACAAAATAGATGTACAAATAACATACAATGAGATTTACTTCAATAATTGATCAAATCTATACAAAATTCTCACAATATGATTTCAACTTAGATCTATTTATTCGAATTTTTAAAAAATATATATAATAAAATATTAATATTAAATATGTAATATTCTTAAGAAAATGATATTTGAAACTGAAATTTTCAATCGCACCTTAATGTACATTGGTTAAAAGATTCTTGGGCCATATATGTACATTTAAGAATTAGAGGGACCTTTTTTGGAAACATTTAAAAATATTAATCTCAAGTAGCCTTTTTATGTAAATGAACTAATGTTATATGAAATTATTGTACACGATTTTTAAAAAATTAAATATATAAAATGTTTTGTTAACATTGATATTTGAAACCTGATATTTTAATAGGACCTAACATACACTTTAAAAAAAAATTGGGGTCAAATATGTACATTTCAGAAATAGAGGAACAATTTTTAAATATACAAAAATGTTAATCTGACGTAGTCTTTTTATCTAAATGACCAAAAGTTATATAAAATTATTGAACAAAATTATTTGAAGTGTGTATTTTTTAGTCGAGACGTTATAAATGATAGCAAAGCTTAATCTCTAAGTCAGGATAGGGTCCCCGGATTGGGTTAGGAATGTTTTTTAAATTTAATATATAAAATGTCTTATAGTAATTAATAGTTGAAACTTATATTTTGCAGTCGAACTTGAATGTACGCTTTGGGGTCAAATATGGAAATTTCGTAATTAGAGGTATCTTTTGTCAAAATTTCAAAATTGTTACTCTAGGATTTTTTTGTAAATAAACCAATGTTATATGAAAAAAATGTACAAGAAATTGTGGGTTTTAGATGAACACTAGGTTTGAATGCGAAAGGGAAATAATAGAGTTGAACTTGTGGTACCAAACTTTATGTCGATTAAGTGATGACGTGGAATATTAAATATTTTTAATTAAATAATTTATTATTTTAATATTAAATAGATTAATTTAATTATATATTTTAGATATGAAAAGATTTTTTTTCAAATTTATTTTAATTTATTAATATTGTTTATAAAGTAAAATTACCATTAAGTTAAAAACCACCATTAAGTAATGACGTGATAGTTAAGTCTAATAGCTAAAATGATATAGTTACTTATATTGACCGATAACAAATATTAAATATTTTTTAATTAAATAATTTATTTTTTAATAAATATTAAATATATTATTTTTATTATATAAATTTTAGATTTGAAAATAATTTTTTTTCATATATATTACTTTATTAATATTTTTTAGTTTATAAAGTAAAAATTTCAAATTGGTCTGCACGTTGATTTTCTTCGAGTCAATTTTTAAATTTGGCAATAATGTGAACTAAAATCTTCAATAAATTATATGATATGAGACTATTTTGGTAGCCTAAAATTTAATGCAGTAAAATTATCACTCAACATAAATAATAGCATCAACTTTGCAATTAGATTTAACTGTCACATCATCACTTAACCGTGATTTTTAATGACGGTATCAAATGTGAGTGAATTTGTTAACTATGATGCTAAATGTGTCGGCCTGAATTTTTATGGTACCACATGTAAAAATCGACATAAAGTTTGGTACCACAAGTGCAATTCTCTCAAATGGAAATAATAAATTAGGTTTGAATAATTATGAAATATGTTGTAATTAGTGGTTGATCAAATTTGTTGATAACTATTTTCATTCTATCCGTGATAAATATGAAAATGATGGAAAAGTAAAAAAACTAAGTTATGGAATTGTTGTAAAAATGGTGGAGAATTATGAAATAGGAATTAATCAATTAGATTTGAATTAATGTAGAAAGAATTTACCGAACAACGATTTTATTTTATTAGGTTTGACTGATTATGAAAGAAAATAATTAATTAATTAGGTTTTAAGCTGGGGCATAAGAGTCTTTATTAAAGTCCTAAAAAAATATTTAAGAAATAACATTAAATTTAATTGAGGGTAAATACATCTTTTTGTTTATGATCCATTTATTTTTATTATTTTTAGGTATATTAAGTTAAACGGCTTATAAATAAATTCATGATTTGAATAAATTAAATGAATATTAAATAAAATTATTCATCACCGATCCAGATTAATCTGGGCAAAATTAACGGTGAGATAATATGGCCGGATGTGAGGCCGATACTTGAAGGGCGGCACCGTAGAATCCCCAAAGTAATATCTTCAAGACCCACTAAAGTAATGACTTCAAATAGACATATTTTTTCCTTCCGTTTTAGGGGAAAAAAACTCCCTACTAACTTTTATTTTGGGAAATATGTGCAAAACTACCCTCTATTATTTTTATTGCTAGGAACCCCTTGTGTTTCATCAAAGCTTGCAAGGAATCATTTTTTTTGTCAAAAATGGATGTGCGTGAACTCCACGCACGTGTGCTACGAATTATGTGCAGGTTAAGCATAACTAGGATGGTTCTTTGCATATTATAAACAAGATTAAAATGAAAAATCATGTATGCATATGAAGTGTAAAATAAGAATATCAAATTTTATTAAAGTTGTTTACAATATACTGTTAAATGGGAAATTGTACAAAATTTGGTAAATACAAAGAGATGCTTTGCAATAAAAATAACAGATGAAATTTGTGCAGATTTTTCAAAATACAGGTGAGTAGGTTGCATTTTTCCTCCGTTGTATTGTTCATAAGGATTCATTCATGGAATTATTGTTACAACAAAAAAATTGAATGTCCTTAATCAATAAAAGGACACACATTGATTCGTCGTAAGTAGAAAGTCCCTCATGAAAAAGGGATCATACACGAATTCACCAGAAAACTTAGGCAGTTCGACTTGAAACTTGAGGTCTCGATGACGTTCCTCCCGTTCATGGTGCTCGAGATATTAATGACAAATATCTATGCGCGTCGTCAAACGTTGAATCAAATTTGCAACCTCTTTATGTACCCTCAAATCTTCTTGATCATAGCGAAATGTTCATGGTGTTAGGCTTCCATTATCAAATCTTGTCCAAGCCTACCACAATCTCTACCATCGACCATAAAAGCCGATGAAAATTGAAAATAGAGACTCAGGTGCCAACTGAAGCTGGAACAAATTAATGATTTATTTGCATGCACATTTTCATCAATAATTGAAAGCAAGAAGAAGATCCCAAAAAATTCTAGAGTAAGTAATTCACTTCAAGAGTTCGAAATATTGATAATAAACAACCGCATACAAATGATTGGTTCAACCCATTGAACCAAGAAATCCGATCCAATTTTCAAAAGAAAGGTTAATGACCTAATTGTGACTCAACAATGAAAACAATGCATTCAAGTTGCCACTTATTTAATGACTTTTCCGAATCTATATACTATTATTTATATATTATTGCTTCTGACAATTAGTCAACTCAAGCCATTATTTGTTCCACTAAAGGTCAAATCGCCATTATTGCATAAACTCTTTATTGTATTTTGAGTACAGAAACTGAAGCCAGAAACAAACAAAAGAAAAACCAAAAAAATGGAAAAAATCACACACAATCACTTGAAGATAAATGGCATAAAAATGCACGTAGCTGAAATAGGCGAAGGCCCAGCCGTGTTATTCCTCCACGGCTTCCCTGAACTCTGGTACTCGTGGCGCCACCAGATGCTCCACCTCTCCAACCGAGGCTATCGCGCGATCGCACCGGATCTACGCGGGTACGGTGAAACCGACGCACCTGATTCCGCCTCCGCTTACACCGCCTTCCACATCGTCGGAGACTTGGTGGCGCTGCTGGATGCTTTGGGGATTGAACAGGTTTTCCTGGTGGCGCACGACTGGGGTGCGTTGATTGCGTGGTGGTTTTGTCTATTTAGGAGTGATCGGATTAAAGCTTTGGTGAATATGAGTGTTCAATTTCATCCTAGGTGTCCAGAGGTTTCAACTATTCAACGGTATAGGGAACTTTTGGGAGATGATTTCTACATGTGCCGGTTCCAGGTACTAACATTAAATCAATTTATACATATTCAGGTCTATTTGTCTACTTTGTCTATGGTTGAAAATCAATAAGTTGCATTCGATAACTTTTATCGGTTCAAAAAGCTAAAAACTGATAAAAGTACATGTAAAATATCAAGCTACTCGATTTTCGACTGGAGCTCGTTCGATAAAAGCTTATTTGAGCTCGGCTCGTTTAACAATTAAACCAAGCTCAACCACAATTCAAACTCGATAAAATTCAAATCACCTTTAAACAGTGTGGGACATTAGTCGACTCGATTACATCCCTACTATGTCCTTTATTAAAAGGAGTCCGGTTGAATCAACATTGTAATGTAATGTGTGGATCGTAATACTTAAATAGTCCTTATGTTTCGCCTGATTAGCAAAAAAAAAAAAATTGTGTTTTTTTTATAACCAAAAACCTCCCTTGTGCTACTTTTTATTAGTAAAAATCTGTCTTACATATTTTCCAGAAAAATGACAATTATCATGACCACTATTCACCCCAAAATTGACGATAATCCCGGTTAATTTTAAAAATTGACAATGAACTCCATGTTCACTTAAAAATTTGACAATAACCTCCCTATTGATTTAATTTCAAATGAGGTTTTTCGCTAATAAAAAAAGAACACGGGGGTATTTGCTAATAAAAATAACACTGAGAGATTTTACATAGACAAAGCACAAGGAGTATATTTGAGTTCGAACTGAACTTTAGAAGATCATTTTAATATAGTATAATCTTGGTAATATAGGAACCAGGGGAAGCTGAAGAAGCATTCGCATCAGTAAAAACTTCAGAAGTAATGAAATCGTTCTTCTCATTCCGCGGCGGAAAGCCTATAATCGTCCCCAAAGATATAGGACTCAAAGCACTTTTCCAGGCTCCAGCAGAATCACCCCCATGGCTAACTGAAGAAGATCTGAACTATTTTACCAGCAACTTCGAAAAAACAGGATTCACTGGAGCATTGAACTATTATCGAGCCCTGGATTTGTATACTCTCAAAACAAACAAACACTCTTTCATGAATAACTTAACTTGAATGATTTCAGCTATTTTGACTTGGGTTTTCATTGATTAATCAATATCAGGACTTGGGAATTGGATGCGCCATGGACCGGATCACAGGTAAAAGTGCCGGTAAAATTCATGATAGGTGATCTAGACATAACGTATCATGTTCCGGGAGTTAAGGAATATATACACAATGGCGGATTCAAAAAAGATGTACCTGGTTTAGATGAAGTGGTGGTGATGGAAGGAGTGGCTCATTTTATCAACCAAGAGAAGCCTGAGGAAGTCAGTAAACATATATATGAATACATAAGCAAGTTCTGATATATATGGTTTATTTCATCTTTTTTATTGCTTATTTGTACCATTTTTATGCTGAATTTCAAATAATGTTTGATACGTTATGATTATCTGGTTTATGTATTGTCTATTATGCTCATTTTTCTTCTCTTTTCGTTCATTTTTTCGATGTGTTACCGAGGTTAAAAGGGTGTTAAGGTAATTACAAAAGGTTTCAAGATATAATTAAGATGATCAAGAATGGGGGGTTGTTTTAATAGGAGAACATTAATTTAAATATGTATTATAATCAGATAGAGAAACAGATAAATTGTCTCAATACAAGAAAGTTAAAGAAATCTCCGAAAACTCATCACAAATCTCTAAAAATTCCCTCCGAAAACCCAAACAAATAGACCATGAAGCTTGCAAAGAGGAATGTAACATATGCTTAGAAGTAAAGGACCTTGTAAAAAATATTTATTACAAACGTACCTAACTACTCATAACCGTTTTTATATTTAGGTGGTGTTCGCAAAAAATTATGATTGTGCTTAATTATTAGAATCTAAAAAAAAAAGCTAAAGTTGTAGAAAAGTAAAAGTAGGTGGTGCTTGCAAATTATGCCAAGAAGTCCCAAAAAAGCACTTTTGAATGTTTGCGAAAAAATCATTTTTTTCCACTTTTTTCTCCCAAAATGTCAAAGTAAAAGCTAGAAGCACCTCCTCACCAGCTTCAGCTTAATTTATACTTTTTGACTTTTTTTAAGAGAAGTAGAATGAGAATTTCAATTTGCAAACACTACTTAAGTGTTTATTTTATCCTAAAAGCTGAAAACTACTTATTTTAAGTTTTTGCAAACACCACCTTATTCCGTTGCCAAGGACTAGTTGCAAGTCAATTTACTTTAACATGGATCAAAATTTCTGGATGAAGTCGTATATATGTTGGCTAATTTCGTCTGGTCTTTCTTCTTGAAGAAAATGAGCCACACCTTCCATAATTACAAGTTCCTGCAAAAAAGGAACGTTTTTCTTGAAGCCGCCATTGTGTATGTACTCCTTAACACCTGGGGTATTATAAGTCAGATCAAGATCCCCCACAATGAACTTCACTGGAACTTTTACTTGCACCCCAGTATAAGGCGCCGTTAGCTCCCAATTTCTGCACAATGAACTTTAGATGAGACATAAGAAAAACACAAGGGGGTTTTGCTAATAAAAATAACGTCCGGGAATTTTTGCTCATTAAGCAAAGTATAAAGGGTACTTTTGCATTTCACTGTAAAGGAATTTTTGTGCACATCCTAAGACTTACAAGTCCATTACACGATAATAGTTCAATCCACCGGTGAAGCCTTTTTGGTTGAATTTGCTAGCATAGTATTCAACGTCATCTTCGGATAACCAAGAGGGCATCTTAATTGGTTTATGTGGTGAGCCACCAAATCCTACTTCTTTAGGAACAAAAAGAGGAGCTGGATTCCGCGATACTAAGAATTTTTTGATTAATCTTGCGGTATCAACACGAGCGAATTCCTCCTCCACCTCTCCTGGCTCCTGCATAAAAAAACAAATGGATTGTCTAAGCAACTATATTAAAAAAAGGCCATTCGAACATCATATGCACAGTATCTGCAATTCGCAAGGATTTGTAACATGAAGGAAACCTTTAGGTTGTATTTGGTTCTTGGAATTGAGTAAAATGAAAATGAAATTGAACAAGAATTGAAGCTCAATCTTCTATCATTTGATGCAAGAAAAACATTTGTTTTATAGTTTGAAATCTAAATACCAAATATTTGGATGAGTATTTGTATAATTTTATTTTTGATCAATTAAAGCATTACAATAAGAAGCCAAATTCCAACATCTAAATACCTTCTTTCCTAAATATAATTATTTTTCTCATAAACTATTAATATTTGATTTCACTTATTCTTAATCTCTATTTTAACAACATAATGTAAATATCTGAAATTTATCCTTTCAAATTATAACCTAAAAGTTTCACATAAAATTAATAAAGGGAGCAAAAATAATTGGACGGATTCATCATAAAGAGATACAACTAAATGACTGAAGTTTGCCTCAAAAAGTTTTAAAACCCAATACCTGAAATCTGCACATATAGTAATCGTCACCAAGCTTCGCCCGCATAGATTCAACAGGCTTCCTTTTCGGATTCCTCGGCTGAAACACAACACTCGTGTTCACCAAAGCTTTAATCCGATCGGGTCGGATCAAGCAAAAATGCCAGGCCATAACGGCGCCCCAATCGTGGCCCACTAAGAAAACCTGATCCAGGCCCAAAGCATCAAGCACGCCCACCAAATCCCCAACTATGTGGAACACCGTGTAGCTGGAGGAGCACGGCGGCGCGTCGGAGTCACCGTACCCGCGAAGGTCCGGGGCTATTGCACGGTAGCCTTTAGAGGAAAGGGAGAGCATCTGGTGGCGCCATGAGTACCAGAGCTCCGGGAAGCCGTGGAGGAAAAGGACGGCGGGGCCTTTGCCTATTTCGGCAACGTGGATGTTTATTCCGTTTGTACTGATAGTTTTGTGTTGGATTCTGTCCATGGTTATTGTTTGTTTGTTTCTTGGATGCTTTTGTAATTGATGACTGGTTGAGTTTTTTTTTTTTTGATAAATTGACTGGTTGAGTTTTGGTGGAGGCTTGTTTGAACTTTGAAGGATGTGCCACTATTTATTACTTTGAAGGATGTGCCACTATTTTTCACTTCTTAGTAACGGTGTGGAAACGAGTCGAGTAGTATCGAAGGAGATATTATTCTAGTTTGGTTTGAATTTTATCAAGTTTAAAATTTTGTGTTTGAGCTTGGTTTGATTTCTTAACGAACTGAGCTTAAACGAGCTTTTATCGAACGAGCTCTAGCTGAGTATCGAGTAGCTTGATATTTTACATGTATTTTTTTTCTTCATATTTCGCTTATAGCTTCAAAACTTATCTAAAGAAAAATCATGTTCATGCTTGTTTGATTTGTTTGACGAATCGAGCTCAAACGAGCTTTTATCGAACGAATTCGAGCCGAATATCGAATAGCTTGGTTTAGTTTTCAGCCCTACTTAGGCATCTCCAACAGCTCTCTTAAATTTCAGCCTCTTATCTTAAAATATAACTAATGAACGGTGTTATATATTTTCGCTTTTTACTCTGCACTCTAACAGCTAGTTTATATTTTAGCAGACTACTTTTTAACAACCATACAATTTCACTTCAACATCTAGTTTATATTTAACAAATTACTTTTAATTATAATTTTATAAAAAATAATCTTTATTATCATAATATTTTAATATATTTGCCTCACTTTTGTGCAGATTGGATTTTATTTTACATATATTTTTTACGGCTCTTAAAGTTGGTTGTTCATCTTGGGGAGCCCGCTTAACTACTGGCAGTTAATGGGTCGGATTCTGGTCGAATCAGGCTCATCCAGTTTCGGCTTCATTTATATCATATTCGGATTTTGCTCAAATTCTGCTCGGATCTAGATTTTTTTAATACAACGAATCTTGGTCGAATATCGAATATTTTTCGGATCTAATAAATTTTAATTTTAAATTTTAAATTAATATTTTTTCCTTGAACAAGTTTATCAACTTTTCAATTTTATTTAATTTTAGCTCACATCTTCAAGCTTTCTTTATTATATTTATATTTGTAGATGAAAATATTGGTTTAAATAAATGTATAAACGAGATAGAAATTACTATCTTCTTAAAACGATGATGAAATATAATTAATGATACTTTTATAAAAACATTATGTATTCTTTTTATTTATTGTCGGATACAGATCTTTAACGGGTCGGATCGACCTAAATCTATATTTGCTCCATGTGTTTTGGATACAGATCTTTATAATCGGATTAGGTCCATCAAGTCTCTAATCGGACTAGGGCTATCAATGGGTCGGATTCTGGTCGGATCAGGCTCGTTCAGATCCGGCTCCATTTATATCGGATCGAATCCTGTCGGAGATCTTGCTCAAATTGTGCTCGAATCTAGATTTTTTGAATCCAACGGATCTTGGTCAGATTTCGCCGGATATCGGATATTTTTCGGATCCAATAAATTTGTATTTAAAAAGTTAAATTAATATTTTTTTTCCGAAAACAAGTTTCTTATCTTTTCAATTTTATTTAATTTTAGCTCACATTTTTAAAGTTTCTTTACTATATTCATATTTGTAGAATGAATATATTGATTTAAATAAATTTATAAACGAATTATATATTACTATCTTCTTAAATTGACGTTGAAATATTATTAATGATACTTATTTTTATAAATCTTTTTGTATATATATATATATATATATATATATATATATATATATATATATATATATATATATATATATATATATATATATATATATATATATATTTCTTTTTATTTGTTGTCGGATATGGATCTTTAATGGATCGGATCAATCTAAATTCATTTTCGCTCCATGAGTTTCGGATTTCGGATCTTTATAATCGGATCAGGTCCATCGAATCTCTAATCGAACAATTATCCTAATAAATCTGATCGAATCCGGATTGAAATCCGCCCCATTGACAGCCCTAAATCGAACAATTATCCTAATAAATCAATCTGAGTTCAAACGGATCCAAATTGAAATCCGCCACATTGACAGCCCTATTCATTTAATTTCCTCACCAACCCAGCCTCCGGCATGCCCACATGAAATTTCTTTTTGATTTACTTTACTTTGGGCCATGAATTTGAACATTGAGTTTTTTATTTAATTTGGGCTAGGCTTCTTGGGTTGTTAGGTCAAAGTTGGTACTAGATCAACTATTTCATGTTATTGAAAACTTGGGCCTATGGTTTTGGCTCAAATAATTATTGTACATCCTTCAGTTGACATTTTAATATAAATTATATGGGTTTTAGAAATTGGACCAAATCTAAATTAAATTGGACTTGCTTTGTTTGACTTGAACTTTGAACAAAATAAAATAGACTTGCATTAATAATAATTAAAATATCCTCTTACGTCAGTATTGAATAAAATGCATTCACCAAAGTTTTAATACCAAAGTTGTTGAAATATATATATCACAGCTAGAGGAACAATGAGACGAATTTATGGTTCAAAAGTTGAAGTTTATTAATGGCAGTGCAAAGCACAAACACACACGATAATGTGCTAGCTTATTACATGAGACGATCGATTAAGAGAGAGACAGTGCACACTTCATTTATTCAAATCATACATGAGCTGAGCCGAGCCGAGCCCTAATTAGATCAAGAGTGCCCTGATTTGACATTGAGGTCCCAATTTGCACATTCGAGGAATGTACTCAGCTTTCATCATCTTCTCGGGTGCCATTTGTTGGCCTCCCATCCTCATCATGTGCCTAATGGCATCACATCGGCATTGTGGATCGATACCGCTTAATTGTTGGCAGCATTTCATCAGCGATGGCATTTTCTCTTTACGAGTGTTGGTCACCATACTCAATAAATCTTCAGACGATTCATCATCATCGTTATCATTAATCTCATCGTATGCCATCCTTCCTTGTCTCAAGAATCTCTGGCAGTAACGGAACTGACGCCCCATCACCTGACGACGACATATCAGCCCTGGATTCTCCTCCTCCACCACAGTGGTGGTGGTGGTGGTGGTGAATGCAGTAGTAGCTCCACCCAACGCCAAGAGGGCCATTAGAAGAGCTGCAACAGTTACTAGCTTTGCCATATCTTAATTTTGTGTGCTATATATTGATACTATTTTTGAGTTAAATTTGATGGTGTGATGAAGGGTGGTGGTGATGGGGTATTTATGGTGGGTTTTGTGATTTGCATGGCGTTTACGTGTTGAATTTGAAATATGGTTGTTGGATTCTTGGTGAAGGCATCAGTTGTGGTGGCTCGTTCGTGCTTCCACGTAGAACTACATGCAAAGGATTCCAGAAATGTTGATGTAATCAATGACAATCTAGACTCGTCTGAAAGGTTAATCGATTAATTGTTTCAAAAACTTCACGAGTTGGTTTACACATACATTTGCAAGATAGATCTATCATGTGACATCAAAATGCAACACAATAGTAATATGGAAAATACTTGATTTTGCGATTGAATTTTGTTCAAATTGGGTATGTTTTCATATAGTAATCAATGATATAGAAATTGAAAATCAGTTGGCTTTATTGAGTATAGCTTATTAAATTTTAATTTGTTAGAATGCTTTTGCCATTTTTTTAAAGATATAATTAAATTGCATTTCATTAAAAAGTTATTCAAATTTTATTTAGAAAATAAATGTAGCTTATGTGATTATATTATGGGTGACAATATGGATCCTAATTCTTGCGTTGGTTCAGCCCAACTCGGCCTAGTACTCCTATATATAGGGCCGGGTAAATGGGATCGGGTTTCGGGTACCCGTCCCGTCCCAATCGAGTTTTTTCCATTTGGGACGGGACAACACCCGGTCAAGAAAAATTGGGACGGGTTTTCGGTATTGATCCCCACCCGATCGGGAAAGTCGATTCCAATTACATAGTCCAATTACATAGTCGATTCAACTATTCACATCTTCCCCTATGTATTCTTCTTCTATAAAATTCAATCTTAACTCCATCACAACTCAATTCCCGTCGTCCGCCACTGATCCGTCACTCGCCAACGTCCGAGTTTTCGACATATATCATTGCAGAGGATTACAATTTTCAAGTTTCTCCAATAATTTTTCAATCAGATCTCAAGGTTTTGAGATCATTTCTAAGTCTACATCATGTGGTGCATAAATCCAAGTGGCACGTGGCACAAAATGGTAAAATGGCAAACCAATATTGGCACAGAATATCCGAGACGGTTTAAAGTTGCATCAAACTAAAAAAAAAATTAATTGTTTATCGGGATACCCGGTCCCGTCCCGAAATCCCGAAATTAAATCGGGTACCCGAAACTCTCGGGACCTAGGTTGATCTACCGGGTTTCGGGATTTGAATTTGAAAACCCGAAACCCGATATCCCGTCCCGAAACACCCGAATTCCGGAAACCCGTCCCGATCCCACCCCTACCTATATATATCCAAACTTACGGTTACATGTATGTATTTCGATGATGATGTAAAACATTCTGTAATTTGCATTGGTACTCCAAGCCCACGAAAAAGTTGTTAAATAAATTACTTAAACAACTTCTGAATATAACATTTTCTAGTATAAAAGTTGTTAAATAAATTACTTAAAGAACTTCTGAATATAACATTTTCTAGTATATGTTTGCAAACTCTAACAAATAAGTTGAAGTTATATTCAGTATAATTTATAAGCATTTCGAGATAAGTTTATAATTTATGAGCTTAAAATAGATTATTTTGAAAGAAGCTGAAATCATCCCTCAAAAATCAAATTATTTATTTCGAGGTAAGAAAATCTCACAATCTGTTTGCAAAAGAGTTTTTCAAACTAACCTTTAATGAAATTGAACAAAATTAACTATGTGTGACTATGTTAAATGGGCTACCTTTTGTTTTTTAGGATGTTTTACCTACCAATCGTCTTTGTGATGATGGTTTCCCTTGTTTTGTATTTTGTAACGAATTCTCTTCTTAATTATTGAAAAACTTTATCACAAAAAAAACAAGAAAAAAACAAAAAAAAAAAAAAAAAAAAAAAAAAAACTGAAATTGATAAATGTCTGAAATATCCTTATTTAGTATTCAAATCATAGAACGAGCCCTACCCACACAACACCATCCCTCCTCGCAATGCCCTTGCACGGTTGCACCCATCAGCACAAGCCCAACTATGGATAGATTAGCCTCAAATGGTGCCGCGGCCAAACTGGTTGAAGCCTTCTGATATGACATTGAGAGAATCCCACCCCAAAAGTTAGTTATTGAAGTGGGGAGAACACAATGCCATATGAACCCCATTTTACTATCGAATTATATCATTATTGTATAAGATATCATACTCTTCAACTAAGTATAAATATAGGCTTTTGGATTTAAAAAAGTCCCAAGGCCACCTAATAAGCTAATGCATACCAATCTGATTATTTGAAATCTCTATCTAGATCCAACCCCACTAATTCCGTTCTTTTCTTCAGAAAATGTGCACCTTGGATCAACATAAAGTATGATTAAAGGATTGTGATATGGATTTAGTCGCATCTCTTTTGAAGATGGTGAAGATCACCCACTTTACAGAACGGTATCTTGTGCTGATTGTTTAATGTTTTAGAAAAGATGGTTAATAGAATTAGACTTATTCTCATATGTGAAGTTATAAATTTCTCCCCAGTTGCATTCAAGAATATAAAGAAATAAACAAAAACGATTTAAATATTCTAAACTTAAATGTTTCTCCAAACTCTTTTTGGTACTGTAATGAAAGGAAACTACAGATAACAAGAGCACAAGAAACAAGGGAGGGGTGGCAAAATCTTTAAGAAAAATATCCAATAAACAAAATCTGGTACTTGGTTATAACTATGAATAACTCAAACCCTGAAACCTTTGCTGTTCCTCTTTCCTCTTGCTCGCTCAAACTTCCTACCCTTGGCTCGCACGTATGGCTTGGTG
Organism: Penstemon barbatus; assembly: GCA_003313485.2. NCBI lineage: Eukaryota > Viridiplantae > Streptophyta > Magnoliopsida > Lamiales > Plantaginaceae > Penstemon > Penstemon barbatus. The sequence goes on along the minus strand of CM064877.1, from coordinate 16,844,194 downwards.
TGGCTGTGTGGAACACCAGGAGCTGGGCCAAAGTGCTTCACTGCCTCACGAGCCTTTCGTGAACCTCTCAAGAGTACCTGAAACCATGCTTAGAAAATGTTAGTCTTTAGAAAGAACTATTAAGAATGCGGTTATATCCAGGATTATTTGTTCTTATAGAACTGTCAAGCGGAGACTCCCTCAATTCAAATAAAAGTCAAATAGTCTAGCAACATAACAACTGTATACAGAATTTAACACAGAAGTTCAACTAAATATTATGATCGTCAAACAGAATGTTTGAAGTACAGTCAATAATAAGACAAACTCTACACATCAAAGCAGAAACATATAGTAACTAACTTCAACTCTATGGACCTAAGTAAAGGTTTCTCATAATTAATCAATATCATTGGTTGTAATTTAATATTTGTGAGATAAACTTGCTAGCATATAGAAACACATAGTAACTAACTTCAACTCTATGGACCAAAGTAAAGGTTTCTCATATCAAGCAGTCAACAATTTACGAAGTATTTAATAAAAGTATCCAAAAATTCGTTCCACAAAACACATGCGAAAATCAAAGTTAGAAGAATATGCACCGTGTTCTGCCCAAGTGGAGCCCTGAGAGCAAGCTGGTCGAAAGTCAAACATTCTCCACCTGCCTTCTCAATTCTAGCTCTTGCAGTCTCAGTGAACCTCAGAGCAGTGACCTTAATTGCAGGGATTTCGTATGCACGGATATCATCAGTAACAGTTCCAACAAGCACCGCAATCTTGTCATCCTAATGTATCACAAAATAATTATGATATCAGACTAAAATCATTCATAAAATTCAAATGTGCCCAACTATAAAGAGAAAATAATTGAAAGAAAACATGAAACAGTTCAGAGATTGGAAGAACAAGTATCTACAAAATGGATGAAGAAATCATAATTAGACCACAGGACGGTGACCAATAAAACAAAGAGGCATTAGAAGCTGCCTATATGCTAGATAAACAATTTCATCTTTAACAAATCCATGCTCCTACAAATGTCAATGATTTGTATTGTGTATTAGGATACTGTTATATTAGGAGAGATGGTCACCACAAAAAAGTGATCCCCAAAATCATTCAAAGTTTACATTTCGTCAAGCAAATTATTTCATTTTTCCAGAATTCCCAACAACAATACCTCAACAATTACATAATACAATAGCAAAAATCAATAAATTACATAAATCAGATAAAAAAATTGTACCTTGCCCTTCATCAGAGCTGCGAGACGTGAAAGAGAGAGCGGGGCCTTGTTAACCTTACTCATGAACAATCTCTTCAGTACCACAGCATTAAAGCTGCTCCCAGTTCTCCTCACCAAAAATCGGTAAAGCTGTCATTTCATATCACATATATCAGATCAACTGATTTATAACATCAACATGTTAGAAGTGCCATGAATTTAAAAAACATTTAAAACAAATGTAAAAAAGAAGAGAAAACCTTGACGAGAAGTTTGAGGTAAATATCATTTGATTTAGGCGCTGTGCGCTTCGTCTTCTTGCTCTTACCTCCGGCCTCTAAATCAATACCCTAGATTACAACACGAAAAAACACGCATTAGTGAAGTAGAGTCTTGTGAAGTACATGGAAAGAAGTAGGCAAACGAACGGCGAAATACCATGTCGTCTGCAGGTGGTGCCGCCGCCGATTTCCTCCGCCACGCGAATTTGATTTGAGCTAAACTAGGGTTTTGGTGAAGGACTTAAAACTGGAGTTATAAGAAGCTGCCCCCTACTCTATTGAATGGGAACCCTAGTCGTTAAACACTAAACTGAGAGTCCAGGCCCATTATCATTACAAGCCCAAATAAAATTTTCATGGTTTCTGAATATTTTTCCTTACATTTCCTTTTATGTAACATTAAGCTAAGACTCCAGGCCCATTATCATTACAGGCCCAAATTAAATGTTCATGGTTTCTGAATATTTTACATTTCCTTTTTATGTAATTATACCAGAGTGAATGACAGTACTTGTAATACTTTTGTCTTTATTTTTAAGTTTGTTCCAGTTTAGTTCTTGAACATATTCAGATGGAAATAAATTCTAGTTCTTTTCCTCCAAAATCATTTCGTTCCCCCACTGTAAAAAGAAAAAAATTAATGGCGTAACATGTTTATGTGAGGAATAAATTCATTGCACTTTTATCAATTACAAATTCTAATTAATTAATTATAATATTCAGTAATGAAAATTATCCTAGTATTATCCATCGATCAATGAATAAGTTATGAATTACTTGTATATTGAAAGGTCTTTGCTCTTGAATTATTGGCGTGATTAGGGGTGGCAATATGGATCAGATCCATGGATCTGATCCAGATTCGATCCAAATCCAAAGGATTCGATCCATAAAGATTCATTAAATTTTCACTCGGATCGGATCTCATAAAATTTGGATTCATATTGGATCAACACATACAAGTAATGGATTGTGATGGATCCATCAATGGATCCTCTGGATCCACGAATGGATCCATCGGATCCACTAAAGAATCCACCGGATCCATTATTGGATCCAAAAAAAAAAATTTATTATTGGAATGTGAAAACCTCTCTCTAATACTTATTTTTAAAAATTGCAGTTTTAACCCCAACTTTTTAAAAAACCCAGAATTTAATAAATTCTAATTTCCAATCCGGACACTGATTTTCAGGAACAAAATTTGCACTTTTGGTCCCTCAATTTTTGGATATTACAATTTTGACCCTAAATTTTTGAAAAATCAAGAATTGCAATTCATTCCAGTATTTTAAGAAAATTGAAAATTTCAATTCGGCCCCTGATTTCAGAAAGCCAAATTTGCACTTTTGGTCCCTCAATTTTTGGATATTGCAATTTTGACCCTAAATTTTTGAAAAATCAAGAATTGCAATTCAGTCCAGTATTTTAAGAAAATTGAAAATTTCAATTCGGCCCCTGATTTTAGAAAGCCAAATTTGCACTTTTGGTCCCTCAATTTTTGGATATTGCAATTTTGACCCTAAATTTTTGAAAAATCAAGAATTGCAATTCAGTCCATTATTTTAAGAAAATTGAAAATTTTAATTCGGCCCCTGATTTCAGAAATCCAAATTTGCACTTTTGGTCCCTCAATTTTTGGATATTGCAATTTTGACCCTAAATTTTTGAAAAATCAAGAATTGCAATTCAGTCCATTATTTTAAGAAAATTGAAAATTTTAATTCGGCCCCTGATTTCAGAAATCCAAATTTGCACTTTTGGTTCCTCAATTTTTGGATATTGCAATTTTGACCCTAATTTTTTGAAAAATCAAGAATTGCAATTCAGTCCATTATTTTAAGAAAATTGAAAATTTTAATTCGGCCCCTGATTTCAGAAATCCAAATTTGCACTTTTGGTCCCTCAATTTTTGGATATTGCAATTTTGACCCTAAATTTTTGAAAAATCAAGAATTGCAATTCAGTCCATTATTTTAAGAAAATTGAAAATTTTAATTCGGCCCCTGATTTCAGAAATCTAAATTTGCACTTTTGGTCCCTCAATTTTTGGATATTGTAATTTTGACCCTAAATTTTTGAAAAATCAAGAATTGCAATTCAGCCCAGTATTTTAAGAAACTTGAAAATTTCAATTCGGCCCCTAATTTCATAAATCCAAATTTGCACTTTTGGTCCCTCAATTTTTGGATATTGCAATTTTGACCCTACATTTTTGAAAAATCAAGAATTGCAATTCAGTCCATTATTTTAAGAAAATTGAAAATTTTAATTCGGCCCCTGATTTCAGAAATCCAAATTTGCACTTTTGGTTCCTCAATTTTTGGATATTGCAATTTTGACCCTAATTTTTTGAAAAATCAAGAATTGCAATTCAGTCCATAATTTTAAGAAAATTAAAATTTTCAATTCGTCACCTGATTTTTCAAAATCCAAATTTGCACTTTTGATCCCTTAATTTTAAAAAATTGCCATTTGACCTCAGATTTTCGAAAAACCCAGAGTTTCAATTCAGTCCAAAATTCTCATAAAGTTAAGATTTTCAATTTGGCCCAGATTTTCTGAAATCCAAATTTGCACTTTTGGTCCCTCAATTTTCAAAAATTATAATTTTGACCCAAATCAATTTATGTGATTTTATCCCGATATCAACAACAAGAATTAACTCATAGAGAAAATTATAAGGCATGATTGGGAATTTTTGAAAATATAGGGTCAAATTGCAATTTTTGAAAATTAAGGGACCAATAGTGAAATTTTGAATTTTTGAAAATCAGGGGCCGAAATGAAAATTTTAATCTTCAGAAATACACTAAATCGTAATTCTAGATTTTTCAAAAATTTTGGGTCAAAATTGTAATTTCTGAAAATTGAGGGACCAAAACTGCAAATTTGGATTTCTAAAATCAGGGGCCGAATTGAAATTTTCAATTTTCTTAAAATACTGGACTGACTCGCAATTCTTGATTTTTCAAAAATTTTGGGTCAAAATTGCAATATCCAAAAATTGAGGGACCAAAAGTGCAAATTTGGCTTTCTAAAATCAGGGGCCGAATTGAAATTTTCAATTTTCTTAAAATACTGGACTGAATTGCAATTCTTGATTTTTCAATAATTTAGGGTCAAAATTGCAATATCCAAAAATTGAGGGACCAAAAGTGCAAATTTGGATTTCTGAAATCTGGGGCCGAATTGAAATTTTCAATTTTCTTAAAATACTGGACTGAATTGAAATTCTTGATTTTTCAAAAATTTAGGGTCAAAATTGCAATATCCAAAAATTGGGGACCAAAAGTGCAGATTTTGTTCCTGAAAATCAGGGTCCGGATTAGAAATTTGAATTTATTAAATTCTGGGCTGAAATGTAATTCTGGGTTCTTCAAAAATTTGAGGTCAAAATTGCAATTTTAAAAAATAGAGGGACCAAAAGTGCAATTTGAATTTTTGAAAATAGTAGCCGAGTTGCAAATTTGAATTTTTCGAAAATTCTGAATTGAATAGGATTCTAGGTTTTTTGAAACTATGGGATCAAAGTGCAATTTTTAAAAATATACAATGTGAATATTTTTTTAAATGGATTTCAAATGACTAGTTTTAGGAGTAATTTCAAATCCATTTAAAATTGGCTGAAATCCATGACGGATCCATGACGGATCCACTGTGGATCCGTCATGGATCTATTCGGATCCATGGTGGATCCGAAATTTTTTCACCCGAATCCGGTTTGGATCGGATCCTAAATAGATCCATTATTATGGATCCATTTAGGATCCGATCCATAAGAATCCGATCCAGATCCGATCCGGGTGAACCATTTGCCACCCATTATTTATCTACATGATTGGTCTATCAGCCCGACTGAAAAATTCACACAGAAAAAAGAAAAACGCAACCCTAGGATCCATCAATGGTTAGTTATCTATTCACAGCTTCTCACATACTGTGACCATGGTTAACTTGACTTGCCTATATATAGACAACACATTTACAATCTCAAAATAGAAAGCCAAATCACTTTATGTCAAAACCTTTAGGACCTACATTGATACAATATTCTGGACCTTGTGGAACTTTGATATGTTCTTCAATGTGCGATTCTTGTGCGATTTTCCAGCTATGGAATGTAGTTCTAAATTCCATAGTTAAGGAGGGGTCTGATGTCAGCAATAGCAAGTTTATATGTTGTGGGAGGTGATATCGCCGTACATATGAGAACATAAAATATATATCTACTAGTCTTCGTTTTCATTGTAAGTAATTATTATTCCTTTATTCTTTCTATTTTCTTTCCTAATCTAGAGTAACTTATCTAATTTACAGGAGATAAAATCACGGCGTTCAAATATAACAAATTTTCGCAGTCCCGTTCCAAATAAATATGACTATGGACTTCAAGTATCATATACATGATATCATGTGTGATATTTGGATCACTGGCTCCAATAAGGAATGCCGTCATATGCTCCCTCACAGTACAATTTTTTGTACCTTTAGGAGTATCGTTATTTACAATAGGTTGTCTGGCGTTTATAGAGGTTTACATAGAGCCACAACCAAAGATTTATTGGAAGTCAATCATAAAGTACGAATTAGTAGCAATAATGCACCTCAGTTTCGTGGTTTTTGCATTGATATTTATCTACATGATTGGTCTATCAGCCCGACTGAAAAATTCACACAGAAAAAAGAAAAACACAACCCTAGGATCCATCAATGGTTAGTTATCTATTCACAGCTTCTCACATACTGTGACCATGGTTAACTTGACTTGCCTATATATAGACAACACATTTACAATCTCAAAATAGAAAGCCAAATCACTTTATGTCAAAACCTTTAGGACCTACATTGATACAATATTCTGGACCTTGTGGAACTTTGATATGTTCTTCAATGTGCGATTCTTGTGCGATTTTCCAGCTATGGAATGTAGTTCTAAATTCCATAGTTAAGGAGGGGTCTGATGTCAGCAATAGCAAGTTTATATGTTGTGGGAGGTGATATCGCCGTACATATGAGAACATAAAATATATATCTACTAGTCTTCGTTTTCATTGTAAGTAATTATTATTCCTTTATTCTTTCTATTTTCTTTCCTAATCTAGAGTAACTTATCTAATTTACAGGAGATAAAATTATGGCGTTCAAATTTAATAAATTTTCCCAGTCCCGTTCCAAAAAATATGACTATGGACTTCAAGTTGCCATATCCATGATATAATGTGGGATATTTGGATCACCGGCTCCAATAATGCACGCCGTCATACGCTCCCTCACGGTACGATTTTTTGTACCTTTAAGAGTATCGTTATTCGCAATAGGTTGTGTGGCGTTTATAGAGGTTTACATAAAGCTACCACCAAAGAATTATTGGAAGTCAATCCTAAAGTACGAATTAGTAGCTATAATGATCGCATTTTCGAGGTTTTTGCATTGATATTTATCTACATGATTGGTCTTTCAGCCCGACTGAAAAAATTCACACAGAACAAAGAAAAACACAACCCTGGGACCCATCAATGGTTAGTTATCTATTCCCATCTTCTCACATATTGTGACCATGGTTAACTTGAGTTGCCTATATATAGACAACACATTTACAATCTCAAAATAGAAAGCCAAATCAATTTATGTCCAAACCTTTAGGACCTACTTTGATTCAAAATTCTGGACCTTGTGGAACTTTGATAGGTTCTTCAATGTGCGATTTTTGTGCGATTTTCCAGGTATGGAATGTAGTTCTAATATGCTTAGAATAAATATTTCACATTTAAAGGCACATTTTCGTTCATTAGAGGTACTTAGTGAAGCTTTGTCTTTTGGTGAAGCAAATAAAGCATGGAAGTTTTGGATGTGTTGTCGCTGCAATGAGAAATTCGCTGATGCTGGTTCATTCATGCACCATGTTGTCCGTGAGCATGTGGGAAGTTTGTTGCCAGAAATGGAGTCAGTTCTGCCCCAAAATGTGGAGAATGAATGGACTGAAATGATTCTTAATTGCTCTTGGAAGCCATTGGAGTTAAACACTACAGTTAGGATACTCGAAAAACAGTCAAAATCTCTGGCACCAGATTTGCTCGATCAGTCAAAAGAATGCTTTGCTGGGCAAGAGAAATCGAGTGGGCGCAATTGCAGTAAGGAAAGTTTACTTCATAAAAACTGGCCTTTGTCTGATGACCCCGAGCGTGCAAAGCTTCTAGCAAGAATCCGTGCTTCATTCAAGGCCCTTATCCAACATAAGTATCTGGCGGCAAGTCATCTTAGCAAAGTTATACACTTTGCAATGGAGGAGTTGCAGGGTCTTGCTTGTGGTTCTCAACTTCTCAACTCTAACGTCAACCAAACACATCTATGCATCTGCTTTTTGGGTGCCACAGGGCTTCAAAAAATTCTGAATTTTGTGCAGGGAATGTCTCAATTTTGTGGACTAAGTACATATTCTGATCAAAGTAATATTTCCAGATGATTCAAATACTGGGGTGCAGGGTGTTGACATTACGGAGAATATAATTCTTAGCCAATATGCTTCATATTTGCTTCTTGATGGCCCTGTTTATGGTCATGATTCCACTGCAGGAACTTCATCCACACATCTCAGCTATGAGATACTTGATTCAGATGCATCAATACCGTCTTGGATATTTACAGGCCCCTCAACTGGCGAACAATTGGCATCTTGGACACGTGCGACAGAGGAAAAAGCACAACAAGGCCTCAGAATTCTCCAGGCACTTGAGAATGAATCTCACCATGTGCAGGGCATGTGTGAGAGTAAATGTGAGCACTTAAGTTATGAGGAGGCGTTAAGGGTTGTTTAAAATTTCTATCTGGAAAAAGGAAAAGAAAAGAGAGCATGCCACAGATTCTGTCGTCCTTTGCTATGAGACTTTACTAAGGAAAATGCGAGAAGAGCTCATTAAATCTGACAGTGCAATTAACGTTATCCGCAATATATTTGAGTTGGATGCTATTCGAAATGTTTTACTGGATTTTCAAGAAACTTATAGTGCTGTGACATCTCATCTTGAAGATGATGATTTGAGAATAAAAGAATCTTGCGTAGAAGTTGCAATATGGAGACAGAGAGAGAAAGTTTCTATTGAGGTTTGTTACCTTTAGTTCAGAGCGCTTTTGTTATTTGTTTTCAAGTTACTTTTTTTTTTCCCAGCTTTATTTCACATGTCTCTACGATGCAGATGAGCAAAATAGATGGAAGACTCATCCGAGCAGTTACAAGGATGAAACAGTTGGAAAGCAAGCTTGAGGCTGCATCTTCCTATGATTTTCGATCACTCATAATCCCTCTAGTGAAATTATATTTGTGGGTTAGTATCATTCTCTGAAGTGTACATATTTTTGTAACTCTGCTAGTAAATTTACGCAGATGATCAGTTGAGGTTTTCGGTTTTCTCATTCATCCACTTTGCAGGAACACTTAGAGGATCGATCGGAGAAAGATGTAAGAATAGAAATAAGGTCCGTTGAGATCATAGAGGAGCCGAAAACCAAAGGTAAATAAGGGCCCATCTGGATGGATGGATTTGAAATGAAGAGAGATTTCAAATGATTGGATTTGAAATTTCAATGATTTGAAATCCATTCATTTGCAATCTCTTGTTTGGATAAATTTTTTTTCAAAGGATTTCAAATCCATTGTTTGGTATATATCATTTGTGTTATTTGAAATTCCCAGTCGTGCCTTATAATTTGCTCTATGAGTTAATTATTGTTGTTGATATCAGGATAAAATCGTAAAAATTGACTTGGGGCAAAATTATAATTTTTGAAAATTGAGGGACGAAAAGTGCAAATTCGGATTTCAGAAAATTTGGGCCCGAATTGAAAATCTTAATTTTCTGAAAATTCTGGACCGAATTGGAACTTTGAAAATCAGGTGCCGTATTGAAAATTTTAATCTTCTGAAAATTATGGACTGAATTGCAGTCTAGGTTTTTAAAAAATATGGGGTCAAATTGCAATTTCTGAAAATTAAGGGACCAAACATGGAAATTTGGATTTCTGAAAATCAGGGGCCGAATTGAAAATTTTAATCTTCCGAAAGTAACCGAATTGTAATTCTGGGTTTTTCAAAATTCTGGTGTCAAATTATAATTTCCAAAAATTGAGGGACCAAAAGTGCAATTAGAATTTTTGAAAATAGTAACCGAATTGAAAATTTTAATTTTTTGAAAATTATGGACTGAATTGCAATTCTAGGTTTTTTGAAAATCTGGGATCATACTGTAATTTTTGAAAGTATACAATGTGGACTTTTTTTTAAGTGGATTTCAAATGACTAGTTTTAGGAGGAATTTCAAATCCACTTAAAATTGGGCTGAAATCCATTGGACTAAAATCCAAGATTTCAAATGAATGGATTTAATTTTGTATCAAAATAGCATGATGGATTTGACAAGGGATTTCAAAATCCACCCAACCCAAACACATTCATCCAAATGGGCCCTTATTTTTTTGATGGAATGTGTTGTCAGCATATTTTCGAAATAAACCAATTTGTTATTTTTTAATTATGTGGTAAGTTATAGTATTAATGAAGCTATATAAACTTACGTTATATATTTTTGACAATTGACACCACTAGATCAACAGTTACATCCTCCTCGAATAAAGAGCGTTGGAATGGAGTTCTAAATTCCATATTTAAAGGGGGTGTGGCCGCAACAATGTCAAGTTTAGGCGTTGTGGAAAATGATATCGGGGAGGAATATATGTCTGCAAAAGATATATATCATAAGGAACTTGGTTGTATTTCTAGTCTTCGTTTAAATTGTAAGTAGTTATTATTATTATTATTCTTTTTCCCATCTAACTAAACTAACTTATCTAATTTATAAGAGATAAAATCACGGCGTTCAAATATAATAAATTTTCCCAGTCCCGTTCCAAAAAAATATGACTATGGACTTCAAGTAGCCATATCCATGATATAATGTGTGATATTTGGATCACTGGCTCCAATAATGCACGCCGTCATACACTCCCTCACATTACAATTTTTTGTACCTTTAGGAGTATCGTTATTTGCAATAGATTGTCTGGCGTTTATAGAAGTTTACGTAGAGCCACCACCAAAGAATTATTTGAAGTCAATCCTAAAGTACGAATTAGTAGCAATAATGATCGCAGTTTCGAGGTTTTTGCATTGATATTTATGTACATGATTGGTCTTTCGGCTCGACCAAAAAAAATCAAACAGAATAAAGAAAAACACAACCATAGGATCCATCAATGGTTAGTTATCTATTCCCAGCTTCTCACATACTATTACCATGGTTAACTTGAGTTGCCTATATACAAAACAATTTTACAATCTCAAAATAGAAAGCAAAATCACTTTATATCAAAACCTTTAGGACCTACTTTGATACAAAATTCTGGACCTTGTGGTACTTTGATAGGTTCTTAAATGTTCGATTTTCCAGGTATGGAATGTAGTTATAAATTGCATAGTTAGCAATTGCAAGTTTATATGTTGTGGGAGTTGATTTCGTCGTACATAAGAAAACAGAAAATATATATCTACTAGTCTTCGTTTTCATTGTAAGTAGTTATTATTATTCCTTATTCTTCCTTTTTGCTTTCCTCATCTAGACTAACTTATCTAATTTACAGGAGATAAAATCACGGCGTTCAAATATAACAAATTTTCCCACTCCCGTTCCAAATAAATATGACTATGGACTTCAAGTATCATATACATGATATCATGTGTGATATTTGGATCACTGGCTCCAATAAGGCATGCCGTCATACGCTTCCTCACAGTACAATTTTTTGTACCTTTAGGAGTATCGTTATTTGCAATAGGTTGTCTGGCGTTTATAGAGGTTTACATAGAGCCACAACCAAAGATTTATTGGAAGTCAATCCTAAAGTACGAATTAGTAGCAATAATGTACCTCAGTTTTGTGGTTTTTGCATTGATATTTAATGCGTGATGAACAAAAAATTGAAGTCAGTCGATCATAACATCGGGAAATTGAGACAAGAAATCTCGTGGTTGAGATTGAAACTTACTGAAATACTTAGATTAGTACCAAAATGTTGGGAGTGGCTAGGGGCAGTTCCACTTGTGGAAAACTGCCCATAGTTCCACTCACATAAATTATTTTATTATTATTTTTGTGACCTGCTAACCCGGTCACTGTTAGCAGGTCACATTTTGTGATTTTACATAATTACCCCTTTATATTAATAACACATATTAAAATCAAAAAATCCCATTTATTTCATTTACATATTTGCCCCTCCTTGTTATTAATATATAATAAACCATAAAATCTCATTTTTGCCCTCTCTTGTAAATAAAATATGTATTCTTTTGCTGATCACAATACATAAACTAATATGTAGAAGAGATTACAAACTAGCAGGAACCGATTATAATTGCATACTATTAATTTGTAGGTTTGTGGACAATTACTGCTCGTTTCCCCTGTATATACTATGATTTTCATTATCAATTTAATATTTGTATACAAGATTATTCTAATTTCACTTCTCATTTTCTAAAAATGTTAAAAAATCATATTTACATATATTAGTAATATTACTATAAAAACATAGATTTTTATTATGTGTTCCACAAATTTTTATAAAAAAATCATATTATATTTTTGTTAATTTTGTGCCATACGTAGAACAAATCATAGTTCAACATTAAAATTTGTTATATTTTTCCATAGATATTAATTTAAACTGAATTCAAACTAAACATATTTAGCTTGCAAATATACATTTTCATTATAAATTCAATATTTGTATACAAGATTATTCTAATTTCACTTTTTATTTTCTAAAAATGTTAAAAAATCTCTATTATCATTTATCAACTATATAATTATATATTTAAAAAAAAGAATTTCTTAAGAAAAAAAAAAAAAGGACTTTCTTCTTCCTTCCGCCACCACCTCCACGCAGGACCACCATTTTTCGGTGACTGTTCACCAGAATTAGCTTAGGGGCTTTGTTCGTCTAGTTGCAGTGAACACACACGTATCTTCAAATCGTCGAATAGCGCTGCCGCCGCCGCCGCTGCCGCCGCCGCCGCCGCCTCCGCCGCTCGGACGAGTGGTCCGACCAGACTTATTCGTTGTTCTTCTGATTCCGCTTCAGCTTCTTCTTCCAATGGTTCTTCTCCTTCCGGGTTGTTCGGGTCCAGATCTGTGTTGGATTTATAACCAAAATTGAAGCCAAGGGTTTATAGATCTGTCTAGACTTCTTCATTCTCCATACTTCTTCAATATCTTCAATGTCCAGGTTCACAGATCTGTTATCTTGTACAATTTTTCAATGCCCAAAAATACCTTAAAAAAAGAGTAAAGAACATAAACACAAAAGAAACACCGATCCATAGCAGCAAAAAGAAGAGAGAGAGCCCAATTTAATTTTCTTCAACTATGGGACTCTAATATATATGTAAGCCTCATATATAATTTTCAAATTCTTGTTGCTGATCTTTTGATGAGTTTGAATGCTTTGATGCCAAGTACAGCTACTAATAGTCACACAAAAGCACGAAGCTCACCCACTTAAATATATTAACGAAATCATTCAACAAGAAACTGTAACATGGCCACCGATCATAGCAGCAAAAAGAAGAGAGAGAGAAAGAAAGAGAGAGAAAAAAAAATGAAAGAGTGAAGAAGAAGATGGGGATAAATTAACTGGACAGGGTATAAAAGTCATTTCATTTTTACTTGAGTGTATTTTTTCTTCCGGTAACAAGTTACAAATTTGCCACATGTCAGTCCGTGTATGGAGAACTGTCCGCAGTTCCGCCAAAGCGGAACTGCGGTTAGCAAGGCCGCAAAATGTTTCACCATTTTTAGCAGCTCCAACACAAAAACATGTTATGCCTTTCATGTTAGCAATTTTTTATTTTGTGGGCTAACATGTATTATTATAACATATGGATCAGCTATTTAAATTAAGGCCCAAAACCCAATTAAGTGATCTGATGGAATATAAAGGATTTAAGAAATACTATTTATTTATTTATATATAATATGGATTTAATGTGTAGATGCCCACTATTCTAATATGTAATTATTGATGGGTCAATTACTTATTAGACAATTAAGATTAAATTGCTATGGTCCCTAAGAAGTGGCTATAAAACACATCAGATTATTTTCTCTTCCCCATCTAGAGAAATATAACGTATTGAGTCATTTTCTTAGAAGACTAAGCATCTTGTATTTGGTGTTCTTCCAACCATGGCATCAATGGAGTCAGGTTAGATTTCTAATTGAATTATGTCTTTTATATATCATATTCAAGCAATAACATGTGATCCTATTATAGATATTCATACATAGTTGTTCTTGAGATTATACTTTATTCATGTACTTTAGAGTATAAGGATGAATATTTATTGTTATTTGGTTAATTCCAACATTTTATTTTTTAAAATATTTTTTTAGCTAGCAAGTAAAATGAAAATGATGGTGAAAATTGTATATATATTGGGGAAAAAAATGACTTTGCAGCGGGAAAAGTTTCATCTGAAAAATGTTCAAGGACTAAGTTGAAACAAAATAAACATTAAAAGGACTAAAATGCTTTGCACAAAAATATATAGGAATCTGCAAAAGAAGATAAATTGACGGATTTACCATTGAAATGTGTCGAGATTCTGCGGAGAGGATGGTCAGTGGACAAATAATTTCACACGAGGGGTGAAATTGAGCCATTTCGAACTTGAAGGACCAAATTATTACAAGTGTTCAACTTGAATGACGATTGGTGTCATTCACTCTAATAACTATATATGTTATGGAATAATTTTTTCCATTTTTTCAATCATTAGTTTCCTCATAAATTAGATGTGCTCAGAATATCATTGCAATAATAAACGCAAAATAAATGGAAACTCTTCTTAACAATTATAATATTTTAATAACTAAAATTAATCAGAAATTACCATAAATTAGAATGTGGTCCAATTGGAGTTAAAAGACCATTTTCCTATAATAGATATGAATTTGGATTACACATCATCCATCCCATTCAAAATAGTTAATATTACCTTAGTTTTTTTTTTTTTTCATATAATATTACCTTAGTCCGGTAGTAATTAATCTCAACACGTAGATAAATTTCGAAATATAGTTAATATCAATAATGGCTAAGCTCTTGGGATCATTTTTGCAACCATCGTGTGCTTAGTTCTTATACCAAGTATTAAATCATAACACTTTTATCTTTATATTCAAGTTATTCACTAATTTTTTCGTGATAATTACATTATTCAGTGTATATATATGCAAATGATTATATATTGAAAAAATTTATTTGGGTTTTCAAATTAAATTATTGATATTTTGAAAGTTTTTTCTTACAAAAGAAAAAGAAGAGAGAAATATAGATCATTGATGTATGACAAAATTATAATAAAAATTCGATTATATTGTACTCAAATTATTTACAAGTTATAAAGTACAATATTGCTTTGCTTTATACTTATTTGAGTAAGAGAGGGAGTGTAGCTGACAACTGATTCTTGATTCAGGCCAGTTCAATCTTGATCGAAATTCATAATTACATATATTGGATCTTGCCCAAATTCAATCTGCATTTAATTTGTTAAGATTTTTTGTGTATTGAACAATAATTGGATGTCAAAAGAAGCATCTTTTATCAATTTTTTGATCACATTATTCAGTACCTACCGCAAACAATCTACAAAAAATTGTTCACATAAACAAATTAAAAGAGGAGAAACAAGCAATCATAATTTTCATGGGGCGTAATCGTCCGAGTAGTGCCGAATGATATATTGTTCAAGTTTTTTTTTTGAATTTTATCGAGATTGAATCCGATTTTGTGTTTGAGCTTGATTTGATTGTTACTCGAGTCGAGTATCGAATAACTTGGTTTGATTTTCAGCTTCCAATTTTCAAATACTCCATTAATCAAACACATGCACTCTTCTTCCCACCGCCTCTCAACTCTTAACCTATAATTCTTTCAACAACTTCTTCACCAATACAAAAACAAAGAAATAAAAAATAAAAATAAAACAAGGCTTGCAAAATCACAATCATGATCTGCAGCCTCTGTAAATTTTTACTCTGTATTTCTGCCAATTACAATAACAACCCGGACCCATCCACAAGGGAATAAAACTTCATCTTGCAGTTTTAAATGGTAATTCAAGATCTTCCCACAATGGGTTGTATTGTGGGAAAGGAGATGGTGTTATTCTTGATTTGCTAATTGCTGAATTAAGATCGTAATTGTGTGTGTTAATTGGGGGTTTGCTATTGTTCTATGTATTTGTTACGGTGGAAATACTTTTTTTACCTGGAATTACATTAATGTTGTATGTCCTATTTGGATGGATTTTGGATCGGGTCTTCATTTAAAAAAAAATAATTTAAACCTCACTTGGATGAGTTTTGAGTTTTGACTGTCGGAATTTGTGGTTTGAATAAATTGAAACCGCACTTAGATTGGGTTTGGATGTTCGGGTTTAGGGGAAAAAAAAGTAGGTGGTAGATGTCTAATCAATCTTTTTTAATGAAATTTGGGGGAAAAAGTAGATGATATGTGTCAAATCAATGTTCGAAAAACCCGCGACACCTTGCCAAAATCCTTCCACATACTTCCGTATTTATTTTATATATTTTGAGATGTATATGTCAATTTTGTAGGGTAATTTTGTCATTTATAATTAGATTTATAGTACAACACCAAATATCGTGATGAAAGTGCAATAAAAGTGTAAGGCTGCGTTCGGATTGGTGTATAAGACCCAGATTAGGTAGCTATTATTTTTATTTATCTCAAATGGGCCGATAATTGTTTGTTCGGCTTGGCAGATAAAAACCCGGGCTGCCCGTAATAATCTCCCGGTTTTGTGGGCCATCCCCTCTTATTGGACAAATTACAATTGGATCTCCCAGGTCCAATTATAATTATGTGGCCCAATAATTAATTTTTAACACATAAATGCCCCTGGACTTTCAACATATTACGGCTGTACCTACTCAAAATAAACAAAAGAAGCAATTATTTTATTTCCCCCCATTTCACTATCGCGCCCAGAGACCAAGAATTTCATCCCATCTTCAGCTGTTTTTTTTTCCTCGTAATCTTTTTTTTTTCTTGCATACTCGTATCATTTGCCACGGATATAATTAATACTAAGCTCGATTTGCAGATTGCTCGGTTGTTGGAGCAAATTTCGCGAAGGTGTGAAGAAGCAGTCGAAGTGCTTCAAATTGAATCCGGCCTTATCTGGTAAACATTTGTGTTTCCCTCATGTTTATGCTTCAGATAATATATATTTTGGGGTTTGTAGTACGTGGGTGTAGGTGTATTGAAATATTGAAATTAAAAACAGTTCATTTGAAAGCTAGGTTTGATGATTTTTTTTTTTTGCTTTTTTTGTTTTTTTAAAACTTGTTTGGTAGATTTGTTGTTTATTACATTGGTTCAAGATTGGTATTTTTTGTTGTTGTATGAACATAAGCTTTAACCGGATAATTTTGTCAATTGTGGGTTGAATGAAATAAAGAACACCCCATTAGCTTGTTGTATTTATGATACTATATGTCAAGTGTTGGTGTACATGAGTTTATGTTGCTTCAAGTTCGTTGGTTGTAATATGTTGTTAAAGATAATGCTTTGGTCTATTGTTGAATGTTATTACTTAAATTATATTTATAGGTTGTTCATAGTATTCGTTGTTTGTCTTTCGCTATTAGAGAACGCTTATGGTTTTGATTATACCCACAAGTTCGTAAGTTCAATGTTTTTTCCATTGTTCGGTTCATATAATTTGTTTGGGATTTTAATAAATTTTAGGAGCACGTTGCAAATGGATGAACGACGCAAACAACTATTGTTAATTATGTTTCATCAATTCTTTTGGATGGGAGTTTATTTTTTTTGCTTTCGTGTGATTGCACATCATGCCCGGACTTTGAAAAAACCCATTCGTTATAGCCTAATCCGTAGAAGGCAGACGCAAATCGATTATTTAATCGAAATCACCAAGGAAAAGAATGTTATTTGCCGAAATAACACACGTCTAACTATGAATGCGTTTGAAAAGTTTTGTTGTTTGCTACATAACGCGGGTGGGTTGAGGGATACTAAATATGTTCCGGTTAGAGAAGAAGTTGCAATGTTTTTGTCGGTCCTTGCTCACCACAAGAAGATCCGAATTGTTGGAGGAGATTACAAACGGTCAGGTGACACCGTGAGCAAATGCTTTTATCGTGTACTAAATTCTTTGCTAACTTTGCATCCGATCTTACTATCCAAACCCAAACCGATTGCTCTTGATTGCGCGGATACAAGGTGGAATTGTTTTCCGGTGAGTATTAAACTTATTATCCCCCGTACTGGTTTCTTTGTTTTTCGCTGTATCTTGATTATTATTCCATTTGCATTAGGGTTGCATTGGGGCGTTGGACGGAACGTACGTGAATGTCCAAGTTCCGAACAGAGACAAACCACGGTATAGATCGAGAAAAGGTGCAATTTCCACGAATGTCCTAGCTGCATGTGACATTGAAGGAGCTTTCAGTTATGCATTAGTCGGTTGGGAAGGATCGGCCGCATATGGTCGAGTTTTAAGGAACGCGATAAATCGTTCGAATGGGTTCAAAGTACCCACCGGTAATAACATGTTGCATACGTTTGTTTTTATGCAAGTAAGTTACTTGTCAATGAAAAAGTACATACTTACGTGAAAAAACTATTGTATTCAGGGACGTATTACTTATGCGATAATGGATATACCAACTCTGAAGGATTTCTTGCGCCTTACAGAGGGGTACGATATCATTTGAAAGAGTGGGGTGCGGGTATGGAGGTTCCGCAGAATGAGCGGGAGTTTTTTAACATGAAACATTCGCAAGCACGGAATGTAATTGAGCGCAGTTTCTGTGTGGTAACTAACGGCTGAGATCAAATCGATGAGATTTAATTAAGGGCAATTTTGACATTACACTTTTCCACACCTATTTGGGCCAACCGAACAGGATGTGAAATTTCTGCGACCCAATATAAACCGGGCCATTAACTATATGCCAAACAGATGATAAAATTGAAGATTAGATACATTGTTGGCCCAATTGCAAATTGGACCCATTAACAAATCATGCAAACCGATTGCAGCCTAAGTTTATATACTCTCTTTATCCCAAAAAATCACTTCATTAGCTAGTGTCAATTTAAATTTTTTAACCTTTTAGGTGGCTGATCAAGTTAATTTCTTTATATTTTTTGTATTTTAAAGCTTTCAAACAATAATATATATGGTATTATATAATATTATTAAATTAATATTAAAATAAATAAATTAGATTATTTATTATAAATTTTTAAATTTTGATCAAGTTGATTGTTGATTGATCAACTCTACTCATGAATAAAAAATAATGGGACGGAGGTAGTATAATTTTTATATGATATATATAATAAAAAAGACAAAAAATTTAGTACGAAATCAAAATATATAAATACATGCATAAACTAATCTGGTGTATATCTCTTTAAAAATGATAGTAGATTCTTTTCTTTGAATGGGAAAATCTTATGCGTTGCCTCTGGTGAAAAATGATAATTTATACTATGAAATAGGCTCGATAAACTTAGAGTCGAACGGGCCAGCATGCCTCTAGGCCCTCTTACTAAAAGCCCAAATACCATTCAGAAGCATTCAAGGATTGCTAACAAGATAAAAACAAGTCAGCCCACAACCTTAAAAAATGGGCAGATCTTGGAACTTTAGGAGCATGTTTGGCGTTTTTCAAAAAATTTTCGTGTTTGGAAATATCAAACAAATATGTTTTCTATTTTTTAAAATAAATTTTCCATCTCTTAATTTTCTTAAACTAATCTCTCAAATCTCAAACAAACAATAATTTTCTTATCTCTAAACAAAACTTATACAAACTCCACTCTGATTTGACATAAAGTAACATATCTCTTACACAATTTATCTCACAACAAACATGATTTGACATAAAGTCTTACATATCTTACACATATACCTACTTTATTTCTCAAACCACTCTCTTAAAACTCAAATAAATAACATTACACAAATTGAGATTATTTCACAAACCTTCACTACCCTCCCAAACTATTTTTCCAAACACCAAACAAACAGACCCCTAGACTTTTTTAGGTTCTATTTAAAAGAATTATGGTTCAGTTTGACGAAATGGGACGTAACTTATTCAAACAGACTCTTAATTCTGCGCTGGTGCATCAATAAAAATCTACGATTATGTTAAAAAATATCATCACGTGCACGTGCAAATCAGGACAATTAACACACATGCTGTCACTTTCACTATGTGAGTCATGTGACTAATGAATTTGACATACTCGTGAAAGATTACGATAACATTGTAATAAATTGGGGGTCCTATGTTGGGCTTGTTTGTTTGAGTTTCTGCAAATGCTAACTGCTAAGTGCTTTTAGAATTTATAGAATTTTTGAGTTGTACATCTTTGTGTATTGATTTATTTGAGCATGTTTGTCTCGCTTTTCCGAAAAAAAATTCGGTTTTCGGAAAGGCCAAACAAACAATCCAACCACTTTCCCAATTAATTAGCTACAGTAATTGTTTTTCTCAAACCACTCTCTGAAAGGCCAAACAAACATGCCACTTTTCTACTCTATTTCTATTTCTCTGTATATTAAAAAAGTCAAAAATTGCGGCTACTTTCCCAAACAACTCTCCCAAAACCCAAACAAACAACATTACGCAAATCGAGATTATTTCTCAAACCTCTACCACTTTCCCAAACCACTCTCCGAAAGGCGAGAAAAACAGGCCCTATTTAGAGCTGAAATATAAATAATGTTTTTTACTTTTAAAGAATTGGAAGGTCGTGTTTAGAGATAATGGGAAAAAGATTTATAAGATGAAAAACAAGTTTTTTCATGGTTGATAAAAATTCTTATATGAGATTTTTTTTTATTATTATAGTATAAAAAAAAAACTTGTATAATAAGTTTTATTAAAAGTAAAACAAAGAGGCCTTAAATAAGTTTGACTCAGATTAGTTGATTTTTTGGAAATTGTTTGGTTTAATTTGGTCTCAAATTTTGTTCATCAGATTTCATTTCAAGCCAAGATTTGTCAAAAGCCCGAACTCATTTCATACTTGTAAAGATATTTATTTTTTGGTTTTCAAAGGTATTCTCATGGATCAGAATTTCCATTTTTTCCTACGAAAACATCGAAAAGTTTCCGTTTTTGAATTAAGCGAAACGAAAATAACATATAATTCCAAAACTATTTGTTTGCCTTGAACTCTATTATTAGTCTAAATTTAGTAACTTTATTACATTTTTTTCTTAGTGTTTCCGCAACATCTCTGAAAAATCTCAAAAAGTTTTCAATATTTGGCTGACCGAAACATACACTCGAAACGAAATTTTGATCCATGGGCATTCTAACCTTAAACTCCTAGACGTATTATAAGAGTCTTTATCATCGGTAATCGAATCTAGATTCCAGCATCCGGCACTTTGTGGGATTAGTCCATTCTACTAAACCAATCATATTTTCATACCTATAAAGTTATTTTTTTATGCATGTCATCTACATAATCATTTTGACATCTATCATTTATATCTCTCCCCAAAAACTCTTCAATTCAAAATTTTAAACTTATTAATTACTATTTTATTAATACTATACAATTTTTAATTAAAACTATTATCTAAATCGATCGGGATTGTCTAGAATGACTCACCCCGGTACAAAAGTCATTCACGACTCAACAAAAGGTTGCCACGTGGAGGAGTCCGACACCTACACCAAGTCGGGTACGAACCATACTTAAAATGGTTAAATACTAAAATGCCCTTCTATTTTTTTGTCCAAAAAAACTCAAAACTTTAATTGATCTTTCTTAATCCCATTTCAGTACCAAAATCTTGAATTCTATAATCCAGAAATCGATCTCCTTCTTCATTTCTTCATCTTCCAAACAATCCCAAGGCAGCATTTGAATGCTTGCTTAAGACTGCCCAGAAACATAAAACCTTTAAATTCCTCAAATTCAAGTTTTTGATCTTTATCTTCATCTGAAAACGCAAAATCCAGATCCATAAACTTTCTTAATTCCTCAAAACCTAGATCCATAAACCTTTACTGCTACTTTTTCTCCTATGTAGCTGGTAAAATTTCAACGACAGACTAGGGAGGTGGGGAATTGACGCCGCGTGGGTTTGGGTGGGTAGGTTTTTGTGGAGAATTTTTATTTTTTTAATATTAAAATTTTATATTATTACTACACTAAAAACAATAACTAACGATTTACAGATGGATTAATTTTTTTTTATCAAAATTAACAAATTTTACTAATTAATAATTTACGGAGGGTTTTAAAAAATTTGATGATTCAGTCTTTATTTCGATCAAAAAAATTTAATTCTTTTTATAATTCGGTCTTTATTTCGATCAAATTTTCTATTAGATTGTTATGTAACACTAACTATTCTGTAATTTGAAAATATATTGATAATTTTAATAAAATTGATGATTCAGTCATTATTCCGATCAAATTGTCAATTACATTGTTATGTAACACTAACTCCTCCGTAAATTGAAAATATATCGATAATTTTTTTAAACAAAAGAATTTGATGATTCAATTTTTATTTCGATCAAATTGTCTGTTAGATAGTTATGTAAAACTAACTCCTCCATAATTGAAAAAATATCGATAATTTTATAAAAATTGATGGATCAGTCATTATTTCGATCAAATTATCTATTAGATTGTTATGTAATACCAAATCCTTTGTAATTTTAAAATATATCGATAATTTTAAAAAAAAAATGATTCGATCATTATTTCAATCAAATTGTCAATTAGATTGTCATATAACACTAACTCCTTCGTAATTTAAAAATATATCGATAATTAAAAAAACTAATTAGTCAGTCTTTAATTCAATCAAATTGTCTATTAGATTGTTATGTAACACTAACTCCTCCGTAATTTGAAAATATATTAATAATTTTTTATTTTTTTTTATGATTCAGTCTCTATTCTATTCAAATTGTTAATTAGATAGTTATGTGACCGTAACTCCTCCGTAATTTGAAAATGTATAGATATTTTTTTAAAAAAAAATTGATGACTCAAATTGTCTATTATATTGTTATTTAACACTAACTCAGCCGTAATTTGAAAATATGTCAATAATTTTATAAAAATTGATGATTCGATCATTATTTCGATAAAATTGTCTATTAGATTGTTATGTAACACTAACTCCTCCGTAATTTGAAAATATATCGATAATTTTTACAAAATTGATGATTCGGTCACGTTTCCTTGTTTTTTTTGCTATAACCTCCTTGAAATAATCCACTGAATTTCGATCAAATTGTCTATTACATTGTTATGTAACACTAAGTCCTCCGTAATTTGAAAACATATCGATAATTTTAATAAAATTGATGATTTAATCATTATTCCGATAAAATTGTCTATTACATTGTTATGTGACACTAACTCCTCCGTAATTTGAAAATATATTGCTAATTTTTTTTTAAAAAGAAATTGATGATTCAATTGTTATTTCGATCAAATTGTCTGTTAGATAGTTATGTAAAATTAACTCCTCCGTAATTTGAAAATATATCGATAATTTTATAAAAATTGATGATTAAATCATTATTTCGATAAAATTGTCCATTAGATTGATGTAACACTAAATTCTCCGTAATTTGAAAATATATCGATAATTTTGAAAAATGGATGATTCGATCATTATTTCAATCAAATTGTCTATAGATTGTTATGTAACACTAAGTCCTCCGTAATTTGAAAATATATCTATCATTTTAATAAAATTGATGATTCAGTCATTATTTCGATAAAATTGTCTATTACATTGTTATGCAACACTAACTTGTCTGTAATTTGAGAATATATACATAATTTTTAATAAAATTGATGATTCGATCATTATTTCAATAAAATTATTTAGTAGATTGTTATGTAACACTAACTAAAGAGTTACAACAATTTATTATTAGAATACAAATTTTATATTTTTAATAAATATATTTTCTACTTATGTTCCATTACATTTTAACATATCAAATTATAATTTTAAAATAGTTATTAAATTTTAATAAACCATTAAATTTGAATATGGTCATTAAATTTGAATTCTCCATTTAAAATTTAATAATTTCATATAGTAATCAAAATACATCTCCTCCATTATAGATATATTTTGGTCCAACTTGATTTTACATTCGATCTTTAAAGCCAAATACAAGAACATTAAAAATAAGGCAAAATTGCAAAAATCGTCCCAAACTAATCATTGATTTTGGATTTTCGTCCCAAACTATTTAATTTGGCAAATTTCGTCCCGTAATTTAATATTTTTTTGGAATATCGTCCCACCATAATTATAAGACGGAATTGCGCATTTGCCGATGAATTATCACATGGCTGCTTAAGTGTCATGACATGGTAAATTTTAACATGAATAATTATATAATATTGCAGAGTTCGTCCCAAATTAATTACAAGATTGAACGTCATTTTCATTAAATTAGAAATTTAATATTGGGACTAAATTCATACAAAATGGTAAATTATGGGACGAAATTTGGCGAGTTGATATAGTTTGGGACGAAAAATCAAAATTACTAATTAGTTTGGGACGATATTCCAAAAAAATATAAAATTATGGGATGAAATTCGCCAAGTTAAATAGTTCGGAACGAAAATCCAAAATTAATAATTAGTTTGGGACGTTTTCTGCAATTTTACCTAAAAATAATTAAATCAAATTTTAATTTTTATATCTTTTTTTTGATCTAACAAGAAGCTGAATAACAGCTTAAACCATCTTATCTAACATAAGCAGCTCCATAATAGAATCCGGCGGGTCTTCCATCAACCTCAGGGTGCTTCCAACTTCGTGTCCCAATTTGGCAAGTGCATCTGCCACAGAATTTGCAGATCTTTTCACATGTGATAAACGAATGTCCCAAGGTTTCCGTAACAAACTTCTACAATCTTCAAGAATGTAATCCAGAGGGTGGTCTTTAGTGTCCCTCTTCTTTATCAATTTGCATATGACTTCAGAATCAATCTCCACCATGAGCTTGTCAATTCTCCTATCCCAAGCACACGTAAGGCCATCTCTTAGTGCCAAAAGTTCCGCTTTAGTGATGGTGCAAATACCAACCCCACGACTAAAACCAAACACCCAATTCCCTTCGTCATCACGAAGAGCTCCACCCACGGCCGCTGAGTTTAGATTTGGTACCCAACTCCCATCAGTATTGAGTTTAAACCAGCCCCTATCCGGACGAATCCAAGTATGCGTCTCCAAAGTTTTATTTTGGCGTGCCACAGAAAAGTTGTCTCGTAGGTCAAGAGCAAAATATTTAATCTTAGAGAAAGTTGTAAGAGAATCCTCCTCCTTTCCTTCAAACACCCGAAAATTCCTAGCTTTCCAGATATGCCAAATCCCTGCAAGAAAGGATACAATTTTCTATATATATATATAATTAAGCTGAACATGTTTAATTTAAAAGGATACAATTTTCTTATAATTTAAACATTTGTATCATTATGTATTTAAATGTCTTTCTCTATTTAAAAAAAACATGAGTTTAAACATTGTTTATATAATAAAAATAAAAAAAAATTTAAAAAATGGTCTTCTTCTTCAATGCTTCACCGGTGAAGGAAGCTTCATCGACGGCGGCGGCGCGGCGAAGGAAGCTCGACCAGAACGACGGGGAAGAGGCGGCGAACGGTGCGATCAGAACGCCCAGGTGGGAGCCGATCTGGTGGAACGAGAACGGCGGCGGCGGCGGGCTAAGTCTTGCCGCTGTTCTTGCTTGACCAGAAGGAAGGAGGGAAGGGAGATGAAGGATGGTTGGTGTGGGTTAGGGTTTGGGAAGGGGAAGGAGATGGATGGAGATCGGGAGAGATGAAATGTAGAGGGTTTTGGTAATTGTAAATATTAGTAAGGATAGAAATGTGAATTTTTAATTAATTTAATATACAATTTTCTTTATATAATTTGTTGGGTTCATACATAAGAATGAAGTTGTACACCAATCAATGGCCAAGATTAATCATTATTTACATCAAAGGGCTAGAAAAACTTTGGTACCATGACTCTCGTACGAATTCTGAGTCACAATAGACTCCCCGATCTAAGTAGTTTATCGAAAACTCACACATCAATCAATAAACGAGACGAAATCCAGTGAATTTGTTTTCCATAGCTAATTCCATATCCACCTACCAAACCATATCTCACCAACCCAAATATAAATTCAACAATCAACACCATATTATATTAATTTATTATCCTAAAAACGTCTCAAACTAACCAAAAAACTCTCAGCCACTACCCCGAAAAATCCACCAATATCCAAAACCCAACAAACCATGTCCCCAATCACGTGCCTCCTCCTAATCCTCTCCCTCTCCGCCGTCGCCGCCTCACTGACAGTGTACGAAGTCATGGAGTCCTACGATTTCCCGCCAGGCCTCCTCCCGAAAGGCGTGACGGGCTACGAATTGGACTCCGCCACCGGCAAATTCACGGTGTACTTGAACAAAACCTGCAGCTTCACCATAAATGGGTACAACCTCAGGTACAAAAGCAAAATCACCGGCACGATTTCGAAAGACAAAATTACGAATCTGAAAGGTATTCAAGTGAAGGTGTTGTTTTTCTGGGTGAATATAGCGGAGGTAACTAAGGACGGCGACGACCTTGAATTTTCCGTCGGAATTGCGTCGGCGGATTTCCCGGTGGATAATTTTTATGAGAGCCCGCAGTGTGGTTGTGGATTTGACTGTGTGAATGGGGGAAAAGGGGTTTCGAAATTTGGGTACAAAAGGTTTTTTCCTCTGCTTCACGTTGTATGATTTATTAGAAGGTACTTTGATTATTAGTGGTAGTTAATGAGGTTTTTAATGGAGGAATAAATGATTTTAGGTGTAATTTAGGGAAAATTTATTGCCCATATTTTGGGGATAGAATTTCCCGTAGTTTTAGTTAGTAGTAATATTAAGTTTGGGATTATGTAATGTAGACCTCATACTAAATTTTCATGTAATAATAAATTAACACTTCATAATTATACTTGTTAGAGTTGTTGGTATGGATCAAAATTTCTTTTATATTGTAAGTATCGGGCATACTGAAAAAATTTCGAGAATTTTCGGAAATAATAGAGACTCAGATAAATAAATAGTTTTGGAATTATATTTTGTCTTTGTTTCGCTAGATTCAAAAACGGAAATTTTTCAACTTTCTCGACGGATAAATGAGTCGATAACCGATTTGAATTCAATAATACATGTTCAATTCAGGTCTACTTTTTCTTTTCTTTTCTTTTCCTTTTACATATAAGAATTTGATTAAGTTGTATTTAATTGAAATTCAATCCAATAATCAAATTTCTCTTTACTTAAATTTTGGTTTAAAACTAGTTTTCGTACCTCTCTTATTTCCTATATCAAACATCTAGAAAAAAGTATTTTTACCTTCTGGTACAGTTAAAAGTTAAAACAATGGGTTAATATTCTGTTTTATTGTCCATTCTTACTTTTTTTCTCAACCGTTAAATATTAGCATCACATTAGTTTTAGAAAAAATGCATTTTAGGTCCTTAAATATTTAAAGGTTCATGGGATCAAAACACATTATTTTTAGTAGAGCAAATTACATCTTGTGTCTTTTTTGTACCCACAATTTCTATTAACCTGATCGCAATTTTTATTCTTATTTCACTGAAACTTATCACAATGTTCAGAAATTGCCAACTGTGCAAAATTGTTTGTCCCTAAAAATTATCCACAATTTGTTTGCATAGTTGGCAATTTCTGTATGGCGATGTAATATCCTATTAAAAATTGACAGCAGAGGGAATCAATGATTCTTATTCGACCGAGTTATAGCTAGCAAGATGTCGATTACACACCGGAGGTTGATAAGAACTGAGGGACAATGCCCAGTTAACAAGATGAGAGTCGGAAAATTGAAATAAGAACTGTCAAGTGATTCTTGAATGCTTCTACTTATGTAGATGGAGTCCAGTACGCTACTATATATACTGAAAATTCCCAAGACAATATCGGGAGTACCCATCTTATGTGATATGTAACTAGATCGTCAAACTCTTTCCCTCTATACCCAGCCAATTCTCGACAAAGCGATTGATCCAGTTAAGATAAGATCGATAGATAGAGTACGGGAAAGCATCCTGTATACAGGAAGAGCAGAGGAAGGAGATTGAATGAAGCTTTCTCTGCCTGCCACTGAGAGGAGATTGCATTTCCAACTTGCAAATTTACCTTTCGCCTTGTCAAGGATAGGCTTCTAGCTGGCTTTAGAGATTTTCCCATGCTTGAGAGGAACTCCTAGATATCAGCCAAGATCCGGGGTCTGAGGGATTCTAGTTTGGAACTTTGGTTTTCTTTAGCGAGGAACCGTTTCACTCGGCGGACAGTCGAATGATCAAAGCTAAAAGCTTTAGGCATCTTTTGAGCATGTTCAGCTTCAAAAATTCCTGGAGTCCTACGGCATTCTCACAGAAAGAAAACATGGCTAGTAGATAACTATTGAACTCCCTGGAGCTGAGAAGAAAGCTTAGAATTCGATAAAAACATTTCCTTCAAGGGCACTCATAACTAAAGTACTGGCTCGCGAACTACCAGAATTAGGTTTTCCCTAGTGGATTCACCAGTCTTGCGGACTCCCTTCAGCTTACTCACGATCGAAATCACTATATTGTTGCTTTTTTTTTTAGCTATACGAAAGAACTAGATCACGATCCCGCGGGACTAATCTCTTGAAAACTGGAAGAAAGGGAAAGCCAATCGTACGTTCTGGTTTACGTTCTTCCCACAGGTTATTCTATACAATTTATGAAAGAGAGGAGAAGCCCCACTCGGGAAGGATTGAAATTGCAAAAAAATATATAAGATGTACTTTACTCGTCGAAAAATCAAGTGTCATGAACCACTGAGAAAGTTGAAAGAACTTAAAACAGTTTTTTTTTCTCTTTATAAAACGGCTCAAGATTTTTTATACCACTATTAATATATAAAACCCACGTCACCATGTTGATTTTTGAAAAAAAGATCCAAATTTGATCTTGCGAAATGAAAGTCTTAAACAATCATATATGGACCTGTTTGCTAGCCATTATTAAAGGCAATTGGCCCAAATTGATGGCCAGTCCATCATTTGTTACAATGATCCGATACCGGGTCAGTCTCATCTGATCTGACTGACAAGATATTGAAGCCCAATTATAATTTTCTCATGGGATGGCAATATTGTGTAGTTTGTCGGTTTAATCAAAATTTCAATATGTTTTTACAGAAAAGGTTTTAATTTTTTAATCAATTAAACATTTCAACTCTACCATATTTACTTCAATTTATAATTTTCTCAAATATTAGTTGAAAAGTTTTTGATATTTAATTGTTCCAAAAAAACAAGGAAAACAGGAACATAGTGTATTAAAAAAGGGGGGGAGGGGGGCGGAATACTTTTGATACAAAATTTTAGTCCAAAAAATACATTTGGTGTCAAGATTTTTGAAAGACACACATTTCATATCATGATTCACACAAGTTTGACACATTTAGTTTTACCGTCAAGTTTTGGACGAAAATCAGCGTGTGTCGCTCATGTGTCCGTTAAGTTGACAATGGGAGTAAAAACATGCACGAACATTAAAGACCCAAAAATAAATATGATAGAATGGTGTGAATCATGTTATGAAATGTATTTTTCTAAAAAATATGATGTCAATATATTTTTGTAACTAAAGTTTAATATCAAAAATAGTTTTTCCACGTAAGAAAAGTAAATCATTCTCATAATCAGCTGAACTTAATTTTTCTTCCTATCAAATCACTATTACAATTTCACAAGTTAAAAAGAATTCGAATTAAATTAGATTTTTGAGTTAGATAATGAATTTTACAGGTGCTCTAATTGATATACTTATTCATTTTTTTTTTCTCTGAAAAAGTACTCCTGTTATTTTAGGTTCTCTCTCAAATTTCATCTGGCAGTATTTAGGGCTTGCTTGATCAATTAAAAATAAACAAAAAAATCTCTCTCCTAAAACCCTAAAACCCCAAGTAGTTGAATCAATAACAAAATCAAAATGCCATCAAATTACCAAATAGCCATATCTTTCACCATCTTTCTCACCGCCGTCGCCGGTGCCACCTTTCCCACAGCGTACGATTTACTTCAATCCTACGATTTCCCGATAGGAATTCTCCCAAAAGGCGTAATCCACTACGATCTTGACACGTCATCCGGCAAATTCAACGTCTACTTGAACGGCTCCTGCAGTTTCTCTTTGGAAGGATCGTATCAGCTCAATTACAAGTCTAAAATCAGCGGTAACATCTATAAAGACAAGTTGACTAATTTATCAGGGGTCAGTGTAAAGGTGCTTTTTATGTGGCTTAATATTGTAGAAGTTGAAAGAATTGGTGAAAATCTTGAATTTTCTGTGGGGATTGCATCTGCGGAGTTTCCAATAAGCAATTTTGATGAATGTCCACAATGTGGATGCGGTTTGAATTGTAATACTTTGATTCAGGATTCAAAAGGGGAGGATTTTAGAAATAATGCTTTTGTTTCTTCTGTTTAACTAAGGTAAAGTTGTTCTCTTTATTTTTTTCTTTTTTATCCTAGGTAAATGGATGATTCCTTAAGTTATGTGTAAATTAGAAAACTGAAAGAAATTTTTAATCAATTATATATGGATTAGGTGTAGATTTTTCTGTTTATAAGATAATCAATTATTTGAATAAATATACCACCGAATGAGTCAATTTGATGTTCTCAGAGAACAAGTTTGAGCTCATCAACTCTTGTTGTAGTCTCCTTTAGTTTCTTCTGTCATATCATGCTCTTTTTTGTTTCTTGCTTGTAACTGTCAAGTAATTTCTGATAGGTAGGTGATATAGATGTGAAATTTGGATTGCGCTCGACAAAACATGGTCGGAATGTGAATAATTTGATGGTCAATTGAGTGGAATAATTTACAGGAAACTTGATATTAATGGATATGGTGTTCATTCATAACATATGCTGATATGCATAGGTTCTACGGAATCTCGATAAAACATGTAGCATATAACAAATTTGAAAGGCTGAGAGGCAAGAGCTCCTTGAAAGCAACATAAATATTAGAAAGTTAATATTGTATAACGGTACATAATAATTACGAGTACGACTAATTGCCTTGGTGCTTGTGGAATCTTGTGAACCGCTAAAACACATACAACACATACAGGTTGGAGAATAATGCAAAATGGCTCGTATTAGTTATTTTGTGAGTGTGCATCCATTGATTCATAATGCAGTTATCTATGTTTTCGTTGTATAACAAGTATCTGTCATAAATTTACCCATTACACCCTCCTAATCGCAATGCAGTTATCTATGGAAAGAACTCGTTGAGATAAATATGCATTATTTTCAGCCATAGGATCCTTAACATATGAATGATCGACCGCCTGAAGATGGAACATAATATGATATTACCAATGAAAAATGTTCAGGTTTTGCTTAGAGAAGGCACCACAAATGTGTCATTATGCACATTCCAATTTAAAGCCAAAACTATTGTTGCTTTCAGCTGTGAAACATTATGTCATTTAAGTTAGTTTCTGATCACTTTTTGTTGCCAACTTGGTTTTTTGCATAAAATACACTTGAATTTGTAAGTTATTGTGTTTAAGTGAATTGATCTTGATAGTTTTTTTCCTTGTTATTAATTGTCATATTTGTATTAGCATATTGTCAATATCTGTTGTCATGATATTCTTCTTTTTTTTTCTTGTTTAAAAATTAAAATAATTATATTCTTCATTTAGTAGTACATCTTTTTTTCTTCTATTCGTATGTAATTTTGCATTGAACTTTATATTGCCGATCCATTATGCCTTTCTTTGTTTTACTGTGGCTGATGACACAGAGGAACAATGTTTATTCCAATCATCTAGATTTTATATTACATTCGACTAGTGCCTTCTATTTTGTGTAATTTTAGGTGTGTATCTAGCAAGTAGTTATGTTCTAATATGAAACTTTAATGCCACCTTTTTTGGATGTATTTTGGCTCGGTTTTGTTTAATTTTGGTTGGGTATTTTAAAAATCCTCTTGAAAATTGTGTGAAACAATTGAAACATGAATTGAATGTAGTTTTGTTCGATCTTTGAGAATATACGAATTATGTTAATTTAATGGTGATTTCGGTTTAAAAATGTGGATTCTGATTTGAATGTATTTTGGGTATTACAGGTTTTATATATGAAATCGAGTTAGTTTGAATTAATTTATATTAGTGTGAATGAATTAAAATTATTTCCAGATTAAATATTTTAATCATTCATGTGTTTGGGCCGGTAAAATCCGTTCCTGATCATGTTTGGTCCTACAAAACCCGGAAACACATGGACCAAAGTGGATCCAAACAAAACCAAAGGGATCATATGGATCTAAGGCCATCTCCAGCAGTTGAGGGCTAGCCCCGGGCTCCGGAGCCCGGGGCAGCCCAGGGCCAGCCCGGGGCCCTGCTGGTCGTCTCCAGCAGTTGGGGGGGCTCCGTGGGAAAATTACTTCCATTTTTTTTCCTTTGCCCACTCTCACCTATTATTATTTGATTTATAATTTTTTAATATTAATATTAATAATAGTAATTATATTAGTATTCGTAATTTAATTATTAATTATATTAAAATATTAATATTAAATAGAATATTTAATTAAAGTAACTTAAAATTAATACATAATATGTAAACTCTCACCTATTAATATTATAGTTTTATTTTTTTAAGTACGGAGTATTAATTAAAATAACACATTAATTACAACAATACACAACATTAATTACACAACAATACACAACATAATCAAGGAAAAGAAAATAAAAATAGTCCTAAAGCTCCTTATAAACCTCATAAACATAGTGTTGAAAAAAGTAAGTTAATGGACCATTTTGGACGTATTTTAAGTGGGACCCACTTTGAGTAAAGAGTCGGGTCTTGACGGAATTATATTCTACTCCGTGAGTAGATTAAAATGGTATATGGTACGTCCAAATCGGAATACGGGTGAATGAGAAATTAAATCTCAAAGTTCACATATGTAATGGAAAAAATTGAAAAAAAAAATGAACTTATCCCACATTGGAAGTGTGATAAAAAAAACTTGGGTTTATATATGATTTCTAAACCATAAGGGTTAAGAAATTATTAATAGAATGCTCCCTCCTCGCGCGCGCGCGGGGTGGGTTGCAAATCTTGGATTGGATTACCACACAGCCCTTCGAAAATCCTATTTCGGACCAGTCTAGTTTTGCTATTTTTGGCGCCAAAATAATTTATTTTATTTAATCATGTTATATTTAAAAAAATCACATTAATTATACAAAATTAATCATACACACATTAAATAAACCATACACATTAGTTCATTAAAAGAAAAAAAAAAAAAAAAAGAAGACCAATCAGGTGCCGCCACTTGGCGGCACCTGTTTTAAAGAGGGGCACGTGTTTAAAACAACGCGCGGGGCTGCGGGCTCCGCACGGCCCCGCCCCGAGCCCGGCCGTCTCCAGCAGTTTCTCCCTCCCAACCCGAGCCCGCCCCGAGCCCTCCAGCCACTGCTGGAGATGGCCTAAGTTGCTCCATGTTTCGGTCCGTTGAGACCGGGGTCAAACCCCATTTGTATTCAATATCATATCAAGTCAAGTCCATATTTATTTTCAACTTATTCATTCAAACCCAAAAAATCACAAACTTATAAAAAGACACCGTTCCATTTACCCCTTTTTTTTTATATAAAATTATTTGCTTTGATGTCATCCCGTATTTTTCTCCAAATTCCTACATATAAACTCATGAAGCTTAATATTTAATTAAACTTAAGCTAAACTAATTAAATCAATTTTCAAAATTAAAACTATACAAAATTAGGTCAACATTGACCCTTAGTAGAAGACTCCTTCCACTGGAAAATTATTGTATAGATCAGGTCTTTCATGGACCATAAATAATATTAGTGCATCCACTAAACATATTTATAAAATTATGTATATGGTCTATTAAAAATTGAATTTATGCAAGAATTTTCCGGTTCTGCTTATATTGCTCTTGAAGCTGATAATTTGACTTCAGAGGGAGATGGCTTTTTGTTTCTTGAAGTGATAATTTGACTTCTTTTTTTCTTAGTTAAAGTGATAACTTGACATGATGAAAAGTGTTTTTTACTCTTGAATAATTGATACTCTAATTAATATTTTAACTTTTTTAGCAATAAAATGTTTATTTTTTGCTCGAGTTGAAAGCTGATTGACATCCACCTTCCATGTTGAATGAGTATTAATAATTCGTCCCATTTATTTTGCTCTATTTGCTACAGTATCTGGTCGAATTTTTCAATTATTTAAGTGACTTATCATATTAAGTTATTTACATTTGTGGTGTATTAAACCTTTTAAATATTAATATATATGATGTTATGAGATATTATCAACTTATTATTGAAATACATTGATTAAATTATTTATTATAATTTTTACAAATTTAGTCAAGTTGACCGATCAATTGTACTAGGTGAGCAAAATAAATGGGACAGAGGGAGAAATTACTTAACCATGCAAAATTCGATGAATCCAAGTTTAAAGCACATTTCGTTGTCGTTTCAATATCAGAAAAAACTAGAATGTTCAAGGACCACGTTGATTTGATATTCATAATTCTTTTTTATATGTAAAATTCACTAATTTTATTTCTATGAACTATGTTACTTTTTCAAATTTCAATATTCAGAATCAATTCAAATTATATTTTAAATTCTTAAATACACAAGGTACTCAACATAAAACTACAATTCAAATTATGTTTTAAAGATTCTACTGAAACAATTCATATAAAATTTTCAAAATCAAAATTAGGCGAAATCGAACCAACACTAAATCTCTATGGACCCAAAGTTATTGAGTAAAAAAAAATTGATATTGCCTTGAGAGTGGTCGGAAGATAAATAAGCATTTGCTAAATTTGGAGCATACTCAATAATATAGTTCATTCTCGAGAAACTCCAATAATTGCTAATCTAGTCGAGAATATAGGGTATAAGTGGATGGGTTTTGGTTCGATTTCGCGAAACAAGTGAATGGGTTTTGGTCCGGTCTCACGGGTTTCGCGAGACCGAGCCAAAACACTTTCAAATGAGTTTTCGCCAAACCTATAAAATCTTTAAAAATCTATTCAGAAACTCATACTCATACTTTTGAAACCTATAAAACATTGATTTGATATTTACCACCTATTTTTTCCTCCAAATCTCACTAAAAAAGACATTGATTTGACATATACCACCTACTTTTCCCTAAACCCCAACATCTAAATCCAATCTAAGAGGGGTTCAACTTATTCAAACCACAAAACCCAACAACCAAAACTCATCCAAATGAGGTCTTAAAGGTTTCATTGAAACCACCCAAACCATTTTTGTTTAAATCGAAACCCTCGAAACCGAGCCAAAACCCATTCAAATAGACCCATAATGTTCATTCATTTATTAATACGTGATTAATGTAAAGCGCAATACTTGGAAAATTAGAGCTACAATTTTTCTAAGTTTCTAGTACTATTTTTAAAGATTCTATTAAATGCTCAAAATACTAATGGTATCTTTCTGGAATAGAAGTAAATAATTATATACTATTAACTTATTAAGTCATATTCATTGATTAATAAAACTTCCTTTTCAATACTTTTTTAATCATTTATTTTTTGGTCTCAAAACAAAACCTTGGTATATTATTAATGTATTTTCAAAGTAGTTTTATTACACAAAACAATTATTTAATACCAGTAATTTCGACCACTCATTTAAAAGCATAAATACGAATAATATGTTGAAATTTTTTTATTTTATTCTAAAATATTGCATCAAAACTAAAAAATGAGAACAAAATAAGACACCAAGGATGAAATATTTCAACCTAGTTTTGAAGATTGAAATCAAATTTCAAGTGAATATTTTATATTTCCTCCTTAATAGAATCTCAACTTACTTACGGCAGCTCCACTTAACCAAAAATTAGGCCGAAAGTTTGTCTAATCACTCACCACAAAACGCCAAAATAATCATTAATTTTGCCACTAATTCAAATTTAATAATAATAAAGTTTCACGAATTTTATTCCATAACATATTGTTAATTAAAAGCGTTACCAAAAGTACTTCTTAATTCATCCCCTGAAAAGTGAAAACAGAGGAGATACAATTACACAGCAACAAAGCACCTCTCTAAATTTCCACCAATAACAATTCAATGAATCTTTAAAAACTTAAATCATTCGATCTATAAAGTACTGTTTGGCTTATAGAAAAACCAACAAATTTAGTTTCGTCTGGTTTTGTTCTTAATCAGCATCTCCCTCAGCTCGGCTGCGTCCATCTCCTTGACTTGGTTCTCGGGTCGGTAATACCCAGTAACCGGGTCGGGCACCCATGGGGTCTTGGTGGTTTCCTCGGATCCTTTCTTCAATATCATGCTCGGAGCCCCGCTTCTCACGGTGCTTGAAACACCACCCTGTGACGCTACAGCATATCCCCTCCTATATTCAAGACCCAAATTAATCACAAAATAAATATTCACAGACATCCTCTGTTTTATATTATAAAAAATAAAAAATAAAAAATAAAATCCCCTGTTTTAATAGAAAATTAGATATATACCTGGAAAGAACGGCTGAGATTTCATTGGCGATGAAAGAAGAGACAGTCTTTGCATTTGAGAAAGAGCGAGCCATTTTTTTTTCTTTCTTTTTATGAAATTGTTTTACAATTTGAGAGAAATGAATTTGAGCGCTGCTGCAGATTAATTAGTTTTTGCTTTTCTTCTATTCCAAATGGAAAAGTTTTCTGCAGCGGCGAGTTTCTCTCTTTTGTAAGAAGCTTTGTAATTGAATGAGGATGAGAGAAATGAAGGCTGCATTATTTATAGGAAAACAGAGGGACGTGTGAAATTATTGTCGATTGGGAAAAACAAAATGGAAAATGGAAAAGTTCAAATGTAATTGGGCCGGGTCGGAGTTTGAATTTGGACTTTTAGTTATAAGCAAAAGCCGAAAGAGGTGGTTTATTATTCTCAGGTTCACTGACACCTGGTCAATTAAATATGGCAGTCTGTTGCTTGTTGTAAAATTGTCTTCGTACTTCTTTCTTTGAGGTGTGTTTGGGAGGAGAAATTGGAATAATAATAAAACTTTATTATAAAGGAATTTTTCCACGTCACCCCCCAGTTTTTTTCAATTTTCGCACTTCCCCCTCCCCCGAAACGCCTTAAATGTGATCGTGCCCCCTGCTTTTATGTATGTTTGTGCACTTACCCCCCATACCAAATTCCGGCCAGATTTTCCACCGAAACTAAAGCATCTGCAAAGCACACAAAATTTAAGAGGGCAAAAGGATAATATTACCAGCGATGTGGCAATATTCCATATCCAGTTCCAATTCCTAGATGACTTGATTTTTCGGTGTATGTAATGAAGGGGTCTCCATTGAAAATGAATAAGAAAGCAACAAGAAATGTTGATATTGATTTCTCTAAATCATGAGTTTTGTGTGAGAGAGAGACGATATGAATTTGTAAAATTGTTGATGATTCACTCAATTTCAGTAAATGGAGGAGAAATTGAGCTTAATTGAGATAAACCCTAATTTCTTTTCTCAATTTCAATTCACGTTTTTAACTGATGTTTAGGTTTTGTGGGAAATAAGGATAATATATTTTACCCTTTTGCCCTCTTAAATTTTGTGTGCTTTGCAGGTGTTTTAGTTCCGATGAAAAATCTGGCCGAAATTTGGTATGGGAGGGGGGGGGGGGGGGTAAGTGCATAAACATACATAAAAGCAGGGGCACGGTCACATTTAAGGCGTTTCGGGGGGATAAATGCACAAACATACATAAAAGTAGGGGCACGAACACATTTAAGGCATTTCCGGGGGGGGGGGGGGGAAGAACGAAAATTGAAAAAAATTTGGGGGTGGCGTGCAAAAATCCCTATTATAAATAGTTAAATGATATTTTTATTAACTTTATTGAATGATTCAACATTTTCTTTTGTTTAACTATTTGGCACGGTCGTGTACGTAAATGTTTATTTATAAACTAGATTCAAGGATTATTTATATAAGTTGAAGGACAAATAATGAAACGAACATAGATGACAAACTCACTGCCAGTAAAACATTTAAACTAAAATGCCATATAATTATTATGTGATTAATAAACAAAATTTTAGTGTAATGATCGATATTTCCTTTGTGACATGCTACTAAATTAAACTTGAATAGAATATCACATTATATTAACAAGAGAGGGGAAGAAAAGATAAAAAATGCCATCACAGCCCGTAAAACATTTAAACTAAAATGCCATATACTTATAAGAATTTGAGAGGACATAATTCTCCACCATCTTACATTTTATCTCAATTTTTTTTCTAAATATAAAAAATGTCATCTAATACTTTTTATGGTTGACTCATTCCGAAAAAAGAAACCCCAATATTTAAGACTTTAGTTCTTAGATGTTTATCTTAAGCAATACTATAATTAAAAAATGTTCAATTTAATTATTATTTAAAATTTAATGGATACGGGAAAATTGATTTTTTGGTACCATAGGATAGGCTGACTTGCACTTTTGGTACCATTGGATACGAAAATGTAAATTTGGTACCATAATATATGTTTTCATTGCAATTTTGGTACCAAACCCAATTTTTCTATAAAGTTAATGACAGTTTACCCCCTATGAAATGCGTAATGTTCAATTTATCCCTTTATAATTTGAAAAAAATCAATTTACCCCTTGTAAAATTTTAATGAAGCAATTTACCCCCTTCAGCCGGAGATTGTAACTCATTTGCCGAAATTGAGAGTATGCATGCAAACTATTTTATTTAACATAGGGGGATAAATTGCCACATTTATCATAACACAATGGGTAAAAAATCACATTATCATAATAAAAGTGGATTAAGTGCCGCCTATAAAAATATCAGGGAGGCGATGTGAAATTTTTATAAAATTTCAAGGGGTAAAATGCTCTTTTTTAAACCACGGAGTGGTTAAATTGAACATTATGCATTTAGTAGGGGGTAAATTGTGATTAACTTTGTAGAAAAATTGGGTTTGGTACCAAAATTACAATGAAAACATATTCTATGGTACCAAAATTTGCATTTTCATATCCAATGGTACCAAAAGTGCAAGTCAGTCTATCCTATGATACCAAAAAAACAATTTTTCCAGAAAATATCATATTAAAGCTCGTGGAAGTATTTAGATCTGACCTATGAAAAGTTGAAGACATAATATTCACATATGTAATTTGCAAACAAGAGCGTATTGAATCTTCTGTAAGATCGGGTGAGATTCGATCTTTTAATAGTAATTGAGTTTGATCGTTTAAAGGCTTTAGATTGCGTATACTCTCTGCAACCAAACAGTCCTTAATAGCAATTATTGATTAGACGGTTCTTTAATGGGTGAACAACTTTACACGAGAAAGAGTCAGCACAAGTGTCAAAAGATCCAGAAGTTTATAGGATGCCATATGACGTAAGTAAAGGACACGTGGCGCAAGATGATTTGATATAGTCGGCGGCGGAGTTTTTCTGCCTTTTCAAGATACTCGGCCTCTCAAATTCCGCGAATCTTAGTCCAGCTTGGTCAATGGTCAATGGTCAATGCTGGGTTATTTCTTGTGAGATACTAGCCACTTTCCTTCTCCTTTTGATTTTCTGAATTTTTTCAAGAAAATTATAAAAGGATAAATACCACTTTTGTTCCCTCTTATCATTAACTTTTTACGGGATGGTCCCTTTTATATTTTTTTTCACTTTAGTCTCTACTATAAATTATTTATTTCACTTTAGTCCCTACTATGAATTATGTGTTTCAGTCCTTATCAGATGGTTCCGATAACACGTGACATATATATGAATATTTTTTAGGGCATTTTCGTCCGTTCACTATTGAGACTATTTGAGATATTGTTTAATTGGTGAGCAATTTTGGTGTTTGAAAAAGATTTTAGGAAAAAACTTTAGTTTGGAACGAAATGTACGATTAAGTTGGATTGAAATGAAAGCCTAGTTTGGAAGACATTATATATTTAGTTTTTTTTTTATAAATAATTAGAAAGACGAAAATATCCCTGTTAGTTTACTTGAAATGATAAAATTGTCCTCATGAGCATATCACATGTTATCGAAATCGCCTTGAACCACTTGAAAATGACTAAAGTAAAACAAATAATTCATAGTGGGGACTAAAGTGGAAAAAAAACATAAGAGGGATCACTCTGTAAAAAGTTAATGATAAGAGGGACCAAAAGTAGTGTTTACCCATTATAAAATTAGTCCTATAATAGATTATTGACATTTTAAATTAAAGTAAATTG
This sequence comes from Penstemon barbatus, assembly GCA_003313485.2. NCBI lineage: Eukaryota > Viridiplantae > Streptophyta > Magnoliopsida > Lamiales > Plantaginaceae > Penstemon > Penstemon barbatus. Next base: position 16,804,174 of record CM064877.1, on the reverse strand, counting down.
AGTTTCCATTTAGATTTTCTAATATTTCTAACAATTTTATTTTCATTCTGGCCCGAAACCCGTAATTTCAGCACATCATGTCATGTGCGGGATACATAACTCCTCAATTTGGATATTTTGATTTGAAATAGAAATATTTAGTTATATAACATAATTTAAATAGAGTCTGACTTTTAAAGGACTAATGTGTCACCGAACTATAATTACATGACTAATTTTGCAAAAAAGGTTTGTTACTTTTCTTATTTACTTTTTCGTGTGACCTTTTTTTTTTTTTATTAAATTACAAAATATACATTTAAAGCATAAAAGTAAAGTAGGATACATCTACACCTCTTCGAGCTATCACAAATAATATTTCATTTCTTGAAAGGCTGGTATATATTCTTTTTAAAAGTATCACTGAGTCACTAACTAAACTAATGTTGTGGCCTCCTCAAATCTAAGTACCAATAAATATTTATTAATGTTGTGGCCTCCTCAAATCAAATTACTATATTCTACTATCATATACTCCTACTCCCTCCGTCTCATTTCTTTTTTATCTCTTGGTACAGTTTATCAGTCAAATTGATTAAATTTATAAAATTTATAATAAATAATTTAATTCATATATTTTATTAATTTAATTCATATATTTCATTAATAATTTGATAATATCATATTTATTAATATTTAAAATGTTTAATATACCACAAATATGAATAATTTAACATATCAAATCACTTAAAAGATTAAAAAGTTTGACCAGATATTGTAGTTAATGAAGTAAAATAATGGAACGAATAGAGTACAACATAACAAACATTTTAATTATAGTACGAAATTTATATAAGTTAGAAAACAAAGAAATTAGATGTATTTAAAACCTTTTTTGGAAAGTACTAGTGATGTGCCGAAAATTAAAAGAGTATTTTTTAACATATATTATTAAATAATATTTTGAGGAGGCTTAAAATTATTGATTATTATTTAAATATAGACAAAAGGAGTAACCCCAATAAAAAGGAATCTTAATCCTTCACCTCATATTTCTTATGTTGGGTGACCACAAAAGAGGGCTAATTTGTGTGAATGCACATGACATGACGTTCCTGAAAATCTTTACAAATAAAATTCTAGCCTTAAAGTTTGTGAAGCTATTACTATTCCCAAGTTTCCAATAAACTATTAATTTAATATTCATGACTTTACCTCTCCAAATAAATATTTTAATTTTTAGGTCATATATTCGACGCCGTGGCCTACAAACAACCGGCAACATGATAGAAAAGCCGCGCTTCTGTTTAAGAATATTTCAAATCCACTTGGTGTTGTCCATGATTGCACTTCTTATTTTAACTAGAATACCCAAATTCTTAAGAATATAGAAGTTGATTTGATTAAATTTTGATTCGATTTCATTTGTTTTTTACCTTGATTTAGTTGAGTTTGAATGTCTGAGTTTTATGTTTTAAGAAAGTTAAAATTATATTTCGATTGAATTTGGATATATTGAAATAATTTATTTAGAATAATTTTGATTATGCTCCGCGAAACCACAAGAACGAATCAAACCTTAACCAAATAGGTCAGAAATTTCTTCCTCCACAAGTACAAGCAATATAAATTCAAGAATGTAGAGAAAAAAATAATGTATTTTTGTTATAATATTATCTTATACAAACTCAATTATTACAATGTATATGCGAGGTGGTTAACCTTGTTGACTTGTTAGAGCATTAGAAGCTTCAATACTCTACTTCATATTTTTCAAACCATTAATTAATCAACAATCTGAAATTTAGACCGACTGATACTCTTCTTTGCTTGTGTTATTTGTTCGAATTCCATAAAAAAAAAAAAAAAAAAAAAAAAATAAGTGAGAACAAGTTTAGGTTGAACAAGAAATAAAAGTACATATATAGGCGAATCATATCTTGTTATTGAATATCTGATACATGATTTAATTTTGAAGTATCTAAGAAATAATAAAAATACTTAAGCCCTTCATAGCATACCGATAGATCAAATTGTTCATTCCACCAAAAATCTTGAATCAACAAGTTTTTTTTAAATTTCAGTTAGATTAGATATATCAATTAATATCATTTTGTTATATACATATATATCCCATAAAATACATAAAAAATATTCAAAGCACCGAATTTGCTATCAAAAAACCAATCGAAAACCATATATATTTCCCAAACCTTCATCCATAATTCATTTCCATAAATATTTTAAAACATATAAAATTAAAAGTAGAAGATATATATGCCATCGCAAGAAGGAAACAATAATTGTAAAACTGAATTCATAAAAAAATGTTTATGTATATAGTTCCATTTCCCATTCAGAACCATATATACATACACCAAATTCCAATGGTCGCTTAAATAGTTAAATGCAATATGTAAATTAAGCAATAAAAAAGATATTATTTATATTAATCCTCAACTCTAAATATCTATTCAATTAAGTCTAGTCTCTCATTTTCTTAACAAATTCAATTAAGCCCCTTCATTTTATAAAACTTCACTTTAATCCTCCACCGAAGTTTGACACCTTAAATCTGATTTCTAATGTTCAATTCAATGTCACTTTCATGACTAATATATTTTCTATTGTGTCTTATTTAATTTAAAATCAACTAAAATTCATTTTACGTAAGCAAAAATTCATTTTTATCTTCTAAAATATTTGCGTTTTTAAATTGGTACCTTGTCAAATTATGTCCATTATTAATGTGTCATCGATATAAATTTACGTTCTTAGGTTCACGTGCTCAGCACATGATATTTTCAGTAAAAATTAAGTTTTTCGTTCACATTGAATTTAAATTGACGTCAATAACATAATAAATAATATAAATTAACCATGTCTGACACAATAATAATATATATTTACAATGTAACACAATAAATGTTCAATTTTAAAATGCGACAACTTCAAAGAATAAAAAATGAAAGTATCTTTAAAATAATAATATGATATATAGTGCCAAAATCCAAACACTGCTTTGGGCGGCACCAGAGACCTTGTCAATAATTCCAGCTATTGCAACTTGGGCTGGGTTGCTTGGCCCATTATTTAAGAGGGGGATATTTTTAGTAGGGCCCATAACAAATGATAGTGACCTACTTGCCTTATTTATGATAGTATAAAATATCCTTTTGTACCAAAAAAGAAAATATAGTGTTATAAAATATAGATTCATCTCCCAAATCAGCCTTTCTTGGTTAGATCAGATGCATTGTTTAGTTAAGGTCTCTTCATCCTTTATTCTTACTTTTGGAAAATAAATAAAATTTTACTTAGAACATTCAACTTTTCATGACAAAACATCTATCAAGAGGAGATGCAAATTATTTATAGGAAAGCTTTTGGTTTATGAGGGATCAAGATCATGGATCAAAATTTCCATCTTTTCCGTCGAAAAAATCAAAAATTTTCTGTTTTTGAATCAATCGAAACGAAAATAAGATGTATTTTCGAAACTCAATATTTGTCATGAAACTTTATTTTTTCTTAATTTAGTAACTTTTTTTATAATTTTTCCGAAATTTTTTCGAAAAGTTTCTTATATTAAGCTGACCGAAATATATATCGAAAACGAAACTTTGATCAATGATCAAGATATGGTCATTGTCCAAAATAAATAATTAGAATTGATCAAGACAAATTACCATAATAAAGATATATGGTACCAATAATTGATTAATCAGCGACTCACAAATTATTTAAAGTTTTTCTCAATTATGTCTATAATGAGATGGATTAAGTGCAAATAGGGACACAAATTTCCACTAAAAAACTAGAAATGGGAAAATTAGTACCTATCCCGGTGGATTTAATCCACCCAGATGTTGGATGAATCATGTAAGGATAATTTTTTGTCCTTTCATGCCCTAGAAATGATACAATTCGACCGTCGTCATTAATAAAATATGAAAGTAAAAATTTATTTATTCGCACATTAGTTAAAATATTATTTTCTGGAATGGTCTATGTTGAGACACCCACATGGCTTTGATGCAATATTTGCATATTATATATAGCACATTAGTTATATACCAATCCAAATTCATCATTTTCATGGTTGATTCAAATTCCTGATATTTGTTAGTTCAAGATCGAAAATCTTGTGTTCCAAAACGACATCGCATACAGAATTAGACATCCAAAGAGCTACCAATAGTAAATTAAGAATATCTTGAAATTCTTACAATATAAAAAAAAAATGACAAAATTGCAAAAATCGTCCCAAACTAATCACTGATTTTGGATTTTCGTCCCAAACTATTCACCTTGGCGAATTTCGTCCCACCGCTAATTATACGACGAAAATTGCGCATTTGTCGTTAAATTATCACATGGATGCTTACGTGTCATGACGTGATAAATTTTAACATGAATAGTTATATAATAATGCAGAGTTCGTTCCAAACTAATTACAAGATTGAACCGTCATTTTCATTAAATTAAAAATTTAATATTGGGACTAAATTCATACAAAATAGTAAATTATGGGACGAAATTTGACGAGTTGATATAGTTTGGGACGAAAAATCAAAATTAGCAATTAGTTTGGGACAATATTTCAAACAAATATTAAATTGCGGGACGAAATTCGGTGAGGTAATATAATTTGAAACGAAAATTCAAAATCACTAATTATATTGAGAAGTTTTCTGTAATTTTAACAAAAAAAAAATATATAGTTCAACTTTTTGGTATCATCATTTTTTTTTGTAATTGAATACTCTTAAAGCTCAACTAAAAGGCTCTTAATGAAATTTTGGCCCTTTAGATTGCCAAGAGACACTGTTCTTTGTGGATGAACTGTGGCCAAATTAAATTCATCCTTATCACCTTTCACAAGTCTCATTCACAAGATACATGAAACTATGCATTTGTTTATCACATGAATCACTAATTATTGCATGCAATTGCAAATGCAGTTTTCTTTCATTTATTTTGCAAAAGGTGTCCTGAACATTCACTGGATGCTGGTACTTTAATTTGAAACCATAAATTCAGAGAGATTCTAACCAGGACATTATTATTTTTATGCGTATTTTAATTTAAATATGTTAAGGGTGAAATACAGTTTCCCGTTTCCCCCCTTAAAGTATGGGGTGGTATCAATTACCCCCTAAAGTATCAATTGTAACACTTACTATCATCTGTTATAGTTTTATAATTTTTATTTCAAAAATACCCCTGTCCCTTTCATAAATAAAAATTTCTTTATTAATTTATCAAAATAAAATTCTCTCTTTATTAATTATGAATCCATTCATCAACCGGTGAGAACCAGTCCTGGTAAGCCACTAATAGGAACAATTGAAGAACTGGTTCTTTCGTCGTTGGACCTCTCAGGCTAACGAAAACTAAAGCATCAAAGGTATTTAGCCCGGAAATCCAAGTATTATGGAGCAGAAGTTCAGAAATACATCAATGTTTATGATGCAAGCGTTTTCGGAAAAGGGTAGCCTAGTGTGTAAGCACATCAATGAACCGCGGCGAGCGAGCGTCTGGTGACCAATGATTCTTAATTCTCCTGTCAAGCCAGTCATTGACTTTTTTAGCTCTTTCAAATGTTTTAAATTCTTCATTTTTTTACCATACTTTTTTCAATTTCAAATTCTTTCTTCATTTTCATCTCATTTTTTTTATAATCGAAAGAAACAAAATAAATGAAGAAATTGAAATTTAATATAGTTTAGTGGATGGATGAATTCATAATTGATAAAAAAATTGATGAAGAAATGAAAAAAAATTAAAACGTAATATTGTTTGGTGTCAACCTTGAATTTTACGAAAAGAATTTGAGGGAGAATTACTCAATATTTTGAATAATAATTCGTATCGAAAATAAATGAAATAATTATCACCAAATAAAAACATAGAAAAATATAAAGAAAAAAGTTGAGATAGAAATATAAAAAAAATTAAAACATAAATAAATAAAGAATTTGAGACTATAAAACCGAAGGAAACCAAATAAATGAAGAAATTAAAATATAATATTGTTTGGTGGATAGACGAATTCATAATTAAAATATATAATTTTTTTTTTGATAAATTAATAAAGAAATAATATATTTATTTTAAAAGGGACGGGGGTAGTTTTGAAATAAAATGTTAAATACTATAACATAGGGGGGTAAGTGTTACAATAGATACTTTAGGGGTAACTGATGCCACCTCCATACTTTAAAGGGGAAAACTGTATTTCACCCATATGTTAATATAAGTAAAGAATGTTTGAACATGTGAATTAAATTATATAAAAAAAAAGAATTAAAGTGAAAATTTTATAGTTCGCCATGAAATGTACACTTGAGTAAGATTCGAATCCGAAACGAATCCAATTCAACCTAAGTGGAATTGGATATTGTTCGAGTATGATCCGACCCGAACTTGACCCGAATTTGACACGTTGACAGCCTATAGAGCAATAAACATTATAATCTTTATTTACGATGGGAATTGAGATGCCCCTCTAGTCCAGTAGCCCATTAAATTTGGGCTTTGGCCCATTCAAATTAGGCCCATACATGTTGAAAGTAATTCTCTTCTCTGCAACGAAAATAACCCAAAAATCAACCCCTTCTCCTCTCAAACTCAGCATTCTGCAGCAATGGAAGAAGCTAAACCTACCAGCGCAGAAGTTCCGGCCAATAAGACTATTTACATTAATAACCTCAACGAGAAAATCAAGCTCGACGGTACGTATTATGTATTTTATCATTTGTGTAAATTGGATTTTGACAGTCACTTCAGCTAGTGTGGATTTGATTTTTTTTGTTGTTGAATATAGAATTGAAGAAATCGCTTAATGCGGTTTTTTCACAGTTCGGGAAAATACTTGAGGTTTTGGCTTTCAAAACCCTAAAACACAAGGGACAAGCATGGGTTGTTTTCGAGGAGGTTTCTTCCGCCGCCAATGCGCTCCGTCAAATGCAAGGATTTCCGTTCTACGACAAACCTATGGTATGTATGCATTTTGTGGTTATTTGTCCTCTATAATGTTGGAAAATGTGTATATTTTCTGCAGTAGTTTAATGTTGAATGACCTACTGGAAAATCTACTCGAGCTTTTGATATTTGTTCTCTATTCAATTTATGCGATTGTTTCATTAATTTGAGAATTAAGGAGAAGAATTTTCTTGAGTTGTAAATGTTTTGGTTAAGCATACAATTGAGGACATACTCAGTAGATTAATTTTGAAATTGTTGGGTTGTTTTGAGTTTAAATTGAGGTAGCTTTGAAATAGAGTAAGATTGTTATTTTGGAGGTCTATAGATGGACCGGAGTTCGGAAAAGTGATGGAACTAAAATCAGGATTACATATAGATGAAGATGTTAGGATTGACATTTATGAATTAGGTAATCTAAATGAATTAGAACATTCCTGTTTAGTTTTAGTTCGTCTAGTGTGAAGTAGAAGACGAGTATACGTACTGCTAATGAAAATATGTAGATGAGGGTGCCTAGGTATTATGAAACTGGTGTTGTGTTAAGCCCTGGTATGATAATACATACAGCTAATCCTGTAACGTGCTGGTTTAGCTATGTCCCCCCACATTTAGTCACCAGGTAGTTATATAATTGGGGTACCGTAGTCTTTATGGTTGTACACTGCTGTGATGATTGTCAAATCTTGGTTTCTCTTTACATTGTTATTTCTTAAAGAAACTCTTCTGGGTAAGTTCTCCCCACCCTGCCTCTCTCTTTCACACACCTTTGGGTTCAGAGGTTTAAATTTTCGCAGACTATGGACATGATTCAGCAATCAGAATTCCGATGTATTTGTTTAATTCTTTTATTATAGGAGTATTTCCATTTTTTTGGTGGGGATATGATTTTTGATAGATCATTATCTTACCTTGTCATCACATTGCTTCTGGAATAATATACCAATATATTTCTTCTTCTGTTAAACTTTCACTACTCCAATTACTCTGAACTATTTGCTGGGTTTAAAAGATTGTTACTCTTATTTTATACATATGACAGCGTATACAATATGCCAAGACAAAATCTGATATCATAGCGAAGGCGGATGGTACTTTTGTACCTCGAGAAAAACGAAAGAAGCATGAAGAAAGAGGTAAGACATTTTTCCATATATGTAATTTCTGTTGTAGTCTCTCTCAGCCGCAAGCTAATGAACTGCTTACACCTCAACGCATTCTTTACAATTATTCTGCAACCTGCTATTTGAATTCACAATAACTACTGTAGTAATAAAATGGTATTGTTAATACTGAACTGTAAATCCTGCCCTTTCTGGACAAGAGAGTCAGATATCAAGGAAAATATATATGTTCATGAATCACTCCTGTGAACTTAGAAGGATGGAGAACAAATATTAAAACAAACTTAAAGTCCAGATTTCAGTTTCATTTACGGTTTTGAAAATTTAATTCATCTCCTTAAATCACATGTATGTTTTTCTTTTTATACAGGGAGAAAGAAAAAGGAGCAACATGATGCAAATCAAGCAGCACTGGGTCTTAATCCTGCATATGCTGGTGCCTATGGTGCAGCCCCTCCTGTAAGAATTTGGATAATGGATAACCTCATCCTTTATTCTCATGTGATTTTAATCAAAATTGATTTTTTTTTTTTTCAAAATCAGTACTCCCCATGATTTTATTAGTCAACTCAATTAATTTCCCTTCATCTACATCTGGGGCTTGGTTTGGTGGACAACAAAACAATTTCTTTTTACATCCCTCCACAGCTCCCCGCGATCAGCCTTCATTATTGTCACTTAGGATTTGGTTAAATGTGCTTACTCTAGAGTCTAGAATGAGCAAGCTAAGTTAAAGCTTTATTTAGGGGTTTCAATTGTCACTTTTTCCTAAATTTGATGCATTTATTTCATTTTATCGGTTCATATTACTTTCTTAACCGTTATTAATATTTGTTTTTACTTAGCACCCTTAAATCATACTTCTCATATGGTGCAGTTGTCTCAAATACCGTTTATGGGCGGTAGAGCAGTCCCGGAGGGTCCTGCCCCACCAAATAACATATTGTTCATTCAGAATCTTCCTCATCAGACAACCTCAATGATGCTGCAAATGCTTTTCAGTCAATGTCCCGGTTTTAAGGAAGTTAGAATGATAGAAGCAAAGCCTGGAATAGCATTTGTAGAATACGAAAATGAGATGCAGTCAACTGTTGCAATGCAAAATCTTCAAGGATTTAAGGTAACTGATGACAATCCTATGTTGATTACCTTTGCAAAGAAGTAGATGACGGATTCCTCCCTGCCCTTTTTTTTTTTTAAGTCTGCATAAACCATACTGTGTCCAGTTATACCTATGTGTAATATCTATCTTAGTGTAGTTTTTTGGGAGAAACCGGATTTGATCGTTGATAAAAATGTATTCTTATTTATGCTCGTTGAAACTTGATTCCTATGTTGCACGGATACAACTACGGGGACACGAATATAGTACAATACGGATGTGGCGATACGGATTCTTGAAATTTATTAAATATAATACGACATAGATATGGATGTAAAAATATAATGTAAATGTACGTAAGCAACTAGATCTTTCAATTCAAGCTCTAGAAGAAAAGATAATCCAATTTAACATAAACAAAAGTTTAATTATTATAAATTCAAACATAATTCATTCTTAACATATCGCAACAATGGAATAAATTCAGCTTTAAGATTTCATGATCTAGGAGAGAGACTTGAATAAGAGATCGAGTAGTGGTACTTCTCGTTTATATTTAGTACTAGAGATTTTTTTTTTATTATAATTTAAGTTTGAACCATAAATAGTTTAGAAATTACATTTTTTTTTTCCGTTTCGCTTGATTAAAAAACGTAAATTTTTCTATGTTTTCGACGAAAAAAATGAAAATTTTGATCTATGAATAGGGGACATTCTTACTTAGATCAGGTCTAGGAGATTTTCCTAGATCTTATAATTGAAAACATACCACATCATTATTATGAGAGCACTACATCATCACAGTTAATGATGTGGTATATTTTCAATCACAACTCCTAGACCAAGTTTAAATAAGGATATTCCCATGAATAGGACATAGTTCATTAATAGTATTTTATAAGTGAATAGAAGTCAACATTTTTGGTGTGACAAAACGCGGATCACATAGGGCATGTTTATTTGGCGTTTATCAAAATTATTTCGTGGTTGAGAAATGTCAAACAAATATATTTTCAACTTTCTGAAATAAAATTTTCATTTTTCAATTTTCTCAAATTACTCTCTTAGAAGCCAGACAATCAACAATTTTCTTTAACATATAAAACTCTACCATGATTTGACATAAAGTAACATATATCTTTCACATCTTATACTTATAACTTAACTCTTAAAAAAAAAAAATAATATGCAAATCGAAATTAATTCACAAAACTCCACTACTCTCTCAAACTACCTTCCCAACCACCAAACAAACAGGTCCATAGAGTTTTTAATTTTATTAAATATAATCCATCAAAACCATTAAAAACTATAATCCATCAAAACCATTAAAAACTAAACTTTATTACAATACAATTAGGCAGCTAGTCAATCTATTCATAGAGTCGTAGGTCAACTAATAAAAAAGGAGTTAGGGTAGACTGAATTCGATGGAACCTAAATTAACTCTATTGTAAGTGAAATATACTTGATTTGTGATTAAATGGAACTCTTAGAAGAATAATTAATCATACAGTAAGTGCAGTATAATTGACATGTGATTGAATAAGTTTAACAAAATATTGAACTAAATGCAAAATTGTTATTAATATTCACTCCTCCTCCGAAATTCCTTTTAATTTTTATTTCAAAATTAAATTTCATTTTTTCAATGAATTTTTGTTTTCTGACACTGTCCTCTCAAAATATTAACAAAAATCATTAATTTCTCACTATTATCTTTTAGTCCTTTCAAGTTTTTATGTAAAATATTTATAAAAAGAGGCAAAATTATAAAAACTGTCCTAAACTAATTACTGATTTTGAATTTTCATCCCAAATTATTCAATTTGGCGAATTTCATCCCTTAATCTAATATTTTTTTGGAATATCGTCCCACCGTTAATTATAAGACGGAAATTGCCCATTTGCCATTATATTATCACATGCTTGCTTACGTGTCACGACGTGATGAATTTTAACATGAATAATTATATAATATTACAGAATTCGTCCCAAACTAATTACAAGATTATTTCGTGTCATGATGTGATAAATTTTAACATGAATAATTATATAATAATTTTTAATTCATGTTAAAATTTATCACATCATGAGACACGTAAGCAGCCATGTGATAATTTAATGGCAAATACGTAATTTCCGTCTTATAATTAACGGAGGGACGATATTTCCAAAAAATATTAAATTGCGGTCAAAATTCACCAAGCTGAATAGTTTGAGACGAAAATTCAAAATCAGTGATTAATTTTACACAATTTTTGCAATTTTACCTAAAAAAGATGTTATATCTAAAATTTCAAAAGAAACCAAAATAAAAATGCAGAAACGAGAAAAGTAGTAATCAAAGATTTATCAAGACAGCAACTAGAGCTTCCCACCAAACACCTAAATCACACACCTAACACTAAAACAGCACAATATCTCAAAAAAAAAAAAAAAAAAAACACACTAAAACAGCACAAAAAGAAGGGAAGAAAGAAACCAAAGCAATAGCTTATCATCTTCATCTTCTTCCCCTCCATTCCAACAACAACCAAAAAAATATGGATCACAAACCCAACAGCACTGAAGAAACAGAACAACAAACCCATCAAAATCTTATACCCATTGCTTCAATTTCTGTTTCTTTGTCCAATCTCCTCCCCTCCCATTTCCTCACACCCAAACAAACCTTCATCGCCAACCCACCAAACAAAATCAAAATCCCATCTCAAATTTCATCTCTTTCCCATTTCTCCCTCTCCTCTACCCTCCCCCCTTCAAAACCCTCCTTCAAATCCACCGTTTCAGCTAACCCTTTACAGAACCCGCTCACTCTGAACCCCCTCCGCCCCTCCAACCCCTCATCCGCCGCCCCCCTCCGCCGCGCCGCGGTCGTTTGGTTCCGCAACGACCTCCGCATCCACGACAATGAATGTCTCACCGCCGCCAACAACGAATCGGTTTCAGTACTACCCGTTTATTGCTTCGACCCGCGAGATTATGGAAAATCATCATCTGGGTTCGACAAAACTGGTCCTTATCGAGCTACATTTCTGTTGGAATCGGTTTCCGATTTGCGGAGGAATTTGCAGGATCGCGGGTCGGATCTTGTGGTGAGAATTGGGAGACCCGAGAGTGTGTTGTTGGAGGTGGTTAAGGCTGTGGGTGCGGATGCAGTTTATATGCATAGAGAGGTTTCGCATGACGAAGTGAAAGCGGAGGAGAAGATAGAGGAGGTGATGAAGGATGAGGGAGTGGAGGTGAAGTACTTCTGGGGAAGCACATTGTACCATTTGGAGGATTTGCCGTTTGAATTGGGTGAAATGCCGACAAATTATGGCGGTTTTAAGGAGAAGGTGAAGGGGTTGCAGGTGAGGAAGACGATCGAGGCATTGGATAGGATGAAGGATTTGCCTAAGAAAGGAGATGTGGAGCCTGGAGAAATTCCTTCCTTGGTTGATTTGGGGCTTAATCCTAATGCCGCAATGAGTCAGGTATGTGATGAAAGATTGAAATATAGTTTGTGATTTTTTCTTTACGGGAATTATGCAATGAGATTAATGTTCTTAGCTTTGTTAAATTAGTGCTTATGGATCATTTGTGCATTGCTTAGTCTCGTTTCTGTTAATAGATTGTTTTGATTCTCTAGTGTTCCTGATTTGCATATCTTGGATTTTCAATCTGATTTAGAGCAGAGCAAATGCTAAAAAATAGATTAGCATGTTTAGGTGTATTGATATTTACTAAGAAATTTGTGAAAGAATCTGTAAATTTGGACGTAAGACTGAGAATATTTGACTATATTTAATGATGGACGGCTTATGACTCGTATCGATAAGCAATTCATACTCATAGGGTTTGATGAGAAATTTGAATTGTAATTTGGGAAATGCAGAATATTTGTAGGCTTGATCACTGAAGATGCTGATCAAGAATGCTGTTTAGGCTAAAATTCCTCATTATGAGCGATTACAATAAAGTATTGTTGGTAAAAGCATTTTCTTGGATGTTATGTTTCCCTTGAGAAACTGAAATATGATGTAAAGAAGTTGTGGAACCACAGTCTCGATTAAATAAAGGAAGAAACTCAAAGGTGTTTCTAAATCTTGAATAGAACTTTCGTGAATAAGTTCTGTACAGGATAAAGGATACATCTCGGCAATTCCATTTCGTTATTCCTTACTGTGAATACACTATGCAGTTAAACTTAAAATACATGGCAAGTGGTTAAATAAAAAGGTTATATAGCTATGCAGTTAAACTTATAATACATGGCAAGTGGTTAAATAAAAAGGTTATATACATAGAGTCATTTAGATCTACAAGACCACTTGATTAATCTAAGTACTACAAAATTCACGTCAGTTTTGGTCTAATATATGTCTTCACTTGTAGAATGGAAGTACAGCTGCTAATGCTTCTCTTGTGGGTGGAGAAAATGAAGCTTTGCAAAGACTGAGAAATTTTGCGGCTGAATGCAAGGCAAAACCGAACAATGGTTCTAAAGATGGGACAAGTGATAGCATATATGGTGCGAATTTTTCATGCAAAATATCCCCTTGGCTTGCCATGGGATGCCTTTCTCCTCGTTCCATGTTTGATGAGCTGAAGAAGTCTGCTTCAAGGTACGTCAAAAGCCACCTCCTCGATTTCCTTGTCTATTTAACATACAATATTTTTGTTCTTTGGATTTTAGTGAGTAAAACACCTGGATAAATATTTAATGATAGAACTTTAGGCTTTGAATTTTGTTTATTTTCACTTTCCTCACTAAAATCAAGAATCAAACACAGTGCAAGCATCCTTTTTCTGGGATTTTCACACTGGTTTACAGTGATGGAAACTTTGTTATTTTGCAGCATAATTTCTGCTGCCTCTAATGGAAAATATGGTGGAAGTGGCACATCTGATACTGGAATGAACTGGTTAATGTATGAGCTGTTATGGAGGGATTTTTTCAGGTGTCTTTATTGCTTAATCGACTGGTCATTGACAAATATTAATTCTATTTCCCTGATATATGACTTTTTTTTTCTGGGATTTCAGATTCATTACTAGGAAATACAGTTCCGCAAAGCAACAGAGTTATGCACCAGTGACAGCTTGTACAGGTGTAGCTGCCTAAGTAGGAGATAGATGAAAGTAAAATGTCCCCTCGGCTGGGACTCGACTTTGGTCATTCATCTCTGTTGGCAACGAGTCTAATGCTAAAATTACTCCAAGATTAGATGATTAATTAGTTTGTCAAGAAAAAACTAGTAAGAAAGATGGGGCATTCTGTAGTAAGATTTTGTTCGGTGTAATTTTTACAAAAGAAGCAGACAGAACTTGGTTTTGTCACACTTTGTATTTACGCTATTCGAATAAGCATTCTGAAATTGTCGTTGAAGAAAAATTGGGAAAACACTATAAATATTCCCTAAAGTTCAAGAAAAGCTTTATCTTTATCTTACAAGTTCAAATCTGTACTCTTAATCTCTGTCTTTGAACTTGCTATAATTCAGTCTCTTGTCAGTCTTTATTAGTCTTTTGGTGTAAATTCTTCTCATTTTTTACAGAATTTTTCATGCTTCATGCATGTAGGCTTTTATCGGTGGTCGAAGGAAGCAGTACTTATGACCTTTCAACTCAGAAAGAATTATGCAGCATCTCTTTAACTTCAAGTCCTATTTCAAGTATAAAAAGTCCCAATTTCAAGTATAGACTCGACCACTGACCAGCAACAAGATAGAAAAATTCGATGTATATACATTGAACTAAAGAATATAACTATATTACTTTCCATTTCTTAAAAGTGTATAAATAATATACTATTGAATGAATGTTGAATTAAATTAAGCCCAGCAGCACAAGAGAAAGCTCAAATGATGCCAGAAACTCGTAAAGAAGACAATGTAACAAAAGTAAGCCATAGTAGCATGAGATAAACACAAGTTACCCATGCCCATAATTTAGGACCACCTAGCTCAGCACCTAAAGTTAGACGCCTAAATACCAAAACTCCAATACACCCTACTGATGTAGCAAAGAACACAAGCAACGAGAAACTGAGTCCCGCGGCATTTTGTATCCTCAGTGGCTCCTTGTACGCGATGTAATTGTATAATGTGTCTATAAGCCATGGCACACCGATCCCAATATAAATATTCACCGAGTTGCTACATTAAGAGAAATGAATAAATTTATGAACAATGTGACATAATCAGCAACAACTTTGCAACTAAAAAATATGAAAATGATCCCACAAAGAAAAGAATTATACAGTACGAAATAACATAAAAACATATTGCTAAAAAAAAATGAGAGGCCTTCTATTCCAATTTCCAGTTGTTCCTTTTTGACAGGAATCAAGAAGAAATATTTGAATCCAAAAGAAAGGGCATTCTTTAAAAATGTGCACTCATATAGGAAGTCTAAATCCTCAGAAAGTTTCAACTCTAAACTTTGTCAGAAGTCATGCGGAAAGTGATGAAATCGTTTTTTAGTTTTATGGAAAAAAAAAGGAGTGGGAAATATATAAGTACACCCACTAGATGCAGCAAAAGAATCAAGAAATAAGCTTTCTAAATCTAGGTTGAGTAAACCTAACGACTATATAACAAGAAAGCGTTAAGATGAGGAAGGGCTATAACGATTGAGAGTGAGAAATTACAGAAGATTTAGAAGAAGGCAAATGAAAACTTCTGAGGGAAAGGACACATTTAATAGGGAAAGCTTAAAAGAACAGTATATCAAATAGATTTAGATTTATAATGAATTGAACAGCTTATAGCAATTTCTGCAGTAAAATTTTGCTAGCAACAAATATTAAAATTAGACTGAAAGAGATCTAAAAGAACCTGGAAATTACATTCAAGGAAAAATTACTAATATGAGCATTTTATGAGACTCTAAAGACATATTTGAGTAAAAAAAAAAACCTGCAAGTGATATTAGCTATGGCAGAGTCAGCTGTTATTTGTCGCTCTGCTGCAATCATGCTTGCCACCAAATCTGGCCACGACGTTCCAGCAGCCAGTGCCGTAAATGCTATGACATAACCATTAATACCTGCATATCAAATTTATTGTTAATAGAAAAGATACATGAGTGTGTATGTACATATACTAGAAGACAAATTTCCAGCAAATGAGAACCTGTAACACAGCTTATTAGATCAGTAAGCATCGTCACAATGTAAGCTATCCCGCTGATGAAAACTAAAGAGAAGATGAAGGCTATCCATCCATGAGCAATCTGATAAGGAGGTACAAAAGCAAAGAGTAATCTCCATGGCGCAAGGAGCAACTTCCAAAAGGCCTTCCCTAGCCTTGACCATTTATTATTCGAGTTTCTTGGTTCTTCGCTCTCCAGCTTTTAAGACAAAAAATTTATTAAGAAAACTAAAATAAATTAAAAAAGCATAATAAGAATAGGTATTGAGTAAATGAATTTTAATAATTTTCTGCCATATTAGGTAAATATATGGTACCGTGACTGCATCAATGAACTGCTGCTTCCAGATGGAGAGTAAGTTAGCCTTCTCAGAAATTGTCTCTTCGCATGATTGCTCTGAGAAGGATTTTAGCAACGTTAGTGGAAGGCAAGTTTTTAAACAAATCAAGTATTTAGAAAGTAGTAATATCTTTCTCAAGAAGATGAGTTAGATTAAGTATTTTAAAACTAAAAAAGAATCCCTGGACTTGTGCTCAGGCAATTATTCTAAAGCAGTGATTTCAACCTTCTTGTCCAATTTACCTAGATTGGAAGTCAAAGATATACAATATTAACAATACCTATTCAAATCGGGCATCAACAACATTACTGATTGTTGGATTTGCACTATTATGAGAATATAAAATAATGAAACAGCAACATTAGGGGGGAAGTTGTATCAAAGTAAGTTCTATTTTGATAACGGTTACCTGTGTTACCAGAATGGATGGAGAAAATGTCAACAATGCTCCTATTTCTATCTTCATTAACTTCATGTAATTCAGAGTACTTATCATGATCCCTATTGCCATTCTGTAAAGGAGCAATTTCTGGTGGCACCCACTCTTCTGGTCTCTCAGTTCTTCCTCTGAAGAATTTGATCAGAAGTAGAAAGTCATGAATTTTCTTCTATTACTATTTGAAAATAAAATTCTAGGGTACCTACATCGGCAACGACAAGTAAGGCCAACGCTTATCTTGGGCATAGGCATGCATGAGCAATAGACCAAATTGCAGCACTGTCAACAAAGCTTCCGTAAGAGTGATGATACTCGGCGTCCATACCTACATAGTTGAAGGTACAAGCCAGAAGTACATGAGTTGGCCTAGTCAAATAAATATTTCAGTGGGAAAAATTATCACAAAAAATACCTCTAGTATTAAGTATAGCCAGATGTAAGCCCAGAAAGACCAAAAGAGCTCTACAAGCCATAAGCCAATGTCTGATATCTTTTTGAGTTCTCCAGCTTTAGGAACCACAACACAGACAGCATGGATTGGAAATAAATCAAATGCAGCAGAACCAACAAGTGTACCCGGACCTAGGCCTGTAAAATAAATTCAAACAACTCCATGTTTAAAACATGGAAAGAAAAGAGTGAGTGAAACGTTTCCAAAACAATTTTTATTTGTATAGATAAGGTACAACAACTCTGCTCATTCATATCAACAAAAATCTCATATGTTATTTTACAATCTAAACAGACCATGAAATGGAACATCGTAATTAGCTATGAAATCAAGCCAATACGACCCTAATATCTACCTAAAAATATAGTTATATTGTTGTGCATAAATTTATCCAAGAGTTTCAACATTGTAAATGAGGAAACTACAGATGGATATAGTGCAATCATGACTTAGAACTGGCACCATAAAAGCGTCAAGATTCAAAAGAAAAAAAGAAAACCCAAAGCATTCATCAAGAGCAAAAGTGATTTGGATGACACGAGAGGGAAATACAAAGGATCATAAAAACAGCGTACAGCGATCGATATACAAAATAAGAAAAGGAAAGCGTGTAAATTTATGTGCACGATAGAAAGAGTAAACATAAGCAACACTAACAAAATAAATAAATGAAGTTACATAGAGAGACAAACCTCCAGCGTACAGTTTTCCAATATTTCTTATTGCATCAATGGTGGCCAAAGAAATCTGGGGAAAGCTAGTCCCAAATGCAAGCAGAGTGATGTCAGCTATGGCGTAATTCCAAACCTTTTTGTGTCTGACAACTTTAACATTAGTAAGAGGATCTATCTCTTCCACAGTCCGAGAATGCTTAACAACATTTTCCATAGACCGGAAGAAACGAGCAGTTATAGATGATAATCCAATAAAACAGTATGCCAGAGCCACAAAATACAAGAATCCGCGAACGCCATATCCAAGCTTAGTTTCGCCATTGAAAATAAAATAAAAGTCACATTGCTCTTTCACAGAGGCCATTAAAGTAATTCAGATTTCACGGCTCAACCAAGATGCTGAAATGATCCTCCCAAATAAATAGTGTACCTATTAGATACTTAAAGGTAAGTAACAAAATAGGCGTAATCTAAACATAAGAAAATCAGAAAACTTTCAAATGACATAAGGCCATTTTTCACCACATGAAGCTGAACAGTACATGCTATATCAAGATTCATCATAGAGTAAATGTTTCATTTGTGAACTTATGACTCCACATGGAAAAGGATAAATACTGACTCCAACAAGTAGACAGCCTTGAACCCAACCATAACAAAATACCTAATAATTGACCTAAAATTGGCTAATTGTACTGTGTGATACTCCAGTAATGTCACATGTATAAACACCAACACACACACTCTAGGACAACAATCAAACATCTGTCATGCATGAAGTGTTAGCACTTTATGGCAATAAAATTGGGAGAAATAGAAAGCATGTTGTCAATTTACTAAGAACAGAAAACAGACCACTGTCCACTTTGAAAAAGAAACGTCACCAACTCAAAAAATTGATTTCTACATTCATAACAAAACAATGCAATTACTCATACCTAAATAATTAAAACACAACAATCTGCTCTGCAATTTTA
The DNA here is from genome assembly GCA_003313485.2 of Penstemon barbatus. Classification (NCBI taxonomy): domain Eukaryota; kingdom Viridiplantae; phylum Streptophyta; class Magnoliopsida; order Lamiales; family Plantaginaceae; genus Penstemon; species Penstemon barbatus. The sequence goes on along the minus strand of CM064877.1, from coordinate 16,784,961 downwards.
GATTCAAATTCAGATTCCCAAACTTTTAGGCTATTTTTTAACTTAATTTTGGTGAGGAAATTGACAAGGAAAATAAGAATACTATAAGTAATGTCTAATCTACAAGATAAACACACTAAAATTCAAAAACTAAACATAATCTTAAGAATTTCGGAGTGCCGATTAATTTCGAATTCAAAATTGAAAGAATTACAAAAAGTTACCGCCCGGCGGTGAGATCTGACGACGGTCGGCGAAACAACGGCATATGCGAGAAAGTATTTCTTTCTTCCGATAATTCTACTGTTAATGGAAAAGAGGGGGGAATGAATCTGAGTAGCGGTAGAAGAGTGTGTGGGGAAAAAAAATCTGAATGAGAAGAGGCGTATTTATATACACAAGAGTTTGAAAGCAAACGTGCATGGCATTGGATTGGGAGAAATTATTATGTGGGGCGGCGTAGCTTTTTAGATGCAGACATACTCACATAAAGAATAGTCAATTCAACTATTTATGGAAAACATAATGCATTTCATATTTTCATACATATTAAGAAATTTAATAATTAGTCATTTTTAATATAAATTGTCAAAAATTAATTATTTTAATTGATGTCATTAATTTTTGTGCACTATACTTTATTGTGTAAATTCAAAATAAGAAAGGATAATATTGAAAAACTAATTGTGACAAATAATTCGAAACATGAAAACAACGGGACACAAGTTACGTGCCACATAATTTGAACTATTATTCTTGATAGAAGACGACATTCAAGAATACACGTACGGCATCAATAATAATTTCAATTCAATGAAATCAAAACTCTCTTAATTATATGAATAGTTAATATTTTTTGAGGAAAACGAAAACTTTCATTTAACTAGGGGAATACTATTAACAAAAAACTAAAAATGATTTTTCTTTAATAATGGCACGAAACTTACCACATTTTGAATTAATGTCATAAAATATTAATATAAGTTTAGTTCTAGAAAAGTCACATGTACGCAAACTATAAATGTCAATCATATTGTACTATTTAATGATTATTATATTATTATAATGATTTACAAAATCAATTTTAGTTATTTTGATGACATTTAATATTTAGACACGTCATTAGCTAGAATTGGAATCTTAAAAAATATAATTTTATATGACTAAATTAATACTCAATGCAATTATTGTAGTTTAAAGAAATAATTAAAGCTTAACGATAACATAAAAATGTCATGAAACAATATGATTGTCATTTTTAATTGAATAACCTTTGTTTTTATAAATATAACAATGTTTTTTTTTCATTGTGATATTTAAATAAAAAAATTTCAATCTGGATTAAACAACATGTATAGAATTGTTTCAATCTGGATGTAGATTTTATTCACAATTAGGTAAATATTTTTTTGGTAAGTTTTTAGGTAAACATAAAATTGTGAATAAAATATCAACTAATATGTAGTTAAATTGATACTTAAAGATAAATGTGACTTATAAAAATATAGTATTAAATTATTAATTACATGCATAATAGTTTTATTTATTTTCGAATTCAGGCCTTCAATTGACTAGGTCGGCCTAGATTCTTATTCACTCCTGAATTTTGAATCTTTCTATTTATCCATCATCTCTATTCAAATAAATCAAATTGAATTAGAACCTACTTCAAGTAAAATCCACTCCATTGCGGCCCTAAATAGAAGAAGCTACAGCTGCCCTTCATGCGATTGAATTTGGTATTGCCTCGAGGTGGAAGCACTTGATTTTTTAAGGTGATTGTCTTATGGTCATGAAGGGAATTTCGAACCCATCTGTTTCAAATGGTATTCTTGGCCACATTTTGAAGATATTTCGAACTTGGCTTCACGATTGGAATCTTTTCGAGCTTTACACGTAGTGCGTGAATGCAACATGGCAGCTCATCATATTGCCAAACTAGCTGTCTCCGATTTTTCTTTTTCTTTTGATCTCCCGTCTTTTATTCATAACATTGTAATCTCTGATCTTTCATAAGAGTTATCCTTGCCTAAAAAAAAATAGAAGAAGCTATTTTACACTGCCCATGACAGCTCAACCCCAATTTGGTTTTCTACCAATTTATCACTAAAGATAATATTGAAAACTGAAGAATACATCAATTTATCTGAGTTATTAACTAATCCAATTTATTGAATAATGTATTTCAATCATAAAAATGGTTTAAACAGTGAAGCACGTTCTATTATTCTTTACCTTTGCATGACCAGGTGTGGGCTCTATCCGGCTTCTCCATTGATGTCTACAACACAACAAGACAAGGGAAGATGTTTTTTGGATCAACTGTAAATGGCATAAAACCAAAAATTAGAAGACAAAAAATGGTCAAGACATGTAGGTCATAGTGTCCCTATATAAGAATTAAATCATACGGATACAAAGAGTTCAATATCTTAATGCTACTGGCTTCCGCTCTAGGGACTTTTCCCTCAAAAATCCTCTTATTTCTTGTAGTCCATGTGTGATATATGGTGCAAGCAAGTGCAATTCATTTTGCCTTACTCAACCAAGACAGACGTCCCTATGTTGTTGAATGGTTTAAATGGGGCATCAAGCAAATTGAACAAACAAAGAAGAGTTGAGCTCATTCTCCACAATTTGTTGGATGCTTTGGTTGCTTAGAGATCAGAGAGCATACACGAACATTGCTCCAAAATAGCCATTGATTTAGTAGCAACGTGATTTCTATGAACATTTTATTTAAAGTGGACAACCATAAATTGCTTATACAGCATAGAAGCAGGGAAAAGACCCGCTAGAAACCACCACCTAATCCAGTTATTAAGTTACACTTCAATGCACGAGGAAGATCCCGATATTGGCATTGGAAGCATTGCGATAAACAGTAAAGGAATGTATTATCGAGTGGACTCAGAATCATTTCAGCTCCCTCCGGAAGCAGTTGATGGACAATGGTTTAAGTAATATTATCATGAGTTAAGCAATGGTAGGATCATGAGTTAAGACCGGGTTAAATGCAGCAATTAGAATTATCTTCCTAGTACCGTTTTACCGAAGGAAGAATTGGTTTGATCATAGGAAAAGTATCTTGTTTTCTACAAAAAACAGAAACAAAGAAATAACTTAGTTGTTCTGTGAAACAACAGTTATGCATCATCGCATATAATAAACACAGACAACCTATTCATTTTTTACAAGCATTGATGGTCATGAAAATTTTACATCATTTCAATGTCAAAATCACTGAAAATGTGACGATCATTTACCACAAACAAGGTATAGTTTAAGCTACCTTGAGTGAGTAGTAACACAAATTAAGTGTTCAGGGGGCAAGAGACATGTATGCTGGCAATTTTAAGCGATTTCAAGAGGCAAATTCAATAAGTAAGCATGCAAAATATCTTAAACATCTACCAACATATATCTATTGCCACGCTTATAATTACTATCATATGAAATCAGAGCAACATAAAAGCATGAAATTCATCAAAATTGCAAACTCATAAATTAGGGAGTCTGTAAATTCCAAAAGGTCGAAAAAACAAACAACAATTTGTCCAAAAAGTGCTTCTGATATGGTGGAGTTGTGCATAAGAACATACAACCAGCCTAAAAAATTTAGTCTTCTTCTTCTCCCTCTTGTTCAGCAATGTTGAAGTAGCGGAGTTCATAGACATTCCGATCTTTGTTGGAAGAAATCACGCGAAGCCAATCTCTCACATTATGCTTCTTCAAGTATTTCTTGGTCAAGTACTTGAGATACCTGGGAAGCAAATACAATCAGTCCATATATAATGAAGAAAACTTACAAGACAGCTTACAATGAGCAAGTGAAAAATATAAGCTTTACAAAAACGTTGTTGAACTTTTAGAGTGTAATTTATCACATCAAAATGTTTCTTACTCAAAAATAAAAATAGTAGCAAAATACACACAACTATACAACCCTCGAGTGGTGATACATATTTCATAACATCATTAAATTCCGGAATAGGTTATGGCATATCCTTCCACCAATACATTCACAAAAGCTCCATATAGTTTTGTAATTTCAAAATGACATCAAGCTATCTTTTCATTTAAAATGAATGGAGGGGTAACTTATACTGCATCCTAACTAATCAGGCAACATTAAACCCACATTCAGATTATAAAAGAAAGGTATTTTACAAGGCAATTAAACACCATCGAGTACTGTCCATTAAAGTTGGTTTCTACAACAATTTACAAGGCAATTATACATCATTGGGTATTGTTCATTAATTAACTCAGTTGGTTTCTACAACAAACAAGAAGAATAGCATAATACTCAAAAAAAAATCCTGATTGCAGAAGTCCTGTAAAACTGAAACTTATTTCAATAATATCAGAGCGCTGAACAATTCATTTCTCAATATTTCTCATGTTGGTACTAAATTCCGGATCCAAACAAAACGCATAGAAAAACCAAAGATGTAACCTTCTACAGCAACATAAAATGCATATACCCAAAGTAACATGAAACAAAAGAAACACAAATTTATAAAATAAAATAAAAATCACCTCTTTGAGAAGTTGGTATCAGCTGTGACGGTGATCTTGTTCTTGTCACGGGTAACAGTAACAGACTCACCGAGCGCACCGGCTTTCCCTCCAACTTTGATTCTCTCCTGAAGAAACTTCTCGAGAGAAGCAATCTCCATAATCTTATCCTCTACCGGCTTCGAGCAATCGATGGTGAAGCTCGCACCCTTCTTCTTCCCGCCTTTCGCTCCCGCAGCTGCTGCGCCTTTACTCATCTTTGCTGCTTTTCTGCAAGTCAATAATCAACGAAATCAATCCGAAATCTTAAGTTTCAGCGAGTATGTATGCAAATACGTGAAGATGTTTGAGATGAGAGAAAAATGGTGCAGGGCATTACCTGTGTGAATTCGACGGCTAACTGTGTGAAGAGAAAGAGAGTGAGGAATAAATGAAAGATGGGAATTAGGGTTTCTTGTAGTTGGTCTAGGGTTTTTTAACCGAGCGAAAATAAGTTGGTCTTTTCTCAACTCCAAATAGTAATTGGGCTCATTTTGATGGGCCTGATTTAATCACGATATCCATGTTTGTATGGGCCCGTAAGACAGCGATGAGTTGGTACCTAAGGCAACGTTGTGGATAGGGCTGTCAATGGGGCGGATTTCAATCCGAATCCGTCCGAATTCGATCCGATTTATTAGGATAATTGTCCGATTAGAGATTCGATGGACCTGATCCGATTATAAAGATTCGAAATCCGAAACTCATGGAGCGAATATGGATTTAGGTCGATCCGATCCGTTGAAGATCCGTATCCGACAACAAATAAAAAGAAAGATATATATACAAAATAATTTATAAAAATAAGTATTATTAATAATATTTCAACGTCAATTTAAGAAGATAGTAATTTATAATTCGTTTATAAATATATTTAAACCAATATATTCATTCTACAAATATGAATATAGTAAAGAAACTTGGAAAATGTGAGCTAAAATTAAATAAAATTGAAAAGATAATAAACTTATTTTAGGAAAAAAATATTAATTTAACTTTTTAAATACAAATTTATTGGATCCGAAAAATATCCGATATCCGGCCAAATCCGACCAAGATCCGTTGGATTAAAAAAATCTAGATCCGAGCACAATCCGAACAAGATCCGAATCCGACATGATTCGATCCGATATAAATGGAGTCGGATCTGGACGAGCCTGATCCGACCAGAATCCGACCCATTGACAGCCCTAGTTGTGGATATGGATCCAAATTCAATTCGTATTCGGTTCAATTTATCATGATTTTTGTCTGATAAATTTGTAATACAAATTGGGTGGAACTAATATGAATCTACTTCAATCTAATTCGTTAAAGTGATGAATATTACAATAAAGTAAAAAAAAAATATATTCACTATTAAAATTAGTAACATTAAAAATAATTTATTGTCGCCTTAAGCCGGTATTAGTTACCGTCACCTTAAATTGGTATTGTCACCTTAAATTGGTATTAGTTGATAATATTTTATGCCTATTTTTATCTAAAAATATAAAAGTTAGTTAAGAAAGTATGAACATGTAAGCTAAATTAAATTAAATTGTAACCTTTACAAACTTATTATTAGCAAAGAATGTTGGTATGAATTTTAAAAATTGAGATTTTATTTGAGCCAAAAAAATATCATATGTTCGGTCGAATTCGTACAAGATTCATGGACTTTGAAGAGTTAAATATGAGTAAGATTCAGATCCGACCTAAATCCAATTTGAATTAAATAAAGCCATATTGGGGTTGAATTTGTTCCAACATGAATTCAACACATTGACAACCTTAAGTAAACTAGGATTGTCGATGGGTCCGATCCGGATCAATTCACACCTAACTCATATAAGACTTCATTCTTGTTCAGATTTTTTCAGATGTCGAATATTTTTTAGATCCATTAGAATATCCACTTTCGAAATTCATCCTAGTGTTTTATTCTAAGATAAGTTTGTTAGCATTACAATTTCATTTAATATAACCCATGTATTCAAATCTTTAAACTAATATTCATGTTTTTAGATGATAATATAGAGGAAAATAAAATTATGGATTAATTCTTGACTCATATCTTCTTAAACTAATATTATATAATTAATTTACACATATGTAATTATAAATCTACTATTCATTGTCAAATACATATTTGTAACAAATCCTATCAACCTAAGTTCATATCCACTCCACATATTTTAGATTATAGATATTCGCATCGATGACAACCTTGTAATCGACAAATAAATCAATTATTAAATTTAATTTTATATAGGAACATTTAAATCTTAATGCAAAAGATAATAAAGACTAAGAAATATGATAAACCCCTAAAACAAAGAAAAAGGAAAACCTCTTTTTCAATATTATAAGGTGTTTCAATTTTTTTTTGATAAATCGAGTAAATTGCTATTAACCCCCCAATTAATGGAGTAGCAACAGTCGAACTAAAGGGCATTATTCCGGCAAACCAAATTGGAGGCTGGCAGCAGGCGGCGATTTCCACCCTGCCAGAAGAAATTAATTAAGCCGTTATTGATTCAAATTATGGAGGAGGAATTCTTAGATTCTGTCCCATGCTCTTCTCTCGCCGTCGATTCAGTCCTTCGCATGAGCTCCGTAAGCTTCTCCGATCGCTATAAAATTGCTCGATTTTCAGATTATATGGTTTATAAATTACAATTTTAGTATAAATGCAGGCCGGAATGATATGGGGTTCTTGTTTTGGTCCATTTGATGCAAAAAGACGAGGTACAAATACAATCCTACTTTGATGAAACTTTCAGTAACTAATGCATATGCTAATTCTATTTAGGGTACTGAGTCTTATTGTTTGTTATTTGGATTTACAATTTTATAGGCAATAACATTAATATTTGGTGTATGTTCTAGTGAAGTTATTGCTTGGTTAACTAAAACACTATGATTGAATATACTTACTCCATCTCCAAGTTTATGATTTTATGATTGTGATTATCATTGTTAAATAATCGCAGGTTTGTCTGGTGTCGCTCGTGCATCATTTGTTGTAAGTTATGCAACAATTCTTTTTATTTCTCTTTATTTTTTTGTTTTCAAGTATTATATTGTTAGTAAAAGTTTTAACAGCTAGTTTCCTGGGCTTTTATCTTGAGTGCAGGCTAAGTCAATAGGTCAATGCGGGTTTCAATACGGTAATTAGTTACATGCAGCATTTTTCTGAAATAATCACTAGGTGTAATGATTCTGAATTGCAAATTATTTAGTTTCGGCTTTGATGTTTATTTTGAATTTTGGACTTGGAACTTGTTAAAAATTTGGTTGCTCGTCAGAAATTTTATGTGTATCTAGCTCTGAAGAACTAGTTTGAAACTTTCCGCCTTTCTCTGTGTATCTTTCTTACTTCAAGGAGTATGCTTCATTTTAGTCAAGCAAAGCTTGAGGTTGCCTATTGTTACATTACCCCCATTTGTCCTTTTAAACATTAATTACATGTTTGGTTGTCATGAAACCGTGTTAGTGTTTTTTATCATTCATTCTCTCATTTGTAGGACTATTTGCTGCGATCTTTTCGTTTACTCACTGTGAAATTCAAAGATATCGGAGGCGGAAAGATTGGGTTAGTCAACTGCTTGTTCATTATAATTTTGTATAAATTAAGATTACACTTTCTTAACCCAAACCTTTTACCTCTTAACCTGTAACAAGAAATCACCATTTCTAGAGTTATGAACAAAACCAAAAGGACAAGTTACTATAGTGCAAACATCTCAGTTTAGACTTAGTAATTCCTACTTTTTGTGGAATTCATTACTAAACCGAATTTGCATCAGTTAGGAAGTAAAATCAAACAGAACTTATATATGGAAAATCCTTAACGTATTATACTTTATGTTGCTGCAAAGATATCGGAGGCGGAAAGATTGGGTTAGTCAACTGCTTGTTCATTATAATTTTGTATAAATTAAGATTACACTTTCTTAACCCAAACCTTTTACCTCTTAACCTGTAACAAGAAATCACCATTCCTAGAGTTATGAACAAAACCAAAAGGACAAGTTACTATAGTGCAAAGGAAAATCCCTAACGTATTATACTTTACGTTGCTGCAAAGGAATGTGTCAGAAAAGAAAATAAATGGTTGCAGTTTGGTTTCCTAGTCTACTGTAATTGATATTCTGAATGGCCAAAAATTCTCATGGTTAATACTATTACCAATCATGCTTAAAATCCATATCAAAGTTTTAAGAATCTCGAAAAAAATTCTCAGTAGCTTATTTAAGATGTCCCCTTTATGTTGAATTTAATTGCCTTTGCACATGTTTTTGGGGTGAAAGCACACATAATTATTATGTCACCATGCATTGTAGGTTCTCTTGTACTAAATAGTAGGATGATAAAAGAGAAACTAAATTGCAAAATGTATGAGAATGAAGTTAGTTTTAGAAAACTTTGACTGTCAGTTGCATTTTGCCAAATCTTGCTTACTGGGTTTGTTTTCTTTTTCTAGCCTTGTGCTTGATTTAGTAGCTTGAGATGTTAGGTGAGGATACACTATGATTGACTTAACGTTAAAGAGACTGCTATATTGTGCTTAATTTGTGTTTATAGTTGCCTTTTGTATCGTTTCTGCCCCATTTTGTATAGTTAAAATCTTGGGTACAAGCTTATTGTACTTGTTCGCTTTTACATGCTTGGCATGCCATTTAGTGTTATGGTTCAGGATTAATTTTTCTTCCACTGAGCCTGCACCATGGAAGAACTGAAATATGACTTGGGCATTGTGGAAAAACTTTGAAAATTAAAAGGACATTGCTTAGTTTGTAGAGTTTCCTGCAAAAGTTGCAACTTTTCTGAAAACAAGATTTCACATAAAATCAAATGGTGTGTTAGAATTAAGTGATTTATTGTGATTTTCAATCCTTGTTTCTTCAGTACAAAAAAATTACAAAATGAAAATCATTAATATCTATTCTTATCTTGTATTAAAAAATCAATTGCTGTATTGTATTCAAGATCATGAACAAAAAGAAAGATATTCAAATGCATGATAATTTTATACATGTTAGTTTCAGCAATATTGTTTCTTTGGCTTCTTGTTTATATAGGAAACCTCAAATTTGGGCTGTGAGTAGTGACTCGCATAATAAATCTCACATTTACATTTATTTGGATGATTGTAAGGCTATATATTGATTAAGCCGATGTATGTTTATCTTAACAATACATCATGATCAACGATTTATAGATGACATTGAACTTTTGTTATATGTGGACAGAACATTGCTAAGATTCTATATTTGTTTCTACTTTTCAAAAAAATCCACAGGTTAATACTTTGACAGCCGGTGTTGTTGCTGGGGCAGCGTTTGGTGCTGGAACCCGAAATTGGAAACAAGTGGCCGGAATAACTGGTATTTTTTGTACACTTTTTCATTTTGGAAATGACTCAAAATCCATTTGAGACTCATGTCAAGAACTCCGCAAGACACTAAACCAAGCACGAGGCTTGAAAAAAAGAGTTACTCCTTTGAATTTTGGTGGAATAAATAGAGGCCAATATCCTTAATTCTACATTTGATGAACTGAATTTGGTAGAGGTATTATTCATATTGGGTAGTTGACCTAAATTTGGCACTGCAGTGTGCCTATCGAAAATGTGAAATGAAAAAGTTAGGTTTCAACTAATTTACTTGGTGCAAGGTGCAAACAGATCATTTTTTGTTAACTTAGGGGACCTACTCGTGACTTGTGAGATTTTAGTTGGTCTCATATATTATTGTCTAGAATTGTAGTGGAAAATTGTCTTTTAAGTCCCACATGATTGAACTCTCGGCACTTTTGATAATTTATATTTTGTATTTTGTTTCCACCGGATTATGTTGGGCTAAAGGTGCAAAACTAAGACAATTTTATGAGATTAAAATGCTAAATGTAGAATATTTTTAATGGGCCATAAGTGCAAATGATTTTAAAGAATTGGGAGAAAAGGTTCAGTTTATAAAGTGTGGGATCAAGTGCATTTTTTTTTTTCAAATTTGTGAAGTAAGGAATCATAAATATATTGATACAAATTTGTGGGATCAGAATTGAAATTTTGCCATAATTGCAGTGGGGCATGGTTTTAATTCAGTCTGCCTGAGCAACTCTAACAATTGACATTAAAATGGGACTGAAAATCACTTTTTGATTTCTGCTCTAATTTTGATTCCTTTTTAAAAAGCTTTTAACTCTGGCAAGGAACATCAAAATTGGATATCATTTTAAATTAATCTAACATAATCTACTCCGTATTTAAATTAATTTATGTACAAATTTATTTAAAAATGCGAACAATAGTAAATTAAATAAACTAAAAATGTTAATGCTTCTATTTTACAAGATTTTTTTGTCACGTGTAAGCTTCTGATGGAATTATGGAAATATATGAACAATGTACTTTTGAGGGAAATTAGATTTCCAAAAATGAAAAGGAAAATAATCATCCAAAAATATTATTCAAATTAATTCACAAGTATTTTTGTCCCTGTATATTTGACACTAAAAAAAAAAAAAGAAAAACTAAAAATTGGCATAAGGCCATTTCCAGTGAGTATGGACTCCCCCTTCCCCTCATACTCCTCTTTTTATAGTCATCTTCAGTGATTCAATCTTCCCATTTTATTTAAATTGAATTTTCATAATTCTCCACTCTCACTTTATAAAATGATAATAATAATAATAAATATATAATAATAAAAATAAATATAATAATTATACTAATAGTAAATTAAACACTAAAATAAGTAATTTAACATTGACATTAATAATAACATTACAAGTAATATAATAAATTAATAGTAAGTTTAAGATTTAAAAATAATATTTTATATAAAAATTCTTAATTTAACTAAAAGAAAATAAAAAGAAAAAAAAAATATGTGATGGGCTACGACAGAGGTGGGTGGGCAGATCTGACCACCCACCGCTCCACCCCCCAGGAGGTGGTTATCCACCTCACAAAGACTTCCTTCTCTCCCACCCTCGTCCTCATCAAAGTTCATTTCTTCACCCCTTCCCCATGGATTCCCCCTCCCCCTCCCCCACCTTAATAAATATGGCCTAATTATGTGCATGACTATGCGACTACCCTTGTCTACTGGCCATTAAAGCAACTTTGACTCATAATTTAGGTAATTTCTGATTTGTGTTTATTACAAAAATTATCAATGTCAACTTATCATGAATACTAAATTATGTACAAAATACTCCCTATGCTTTGTCTAACTCTAAAAAAAATGTATGTGCCATTTTAACTTTCAAGAGTCTCTATGTCTGGTTTTAATTACCAGTATTACACTTAATCCAATTAGAATTTTACTTTTGACTTTTGACAGAATGACAAGATTACCCCTATATGTTTGTTTATATTTTTTTTAAATTTATTTATTCTTTTTGAAAATCTAAGTATATACTACATGGGTCGAGTGTGGTATTTAAAACTAAAAAGGGGGGGGGGGGGGGGTTAGGGATTTAAAATGTCACATGAGGGATTTTTTTGGGAGTTAACAAAGCATATGAAGTGTTTTTGTCTTTCGATGTCAGGGGTAAAATTATCATATCAAAAGTAAAATGTGAACATAATCTTGCAATTTTCGCATTATAATCAAACTGTCTTTGAGGGGGTGTTTTTGACACTTACTTGAGATCAGGGAGTTTAAGGAGTTAAAATAACACAAGAAGATTTTTTAGAGTTAGACAAAGCATAATTGATGTTTTTGCCTATCGCTCTATATTGGATAAATTAATTACATTTAAATGAAAAACTATTCGTGCAATTTATAATAGGTGTGATCAAACTAAGTATGGTCATTTATTAAAATTGGTTTAATCGTCACTATCTAAACTCTAAAGATGGAGAATGGTATATGTTGGTAGTAGGAAAATTCCCACATTTACATATCCACATAATTTGTAGTAATTGTTACTAGCGTCGTGCAATTACAAAATTAGTATTTCATGGTATAGGTAACTGATCAATTTAACTCCATAGCTAATGGACAAAATTTTGAGAAAAAAAAGTATAATACATTTATCATTTAATGTTTTGAATTTGAAAAAATGCTTCTCTCCTTTTTTTTATTTGTCGTTTTGGAGGATTGCACACAATTTAAAGAATGTCTCAAATAGTCACTTTTTTTAGGCGAAATTTTTAAAATACCCTTTTATTTAAATAATCCTAGCATTTAATTAGTATTAATGATAAATATTAGTAAGAAAAGTAAAATTGATAAAATGACATTCATCTTACATTGAAATCTTATAACAACAAATAAAAGTAAACAAATTAATTTTGCGAAAACGACAAATAAAATAAAACGGAGAGAGTATCTGACTCATAGTTACTTTCGAATTTAGATTTAAATACAATTAAATTAGTTTTTTTTTTTTTATAAAGTGTCCAAGTTTATACTAAACTGATCATAGACCCTCAGAACTCCTGCCCTAAAATCCCGAAGGATAAATTAGTAATTTTTATTCTCAAGTGTATGCGGACAACCAAATGTATATTTAATCTCCTTTCACGCATGACCGAATTAATTGAGAAATCTAACTTGTGTACGTTGCATCACCTAATTATTTTAACTATATCCAACCACTCTTGGTCAATAGGATTTACTCCACATGTCCTTACATTTTTATTACTATTTTTTTTATATGTCTCAAAATAACAATTAATTATAAGTGAAATTATATTTTTCTAACAATACCCTCTAACATAAAATAATGATTTGAAACAATTAACTCTTAATCATTACTTTTAAAGAATACTCCATCCATTCTATTTTTATAGTTATTTTAGATTTTTGCACAAATATGACGGAAGGTAGTAATTAGTCTAAATATTAGAAAAAAGTTGTTATACTTAAAATACCCTTATTCTCTCAATACTCTTATTATTTCTCTTTCAGTTAATGATTTATTAATATATCTCCTTCAATTGGTTAAAGTAGAAGAGAGATAAAAAAAAGTGAATAAGTGTAAAATTAAAAAATATATAATTAATATTGTATAGAATTTTAAAGCGACAATAAATTTGAAACAAGAAAAAATTTCTAAACCGAATAATGGAATGAAGGGAATATATATATATGTAAAAATGTCTAGAAATGTCTAGAAATTTCACCCTTTTAATTTTACTTAAAACTCTGTCTTAGAAGTGAAAGGATAAAAAAAAAGGGAGGATGGAAGATATAATATTATTTGCCGTACTAAATTTCTCAAACACAAAAAATTTACTGCATCCCATCCACCGACTACAGTTTTTTTTTTCCATCAACCAAATAGTTCACCTTTATAAATTCCAAAAAAAATTTTGGGTAGTTCACCTTTATGATGGTGTGAATGGGACACGGGTCCCAAAAATTGTACTCCTATATAATCGAGATTCGTGATAAGGATTAAAGAGAAAGAGAGAAAACAAGGGAGTGGGAAAGAAGAAAAGGAGAGACTCCAAAATTTCTTTTACAGACTTCAGACAAATGCATATCCATTGCACATGCATCTAAAATCTGAATATAAACAGGGGTGGGGTTATATGTTATTTTAGCTTCTGCCCATATGTATATTATTCTGTCTCCATCTCCATCTTTATTTTCTTGAATTTTGAGAATACGGGTATGGGTTTAGCCTACACGTAAGCTCCAGCAAAAAAACCTGGAACCTTCCAATGTCAAGCAAAAAAAATTGGCACTTCAAACCGCTTATCTAGCCCCTCTCTCTTTATTTAGAAAGCCTCTTCCTTTCTTCTTAATTTGTTGATCCACACTTCGTTTTTTTGGTCAAAGGGTGGGTGTATTTTGATGTTTAGTTCCTAAAAATTGTATCTTTTTTCTTCTTTTCCTTTTTGGCTGGGATTTAAAGCATGGATGTTGAATATCATGAGGTGGGTTTTGTAACTTTGTTTATTACTGCTTTTTATGTCCTTATTTGAGTAATGTCCTCTGCATTATTGATTCCTCTTTTCTGGGATTTTAGAAATTTTGTTTTGTAATTCTCCATGGTGTAATTTTTTTTTAATATTTCTTTTCTTTTTAGGAGTACATAAAGAACTTAAGAGGAGTGCAGTTATTTACTTGCAGATGGTTGCCCTTTTCTTCTCCAAAAGCTCTGGTTTTTCTTTGCCATGGTCATTCTCTCTCTCTCTCTGTGTGTGTGTGTGTGTGTGTGTGTGTTGATTTTTGTTTCTTGAAATAAATGAAGTTGATCTGTGGGTTGCAGGTTATGGCATGGAATGCAGTAATTTCATGAAAGGTAATAAATGTTTTCACATGTGATCCGTTTCCTACTTCCTTCACAATCTATATCCTGTTTATTTTTTAAGAATATATGTTGTTGTCGTAGCTAGGGGTGTAATTGAGTCGTGTAGTATTGAAGTCGTGTAGTATTGAAAGACATACTGATCAAGCTTGGTTTGAATTTTTTCGAGCTTGAAATTCTGTGTTTTAGTTTGATTTGATTGTTAATCGAGCCGAGCTTCAATAGTTATCAAACGAAAAATGATATTCGAGCTTGTTTGATTAGTCTGACGAATTGAGCTCAAATTTTTATCGTACGAACTCGAGTTGCTCGAGTTGAGTATCGAGTAATTTGGGTTGATTTTCAACCCTAGTTGTAGTTATTGGTTTGCTTATAGTCATATTGTATTTACTTGTAAGGACAGTACAACATATTTAATTTATTGTAATAAACTTGTTGGCCCATCTAACCAACCACAAGTTTTTATTGCAATCTTTGACTGTAAATTTCTTTGTTGAAACTTGAAAGTTATGACTTTACATCCACATTCAGTCTTTTTAATCAAAATCTCTTTAATTCAACAAGGCAAGCAGTTTGTGTAATAGATGTAAATTGCATTTTGGTGTGGTGCAAAGAACAACAAGATAAGATTCCTTTACCCTTCTTTTTTTTTTTTTTTTTTTTGATAATTTTTTACCTTTTTTAATTGGCTGAAACTGTAGCTAATAAAATATAAAATGACAGTATGCCCATCCCCTGTTCCTGTTGAACTTGTCCTTTCTTTATTCATATGATTTTATTATTTATACCAACCAACCAAGGTTATGGGAAGCCATTTTTATTATCTCATATTTCAATTTTCATTTCCTATTTTTCTATTTAGTCCTTTTCAATCAAATGTTTGTTTCTCCTTAATCTGCATAAGTCTTTAAGTTCTTGTCAATTTTTTGGTAAACTACACTAACATAACCAACCTACTTGTTCAACCAATTTTGATATAATTCCAGTATTTGTTGTGTTAAAATAAAATACTTTGCTTAAGATATAATGTGATCTCGCTATGTGGTCAAGTAATGGCTACTGGAAATTTAGTTTGGCGGATTTTCTTTGTCGATTAAGGTAGCAATAAACTAGTACTTTGTCGACATGTTTTTAAAGCGTATGATAGTTACTCGACAAAAAATTGGAACTAAAAGACTATTTGGCTAATCAAACTTCGATTTGAATTCCATTTTATTAAGCAATTAATTATGGATAGGTGTTGGGATAAAGCTGGCAAGTAATGGGTATGCAGTGTTTGGAATTGATTACGAAGGGCATGGACGGTCTATGGGTGCTCGTTGTTACATCAAGCGGTTCAACAACATTGTTAATGACTGCAGTGACTATTTCAAGACAATTTGTGGTTAGTTACCTATCTCCCTCACCTTACGCATTAATTGTATTTTATTGGTGAAATAATTTTTACTTTATTGGTAAGACATCATTAATTGCAAACTACCCTTTTTTGTTTTCTTGACGTTTTTAGCGCAAGAGGAGTACCGGAAGAAACCGAGATTCTTATATGGAGAGTCAATGGGAGGGGCCGTGGCTCTTTTGACACATAAGAATGACCCTAGCTTCTGGCATGGAGCTATCCTTGTTGCCCCCATGTGTAAGGTCATACATTAAATGTGATTCAAGTACTTTATTTCAAAAATTAGTTGGTATATTTATGTGAACATGACGGAGGACATTGGTCATACATTTGTTTTTTTTCAAAACAAAAAAAAATTGTTAGATATCGGAGAAGGTGAAACCGCACCCTGTGGTTATTAGTCTTTTAACTAGGGTGGAAGATGTAATTCCTAAATGGAAAATAGTCCCTACCAAGGATGTTATTGATGCGGCCTTCAAGGACCCTATTAAACGGGAAAAGGTGAGCTTGTCTTTATTTTTTTAATTAATTTTTTGGATATATAAATTACTTAATCGATTTATATGGTATTATATTGTCGTCGGAAAATATAATTATATTGTTGGTTCTCTGTGCAGATTCGTGGCAATAAAATGATATATCAGGAGAAGCCTAGACTGAAAACTGCTCTCGAATTGCTGAGAACTAGCATGAACCTTGAGGACAGTCTGAATGAGGTTACTACTGTACAATTTCATTTATTTTGTTTTGGGTGATTTGCCATTGGACCCCCTGAGTTTTAGTTGTTTTACAAAGAACCCCCTGACATTTTTAAATTTTCAAGGAGACCCCCTTTGGTTTAGACTGTACCAAAAACACCTCTTTCAGCTTAACAATCCTTACAAGGACCCCCACAAAAATATTTACAACCCCCCACCCCAAGGGGTGTCTTTGTAATTTTTTTAAACCACAAGGGGTTTTCTGTAATTACGGTAAACCTCAGAGGATCTGAGTGTAAATCGTTGATTCAAATGAGCATTATTGAAAGTTTGGGGGCTAACACGTTAGATTCTTGATGTCGTGAAGAAAATGGGGGCCTGATGTAGTCTGAATATTTAGTACTTTCCACTTGAAAGTTTCATATCCGATCAATTATTGAACTTCTATTAGTTGCATAATCTCTTGTGTTATTATAAAACTTTCGCGAAGCTCCCCTACATGATTTTTTTATTGCATGTAATCTCCTTCAGTTTAATTTTTCTTTGCTCATAAACCCATCTCCATCTAAATTTTAAACTTTTGAGTTTATCACACACTGCTCAAGTGAGAATGGGTATTAATTTAATGCCTATTACATGTCTAAAAGACCAAAATACCCCTTTTCTTTTAGCCGCATGGTTAAGGGAGAGAGGGGGGGGGGGGGGGGGGCTCGTGGAGTTTTAACTTAACACGGGAGCTATACAATATACACTAAACTTAAACAATTTTGCATTGTTCTCGTATTTGAGTCAAATATCTTACTCGTTTATTGGGCGTTGTTTCCACAGGTGACGTTGCCGTTCTTCGTGTTGCACGGTGAAGCAGATACAGTGACCGACCCAGAAGTGAGCCGGGCACTCTACGAACGAGCCAGCAGTGTGGACAAGACAATAAAGCTGTATCCTGGGATGTGGCATGGCTTAACATCAGGGGAACCCGACGAGAATATAGAGATAGTATTTGCTGACATCATCTCGTGGCTCGATAAGCGATTGGGAGATAATGCTGGTAGTCATAATTTGGAATCGATCAAGCATTCTTCTACTACTTTAACTCCATTGGCATCGCCATTGATGGTAAACGAGCAAAAGTCGTACAAAAGACGATCGCAGTCCAACTATTTATGTGGGTGGAAGGGCCGTGGCTTGTACACTCATTCATCAATGTAGATGTAGTAGTATCTTATTTCAAATTGGAAGTTTTGTTGGGAGCAGAGCTCTGTTTCTGTTTATGCATTTATTTACCTATCATTTCCTTTTAAATCTAATAAACAATTATAATAATGAATAATTTATTTCAGAATTGTGTATATTGTACTCGTAATATTGTCAATTAATTGTTGTGCTTGGTAAAGATAATTTATATCTGAATAAGGGTATCTTCAACGGTCCGAGACTAAGTTCAGGCTTCAAGCCCTTCAACGGTCCGAGACTAAGTCCAGGCTTCAAGCCCTACCACCCCCTCGCACCCCAGATTTACCTTGTCCTCAACTGCCCGGGGGTGCATTAACAAAAAACACTCACTTTCATCTATATTAAAATTAACTCTATAATAATAATATATATAATGTGAATAATAAAATTTTCGTTGTATATGTGTATTTGAATGTACTAAACTTTTAAAAAATAATCATATTTCTACGTTTTGTCTAAATTGTACATTTAAGATATGAAAATTTAAACTAACAATATTTAAACTACAATGATATTAAATTAAAATATGAAAATCAAATTTTGAAATATTTATTCATTTTGTTTAATTTTACTTTCGTAAACAAATTTAAAAATTCAAAATTTAAATTAACAATGTTACATCCTTAATTTAAAATAAAATGTTATTAAATCATACACAAATTTTTTTAAGAAAAACTTTTCCATTTTAATTAAAAAAAATTCTTCCA
Source organism: Penstemon barbatus (assembly GCA_003313485.2). NCBI lineage: Eukaryota > Viridiplantae > Streptophyta > Magnoliopsida > Lamiales > Plantaginaceae > Penstemon > Penstemon barbatus. The sequence goes on along the minus strand of CM064877.1, from coordinate 16,766,131 downwards.
AAAAATGGAAGTTTTAAGTAAAGAAAAAAATCAACTAATATATATTACATATATATAAGAGGCTAGGAAATCTCTACAGTGGCAGGACGTCGTCCGTCTTCTGTCTATTTCCCAATTTTTTTCTTTACGCCCAAGAACAAAACGACGTCGTTTTATCTCACAAAAAACAAATTCTCCTCAACGATTTTGATTCCCCCTTCACCCACCATCTTCAGTCACCGACTGCGATTACTCCTTCCTCTTCTCTCTTCCCACGTGGTTGTAATCAATTTGTTTCTCTGTTGTATCACTGAAAAATAGGACTAATTTGCTCTTCCAAGCTTTGTCACCTACTTTGGAAATTGTTAAGCAGTTTACGATTGAGATGGACTCAGCTTTCACGCCTTCTAATTTTAGTTTCTGGTTCTCCTACTCGAGAACCACCTACCCCTCGAGCCGTGGAGATGCTATAAGATAGTAGTAATATATAACTTTGGTAATGAGACATATTAAATTGTACATTTAATATCATAATTTAGCACACAATTGTATTATAACATTTGACAAAATCGACTACTTGCTTTGCTTGTGGCTGATAACTCGACAATCTAAAGAAAAAAAATCATATGAATAGTTTCGTCCAACTAATTTAGTATGGTATGAAATATGCCACCAAAACAATCAATATGGAATGTGTAATCTTTTGTTGGATTATTAACGGAACCGAGCTTCAACAATTTTAGTCGAATGAACTCGAATCGAGTATCTACTTGCTTAATAATTTTACATGTATTTTTTAATTTTTAAAATATTGAGTCGAGCTCGATCAAAACTTCAAAATTTACTAAACAAAAAATAATGTACAATTTTGTTAAATTTGTGTAACGAATCAAGTTTATACAAACTTTTTATCATAAGTTAGTTTGATTTTGAATTTTTCTTTGCCCGAACACATCTACACATGAAAGTTTGTTACTTTACTAAGAGTTTTATTAAGTTCCATAAGACTTGCCATATAAATTTATTTGGTTAGCTAAAAAAAAAACCCGATTTGAAATATATAATGTCTCTATATTTTTTTAGTCGAACTTTATTTTTCGAGAATTTTTTTTTTTTTTCTGAATTTTTATTTTTAGTCCTAGTCACACGTGCTAAAATGTGGAATGAATTTACCGCCTTTAAATTCAGAATATTTTCCCATCAATCGTCATATTTGAAAGAACTCGGGCCGCCGTCAAAACCCTTGCCCCTAGCAAAACCCCAACTCGTCCGGTGAGTTAACTTCATTTCTCTTCATCTTCATCAATTCTTCGTATTAATTACTTTGGCTTACCCTAATTCGTGATATTTTTATCTCAATTACTGGCTTTCTCTCGTAAATCCGTAGCCGCTCATTTTCAGGAGTATAAACCCTAATTTCTTTGTCTTGCAGTTATAATCTCTTTGGAAGATCCTAATATCTGTCAATATGAGGTGAGTTACTCAGTTACTGTAATATTTTGCTTTAATTTGAATTTTGGACATCTTCTCATTGTACCCATACTAAAACCCTAGATTGGTACTCATCTGATGATTTAATAGCAGATCATAACTAATTTAGAATATTTATTTGAGTAATTCCTGTCGATTAGCCCTAGTTTTTTTGGCATTTAAGTTATTTTTTTGGGTTGATTACTGATTTTGTTGGTTCTCTGTCTGCAGTCGGCCAATGGAAGAGGATACCCCTGTAAGTTTATTAACTTCTTTTCTTTCTTTTACTCCTGTTCTCATGATTTATAGTCAGTCATTGTATCAGCTGTTTGTTTATAGCTGTTAGATGGTGTATGGGTTGCCTGGTGTCAATGGTGGAGCTAGGAACTTTTTTTCAGCTTTTTTTGTGGTTTCAATTATTATTGCATTCTTTATTAGTGTAATTTCCTGGTTTAAGATGTGATACCAATCATTTTCCTTCAGTTCAGTGTGTTTTTAATATATGGTCTCATGCGTTCTTTCCTATGATATTGTGTTTACAACATTGATTAAATCTCTCATGTTTGTCTTGTTTGGAGAAGACTAGTAACTGCATATACTTTTTACCCTATGAACCATGTGTGTTCTTCATATCTTTTTTGGTGTGTAAAAATTAAACTATGGGAATTATTGTAAGAATGAGTTCATTAATGGGTGCTAGGTGGAACCTGGGCGACATAAGTTTCAGAAGTTAGGTTGGGACGAGCTTATTAGGCCTTCTTTTTTCATAAATTCTCATTGGTTTTGTTATCCCTCACAATGATCTGATGCCAACAAGGGTTTATAACCATCAAGTATTCCACTAAGTGTGAACTTTGTTTCCATAGAAGTATTATATAATTCCTCATAATGTAAATATATTGATGTTAGGTAATGTTGTAATTCAGAAACAGAACTTCCATAACTTGGTGCTATATATTGACAGGGAAAGAATGAGGAGGAGGAGTTCAACACGGGTCCACTCTCAATTCTGATGTTGAGTGTTAAGAATAACACACAGGTATTAATTAACACTATACGAAGCAGACTTATCATCTTCAGTTACTATGATTCTGCATGTTTCAATAACCTTGAAGCCTTTTGAGTTATTAATGTTCCCTTTTTCGGTTATCATTATCTTTTCCCCAGTCCACGTGTTTATTTGTTAGTGATTCAGCTTTCTATCTGTTTGTCAAAAAATTCCCCTTTTATGTTCATATTGTTCTGTTTGTCAGAGGGTTTGCCCTTTTAATGTTTGTATTGTTACTGCAGCTATTTGACTTATTCTTTATTGGCTGCTAGGTGCTCATCAACTGCCGTAATAACAGAAAGCTTTTGGGCCACGTGAGGGCATTTGATCGCCATTGCAACATGGTGCTGGAAAATGTCAAAGAGATGTGGACTGAGGTTGGTTATTTCCTGTCGGACTATTTTGTTTTCCTATGTTAAATATATTGGTAGTTCTTTTAACTTTTAATGCCTTCTAAAATTATAAGATCGGTATTCGATGGTGTAATGCATTCAATCTCATTAATAATGAATTCATAGGTACCCAAGACTGGGAAAGGGAAGAAGAAAGCTCAGCCAGTTAACAAGGATCGGTTCATTAGTAAGATGTTTCTCCGAGGAGATTCTGTGATCATTGTTCTCAGAAACCCAAAGTGATAGGTATGAATATGATTTATTTCTCAAGCAAAAATTTTCTGGTGATGCATATTCAATTTGTATTCCACGGAATCACGTGTCCTGATCAACATATAGCTCCATTCTGAGGCATAAATTTTGCTTGTATCTATTTGAGGTCATTAGGGTACCAGTACCAGACCTCTAAAATAAATACCCTGGCTGCTTTAATCCCGAATCCCCCTTTTTCACCAAGTCACGGCTTCCGTATCACGCCTGACTTTTTTTTGTTTTTGTTTTAATACTTCATTGGTCCGAAATGATTCACATATTGAACTGTTTCCTCTTTCCTGTTATGGTCGACTTGTATATAATCTTTTGTATTATATTTTCACATCATCTTTCTCAAATTTTAGTTCAAATCTAATTTTTCTCATTTGACGCAGGTACTCAACTACAGAAATGCAGAGTGGAACCTGATCAGCTGCGTGATGCTTTTATCATTTTGTTGCTGATTTATTCCTGTTCAGGTTCTTATTCTGTCAACTGTTTGATCCGGTTTTTCCGTATGTACGAGTTTGTAGTTATCTGACCTAAAACTTCCGATGAGTTCGATGAATAGTTTGTCTTTTAGCTAATTTTCTGATGAGATAGGGATTGCAAGTTATTCTGGTTATTACTTGATTTGTCTGTGTGGATTGGCTGCTAGACCAACTGTTATGAGAACCAAATTTCACTTTCATCCTATGTTTTGGGCTTTTAAAATCACTTGGCAAGTTTACATGTTAATTTGAAATATAGGGTTCTGGTTTGAGTTTCATCTAGAAGTCTTGTTTAGACTTTAGAGTTTTTGAAAAACATTTATGGTAGTTTTGCAAAATAGATTTCTGAATGCGAAAAATGCAAAAAGATGTTTGGTTGGCTGTTTTATGAAACTGCTTTGAACGGAGTTTTTCGAAAGACCTGTTTGGATGGTTGCTGGATTAGTTTTGCAGTCCAAAAAACTGGGAAACGCATGTGGATGACAATCTGGAAACATTCATCGAACACTTAAGAAAGCAATTTTGCTGTATTAATTGAAATAATCAACCCTAATCCAATGGGTATTCATATACTAAGTAATGTCTCATTGAAGTTATGGCTTCACATAAAAAGAAAAATATGACCAGAAAAATTATGTTGCCAATGTTAAAATTGGCTATTCAAACATGAAAAGTCATGTTCCAACAATAGGAGTTATTTTTACTTGGTGGTCAAATGATTGAATTTGAGATCAATTTGCATCTTGAGTAAATTTGACAATATCCAATATTTAACCATAAAGTGTATAATTGAAGAAAAACACGAGTCCAAGTTGCTCGACTATTATAAATTTATTATCATGCTATCCAAGTAAATATTCAAAAATAAAAAAAAGTCGAGGAAAATGTGAGCGGAGTTGTCGGAGAAAATGAGAAAGCCAACCTTTTAACGTTTGAATAACCAAACTCAATTTATTTGTGTCAACAGTCTAAGAAAAAACCCCTCGAAAACATAGTCTAAGAAAAACATAACAGAGAAATTAACAACATTTTACTCTTAAAGGAGAAAAAATAACTATTCCTAATTTCTGAGTTTTTTCAAATTTCATTAGAAGAGCTTCAACTCAATTTCAAGAAATCCGACCAAAACACTTCTACTCAGACACTATATGTTTCATTAAAATATTGACAAGTTTTATTTTCGAAAGTTTCTACTTTCTTATAATTTTTCAAATTCTAATATTTAATTGGTTCAAATATACAAACATTCATCCATAGGCACAACTATAAAATTGGTTTGTCCGCATGGACAGCTCAACTGGTCTCAGAGGGGAAAGTTGGAACAAGTGACCAATGATCAAACTTCACCAGCGGCAGTGTGGGAGCAACCTCTCAAAAAATGAGGGGGGCTCCTTGTGCGCAGTGAGTACTGATCCCAGCCTCTGTTGCCGGTCGATTCACCATGATTTACCTCCTCTCACAATCCCGTCGGACAGGGAGGTAAGGGGCGCCCGGGATGAGCGATTTCACCTTTATGGAACAACTATAAAATTGGTTTTGACTTTGGACCCAACTCGAATAAGATGACTGTTCGCGATATAAACTAACACGCAAAGCACGCAAGTATACGTATCGTTCCAAGTAATAAAGAGATAAGTCGAGTGTCGAACCCACGGAGAATTGAACAACTATCTACCAACTAGGACTAAAGCTACTCTACTTAGATTAATGGTTCAAATATGTTTGGATGGTTGTTTTAGCAATTAACACTAAGGAAAAGCAAATAAAAGTAACTCAGGCAAATTATCAAACACTTGGTGGGTATAATGATAAAAAGCTCCTAGAGTTCTATGTCACCTAGTCTAATCTATGACCAATTAGCTAAATCAATTGATGACCCATGCTAGTGATTACTATCCTAGGATTCAAATATATTCACATGTATCTTTCGAGTTGCATATGAACCTATCAAGATAAATTAACCCAATTTATGTCTAAAAGGATTTAATCTAGTTGATGTATTAAGCTTGAACCTATTAGGATATGAAATGAACTAGGTATATTTCTATCCTAGGATCAAATCACAATCTAATTTCCAATTCTAATCTCCAATTTACTTTGTCAAGCACTTTAAAGACCAATTGATAACACCCAATTGGTGATCAAGCAATTAGATGACAATAAGCACAAAATTAGATAAGTAATCACATACAAGCATGTAATCAACAATTAATTCATCATTCAATCATAGATCAAACATAGGATTCATAAAACCCTAGGAATTGGGGATCTAGCTACTCATGATATCAATAAAATCATCCAATATCATCCTCATAATCATATCCATATTCTAAAGATAAAAAGATGAAATTAGAGATAGAAAATGCTTAGTCTCTTGGAGATCTTCACAAATTCCTCAATTGCCTCCTCCAAATCTCTCAAATTAAAGTGAAATGTAAAGTGTAGTGTCAAAATGGTCTGAAAATAGGGTTTTGATTAAGCATTTATATCAACCCCAAATAAGTCTTGCAAAATGCCGGAAAAGCCCTCCACTTATCTTGCTGAAATTCCAATTTTTCTTTCAAAGCGTGCATTGTTTTGCTAGCAGGAGTCGCGACTCTGGATTCTGAAGTCGCGCCTCTGAATTGCAGGTTTTCTTCTCTTCTACCGGGGTCGCAACTCTGGATTCTGAAGTCGCGACTCTGACTCTCGGCTATTCTGGCAAGGCAGCTTCAAATAGATGTTTCTCCCTCGTCCGACCTTCAAATGCAGATCCGTAAAATCCGTAGTGTAGCTAACTTCCCCCTCTACATCATACTAAAAATTAAGCTTCATTGGATAACCCATGAAAGAATTTTTACTTGTTGGAGTGAGCAGCCATCTACGTCTTTGCATTATTTACTCCGGAATGTTCTTTCCTTGAAGCTCTTATTTAAAGGCTCCTACGAAAGCCACGAAAAACACGAAAATCAACGACAACAACAACAAAAACAAGAAACAATGAACAACGACACAAAGAAACACAAAAGAAAGGAAAACACCCAAGAACACACGAAAGCTTAAGGACAATCAATACTTTTGAGCTTGAAAGTGCCGGTAATAATGACGTTTTCACGACATTATCACCCCCCCAAACTTAAACTATTGCTCGTCCTCGAGCAATGAAAACAAAAACAAGTACAAAGGTACGTACAAGATCAAAACGTCAAATCTTAGGACTTTCACATAATTTTCTCAACAAGTCCCTACGTGTGTGTGTGTGTCGGCATCGGCTAGGTATCATTCTAGATGAGTAACTCTCGGTGAATCAAGATCATTGAACCTATTTGCATGGACTCCTCAAGTTAACTAAGGTATTTTTCATCAACTTAGAATAAAAAAAACTAATTGTTCCGATCACAGCCATGAGACTAAGTGTAGGAAGTTTAAGAGTTGTCCCTAACATTGAACTAATTTGGCATTTTTAGTTCCTAACTCTTTCTCACTTGATACAATGCGTTTACAAGAGATATTACAATTCAAATCTAGCACATTGTGTGCTTTACATAAGATTTTGCAATGAGAACTAGCACCAATAGTGAGTGTTTGTGCGACTCGCACTTATTGATTCCAAGGGCTACTAGCTCCTTGTTTTGGTGCTTTACATGTAATTTGAGCTTTACAATTCTTGCACTAATGAATAGAAGAGATTACAAAAATGTCTCATGAATTTCATCATTGAAGGCTTAGCCTTTCTTTTCACTCTAGAGGTGCATACATTTTAGCAACCTCTCTACTCGTTTCTTTTAAAAGTTAGGCATTCAAAAGCTTTTTCATTCGTAGAAAGGGTTCACTCCCCCAAACTTAGGTCACTTCGATCTCTTTACTTTCGATTTATCTAGTTTCAGAAAAATACCTAAGCTACTCATTGGGAGTTCTAAGTTCTACTTTTTCCACCGTTTGTCACACACCTCGAATTCAACCTAACTTTAGCCGTTGTGCGCAATTTTTATAGGGAAAAATTTCAAAAATTATGTGAATTTCAAAAAATTTGACGGGTCGAACGAGCAAGTACACGTACTTGGGACCTCCCCCCCAAACTTAAAACAAAGCAGTGTCCCCACTGCGACAAGAAAAAGAGAAAAACAGAGGGAGGTTGACACGACAACACCACAAAACGCACAAACAAGCACAAACAAAAACACGAAACAAAACACAAACACAAAAGGGGGCTCTAAAGTGTAGAGGTACATTCATCCAAATCTAAGAATGCAAGTAAGCGAGAAAAGGAATCAAAGTACAACCATATCGAATAGGTCAAATAAAGTAGTCTATGGGAAAAACAAGGAAATTAAAATACGTCCCTAAGAGAGCTCGTCCCTTGCAATCCCACGGTGCCTTTGGTTCTCAATTTTCATATTCATTGAAATTCACCTCGTTTCCTTCTTGCTTCATTTCCTTGTACCTACTCACAATCAAAACACACCAAAAACACAAAATCAAAACACGCACGAACACGAACACAAAACAAACACGAAAGACACAAAGACAAAGAAAAAAAAACTTGGGTTGCCTCCCAAGAAGCGCTTTGTTTAGAGTCGGTAGCTCGACTTGATATGGATGAATACTAGCTTGGGTGACTTTGAATCCCTTTTGGACTCCACTTGGTTCTTCTTGCTCCATTCTTCATGTCATGGCAAGCCAAATGCCTAGGTAAACATTGGTCATCCTTCTTTGTTGCCTCCGACTCAAATTTCTTTCTTTTCTCCTTACTCCTCTTCTTTCGATGTCTTTTCTTCTTCTTTTTGGTCATCTTGAACGGGCTATCCTTCTCGGTTCTTTTGTGGACTTCATCATCCCCATAATCATTCTTTTTCACCTCATCAATCATGTAACAAACATTGGGGGTAATAGAATTATAAATATCGCCAAAAGCATTAAATTTAACCTCCTCATTTTCCACATGCATAGTGAGTTCTCCTTTTGCCACATCTATGAGCGTTTTTCCCGTAGCTAAGAATGGTCTTCCTAGGATGATAGGTACATCTTCATCCGCCTCATAATCTAGAATGATGAAATCGGCCGGAAATATGAATTTGTCCACTTTAACTAGCACGTCTTCAATTTTTCCCTCCGGGTAGGTGATAGAACGATCGGCTAGTTGAAGTGTTACGGTGGTAGGCCATGCTTCTCCAATTCCCAATTTCTTAAACACCGACATAGGCATGAGGTTTATACTTGCGCCTAAATCACATAAAGCCTTTCCTTGGAATTTTTCTCCAATGGCAATAGGAATGGTGAATTTTCCGGGGTCCTTGAGCTTTTGAGGAATTTTCTTTTGAACAATGGCACTACATTCTTCGGTCAAAGCAACCGTTTCAAACTCTCCCAACCTTCTCTTCTTGGATAGTACATCTTTCATGAATTTGACATATTTAGGCATTTGCTCGAATGCCTCAACCAAAGGGATATTGATGTGCAATTGTTTCAAAATGCTCAAGAATTTCTCAAAGTGTTTATCATCTTTCTTCTTTTGAAACCTTTGCGGAAAAGGAGGTTGTGGTTTACTCATCGGAGTTGGTGCCGAAGGCATTCCACTCTTTTGCAACTCCTCACCTTTTTTTATATCATCAATTATTATTGGAGTTTCAGCCTCTTGTCGAGTCTCCCCGAGTTCCTTTGAACTTTCATTAGGTGCTATCGGCCCATCATATGCTTTTCCATTTCTCAATGTGATAGCTTTGCAATGCTCATGCACCCCTTGATTTGGTGCCTCGGTAGTACTTGGCAATGCCCCTTGTGGCCTTAGGCTCAAAGCTTGGGAGACTTGTCCCATTTGAATTTCAAAATTCCTCAATAGGACCGAATGCTCTTGATGTCTTGCATCATTAATTTGTTGCATTTTGGTGGTATGCTCGATCAATTTAGTAAATGCGTCTTCCCAAGATGGTTTGGCATCTACCGGTGGTTGCCTTGGATTCTCTTGGAATTTGGAGGGAACGGAAGCTTGAGCGGCTCCATGAGTTGGTTGTTGACTATTTCCCGGGTTGCTCCAAGAGAAATTCGGATGCTTTTGCCAATGTGGAGTGTAATTGTTGTGATATTGATTGTACCCTTGATTATTCCTATAATTGTTCCCAACATAGTTCACCGATTCGGGATTTTCGGGACACATATCATACACATGTCCTTCACCACAAGACACACAACTCGGTTGAATGGCATGCACATTTTGGACCACCCCCGGTTTTTGATTGAGTCTATCCACCTTGTTGCTTAAAGCCGCTAATTGTGCACTCAATGCCGTGATAGCATCCAATTCAATTTTCCCGGGAGTTTGCTTTGAGGAGATTGCCCTCTCGGATGGCCATGCGTAGTTGTTATAAGTGAGCCTTTCAAGAAACTCGGAAGCTTCATCATAAGTCTTTGACAAAAATGTTCCACCCGCAGCCGCATCAAGTATAGCTCTACTTGGCCCATACAACCCATTGTAAAAAATTTCCATTTGAGCCCACTCGGGTAGGCCATGGTTTGGACATCTACTTACTAGATCCTTGAATCTTCCCCACGCTTCACACCATGATTCTTGATCCATTTGATGAAAGGAAAGTATTTCATTCCTCAATTTGTTACTTTTTGTGGGAGGGAAATACTTCCTCAAGAATTTTTCCGCTAGATCATCCCATGTAGTGATTGAGTTTGGTGGTAGAGAGTCTAACCATGCCTTTGCTCCATCTCTCAATGAATAGGGAAATAGAATAAGTCTCAAAGCCGCGGGTGTCACCCCTGCTATATGAAATGTGTTACTCACTCCCATGAATTGTTTCAAATGTGCATGAGGGTCCTCGGATGGGAATCCTCCAAATTGGCTATTGGCTTGCAACATATGGAACATAACCGGTTTGAGTTCGAAGTGAGGTGCTGTGATGGTAGGTGGCACAATACACGGAGTGATGTTATCCAATTGTGGTGCTCCATATGAATTGATAGGACGGTTCCTATTGTTTGGAGCCGGAATGGCTATTTGTTGGCCTCCATGTCCTACATTTTGCCCTTGGTCACCCATTTTGTTTGTGTTACTCTTTTTCTTCCTCGTTTTCCTTAGTCTCCTAAATGTTCTCTCTATCTCGGGATCAATTGGTGTAACTGATTTTCTGGTGGGTCTTCGCATATACCGAGAGAAATATACCTAATGGAAACAAAGATCACAAAGTGAGTAATAAATCCAAACTAAAGCAAACAAAAATCTTAATTGGCAAACAATCGTTACAAGTCCCCGGCAACGGCGCCAAAAACTTGTTCGCGATATAAACTAACACGCAAAGCACGCAAGTATACGTATCGTTCCAAGTAATAAAGAGATAAGTCGAGTGTCGAACCCACGGAGAATTGAACAACTATCTACCAACTAGGACTAAAGCTACTCTACTTAGATTAATGGTTCAAATATGTTTGGATGGTTGTTTTAGCAATTAACACTAAGGAAAAGCAAATAAAAGTAACTCAGGCAAATTATCAAACACTTGGTGGGTATAATGATAAAAAGCTCCTAGAGTTCTATGTCACCTAGTCTAATCTATGACCAATTAGCTAAATCAATTGATGACCCATGCTAGTGATTACTATCCTAGGATTCAAATATATTCACATGTATCTTTCGAGTTGCATATGAACCTATCAAGATAAATTAACCCAATTTATGTCTAAAAGGATTTAATCTAGTTGATGTATTAAGCTTGAACCTATTAGGATATGAAATGAACTAGGTATATTTCTATCCTAGGATCAAATCACAATCTAATTTCCAATTCTAATCTCCAATTTACTTTGTCAAGCACTTTAAAGACCAATTGATAACACCCAATTGGTGATCAAGCAATTAGATGACAATAAGCACAAAATTAGATAAGTAATCACATACAAGCATGTAATCAACAATTAATTCATCATTCAATCATAGATCAAACATAGGATTCATAAAACCCTAGGAATTGGGGATCTAGCTACTCATGATATCAATAAAATCATCCAATATCATCCTCATAATCATATCCATATTCTAAAGATAAAAAGATGAAATTAGAGATAGAAAATGCTTAGTCTCTTGGAGATCTTCACAAATTCCTCAATTGCCTCCTCCAAATCTCTCAAATTAAAGTGAAATGTAAAGTGTAGTGTCAAAAGGGTCTGAAAATAGGGTTTTGATTAAGCATTTATATCAACCCCAAATAAGTCTTGCAAAATGCCGGAAAAGCCCTCCACTTATCTTGCTGAAATTCCAATTTTTCTTTCAAAGCGTGCATTGTTTTGCTAGCAGGAGTCGCGACTCTGGATTCTGAAGTCGCGCCTCTGAATTGCAGGTTTTCTTCTCTTCTACCGGGGTCACAACTCTGGATTCTGAAGTCGCGACTCTGACTCTCGGCTATTCTGGCAAGGCAGCTTCAAATAGATGTTTCTCCCTCGTCCGACCTTCAAATGCAGATCCGTAAAATCCGTAGTGTAGCTAACTTCCCCCTCTACATCATACTAAAAATTAAGCTTCATTGGATAACCCATGAAAGAATTTTTACTTGTTGGAGTGAGCAGCCATCTACGTCTTTGCATTATTTACTCCGGAATGTTCTTTCCTTGAAGCTCTTATTTAAAGGCTCCTACGAAAGCCACGAAAAACACGAAAATCAACGACAACAACAACAAAAACAAGAAACAATGAACAACGACACAAAGAAACACAAAAGAAAGGAAAACACCCAAGAACACACGAAAGCTTAAGGACAATCAATACTTTTGAGCTTGAAAGTGCCGGTAATAATGACGTTTTCACGACATTATCAATGACCAAATCTGACGAGATATGATCCTTTTTGTATACGCGCACATTTTTATTTTTTAAAGAATATATGCAAACAAATTTTCTTTGTCCCGATATGATTCATCCAAATGACCAAATGCCTCCAACTTTTACTAGTGTCCATCAGAAATGCAAATTGAAACCCTTAAATCAAATTTTCCAAAAAAAAAAAAAAAGGGAAAAGGAAAGGCTGAACCTATGATGCCATTAAGTGCCAAAAATAATCAAGTCATATATGGATCAGTATTGACCGATTTGTTTGATTTTGCTTTTGAAAAACTAATCTACCTAGTTTCTTTGAAACTTAATTTTTATAACACAATTTGAATTAAACTGGATTTTGTAGGTTTTCTTATTAATTCGAGATATAATTTTAATTAAGTCTGTTGAGGATAGTAGATGATATGTATCAAATAATGTATATCTATATAAGAAAAATATAGGTAGTAAATATCATGCTAATATATTTCACAAGTTTAAGGTTTATTAAATTTGAACTTTGGATTGTGTATAATTAGATACAAATGAATTTTGGTCCGATCCCAAAAAATCATAAAAATGAACAATTTCGAGTAGGCAAAATACTCGCCCAACTTTAATAATTCCTTTTCGGGTTTAACCAAAGAGCAAAACGAACACAATTTTTAAATAACAAATATAACTAAATAGACATTTTGCTTATATAATAACAACTTCAATTCCATTACATTTTCTCAAGCACAAAATGCTAAAACTCTCACACTAATTATCTACTCATTTGTCAATCCTCCTGGACCAGTTGTTGCGAGTTTGTTCACCAATGCTAAAGCATTACTGGTCACGCGACTCACATTTGATACCCTATTTACCAAACTTTTAATTTTTTTCCCCTTTTTTTCACCAAATCCATCCAAACATGTATCCTCATCGGTAAGAGCAGCACTTACCCAAGTATTTACATCCTCCAATTGAGAATTGAATTCTCCAACACTAAGGTTTCTTAGCACGCTTAGCGATTTGTGAAGATTATCGAGCGTGTCTTGAAACAACTCTAGGCAATCTGAGAGCGCGATTTTGTTCCTTCCTTTCTTTACATTACCTCTATTTCCTTTTAACTTTGTCAAGTATTGAGATAGTTTCTTCGCTTCTCTTATAGTTACGGAGACCCCCACACGTGCCCATAATATGGGGTTGTCCTTTGCCTTGTTTGCAAACGGTGCTAGTGAATGTATGCAAATATCGTGATATTGTGTCACACTGCACGCGTCTTGAACATAACTGTCGTCTCTATTGTTGTCTTGGGATGCAAGAGAATAAGTAAACGTAATTGTGAATGCTAGTAATATCGACAGTAAAATACGAGTAACTTGTGTCATCGTATCTTAAGGAATGAAAGAAGAAGTTTAGGATGATAAGTGGTTTCTAATTTCTCTAGTTTTTGAAGGGGAGATCTTCAAAATTTGGGGTTTTAAAGACATTGCTAATAGATGGGTTGGCAAAGTTTACCTTTTTCTAAGTAGGCGAGAAGGTGATGAATGCAATAAAGCTTGCAACAAAAAAGTGAAAGGATTTTAGGATAATAAATTGTCATGTGAATTGGCATGGTATTGCAGGTAAAGTGTCCCGTGAATTTATTAGATCTTACTTTCTTAATTATAACAAGTTCATGGCTATTGTTGCTTAGTAAAGTAAAAGTGCACAACTTCACGTTACATTAGAAAGAAAGAAGAATCTAACATCATCGAAATAGTAAGAGACATATGCTCTTACATGGCGAAAAAGTTCTATCTCACATCTTCCGCAATACTTAACTAAAAAATCAATGGTTATCGATACTTTAGTATCGTATCGCTAATCGTTTTCCTTTTGTATCGCATCGTGAACAATAAGATACATAATCTACATTAGAAATAACATAAAATATTATTCAACGTATACAAATATTTCAATAAGTATAATCTCGATTTAGGGATACTTTAGGGTTTCAAATTTGGGATTCTTAGAAAAAGATTGAAGAAAATAAGTGAATTAAGGTTAGAGTTTGCTTGTAGCGGTGCAAAGAATAGACAAGCAGTTCAGATGAAATTTTCGATAAAGTCGGTTCTTGTTCTTCGAAAATGGAGTGTGCCGATCCGACCTTGTTAGGATTTGTATCGTATGAATCTGGTATGTTTCGTAAGATAAGTTTCATAAAACACGTATCGTATTGTGCGAGATTATATACAAGACTGTACGATACGACTTGTCATACATATCGTATTATATCTCATGTTTCGTATAGCAAATAGTAAGACCCAATGATTATTCAACTTTGAATAGGTATTAAATTGGATTGGATTGGACTGGACTGGACTATATGGGACAACTACTCTCGTTTCTCCCAGACCTTATATTCAAACGAGCTTAGACCTAATTTCTACGCACTGGTCTTGGAGCAGATTTCGGGTCAACAGGCCCAAAAGTCTGAGTACTGTTGATCCTATTTTCCAAATTCCACTATAAAACTAAGACGTAGAACAGACTTCAAAGGTTTGTACGGACAATTTTTGCATTTTTGTTACCATTTAGGTACATAGTGAATGAAAGAAAAACATTATTAAAATTGTACTCATGATTTTGAAGTACATTTTTCCTTTATTCATTATGGATACAACAAAACAATATAATGAATATCAAGATAAGATAACACAAAAGAAAGAGAATTTATTTTTTCAGAAAAGTATACCAAAATCCGGGAAAAAGGAGAAAATTAAAAAAAGGTTTTCTTCAGATGACTAGTGTTCAATCATCATTTTAATCTAACTGAGTATCACCCGTTTCACGCAGATTTCTTAAGAATCTCTTCAGAAGGAATCTCGAGTGTAGCTCCAGCATGCTCTTGTCCAGGTTTCATTTCTGCAGCAGTGATTTTCATGTCAAAAATCAAGCAGTATAAACTGATAGCTACTATGTACCAACTAAGATAAGCATTTTAGTTACTAAAAGCATGTATACATAATGATTCAGACTAATTTTCGAGCTAAAAGGTAATAATTTTTTTTTATTCAAAGCCTAAAGGGAGGGAGGATCTCTAAACCGGAGATCCCAGAGGCAAGGTGGAGACGAAAAATAATGACATACTAAATGTCTCTTTTCTCTATATGGTATCAAAATCAGGCCAAGAAGAGGTCTGTGATCGAATATCTCCACCACCAATTTTCTTAAAAAAAAAATAGTTCACGTACCACCTAAACGTGAGGGAACGTATAAGAATTAAATGTACATGTCTCTCACAACTTAAGATAAGATGGACGTTCAATAGGACTTGCGAAAAGGTAAAACCACTTGAGAGTTAAGTAAAGACATTGAGCTACCATAATCTTAAATCACTAACAAACAACCAATAAGTACTTCTATGTTTCTTTGAAACGTGAAATGCTGATCCATAGTGCGACCTGAGAATCGTAAATACCTCCACAAATCAATTTTGAATTTTGATCATAGCAATTTCCCTTTAAGAGGATGTCGACAATTAAATCGAATGTTGCTTTGTTCATCGCAGAAGAAAAAATGAAATCGAAAAACAGGACTCATTCGGTAACCTTCAGTAAAGCCACAATTTTGTTCACTATTGTAAACCTAATAGAGAACATTAAAGTCTCAACCATTAGTAGTTGGTAGTATAATAGTGCCATTGTTCTTCAGCTCATCTTTCAGCCAAAAAACACAAAAGGCATTTTCACAAACACATGATAGGCAGAACGACCTTGAATCACAAATAAGAACACATCTTAAATAAACATTAAATAATGAGTTCCACTATTTATTAGATCTAGAATAGCAGGTTAAATCTAATACCGTAGCCTCCGCGCTCGTTGAGTTTGGCTTGGACGATCATGGTGGAGATGAAGTGGGAAGCCTCACGTGCCTCCTCGAGCAGGCGGTTGAGGTCGGTAGGGGAGGTCACGTGACGATTTTCCTCGAATTTCTTCCGGATTTCGGCGGCGGATTCACGGAGCATTAGGGTGTCGCCGGCGAAAGCCTTACGCGTTGCTCTCAACACCGCTCTGTATGCGCTCACTGCTTCGCTCCTCATTCTTACCCCTTAAAACGGCGTCGTATGCAATTTTCAACTAAAAACTTGGCGCGTGTAGAATTTAATTAGGACTGATCTTGCGATCAATAAGTCAATAGTAGATTCTTTATGCTATGGAATTTCCTGTCTCACATGATCGATATATATATATTTTTTAAGTTAATTATTTAATAAAAATTATGATAATTCATGAATAAATGTATTCTAATTAAAATTATTTGATTAACTCAATTCTGAAATATCAAAATTGGTTTGAAAAAAATACTAGTAAAGACATAATTGCATAAAATGTTTTATCCAAACAAATCTGGACAAATTCTCATACCAAATTTTATGTCAGTCATCTTCCGATCCATTTTATACAGCAAGCATCAATTTTGTTTCAGATAAGTCCTAAAAAGTTTAACAGATTGTTTGGGGATATACAAAGATCATGAATGATTTGGACAAGATGATGAAATTGGCATGCAATGTAATTAGAGTCGGGAGTTTTCTCTTTCCTTTTTCTTTTGTTGAAATTAATTAAAGCATAACAAAAATAGATAAACAATACAATTTAGGTATATTGACATTTGTCAATCACATATTTGTCTATAATGTGTAAAGTAAATATGGGATAGAAAATTCAATTCGTCTTTATGGGATATTCTATGGTTCCTCTATTCTTTGTGCTAGAGGAACTATGAGTACATTTGTAAGAGTTTTAATATAGTTTCACGGGTTTTAGTTTCGAAAAATGATTTAGAAGGTTTCGGTGAAACATTTAAAATTCCATTTGAATTGAATTTAAATGTTGGGGTTTGATGGAAAAAAGTAGGTGGTAAATATCAAATAAATATTTTTTAATAGAGTTGAGAGATAAAAAGTAAGTGATATGTGTCAAATCAATGTTTTTATATAGTTTCAAGAGTTTGAATATGAGTTCGAGAATATGTTTGAGATGAGTTTCATGGATTTTACCAAACTACAAGTTTTGATTCGGTTTTCCGAAAACCGCAAAATCGGGCCAAAACTTTTTCAAATGGGATATAGGGGTTCAATCTCAACCATTTAAAATTGAAAAGTCAACATCTTAATCATCCAATTTTGTACCAGTGCATACCTAGCTATAATAATTTAGATGTACGAAAAGGTTCCCATAATATGGGGAATTTTAAGGTGCCGTTGCGTTAGGTGCCGTTAATTTACCACATTAGGTGGTATTATCATATAATGTGTATCACATTGTATGGTATTTCTCACATAGTCCTATCTTTCTTGAACATTTTACAACTTTTGCACTTATAAAGAGATAAAAAAAACTGTCTTTCCGATGAGGAACAACTCACACACATATTAAAAATAACTACAGCAGCCTATTGCTAATGGAGGCTCGCCTCTGCTCGCGATGCCGTGCGCTAAGCTTACGGGGATAAAGGGGGTTTGCAAGCGGGACAGGTATGTGGGTGGGTTTTCGGAAGTAAACAAGATTTGATCTGAGATCACAAAGCAAAGGAAAGTCGAATTCAAATGGCAAATCATCTGTCTTTTATTCTTTATTTACAGTTGAAACTTGAAAGTAACATCAAATTACAGAAGTATGTTGTCACCCATAAACTTCGGTTATGTACATTGTAAAGGGCATCTCCATATCTATGGAGATGTATATTAATGTCAATAACCCTCAAATAACAAACAAAGGCATTACAATTTGCAAGGTTTCTTTGTTCGAGTGTTGGCTCTAGTTCTAGAAAATGCTCTCCACGACTGTTCTGGAATCATCATGAGGAGCCTTTCCAACTGAGAAGCGATTCCAAAGACAAGACAAAGACACGAAAAAAAGGCAATACTCCATCTATTAATGGACAAAATGGCAGCACTATGTGAAACTGTCAACCATTCTCAGATCATGCTTCTTACGACGGCCACGGTGATGAGCTTTCTGCAGCGAATTTTCACCCACTCTTTCCAACTTGGAAGCAGAATCTGTTGAAACAAAGGCAAAGCAATGCGTAAGCGGTACAACAATTGGTTAACAAAACATGACATGAAGTATTCCAACCAATTTTATACACTATTGAAAGTCATCTTTCTCTCTCTATAAGATAAATCAAACAGTAGATGAAGATTTTATCAGATCAAAATTAGAATCTCAGTCAGGTGAACATAATCAAATTACAAGGAATTAGTTGAGGACCAACATATGTTACCTAGCTTCCAAACTGCTTTAAGTTGTTTCCATCAAATTTCAATAGTTAATAAAAACCCAGCCGTTCAAAGATCATAAGCACTTCCACATTACCAAACACACTCATGCAAAGTCCATTAACCCCCCCCCCCCCCTTCTTCTGTATAAGATGTCCTTAACAAGTTCTACTTTATCTAGATTTACTACACCAAAGGTAATAATCTAACCTTCTTTTTGTCTAAAATAGAAGATAATCTTCCCAGAAGAGAGAAGATCAAAACCAGAAGTTCAGTTTTTTCTAACTTAAAATGTAGGCAAGAATTACATGCTGAATATGGAAATGTCAAGCAGAAAATGTGCTTTGCATAAATGCTTCACCAAAAATAAACAGTTGCAATTCCAATCAAAAGTAGTAAAATTTTCCTAACCCACAATATAGACAGCCCCACAAATAGTAGTCCAATCCCAGAAAAAAAAAAAACAGACATATTTTACTACCTTGAAACTATGGAAGCATGCTTTATGACTTAAGTTAAATCCTTAAGTGGAGGGTTGCTCAGGATGAAATGAAACAAGAAAAACCGAGACCTACTATACTTTCTGTTACTAAAGATCCAACTGCAAATCCAACAAGCTTGTATAAGCTCAAGTATAAGAACATAAGAAATCTCATAAAAGATCAGGAACAAACATCTCATGGGTTGAAATAACTAACAATATGTTGAAACATAACAAGGAACTCCATATTGTCTATGTGGATATCCGATAAAGATCATTCGAACTGATTTCATTACTCAATTCCACACTGCTTATGAATGAATATAGTCATTTGAGTTGCTAATTTCATTCTCGGACTAAAGAAATAAAATTATTTAAAAATGATTAAATTATCTAACTATATCCCTGTTTTTAGAACCAATAACCAATAATATTTTCGACATAATTAGCTGAAACTTGTGTTCTGACTGAACTCCTGGGCTAGAAGTGTATATTATAATTTCTCAGAATTAACATTGAATGATCAGACACAGTTGTAAAAGAATAAATCAGGTCGCTAAGAAGCTAATGGATTAATTCCAATTCCGAAAAAAGAAAAAAGTAAAGCTCTGCAGCAGAAATTACCTCCTAATTCCTCTCCCCAAAACAAAACCCTTGAATCATCCTCTTCCTCATCATCATATCCAAGCTCCACATCACCTCTATACCCCGGCTCACTCCCGTACCCAGACTCATTACCCTGACAATCAAAATTCCCAAACTGCCCTTGCCCAACACTGATCAAATTCTCCCTCTCTCCACTCTCCTTCTCTCTCCTCGAATTCCTATCGCTCACATCCGACGCCCAATTTGCTTCCCCAAACAACTCCCCACTAGAATCCGTACCCCCAGTCGCCATGGGAAAATCGGAGCACGTTCCATTCGCAGCTGAAGCACTAACAGAGCAGCACCTCCGATCGGAACTACGTCCGGATACGGACCTAGATCCTACCCTGCGGCGGCGCTTCCGAGCAAACCAACGCTTGTGTGCGGCGGAGAACGAGAAGGATTTATTATCATCATCAAAGAGGCTGAGTTTCGACATGTCGAGAATGGACTCGATAGAGAAGGAGGTTCCGCGGTCGGCACGGCAAGGGCGTTTGTTAATTGGTCCGCCATGGTTGGGTTTGGGGGAATCGGCGGAGTCTAGGGTTTTGCCGAAGGGTCTCCAGGAGTGAAGCTGGAACGTGCATGAATCAATGGAGTGAAGTGAATCTAGGTTTCCGCGCGACATCAATTGAAGAATTTTAGGATTGATTGATTAGGTTAAAGCAGAGATGATTGAATTTTGAAGAGGAAGAAAGAAGAAGAAGAAGAAGATACTTTTAGAGGTGGGGTTTGGGGATAGTGAAAGTTGGTAGAGATGTTGGGAATGGGAAGCAAGTAAATTTTGTGGACCTGTGGTTTTAGAATTCTAGAAGCCCAAAACCAACTGTATAAAATAAAATAAAATAATATACGTGATTGACTGCAAATTTGGCGGAACTGCGGACAGTTCTCCATACATTGACTGCCATGTGGCAAATTTGTAACCTGTTACCAGAATGTTTATTACACTATAGGCTATTCAGAAATGACTTCTATACCCCTGTCTTGTTGTTCTTCCCTTCTTCTTCCATTCTTCTTCACGACTAGTTTGATTTTTTTTTCATTTCTCAACGGAATTTTGCAATATTAGTCTCATTCTCTTCGTCTCTTCATCAGGATTACGTTGGTGGTTTCAATTTTTCGTTTCTCTTTGTTTTTCGTTGTTAATTTTCAGATCTATAAAAAATCAAAAAAGAACTTAATTTTTGATTTCTTAACGTTTCGTTGCTTTTACTTCCAGGTTTCTGTTTCTAGAGCTATTTAAATGGCCGGCTTCAATTTTGTGTTTTCAGCTCGGAATTAGTGGATTTGAAGATCGGGCCACGAAGAACATTTTTGGGCTGTTGCTTTTTTCACGGTTCGTTGCATTTTCTTCCGGATTTCTATTTCTGGAGCTATTTAAACGTATTGATCGGCTTCAATTTTGTGTTTTCAGCTCGGAATTAGTGGATTTGAAGATTCGGGCCATGAAGAACATTTTCGGGCTTTTGCTTTCTTCACGTTTCAGGCTATATTTTAAAATTGATCATCATTGTTTCTGGAATTATATAACCACGTTTCTTTTGTTGAATTGTTTCTGGGATTTGAAGATTAACAATTGATTAATTTTAGAAACATAAATGGATTTGAAGAAGTGTGGATTTGAAGAAATTGCCGTGTATATATATATGTATGTATGTATTCTGGTTTGATTAATAATACAATTTTAGCAGGTCACTTAATACAACCACACAGAAATGTATGAAGAAATTGCCTGCTAAATAGCTGTATGGATTATGTATTTGAGCAACAGAAATAGCAGGTCACTTAATAGCTGTATGATTTTGTATTGAAGAAATAGCAGGTCATAGATTTGGTAAAAAGCTGTATGATTATAATCACTTACGTTTAACCAAATCTATGACCTGCTATTAAGTTACTTAAAAAGCTGTATGATTATAATCAAATTGGATTATGTAAATTGAAGATATTATACGTAAATGAAATAAATGGGATTTTTTGATTTTAATATGTGTTATTAATATACAGGGGTAATTATGTAAAAGCACAAAATGTGACCTGCTAACAGTGACCAGGTTAGCAGGTCATCATAATAATAATAAAATAATTTTTGTGAGGAGAACTATGGGCAGTTTTCCACAAGTGGAACTGTCCATAGCCATTCCCAAGTTGGTAGAGATGTTGGGAATGGGAAGCAAGTAAATTTTTATATTTATATTTATGTGAGGTAAGTCCCAAATTAATTACTTATTTTGAATTTTTGTTCCGAATTATTTAACTTGGCGAATTTCGTTCCGTAATTTAATATTTTTTTGGAATATCGTCCCAAATTAATTACTAATTTTGATTTTTCATCCTAAACTATATCAACTCGCCAAATTTCGTCTCATAATTTACCATTTTGTATAAATTTAGTCACAATATTAGATTTCTAAGTTAATGAAAATGACGCTCAATTTTGTAATTAATTTGGGACGAACTCTGTAATATTATATAATTATTCATGTTAAAATTTACCATGTCATGACCCTTAAGCAGCCATGTGATAATTCATCGGCAAATGCGCAATTCCGTCTTATAATTATGGTGGGACGATATTCCAAAAAAATATTAAATTACGGGACGAAATTTGTCAAATTAAATAGTTTGGAACGAAAATTTAAAATCAATGATTAATTTGGGACGATTTTTGCAATTTTGCCTTTATGTGAATATAATTTTGAGAAGCAAATTCCCAAAAAATAAAATTTACCCAAATTATGAAGTAAAGCGTGCTAGGTGAAACAAATTTCAACCACAAAAAAGACATAAACCGTGCCATGAAAAATCCTCAAGTGGGCCAACATTGAGATCTACTAAAAATCGATTTTGGATACGCACCTTTTCCTGAAAAGGACACTGATATCTGCTTTTACATTTTTATTGTCATTATTGAGCCCGGTTTTTCCGAGATTTGATGGTTACATTTTTTTTTTATAACAAATAACATAAGATTCGTCTCCAATGGCTAGATTACATTTGAGAGATTGGATCCCAATTAGGGTTGCACATGGTACGGTTTTGCGGTATTTTTTACTAAATTTGTATCGTATTAATTAGTGCGGTTTTTAAAAACTCAAAACCAAACTAGAGTTTTATGAATCATACCAATAAACTCGGTTTTGTGCGGTTTCGGTATGGTACGGTTTTGCGGTATTTTTTACTAAATTTGTACCGTACCAATTATTGCGGTTTTCAAAAACTCAAAATCAAACTAGAGTTTATGAACCATACCAATAAACTCGATTTTGTGCGGTTCCGGTATGGTATGGTACGATTTTGCGGTTTTTTCGGACAAACTTTTTTCATGCAATTTTTCTTATATAATTGATTACATAATTGATAATTATATAAAAACTAATAATATAATATCTTACAAACTATTTTTTTCATTAAATAAAGCATCGGAAAATAAAATGTTCACAAATTTGACGATATAGTTCGACCTAATTGAATAAAATTAATTGGTTAATTATTTGATCATTGTTTTTATTATGTGAAGAAACTTACTATTTGGTATTTTTGTCTAGAATTTTTTTCAACATATAACAAGTTTAATTTGTGCTAAATTAGAGCATATTCTTTTTAATTGAACGCTAGCAATGTAGTAATTATAAACTATGATGGACTATAATATAAATAATATAGTATTTAATAATATTTGAATTATAAATTTATAAAATTATAAAATTTAGTTGTAAATATAAAAAAAATTAATAGTTAATTCATGTTTCTTTTCAATTTCGGTACGGTACGGTTTTTTACGGTATGAAAAGTTTAAAACCAAAACCATACTAAAATACTCGGTACGGTTTTCATCCATACCAAGACCTTCGGTTTTGAGAAAAAAAACCTAACATTCGATACGGTTCGGTACGGGACGGTCCGGTCCGGTACGGTTTTGAAAACCATATGCACCCCTAGTCCCAACTAAGGTGAATTGGTTTAACTTAATAAATTATGAACTGAATATATAATTAATGAAGTTCAACGCAAATAGAATTTAAGTGGTCAAATAGTATCATATGTTAATAACTTTTAAATGTTGATCAGGTAGTGAAAAAGTTGGACCTGATTGTTTCGTCTTTTAGATAATGTTTTGGTGCTCTCTAAAAAGTTAAATAATTTTTTTTATATTTTCATAATAGACTTATCAAGTCCCAATTTAAAAAAAAAAAAAAAACTATATTAAAATAAATTCTCTTATCTCTAAGAAAACTTTAACAATCTCTATTTTAATTTAAGATTTAACATAAAATAATATATCTATGATCCAATTTATATTAAGAATTATTAGTACTAAATTTATTTTGAAATTTTGCTTTAGGCTTTAGTCCTAGGGATTGTTGTTTATCTCAAATATGATGCTTAAATTAGTGTATGAACTTAAAAAGAGAGTTATGTGAGTTATGAAATTGGAAATTTGGGTTGGATTATACCTTTGAGGTCATATATATACGCGAGCCGACGTTGCTACAAGGGGATATGAGTCTCCCTAACTCATGGGCATGATCTACACGATGGTAGATTTTTTTCCTTAAATGTCTTGTGGGATATCATGTTGGTAGGTGATGATTATCGATTGAAGATCCATTCGATAAGATTAGCTCGAGGCCGTGCACTTGATTGAGCTTGTGGAACCTTAGCGAGGCCAATCTCCTCTGTTTGTGGCTCATACTGGTTTATGCGATGTTAGCTCAGTTATCTAACCTGGATCATGAGGTGACCTTTGGCTTAATCAAACATCGCTATTTCTACATCATACCGTATATAACTGGTAGATACTCCGCCATACAAAATATTTGACCCCTTAAGTTGTTTCTATGTAATTAAAGCTAACACCCTGCTCATTCCAATGGGCAATGACACCTATATAACACAACAACTCCGACAGTTTAGGGCATGTAAGGCCCTATGAGTCCATCCCTAATTCCTTTTAAAATGGTCGGGGGAAGTTTCATCGCAAGTTTGGATTAACAAAATCTAAAATATTTATATGACAAGTGCAATGCATTTGCTTTGTGGTTGTATAATATTCACAAGAAGGTGACAAATCATGCAACAAATATAATATACTTGCATTGTGATTGAAGAGGTTTTACCAAAGCCCAATTCAACAATAATTTCCCATTGGTTGGGAGGAGCTTTACCTAGAATGAAGATTTTAAATGCAAAAGAAGAGCTCAATGACAAAGGTTTTGAGTATTAAATCTATTTTTTTCCTAAAATAAATTTGTATTAAATTGAATTCTCAAAATTATGTAGTAACTATTTTCTCGAATCGAACTCATTATGTGAATTAACTTGTGATTCTTTTTCAAGTTGTTGAGATCCTGCATCGACTAAATATGAATTACAAGATTGTTTTATTAGCTAGCTCAAAACACATTATAAGCTATTTAAATTATTTGCACCCAATGTTTTGAGAATGTGTTAACAAAATTAAGATTACAAGTTCTTCATTTGTGTTTATTTTGATGCAAATATCCTATATTATATGAGACTTTTAAAGCAAAGAAAAATGTCATAATGATATCGCAAACACTTAAGGGCCTGTTTGTCTCGCGTTTCGGAAAAAATTTTCACCTTTCCGAAAAGCGAGACAAACAGACAAAGCCGTTTCGGAGATTTGTAGCTTCAGGTTTTTTTTTGGGAGATAAATTTACGAAACGGGCTCAACCCATTTTGATTATAGTGAAAATACCCTACTCTCTACTCTAACCCCTATTTCTCTAACCAATCGCATCACAGCCGCTTCTTCTTTTTCTTTTCTTTTCTCTTCTCTCCTCTTTTCTTTCTCTTTCTTCTTTTATTATACCTATTTAATTTAGTATTATCCCTTTACCAGTTCTTCATCTGTACAATAAATTTATGATATGCTAATCTTCAAGATAATAAAATAATCTTTCAAGGGTAGGTGAGAAAAAGCCAAATTTTCATTCTTGTTTGTACGTATTTTTTTTTTTTCTTTTCTCTTTATTAGTTATAATAGTTTATTTTGTGGGTCTATGAGAAAAGAGGGAAAAAAATAAAGAGGAAAATGGCCAGACATCATATTCCAACGATGCTCAAACTATACATCAAAACTCGATACCTGGTTATTCGATTAGTGATGCAGAATCACATATTGGTCCCGTTGACAACTGGGAGGGTGCAGCGTTGTCGACTCGGAGGCGGTTGGCCCGACGTGGAGGAAATAATAGTCATGATTGGTCGGATAACAGATGGGGTCCATTCCCACCTTCGTGGAATTAGTGACATTAATTATAAAATTACCGTTAAATTTTATTCTACTCGACAATATGAAGACAACTTAATATGTTATTTTCGTACGTAGATTAATCTGGATATTGTGTAATAAGTATTAGATTAATATTTTAAGGATATTGTGTAATTTTTAGCATATTTAATATGTCATTTGAATGAATTTGTCGGTGAGATAAAATGATTAAAAGAATTTTATTATAATATTTTTTTAAAAATCAACAAAACGAAAATTAATCTACTTTATTTTTTATTATTTTAGAAAACACAAATAACTAATTATAAAATATTATTTATCACATATATTTTATATATATATATATATATATATATATATATATATATATATATATATATATATATATATATATAACTAATTAACTGATGTGATATAAAGTCTTAAACTATCTTACACCTAATTAACTAACTCAAACCCACAAAAAAAACCTACACCTACTTCTTTTCCCAAACAACTCTCCCAAAACCCAAACAAACAACATTACGCAAATCGAGATTATTTCCCAAACCTCTACCACTTTCCCAAACCACTCTCCGAAAGGCCAAACAAACAGGGCCTTTTTGTTCTTTATAGGAATTCAGAACTCAATATTTGTAATCATATATCCATATCTAAATAATTATTTTGAGCATTTTTACAACTTAAAATATAGTTCTTCAAATTAAATGTTCCATGTTTTTTTATATCGGAAATATCATTCGAAAAATACTTCAAACATATTTTCACGGTAACCCCTACAAAATCAAAATATTATCTTTTGAAACACAGATGGCATTTTGGTATTTATGCCCCCTATACTCTATGTAGATTCCTAGTTTACCCCTGAATGAAAACCTGTGTTTACTCCAACACACCCACATTAATGAAAATTCCCACTGACTAACCCTAGAGAGAGAAAGCTGGAATAATAGTCAAACATGGCGTCGGGATGGGGGATAACGGGGAACAAGGGGCGATGCTACGATTTTTGGATGGACTTCAGCGACTGCATGTCTCGCTGCAGGGAGCCTAAGGATTGCGGACTCCTCCGCGAAGACTATTTCGAGTGCCTCCATCACTCTAAAGAGGTAAATCCATCTTCTTCTCCCATCTATTGGAGTTCAAATCAAAATTTTGATTCAATTTCATATCACGCGATCGAGACATTTAGGTTTGTAGTTATGATTTTGGTTCCATGAGTTAGGGTTTTGTCGTTTTTTTGGGGGCGAGGGCGTCAATTAATTGTTGAAATTAAGTTTTGGATCAAGTTGTACTGTGAGAAGAGACACGATTTTGCAACAAACTACATTGTATTCGATGTAGTAAAAATTTGAGCTATGATATTCGATTTAGAAACTCTTAGATATAAACTTGAATATATTATAATATAGGTGATTCAAGGTTTTCCATATTCTGTTAGGAATTTAGTTGAATTGATTAAATCTGAACTGAGCTGAGAAGTTGACCAGAATGGATTTAAATGCACTATTCGCAATAGCAAAACTTTATCTAACCTTTTAGAGTATTGTAACACCGGTGCTACATAAGCATAACCTTGTCTTTGTCAAGATTCGCTTGAAATACGAAGCTAGGTTATCAAGTATTTCAGGGATAGAGCTCTTTGTTTATGTGTAGTATGTCCAATGTGGTGAATCCAACGTCAAACAGTGGTGAGTAGGTCAGGATGTTCTGAAGTTCTATTTGAAGCTTGTAACGATATAAGGTTTACTTGATGGCATCAGGACTTGGTGAGATTGTCATGTGCCTCCAATCCTACATTTTGAAGGTTGAGAAATAAAGCTGTCAGTGAATCTATAAACCACCATTTTTGTTAAGGATGGTCCTGATGGAGTCAGTACTTGGACTTTTATATTTAGTGAAAATGTGATTGAGGTTTCAGTGAATCCAGTAAGTGCCAAATTCCGCGTATATCGTCTCCTAAGCAGGATTCTGTTTTCTGTAATTCGGATTTGTTTCAAGTTTAATATCAAGATTATATTTACTAAGTTTCTACATGAATTAGAATGCTTAAGCTATACGTGGTTCTTATCTAAAAATCATAATTTAAGAACAAGATTGTAGATGTGTCTCAAGTAATTCCAAGATTTCAGAGGGGCCAATTATTAATGATGTGATCCAAGTATTATACTCATGCAATAAATAAAGGTTGATATATTTTTCACAAAAGAATTCATGAAGCTATAAACCTTGTTTGGTTAAAGTCTTTATAATATTCATCTTTTAGAAGTTATGTGACCTAGTCAGTAGTCATGGAGTTTGTTCGATGTTAAGTTTACAAAAAAGGTATCATTCATAATTTCCTTCAATGCTTGATGAAGAAAAAATTTCCATTGTAAGCTTATTTTAGGTTTAGTTGATTCTCTAATATAGAGTTGCCGATATTACTTCTAGTAAACTATATAATTGTCTGGACTTAATTGTAGCCTCTAAAAATATTGGGGGAAACATGGCAGTATTATCTACAAAAGTTCAACTAAGCCCAGAACAAGTTTAAGTTTGTGTGATTAAGGGTGTTGCTCTCCCTCTTAGACCTTTGAAAAATCTCCAACTAAATGTCTTAAGTGTTGGGAATTAAAAGATATTTATTGATACTTAAAATTGTAAAATTCTGGTTTACTCGTATAGGGGCTTGAAGGGTGTTTTGTAGAAACTAACTAAAGACAGGTCTCATAATGGCTTCTGAAGTTGAAGCCCATGGTTTCGTATAAAGTAATATCTCTACCCCTTTATCTTTTTATATGACTACAATAATATAATAATCAGTTACAGACATTTGAAGTTTCCTAACTATAACTATCTGTTAATTAGAAACCGAAGTTTTGTGTCGAAGAACTTCGTTTCCCCAGGTTAGAGGCCTAAAAAACACAAAATGAAATGAAGACGTGGTTCAATAATAATAATCTTATCTTCAAGGTTTCTTCATTTGTGGCTTGCTTGTTAGAAACATGCGCTATTCTATTCCATTTGTCTATATAATCGAATTGAGGATCAGTTTAAAGATTTTTCCAATTGATCAAGGCCAGTGTTATTTTGTATAGACATGAGGCAAGAGTTTGCAGTTTCTTTTTCTGTCCCCAGTTTTTCACCTAGATATACATTTTCTTTCTTTTGATAATATACCCTTTTTTTTATTGCAGTTCCAACGCAGGAACCGTGTTTACAAGGAAGAGCAGCGTCAACTGAGAGCAGCCACAGAGAACCCCAAGGGCGGTGGAGATGATGCTCATCACTGAGAATCTTCATTGTTTCTCTTCTTTTTTACCTAGTGAAAATAAAGGAATGAATCATGTGTATTTGTGTTATGGAAGGTTAAATACTTGACCATATCCTGTATTTCCAAAATTAATGGATATTGAAACCAATCTTTTTTGCTTTCCAACTTTGTGAACCCTACTATCTTGTTGAACAATTCCCATTTTTTCCAAGTATTGATTGTTATATTATATGACCCCCCTGTGAACTGTACACGAAATTGAGTTAACCTGGTTTGTTGGGAAATTCTTTAACTATGAATTTTGACGAGTGTGTTGTACGCTCTGGCTGAAGAAAGTAAATTGGTCCTTTAATTATTGTTATAGGGGGTAAAATGCACATTTTTAAATTATGGAGGGGTAAAATGAACATCATACAAATCATACATTAAGTATGTCTTGAAGTCTTGACTTTGACATCTTGGGTAGGAATGGTAGACTAAAGAATCAACAATCTTTTGCGACTTTTAATTTTATTATTTATTATTTATATTTTTAATAATATGTAACTAAAATAAATATTCAGTGAGGTGATAATGTTGGGGAATAAGCCGTTTATTTGACAATATTTGATTATGATAAAATTCAGTTATAAAATAATTACTTTTGGATAATAGTTTTTGCAAAAGTAACACTTTAGTTATTTCTAAAATAAGTTGATTTTTATCTTCTGGAGATCCAAAATTGATTATGATAGTGAGGGTCAAACACCATTAAAATCACGATTTGACTAAAAATAATTTCTATAATTGGGGTCAAACACTTCAAAAAGGATTTTTTGCACTTTGCACCCCAGAAATTTGGGAAATAGGCACTTTGCACCCCCAAAACTTAGATTTAGCACTTTGCACCCTCAAAATATGAAAAATGCAGCACTTTGCAACCCTCTTTTATATTTAGGCAAAAACTCAAGGGCAAAATAGGTAATTCAATTATAAATCTTTGGCACTTTGCACTCCCAAAACTTGAGAAATTGGCAATTTGCACCCTCAAAATAAAATTAACACTTGTCACCCTCGAATTAAGAATAAATTAGCAACTTGCACCCCCAAAACACAATAATTAATGGACATTTTGCACCCCGAAACACAAAATTAACACTTAACACCCTAAAATAAAAAAAAAATAAAAACTCAAACCCCTCATTTTCTCCTGTAAAGTAGACCCTCAGGGTGAAAAAAATCTAAGGCAAAATAGGTAAGTTCATGATCCTATTGAACAACCTATATTTATATACATATATAGAAATTAAATACCATGAATTTGGAATGATTATAACATATAACAAATTAACAATCATGAATTATAACTTGTACAAGTTAAATGTGCTATGAAAAACAATTGAATGAGTAAAAATTGGTAAGTTCAACTTTGCCTTAGATCTTTTTCACCTCGATGGTTGACTTTGCAGGAGAAAATAAGGGGTTTGAGTTTTTTTTTTTTTTTTTTTTTTTTTTTAATTTGAGGGTGTTAAGTGTTAAGTGTTAATTTTGTGTTTCGGGGTTCAAACTGTCAATTCTTTCGAGGGTGATAAGCGCTAATTTTATTTTGGGGGTGCAAAGTGCCAAGGATTTATAATTGAATTACCTATTTTGCCCTTGAGTTTTTGATTGAAAATAAAAGAGGGTGCAAAGTGCTGTATTTTTCATATTTTAAGGGTGCAAAGTGCTAAATCTAAATTTCGAGAGTGCAAAATGCCTATTTCCTATGTTTCGGAGGTGCAAAGTGCAAAAAACTCCTTCAAAAATCACAATGAATGTCTGAAAGTATTTTTAAGAGCTCCCAAACTCACCCTTAATATGAAAACTCGACAATCATATAGTAGAAAATTTTAGATGCTATACAATGCCCAATTAACCGATATATTTCTATTTAATGTTTTCCATATTTGTTTGGCTTTTAATTTTTTATTTATTATTATTATTATTATTATATTTTTGGTTTCCAAGGGTTTTATTTGGAAAATGTCAATTGTAATATTTAATTTAAGTAGTAAATATATACGTATTTGATTTAATGGTAAACAATTTTATGTTCGAATTCACGTTGAACAAGGTTTACACTTATTATAACTGACGCGTTTTATAAAATTAAACCAAAAGTCAAACATGAAAAACTTTAAGAACCCAAAAAAATAAGAAAGTAATTTGTAGTAAATCCATCGCAATTGATTTTTGACAAAAGAAAAAGAAAACAAATTAATTAATTACTAACTTAATGTCATAAGGGCGAATGCATTTCGTCACATTGAATTTTTTTGCCCCTTTTCCGTAATTAGATTTCCCGTATTGCCCCTCAATTGACCCCCTCCAAAACCCTATATAACTTCCAACTCAAACTTCAGTGTCCTCGCTAAAACTTCGCTCCTTCGTCCACCGCCTGCGGTAAATCTCCCGTCCATTTTGAAATTATTTAAATTGTACTTTTATTTATTATGTATTCTTTACCTTTTCGAAGTATCTCTTACTCAATTTCTTTGTTTTTCTTTAGCAAGAATGAGTCGTTCGAGCAGAACCCTATATGTTGGTAACCTTCCCGGCGATATTCGTGAACGTGAAGTGGAAGATTTGTTTTACAAGGTCCATTTATATAAATTATGATTGACATCGTTTCTTTGCTGTGATTCATTTCTAAATTTTTGAGCTTTACTGTGATTCCCTCACTCAGTATTTGCAATTATCTTTCCAATATCTGTTTTCCTGAAATTGTGTTATTGGGGTTCTTGATGCAGTATGGGCCAATTGTGCATGTTGATTTGAAAGTCCCACCTAGACCTCCTGGTTATGCGTTCATTGAGGTATTATAGAGTTCCCTTGAGTACTTTGTTCATTGCTTAGAATTTTTCATTCCTTATGCTTTGAAACAGTTTGAAGAGGCTCGTGATGCTGAAGATGCCATTCGAGGGCGTGATGGTTATGATTTTGATGGGCATCGTCTGCGGGTTGGTTGAATTATGCTACTTTACCTCGTGCTCCCATATTCTTTGGTTCATTTACGTTTACTTCTGATCTTTGACTGCACAGGTTGAGCTTGCACATGGTGGGCGTGGCCAATCATCGTTGACAGATCGTCATAGTAGCCAAAACGGGAGTCGGGGTCCTCGTGGTGGTGTATCTAGGCACTCTGAATTTAGAGGTGGGTACAATGTTTCATATGAACGTCACATTGTGTAATTGTTGTAAATGATATCACAGCTTTTAGTTTTAGTCTCAACTAGACCTTGTTGTGCAGTTTTAGTCACTGGATTGCCCCATTCTGCTTCATGGCAAGATCTGAAGGTAATCATCATTTTCATGGTTACTCAATGTTGTCTGCTATATTATTTGTATTAGACCATTTTGCTAATCATTAGGCTTATTTGTATTGTCGGACCTTATCTAGGACCACATGCGTAGAGCTGGGGATGTTTGCTTCTCCCAAGTCTTCCATGAGGGCAGTGGTAAGCTATTTGCGCTTTGTCTAGTGAGTACATATGTAAGACAGAGCCAATACATAAATCAGTATTCCTTTATTCCTTTTTATAAGTTTGTATTCATCTTGATGCATTTATTATGCTTTCATCTTTTTAAGTACTTTGTTTCATGGTCATTGTGCAATATTGGTGGTTTACAATGTTTTGGTTTCCCAATCAACGGCTCTCAGGCATACTGTATATAAATTGTTGGTGGTTGTATAAGCTACGTATCTTGGAATTTTTAATGGTAAATAGATAGCAATTGTGTTTGGCATGTTTGTGCAATTAAGCAGTGTATATGCTATTTGATCTTTGTGGTGAAAGCTTTATAGGAGTATTATTAAATTATTGGTGCCATTTTTAGCTTATTATGTGTGGGGTAGTGTTTTTCTATCACTTATTTGTCTACCCCCTCTTTTCGTGCATTTTAATCATTTTGTTTTCTACCTTTGGAGTTTTAAAGTCTGGAGGTATTGCCATTTTTTATAAGGGAATTCTTAAAGTGTGTATGGATTTCATGTTGCAGGAAAGACAGGGATAGTGGACTACACAAATTATGATGACATGAGATATGCTGTAAATCATCTCTCTTTCTCTCTGTATATCCATCTTTTTACATTATCTATATATATCTATATACATGTCTGTCTGTCTAAATATATGACTTCATTAGTCTATTTCCATATCTGATTTTCGAACTGGAGCATCCCTTTGGACTAACAAATGATGTTATTCTTCTCTTCCTTGTGTTGTAGATCAAGAAGCTTGATGACTCTGAGTTTCGTAATGCTTTTTCACGTGCTAGAGTTCATGTATGACGCTGAATCCTCAACTATATGCCACAGGTTATTAATGTTTCAGAATATGCACATTACTTCCATAACAACTTCTGTTATTATCCGTCAGGTGAAAGAATATGATTCAAGCGATTCTAGAAGTCGCAGTCGCAGCCGCAGCCCTTACTCAAAAGGAAGGAGAAATGGTCGCAGCAGGAGCAGAAGCAGAAGCTTGAGCGACAGTCGCAGCAGGAGCCGAAGGTTAGATGTTAATAATATACTGATTCATGAGTTGCAATCTTGGTTAGCGTCATTCATTTTTCTGTGATATCTGTCAACTTCAATGTATCTTCTTGCAGCAAGTCACCCAAGGGAAAATCATCACGCCGCTCAAGATCTCGCTCAAAATCTGTTTCCCGGTCTCGTTCTGGATCCATTGCACGCTCTGTATCAAGGTAAGACTTTTTGATGGTTGATTTGCAGTTTTTGGTTGGAGTTGGAGTGAAACCTTTCTGAAGAGGCTTATCTTTTATTTGCGTTTCTATTTTCTTTCGCTCGCCAAGTAAATTTTGTACTTCATCTATTTCTTGGCAGTTTGCTTGTTTCTTCTTGATTTGATACATAATTTTTTAGTGATTCATTTTGTTGTAGGCTTTCTCCTTGAACTATTAGTTTATTTTTTGAATATTGTCATAGGAGAATACATACGAGTTTAAGGTATGTACAAACTATATAGATGAACATTAGGTGGTCAGTTTAATTAGCCAGCCCTTGTTGAAGTCAGAAGTGTCTGATCTGTGGCTCTCTCTTGCTGTATACCATCTATTACTCCTGAATTTTTCTGTTTAGAAAATGTGTCCACTGTCAAGAATAATCTTTTTTATTCTTCGTAAACAAGGAATTACCTTCTTGTTTTTTCTTAGATATGGATATTTGCACTATCTGGGGATTGGACATTTGGATCTTGTTGAGTGATATTGATTCAGTTGGCTACAACTCTTTTGGTTGTGGAGGTATGATATTTTATAGATGGTAAATTTGAAATCCTTCACGATGTTTTTGTTCTAATGAGCATGGCAATGTCCAATGGGTGCTAGTTTGGGAACTTGAAGATCATGGATTACAATGGTGAAGTTGGACAGTAGACTAATTGCGATTTGATTGAGGGAACACTCTTTCAGGGTGTTTATAATTCTTTTGGTATCTTGCCTATTGGTCCTTCAAAAAGCAATTTTTTCGCTTTCTATCTACTTTTTCTTTCTTCTTTGATTAGTTTAGTTGCCTAGGTGAAAATGTTTTCTCTTTCCTTGTCTTTTTTTGCTTGTGTGTTTGCTAAATGGTTTATGAGTTTCCTCTTATCCATTTTGGTCATGGTCTGACGTGGATGGGGTATCAAGGATCTTGGATCAAAGTAGTTAAGAGGCACAAGTGGATATTAAATTGGGTTGTTTCTGGAACTTTTGCAGATCTCCATCAAGATCCAGATCACCGAAACCATCTGTAAGTTTGGCCTCAATTTTAATATGTTGTTTTTTCTCCTTTGGTTGGAAAATTAGATAAAAGCGTAGGGGTATTCGATGCATTCCTGTCACTCTATGCTTTATTATATACGCCTTGTTCCTTTAATTGAAATAATTCAGCTCCAGAAACGTGCAATTAAGAGTCCAAAAAGGCACAGTGCAAGTAGAGACAGGAGCCGAAGTCGGAGCAAGAGCCCAAAAAGGCATGATGCAAGAAGCCGGAGCAAGAGCCCCAAAAGGGATGATGCTAGAAGCCGGAGCAAGAGCCCAAAAAGGGATGATGCAAGAAGCCGGAGCAAGAGCCGAAGCCTGAGTAGAAGCAGGAGTCTTTCTAGGTTCTCCTGAATTTGTGCTTTATAAAATACGAATGCTATTAAAGTTATAGTTTATTGATCTAGGTTGAATGCCTTTTTGGTGTCTTTTAACAGGTAGATTTCGCCCACATCTGATGAGGGTTGATGCTGCCATTCTTGGCGAGTTAATCACGTCAACCGAAAGGAACTAAACTTATGTTACAAGTGTGATGGGTCTCCCGAGATCATTGTCATTGTTCTTAAAGACTTGTGAAATGCTTGTGTCTTAAAAAAATTGCATTACTGTAACCATATTATCTAAAGGCTTTCTGGGTTTTCATATTTGACTTCAGATATTCTGCTAATACTGATTTTACATGGCTCTTTTGAATGGTTTATTTCGATTTTTTCTACTAGCTTTTTTAAATTATTTCCTTTTCGTTTCGTGTCACTTAGTAGCCAATTTTAGATAGAGTGAAGCAAGATTAGATGGGAATCTCTATTTTATCGATTTTTTTTTTTTTTTGTTATACATAAAGTGGTTGACCCTAGTTATGGCTCTTTTAGATATTATTAATAAATGTATAATTATCACATGTCATGTCCGATTCAAAGATGATACAATATCACTAGTTCAACAAGTTTTAAGTAGTCAACTCTGTTTTATATTAGTAGTATGAATTTAACAGTGATATATGTATAAAGAGCAAAAGGCAATAAAATCATCTATGCTTTTTATAGTTTCCAAAAAAAATTCTTTGTTATTTTAATTTTTAGTAAAACCATGTGTTCTCAAGTGAATGTTAAATACAACCCCAAAAAATGTGATTCAAACGAAGAAAAGACAAAGACACCCTCTATGCATTGTTTAACTTTCAAAAAAATTCCTTGTGTTATTTTAATTCCCTAAAAATCCCATGTGTTTGATTTTTAACTACCACAATTGAGCCAAGTAGTATATATTTGAATTTTTAAAAAGAATAAATAAAAAACCAATACATAGGAGTAATTTTATCATTTCGACTAAAGTCAAATTCTATTTGGTTTGAGTATGGTTTTAGACAAAACATATGAAGTGTTTTTATCTTTCACTCCAATTTATCTGGTTTCATACTTCAATTATATATTAATTTTGAAAAATGTGAATTTCTTATCTTTTTGCAAAAAAAAAAAAGTAAAAAAATATCAATATAACTTAAAATAAAGATAGTAATTTTGTTTACTTAAATTGGAAACGATGTTTTGTGTAT
This sequence comes from Penstemon barbatus, assembly GCA_003313485.2. NCBI lineage: Eukaryota > Viridiplantae > Streptophyta > Magnoliopsida > Lamiales > Plantaginaceae > Penstemon > Penstemon barbatus. Next base: position 16,729,478 of record CM064877.1, on the reverse strand, counting down.
TCGATTTCTTTAGTAATGCTGATAAATAAGTGTTACACGAATAAATGGCAAATTGCAAAAATCGTCTTAAACTAATCACTAATTTTGGATTTTCGTCACAAACTATTTAATTTGGCGAATTTCGTCCCGTAATTTAATATTTTTCTGGAATATCGTCCCACCATAATTATAAGACGGAATTGCGCATTTGCCGATGAATTATCACATGGATGCTTAAGTGTCATGACATGGTAAATTTTAACATGAATAATTATATAATATTGCAGTGTTCGTCCCAAATTAATTAAAAAATTGAACGTCATTTTCATTAAATTAGAAATTTAATATTGTGACTAAATTCATACAAAATGGTAAATTATGGGACAAAATTGGCGAGTAAATATAGTTTGGGACGAAAAATCAAAATTAGTAATTAGTTTGGGAAGATATTCCAAAAAAATATTAAATTACTGGACGAAATTCGTCAAATTAAACTAATTCGGGATGAAAATCCAAATTCAGTAATTAATTTGAAACGTTTTCTGCAATTTTACCCGAATAAATATATACCATATGTTCTGGTAGAAGCAAAATAGTTGATAGTTTAGTCTAATGCCAAGGCCGACAGCGCAAGCTCGAAAAGAAGGAACAAATCGCTCGCCAATCGATTTTAACTCTTTCTACATTTCTTGTTCCAAAAGGTGAAATCGCTCACCCCCGGCGCCCCTCACCTCCCTGTCCGACGGGATTGTGAATCTTTCTACATTTCTTATTGGCCCTCGTGTATCCAACCTGAGTAAATTGTTAAAAACTCGAACAATTAATTATCTTAAATTGATTTTATTTTCTTTATCCAGTTTAGTTTGTATTATGTTTAAACTTAGTTTAATTAAAAATGAATTATGTTCAAAACACCACTAATGATTCTCCTTATTTTGCAGAGTGATTTCTTTTGTATTTTTTTCTACGTTAGTTCTCACTATGAATTATTTGTTTAACTTTGATCATTTATAAGGGATTTTTTACTTATAGTATTACACGTTAATCCATCATAAAATTATTTTTTTTATCAATTTAATTCATCATAAAAATATTTATTTATCAATGTAGTCCATCATAAAACTGTGTTGATACTTTAGTTCACCTTAAACCCCTTAAAAATGATTAAAATGAAACAAATAATTCATAGGGTGGACTAACATGAAAAAAGAAATACTAAAGGAATAATTTTATAAAAAATTTAACTATAAAAAGGACCATTACTGGTATTTACCTATTAACTTTACAGGTTAAAAGTCTATAAATAATCTTAGTTGAAAAAATCAAGCGTATCGAATTTTTATTGAATGAATGAAGTTAATGGTAATTTATCCTCGTGTAATTTACCTTCTGTATTATGATATATGAGTCAATTTAATTCTTTATATTGTAAAAATATTTTTAACGAGTTCAGCTCTCTTGCGAAAAGGATTTAAATTTTTTATAGAAATAAAATGATTTTTTTTTTCAGTTTTACATGAAAATAAATATAACATTACACATTTAAATTGAGTATTCGGATTGTTTTCTCTTGCCGACATTGGCTGAAAAATACTTGGTTATTATTGAATGTTCCTTTTTTCTTTTTTTTTGGAATGTAGACGTTGATTGTTTATGAAAATGGATATATATATATATATATATATATATATTTATTTATATGCGATGGATAATAATTAACATCTCATCTGTTCTAAACAGAATAAACTATGACCCGAGCAGGCTTCTATTCGCTACTTATTTTGCTGTTTCCTGCGACGGCGGCGTTGTATTTAGCAGCGGCGGCAGAAAATTACAGCAGATCTGATTTTCCGGCGGACTTTGTTTTCGGTTCTGGAACTGGCGCTTATCAAGTTAATTAGTTGTTTATTATCTCACATTTAATTTTTCTTTTCTCAAGGAATTAAAAATTGATTTTTCTGAAAGAAATCAATTAATTTAATTTAATTTAATCAGTATGAAGGAGCAGCATTCGAGGATGGGAGGGCTCCTAGCATTTGGGACACCTTCGCTCATTCTGGTACGGTCTCTCTACTTCTTCTTCTCTGTCACTTATTGAGTCGAAAATATTTATTGAATGAGTTCAATTTCTGGTGATTTAATTATTTCAGACATCTTACTTTAAAAAATTTCAGGTCATGTAAATGGAGTCACCGGAGATGTTGCATGCGATGGATATCACAAATACAAGGTACGATTCCAATCGTTTGTTTTCTCGGGAATGACATTATTTGACGGTCTAATTCCTTGGAATTAAATAATATCGTTTGAGCGAATTTTCTGAAATTTGGGAAAGGAAATATATTCCTACAAATCAGGAACCTTGCCATCAACATATGAGAATGTGAAACCCAATTTTTCTATGGTATTACAATTTATTTTCTGAGAATAAAAAATACATTATTATCCATATATTTTTTCTTAACTATGATAGTTTTTATTCTTCTCCATACGCAATATTTCTCGCCCATAGCGATTGTTTTTTCGTTGCTTGCGTTATTTTCCTTCTTCAATTGCTTAAACACATATTAAATTCTTAAGTTCATTTACCTAATAGTTGAATCTACTGAAATAATATTTAAATATGAATTGATTTGAAAATATGTATATAGTTTATATGCAAATTAACATGCCAAAATCCAAAGCTAATGCTTCATATCACATTCATTTCACATTGGACGCTTAAATTTTGTTATTGCTTTTGAAAGTATTATCTTATTTATAACTATTAGCATACAACATTTTTGTGATAGTTACATTTTTGGATTTTTTATAATATATATATAGCTGCAACTATATACGACTCTCCTGTAACACTGATTTCTTTTATGTTCTTTATTTATTACTATGTATTAATTATATTATATTATATAACATATAAATTATTAATTGACACATTATAATTTTTTTAAATCAATATATTATTAATAATACTATGTAATAAATGCTGTTTTAAATTTAATTTAATTTAATTTATGGGTGGTGGTATTTTTGTGAACTTTTTTATTATGTAATTCATTCTTTGCCATTACCAAAGAATTCAATTAATTTCCTTGTTATAAACCCAAGTGATACTCAAACACTATAATGGAATCATATTTCTGGAAATCAGATTTCTAGAAATCAAATACCCAAAATCAGATTTCATTCTCGTCAAACAAACGGGTCCAATATATTTCGAGCTTACATTTTTTTGTGTGAGAAATGTTCCATGAACAACACGGGATTAGGGCTTTCTTTCTAATTTTGGCCAGATATTGGGGAAATACTTTTGGTCCCATGACTATGCTTAAAACAACATAATTACTTTGAGCTAGATTAAGTTTACTAATTTTTTATGTTTTATATTATATTAGGCCTGTTTTAATAACATGGTGGATATGTTGGGATACCCAATATTGTTTGCTCCATATTCTAATATCATACTTGTTTCCTATTCGGGTTGGGGTGCTCCCCGACTTTCTTGTTGGGGATTGAAGACAATCACAAGAACTTTGGTAGAAAATTTATAAAAGTAGTGCTGCTGCACTTATAAAATACTCTCTTTGGAGAAATGTGTTTACAAGTTATTCTTGAACTTGACTTATACAAAATGATAGAATGCAAAGCTATTTATAGAAGAAGTCCTACATGAATCTACCCAAGTACATGAACTAGAAATAAATGACATACTCATCACTTAGGCAATACATGAACCTAGTGAAAATATAATTCATGAACTTAGGAATTAATTCAAGTATGGAACTTTCTATGACTCTTTGATTTATTTGACTAAATAAATGTAGTTTATTATTATATTATTGCAAATTATACTTCCAACACTCCCTCTTAATTTGCAATTTTGAGCATATCCTTTGTTTTCTGAAATTTGTCCGAAGTCACAGCTTTGGTCAGAAAGTCTGCAGGTTGATCATTTGTGCTGATGAAATCCAAGCACACTTCTCCTTTGTTTACCATATCTCGAACAAAATGATGACGCAACTCAATGTGTTTTGACCTTGCGTGAAACACAGGATTTTTCGTCATAGCTATTGTAGACATATTGTCACAATAAACTATAGTAGGTTTCTTTTGAACTTGTAGTAAATCTGCTAGTACTCTTCTTAACCAAACTGCTTCACAAGTTGCATCTGTGGCTGCGATATATTCAGCTTCCGAGGATGATAACGCCACTGATTTTTGCTTCTTTGAACTCCAAGATATAACATTAGAACCAAGACAAAATACATAGCCTGAAGTGCTCTTTCTATCTTCTATGGAGCCTGCCCAGTCACTATCGGTACACCCAACCAATTTACTTTCATATTCCTTCTCATACTTGATGCCCAATTTCTTGCTGCCTTTTAAATATCTAAGGACTCTTTTGGCCGCTGCATAATGAAATTTACTTGGGTTATTCATAAACCTTGAGATCATGCTTACAGCATGCACAATGTCCGGTCTTGTGTTCGTAAGATAATACAATGAACCAACAAGACTCCTGAATAATTTTGAATCAACTTTGTTAGCTCCATCTTCTTGTTGTAATTTGTCGTTTATGCTCATGGGGGTTGAAACTGGTTTGCAGTTTTCCATATGAAACTTTTTCAAAAGATCTTCTGTATACTTCTCTTGAGAGATAAAGATTTCACCCTTGGTTTGCTTTACTTGAATTCCAAGGAAATACTTCATCACACCCAAATCAGTCATCTCAAATTCTTTCATCATAATTAGCTTGAAATCTTGAACTAACTTCATATTAGTTCCCATATAAATAAGATCATCTACATAGAGACAAACGATCAAGAAATCCTCACCTTCAGTTTTGATATAAAGAGATGGTTCATTTGGACTTCGATGAAATCCATTACTGCAAAAGTGACCGTCGATCTTACTATTCCAAGCCCTCGGAGCTTGTTTAAGCCCGTAAAGTGCTTTCTTGAGGTGATATACTTTTTCTTCTTTGTCTTTCACCTCAAATCCTTGAGGTTGTTGCACATACACTTCTTCATCAAGTTCGCCATTAAGAAACGCTGATTTGACGTCAAGTTGAAATACTTGAAGTTTTAATTGAGCTGCAAGTGCAAGAACAAGCCGAATGGTTTCCATCCTAACCACAGGTGCGAATGTCTCGTTAAAATCAACTCCTGGTTGTTGAGAGTATCCTTTCGCCACAAGTCTTGCTTTATGCTTTTGAATGCTTCCATCTTCATGGTATTTTGTTTTGAAAATCCATTTCAACCCGATCACATCTTTGTGTTTTGGCAAATCCACCAACTCCCATGTTTTATTTTTCTCGATCATGGCAATTTCTTCTTCCATAGCCTTTCTCCAAATTTCTTCTTTTGTGGCTACTTCAAAACTTTGTGGTTCACTAGTAAAGAAAGCAATTTCACATGATTCATAAATTTCTTTTAAAGAACGAGTTTTTCTTACCGGTGAGTTGGTTTCATCATTTTCACTTTGTTGTTTCAAAGTAGTTGGAGGACTAGGAGGTGGATTGACTTGTTCAAGATCATCTTTAATCTTTGAGGATTCGAAGAATTCATCTTGGTTGAGTGGTTGAGTTGAACTTTCTTGCCAATTCCATGATGACGTCTCATCAAATATCACATCTCTTGATACTACAAGCTTGTTATTTATAGGATTGTAAAGGCGATAACCTTTAGATTCATCACTGTATCCTATGAAAATAAGTTTTTCACCTTTCTCATCAAGCTTGTCTCTGTTTGGGGTAGAGATATGTGAATATGCGATGCAGCCAAAAATCTTCAAGTGATCAACTACGGGTTTTTTCTTGTACCATGCTTCAAATGGTGTCTGGTTTCGAACAGCTTTCGTAGGACACCTGTTCAAAATATAAGTGGCTGTATGAACAGCTTCAGCCCAAAACTTTTTCGGCAAACCTTTTCCAAGCATCATGCTTCTGGCCATTTCTGCGATCGTGCGATTTTTCCTCTCAGCTACTCCATTCTGCTGAGGACTCCTTCCGACTGTGAGTTGTCTCTGAATTCCATTTTCTTTGCAATATTCCATAAAAGGAGTGTAAATAAATTCCCCTCCTCGATCTGTCCGAAGAGTCTTGATTTCATGGCCACTTTGTTTTTCCACAAGAGCTTTGAATTTGAGAAATGTTGAAAAAGCCTCGGACTTTGCACTTAAAAAATAAACCCACATCATTCTCGTATGATCATCAACAAAAAGAATAAAGTACCTTTTGTTTCCAAGAGATAGAGTTCTTGAAGGTCCCCATATGTCGGCGTGTATAAGCTCCAGTGGCTCTTTCGCTCTCCAAGCTGTATTTGGGAATGGCAACCGATGCATTTTTCCATAGATGCATCCTTCACAAACTTCATTTTTTCTTTCAATTTCTGGAAGCCCGATCACCATATTCTTTTGCTTAAGAAGTTGCAGCCCTTTGTTATTTAGATGTCCATATCTCAAGTGCCAAATTTGAGATTGGTCAAGACTTTCTGCTTTATAAATCAACTTTTCTCCCGAATGCATAATCATGGGAAACACCTTATTTGGGCTCATCTCAACAATAGCAATAGTGTTGTTGCATTTCTTATCATATATTTTGCATTTATCATTATCAAAAATTACTGAATAGCCTTTTCTAATCAGATGCCCAACACTAAGGAGATTACTTGTTAACTTAGGAACGTAAAGAACATCAGATATAAATTTTTGATTACCTCCTTTAGTTTGAACTGCAATTGTTCCCTTTCCTTCTGATCGATGAAGCTTACCATCACCAAGTTTTACGTCAGAATTGAAACTCTGATCAAGGTTGACAAAAATATTTTTGTTCCCTGTCATGTGGTTGCTACACCCGCTATCCAAATACCACACTTCTTGAGGTAGTTGTTGTGCTGTCATGCAAGAGAAAAGTTGCTCACCTTCATGTTCACCGAAGTTTGCTTCATTCTTTTCATTTTTGTTTTGATGCCAACAATCCCTTTGGGAGTGATTGGGATTTTTGCATTTCTTGCACTTATGCCAACAATCTTTAGCCTCGTGGTTTGTTTTCTGACAGATCTTGCAAGAAAGACTTGAATCTCCTTCATGTTGATTTGAGTTTCTGCCTCGTTGGTTGCCTTGTCCTCTTCCTCTTCCTCGATACGATCCTCCTCTTTTTTGGAATGATCCCCCTCTTCCATGTTTCTGCCAACTGGAATTTTGTTTAGGAGAAAAATTCATTTTTGACTCAAAAGCTTGTTCAAGTGGCTGATTTGAAGATCTGCTCATCCTTTCTTCATGGACTTGTAGTGAGCTCATTAGTTCACGAAAAGAATATGATGATAAATCTTTTGACTCTTCTATGGCAGCAACAATATAATCGTACTTAGAAGGAAGACTCCTTAATACTTTGAGAACAACCTTTTTTTCATCGATTGTGTCTCCAAGACTTCTTATTTGATTTACGATTTCAGAAACTCTAGTTAAATAAACTTGCATACTTTCATTATCTTTCTTTTCCAAATTATCGAACTCTCTCCAAAGAGATTGAAGTCTTAGTGATGTTACCTTGTCATTGCCTTGAAAACCCTCTTTTAAGAGATCCCATGCTTGCTTGGCTTTTTTGACTCCATGTATTCTTGGATATATGGTTTTGCTTAAACTTTGTTGAATGAACCTTAGAGCGCTTGCGTCTCTTTTCATATTTTTCTTGTATTCCTTCTGTAGTGCATCTGTCCATTCATCTTCATTTTCATCATCCGTTGTAGGGGGTTCTGGATATGTCTCTTCCACAACTTCCCATAGATCTTGTGAAAGAAATAAGGTTTCCATTTGACTACTCCAATAATCAAAGTGTTCTCCTTCAAAGATTGGAACTTGATTTGGAGTGTAGGAAAACATGGTAGGGACTTGATTTGATGACATTTTGTAGAGATGGGAAAAATAGGAATATAGTTTCCGGCTCTGATACCAAAATTGTTGGGGATTGAAGACAATCACAAGAACTTTGGTAGAAAATTTATAAAAGTAGTGCTGCTGCACTTATAAAATACTCTCTTCGGAGAAATGTGTTTACAATTTATTCTTGAACTTGACTTATACAAAATGATAGAATGCAAAGCTATTTATAGAAGAAGTCCTACATGAATCTACCCGAGTACATGAACTAGAAATAAATGACATACTCATCACTTAGGCAATACATGAACCTAGTGAAAATATAATTCATGAACTTAGGAATTAATTCAAGTATGGAACTTTCTATGACTCTTTGATTTATTTGACTAAATAAATGTAGTTTATTATTATATTATTGCAAATTATACTTCCAACATTTCCTGCATTTCTTATAAGTCTTTGTATGAACAAGATATCTGCACCTTGAATTCATTTTGATGCAAAGCATTGAAAAGATGTGTTGGTCTTATCTTATGTAATTATTGAATTCTCTGATTTTTCCAATCACACCATTATACAAAAATCATTATAAGAATTAGACCTTATTAGAACAAGGAGGAGGTTGGAATACAATTATTTTTTTACTCATTTGATGCAGGATGATGTAAAGCTGATGTCTGATATGGGTTTGGAGGCTTTTAGAATCTCCTTATCATGGTCAAGACTGATTCCGAGTATGTTCACCCGTACATACGATAATGTACAGATGTAAAACTCGAGTGTTTCCTTTGTTCTATTATGACACGATCACATGTTGTGTCCTTTCAGATGGAAGAGGACCTGTGAATCCATTAGGATTGCAATACTACAATAAACTTATCGATGATCTTATAAGCCACGGTGACAACTTCTTTCCTTACGTACATTTGAAACCACAAAGAACTCTCCCCCTGTCCTTCAACGTGATTTTTTTTTTTTGAGATTGTGAGTGCAGGAATCCAACCTCATGTTACATTGCATCACATTGATTTGCCACAAGCACTTGAAAGTGAATATGGGGGATGGCTTAGTAGAAAGATTGTGTATGTTCTCCCTTCCTCTCTCTCGTTTTTTTTTTAAAAAATTATTACAAGTACGCATTTTTATGACGGTTTTATACGTCTTGTGTTCGTGAAACCATGTGATGTAACATAAAGAAAATATTCTATCACCGCAGGAAGGACTTCACAGCATATGCTGATGTATGTTTCAGAGAATTTGGTGACAGGGTTTCATTTTGGACGACAGTTAACGAGGCCAATATATTTGCTATCGGAGGTTATAGTGAAGGAGTTATTGCCCCAGGGAGGTGTTCACCGTCAATTAGACCTGGTTGTTTTGGTAATTCTTCGACTGAGCCATATATTGTCGGGCATAATATCTTGCTGGCACACTCAGCAACATGGAAACTGTATAAGAAAAAATACAAGGTACCGTGCTTTTTTTTTAGCCAATGTTGGTTCTTGGATTTTAGTGAGTAAAACGCTAAGAAAAATATTTCCTTGCAATAAGATAACTTTTTTCTTTATGTTTGGTTCATTTGTATTTTTCACTGGAAATCGAAACATATCAACTCGTCAGTCCTCTTTATAAGCCTTCATTTTGTATGTTCTTTGTAACTAAGTCAATTACTAGTTTTGGAAAGAAGATACAAGATAGAGTTTTAAAGGTTTAGTCGCTTATTAGTGGTTATCGGAGAATGCATGCATTAGAGGAAGAAGGTGTTTCTTCTGCAGGCCACTCAAAAAGGTTATGTGGGATTTAGCATCTATATTTGGGGAACGGTTCCGTACACCAATGCCAAAGAAGATGTCATTGCAACTCAAAGAGCTAAAGATTTCTTCTTTGGTTGGTAAGCAACTCAAGTTACGCAAATAAATCTCCCTCTGATTCGTTAGCATTAATGAGATTTATTGCGAGTATATATGCAGGTTAATTGATCCCCTGATCTTTGGGGACTATCCTGAGATAGTAAAAAGGAGAGCTAAGGGAAGAATTCCAGCACTCACCAAATACGAGTCAAAACAAACAAAGGGATCACTCGACTTTATAGGACTGAACTTCTACACAGTGATTTCAGTGGAGGACAATCGCAATCTCCCTGATTTTGACAAATGGGCTTTCGAGACTGATGTGGGAGTAAATCTAGTTAATTGTATGAGTTTTTCAATTTACAGTAGTATTCTTTCACAATATATTCTAAAAGGGAACTTCAGACTGTTAGCATATATTTGACGATTCTTCGTTTTGCATTGCATTATTGTAGTTGATTCGGGTTACACGCCACCAGATCAGGTAAATTTTACGAGGTTGGTTTGTTTCTTGATTATAATAATTACTAACTATATTGTGAAATGTCTTTGTTCGACTCAGTTACCTGTGACGCCTTGGGGTCTTTCTACATTGCTGGAGTATATTAAACAAGTTTATGGCAATCCACCTATTTACATCCAAGAAAATGGTTCAAATTCTATCCCGAGTTCTGTCAAACCCATCCATAGGGAAATACGTGGGAAAAATCAAACAATATAACCGTCATTTTACATCGTTTGACAGGTCAAAGATTAAAACGCAATGGAACTCTAAACGACACACCTCGGGTGGAATATTTGCATGGTTACATTGGGGGTATGCTTGATGCAATAAGGTAAACTAAACCAAATTGTACATATACATACATACATACATACATATTTGAATGTATCTTATTTGTTGATTTTATGTCAAAAAAGGAATGGATCAAATACAAAGGGGTACTTTGCATGGACATTCTTGGATTGTTTGGAATTGGATGGCTATGAACATTCCTATGGCTTCTACTATGTTGATTTGGATGATGCAGAACTAAAAAGATATAAAAAACTTTCGGCAATTTGGTACTCCAATTTCTTGAAGGGGTCAAATGCAATTAGTGAAGTAGGGGAAAACGTGTTTGTTTCTTTGAAATAAATAAAGATTCCCCTCAATATATAATATTTTTCAGGTTTTCTTTATTTGTGAAGATTTGTATTCAAAAGTTTTAAACCACTGTCAGTTATTATGAACATTTATATAATAATAATGACAATAATAGTAATAAATTTTTGACAAGTAATTTAGGCCTAGTTTGGATTCATTTTGGCCCAAGTGTTTCGCCCAACATTTGGGTCAAAATGGATCACTAACGCTTTTGGCCCATTTTTTCAGCCAGATATGGGGCATCGACAAAAAATACGAAGGATCTGAATGCAGAGACAAGTTGGTTTGCACTATTTTTTATTTCCTTGCACTCTTTCTCCAGTTTGTTTCTCCTTAATCTCTTACTTGTCATATTGTTTTATTTTAAATAATTGTGTATTAATTATTAATTATATACCAATGAAAAGTTTTATCATTATTATAGTATTTTTAAATTACTATTTAACCATTATTAAATATATATATATATATATATATATATATATATATATATATATATATATATATATATATATATATATATTTCTTAATTTATTGTTACTAATTTACTATATTAATTTTGAAATATCCTATAAATAAAAAATATGTAGTACAATTTAAATTTACACCATTTCTTACAATTATTATTATATATCTAAATTAATATTACAACAATATTATTATAATCATCATCTCAATCATAACAATATTATTATAATCACAACCTCAATTATTACACTATATAATATTATATCAAAATTCTACAAAGTCTTTGATGTGATATTTATCAATAATTTTTCATCTTCAAATACCAACATTCTAAATCATATCTCAATTTTTTCAAATCCCACTATTTCTTACTTTATTAATATTTTATTTTCTCAATATTCCAATCAAAATTAATTCAAATGATATTTTACATATTTTGTCAAAACCGTTCAAATGCTTTTAAAACATCGAAACATGCGAAACAGAGCCAAAACCGAACCGATTCAAATGAAGCCTTAGTGCTTATTTATAGTAACTTATAGTCTATAGATAATATTGGCTGACATTCCAACTGGAGAGCATCTAGTAATTGCTAGCATGATTATTTGGTCACCACCTACCACCTAATCACTGGGTATGAACGAACCCCGTCCGTCCGAATAATACACTACATTGTACAAATTTTGTTTATTTTTTGTAGCCCGCATGCTTTAATTTCTCTTTAAGCACAAAAAATAAGGTTTATTTATGGAGAAAATTGAAAGTATAATATGTAAAGAATTTAAAGTAAACAGTTAAATTAGTTAAAAAATATTATGGGCAAAATAAGAATATAAAAAAAGTGTCATACCATGACATGACATGACTTCTAATAATAATATTTTTTTGGTAAATAATACTAATAATAATAATAATAATTACCGTAACAATATATTTGGGGCATTCTTAATAAAAATTAAGATTTAGTCAAGGACTAATTAATTGACTTGATAAAATCATGCCCCAAAAATAACAACTCATAATTAGGAAATTAGAATTGGAATAAACCCGTCAAATCTATTTGAGCGTCTAAAATTTTGCAATCAAATAGTAATTTTTGGAGCATTATCCTTAATGATCTCAACAAAAGAAACACCCCCCTCCCCCCTCTCCTCCAAAAAAAAAAGTCATTTTTCCCATCTCTCCCCTCCCGATTGGAGATGAACTTAATTTAAGTGTTAAAAAAACAAATTTGGAAAGGAAGTTTGATTGTGCAAATTAATATTCTTTTATATATTTTTTTGTTATTTTTCTATTCATTGAGTTATAAGTTGTTTGGACTTGGTTTGAATATCCCAAAACCACAAAATCTAGAAGGAGCGGAGTAAATAAAGATCAAACAAAATTTTATCGGTCAAATTTGCTTTATTTAACAGTTATGCTAATACTTTGCTGTCTTCTATTGATGATAACTTTTTTTATTTTTTTTAGAAGTATTAATGATTTTTTATTCATGGGAGAGCGAAGGAGGAACGTTCTTTGGGGTTGGTGAATTGTGCTAGTAATCGAGTACTTGACATTTGATAGTGGCTCCTTTTACATTCCACTCGCAGTGGTTTTCACAACTCTTTCGGCATACAAAATGCTATTAAAAATATTTCAGCAGCCATCTTTAGATACAAAATGCTAGTATCTAACATAATATTCTGCAGCTTGCTTTGATGATGTGACTTTAAACGTTTGTAGATTTCGTTGGCAAACCTCCAAAAATAGTTATCTGGGATATTTTTAATAGTTAGGGGAGTTAAGTGAAAACTCACAATGTTCAAATATTATGGCAAAAGGAAATAAACTGCAACTATTAAGGGAAATTCTTACCCACACAGAGTATGGCCGAATCCAAAGTAACTACAAGGCAAGTACAATACACTTGCTTTGGAATTGGATGTAACTACCAGGAGAGTGACCAATCACAAAGCAAATATAACACACTTACTTGATTATTGGATGTGTTTGACCAATCCAGACTTGGACAAGAATTTTCCAACTATTAAACCATGTGAAGTTGTCCTCCATTCCTTACCGACGCTAATGCCATGATACAAATTAAATTTGACTTGATCCATATTATTCAGAAAACATGGGACTATTTTTTTTTTACTAAATAATATCTCTAGAAACGAGAAAAAAAAGGCACTTTAATATTCTGTGTTATGCGCAACATCTACCATTTTTGCAATTTTTTTTCTTTACCATACTCCCCTATACTTTCAAAAACCCTGTATAAAATACTCAATCTCCTTTAATTACTAACACCGTTATTTTTAATTTAATTTTTAAATTACAATTAGATAAATGTAAAAGTACAAGGGAGTTTAGTTCAAATTAACGTTAAAAAATACAAGGGAGTTATACGCAAATATTAAAAAATAAAAGGGAGTTTTGTGCACACGTTCAAAAGTACAAGGAAGTTTTGCGCAAACATTCAAAAGTACAAGGAAGTTTTACACAAACAAAATTATGCAAAAATTAATGGTGTTAGTAACTAACGGAGATTGAGTGTTTTATATAGGATTTCTTAAAGTACAAGGAATTTTAGTGCAAAATAAATTTATAAAGTAGTTTGGTGCAGGTATCGCATGATATAGGGCAGTATCGTGCATTTATCTTGTAAAATAATAGAGAGCACAAAGAGAATGGAAAAAATGTTGTGTATTATTTCAACTTACATGCCTTGTATTTATAGGCAGATTACAAAGAAGATAAGAACTACGAGTTTGAAACTATCAATCAAATATACAAGATAATGACTACGAGCTTGAAACTATCTATCAAAGATACAAGATAAAGACCAGGAGTTTACAACATAACAAACTATTAAACTCTAGTTAATTAAAATAAACTTCAACACCCCCCTCAAGTTGGAAGTGGGATCGAAAAGTCAAGAACACCCAACTTGAAAAGTAGTCGACGATGAACTTCACCTCCAAGTGGTTTGGTAAAAAGGTCAGACAACTGCTCGCTAGAACATACGTAAGAAGGAGCAATAAGCCCTGCTTGAATTTTCTCTCGAACAAAATGACAATCAATCTCAATATTTTGGTTCGTTCGTGAAAGACTGAATTTCAGCTATATGAATAGCAACTTGACTATGAAAATAGACTGGAATTGGTTGTGAATGGTTGAGACCAAGATCTGAAAGAAGGTATCTTAACCATTGCAACTCAGAAGTAAGTGCAGCGAGAGAACGATATTCTGCTTTGGTAGAAGAGCGAGAAACGGTTGGTTGTTTCCTAATCTTTCAAGAAATAGGACTAGAACCTAACATAGTGAAATAACTAGTAGTGGATCGACGAGTAGTAGGACAACCAGCCTAGTCGGAGTCAGCATATCCTACTAAAGAAAGAGAACTGATACCATGACATCATCTCCACAACAAACAATTCCTCTAAAACCAGATTCGTATGCCATTCACCACTCAGATATCCCTTCTACCATTATTGTTACACCTTTGTTATCAGGAGACAATTATGGACCATGGAGTCGTGCGGTAACAATGGCAATTCGTGCAAAAAACAAACTTGGTTTTGTTGATGGGTCACTCTCAGTTCCAGAAGAGGAAGATGATATCCTCAACTGGCAACGATATAATGATTTAGTTTCTAGTTGGATTCTCAACTCAATTTCACCTGAGATTCGTCCTAGTATTCTGTATGCTGAAACTGCAGCACAAACCTGGATAGATCTTAAGGATCGATTCTCCTAATCCAATGCTCCAAAAATCTATCATCTCAAATAGTCAATTTCTACCCTCAAGCAAGATGGTATGTCTGTTTCATTGTATTTTACTCAACTCATTTCTCTATGGGACGAACTCAGTTCCATGATTTCTGTTACTCCATGCATATGTGGTAATGCTAAAAGCATCATTGATAAGCAAAATCAAGATCGTGCCATGTAATTTCTCCAAGGACTCCATGATAGTTTTTTCGCAATTTGTAGTCAAATTTTCTTGATGGATCTGTTTCCTTCAATTCAACGTATCTATAATTTGGTATGTCAAGTGGAAAAACAACAAGAGATTAACATTGTAATTAGTCCTTCTATTGACTCAACAACACTTCAGGCATATAAACCACTGTTTCGATCATCGGGAAAACGCCAACATTCTTTATTTGAACATTGTAACAAGCACGGTCACACTTTTGCTACATGCTACCATATTCATGGCTTCCCATATAAACAGGTGAAGAAATCAGGGCCACCATCATCCACTTCCACTACTTTTGCAAGCCAATTGACATGTGAAAAATACAACAATCTTCTTACACTTCTAGCCAAAGAAGAAACTGGTGGATCCTTAACCCCTCTGGCAGGTACTGCTCTCACTTGTCTACCACTTTGTAATTGGATAATCGATTCAGGTGCTTCCAATCATAGATGCACATCTCTTTCACTTTTCCCCTCATATGCTATTGTTAATAAATACATATCTATTCAATTACCCGATGGTTCGCAAGCGCCTGTGACACACATAGGCATTGTTCCATGTTCATCATCACTCACTCTCACGAATGTTTTTCACATTCCATCATTTAAATTCAATTTATTATCCATCTCACAATTAACAAAGTCAACAAATTGTGATGTAATTTTTTCATCTTCTAAATGCGTTTTTCAAGACCAAACAACGAAGAAGATGATTGGTTGCGGTAGAGCTCGGAATGGTCTCTTTTATTTGGATTTAGATTTAGATCTAGTTTTTAATTCTGTCTTTTCATTCAGTTGTAATAAATTTGACCTATGGCATTATCGCCTTGATGTGCATATATGATTGGAAACACCTTAATCGATTATCCAATTACAAGGTGGTAGACAATGAGAGCAGTACCTGCCAGATGGGCTGAGCATCCACCATATTCTTCTTTGGCTAGAAGTGTAAGAAGCTTGTTGTATTGTTCAGATGTCAATTGGCTTGCAAAATTAGAGGAAATGGATGATGGTGGCCCTGATTTCTTACATGTTTATCTGGAAAAGCCATGAATCTGGTAGCATGTAGCAAGAGTGTGATCGTGTTTGTTACAATGTTCACAGAAAGGACGTTGGCGTTTTCTCGATGATCGAGACTGTGGTTTATATGCCTGAAGTGTTGCTGAATCAACAGGACTAATTCCAATGTTAATCTCTTCTTGTTTTTCTTCTTGACATACCAAATTATAGATACGTTGAATTGAAGGAAACAGATCCATCAAGAGAATATGACTACGAATTGCGGAAAAACTATCATGGAGTCCTTGGAGAAATTCCATGGCACGATTTTGATTTTGCTTATCACTGATGCTTTTAGCAATACCACATATGCATGGAGTAACATAAATCGTGGAACTGAGTTCGCCCCATATAGATTTGAGTTGAGCGAAATACAATGAAACAGACATACCATCTTGATTGAGGGCAGAAATTGACTGTTTGAGTTGATAGATTTTTGGAGCATTGGGTTAGGAGAATGGATTCTTAAGATCTATCCAGATCTGTGCTGCAGTTTCAGCATACAGAATACTGGGACGAATCTCAGGTGAAACTGAGTTGAGAATCCAACTAGCAACTAAATCATTACATCATTGTCAGTTAGGGATATCATCTTCTTCTTCGGAACTAAGAGTGACCCATCAACAAAACCAAGTTTGTTCTTTGCACGAAGTGCCATTGTTACCGCACGACTCCATGGTCCATAATTGTCTCCTGATAACAAAGATGTAATAAGAATTATAGAATGACTATCTGAGTGGTGAATGGCATAAGAATTTGGTTTTAGAGGAATTGTTTGTTGTGGAGATGATTACATGGTGAAGATCAGAGAAGAAAAAAATTTGTGACTCAAATGTTAGTTAACTGATACCATGTAAAATAATAGAGAGCACAAAGAGAATGGGAAAAATGTTGTGTATTATTTCAACTTACATGCTTTGTATTTATAGACATATTATAAAAAAGATAAGAACTAAGAGTTTGAAACTATTTATCAAATATAAAAGACAAAAACTAGGAATTTAAAACTATCTATCAAGATAGATAAAGACTAGGAGTTTACAACATAACAAACTATTAAACTCTAGCTTATTAAAATAAACTTCAACATATCTCCTATAAACGATGACAAATAAATAAATTTGTCTTGAGTTGAAGTCTATTCTTATATTTTTTTAAAATTACCTTACAAGTTTAAAAGACAAATAACCGTCAAGTAAATGGTACACCATGTCAAACCTCGGAGAATTGAATTTAATTTGCAATGTAATCAAATTAAGGATTTGAATTCGATATTATATTTTTCTTTAGTGAAATGAAACGATACATGTCATTTTATTAGAAAACCGAACAAATGCAAAAAATACTTAACTAAGAAGAACAATATTTACTAATTACTAAACTAGCTAGAAACATTTAATATTTCTTCTGCAATTTCATTAAAGTTTAGGATTTCATGAAAACGGATACACAAAATTACCTACAATTGTTGTAATCAATATCTCTATTGCAATTCATGTAATAACATCTTTAAAGCTACACAATTCATTTTTAAAGTTCTACAACATATAACATGCACAATTATATTTTGTATCCTCTATCTTAATTGATTTAATTGTAAACTAATAAATTTTTAATTAAGTAAATTGCACCATTCGTTCTTCACATTTGGCTCTCTTAAAAATTTTCGTAGCAAATTCGTCCTCTTATCAATGTAAAACAACATATTTGTCCCTTTTAATTAATAAGATGGACGAATCTGCTATAAAAAAATTAAGAGAGACGAATATGCAAAAGTTAACTTATAAGAAGGACGAAAAGTGCTATTTTCTATTTTTAATTTAACCTAATTGACGTGTATTGACGTAATTCTACCACTAAAAGAATTAGTTATAAATAGGTAAATTGAAATTTACCAAAGTTAGAATTTCTCCAAAAATTTGCGCATTTTGTCCGTTCATTTTTTCCGTCAACTTCTGTAACGTAATTGACTTTTTCACGCTACCATCATCATCTTTGTTCTAGTGACTCATCATCAGATATATACATAGGCTCAAACCAACACAGAATATACACAGCCCTGTATTTATTTCAAGAATTTGTATTTAAAAGAAAAAAGAAAAAAAAGGAAAAAAGAGAGAGAAACAAGTACATGTTAATTTGAGTTTAATGTGTATGAAAAATGAAGTTTTGCAAGAAATATGAGGAGTACATGCAAGCACAGGAGCAGAAAAAATTGCCTGGTGTGGGTTTCAAAAAACTCAAAAAAGTCCTGAAAAAATGCAGAAAACATTCACATAATAAAATTGCTTTTGATGATCGGATTAATTCCGATCCGATTCTCCGTAGTACCCCCAAATGCCCAGAGAATTGCACAGGTATTGATCAATTGAATAACCAATTTGAATTTGAATTTGAATATTGTATTAGATTTTATTATCTTTTAATTCTCTGTATTGATTTATGCTATTCTGTAGTCAGGTCTTAGATTCCTTTTTTTTTTTTTTTTTTTTTTTTTTTTTTTTTTCTGGTTTTGAATTATGTCAATATCGTGGAGATTCTGGATTTGGAAAATTTTGCATTGAGCTAGGTAATTTAATTTTGGGCAAAAAGAATGGAAATTTATGTATTGATTTTATTTGTGTTGGTCTAAGGCTATGTTTGGTTCTTCAATTTCAGTTATTAATATGGAAAATGAAAATGAAAAAAAATGAAGTTTGTTGCTCTGTCATTTCCTCATTTGCATGAAAATATTTTACTTACTAAAATCCGTGAACCAAACATAGCCTAATAAAATTGTGAATTGCTCCTTCCAAATTTTGTTGGATTGGAGTTTTCGAACAAGTCTAAAATTAGGGAAAATTTTATATAATATACTTAGTTAAATAAGTCGTAAGCACTTATAAGCGAACTGGTTTTGTGGTAGAATTCCCAAAACAAAGCACCAGTGCTTCTAATATGACTTTATTAAATGATTAGTTGTTGTGAAAAGAAGAAAAATGGCTAAGATTTATGATTTAAATTCTAATTTAATTTGTTCTATAGTTTGCGACGGGACATTTTTCCCTCCGCTTCTTAAGGAAATGTCTGAAGTGGTTGGATTCTTCAACGAAAGAGCTCAGAAATTGCTTGAGCTACACCTTGCATCTGGTTTCAGTAAGTGTTTTATCTGGTTAAAAGACAAATTACAAGGAAACCATGTTGCCTTGATCCAAGAAGGCAGAGATTTAGTCTCATATGCCATCATTAACGCCATTGCCATGCGTAAGATACTCAAGAAATACGATAAGGTACTTTTGCAAACATGAAGAGATTCTTTATGTTCGATTTACACTTATGCGTATAGAGATTAATTTATGTGTTGGTATTTGAATTGCAGATTCACTATTCTAAACAAGGCCAAGCTTTTAAGTCACAAGCTCAAAGTATGCACATTGAGATTCTCCAGTCACCGTGGCTCGGAGAACTTATGGCTTTTCACATTAACTTGAGAGAGTCTAAAGTCAATCCAAGATACGCATCTGCACTATTCGAAGGGTGCTCTCTCGTATTTAACGATGACAAGCCGTCTTTATCGTGTGAGCTATTTGATTCTGTCAAGCTTGACATTGATTTGACCTGTTCTATATGCTTGGTAAGTGTTTGAGAGTTTCTCTATATGTATAGCATGTTCGTTTGAATGGTTCTTGTTTTAATATTTTCAAAACCTTTGAATTTTGAGTTGCAACCAAGTTGGCATCGGTTAATTATTACTGGTAGTTTTTTGCTTGAAGAAAGATGGAGTGGATGGGAATATGTTTTAGTACTATTATCTTGGATCGTTAAGTCTTCAAGTAAAAATCTTTATTTAACTTTTATGTTTCTTTAAGGCCCTATTGAATAATAAGTTTGTTTTCGCATAACTTTTCACCTAAATGGTTTTTCGAATTGGTGCAGGAGACCTTATTTGACCCGGTTTCTCTTACATGTGGTCATATTTTTTGCTACTTATGTTCATGCAAAGCTGGTTCAGTGAACATAGTGGACGGGCTCAAGGCAGCGAACCCCACTGAAAAGTGCCCAATATGCCGGGAGGTATCACATCTCTCTATCTATCTATATATATGTTACGCGCATGCACGCACGCACACGTTTACATAGTGAGATGATCTTACACTTAATATCATATTATATCTGCTTAAGTTTTTATAAAACATCCAATTCATATTGTTTTTGAAATTGTTGATGTCAGGAAGGAGTATATGGAGCTGCTGTGCATTTGGAAGAGTTACATATTCTATTAAGAAGAAGGTAACCTTAATAAGTCTTAAAGAGCTCAAACTTTGAAGGCCACTTAGTTTAATTGCATAATTTATGTGTTGCTCTTTGTCTTTAACTTGTTATAATATATATATTTTTTTTCCAGTTGCCCCGAGTACTGGAAAGAACGTCGTAAATATGAGAAATTAGAGAGGATTCAGCAGGCAAAGGAGCATTGGGATTCGCAGTGTCGCCTATTTACGGGCTAAGCAGAAAATTGATCACTCTTTTGTTATGCTTATTGTTCTTTGGGGACCAACAGAGTTGGTTCTTGACATTGTGGGCAAATCAATTTTGGCTTAGTTTTTAATGTTTTGGAGTTTTGCTGGCTGAATGTCTTAAGATTCTATTATGTATTTGAAATATAAATTTGATGTATTGTTATATAATAGTTGGAGCCGTGAATGTAGTATATTGGATGTTGAAGTTCTTGACAATGATGTAAGTTGATGTATCAAATAATTTTTTGTGGTCTAATGTGTATATTGTGATATATAAGTACGATTTTGTTTCTCCAATGAATGCAAATGGTGTTAGGCCATTTCAGATGAGCCTTTTCATGTGCTGTAAAATTATTGTTTTTACTACTTACACTTCTAAAATGCTCCTGAATGAAGTATTTGTTTGTAGCCTAAAGGAAATTATATACTGAAATTCATAAACAAAACCAAATTAATATATCTAAACGGTACAAGTAATCAAGCATTAAAACGCGGATTTTAAGTTCTTGAAGCCACAAAATTGTGAAAACACCATAAATTTTCTATATTAGTACAACTTGAGCACATGCAGGTTCACAAATTATATAAAGATCATAAGCCTCTCCCACTAATTCAAATTAGAAGTACACAAAATAACACTTGTGATGCTTACGAGCATCTTGGTGACCAGAAAAGTAGAAGAGACACATCATCAAAGCCCGCGAATTTTCTGAATCATTTTCAGGAACCCACAAGCATGGGGTTTTTATCTTTGAACGTATGATAGCGTTTGCATAGTTTCTCCAGTGTTGCTATTGAATGTTGCATCTTGTTTAGTTTGGTATCCATGAACATGCTCTGCAATTAAGAAACTTGTCACGTAAAATAAACAAACTTGGGAAATTGTAAAACTAGAGAAGTTCATCACTTGTCCTATTTACCTGGTAATCATCACCGTATTTCTCCACCAAGCGACTAACATAAATCCGCTGCACAGCTGTAAGTGGTTGAAGGGACGCTGCTTTGCCATCAGTCCGCTTCTTACTCAGAGCTGTCTTTAGATCTACATTGCACCATTAATAAAGATAAATAATATAATTCAAAAGCCCACTGCTAATTTGTCTATTGCAGCATTTGTTTTAGACAAAACAAAAATTACTTAATTCTAAAGAAGAAGAAGAAAAGCCCTAAATTGAACATCTTACATAAATTCCTAAACAAATAATGCTTCACTCACTGTAAGCAACATCCTCACTCCCACCCCACCCAAACGAACCTATTTGTAGTACATTTTGAAGGCTAATCGATATTATCCTCTCAGTGGACGAATTACATACACAATGAATGAATTACTTTTCTTTTTGTGCTACTTCAATAATGAATTTGAGTGAGTCTAGTTAAATGTTGTAAAATTGTGGAGATGAAATCACCAATTGTTTGATAAAAGTAATCATTAGCAGAAGACAAAATACACAGTGGTTGGAAATAGGAAATGAAAGAAATAAGATGAGACCTTAGCGAAATAAGGACAATCAAGAGGTAAGGCACAAACGCATAAGCAGGCTCAGATAATCACATGATAAACTCTAAAGTCTATTCAGATGAATTTGGTGAGCAAAAGCTACCTCATTTATCGCAATCAAACACTATCCTGTACACAGAAAATTGTTAAATACCATCTTTAGGGGAAAATCTACCCTTTGGGTTCAACTGATTTTTCATGGTGCAACACAAACCTTGGTTCCCCAAAATTTCAATATTTACTCCACCCAGTGTACTTAACATGATTCAAATTGAAAGACAAATGTACATGAAACCACGTCTTTGTTATAAAGTGACTTGCTATGCAATATCATACAGAGGAAACCATATTTGATAGTACTGGAGCCAAAATAAGAAACAAAATTGGCACTCAAAGTCGCAGTACTTCATTATAGCAGCAAATTTCAGCAGTGAGAATGAAAGCACAAAAAATAAATAAACTAAATATACGAAATTCAAATGAACAGGAAATCCAGGGGCAAAAGAGTAAAAGCACAGAAGAAATAAACCAACCATCTTCTTCGAGGTCGCTGCCGCTGTCGATAGGGTCGAATTCCGACACGATGCCGTCGCCGGAAGAAGGCATCTGAAGTGCATCACTCTCGACAATATGAGCTGTACGGGAGCGTACGCCGAGAAAATTGGGGTTTGAAACGACGCCGAATGACTTGTAGTTGTCGATAACGCTACCCTTATCATCCCACTTGGAGAGGGGATTCAACAGAGATTTCAATTTCGGTGGGAGATTGAATGCCGGCTTGAATATGTGAGGGTTTTTCTTCGGCAATCCAACTTGTACCTTCGGCTTCGATCTCTTGTACTTCCTCCTCGAACCCCCCATTGTATAACTCTCTCTCTCTTTCTCTCCAAATCAGGGTTTTGCAGAAAAGGGGGAGCAGGGTTTAATAAGGCTTAATTTTCAGGGTTTAATAAGGCTTAATTTCATAAATAAATTTAAATTGTTTTGATTTTCTTTGCTATTGAAATCGCTATTAAATAGTATTAAGTTAGGTTGCTTTTTACATGCGCTTATAAAGAAAGTTTTTTGGTTTAAATTTTAATGAAATCATGTATTTGTTTGGAAAATGTAATATTTAGAGACCTACTTATTAATTTATAGGGATAGTTACATCAACCTCCCCTGATGTTTGAGTTAATTATTGTCCAATCTCCTCGTAATTTTATAATTACATCGACTTTTCCTAACGTTTCGAAAACCTTACATCCATTATAGCTTGTTTGGTTGTCAAGAAAGTGAGGGAAAATTGTAGGGAAAGGAAAATGAAATGAAAGGAAAAGGAAAAGAAAGTCATTTTTCTCTACATGTTTGGCTATCAAGAAAATTATTTTCTTGCAGATGTTTGGTTGTCAAGAAAATTTTGAAATATAATATTTTTATTTGATTATGAATACTTTAAAAATTATAAAATATATTAAAATATATCTTCATATATCTACATTACACGTTTATATATATATATATATATATATATATATATATATATATATATATATATATATATATATATATATATTAATTAGTAAAAATTTTAATTTTTCTTTGGTTGAGATTTATAAAAATTAGTTGATATTGTCTTTTGTTATTTGTATTTTTTTATTTCAATATAAGATTTACGTTTTATTTGTTGATAAAATATTGTATGAATAATAATGTTTTCATTATATTAACTATAATATATAGATTAATTTGACACTATTGTATATTTTCTAGTCACCAAATTTATATCAATTTTCAAATTACCAAGGGGTTATCGTCAATTTTTAAAGTTAACAGGGGGTTACTGATAATATTTTAGGTAATAAGAGTGCTTTTGCATCATTTTGTGGGGGTATAATTATTATAATGACTTGAGAGGGTATTTTTTTTTGCTAATAATAAATAAGCACAAAGGGGCTTTTGATAGGAAAAAATCACAAATGGAGAATTATGATAATTAGACAAAGTACAAGGGAAGTTTTGCAATTTACTAAAAAAATTTCCCAGGATTTCCCCATCAAATTGGTGGGAAAATTTTTTCTTCACAAAATTTTCCTGCAGGAAAGTTGAAGGAAAATAAAAATTTTCTTTTCTGCTATCCAAACAACAATGAGAGAAAAAAAAACTTCATTTCCCTCACTTTCCCGACAACCAAACAGTACATTAGGGTTCCTTTAGTTTTTTATGACATCATCACCCATATTTTATTGAACTTCCTATTTTACCTTTTGGGTTATTGTATCTATTTTGGTGGACAATTATGCCCTTGTTATGTTTGATTTATATGAGGATTTTCTTTGCAATGTATATGTATAAGTATGAGTTCAACACATTAATATATTTTTTTCATATTTACAATTAAAGTATACAAGGAAAAGTAAATAAATTATGTTTAAACTTTTGAGGGTGTAATGTGCCAACTTTGAGTTTGGGGGTGGTTAGTGCCTATTTCACTATTTTTTAGGGTGCAAAGTGCCAAATAACAGAATAATTATGTACAGATGAGAGAGAGAAAGAAAAAGTAATGAATAAGAGATGGTTTTAGATGTATTAAATAAGGACAAAATAAAAAAAATATGTAATTAATATTGTATTGAAATACTAAAATGACAAATACTTTGTGACAAATTTTTTTATCTAAAACGACTTATAATTTGGGACATAGGGAGTATTTTCTAATTTAACTATAGCTCATAACTTTAATAATTGAAGTACCAAAATTAAATGAGGGTTTTGGGTAATTTTGTTGGAATAGGTTAGACAATAGCTCAGCTTTATGTTCGGGTGAAAGGGTAAGGGCGTTGTCGATTTTGAGAAGCGAAGTGTTTCATTTCTTTAGAAGAGGGTTCATCCAAAACCAAAATTTGGAAATTATAGATGCTGAAGCAAATCTAGTCACATTGCATTTATCCGAAAGGGGTTCGTATATGGTATCGGAATACTTCGTAATGATAATTCCATTGGACCCTTTTCTTCTATTACATAATACAATATTACGATTAACATATGATGTTATATAGTCATTTTGCACGTGCATTTTTCTAGTATACATAAATAAATCAAGCTACACAAACTCCAAAAAAAATCGACTTAACTACAACTCATTTAAGTTTGGTACTTCAATTATTGAACAAACTCTACAGAATAATTAAATCAGACTTAATATACTTCTTTTATTCAATGATAATATGCTAATAGCTACATTAGAAAGATGAATATGCAATAAATAAAGAAAATGGTACCATACTACCATACATAATCCATGCCAAAGCATAAATAAATAACTAGCTTTTCTAGCTTCCTTAAACTTGGCAAAGCATTATGAATGAAACTGCCAATTTTACCCTCCTCAGAAAAAGACCTCAAAAAGCTTGTAATTTTCATTATAATGGCTACTCAAAGTTCTGATGACCGGTTCGCATACTCTTGAACCAAAGCTCCAAAAAGTGATGGCCTTTCAAGCAAATAAGACGGTTTTTCAAACTCTTTAGCCCTTCCTGTTTGGATACAAAGAAACATCAGAACAAGAAGAATGAGTTTAATTCGTATATTTCACCCACTAAGAAACCAAGTAAAACGAAGCACAAACGAACCTGCATCCATAACCAAAACTCTATCACAATCCATCACAGTTGGTATTCTATGTGCAATACTTATGATAGTACAAGCTGCAAAGTCCTCGCGAATAATCCTCTGGATCACTCCATCTGTATGTGAATCAACGGATGCAGTTGCTTCATCCATAAACAAAAGTCGGCTTCTTTTTAGCATCACTCTTCCTAAACATAGGAGCTGCCTTTGCCCAACGCTCCAGTTATCACCATTATCAAGAACTAAGGAAAAACGAGACAAAATAGTAATCAAATTTTTTTAGTTTCTTTCATCGTTATTTACTATAGCAGTAATCGACAGTAAAATTTTAGTTATATATAACCTACCGGCTGCATCAAGTTTTCCCGGTTTTTCAGACACGACATCCTTAAGCTGGCATCGTTCTAGGCTCTATAGAATAAGAGAGTTCAAAGATCAACTATTATTACATACCAACAATATTTTCCCCTATAGAATAAGAGTTCAGAGTATAGTAAGGAAGTGTGTTCTAAAATCCTTCTCTCATGTCTTGGTTAAAAAGGGTGGATTTCATTGAAAAGGAGTGAAATGCAAAAGTATATATTCCTAATTAGCGTAACACCCCCTGTGTTGTTTTTATTATCAAAAACCCCCTTTGATATTTTTTATTAGCCAAAAGCCCCCTTCCTAACCGAAGTACATATTTTGTAGGGGAAATGACAATTATACCCCCACCAAAAAATGTGAAAAGACCCCTATGCACCTGAAAATTGGCAATAATCCCCATCTTAACACTGGAAATTGGAAATAATTTCAACTTAAAAATTTGGCAGTAACCTCCCTTCTGATTTATTAAGAAATCCCAAATGGTGTTTTTTGCATTTAGCTCTTTGAAAAAAGACTACCTTCCATATTTCATCATCTGAATACAACCCAGTTGGATCAATGTTGCTTCTCACGGTTCCTTCGAAAAGGACAGGTTCTTGAGGGATGATTCCAAAACGTGACCTAAGATCGTGAAGCCCAAGTGCCGAAATATCAATGCCGTCAATGATAATTTTCCCTCCTGAAGGCTCTACCAATCTAAACAAAACCTGGATCAATGTTGATTTCCCTCCACCCGTACGACCCACAATACCAATCTTTTCACCCCCCTTTATGCTAAGAGTAATCCCTTTAAGAACTAATGGCGTATCTGGTCGGTACCTAACCTGTATATCGAAAAAATTACAATTAAGAACTTTTTCCTATAAAATGACAGAAGGTATCGTATATTACCTGCAAGTTTTTTAGCTCGACATTGCCTTGTGTAGGCCAATTAAGTGGAGGAAGAAAGTCCTTTTTCTTCCATTCTGCTTCTGATGGTATGCCTATGAATTGTTTTATCCTCTCAACCGAAACCATCTTGTTTTCCAAAAAGCAACTTGTGTATACAGCAAAGTATAGCACCCCATTTAGGGACAATCCATACGAGAGAGATAAACCAACATTCTCTGGAAAAAATAAGGTAGTCAATCTAAATGTATTTTCACGTGTCTCAAATGATATCTTTGTAAGAAACATACCTGGTTTTATGATACTGCTCGGTAGAACAATCATAAACAAGGCAGACATGCAAAGGATGAAGCTTCCGATTAGTTCCAAACGAAATCCCAACCATTCATTGGATCCATTGTTATGAAAATCCATACGTAGATTTGCATTCACTCGATTTACATTCTCTAGGCAAAAGCTTTCTTGCTTCCTAAAACAACGAATGGTCATAACCCCTGTGATGCTCTCGGAGAAATGATGAATGACAGGTGCCTTTGTGATTGAATCTAATCTAGTCAATTCCCGAGATGTAGCAAGATAATACCTCTGCATAATCAATTACAATTAAAAAAAAAAATCAGCTAGATGAATTTTTGTTCTGCCTTGAATAATACTCAATAGTTCGAAGAAAGTCATACATACCCTGTACCAGAAATTTAACCAGCCAAGTGGAATCACAAGAATCATTGTTGGCCAAGCATATTGACAAGTTACTATAATAATACTCAGGAGTGTAATGAACATTGCCACAGTAAGACTCATGAAGAAAGGAATCAAAATATCGACATTCGTCTGATCTGATGATGCCCGAGTAAGAATTCTCCCGGAAGGTGTAGTATCAAAGAACGACATGGGAGCATGCAAGATACTATGAAGAATTTGTTTGAAGAAAATTTGCGAAGTCTTTAGTCCCATAATTGCAACTAAAATGGTTCTTACAAAGACTATAACAAGAGATACTAGTGCAATAATACCGTATATTTCAATAAACCAATATGGGTTGAATGATGCTGCTCGTTTTTCTGAAGTTTCATAAGCCAACCAATAGTCATTTGCCATTAAAGACCCTTGCCATATCAGAGATAAGAATAACACGACAATGACTCCATACCATCCATAAGACTCGGTGCAATATAACTTGTAAACATTTAATCCAACTTTTCCGATTTCTCTTTCCTCTTCTTTAATAAGCTTAGAAGTTCCCGGATTAGGCTCAGATTGTCCTTGGGAACTACTTTCAACATTTTCTTCTCTAAAAGACCTTTCTGTGGGTAAAGTAGGGGAACTTTTATTCTCTGAATTTGTTTCCACGTCAACAAGCTCCATGGAGGCATCGTGAGCCGTTACTAAAGCTTTGAAATCCATTCCCGATTCCATTAGGATGTTGTACTTTCCCGATTGCACAATCATTCCTTCTCTCATTACCTAGTTCCACAAATTCAAAGTTAAGTACAACATTTTAAGTAGAGAAGTGTCCATATCTATAGACAAGGTTACTTTTGACGTACTAGGATTTGGTCGACATTGTGCAAGAAGTCCACTTGGTGGGTAACGAGTACAATGGTCTTGTCTCTGAGAGCTCCTCTAATGCATTCCTGCAAACAAGATTGTGTGATATAAAAAGACATTAACTAAATTCATTAAATCATAATAATCATTAGTTATATGGTAAATCGACTGTCACCTTGAATATTTCGGACCCGGTGTGAGCATCAACAGCACTAAAAACATCATCAAGTAGATAAAGATCACAATCTTGATAAACTGCTCTTGCTAGTTGAATCCTCTGCTTTTGGCCACCACTTAAATTAATACCACGTTCTCCGATTTCAGTTTGATCTCCAAACTCCATCATTTCCAAGTCTTTCTCCAAGCAACAAACTCTAATAGCTTCATTGTACCTCTCTTGGTTCATAGGCAAACCAAATAGTATGTTTTCTTGTATAGTCCCACTTTGGATCCATGATGTTTGAGCAACATATGCAGTGCTACCACACACTCTTATCTGTTACAATAACACGTTCGTAATTACACAAAATCTCATGTTCCTTTATCTGTACAAAACTATTGAAAAAAAAAAAGACTGAAATGCAAAATACCTCTATGCTTTGCCTAATTAGCAACAACCCCCTTGTCCTAATATTTCTTAGCAAGAAAAACCCTCCCAAACCAAAATCACAATTATACCCCCATCAAAATATTCACTTAGAAATTGACAATAATCCCCCTGTTAACTCTTAAAATTAGCAATAACTCCCATGTTTGCTTCAGAAATTGACAATAACCTCCTTATTATTTTTGAAGGAATTTCATATGGATTTTTTTGCTGATAAGAAAAGAACACTAGATTTTGCTAGAAAAAATAACACAACTGGATTTTTGCTAATTAGGCATAGTACAGGGCGTATTTTATTCATTTAGCTAAAGAAGAAGAAGTAACCATACCTTTCCTGATAATTTGTTCATCTCACCAAGAATTGCTGCCAAAAGGGAAGATTTCCCGGACCCTACGGTCCCAACTACTGCCGCGAGTTCCCCTTTTTTAATCTCGAAATTTAAATCCTTAACCACTTCTTCTCCATTTTCATCATCCCAACTAAAAGCTCCATCTTTAACATCCACAGCAATATCTCCCCCACAACCTTCAACTCTCTCCACAGATTTATCAACTAACTCCTTACTACTCATGAACCTATCAAGCCTTTCGAGAGAAATCACCGCTTGTGAAAACGAAATCATCGACTGAGGGAAAGTCCTAATCGGCTCTTGCAACATTTTCAACAACGAGGTTGTAGTAAAGACAGTCCCAACAGCAAGCGGAAAACCAAGAAATATCGCACTCCCAAACGTAATAGTAGCTATAAGTGGAGGCGTGCTCCAAAGCACGATAATATTTGATGACATAGAATACATAAATTTACACAACCATTCATATTCAGTCTCGCGAAAAGATTGAATCCTCTTGTTAAAGTGTTCTTCCCAAGCTTGGAATTTAATTACCCTCATGTAATTAAGCATCTCGTTAGTCGCTTTCATTCTCGAATCACGATTCTTCATAATGTGAAATTGGTAACTATTGTTTCTTTTCGTACGAAATAACACGAACAAGATTACCAACACGAGTCCGAGTAAAGCAGCGAAAGTCGAATAGCCAATGTATTGATAAAGAATGACTAAAGCCACTACAATTTGCAAAGGCATAATCCATAGGAAATGTAACTGGAGCATCATATCCGAGAGCTGCTGAGCATCCACCGCCATGTAATTTACGATTTGCCCAACTCCGTGTGCTTGTCTTGCCGAGCAAGATAGCCTTAACCCCTTCTTATATAAAGAAGTAATTAGCGTAGAACGAATAAGCATACCGAGTTTCTGTGTATTGAAATTAAACTGGTGGGAGCAAAAAACTTCGACAAATTTGGCGACTAAGAGAACCAGCACAAGGTAGTAACCTTCGTAAACAGAAGTTCTATTCCCCGAGGTAAAATCCACGAACCTTTGGATTAAGGTGGGCCCGATGTACAAAACGGAAAGCCTAGCTATTGCAAGAAAAGCGGTGAAGGCAAGTTGTTTCCAAAAGCATCGAACTAACGTTTTTACCACGGGATGTTTCGAGTTTTCCGATGATTTAGGGTAATTTTGTTCGAAGAGGTTGGACAATAGCTCGGCTTTGTGTTCGGGTGAAAGGGTAGGGACGTCATCGATTTTGAGAGGTGAAGTGTTTCCTTTCTTTAGAAGAGGGTTCATCCAAAACCAAAAGGCTTTGGAAAGTAAAGAAGCTGAAGCAAATCCAGTCACGTTTGATTTATCAGAAAGGGGTTCGTATACGGTATCAGTATCGGAATCCTCTGTAATAATAATCCCAGTGAACCCTTTAACCCCAACTATAAGAAGAACAACTGACAATGGAAATGTAATAATAGAACCAAAGTCATCCAATCTCAACACAGAACCAGATTCTTGTGACAAAATCAAACGTTGTACCCCTGATGAAAAGAGTAAAGCCGAAACAACACATTCTACAAACCAATATATTCTAAGAGACAATGGATGATTAATAGCTCTAAATTTCTTCTCATGAAAAATCAACACAGCAATAACAGTTTGAGAAAATGCTTGAAAGAACCAACACAAACCATCTATAGTTTTCCATTGATATTCAGAACTTGAAACAAAACACAGAATGCATAAAAAAGCTGAAATTACTGATAAAAGTACAGTTGAAATGAGAGAAAACTTATACCATAAATTAGTTTTGA
The DNA here is from genome assembly GCA_003313485.2 of Penstemon barbatus. Taxonomy (NCBI): domain Eukaryota; kingdom Viridiplantae; phylum Streptophyta; class Magnoliopsida; order Lamiales; family Plantaginaceae; genus Penstemon; species Penstemon barbatus. Next base: position 16,697,967 of record CM064877.1, on the reverse strand, counting down.
GCAGAACCCTTTTGTTATCAATGAGAGGCTTATGAATTTCAGAACCCAATTGCCCATTTGAAAAGAACCTTGAATACAGCTTATGAATAGCAAATGCAAGCATAAGAATCAAGAACAGAATGTTTATGGATGATAAAAGGAGTCTTTGAGGGCATGGAGAAAAGAGAATGAATCTTAGCCATTGAATAATGGAGGTGTTGTTTGATGATTGCACCTCTGAAACAGAGCATGAAAGTGTAGTAATCCATGACATAGTTGAACAAAGAATTTTTTTTTTTTTTTGGCAATTGAACCTCAGATATTCAGGAAATCATGTGAATAAATCAAAAGAAGATGATGGAAAGAGTAAAAGAAAAAGTGAATTTTGGTTTCAATCTTTCAAGCCTTAGTTTATGGAAACCAACATAAATAAAATGAGAAATAACTACATACATGAATGACAGAATGAAGCAGCATATATAGCAATTATAAGACTGTTAAAGAAAAATAATGAAGAAGAAAAGAGTAATTAATTTATGACAACTTTTTGCTTTATTAGTAGTTGAGATTAATGGAGGAGAAATCAATCACGTCGTACAAGGTTGGTTTTCTTCAGTGGTGTTATTTTTTAACTCGAATACTTTAAACAATATGAAATTGGATTTTAAATATTATTTAAATTTATTTGATATGTGTAATAAATTGAGATTATTAAAGTGGTTGAGTTAAGTGGTAGGGACTTCGATCTCGAAGACTATGCTAAAGTTCGAATCCTATTGAAGAAGGGAGGACCTATACTCATTGCGCTATTCGGTCCGAGCTGTAAATATACAGTCTAGTAAATATAAAAAATGAGATTAATACACTGCAAATATTAAGTAAATTTAAAAAATGGAGTATATTTTTATCCTACCTACTCAGTCAGGTCAAATATTAAGTAACTTTAAATTAAAAAGAGTAAATTATGAATGCCCCAAATGTCTAATTGCAAAAATTCCCCTCATATATTGAATATTACAAAGATTCCCATCAAGTTTGTCACCTTCTTATTAACCTATTTGTTCCTAAAATATTTCAATTTTGCCCTTGAAAGTTATTTGTAATGTTTATAATATGTTATAAATTTTAAAAGTTGGGTGTTAATTGTTATATCTTGTAAATTATAAAAATAATAATCATATATTTAGCACCAAAATAACTGATATAATTTATAATTTCAATTTATAATACAATATAAACTTTAATAAATTAAAATATCTTATTTATAATATAATATAATTTATTAAATTTACTAATTTATAAAATAAATTCATTTAACTAATGTGTAAACAATTCATATTTATAAATACATTATTAAACTTCTATTTAATTTAATATTTTACAATTTATATTGCTAAAAATATATAAATGCCTTTTTTTTTGCTATATTTATTAAAACTTATGAGCAATTATAAAATTTATCAATTATTCTGGTAGTAAATATATAATTATCTCTTTTCTAATTTATAAGATATAATAATTAGATCACAAGTTTTAACATTTATAAGACATTACAAACAATACAAATAACACACAAGGGCAAAATTGAAGCATTTTAAGGGCATTGTTTTAATTGTAAGAAGGTAATTTTTGTAATACCCAATATATGCGAGTGATTTATGTAATTAGGCCTAATATGACACAGATATTCGTAATTTTCCATTTAAAAATAGATTTTTGGGTCCCATATCAGAAAGACATTTCCTGGAAGCACAGTTCAAACTTCAAAGAAGATATTATTTGCTGATTAACGCTTTTCGCGGCTGTGCTGCAGATATAAAAGTCTTTATCCTTTCTCCATAATCAAGTTTTTTTATACAAAAGCACAAAATAATTTCTCCTCGATATATGGTTGATTACAATAAATCAATAACAAAATTTTGCGGAGACCATTTTTCTTTCTTTCTTGGTAAAATTGCAAAAGACATTTTAAATTAATCAGTAATTTTGAATTTTCGTCTCAAATTATATCACATTACCGAATTTTGTCCCGTAATTTGATATATTTTTGGAATATCATTCAACTGTTAATTATGAGACGGAAATTGCGCATGTGTTCGTTAAATTGTCACATGGTTGCTTAATTGTCTTAACGTGATTTACAATATTGCAAAATACGTCACAAACTAATAACAAGATTGAACCGTCATTTCTATTAAATTAAATTAGAAATTTAATATTGGGACTATATTCATGCAAAATGATAAATTACGGAACGATATTCGGCGAGTTGATATAGTTTGGAACGAAAAGTTTAAATTATTAATTAGTTTGGGACAATATTCCGAAAAAAAATTAAACTACGAGACGAAATTCGATAAGGTGACATAATTCGAAACGAAAATCCTAAATCATTAATTAGTTTGGCACGTTTTCTGTAATTTTTCCTTCTTTCATTTATGTCCTTTTTTGAGAAAACAGTGTTTGTATACCAAATTAATAATTACATTTGTAACCGGAGAAAGTACTTGATAAAATAATAGATACATTTTTAAGGATCACATAGACGTTCCATCTCATTAAAAATTTAAAAATTTAAATTTATTGAAAGTTAGAGCACTAATTAATGGCTGAAGTTGAAGTATAATGAAAATTAAATGAATAAATGTGTGTTCACTATAGTTACATGACTATTTAAAAAAAATCAAAATTACAAGACTGATTTTAAAATTTTCCTATTTTTTTTATTTCAAAAAACTTAAACAAACAACATTATAAAAACATATTATTTTTTTCTTCTTCTAAAACTTCAATTTATTTTGAAACCACTTTCTTGAAAGTGAGACAAAAGACCCAAAAGCTGGACCTATATTTCCAAAAGAAAAATTTAATATTCGATGAGATTAAAATATACCAAAAAAAATTTATCCATGAATATAATAACATTTTTTTTATCGGAGAAAAATGTAGACCTCCCATCTTCGTTAAAAACAAAAAAGAGGAAGTCACGCATGGTGAAGACGTCATACTAGTTGAAATTTTAAGTTTTTAACATAGAAAATTACACTAGAATTCCATTTTTCTTGCAGTACAAGTATCGAGCCAGTTTTCTTTCTTTTTCTTGGTCATTTAACAAAGTATTCTTTCTCACGTACATTTGAATGCAAATCGAATTGACCATGGCAGTATAACAATTTTATTTAATATCATCAAAAGAAATGAAAATTGATGAGACATTGTTTTAGTGGTAAAATTGATAAAATAGGAGTTTAAATTAAGGTTTTGAACTAAAGTATCAGTAGAAAATTAAAGGTGTTAGTAACTATATTTTGTGCAAAAAAAATTCATATGGTAATTTTCACATATTTTACATAACACATAATAGTATCATGCATTTATCCCGTATTTTATACTACATTTTTTTAATTTTAATATTGTAATTCGAAATTTCACTTAAAAATGACAAAATAATAAGTTGCATTGAATTCATCCATCAACGTCATCGTCGGCCGTGATTTGATGTGGACTCCCATTTGGTAGAATGCAAATTTATTGTTCAAGTACGATTTGGAGTTGTATCAAATAAATTTGTATTTAAACAAAATAAAACTTAGAATTATGTATCAAATAATTAAATGACAATTTTACCCCCCAAAATAACAAAAGTTATTAGACCATAGTGTGTATTGTATTATTGAATTGCTTTCGTCGATTTATTTTTTATAACTTGTTTGTTGACAAAAGTTAAGGATGAGGCTAAAATTAGAAATTACTTCCTGGACAAATTATTTTATTGAGATCTTGTTGAGCAAACTCACACTCTAAAAAACACAATATATTATGATTGAGATTGATAACGTATAAGTTGGTGAGAACTCAATAATTTATAATATTCAAAGGTATATCAAAGATTTTTGGTGAAATTTGTTTCATTAAGTTACTCTATTTATCATGGATTCATGGGCACGTGTAATTTTTTCTAAAGAATATGTGCTTGATAGTATATGATTTGGCCACATCCCACATTCTTTTTTCCAAGAAACTCCCCATTTACAACTTGTTGTTGAGAAAATTTAGATTTTAATGTAAATTTAGTAATCACTAAATATAAGGATATTTTATACACAATATAAATAATTCAATAAGAATATAATTATGAAACGACTGGCCTGATTTGAGAGTCACGTCACTGGACGCTCGTCCTAAGAAAGTGATTGCCTCCTCTCGTGCAGATATTAGCAGCTGATCACAATCCCAAGATAAAACCCAATGGGCACACTGACAAGAACCAAACCTTATCTCTAGTGCCCTTTGAACAATATATGAAAATATTTTAGTGGATGCATCTAATTAGTGAGTGTGTGTATTCCTAAAACCCCTATCCCTATTTATAGTGTATATGAGATCTCTAAGGTCAAATAATTTGATGAGCCACATAATGGGCATTAAAGGGATATTATTGGATTTATGTCACCACCAATTTTGATAGTTACAAAATTATTTATTTGAAGTTTTAAAACTTTTAAAAATTTCAACAATCCCCCACAAGTTTTAAAACTTTAAAGAATGCCTACTAGAAATAAAAGGGCACTAAAATATTGCGCAGTGGGTGCAGAAGCCTTCCGGGCTTGAGCCTACACTTAGTGTTGATGATTTTCATATGAGGAAACTATAATAGCGCTAGCGCCTTGAATTAGGCCCCTTGGCCAAACTTCGATACATCACACACACAATATCGACATCGGTCTTGGTTTGCGGGTTAGCGCGTTAACGGTCATGCGCTCGAATCTTAATTCTCATGAGATTTATAAGGTCAGCCCAAACCCATAGCCACGGCCCATGGCAACTCTCACTTAGGTGAAACCTCCAAGGGTACGTGCGACCTATACCCTGCGGAATTCCTGCCTTGATCTCATTTAGGGTTAAACACATCCGTAATATCACACTATGAAATATTATCACCATAGGGATGGGAATGAGGTGCTCTCCTATAAATTAGTGTTAAACGAGTCATGCATTACAGGTTGTTCCTACCCATTGAACCTTCTTCATGGGGTCTCCAATCACAAAGGTTGGGTTACTCCCGGAGGTGACTCCCTTACGGGCTTACACCCATCCCCCTCGATGATAAATGATCGAGCCTTTATAGCTAATCCTGAGGCAACTTTCCACCTCGTGGAATAAGTATACATTGCCTCTTAATATTAATTTTTCACATATATTTTTTTTTTCTTGTGCGATCTGTGTCGTACATGATTTCTTCAATATTTCATTTTCTCGTGCACGTGCAGCTGTACAAAATTGAACTCCACAACAAAAGTGGTTAATAAATTAAGAACAATCTCAAATTGGTCATAACCATTTTTATTTTACTTTATAGCTTCCACAAGCACCACTATATTAGCCTTTGTCAAAATATTATCAAAATTTATTTTCCCTCACAACCTTTAGTAAAGGCAAATATTAGAGAGGACAAAATTTATCAAGACCAACCCCCACATTTCCCGAGATCATATAACTGCTAGGTCAAGAAACAAGTATCAAATTTAATCACATATTCGATTGTTTCCACATGACCAAACAAACCATCTTACATGATAATCAATTTATTGTGGCCATAGTTAATATATAAATTAGATAAATTTGAACATGTATCCATAGATTACGATGTCAATCCCAAGATGTAACTTATATACATGAATGATAAGACACCTATTTGTGAATTAATTATAGTTTAGCTATAAGAAACAATCATTACACAAGTTGTTGGAGGTAAGCACTAGCTACATTAATTATAATTGTTTTGAAATCCTCACTTTTCACCACTTAGAATTAATCTCATTAAACTCGAGATATAACATATGTAAATCACAATTATAAAAATAAAATTTAGATGACAGTTGAAAGTTGAAACTATCATGTTTAACACAATAATAATCATATTAAACCCCCACACTTTTCTTATATGATAGAGATTTTTTTTCCTATCATTCACAAAAGTGTTTCTTAAATTATGATTAACTTAATTGCAGTGCTCTTAAGAACTGAATTGCCACAAGAATTATTCTAGATTGATCTAGTTACTTGTTCAATTTATTTTCATACACAAAATCAAGTTTCACCGGAATCATTTATTTCAATATAGTGCAACGCTATAACTCCACAATTAAAGTCTTATAAATCAAGACAAACATATAGCCAGGGATTTTCTTTTCCCCTTTATATGCTGCACTTGCACCTAATATCTAGATAATTATATATGGTGTGATCATAAAATCAATTCCATATAATAACTCATATTTTATAGTATTGAGAGTTAATATTGATTTATTTAAGAACAAATTATTAAAAGTAACTCTCAAATTATGCATTCAAGGTTTGCATTCAAGACGTTTTAATTTATAACATTGAAAATATCAATCACCCATTAGAGATGCATGAAACTCTTATGCAATTGTGATAGACAGTAATGTGGTTCAGATCATAAAAATGAAATGAATTTCATGCCATCTTGCATATACTATAACATTTATAAATATATTTGCGTTTCATATGTTATTCGAGTATTTATAAATTCATTGTTTTATGTATTTCACAAAAGTTTGAAGATTATTTGTAATAAATAGTTTTGATAGTACGTAGTGTTTTAACATGATTATTAATTAGAAGAGAGCACTAATAAATAAATAATTATTGATTAGGTATATTAAATTGAAAAATGAATATTAATATAAAATTAAAGACAAAATTAGTAATCACTAAATATAAGAATATTTTATACATAATATAAATAATTCAATAAGAATATAATTATGAAACGACTGACCTGATTTGAGAGTCACGTCAATTGACGCTCGTCCTAAGAAATTGATTGCCTCCTCTCGTGCATGTATTGGCGGCTGATCACAATCCCAAGATAAAACTCAATGGCCACGCCGGCGTCCTCATCTGTGAACACGTTCACAGGAAGACAAGAACCAAACCTTATCTCTAGTGCCCTTTGAACAATATATGAAAATATTTTAGTGGATGCATCTAATTAGTGAGTGTGTGTATTCCTAAAACCCCTACCCCTATTTATATTGTGTATGAGACATCTAAGGTCAAATAATTTGATGAGCCACATAATGGGCATTAAAGGGATATTATTGGATTTATGTCACCATCAATTTTGATAGTTACAAAATTATTTATTTGAAGTTTTAAAACTTTTAAAAATTCCAACACTTGTTAGATGAAATCGAAATATCAATTGATTATAATAGCAAATTATAATTGACATAGCAACTTGTGATGAATTATAAATATAAATAACTAACAACTAGGTGGTAAAACTAGATAAATACCATACATTATATTATACTCTCGAATTTTGAGTTTTTCCATCTACACAAGGGTCAAGGCCTCGACCATCGGCCTCATTCACGATTTAAATTACAGAAATAGTTGATTTTTACCAAACTAACGACAATCAGATGGCATAAGAGATGCTATTTTACGACAACGACAAGTACTAAATATTTCCTACATCAATTGTGATTTTAGTTTTGAGCAAACATGGTAAAAGTCGAAAATTTGTTGCATCACTTGTAGAGTGGTTATCCCATTTTTGGAATTTTCAAGTAAGCTGTCTTTGTTGCTTGTTAAAAATTAAAATGAGTAGAGTCGTATATTTGATTAATTTAATGAATGTGTGAAGGTTTGTAAAATCGAAACTAGTGAACAAAATTACATGGCTGCCGAACTCATTTTTAGTCCCAAATCTTGCTTTATCAAAGTTTAGAAAATTAAAAATACAATTATGATTTACGTTTGACTAGCTTTCATCATTCGAATTTATTGATTTCATACAAAAGTCTTATAAAATACTCCCTCTATCCCATTTTAAGTGTCGTTTTAGGTGTTTTCATACATATTAAGGCACCTACTTAATTGCCTCAATTTTAGAAAAAAAACAAATGATATTCCTAAAATACCCTTAACTCTTTCTCTCTCTTCCTTTTTCTCTTATTCTCTCTATCTTTCTCTTTCTATCTCTCTTGGAGTAATAAAGTAAGAGAGAGAAAGAAAAAGCAAATGGCAAAATGGGAAAATATGTAATTAATAGTGCATTGAAACTCTAAAGTGACAGATATTTTGGGAAAAAACTCTAAAGTGACAGATAATTTGAGAAAAAAAAAATTCTCTAAAACGACACTTAAAATGGGACAGAGGGAGAGGGAGTACTTGAAGTTATGTCCTTTAATTTTTAACCATTCAATATGATAGTTGACGAGATTGGCAGGTGAGACAGAAGAAAGGTTGGTTAGGGGCATGGGACCGGACAATGGAAGTCAAATATTGAAAGGTTGGTTAGGGGCATGGGACCGGACAATGGAAGTCAAATATTGCATTAATTATAGGCAAAATTGCAAAAATCGTCTTAAATTAATCACTAATTTTGAATTTTCATTTCAAATTATTTAATTTTTTGGTGAATTTTGTCCCGTAATTTAATATTTCTTTGGAATACGGTCCCACCATAATTATAAGACAGAATTGCGCATTTACCGATGAATTATCACATGGCTGCTTAAGGGTCATGACATGGTAAATTTTAACATGAATGATTATATAATATTACAGAGTTCGTCCCAAATTAATTACAAAATTGAGCGTCATTTTCATTAACTTAGAAATTTAATATTGGGACTAAATTTATACGAAATGGTAAATTATGGGACGAAATTTGGCGAGTTGATATAGTTTGGGATGAAAAATCAAAATTAGTAATTAGTTTGGGACGATATTCCAAAAAAATATTATGTTAAATTACGGGACGAAATTCGCCAAGTTAAATAATTCGGGACGAAAATCCAAAATCAGTAATTAATTTGGGGCGTTTTCTGCAATTTTAGCTTAATTATATACTCCTATACTCAATTTCTTTTGTAATTAATTTTCGTTTCTTTAATTCCAATTACCAAAAAAGAAAGAGAGAATTTTCTTGTGTCACTTCAACTTTGATTCTACTAAGGAGGAATTTTCCATCTTTGTTAAATGTTCTGCTGCCAATATGTCAGAAAATTTTGTGGTCATGGTTAGACACCGTGTACAAAAATGTGCTCGACTTTTCTACATATTAATTTATATTCCATTATTTGGTAAGTATGCACATTCTACCCACCTAAATAAACTGATGAATGATGGCTCTGAAATTAATTTATAAAAATTGCAATTAGATTTAATATCCTTTTTTAAGGATTCAAACCAAACTTGATAATTAGTTTAGGTAAAAGATTTGATACACTATTTTTTTCATAGTGTGATAGGTTTCAAAGAATCAATTTTTTTCATATGATTTGATACATGTTATATTGTGTAGAATGTAGGATTGAGGGGCTTAGGGATACCAGAGAATATGTTGAACTTGGAATGGTTCGATTATACAATGAACTAGATGTATATTGGTTTTCTCAATAGAACGAGACTTCAGCCAAAACCAATCTATAAAAGTCCAACGAGACTTCGGCCAAAACAAATCCACATATGGCGAATTCAAGTTTGAAACATTAAGCAATCAATATAATGATAATATGTGTTACAATTACCCTCATTTTAATATTTTATTTCATTTTCGACCTTATGTTAATATTTTGTTTAAAAATGTGTATGAACAATAGTGTAACACAAATGACGTAAATGTAACACTTATTATTTAAGATGGACTAAAATGTAAAACATATTATCTAAGAGAGACGAAAGACTAACACTTTATCTACGAGGTATGTAAGTGTAACATGTATTATCTAAGAATGACGAAAATATGACACTTTATATATGAGGGACGAAAGCGTAATCAACTTTAAATCTGATGGACCATTAGTGTCATTTAACCATAATTTAATGTGATTTTGTGCATAGCACGGGAATAAGCTAGTTAAATTAGACAACATATGGGGGGAGGAGGGTTAACCTACTTATAAGCATGGATCAAAATTTCGGTTCAAATGTATGTTTCGGTCAGTTAAATATTGGAAACTTTTCGAGATTATTCGGAAATGTTTCGGAAACACTAAGGAACATTTGTAAAAAAAATTACTAAATTTAGGAAAATAACAGAGTTTAAGGTAAATAAATAGTTTCGAAATTACATCTTGTTTTCGGTTCGCCTGATTCAAAAACGAAAACTTTTCGATGAAAAAGATGGAAATTTTAATCCATGCTTATAAGAAGTATGGTGAACTTCATTTCCTTATAAATTTAGAAAAGCAACTAAAGAGAAAACGATGGGCTTCCTTTATTAATTTTTGTTTTAGCATTTTATCTATTTGCGTAGATTATACTATTTCTAAAGCATTTTCATCACGAGTTTTTTATGTGGCTTTAGACCTAAAGGTCTATTTGGATGGGTTTTGGCTCGGTTTCGCGGGTCTCGGTTTAAAAAAATTGGTTTGGGTGGTTTCGATGAGACCTTTGAGACCTCACTTGGATTGAGTTTGGATGTTGGAGTTTAGGGAAAAAAGTAGGTTATAGGTGTCAAATCAATGTATTTTTTAGTGAAATTTGAGGAAAAAGTAGATGACAGGTGTCAAATCAATGTTTTATAGGTTTTTAATGATTTTATGGGTTTGACGAAAACTCATTTGGATGGGTTTTGGCTCGGTCTCGCGAAACCCACGAGACCGGGCCAAAACCCATCCACATACAGCCTAACTTTAACCTGTCCTTTCAATCACATTTTTGGGTTCATTATGTAACTTCGTGGGCCGATCTACAATAGATTCTAATGCACTGGCCTATTCTGTCTCAATTTAATAGTAGATCGAAAAGAGAGTAACTGATATTTTGTACCATCATATTTTTTATTTTATTTTTTACTTTTGAAATAAATATTTTACGAAAAGAGAGTAACTGATATTTTGTACCATCATATTTTTTTATTTTATTTTTACTTTTGAAATAAATATTTTAGTGTTTTGCATCTTGTAATTGAATTTTTGGTTCTTTACACCATAAATTGTTTGACAAAATGCACCATTTTGGGATGTAAAATGTCCACTATAATATCAAAAAATTATGATTCGAGGGAGCAAAGTAATAATTTATTAATATGAGGGTGCAAAATATCAAAATAATATATTTATGGATGCAAAATTACTAGTACTAGTCATAAAGTGTTCTTAAATATTTAAACTTTTATTTAATTAAAAATTCTTGAAAACCTCATAAAATAATTGAGAGTTGAAAAATAAGTGGTATTTGTATTTTAAATAAAATCGACTAGTACTAGTGAGTGTCATTTGCATTTAGTGCTAGCAAAAACTAGAAACAAGAGTGCAAGACTGCCAATCAAGATTTTGTTATTATTTGAAGAAATGTCTCATTTTTCTCAAAGTAATTTTGTGCTTGGAAAAATTGAGAAAAACAAATTTTCTATTTTCTGAAATAAAATTATCCTACCTTAATTCGTCGAAATTATTATTTTAAAGTCAAACAAACAACACTATCACCCTAAATAAAGTACATTATTCCTAATTATTTTGTTTTAATTTTTCGTTTTCTCTTTTGATGAATTGTTTTCAGTTTTAATTATCCTTTAGGCTATGTTTGGTTTATGGATTTGAGTGACTAAAATGATAATTAAAATGCAAATGAACAAAAAATGAAGCTCAACATTGCGTCATTAAATGCAAGAGCAAATATTTTTCCTAGCGTTTTACTACTTGAAATTCGAGAATCAAACATAGCCTTCGTAAATGGATCAAACTCGGACTGAAAATCCGCTCCATCCACATCCACATCCATATCCATACTTCAAAACTGGGCCTAAGCCCATAACCAAGACCTGAATGGCTGACCTTTCGATATGGGCTGTTTTCGAAGCCAATGTCGTTACACGAATAACACGTTTTAACCCCGTCTCCACACGCTTCATGTTCACGTGTGAGGCTCTCACACACAAATATCATCCCCGAGTTTTAAAAACAGTACCGCTCGCATTCTCTCTAAGATTCTAGGGTTTTCCATTCTCTTTGTCACTTTCTCTCTCTAGTTCAATTCAACTTCTTCATCAAGCCAATTCGAAAATGAGGTACAGTTTTCTTCCAAAGTTGAGTTTAACAGCTTTAATCTCTAATATAATGATGGGTTTTCCTTTTGTGTAGTTAATAGCCTTTTATTTAGTTGAGTTTTGGATGACAAGCAATTTGGTTTGGTTCTTTATATCTTTATAATTTAATGAACTAATTTGATTTCAATTTGACTGCCGGTTTACACAACAGGGAACTCATTAAAATGGTATAAGAGGGAAGGTGTTCCTACACTTTATATATAATGTGCTTTAAGTTTCTATGTCTTATAGAGTGTTCTCTGAATTTATAATTGGCGTGCTCTTTAACTCTTTAGTTTTTTTTTCTTGCTTTAATAATTATGGGTTAAATTATTAAGACCATGGTATTTCGGCAATTGTGAAGTTTTAGAAGTTTGATCTTTTTATATATAATGAAGTGAAGATGTTGTATCAATATAAGTCACATCTTTTCCTGCCTGCACTAATTCATAGTTGAGCAATATCAGGACTCATCGCCCTTTCACTGAAAGTAACCAATTCGTACTGAAAAAATTGAGATTACAAAGGATAATCCTAGTAAAACAAGCATATGTAATTCTTTACTTATACTATGGAGGTTTGAGCGGTTATTTTACTTGTCAGACTGGACGTATACGTATTCATGAAATTGCATATGAACTTTAAAAGTTGATGCTTGCAGGTTATTCCTGTTATACATTTAGTTGCTTTCATATTCCTATTCATCTTAAGCACTACTAGAACTAAGACATAATGCCTAGCCAGACAACTAAATGCAATTATTTTGTTCTGCAGTCGACACCCCGAGGTAAAGTGGGCTGAAAGGGAAGACAAAGTATTCCTTACTGTGCTTCTTCCAGATGCTAAGAATCCAAAGGTCAACATTGATCCTGAGGGAACATTTACTTTTTCTGCCGCTGCTGGGGCGGACAACAATCTCTATGAAATCAAACTGGATCTTTTTGATAAAGTTGATGTAGAGGTAAGATGCTTTTTCTTTAATTGTACATTAAGTGCAATGTAAGATCTGCATAGGAGTGTGTGTTTGTTCCACTGTAAAGTTGTCTTTAAACCTAATGCACATACTAAGTTAATTTTAGTTTGTCTTTTACTCTTCTTGTCAAAGATATTGTTCATCGTTGACCTAAGATCAAATACTCACCTATGAATTCCGGTTCAACAACTTTTGTGAATAAGCCACATATAATTTCTCGGAGAATATTATTTAATTATTTTTCTGGATATTTAGATGCTAAGGGGCCTTGAATGTCATTTTTTTATTGGCTCAGAAAGTTAGGGGAAGCAGTTGGATCCAAGCGAGGTAGTTGTTGTTTATCTGGGGCTAATAAGATGGGATGAATATGGTTTCCGAGGACTTATCTACCCAAATGTTTTCAAGTTATGTTGTTCATTAACTTACAAGTTCCATTTACCAGGAGAGCAAAATAAACATAGGTGTGCGAAACATATTTTGTGTTCTGGAGAAAGTAGAGCCAAAGTGGTGGAAAAAATTATTGCGCGGGGATGAAAAGACACCTCACTATGTGAAAGTAGATTGGGATAAGTGGGTGGATGAAGATGATGATACTGGTGCTGGTATGTTTTCTATTTTCTTACTGCAGCTAATACAATTTTGACTAGTTTATAAGAGACTTGTGATTAATCTGTATTTCTCTCCACAATCAGGAGGACCTGCTGATCTGGATCTGGGTGGAATGGATTTCTCGGTAAGTTTTTCCTGTTACATGGCATATAGTTTGATCACTCCTAATTACCAGCTTTCTAATTATTGTCCTTTTGATCTATCATTCAGAAATTTGGGGACATGGGTGGACTTGGAGATGATGCTACAGGGGGCGAGTTTGAGGATAGTGATGATGAAGGTACTGATATAATTGTATCTATACAAGAATTGTTGTTCAATAAGTTTGTTCATGTTGCTAAATTAGTTGATTCTTTTGATTTTGTCAATGGACTGGAATTTATTCTTCTTTTGGTCCATGTGGTTGTGCTTACAAATGTACTATGTCGTGGTTTTGTATTATAACTTCAATTGAAGCCCTTCAACTGACCTTTTGGTTTTTGCGGCTTACAATCCTAGTAGAATGGGTTGGCTAACAAAAAACGAAAAAAAAAAAAAATGGAAACTGTAACTTATAAGAATATATTTGTACTTGAATTATATTTCTTGATCTCATTATTGCAGAGTTTAAGGAGCCGGAAGAGAAGGCTGATGAAGATGCAAAGCAAGAAGCTTCGGAGGACAAAGAATCCTTGCCGAAGGCACAAGTATGAGATTAACATAGAGGGGATTTATATATATGCTTTTAGATGGAGTTCCTGCTTTTGGTAATTAGTGGTTAAAGCATATGCTTTTGTTTATGGAACCATTGTTGTTTGCCTGAACTTATTTACTTGTACTATCCTTTTCCTATTTCCGGGCAGAACAATATACCCGTAAAATCTTTTGGTATGTAAGTTTGAGCCAATTTATGGGTATGTGAAAATATTAAAATCGAATCACTTTTGGATTGTAGACTGCAAAAAAAAACCTGAAGAGTTGAAAAATGTCAACTTTATGCTATACAAAATCTTGTTAGATTTAATTGTTGGCAAAATTTCTCAACTTTAACAAAACTTGTTGGAATTGTAGCAGTGACACTTGCACTTTATAAATATACCATATTGGTACTTTGTACCATAGAATTAAATTTTAGCATAATGTATCTTCTAATTGCATACTCTTCGCAAAACAATGGATATTTGCACCTAGATAGGGGGTAATTTGCCAAGGAATATGCAATTGAGGGTGCAATGTTGTCAAGTTTATTCTAAAGCTAGCGATATTGCCTGAGCAAGGATAGTTGTCAAAGTAATCTTTGTAATTTCCTTAATTGTCCCTTTTAGTCATGGATCAAAATTTCGGTTCAAATGTATGTTTCGGTCAGTCAAATATTGAAAATTTTTCGAGAGTATTCGGAAATGTTTCGGAAACACTAAGGAACATTTATAAAAAAAGTTACTAAATTTAGGAAAATAACAGAGTTTTAAGGCAAATAAATAGTTTCGAAATTACATCTTGTTTTGTTATCAGTTCGTCTGATTCAATAACGGAAACTTTTTGATGTTTTCGATGGAAATTTTGATCCATGCTTTTAATCAAAGGACATAAAACTTTTCTCAATTCCCACACCCACTATTTAATTGATGGCTCGACCTTCTCCCTTATTAATACTCCCTAACATTATTAAATTATTTCCCTTTTCTTAAGAATCTTTAAATATGGAAATGATCTAATATTAATAAATATGGGTTATATAATAATCCTAGTAATATAAATATGAAATTATTTTTTAGTAAAAGAACTCCAGCACAACTTTATTTTTTCTTTTCTTCATATATATGGTTAAATCTTTTTAAAAAATAGACCAGAAATATGTTATTAGAAAATGAACTACCAACTCTACACGATTAGGGGTGGAATAGAATTTAATGAATCAAAATTTGACTAAATTTTTTTATTAGAAATTTATTTGAGCTCAGTTCATTATATTTTTATTTTTCTTAGAATTATTATTCTTATTATTGACATTGTGATGTATTAAGTGTTATAAGCTTTTTCGCCATTATAATTTTTTTTTTCAACATATGATATAGTTTTGGCATAAAAACATAAAGAGAAATATTGAAATAGCTTAATCAACTTAATATTTCATCGACTTTCACCATATTTTTATTGCTGATTATATATTGAAGTTGTATGAATTTTGAAATCATGTCTACAACTCAAAAATATTAATTAATTTTTACACACAAAAATAATAGTACTATCAATACAAAATTTATAAACATCTTAAAGTATCATATTCATATATAATTCAGGTAATTGGGAGGAAAAAAATCATCGGATCAATAAGAGCCATAAAAAGGAAGAAAAGAAAAATGATTTATTTCCTTGTTAAAACATGCCATAAAAAAGGAAAAAAATATTAACAATGTATAATAAGAGACAGAAGAAAGGGCTGTCAATTGAATAATAAGTTGGGGATTGAGGCATATAACTTTTATGACATTTGATTGTAAGGGGGTAAATGAGGAAATTATAAAAGATTGCTGGCAGCAACAATCTTTGTTCTGGCAATATCGATAGCCTTCTTTTAATTGTTGGTTGCGGTTCGCATTAATATTACCTTTACGAAATGATAAAAAAACTTTGTTTTTCTTTTAAAATAGTCTATTTACAAACAAATTTCATATCTGTGTTTATATTCAATTGTTATAGGACATGATAGGAATCAGATGCACCTACACAGAGCAAGCAAAATTTGCTAAACAATTTAAATTGCTTTACTAATCAAGAAACAAGATCTTTAATCAGTCTAAAATGCACAATGAAACCAAAAAAAAAAAAATATATTCAATAGAATCACCAAAAGAAATCCGTTCTTGCCAAACACTGCATGGTCATTAACTGAGCACAACTACTGCATTAGGTGAGGCTCTAGGAAACGCGAGCACGGTTTCAACGATTTTGGTAAGATCAGTTGAAAACGTACCGGTTGATGAAGCTTTGATCGAATCTTCTTCTGCCCGTATAATCATCTTTTCCAAGACTATTGCACTCTTTAGGAGAATTTGCACCAGCTGCAGCATTGGTTCGTCAAAAAGAACCTTGTTCGTAAATCCACTGATCGTTATAGTCTTCAGATGACATCCAACTAAATCCAATTTACCCCTCTCTAAGTATCTTGCTGCTTGATAACGAGCGATAGATATCTAAAGAGAAGAATGACAAAAGAGTTCGAGTTGTAAGTTTAGAACTAAATACAAGATCAATCAGTCGAGTCGAGTTATTTCATTTATGTTAAAACTATATACTACAGTATAATTTAGGCATCGTGTACCGTTTGGGGGATACATCTCCCTTTTATAACCAATGTCTCAAGGTTCGGAGAAGATCTCAAAATACCCATGATGCCAGGTAGGATTCCTGTACGATCCCACGGGTTTAGAGTCAAACACCTTCGCGTAGATGGTGGAAATTGTGTTCCCCGCATCTCCATCAATGAGATGACCTTGTGTATAAGTTAGGAATAAAAAACATAAACCATGTAAGTGAATTAAATTGTCGAAAATGCAAATATGTTTTGAAAATAGATTGGCATAGCTAGTAATGCCGCAAGAATATACAGATAGAAAGTACACCTCGATGCACCAATGTCCCAATTCAAGGTCCTTAACATACTTGAGGCTTTCAAGAAGTTGTGTAACGTAATTCCTCGTGGAGAAGCTAGTATACCCCAGGATCACGGGCCGATCTAAGTTAATATTAGCTCGGACAAGAGACGAGATGTTTTTGAACCTAAGCTCTATTTCATTGGCATCCTTGGAAATCGACAAAACCCGTAAATAAGGTGCTGAGATTTCCAAAGATGATGCATATAAACCTGACAAACGTTCTATCACAAGTGTAGTAAGATTTGGAGAGTATATGTTCCAATAAGACGATCCCCAACAAGGACTACAACATTCTTTTATACGCAAGACTTCCAAAACAGGACAGCCTGATAATATGTTTTTAATTAACCAAATTTCCACCCTATAATTAAGAGATAAAGTTTTCAAAGAACCCCACTCGAAGGCTACTCGATGATTCAGGGGACAATTACTACCTAAAGTTAAACTTGTCAAGGATGAACACGAATACAAAATTTCAGGCAACTGGTATGGGGCTTTAGACGAGCAGCGGAAATTTAAAGTAATATCTTTCACCTTATTTTCGACAACAAATTGAACCCAACGATCAACAGTGGAAGAAATTTTTTTATCATAACAGAAATCAACAGAAAACTTGTTTAAATGATGCCCTTTGCACATGATAACAAGCATCCTATCAACCTTATCCAAGAATCTGCGGTTTTCGACAATGCCATAATCTCTCTGGCAGAAATCCACAACTGAACATTCGGTCCAGAGAAATTTCCATCTTTTCGACAACAAACTAGTCATCACGGCATGATCTGTGGCGAGAAAAGACAGAATGTGAAGGAGAAGACAATCTGGCAATGCACTCAGCCTATCATCTAGTCCATTTGGAAGTACTTCTGTGTTGAGTTTCGGCCTTTTGTTAACAAAAGAGTCACCAAGAAGAGGACCATCCTCGGCCATAATTCTTTTACTTGATGAGTTTCAGAAGCTCTTCATTCGCTCCTGTATTTAGGGTTACCCGGACATTGTCAATTTGGGTAGTGGCATGGGTAGGGCTGTCAATCTGGCCTGTCAGTCGAGCCTTAAATGGCTTAATCCAAATATTATTAGGTTTCACGACTATATGCTCAAACTCATATATCATTGAGTTATACTGTTAGACTCAAACTGACTCATACAAATTTTTGGATTTTGGGTTTATATCAAGACTTATATTGGACTTTCCACACCAGCAGTTTTTACTCGATATTTTAAAAAACTAAGCATTGATAAAATGCATATAAATAAACTAATCTTATTTAATGCATATAAATAAACTACTTTTCATTTTATTTTTTCCCCTTTTTGTTAAATATTTTCCCCTTTGGCTTGTAGATGCGTTCATGGGCGGGTCCAGGAATTTGGTGTAGTGGGTGCTAAAGTTCTATATTAAATTTAATAATCGAAATATATATAAAAAATAAAAGTCAAACTTAGAGAATATATTTCATTCACGATAAAATATACGAAAAAGAGGAGGTGAAATTTGAAAAAGATAACCTCTATTACTTATTTTAATTACATATGATGTACCATTGTGATTTCAAAAGAACTCAAAACATCTATGTATCTATTGTTAAAAGAGAAAAAGAATAAAAAATTAGAAGGAAGTTAGTTACACATATAGGATTTGAACTCTACACAAGGTAGGCAACTTGTATCACCCAAAGGACTTGGTCAATTTAATCTCGAACACTAGACCAAGACACAGAACTTGCGAAACTTAAACCACTAAGGTCATCTCCAACAGCCCTCTTAAATTCTGACCTCTTATCTTAAAATTTAAGAGGTGAACAGTGTTATACATTCCCACTTTTTACTCTGTACTCCAACAGCTAGTTTATATTTTAAGATTTTACTTTTAAACTACAACAACATTTCACTCAAACATCTATATTATATTTAATAAAATATTTTTAATTATGATTCAAATATAAATAAAAGTGAGATGTATATATATATATATATATATATATATATATATATAATATTTATTTATTTAATATACAAATAAAATATTAATTATTTAAATTAAATTATCGTGTTCTATGAATTTAAATTAAATATTTCGTAAAAGTAACATAAAATTAAAATATTATTATTTCAAAAAAAAAAAATAATATGAATTACTATTTTTAATTATTTTTAATTTTCTATAGGAAGAGTACAAAAGTTTTGTACTTTCAATGCAAAAAGAACTTTTAACAAATAACTTTGGCCTCTTATATTTAAGAGGCCAAACTTATAATTTTTTGTGGGTCTTAAAATATAAGAGTTCTCTTGGAGCTCAATTTTTTGCCAAAACTTATATTTTTTCTTATAATTTGAGTTATATATTGTCTCTTGGAGATGGTCTAAGTCAAAGTATTATTTAAGTTAGGAGAACTAATAGCTTATATTTGTATAAAACTGAGTGGGGGTTATAGACTCCACTAGCCCTAGTGTGAATCCGCCCCTGGATGCGTTAGTTAATATTAATATGTACGAGGGTAGTGGGTTTACACAGTTATAGTAGGTGTATATATGTGGACAGTGTGGAGGTACATCCAGCGATTTATTTCCATCAGGGTTCTAAGGCAAGGGTTTTGAGGGTCCAAGATTAGTATAATGTAAGTTTGGACACCTGAATTATAAAAAAAAATATATATATTGTTCTAAAATAGTAATTAATACAATATAACTTTAATATCAATAATCAATAGTAGTAGTATTTAAATTTATTATATATTTGAATTTTGTTCGGATTGAGTCTTATTAGTCTCAAGCTCGATTCATAAGATGATCATGTTTAATATAATGACTCAAATTCAGTCCGACTTACAATTATTTTGGTTCAGGTCAAATTTAAACGAGCCGAGTCATTGGGTTACGATTAGGCCCAAATCAATTGACAACTCTACGTTTGGGTGGGGAAATGAAGATACTATTGGATCTTTTATTTTTTCAAATAACTATCAGTTTGATTAACAAAATGGAAGAATTATTCAAAATACCCCTGATGCTTCATGTACTTATACTGACAATTTTTTAAGTTTGAGAAATTACATTAACTACCTCTAAGGTATAAATAAATTACAATTACCTCCTACGATGTTAATTTCTGACGGTGCATACCTACGTTAGAAAACTAGAGGTAATTATTATAAATCAAATACTTCATGGATAATTTGAGTAATTTTTTATGCATGGATTGTACTCAATGTAAATAGTAAGTAATTCTCTAGATTTATTTAATTTGATTTAGAAGTTTAAGTTAATCTCATTTACGATAAAATCCTTAATGAGGTCTTTTCATTTATTCATTAATAAATTCTTCAATTGAATAATATAGTATTAGTAATGTTTAATTGTTATAATAGATAATATAATTTATGTGAATCAAATTTATATTTAATTCGTGATCTAGAATATGTGGCGCAAATCAGGTTAAGTTGAGACTTGCAGCCTAATTAATTTTTTTATGTTTTGGTTTCTCAATGTTTAATCATTTTCGAGACGCATCGGACTCATAAAGTGGGAACCTCTTCCAACAGGGATTCGAATCTGAGTCCGCTACTTTGTAGTGACTACTTTGCATATTAATTAATTAGTTGGACATATATATAATAAAGCCGTAATTCATGTATTCCTTATCTCCGAAATTATACACTATTAATACATAACTGTTTTATGAGTATTTTCTAGAGACATATTAAATTTGGAGGAATTGATTTGAAATTGAAGAATAATGTAAAAGCAAAAAAGAAATATTTACAAGAAATGAAAAAATCTTTCACTGAGAGCAAATTTGATTTACATAATATGAATTACAATCAAAGGAAAAAAGTGTATTGAACAACCAACACACAACCTACATTTATAGACAACTAAGGAAGCTTAACAAGGAAAATATCAGAATTAATTCCTATACTATTAACAAATACAAAAGAATCCCAATATATAACCTATAATGTCTAATAAGACAAATAAATAAAAATGTTACACACTAGTCCAACACGTGAATAAAGAGTAGTTCATTAACATGGAGCTTTTACACCATACATGAATTAAAGGACTTTTGGCAGCTTGCACCCTCGAAAATGAGCCTTTTGGCAGATTGCACCCTCGAATTTAGATTTTGGCAGATTGCACCCTCGAAATACATAAGCTTTGGCAGGTTGCACCCTCTAAAATTTTCCGGCCAAATAATTCGCCGGAAAATCAAAATTCTAATGTTGGCAAGGGTATAATTGTCTTTTTAGTTTAATTCCCTCCAAAGAAAATTGCTGGAGCACGGTTTTTATATTTTTCTTCTAGAAATTTAGATTAAATTAATGTGTAAATGGACAAATTAACCCCTAAACTACACATTTAATTTAGTTGGCTTAATTTTTTGACGGGTAATAATTTTCTTTGGAGGGAATTAAACTAAAAAGACAATATACCCTTTTCAACATCAGAATTTTGATTTTCCGGCGAATTATTTGGCCGAAAAAATTTAGAGGGTGCAATCTGCCAAAGCTTATGTATTTCGAGGGTGCAATCTGCCAAAATTTAAATTCGAGGGTGCAATTTGCCAAAAGGCTTATTTTCGAGGGTGCAAGCTGCCAAAAGTCCTGAATTAAAATAAGTCTACTTGAATGAATTGGGCCTAACCCACATAAAAGGTTAGCTCAAAAATCAAAATGTACTGGGCCACACGGATTCTCACACACAGAGTGGGGGTAAAGCCCAAAGTGAACGAGACTTGAATAAACAGCGGCGGCGGTCGGCGAAAATTCCCTTTTCTATTTTCTACTTTCTATTTCAAAATTCCCAATTTATTTGATTGAACTAAATAAGGTAATTTTAATTTTCCAGGTAATTAAAATATCACAATTGATTAAATTTAAGGTAGGAATTTTCTTCCCCCCCCCCCAAAAAAAAAAAAAAAAAAAAAAGGTAGGAATTTTCTTATTAAGAAACTACATTTTATGATTATATATATACTCATAGTAATATAATTATAAAAGAGTTATATAAGTAATGCAGTTACCTATAAGGAAGGAGATGAATCTAATTTGAAATGGGAGAAAGTAGTGAAAAAAAGGTAAGAAAGAAAAATTGTGTACTGACATATCTATAAATATCAGGTAAGTCCTAATTACAAAAATCACCCTCACGTATTGGGTATTATAAAAATTCCATCAGGTTTGTCACATTCTTACAATTAACCTCTTGCCCCTAAAATATTCCAATTTTGCCATTGAGTGTTATTTATATTGTTTGTAAAGTCTTATAAATGTTATCTAATTATTATATCTTATAAATTAGAAAATAGATTATTATATATTTACTACCAGAATAATTGATAAAATTTATAATTGCCCATAAGTCTTAATAAATATTTCGAAAAAAGGTATTTATATATTTATTAGCAATTTTAATTGTAAAATATTAAATTAAATAGATATAACTATTAACACCAAAATTTCAAAATTTATAACATATTATAAACATTACAAATAATTTCCAAGGGCAAAATTGGAACATTTTATGGACAAGGGGTTAATTGTAAGAGAGTGACATACATGAGGGGATTTTTATAATATCCAATATGTTAGGAATATTTTTGTAATTAGGTCTTACTTAAGGATGGTATTTGTAATTTACTCTAAATATTAACATATATGGTATCACTGGATGTTATCAATTTATTAGTGAAATATATTAGTTAAATTATTTATTATAATTGTTATAAATTTAATCAATGGGACAGAGGAAGTAAGTTTTAATCTTAAGTCCTTAACTTTTTCTTCGTTTATAATTTCAAACAAATGGTCGATGTAGGTCTACGGAGAAATGAATAATTAGATTGTAGATGCAGTTAAATCATTGGTAAGTATTATTATAATCTTGAAGATTAATTAATTAATAATTAATTAATTTTAAGATGTTGAGTGATCGAATATCATGCATGTAATAAATAAATAAGTAACAATTTAATTTTCAGATTGATATTGAGTTAAAGGGGGAATTAGAAATCGATGAGGCGATGGTGAAACAAGTCCTGGATATTTATATGGAGATCGGAAATAGTTCAACAGAAAAAGATTACTATGTGAAAGACTTTGAAGAAGCAATGGTGAATGCCACTACAACTGCATTATTATATTCAATAAACGCAAATTATTTGGAGTGGATTAAAAATGAGGAGTCGTATGGATATATATAGGTAAAATTATTTTCTCAAACTAATTAGTGATTTTGAATTTTCGTCCTAAACTATATTATCTCACCGAATTTCGTCCCGCAATTTAATATTTGTTTGAAATATCGTCCCAAACTAATTACTAATTTTGATTTTTAGTTCCAAACTATATCAACTCGCCGAATTTCATCCCAAAATTTATCATTTTGTATGAATTTAGTTCCAACATTAAATTTCTAATTTAATGAAAATGGCAGTTCAATCTTGTAATTAGTTTGGGACGAACTTTACAATATTATACAATTATTCATGTTAAAATTTACCATGTCATGACACATAAGCAGCCATGTGATAATTCAACGGCAAATGGGCAATTTTCATCTTATAATTAACGGTGGGACGATATTAAAAAAATATATTAAATTACGGGACAAAATTCGTCAAGTTGAATAGTTTGGAACGAAAATCCAAAATCAGTGATTAATTTGGGACGATTTTAACAATTTTACCATATATATATATATATATATATATATAAAGATTAATAAAGAAAATTTGTAATCTATTTTGACATAATTGTATAGGTTGGAGAATGCTCAAACTTGGAGAAGATCATATTTTCAAATTATTTTAAGTTCAGAAATAAAATCAAAGAAATTGAGGTAATTGTCTTGCTACTACTCTTTACATTATTATTGGAATTAATATTGTAAAATAGTTAAGTTAATTGTTAAAAAAATTGGATGACAGGTACTTGCAATACAAAAATTAATGGAACTTCTCAATATCAGAGCATGAAAGTCTATCTAATTTCAACATCACTAATCCCGACACTACATTTTTATTTCACTTTGATGTTAAATTTCGAAACAGATTTTATCATTTTTTTCCCCTTCGAATATAATATTGAATTGGGTTACATCTTTGCTTTCTCAATCCAATACGTACAAGGTTGGTTTTTGCTTTTATTTCCTGAAAATTGTTTGGTTAATTAAAATAAATAAATTGTCTTGGAACAAAATTAGTTGAAGTTAGTTTGAAGCTAATATAAAATAAATGCCAAGTTTGAATGTGCATGTTTAGCTATCAAATTTGTGAAGACCGTCGGAATAAACTGAGAGATACTAATATATTTTGAATCATTATTCATTTATAAATTTGATGGTATGATTAAATTGTGGAGCACAATATATTAAGGATGTCTAAGTGAAAAGAAATTATTGATTGACTGATATTCTTGTCATGTTTGATATCTTTTTAATTGTATGACGCTTTATTAATTGAATAATTTAGCGCCTGTTTGTTTGGCGTTTTTCAAAAAAAAATTGTGTTTGGGAAATGTCAAACAAACATGTTTTCTATTTTCTGAAATAAATATTTCATCTCTTAATTTTCTCAAATTATTCTCTCAAAACCCAAACAAACAACAATTTTTTTATCTCTAAACAAAATCTGTACAAACTCTACTCTGACTTGACATAAAATAACTTATCTCTTACACAATTTATCTCACAACAAATATGATTTGACATAAAGTCTTACACATCTTAAACCTACAACATAACTCTTCCAAAAAAAACATATACCTACTTTATTTCTCAAATCACTCTCTCAAAACTCAAACAAAACATTACGCAAACCGAAATTATTTCACAATCCTCCACCACTCTCTCAAACTATTTTCCCAAACATCAAACAAACAGCCCTTAATGTTCTTTTCATGTTTAGAACTACTTTATATGTTTATAAATAATTTTCCGAACATCTTACTAGGAAAGTAATGTTATCACAAAAAATTATTATTAAAGTTATCAATAAATATAATACTCATTTTATTTAAAAAAAATTGAGATATTCAATCAAATATACGATTAATATAAGGCTAGCGATATTAGGAACTTTGAAAAACTTAATTTAAGAAAAGATTTTTGGTTTTATTATTTGATCAACTATGATTATGATTTACCCATTTTTTTTTACACTATGCTATTTCTATATTTTAACTATTATAACCCTTTTAATAGTTAAAGAATGGGTTTTTGGCAATTTGCACCTTGAAATTATAGAGTTTTGGCACTTTGCACCATGACTTAAAAGTTTTGGCACTTTGCACCCTGAAAATATAATTTATTTGGCACTTTGCAGTTTGCACCCTAGTGTGTATTTTAGTGAGAAAATTCATTGGTAAAAGGGTAGAATAGTTATTTTCAATTTTTTTTTTCACTTTGCACCTTGGCGATATAGTTTTTGCACCCTTAAAATATAGAATGTTGGCATTTTGCACCCTAAAATTATAAAGTATTAGCATTTTTCAACCCGATTTAAATTTTTTGGCACTCTGCACCCTAAAAAAACAAACTCATGAATGTCAGTGACGTAAAGATAAAATGGTCATTTTTATGCACAACAATCCTAAACTTGTTATTCTAAATTTATTTTACTTTATAATAACTTTCTCTCAGTAAAATTTAGATTAAAAGAAAGACATTGTCTCCATTTTATTTTCAAGTATCCTCTAGATTATTCACTTAATATCTAAAATATACGTTTACATATCTAACATATTATTATATTGCATGTTATTTCTATAATTTATATTATCATATTAAGTCGGGGTTGAAAATTCCAGAAATTATATTTTTTGGGTGCAAGGTGCCAATATTCTATATTTCAGAGTGCATAGTGTCAAAAACTATACTTTTAGGGTGCAAAGTGCCAAAAATATCCGAAAATAACTTTTATACCCTTCAATCAATTAATTTTTTTCTTCAAAGCACACACTAGGGTGCAAACTGCAAAGTGCCAATTAAATTGTATATTATGTCCATTTATTTTATCAACAACCAAAACAGAATAAGTGTTAATTTATTGAAATGAAATATCAAGAGAAGTTGTAATACCTCAGGAAAGGTGAATTTCCACTTGATTATCCCTTAACCTTAATCATGCAGTATCACTTTTAGTTCTATATTTTTCCATTTTATAAAGTGATAACTACCATAGATTTGAACTTCGTTTCGAAACTATGTTTCGATAAGTTAAATATTGAAAGCTTTTCGAGACTTTTCGAAAACACTATGAAAAAATTATAAAAAAAAATACTAAATTTAAAAAAATAACAGAGTTAAGGCAACCAAATAGTTTCGAAATTACATCTTGTTTTCATTTCGCTTAATTCAAAAATGAGAACTTTTCGAAGTTTTCGACGGAAAAGATTGAAAATTTTGATCAGTGATAACTACAAAACCTGTTAGAACTAAAAATAGATATAAGACTCATTGTGTTTAGAGCCCTAAAGTATGGATAATCCATCTATAAATATTAAAGATCAAATGGTAATTTATATCATATGTTTGTCACACCCCTGTCAACGCAAATAAAAAGACATGATGGTGTATTTTGCTTGTGCAGTGCTATTTGTTTGATGGTCTCAAACATTACAAATTGAGAGGAGAGCAAACTAAATATAAAATAATGTTTGGCTTTGGCATGTCAAAAAATAGATGCCTAATCATAATAGAGAAGAAGTAAGTGGTCTTAAAAAATAATAGACCATATTCTCCCTTCCTCTAACACTCAAGTTGTTCTGGTTCCTCACCGGAAATCATCGGCCTCGCCCTCCACCTGTCACAAGATAAGATCCATTTGCAGTTAAGGAAAGAGCATTCATGAGAAAGCAATGTTACATTTGGTAATATAGTCAGTCAACCAAATTTGACTTTGATTTGATATGAAGTATACTCTTTCCACGAGAGGTAAGATCACCCCCAAAATTATTTCACAAGATGAATGACTAATCACGACTACACTTGCCTTATGATTGGAAGAGTACAGTCAAGCATTCAACTTGAACGAAGGACGTTTGGTTAATTTTAAACCAACACGAAATCAGGACATTTCAGTAAAACTTATAATAAAACGGTGCTCTGATAAAGCCACATGTATATTATTGTGTCTGGGCAGAGATGTGCAGAGGAAGTGAGGTGAAAGACTTACAGTTTCACAGCCGTAGTTAAGAATTACGCATATATTTATTTAGACACCTAATGCAATATAGAGATATGCATTGCTTCCTAAATTTACCGGAAATTAATAAAATGATTTACCTCTGCTTCCACCAGCCCTTCCTCCAGATCCAGCCCTACCTCGACCTCCACCTATACCTCGGCCACCTCCATCTTCTATGCCACGACCAATGCCTTTTGCCTTTGACCCATCTTCTCTACCTCTTCCTCTTCCACGCCCCCCTACGCCAGGTGGCTTCCTATCTGAAAAATAAACATAACATTTAATTCAAACTTAACTCAAAACTCATAGGAGCTATCGGTTTTCAAAGAAAATTTAAATGAAAGAGCACAAAGTAGTATACCAGAACGACTTTTATCCTCTTGAACTTTATCAATTACCTGAAAGTTCATCAATGGTTTGCGTCAGTATATATATCATAGAAGTGTAACTTCTTCTTACAAACATTATTCTCCAAAATATTAACCGCACTTTAGGTTGCACCCAGAGAAAAATAAGCTCGAGCAAAATATAAGCTGAAGCCGAAGATAAGTACATAAACAAAAATATTATGAATAATTGACAAAATGTGTTAAAGAGTACCTCATCTGGAACTCTGAGATACTTGATTGTATTTCCCCTGATGTAGCACTCGGGCATTCTCCAAAATCTATCTCCATCCTACATATCATCAAAACCATCTACCGCAAATTTTAAAACATGGCAAGAAAGGAGGGAGGGTTCTCGAGTGAACATAAAACGCAAAAATACAATCTACATAATATATGAACATTGTTAATAACAAGAACAAAAATATTAGAACCTTTGAGGTACATATAACTTCACGAAGATGAATGTTCATCCAAGTGTCGCAGTTAACCAAGTGCCCATTGTATGTCTCCCCATTTTTCAGTTCCACCAACTGTTACCAAGCATTGACAACCAAGCATCAGTTCAATTCGTTTTCATAATATATGCAAGAATAGGACATGAATATATCGATTTCAGAACTTTAAAATCATAATATGCATTCTTTTTTCTGTTGAAAAAATAATTAAAAACCAGCACAAAAGAAGTTAATCATTAAATATGAAAAACATATAATTTGCCCTAATCCTACAAAAAAAAGCTGAATCGTGAAGAACACCAGTCGTACCATAGGGTGGCCTTGGGCGGTCTTGAGTAAAGAAAGAGGAAGCTGCAATTGACAACAAATCAACCAATTAAAAATCCCCAAATCAATAGAAACCCTAGATAGGATCCGCAGCATCATCTATAGACTTACCATTGCTTTTTTACCTTCCGCTGCAAGCCTGTAACTGCATTTAAAGAGAAAAGTAAATTAACAGAACCAGAAAATTCAAAATTTCAAATGGGAGAAAGCGATTAAGATAAACCCTAAGGGCGAAAGAGATCAAGATTACCGAGTAGCAAGTGTGATCGAATAAAACTTGTTTCGATCGCCACGGACTACTACAACTACAAGTATACCTCCACACCCACCCTCTCTCTTGCTTGATCTCTTCTTCTCTGTAATTATAATTATATATATATACACCGTATGTATATATATATATAGAGACTATAAAAGGAAATAAAGCACTCTTCTCCTACTAAAGTTTGAGTACTTTTGCACTTTTCTCCCTAATTTTGATTAGTTTAGTTTGCAGTTTGCACTTTTACCCTCATATGTTTCAAATATTACAGGTTCCCATCTTTGGCCGGCCGACAGACAAATTGTGTGAAATCTTTTTGTTGATTTTTTACAGTTTGAATTTAATTGGACTTTTGGCAGCTTGCACCCTCGAAAATTAGCTTTTTGGCAGATTGCACCTTCGAATTTAGATTTTGGCAGATTGCACCCTCGAAATACATAAGCTTTGGCAGGTTGCACCCTCTAAAAATTTTTCGGCCAAATAATCCGTCGGAAAATCAAAATTCTAATGTTGGCAAGGGTATAATTGTCTTTTTAATTCAATTCGCTCCAAAAATTCAAATTTTGTTCCTAAATTTTTATTACACATTTAAATCTTTCAACCATTTTTGCATAGTTCTTCATCAGCTCAAAAATTAATATTATTGCATTTAACATAAAAATGATTGTCAAGACATAATAAACACATGTAAACACAATGAACTTATCAACCCACAAATAAGAAATAGCAACTGTTGGATGAAGATGAAGTGCAAAGAAGTCAGAAAGTAAGGGAAGGTTTTGATGATTTCCAAAACATCATAATCAGCTAAGTATGGAAAGCTTAGTTCCCTTAGAAGAATTTTGAACAAGTAAAAGAAGACATCAGAAGAGTTCAAAGTTCGAAGCTCAGAAGACTAGTGATCTCTTGCTGAAACAGCGAACAGAAGGGTAGATCATCAGCCGAGTCAAATCAGATGAGTTCAGTATTTGATCAGCAGAGTATCTATCAGCAGAGTCGTTTTGATCAGCAGAGTAGAAGAGATCAAGAGATTAGTCCAACGGTAATAAATGCACCTGGCGTAATAAATGCTGAAAGAGAAGGGTAGTAATGGCAAATGATTGAAGATATCCTCGGATCAGCAGAGTGCATTAAATGCAGCATTAAATGCGATGGACAGAAAGGTACTGTACACTGTACGATTGCTGCAGAGAGCCGTTTCAAAATGAGCTGGAAAATGGATTTGAAGATGTGATTTCCTTCAACGGTCATAAATTCAAATTCAAGTATAAATAGAGCAAAGTTCGAAGAGAGAGACACACAACAACATCTCTGAGATTTCGCAATTGAAGCAGAATTTTCTCTAAGTCTCAAGAAGCTCGAACAGCTCACTCGTCTGGTGAAGTCATCTGTTGGCTGATCCAAGTTGAAGAAAATAGAAAAATACGATCTGAGTGATCTTGTATTTAGCTGAGTGTTGTGCGGAGTTGTGATCCATCTTTGTGAGTGATCAAACTTCAGAGAGTAGAATTTCTAAGTGATTTTCTATTGTGAGCTTACAGCCTTCTCATTAGTTGTTTAGGTGTAAGTGGAGAAATATTGTAATCTAAGTGATTATAGTATAACCCAGAATCTGTGTGATCTGGAAGAGTGGACTAAAGGATTTTTATCCATATAACCACTATAAAAATTCTTTGTGTTATCTTGCATTTAAAGCTTTCCTGCATATTTAAAGTTTGCACATTTAAACACTTCGAATTATTTGAAAAGATTTTGAAACAAAAGGAGTTTGTAAAAACTGGGGATAAAATCTTTTAAAAGAACTTAGTCTACTTGTGAAAAACACTTTGAAACAATCCGCTGCAAGTAAACTCTTTGAAAAACTGTTTTGCTGAAAAACAGCTAAGTCACTGTAAGAAGAGTGGTCAGTCGTCTGTTCAAGATTTGTTCACGATCAGACTAGTCTGCTTACTGTTCTTCATCAGCTTAGTCTGCTGACAGAAGACTGAAAAGTTTTTAAGTTCAAAAATTTTCAGAGGTCTATTCACCCCCCCCCCCCTCTAGACCTCATCTGACCACTTGGGACCAACAACAACAATATTCATATTAATCTAATAATTGATTTTCTTACCATAATACATAAATATAGTACTATGAAAGGAACAGTGCCCGAAAATATGTGTGAATAACAAAAAAAACTAATAATCGATTTTCTTACCATAATGTGGAGCTTGACAACCCAAGAGAATGAGGAACTCATAATTTTCATCTTCTTCTACTCGCAATCTCAACCCCATTGATCAATACACGGTGTATAATACCTAATATTATATAACTTCGATTTTATAGTAAATGTGATGCAAAAATAGGGCAAAATTGAAGTGAGAATGTGATAAAGCCCTAATCGGTGTTGCTGGAGCAAGGTTTTTATATATTTCTTTTAGGAATTTAGATTAAATTAATGTGTAAATGGACAAATTAACACCTAAACTACACATTTAATTTAGTTGGCTTAATTTTTTGGCGGGTAATAATTTTCTTTAGAGGGAATTGAATTAAAAAGACAATTATACCCTTTTCAACATCAGAATTTTGATTTTCCGGCGAATTATTTGGCCAGAAAAATTTAGAGGGTGCAATATGTCAAAGCTTATGTATTTCGAGGGTGCAATCTGCCAAAAGGCCCATTTTCGAGGGTGCAAGCTGCCAAAAGTCCAATTTAATTAAGGATACATGTGTGGAATTGTGGCCAATTCAAGGTGTGTTAGGCCATCTCCAATGGCGGGCTCGGGGCGCGCGTGAGGGCCGGGCTGGGCTGAAGAACCGTCTCCAATGGCGGTGCGGGGCGGCGCGCGGGGCAGCACAAGCTTGGCGGCGGTCTTGGGCTGGAACGGTATGGAGAATGGGTGCCGCGTGAGTTGTGGGGAAGAAAGAGGGAGAGTGCTGTGCACTCTCCATTCTTTAAGTCAGGTGGCGCCACTTGGCACCACCTGACTGGTTTCTTTTTTTTTTTTTGTTTTAGTTGTTTAGTTGTTTTAAAATGTAGTAAAATAACTTTAATTGTGTAAAACATGTAATTAAAATTTGTAATATTGTTAATATTAGAATAAATTGTGTATTGTTAATATTAGAATATAACTGAATATTTTTTTAATTATAATTATTAATGTTTTAATAATAGTAACATTAAAAATGGCTTTAATTATTTCTTTCATTTAAAAAATAGTAATTAAATTTTGTAAATAATTTGTAATTATATGTTAATATTAGAATAAAATTAAATATTGTTTATTTAATTTTAATTTTAATTCTAATTATTAATGTTTTAATAATAGTAACATTAAAAATGGCTTTAATTATTTATTCTATTTATAAAATAGTAATTAAATTTTATAAATAATTTATTAGTATATTTTTTAATGTTAGAATAAAATTAAATTTTATTATTATTAAGTTTGATTACAATAGTAATTATTAATGATTTATATCGAATAAAATTTCTTCCTAAATTAGAATTACTTGAAAATATAATTAAACACCGAAAAATAATAATAATATTTTTAAATTAATTATATTATTTAAATATTTTTTTTATCATTATTCTATCATTATTATTATTATTATTATTATTATTATTATTATTATTATTTGTATCAATATTAAAAACAATATTAAAACTATTATAAAAATGGTGAGAGTGGGGAAGAAATTTTTTTGGAAGAAATTGAATGCTGGAGACCACCACTGGAGATGATCACCCAGAGCTCGGGGGCTGCCCCGGGAGCTGGCCCGGGAATGGCCCCGGGAAACCATTGGAGATGCCCTTATGATGTCTTTTGTTTTCAACTTATAGTTCTGGAGTTTGAAAATTTTCTTTCGAGAGCTTTAAATAATATTTAGATAGTACTCCCTTCGTTTTTGTTTATTTGTCGTTTTAGGATTTCAAAATTAATATTTTTTTTTTATTAATTTTACTCTTTTTACTAATTTTTGTCATTAATGCTAAGATTATTAAATTAAAATGGTATTTTGAAATTTTTGCTTCAAAAAATCGACTATTTATGGCATTCTCTAATTCGTATGTAATCCTCTAAAACGACAAATAAAAAAAGGAGTAGTTATATTTTTTGGAAATAATTAATCAAAATTCTAATATTGTTTCCTTGTATACTTGGGGGTTGAAAATGTTAAGAAGATCTTATATTAAATTTTTTGATGCATTCTTTTGTTTTTAGTAAAAGGTGAAAGTTGATCTTGCTTGGATCCAAGGATCAAAATTTTCATCTTTTCCATCGAAAACATCGAAAAGTTTTCGTTTTTGAATCAGGAGAAACGAAAACAAAATGTAATTTCGAAACTATTTATTTGTCTTAAACTCTGTTATTTTCCTAAATTTAGTAACTTTTTTTACAAATTTACCTTAGGGTTTCCGAAACATTTTCGAATAGTCTCGAAAACCTTTCCAATATTTGACTGACCGAAACGTACATTTGAACTGAAATTTTGATCCATGCTTGGATCTAGTTTCAACAATTTCATTAAAAAAAATACATATATTTCCAACCATCTGCTTTAGTAACACATTGCTATACATTTTCAAATATTTAAATTCTAAAAATGATAATGGCTTTATATATTTCGAAAAGGTTCAATATTGGAAACACACCAAATACAATTAAATCCACGAAATTTCAATTGGGCCTATTTTTTCTAAAT
Source organism: Penstemon barbatus (assembly GCA_003313485.2). Classification (NCBI taxonomy): domain Eukaryota; kingdom Viridiplantae; phylum Streptophyta; class Magnoliopsida; order Lamiales; family Plantaginaceae; genus Penstemon; species Penstemon barbatus. The sequence goes on along the minus strand of CM064877.1, from coordinate 16,664,387 downwards.
CATATATTTATATTATTATTCCAACGTAATTTCAATGATTTTTCATCTGTATCTAGATTTTTTCGTCAAATCAGAAAAGTATATTATCTTTACTTCAGTAAAACCTTTATCAAATCATGGTGTGTTTTGTTAGTTGTAACATTTAAAGCAAAATGTATGGAACATAAGTTAGTCGAACTATGTTTCAACGTTTTTTTCTCCAAAATTTTGAAACACTGCCAAAATGCCAAATACAAAAAAAAAAAAACACAGCAAATTAGGATATTCCCGGCAAACGTTTTTTCTCTTTTCTTTTTTCAGAGTGGAACAAGAAACAAAAGTGAAAAATAGTTTAAGGTGAAAATTTTATCAGAAAGGTGTCGTGGTGTAGTTGGTTATCACGTCAGTCTAACACACTGAAGGTCTCCGGTTCGAACCCGGGCGACGCCATTAGAATTTTTTTCATCAACTCTTCTATTATTGGGTTCTTTTCATATCACCACCACTAGGGGTGGGATCGGGACGGGAATTCGGGTATTTCGGGACGGGATTTCGGATTTCGGGATCTCAAATTTAAGTCCCAAAACACGGTAGCTCAACCAAGGTCCCGTGAGTTTCGGGTACCCGACTTAACTTCGGGATTTCGGGACGGGTTCGGTTGTCCCGAGAATCTTACCTACATATACATAAATACTACAAAAAAAAAAACTTTTCTTTGGATCAATCTCCCGGATCAACTTAGCTCCACTTTCTCTTCTCTCATCGCCTCTCAAAGACCAGTTTATCCGACCCACTTAATCGAACAGGGTCATGAAGCAGCCGGGTTCACCCAAGGTTTGGTGAGACATACAGATTCAGAGAAGATGAACTTGGTAGTCGCAGAAGAAGCTGGGAAAATACAACTTCTCAAACAGAAGATTGCAAGTAATGCCACTACAATGCCTATTATGTTGAATAAGATGAAGGAATATATTGCCAAGATTGATAAATTAGAATCATCTAATGGAATCGATGGGATTATACGTCCTGCCTTTAAAAGGAAACGGATCAGTTAACCAAACTCTTTGTGTTCAATATTTTTGATTTTGTTTTCATTTGATTTGTATTTTCTTATGCTCCTAATATATGAGCTAGATGATGTAAATTACTGACTGATTCTTGTGAAAAGGAGCAATTGAAAGTTGTTAATTATCAATTCATTGACATAAATTTCATATTAGTACTTAACACAAAAAAAAAAAAAAAAAAGAGCAATAGTTAATCAGGACGGGTTTCCCGATCGGGATGGGCTCAAAACCCGAAACCCGTCCCGGTTTTTTTTACCGGGTTTCGGGATGTCCCGAACCCGGAAAGAACCCATTTTCTTCCGTCCCAAATGGGAAAACCCGATCGGGACGGGACGGGTACCCGAAACCCGGTCCCATTTACCCAACCCTAACCACCACTAGAAATGCAAATTTCATACATTTCTTGGAATTTCTTTATGCAAGAGGAACACAAGATGTGACGGCCCGGCTCCGCGGGTCCGTCGGATGACGGTCGAAAAATTATTGTTATTTTGAAAAAGTAGCGTTAAAAATATCGAAGCTTTTTTTTTTTAAAGGAAATGGAAATGATAAATTAAAGGTTTTAAAGCGGAAGCATTTAATCAAAGTATATCAAAATATTTGAACAAAATCAACCGAGAGAGATAATTAAGTAATTTATGAAAATCTTGAATCTTTGACAAAAATATAAATCAACTTTAACAAATCAAACATTCTAAACAAGGTTTTAATCAAAATTGAAAAAGAGCATAAATCGATCACAAAATATTACTACACTCCCGAATACTAGGGTGGGACCGCAACCGTGATGACCTAACCGCAACCCCGTCTATTATTTCCAGAACGCCTGAAAGTGAAAAGAGTGAAACATAGAACGCATAAGTTGATCGTCCAACTTAGTGAGGCTATGTGCGAATTTGCATGGTGATGTGTGGATGCAACATATTATATAACATAAGCATGTTATCAAGCAAATAAACATATATTCAAGACGGAAGAAACACGAAATTCACATAACCAAGAATTTGCTGCTGCCGTCCTCCACTTACCCTCCATCCTCAGTCTGATCAAAGTCCATCCAAACTCACCAAGTAAGGAGCGACCTTACTATCAAAAATGCATCGACATGTCTTTGCCGGAGTTCGTCCTTACTCCCCAAGTGTTCCTCCCCACTTGGTTTGTAAGGCCAGGCCTACGGGTAACCGTGACAATCCTGCCGGCCCTTGCCGGCCAGGTTGGCATCGGGTCCATATACCAATCAAAAGGGGGCCCACACAAAAATCGGAAACAAACGGAAACATATAGTCGGAAACAAACGGAACATAGCATATCAAACATATTAACATATTATCAATATTTAATAACTTATCGAATGAAATTTGGGTATCATAATAATTTCGAAAAATATATTCGCAACTAGTAAATTCGGATGTAGCATGTATTTGGATAATCATGTTGAAATGCTAAGTGATTTCATGCGAGTAATGTTGACCTAATAAGTCAACCTATTCGTGACGACATGCAAGAAAAGTTAGAACAAAATTCATGCTTTGATTATTAAGAGCCTAAGTGCATGTTTGGACTCGATCTACAAGCACATCGGACCGACATACAAATTAAACACATAGCGCTCACCTTTGTCGCTTAGTATAGCGACTAAAACTCCACAAATGAAGCGTATCCGAAACCTGAGCAAGTACGCATACGACTTAGAAACATAACTAATGAAAATCCTACACAAGGATTTCCTACTAACACATCTCACAAAATTGCTTAGAACTTTCGACATCAACTCCACTCAAAAGTAATTATTTTCAAAACTCAAAATACTACTTAAATACAACAGCGCCAAAACAGCAAATTTTTACCTTCATTTTTCAGATTTACAAATCAACCCCTAAACTTTTATAAACATCCATTTTTCCGAATTTTTTGCAACAAACTTTAAATCAAAAGATTTTTAACTAAACCCATATCGAAAATCAAATGAAAGTATTAAGTATCATTTTACTTCAAAAATCAAAGCTTTAAATACCCCACAAGTTTAAAACTTTCCAAAAACACCCTCATAGTTTGGAAAACTTAACCAAACCAATTTTCTTGAAAAATATTTTAAGATCCACGCATTTAAGAAATATTTAAAAATAATCAAGCATAATTTTCACTATAAAACTAATATTAAAAATAAGTTTTAATAACTTTTCACAAACGAAACAAAAAGTTCTTTAATTATGAACTTTCTTCGAAGAATTTACAAATATTCAATCTAAAAACTAAAATGAATGAACCACTACTTCAAATCAATTAATCAAGAGTTTACAAAAGAACCATGTAAAAACAGCAACAAAAAGCAACTTTAACCCCTTATTTTCAGATTTACAAAAATAACCCCAAATGTTTCAAAAACTCCCATTTTTGCAAAATATCGGAACAAACTTTAAAACAAATGCTTTTCAAGTAAACCTAACCAAATATCAAACAAAAATTTATATTTTCAGTCCCTTTTTAATACCAACAAGAATCGCAACCTAAGCCCTTCAACTTTTAAAACCTTTCAAAAATACCCCCAAAGTTTCGGAAATTATGAACAATAACTTTTTACGAAAATAAATCAAGATCCAAACATATAAGCAATATTTAAACAAAACCAAAGCAAGTCACATTAAATATCTAATATTAAACATGAACTCAACAACTTATCACAAGGACAAACTAAACTTCTTCAACATATATTTTAAAGAGAAGAAAGTAATATCACAAAGACTAAATAACACATGCATGGATGTCTTTTTACCCAAAACAACGAAGGAGGTGAAACTCTCTTCATTTCCAGAACTCCGAAGGTGGTGGTGGCAGCTCCGGTGGAAGTGGTGGCGGCTCCGGTGGTGGTTCATAAAAAGGCCCTCAAATCCTTATTTTTCCCCAACTTCCAAGGACTGCCGATTCACTCCGGGAGATCCAATCGACGATCCGAACGGTCAATATGTAGCCCCATGTGTGTAGGACCTTCAGGAAAAATTTGGGCACGATCCAACGGTGGACGAAGGCCGAATGGTTGAAAAACCGAGACTGTGCTGAGTATACCCGAAAACTATCTTTCTAAATGTGTAACGACTGGAGATTCACATTGGGAGATCCAAACGACGATCCGAACGGTCAATATGTAGATCCGTGTGTGTAGAACCTCCATGCAAAATTTGGACATGATCCAACGGTGGACGAAGGCGGAATGATCGGAAAACCGAGGCTGTGTAGTGAGAATCCGAAAATCCTATTTCTAATGTGTTCTCTCTTCTCTCTCTCTCTCTTATTCTCTATAATATGTATGTAATTGAGGTTATGGAGAGGATAAAAATCTGATGGTAAGTGTGTATAATAATTATATACACATTGGAAATAGAGGGAGACATAATTAGTCTTCAAAAACCAACCAATGCATGTCCACCTTGGGTAGAGAAATTTCTCTACCCAAGGGGCATGCTTGGCCACTCCCTAGGGCTGGCTAGGAGAGCTATAAAGGCTCTCCTATCAGCTGAAATCAAGTAGGGGCGGAATTTGCACTTTGCCCCCTGAAGTTTTGGTAAAGTGCATTTTTGCCCCAAAAATTATTTATGTTCAAATTAATGCTTAACTTTGAAAATAAAAAGTAGCATATAAATTTGGATAAAAAATCCAATCAAACGGGTTCGAAATTTTGGGGGCGTTACACAAGAGAAATTAAAACCAACTTATACAACAATTATCAAATTTCGTTAGGATAAATAACCCAAAAAAAAAAAAAAGAATAGATCTTATACGGTTTATTTCATTTGATTTATACATAAAAAATAACTTAATATTTTGGAAAATGCCTATTTGACAGACTTGTACACGTACAGCTCTATCTTATTGGCTTAGATGTTTTTCCTCCACCGGTTACCTCTTCAGCGAGAAATTATTTAGTACAACCGCTGCACCACGTCATCAAGTACACGTGGTACAGCCCACCAATACACTTGGGACATGTGGATTAATAATCCACATCACCCATGTTCTGGCAATGTGAACACAATTTTCTGAATTCCTATTATATTGGAATATGGCTAGAATATGGGGTGATGTGGATTATTAATCCACATGTCCCAAGTGTATTGGTGGACTGCACCACGTGTACTTGATGACATGGTGCAACGGTTGTACTAAATAATCTCTCCTCTTCAGCAGGTTTGTGTGTATTTTTTTTTTTTACTTTACTTTACTTAATAGTCACACAATTTTCAAAATTATAAAATAGCACAAACATAATAATGTGATATAAATTGAGGGGCAAACACCACTAATGGTTCTCCTTAGCATTAATTTTTTATAGAGTGGTTCCTCTTGTATTTTTTTTCCCCACGTTAGTCCCCACTATGAATTATCTGTTTCATTTTGGTTATTTTCAGATGGCCCAAGGTGAAATAAAGTGCCAAAATAGTTTTATGAGGGACTAAATTGATAAAGAAATAGTTTTATGAGGGACTAAATTGATACAAAAAAATTATGAGGGACTAAAGTGTAACACTATAAGTAAAAGACCTCTTGTAAATGACCAAATTGAAACAAATAATTCATAGTGGGGACTAACGTGGGAAAAAAACACAAAAGGAACCACTATGTAAAAAATTAATGATAAGGAAGACCATTAGTGATGTTTACCCTAAATTGAATTCAAATGTTATTCATCTGATACTATGAAAGCAATATAAGTTGACAATTAATTTTGATAGTCTCTATATATTGTTCTTAAACGTTATTCAACAATACATGAACAATAAGTTATTAAAAAAATTAATATCATGTAATTTGTAATACTCCATATAACATATCTCGAAGAAAATTAATTCTCCGTGGGTTGATGTTATTAACTACTTTATATCCTCTTCTTAGTAGTGAGGCATAAAAATAATATAGCTGATTCATTTAAGAACAGGGTTTGTCTTTTCTTGATTAATTTGTTATGGGTTACATTATTAATTTTTCAATGTTAGAGGTCTACTTGTAGAAGCAAATAAAATCCACAAAACCGACTGTATTTGTACAGCCCCATACTTGGGTTGTCAGCCTAGCATAGTCCTAATATTTTTTACATGAATCTCGTCAATTTTCAACTTATCAAGCCAAAATTCAAACCAAACTTAAAAAACTAAGAAAGTTATTTGATATATATGTATATCTCTTATATATATATTTGAGATCAGTCCCTTGACTGTCTCATACTAATTTTGACCCAATTCTATTTTTACATTTCCACAATCAGTTAGCATTCAAATTCACACACCCACATACCCATGTTCATGTTCTTCCCCATGATTTCCACCTCCAAATTCCTCACCCATGAAGATTCTCCATACTATTTTTTTTTTTACAGAATTTAGAATTTTTTTAAAATCCCAAAATTATTTTCACAGTCAGTTAGCATTCAAATTCCCACACCCACATACCCACGTTCATGTTCTTCCCCACGATTTCCACCTCCAAATTCCTCACCCATGAAGATTCTCCATACTATTTGGTTCATTATACACCAATTTTCTTTACTGAGGATTCTCACACCACAAATCCAAGAGCAGTCCAATTTATTTCGTAGCAACCGACGAAAGACAAAAGAAAATCCATTTCTTCTTCTCCCGATTTAAGGCTTTGAAGTATCAGATTTACCACCACAATTCCGAGAGCACTCCAATTTATTTCATAGCAACCGGCGAAAGACGGAAGAAAACCCATTTCTTCTTCTCCCGATTTCAGATACGACATGACTAATTAGGATAACCATTGGGCCTTCTCTACCTGTATTTGATTCATCCCTCTTTCTCCAAATAAATGGTGGATAACGTATGTATGTTCTGAATTAGAAAAGAAGACTAACGAGAAGAGAAATTGATGCAAGAAAAAGAAAAGATGTGAAGATGTGCAGTTGGAAGAGAGGTTAAGGATTTGGGTAAAGATTTACGAATGAAAACTTACTGGAAGTGGGTTTTGAAATTGGAGTCTACTAACATATATTTTGATGGATGAAAAAACTTACTTTCACTTAAGTAGAAGTTTTAGTTGTTTAATTCGGTTTTTGGACATGTTTGATTTCACCTTTACTTTTTGGTGTCTTTTTTGCTCTTAACTATTACCACTTTAATCCTAGGATATTCAAATACTGCATTGAATTTGGTTTAAGCTTTTTCCCATGAATTATTTGGTATCACATGTTTATATAGTGCATAATTACACTCTGCTTCTGATGTATTTGGGTGGAAGTATTTCACCATGGGTTTGCTCTCATAAAATGAATTTTCAAGTATCATTCTCAGAGTCCAATGTACGGGATTCTCTTACTATTTTTTTTTTCCAAGTTTCTGCATTTCATTAACTCATCTGGAAAAAAAAAAATGTAACTTAAATATGACTTATGTTCTATTTTATGAACTAAATCCTGTGAATTCCCTTCATTGAAGAAAAATGTAAACTACATTCTCTGAACTTCATTTTTTCTCAGTGTACTTAGAATTTCGATACAATGCCAATATGTGTTCCTATAAGTTGAATTTAATACAAATCTGCAATCGTGTCCCCTATTTTTTCATTTCATTTTCGGTTTTCATGAGAGAATGGAGGAAAAATGAAGTTTTGAGAAATTTTTTTTGGGAAAGTGGAGAAGTACGTATTTGAAAGAACTGCAAAGGCTGTTAAAAATCGATTCAAAATTTTTCAAGAATAAACAAACTCTATTCAATGAGTATTCCCGTTTTAATTTTGTTAATTAGTTTTCATTTTGTTAGTTTTTTCTCCTTTGTTTATTACCATCATTCTTAATACTTCATGCTCAGAATTAAGAGGTGGTAGTGAGTTCTAGAGATATTATAAGTGTTCTTTGTTGTGTTGGCCTTAACTTTTATTTCTGGGTTGGATGGTGAGATGAACTTAATTGTTTTTCTTTATTATTTTGACATAATGGTAAGTGTTTAAGTTTAGAATTATGTTTCCTAATTTTATTATATGCATTTTGGGTTTTGTTTGTCATTCCCTTGCACTCCTAATTCATTCTTCATTTACTTTTTGTTTTCAACAGTTTCTTGGTTGGGTTTATTTCAAACTTCTACACCAATTTATTCAAATTTGCTATTTGTTAACAAAGTGTCTTACTGTTGTATTGTCTTCCTCTTTTGAACAGTTTATTCTACATCAGTTTATTCAAATTTGCTACATCTTTGTAAACTATGTTGGATCCCAGCGAATTCTTGTGAGGAGTAGGTGAGACGAACAATTTTTTAAAAATGTTGCATATGAGATAAGTCTTTTTTATCTCACTTTTACCTCTTTATTGCATCGTCTTTACATGTGACCTGCAATTCTTTTTAATATTAACTGCTTTAGTATAAGGTAGGCTACAGATAATTGTTACTAGCTTATGACTTTATTTTGGGATCACCATCACCGGCTTCACATGTATCTTACTTTGGTTTTTTTTAATTGGACAAGTTGTCGGGCAGCAAGAAACAACTACACCAGCCTTCTCATCATAACAGCAGTGACATTTTCAAATTTGAGAGGTTGGAAGGTCAATGGAATAGAAAGTAATGGATTTTAATGATTAATTATGATTGCTTTGTTTGATTAGATTATGAAGTTTACCTTTTCTTTCCATTTTCATATAATGCTAAATTCAAAATCGGTGCATTACTATGAGTTCAATATAATGAAAACATTAGATTGGTGTTTACTTTATTGTTGCATTGTTTTGAGATGTGAGATGCACGTTGTGTTAATTGTAGAGGTTTCTGCAAATCTGTGTTGGACAAAGTCATTTGTCTTAAGTGTGAAGATGTAGTGGATGCTATTTTCAGGTATTCATTCATTCGATACATACTTAATTTAATCTTTGTATTCCGAAGTTGACACAAATGTATTTTTTCTAAATTTCGGATTGTCTTACAGTTGCAGATGGTAGTGGAACTATGAAGTTGGTGTTATATGATGACCAAGCAAAATATATATTTCGCAAGGAAACTGCAAATTTAAAAAACCCTACAAGAACATGTACAAATGTAATTTCGGTATTTGTTATAGATTTAACATTAAACATAATGCAACTTTGACTGAATGCATATATTACTCAGCCAAATGGTAACAAAATGTTAAGGAAGCACGTCTTTTCATTTCTACAACGTACATTTACTTTTATCATTCCGGTGCCGCCGAAGTTTGCGAAGCCACATTCTTGTGCGGTTAAATTTGTTTTGCCTGTTGATTGGTCTGAAGAATGCTCATATCTTCCAAAGAGACTCTCGATTTTAGGTTAAAACAAGTAAGTTATAATTCATTACCTTAAATCTTAAATATGTAACTCAATTATATTGAGATATTATTGACTTCTCTCTTGCTCATTATACAGGTATCAGTTCCACATCGATGGAGTAAAAATAACCCAAATTAAATTATATTTGTGACATAGATGTCTAGAGTAATATATTTGTAAATATTATAATTCTTTCCTCTACCAAACTCTAAGGATATTTAATATGTAGGATTTTTTTTTTTTAAATAAATATTGTCATTTTACATATTAATTTTATACGTTTTAGCCATGACGTTCGTTACACAATTTAACATATTATATAAGGTAGTTGATAAAAATATATTTAGTAAAAATCCGCGCATAGCACAGAGCGTAGACTAGCATATATATATATATATAATGTAGAGTTCAAAGAAACTTTCATCGAACGAACTTGGTTGCTCTATCAAATAGTTCAATTTGATTGAAACCTTGCTGCAACGGAAGGCAATAGTTCTATTGTAAGGCTGTTTGCAACACTGACCTAAAATTGAATTAAACAAACCCACTCAAGATCCTAATGACATTATCCAAATCCGAATTACAATCAAATTTCTATCCACAAAACAGAAAATCTAAAACATCACTTAACAAAAAAGTATGGTAGCATAACTTGTTCATTCATTACATATTGAAAATCTTGAATTAAAACCCACTTGAATTCCTATGCTAAACATGACAGGACATAATCTACCTGTCCGTTGAATCGGTAGAAAGGAAAGTCCCTTCATCTAATGCATATTCTATACTGAAAATGATGGAGCTATTTACTATCTCCAATATTATATTTTCTTCATAAATTGATGATTATGAAGTTAAATAAAAAATTAGTAGGGTATGCTTTTCATAAGAAGACATTATTATGAAACTAAAATAGTAATACACAAGTACCAGCTTCACAAAATGGGTCTTTATGTGAAAGGAAACTGAAATCCCACGATTCGAGGTCCCAAACTGACAATCTCATTTCGAGCAGCAGCCTAACAACAAACACTATACAGCTCAGTTAATTCCTCTACTACATAAAGTAGCTAAGTGATTTCTTCTTCCTCGATCCACCTTCTCCATATAGTTCGTTCCACTGGAGAAGCTCGTTCATATTTTGAGATTCTGATGAGACACTTGCACATACCTACAATTTAACAAGAAACACAATTAAAATAATAAACATAGACTTTAATTTCCATATAAAAACTCTTCGATAAACATAGTAAAAGTAATTTACGATATATAACAAAAACAAAAACAAAAACAAATGAAAGCGTGATTATCAAGCGAAGGGAAAAAAGAAAAAGAAACCACAAATTCTCTCATCTACCAAGCCCCGGCCTCAGGACTTCCAGAATTAAACAATTCAATAAAAAAACCCAAAAAGGGAGGAAAGAAACAAATGCAATCCATTTACGGACACTGCAACCTAGTACAGATCAAAAGACGAAGAGCAGAACTACCCATCATACATCTTTGTTCTTTGGTCAGTTCTGACGGTAAATCACTCTTATTCTCTAATTTCCACATACTTACTCTTAGTATTTCTTTCTTTTACATCTCTCCCTTGCCCTGCTAAATGAGCATTTATTTGTACTAAATAACATCCACAACTTCAACTCAGAAATTAACCACCACAGGCATATCACTTTTGTGGCAAGATTTTTTATGATTTTACTTTCATATCCTCTTTATTCCTCCATAAACAGTAACCAGTGTCAAAAAGCAGAGCTTAATTATAAAAAAACATGAATTTTGACATTCAGAAGTTGCTTAAAAGCTAGTTTTTCATTCTCTTGGTCCCAATGAGGAAGTTACAAGAGGTTTCTAGTGTCCGTGTGAACCATGTTTATTCAAGATTTTCACTCTGGAGCAAACTAATTCATTTTACACAATTTGGGTGGGAATCGTATCAAGTAACATTACCACATAAAACACAATTCTCAGTTAAGAAACAAAAAGTTTCCATTGGCTAATAAAACAGCAGGCAATGCTAGATTAGATCGAATACGACAAGAATGAGACAAGATTAAAAGTAAAAATAATAATAATGAACAAATATGTATGTGCATATATACCTGTTCATGTGCAAATTTGAAGTCATCCATACTTAGGGGACGAATGTCTGCACTACTATGAAATCCAGGCAGCGGTCTGTTCTCGGAGGCTGCTAGGGCTTTCTCCTAAATTTCATGATGATTTTATTAGATTAGAATGCAAATGTAAACAAGGACATGTAAAGCTACCAAACTTCACAAGCAAGAAGGGAATGAGGTTGAAAAGAAGTTTAATCTACTTTAAATGTAGTAGACTCAGCAAGTGTTTTTGATAGAAACGGCTTAACATAAAGAATCACGTCCAACCATTTGAAAGGTCTAGAGAAAGAGAGCAAATTTTATACATACCTTCTTCTCCTTCTCCAAAATTTCCCTTATAGGGCAATGTGCAGCTGTCACGCAGAGATTCTGGAAAATAAAATAGTTTTCAGTTTGAAAGCTTAATAACTCAATCATTAGGAGAACAATGACCAAAAATGAAAAAAACAATGAACACATATGCAAAGCAAAAACCTTGATATCACTTCCTGAATACCCTTCTGTCATGTTAGCAACTGCTTCAAGATCAGTGTTTGAGGCCAATTCTTCCTTGGCTAATATCACCTTCAAGATTTTTTCCCTATTTTGAGCATCTGGCAAGTTAACCATCAACCTGCACCAAATTTACAAAAATAAAGTGATTTTTTTTAGTTAAATACGACAATTTTTTATTTTTATTGGGTTGGGAGCACTAGAAAAGCTGTTGAGTTGGAAATGACAAACCTCCGGGGAAGCCTCCTGATTACAGCCTCATCAAGATCAAAAGGTCTATTAGTGGCTGCAAGTACTAGTACGCGTTCCTTATCCTTTGTACGCAAACCATCCCAGTTAACCATAAATTCATTCTTCATTTTGCGCATTGCTTCATGTTCTCCCGGGTTTTCTCGTCTCCCTAGCATGCTGTCAACCTATAACATAAATTTACGAGAAAAAAATAAGAGAAAGGAACGATAAGAGAAAATATTGAGATAATTTTGGAAATATACAGACCTCGTCAACAAAAATAACACTAGGAGCTATTTTACTGGCCAAACTGAAGACTGCTTTCACATATTTTTCTCCTTCACCAAACCACTGAATGCCAAAAGATGTACAAGTTATTGTTGCAAGGAAAAGAGTAAACTGGAGAAGAAAGAGTATCAACATGAAGGGCTAATAAAAACTATACTTTTGACGTGATGCTTGACATTGATATATTGATGAAGTTGGCACCAGCTTCAGTTGCAACAGCTTTTGCCAGCATGGTTTTACCAGTACCGGGAGGCCCAAAGAGCAAAATTCCCTTACAAGGCTACCAAAGGTAACAGAACAAAATGAACTGGCATACTTCTAGACAAAAATATAAAGAAAGATAGATCAAACTTCTATTATGCTTTATAAGTGGCAATTCATTTACCTTTGTTAGCTGTCCTTTGCTGAATAATTCTGGCCTTTGCAGTGGTAGCATCACCAATTCCTTTAAAGTTTCCTTCACATTTTCCAGTGCTCCAATGTCATCAAAAGAGACTCCAATATCACCGGGAGGAATAACCTCAGCAAGGAGCTTTTTCTCAAATTCGTTTTCAGTTACCACATCCTAGAATTCAAAAGAAGTTATTCTCATATACCATGTCATGTGAAAATACTTCGAAAGCATTGAGAGTATTACGGTAGACTACGAGTTTCACCTTGAGAGATTTCTTCGAACTCTTGTTATCATTTTGAATGCCCTGTAGAATATTGAGCCCATAGCTGATACTGAAACATTAAGCCAGAAAAAAGTAAGAACCCTAACAAACACCTGCTATCACCAGTCATCTTCCAACTCGGCCTGCTGTTAGTAGTAAAAGAAAGAGTTTCAAGTTCAACATAGATTTACCTTTCACTTGAAATGACAAGTTTCGACTCTCTGACTGAAGCTTCTGAGCAATTCATTAAGTGATGGCTTAGGGCCCAACCAATAATTTTTTCAACACCTATCACCATCAGAAAAGCATTATGTGACATCAAGTTATAACTACATGAACCTAATTTTGATGACATTAAATTGAATGACATATTGACATTGACTTACTTTCACTAGTCAGGGCTTGGTCTTTAATGCATAAAGTTTCTAGATCAGGGCAATCAAGGCAATTCCGGTTTAGAATCTGAAATTCATGTGAAAACAAAGAGAGAAGCACCAAGGTGTTACTCCAAAACTGATGACAACCAGCACATTCAAAGATGGATCATACAATCAAAACTGCAATCATAAAGTTTTGGCTGATAATAGATGTTTTCAACTGTGAAATTTAAAATCACGTCAGCATTACCACTCATAATAACAGTCAAGTTAAGATAATTATGAATGATATCTAGCGTAAGAACAGGGCTGACTACTATGTCGAAGGGCCAACATATGCCAGCTAATCAATTAACAAAAAAATTCAATTCATGACATATTCAGCGGTGTTAATTGTAATACAGTGATATACAAGAAATTGCAAGTGCTAAAACCACATGATAACTTCCTGGAAGACTAGGAAAATTACTGAGCAGATAAATTATGAAGGGATTGTAGAGAAATGTGACGCACCGAGCGTATGCTACAAGTATTCGATTGTGATTTCATTGTTTCAATATCACGATCCATCTGTTGTTTCCAGTCCAGTAGTACTGTTTCATCCTGTCATGTTTAAACAGCATTCAAGGCAAGCTCCTAAATTTAAAAATATCATATCAGAACCAAAATAATTAATACCTGAGGAATCTGTATGGTCACTTTGTTTGGAAAAAGACGGCTGATCTGTTTCATTGTTTTTGGAGTTTCTTTATTCCTATCATGTAATCTACCAAAATTATCCTAAAAAGAAAGACAACATAAGTCACATTAGGCCCTGGATGCAAGCTGGGAAATATGACATATACGAGTAGGAGAGAGAAGGAATACATCAATCTCCCCTGTAACAAGCCAGTAACTGAGATGATGATAAAGATAAATAACAATATATGTCCTCTCAAAGTATTGCATACAGTTACATTCCACAACCTTTAACATCAATTTGAACTATAAGAAATTGCTCAAGTGTAAGCTGTATGAAGGGGAGATGCAAAGTGCAAACACTTGCACTAATATGCCATCAATAATAAGGCAAATTACATGTAAATTATAGAGTATAAAAATAAGAAAAGGACAAAGGACGTTAAAATTTACTTAAATTGACATACCGGAAAGGCAAGGTCAAGCAATGCTGTTTGGTTGCTTCCAAATTTTGTGAAAAGCAATCCACCGGGATGAGACTGAAATCAACATATCAGTGTCAGCTCTACAACATAAAAGCGTTTGCAGACACACACACACATACATAAATACATACACGCACACACATGTAGGTGTAGGAAAAGCATAAAGAAGAAAACTGAAACTTACTTTCTCCTTTCGGCTGTCTGTCTGAGTATGTGAAGCTATTACGACAATATTTTCTGGCAAAGTCTCAAGCTTAATTTTGAAGGTCGCATATGCCTCTGAATTTCCCACCATGGATTTCTCAATGTCTTTCAAAAACAAGATCAACGGACTACTTTTACTTTCTGTGGAAGCAACCTATAAAATTAAACTTTCTGTTAATATCACTGTTAAGCAAACACACCTAAGCATGTTATTTTGCTAAAATGCAACATGGACTAGATTATACCTCAAAGAGTTCATTAATGGCAAGCTTCTCGACGTCATCAGCACTGGAGCTTTCAAGACGTAGCAAGTCAGCTGCAGAGAGAGAAGATGGTTGCCACAATTAGAGACTTGATTTTACTTTTGTTAGATGGTAAGAAGGAACAGAACCACATAGTCAAACAATTACCAGCACAAAAGAACCCATGATCTTCTTCACAAAGGCCCCCAAGATCATTACCTTCTGGAATTGTTCTATCAAATCTAACCCCAATTTTGGAAGAACCATTTTCCTCAAAAGCAAGTACCACCTTTCCCCTGTAACCATGGGTTGGACCCCTGCAGAAAAAAGTATGTCATACCACACATATTGTAAGAACCATTTTTATCGAAGCAAGTACTTCAGAAGCTTTTAGATAATGATTAGGTATATCAAGATACATATTGTGGGCTGGAAGGAAAATATAAAATGCACCTCTGGCTCTTCAATTGTAACTATAGACACAGATGATAGAAAGCATACCATGCTAATATGATAAGCCGTACATTAGAACAACCTGGAATTGCCACACAGGAGGCACTCCAAAAATCTTCATGTTAATACAAAAGTTAAAATGTTCAACTTTTTGTATATATTATCACGGATCTTCAATCATAGATGCAAATATACACTTGGGAGACCAAATATATGAACTAGAGCACAGTACAGTGGCGTGTAATATTCTTAGTTGTCAAAACAAACAGTGATAACGCACAAATAGTCAATAGAATTCCAATTAAAGGATGCTCAAATTTGTAGTCATCATACCAGAGCTCATGTGATGCAGTATTAAAAGGGAAAAAAATAAATTACAGCTCTCCCTTAGTCCACCTACTAGCTCATGGCTGGAGTCAAGTTTTGAAATTCTAGACCGAAGGAAACCAGATAAACAAAATATTTTTCTTCAGCGTGGTGTATAACTGAGTAGGTCCTTCAAACCCATGGCTACATCTAGAATTTACACCCACCTTCATAAGGTCTAGCCAACTTATTTCTCCAAAATATTTGAACTCTTTTGGTGCAACTTGCAACAAATTCATGTGGTTCTCCACAAGAATCATAGAGTATAAGCCATTGCCTTCAAGACCTTGACATTGGTAATATGAATTCAAATAATTCCAAAGATGCAATGAATTCAAATCACCTTCTTCAAAGTTTACCGCTGATGCTATCGGAATTCAAACCACGCGCTTGAGCTGACCTTGCGTACAAATACAAACTGAGAGGACATGTTTATGACTGTTTACACAAGACTATCAGATATATACAGGGCCTAAGCCCAATATAAGACACGAGTAAGCTATACCCTGTTGGAAACTAATTCCTCCCAAGAACACTAGAAGAAGCCTGGTGTTAATCCTAGTACTCCCACAAGCACAGGGAGACAACTTTTGATGGGATACCCCTAGGTATGTGCGGCATAAGCAACAAACAAAAACTAAATTCGGACAACTGGGAAACCTTAAAAGCTTTTCCAATCTTTCTATTACTAGCATCACTAATACTAATAGCCCCGTTGGATCATACACTAACTCAAAAGTAACAAAGATAGCTCAGTGGAACTTCAATGCAGCCAACAGCGGTTTAATTAATAGTTAATTCATCAGCACACGTAAAAAAAAGCACTTAATCTAAGAACAGCATTTGACCAAACTAGCAATCCAAAATTACCTGATTGGAGTTTGATTAGGAGAAAACCCTGTCGAACCCACAAACTTTACTCTGTCACCTGCCAAAACAAGAAAGATACCACTTGAACAAGAAGTTCTCAACCAAAAACAGATCACAGTTGCAAGAAAGCTTTTGAGCATACTACCTTTTTTAAAAGTATAATTTTTTGATGTAGCGGTAGATGCTTCCTGCTTAGGCTGAGCATGAGAGCTTATAGCAGAACCTCCAGTAATATCAGCCTCCACACTTGAGGCTGGTTTCTTAATGTGTAAAGCAGCAGCAGTCCGTTTTGCATATACACTGGTTCTCTCAGGCTTTGAACTTTCTCTTGCAGAATCAGCTTCCTTTCCCGTTGGTCCCTAGAAATTTTGAGTTTTGAGCTAATGAAAATAACGGAATTTACAAGAAAGACATTGGATAATTCAACAAGGAAAAAATAAATGCTAAAGCTTACACCAGGTAGTAGGATAGAGTCAACTATCAGGAGTTTTGCATCAAAATATTTAGCAAGTGCCTTGGTCAATGTTTCCTGATATATTTCCGAACCTATGAAGACAATAAGTCACGTGAATGATAAGAGATCAGGAAGGAAAAGTAGAATTACTGTTTTTTGTAGAAACTGAAAAAAAACATGGGGATATATTACCTGCAGGACCTGACAACAAGATTCTCGGACACACTGTAGGGAGACCAGAAGTAAACTTCGCAAATTTATTACACTTCAAGTGTATGTACATTGAAGCAACAAGAACATTCTTCGTGATCTCACTGTCAGAAAAACATAAAATTGGTTATAGTGAACTATAAAGAGAAAATGACGCAAAATGGGAAAACGGAATAGCCATAACAAGTGTGACGGACACTCACCCAGGGAATGAGAACTCTAGTAGATGTACATTATATAGTGGACACATTAATTTTCATATATAGGCAGATAGAGGAGGAAAAATCAAGTTTTTAAACTTGTAATAGACATCCAAATCATGCACATAGTACACTACACACAGATATCATAATTGACTAAGAGAAACAATAATAGTTAGCATGTTTATAGATACAGGTATTCGATTATTTGGCATATATCTAACATCAACCAATCTTCTATTAAAGATTGGCAACACATTTCTAAGAAAACCAAGGCAGTGTATAAAACTTCTCTAGAAGCCTTTGGTAGCTGTGGTTCTATTGGAACATATAGCTCATGGCTAAATCTTCCCACATTTTCTTGTTATAAAATACCTTAAAGCATAACATTTTGCCATGTTTTCCAGAATCATTTGTCTTTGTCTTCATATTTCAATACATATTTGAAGGGTGGGGAATGTTGATAATAATGAGAGAAGGAATGAAGTTGAATGTTTACCTTAGATAATATGGAAAATTCTCAAATGAAACAGCAATATTTTTGCAATCTAGTAGTCCTTGTCGTAAACCATCTTTAAATGCTTGACGTCTAGCTGCTATTGACATAGGAGGCTCAGATTCTTTGAGCTGATCTCTGACTCCCCTAAGGTTATCAAGGACTCGAGATATGCTGCCACTCATATCAAATTCAGGAGGTGTTGAACCACCTGGAATCTGCAAAAATGGTCTCAAGTCATTGTTTTCTGCTAAAATCTTCTCACTCTCTGCATTAGCAGTACTAGGAGATGGAACGACACTGTTCTCAACAACTGGTACAGAAGCGCCATCGTCATGATCGGATACATCCTTCATTTCAGCATCCACCACGTTGTCCGACAATTCACAAGCTGAGGGTAGAGGTGATAATTGAGAACCTTGATGTACTTCCTCACCATTTGGAGATGGAGGAAGAATAGATAATTCTTTTCGGAGATTTGACAGAGACGCCAGTGTAGATGCAACGGCAGCAGCAGAAGGATCTCTTGATCTCGCTTCCATGTGCAATCCTTTTAACGATTCATTATGAGCTTCTAATATGCTGACTGAAGGTGGCAGACCCATCGCAGATGAATTGCTATTGGTGAGTTGTTGGAAAATCTAACATTTTGTTAAGGAAATGTGAAGGATGTTTAATAAAGTATAAGATGTATAATTGTCCATTTTATATACAGGTGGCAAATTAGATAATGTCAATCACTCTTAAGTCTGTAACAATCACAAGACAGCTAGGTTTCAAGACATTTGAGATAAAACTGATATATGTCGGTTGAAGGATACATAAGCATGTTTACCAGATGAGCTAAAAACCACCTCATCACCTCCATTTAGAGGAATAGTGGTATCTTTGGAGTAAGCCTTGCCATTCACTTGGACTGCTCCTTTTTTACCAGTGATTTCAAGCAAAGTAACTGACTCCCCTCCCTATTGAATGGTTGTGAAAGTAATGACACAAACAGGCATAGAATCAGTAACCTTCTGAATAGAAATGCCAGATGAAAACAGGCAAACAAATTCATAACTTACCTCTGACTCCATGTGCTTAAGACAACACAAGGATTTACTAACTGTTGGATCTTCCACAGACAAGTTGCACTTGCTTCCTTGACCAACTGTGAAAGTAGGCTGATCCATAACAACATGTGGTTTCTGGAAAAGTGAAACGGAATGGACCAATAAAAGTCATGATTAAAAACTGCTACTTAATTATGAAAAATAAGGCTATAGGCAGCTCAACGCATGAGCACATACTCTGAATCTCACTCATTAGTGCAAGCAGCACACACATTCAAGCATAATGAGACCCGAGACTATCCCACCCTCCTGTCCGCCCCTTTAATCTCTCTTTCACACACACTAAGATTGTATATATAGCATGGGGGCACTCATCGAAACAAATTAAGAGAATGTCAATAGATTAGAAAATTCTTTCAGCCAAAATTAAACCTAGTCACACTTTGATCATGGATCGAGAAAGCTTAATATTAAAATGTCACTAGTTTCATAATAATTTCTCATACACCCTTCTTGTTAATAGAATGAAAATTCACTTATGTATCATTACACTACATTCATCATTTCAATTGTTGTTGAAAAGGAAATCCGAGAACTCAATGCTTTTTGTTTTTGACATTTAATATATTCTAAACAAAATCTAGACTAGACTTTTCAACACCCCGTTTTTCTAAAAGGTTCTGCCCAACATCCTCTCGGATACATATTTTCCAGAAATGGTGATCATATAAGGTACAAAACCTGGTCTCCACTCTATCAGCACAATTTCCAAATTTGTGATGGAGAACAAGTAACCTTTAATGTGATTTTAACTATAGTTTTTCTCTGTTTTTCTTCTTTCTTTAATCCAATGATCATTTGTAATGCCACAAAAATGATTTTTCACAAGCTAAAGAGCAAAAATGCCACAAAAATGATTTTTCACAAGCTAAAGAGCAAAAAGAATGTGTCTTTGGAGTCACTATTAACAGTCAGTGATACATGAATGCTAGATCATGAACTACTAAAATTTTCAGTTATGACTGAGACAATATATGTAGATACACACACATACATACTTGTGCATTCTTGTGCCACTGCACTGTATTACCTAAAGATGCTTACCACCACAACCTAGCAATATATATCCTCCAAAATCTGAAGTTTTCAGATAAGTTAATTTATTGAAGAACGAAATTTCTAATACTCCACCTATGCACAATTCCGTCAAATCTTTGGAGGTAGAATAAGCATCTATACTAAAGGGTTTATCTAGCGCAAAACCTTCAATACCATACAAAGGTAACTTAACTTTCTCAGAGATTGTAAACTGAAGCCTTTAAAACATGGTTCACCATAGAATATATCAAATATGATAATTACAAAAGAGAAATATGATTGAAGTGCCTATGCCATAGCCAAAATTCAGTAATCAGTCTGATATTCATCACAAGAGAGACTGTATGGTGTACCTCTGCAGTTACCTTTCAATAAATAACACATTAAAATATGTTAAAGCATGCTGCGATTCAATGGATAAATTTCAATAGTCAAAACCATGAACACAACCATATAAAGGTTGATATTTTTCTTCTAGTTCTTGAACTTCGAATCCATAAACAAGATTAAAAAGAAAAAGAAAACGACATAATATTGAATACAAAGTGTCAGCCCACCTGTGAACACTGGGAAAGAAGTTTTCCCCATGCAGTCCCAGCATCTGATTTCAGTTGACGTTTTTTTCCCCGATTCACTGATGTGCCACCGCCATTTGACTTTCCTTTCTCCCCATCAATTACAGAATCACCTAAAATTTACAGAATTCATAAAACATAACACAGAAGGAACCAATCAATTAAGACAGCAACACCACATGCAGAGCCTGAGATCACGGAAGAAACTAAAACCTCACCTTCCACCGCCGGCTCAGGCGCTCTCTCCGCCGCCACATCATTCGACTGTTTCTCACCGTTAGTCAGATCAGCCGATCTAGCCAATTCTTTGTCCGCCACCGCGCCTGTCACTTCCTCCGACGACGGAGAATCATTTGTAGACGAAGAAGATGCCTCTGCCGCCTGCATGCCTCAAAAACCCCCAAAATTCAGAACCACCACATAAGTAAAATTAAAAAAATAGTAAAATCAAGAAAAAAAAACCTAACCTTGGATCGTTTTCCATTAGGCATAGAAGATGAAGGAGAAGAAAGGGGGCGTTTAGAGGAAGAAGAGCCTCGCCGAGTTTCAACCATTTTTTCTGATCTATTAATTTAATAATCCGAGAAAAAAAAAAACCCTGAAATTTATCGAAAGAGGTGTGTCGATTATGTAAGCTACTCTGTCAATATTTGTTGAATATTTTATAGCTTTATAGCTTGAGAGAGAGAGAGAGAGAAAAAACAGTGAAGAAGGATGAATGATTGTGAAGTATCGGTTATTTTTATACAGAGTCCATATTACACACACACCAACACTTGGGCATCTGACCTTTCCTTTTTAAGATTTTATGTTTTATTTTTTAAACACATAATCTACATTTTGAGGGACTTGATTACAAATTAATCATTTACGTTTTCTAGGGTGTATAAACCAATTTACAATTGTGAAAAATTATAAAAATCTTTATTTAATTAAGGCTTGCATATCATTATAAGATTCGGGATGATAATTTAGTCTCATAAGTTAATTAGTTTGGTGATTTTAATCATATTTCAACTTAAAATTCTTAAAAATTGCAATAATAATCTTGTAACTATAATTATTTTACGATGCAACCCTTCAAGTTACGGCTTATCACCGTTAATTTGGTCCGGATTAATTTGGATGAATAACTTCATTTAATTTCCTTTAATGTTTATTTAATTTATTAAAATTCTAAATTTGTTTATGAACCCTTTAACGGAAAATTCTATGGTGCCGCTACGTTAATTGCCGCTAATTATAAATCAATAGGAATATGATGTCATTAATTAGTAACATGTTAAACAAGTTGCCAACGGGTCATAATAATTTTATATATTTAATCACATCGAATAGTAAATTATTTTCTAATAATTATAATGGAAATAAATAAATGAATGTTACAATAATATTTTAAAATAAATAGTATGTGATATTTTTGTTGAATAATTAATATTAATTTTGGAAAATTTGAATAATACCACCTAATGTGGAATAAATACTACATGATGTGAGTCATACTAGGTATATGGGTTAATATTATGTAATGTGAGGTCGTACTGTCACATGTGAGTTATACCATATAATGTGATCTACACTGCGTGGTAATATCAGCTAATGTGAAATAAATACTACATGATGTGGAGTCATACTAGATATATGGGGTTAATACTGTGTAATGTGAGCCCGTACTGTCACATGTGAGTCATAGAATGTGATACACATTGCGTGATAATACTACCTAATGTGGAATAAATACTATACGATGTTGGACCATACTAGTTATATAGGGTTAATACTGTGTAATGTGAGTCTGTACTGTCACATGTGAGTTATATCATAGAATGTGATACACATTAGGCCATCTCCAATGGTTGAGGGCTAGCCCCGGGCCAGCCCCGAGCCCTGCCTGGTCGTCTCCAATGGTCGGGCTCCGTGGAGGAATTAATTCCATTTTTTTCCTTTGCCCACTCTCACCTATTAATATTATAGTTTTAAATTTTTTTAATATTAATATTAATAATAGTAATTATATTAGTACTCGTAATTTAATTATTAATTATATTAAAATATTAAAATTAAAGAGAATAAATAATTAAAGTAACTTAAAATTAATACATAATACGCAAACAAACATTTTTAAATTAATACATGAAGCAATTCGTTCCAAGGCGACCAACCGTAGACTTCAAAAAGACTTAATAGAACATGTTTATGCAAAATACGGTTAAAAATGAGTGTTTAAATTTACTTTTCTTGTCTATTTTAGTATGCATTTAAATCTTTAATTTAGATTAAGTATTAATCTAAATTTTATTTGTATAAGTGTTTATTTTGTATTTTTAACTAATTCCGTATTTAAAAAAAATTATTTATATGAATGTTTAATTAAATGGACTATTTCTATATTTATAAGTATATCATAATTTTATTTAAAATTACTTTAAATAATTAATCATATTATATACTATATAATTAAAACATATCACATTAATTAAAACAACACATTAATTAAAACAACACATTAATTAAAATAACACATTAATTAATATAATACATTAATTAAAACAACACATAAATTACAACAATACACAACATTAATTAGATTTTAATTAAAGAACATTAATTAGGTTTAAATACACAACAATTATCAAGGAAAAGAAAATAAAAAATAAAAAATAAAGGGGCCAAATTACAAAGCTTTTCTTTCTCGAAGTATCTTAACTTTTCTTGTCTGCAAAATTGCTGCTTCTTTAAGTCAAAACAAAGCTCAGCTCACAAAAACCATTTTAACTTTTCTCTGTTTAACCATTTCATTGTGTAATTTCCTAAAATTGACTCTTTTTTCTCTCAATTTAACTTCAAGATCTCTTTATTTTTTTTAATTCTTAATTCAGTTTCTGGAAAGAGAGCACTCTCATATCTCCGGTAAGTAAATTACATCTACCGTTCATTTCAAATTCATCCAATTTCTGCATCTTCTTCTAATCAATTAAAAGAAAGAAAAAAAAAGGAGCCAATCAGCCACCAAGTGGCGGCACCTGTTTTAAAGAGGGGCGCATGATAACACGCGCCCCTCTTTCTTCTCCAAAGCTGGACGCGCGCCCCGTTCCAGCAGCCGGGCTCCGCCGAGCCCCCAGCCCCGCCCGTTCCAGCCCGTCTGCCGCCCCGCCCCGAGCCCTTCTTCCGTCTCCAACCGTTTCTCCTCCAAAGCCCAACCCCGCCCCGGCCCCGGAAGGCACCATTGGAGATGGCCTTACAATGTAATGTAGAATAAATACTACATAATGTGGGGTCATACTAGACATATGGGGTTAATACTGTGTAATGTGAGCCCATATTAACACATGTGAGTTCTAACATATAATGTGATGCACATTGCAATAATAATCTTGTAACTATAATTATTTTACGGTGCAACCCTTCAAGTTACGGCTTATCACCGTTAATTTGGTCCGGATCAATTTGGACCGTGGATGAATAACTTCATTTAATTTCCTTTAATGTTTATTTAATTTAATAAAATTCTAAATTTGTTTATGAACCCTTTAACTTAATTTATAAACGGATCATGAACAAAAATATGTATTTATCGTCCATTAAATTTAATACTCATTTTTTAAAAACATTTTTTGTAGGACTTTGATGAAGACTTTCATGCTCTAACTTAATACCTAATTAATTACTTCTTTTCTTTCTTAATTATTCAAAGCTAATAACATAAAATTGTTATCTATAAATTCTTTCAACATTATTTCATTTTCTTTCATAATTATTCAAACATAATTGATTAGTTCTTATTTCATAATTCTCCACCATTTGTGCAACAAGTCCATAACTTGTTTTTTTTTTTTTTTTTTTTACTTTTCCACTATTTACAAATTTGCTAAGGAAAGAATGAAAATAGTTATCAACAAATTTGATTAATCACTAATTAAAATAAATTTCATAATCATTCAAACCTGATTAATTATTCCCCTTTGAGAGAATTGCACTTGTGGTACAAAACTTTATATCAATTCTCACATGTGGTGCCATAAAAGGTCAACACATTTGGTACCAGCGTAAATAATCACGATTAAGTGATGACATGACAGTTAAGTCTAATTACATACCATTATTTATGTTGACTGATAATTTGACCCCATAACATTTCAAACTATCAAAATAACCCTAAATCATCAAATTTATTGACGATTTTAGTTCACTATTGCCAAATTTCAAAATTGAATCGAAGAAGACCTTGTGCGGACCAATTTGATTATATTACTTATTATATTTACATAATTAATATTAATTTACAAATAATATTAATAAATTATTATAAATCTGGAAAAAACGAATCTTTTCAAATCTAAAATTTACATAATAAAATTAATCTATTTAATATTTATTAAAATAAATTTAATTAAAAATTATTCAATATTTATTATCAGTCAACATAAGTAATTGTATCATTTTAGCAATTAGACTTAACTAACGTCATCACTTAATAATAATTTTTAACGGCGGTACAAAAAATGTGAGTGGATTTGTTAAACTATGATACCAAATGTGTCTACTTGAATTTTCATGGCACCACAAGTAAGAATTCATCAACTTAAGTTTGGTATCACAAATGCAATTCTATATTTCCTTTCGTTCATAATCATTCAAACATAATGTTTATCTAAAGCCCACGATTTCGTGTACAATATTTTCACATAACATTGTTTATTTACATAAAATCCTAGATTAAGATTTTTGAAAATTTCACAAAAGATCCCTCAATTTATGAAATTTACATATTTGAACCCAATATTTTTAAACAACTTACGTTCAGATCGGACTGCAAAATAAAAGTTTCAAATATCAATTATTATAAGACATTTTACATATTAGATTTAACAAACATTCCTACCCCCGTCCAAGGAACCTTTCCTGACACGGAGACTAAGCTTTGATACCATTTATAAAGTCCCGACTAGAAAATACACACTTTAAATAATCTTGTACAATAATTTCATATAAATTTTGTTCATTTACATAAAAAACCAATTTGAGGTTAATATTTTTGAATGTTTCCAAAAATGTCTCTCTATTTCTTAAATGTGAATATTTGACTCAAATATCTTTTAACCAATGTACATTAAGCTTCAATTCAAAATATCAGTTTCAAATATCATTTTCATAAGAATATTTATATATGATATGTAAATATTTTATTATATATTATTTTTAAAATAATTCGAATAAATATATCTAAGTTGGAATCTTATTGTGAAGAATTTTTGTATGTTATTTGTACATTTATTTGTCAATTTTAATAACAAAATTTAACTTCGTACAGGAAATTCTTGTCCAAACCTGGTTTGGCCAAACTCATCCAATCACCAAGCAAGTGTATTGCACTTGCTTTGTGATTGGTCACTTTCTTAGGAGTTACATCTAGTCTCAAAGTAAGTATATTACACTTGTCATATAGTTACTTTGGGTTCGGCCAAACCTAATCTGGGTAAAAATTTATAACCCTTAGCACATTGGTTGGGTAGTTAGTAGATAATGTACACAAAATATGTGTGTTTGCAAAAGAATTTATAGATTCCATTTTCTCCTATTGTACAGAAAATGTCGAAATTACCCTTGAATTAAAAACCTTTATTTAAGCAAATATAAAAACGTCAATAGGTCTTTATACGAATTACACCTATAAGACTGCCTGCCGAGAAATTGCATTTCCACTCGATCATCAACAAACAATATTATTTCTTATTATTTGGGCTAATTATTTTACTGAGAATTAATCATATCAGATTAATTATCTTGTATGGCATGCAGTTGTAACTTGTAAGTTGTGACAAAATGTCACGGCTTTAAATTGGGATCCACAACATGTTTTCAAGTGCATTGGAAGCTTGTTAACAAGGTGAAGATATTGATTTTGGTTGTCAAATACAATGTGATTAGGTGTTGAGAGCCACACTTACATCAATTATATCTTATTTTTAGAGTGATCCTTATAAAAGCAATATATATATATATATATATATATATATATATATATATATATATATATATATATATAAAGTTGGTATTTAATATGAGATATAAAATTTAAAATTCTCTGTAACAATAATTATTAAAAAATCTGCAGCAACTTACACGAGCTAATAGAACTTGAATTTTGTGGGATTTTGTAGCTAGGTTAATAAATTGATTAGCAGCTTGAACTCCTTAACATTTTCTAAACTTTTGTGAACATGCTAATAGTATAAAAAATATATAGTTGCTTAATCTGATAAAATACTCAAAGCTATAAAAAAATTCAAAAGTTAAAAGAAAACTTCATATATCAATTTTTCCTTTTTCCCAGCTCAAAGATTTGGGTTCGGTACGGAAGATACATCTAGCTCGTACTACCTCCTCAAATATGCAAGGACGGACTTAATTTTTTTTGGTTGGGGGGAGGGTGTTGGGGAGTTGGCCCTACAAGATTTTTTGTGGTAAAAATTAATGGTGCTATATAGTACATAGATGTAAAGTAGTTTGAATATAATTTTTTATTTGAATTTCTTTTATTTGTCATATGATATAATACAAAGTACTAGTTCGAATACAATTTTCAATGAATTTCAAGTTCGGCTCCCAAGCTTCTCAATTATAGATCCGTCTCGGCCATATGTATGCACAAAAAATGTAGCTCATAGGCATATCTTCAACTGGCTGACCAACAATTCATAAGACTTGCTCCAACGGCAAGGGTGGGGGTTCGAATTCCATTTAGAACTTGGATGGAAGCATTTTCATGGGTCTATCTAAGGGTCATTTGTGGTGAATACCCCTTTGGGCGCAGAGTGTACATCAGTATGATGGAATCCTGAAGCTTGGTGGAGACACATGCTGCGATTTACATCATTCAAGGTTCTAGAACAAGGATTCTGAGGATCCAGGATTAGTCTAATATAAGCTTGTATACCTGGGTTATAAAAAAAATAAAAATAAAACAATCAATTAAATTATAAACTGACACATAAGGGATAGAGATTGTCATATGCAAGGGGAGGTAACATTGAATCCACCCATCTATTAAGTAGTATTTATTAAAGTGATTTTTATGTACAAATTAAATGAACCGAAAACATATACTCTTAAGTTTATCCAAGAGTAAAGAAACAAAATTATCTGCGGGGAACTTTGAGAACTATTCATGAATTAAATGAATAGCACCATAATCACACTCATCCCACATAAATTCAATAAATAATATTTTAATAATACATCAAACCTTCATGTGTCTTATATTGTTGGTCATATTTTTGCCGACGACCGTATTTTTTGAAAAATTAATTGACAAGATGTTAGCTGGTAAATATCAACATGATGCCTAATGTACCTTGTTGCTTCCCTTGTGGCTAACAAGTAACATAAACAAATTTTTGGAATGAGTTTACATAAATGGAGATTCGAGGGTGCCGCTACGTTAGGTGCCGCTAATACCACATTAGGTGTTATTATTACACAATGTGGATCACATTGTATGGTATAAGGAGTATAATTTATACCATAAAATGTGACACACATTGCGTGGTAATACCATTTAATTTGGAATAAATACTACATGATGTGAGGGTCATACTAAATATATGGGGTTAATACTATGTAATGTGATCATGTACCATACAATGTGATAAACATTGTGTGGTAATACCACCTAATTTGGAATAAATACTACATGATGTGGGGGTCATACTAAATATATGGGTTTAATACTATGTAATGTGATCATGTACCATACAATGTGATACACATTGTGTGGTAATATCACCTAATGTGGTATTAGCGGCACCCTAGAATTTTTCTTAAAGATAAAAGGAACTTAGATGTAACTCTTTTGACAAGAGTAATATAAGTATTAAATATCAGGATTTTTCTAGGGTGTGGGCATATGAGTTACGCCCTCACATGCGAGAAGCCTCATCATGTCGTTTATTTGGCTCAGATTGATCTGGATCATTGATTAGGTAACTTGATCAAATTTAATTTGTAACTATTGACTTTAATTAAATTACAATATACCTAATTTACCCTTTCAATTAATTTTCTTCTAAAAAGATAAAAATTGGCCATTATATAAAATGACCACTTTACCCCAGTCTTATTAATTGACTTTGACAATTTTGTAAATTGACCCCTATGTTCCGCGATTTTACGAATTGAATTATTTTGCTTCTAAAAAATATAAAAAAACCTCCTTTCATATAAAAGACAGTTTTACCCCCAATTTTGATAAAAATTGACTTTGACAAATTTGCAAATTGACCCCTATGTTTCGCGATTTTACGAATTGAATTATTTTGCTTCTAAAAAGTATAAAAAAATCGCCTGCCAAATAAAAAGACCGCTTTACCCCCAATTTAGATAATAATTGACTTTGACACTTTTGCAAATTGACCCCTATGTTCTGCGATTTTACGAATTGAATTATTTTGCTTATAAAAAACAAAAAAAACTCCTCTCATCTAAAAAAGACCGCTTTACCCCCAATTTTGATAATAATTGACTTTGACAAATTTGCAAATTGACTCCTATGTTTTGCGATTTTACGAATTGAATTATTTTGCTTCTAAAAAAATAAAAATAAACGCATCTCATATAAAAAAGACCGATTTATCCCCAATTTTGAAATTAATTGACTTTGAAAATTTTGCAAATTGACAATTTTACAAATTGAATTATTTTGCCTCTAAAAAAAACAAAAAAATAAACCGCCTGTCATATAAAAACAACCGCTTTACCCCCAATTTTGATAATAATTACTGACAATTTTTGCAAATTGACCCCTATGTTTTTGCGGTTTTATGTATTAAATTATTTTGCTTCTAAAAAATAAAAATAAAACGCCTCTAATATAAAAAAAAAAATCGCTTTACCCCCAATTTTGATAATAATTGACTTTGACAATTTTGCAAATTGACCCATATATTTTGCGATTTTACGAATTGAATTATTTTGCTTCTAAAAAAATAAATAAAAAACCATCTGTCATATAAAAAAGACCGCTTTACCCCCAGTTTTGATAATAATTGACTTTGATAATTTTGCAAATTGACCCCTATATTTTGCGATTTTACGAATTGAATTATTTTGTTTCTAAAAAAAATAAAAAACCGCATGTCATATAAAAAAGACCGCTTTACCCCCAATTTTGTTAATAGAGTACTTTGACAATTTTGCAAATTGACCCCTATATTTTGCTATTTTACGAATTAAATTATTTTGCTTCTAAAAAAATAAAAATAAACGCCACTCATATAAAAAAGACGCTTTACCCCCAATTTTGAAAATAATTGACTTTGACAATTTTGCAAATTGACCCCTATATTTTGCGATTTTACGAATTGAATTATTTTGCCTCTAAAAAAAAAAAAAAAAAAAAACGCCTGTCATATAAAAACGACCGTTTTACCCCCAATTTTGATAATAATTGACTTACAATTTTGCAAATTGACCCCTATATTTTCCGATTTTACGAATTGAATTATTTTGCTTCTAAAAAAAAATAAAAATAAAAACGCCTCTAATATAAAAAAGATCGCTTTACCCCCAATTTTGATAATAATGGACTTTGACAATTTTGTAAATTGACCCCTATATTTTGCGATTTTATGAATTGAATTATTTTGCTTCTAAAGAAACAAATAAAAAACCGTCTGTCATATAAAAAAACCGATGTACCCAATTTTGATAATAATTGACTTTGCCAATTTTGCAAATTGACCCCTATATTTTTTGATTTTATAAATTGAATTATTTTGCTTCTAAAAAAAATCCGTCTCTCAAATAAACGACCGCTTTACCCCCAATTTTGATAATAATTGACTTCGACAATTTTGCAAATTGACCCCTATATTTTGCGATTTTACGAATTGAATTATTTTGCTTCTAAAATAACAAAAAAAATAATTCAATTCGTAAAATTGCAAAATATAGGGGTCAATTTGCAAAATTTTCAAAGTCAATTATTATCAAAATTGGGGTAAATCGGTCTTTTTTATATGACATGCAGTTTTTTTGAAGTAAAATAATTCAATTCTTAAAATCGCAAAATATAGGGGTCAATTTGCAAAGTTGTCAAAGCCAATTATTATCGAAATTGGGGGTAAAGCATTTTTTTAATTGTTTTTTCAGAAGCAAAATAATTCAATTTCAATTCGTAAAATTGGAAAACATAGGGGTCAATTGGCAAAATTGTCAAAGTCAATTATTATCTAAATTGGGCGTAAAGCGGTCTTTTTTATATGACATACGGTTTTTTTATATTTTTTAGAAGCGAAATAATTCAATTCGTAAAATCGCAAAACATAGGGGTCAATTTGCAAAATTGTCAACGTCAATTATTGTTGGTCCCAAGTGGTCAGATGAGGTTTAGAGGGGGGGGGGGGGGGGGTGAATAAACCTCTTTAAAATTTTCTTCCAATTTTAACTTTAAAACTTTTCTCTAACAGTGAGCAGACTAAGCTGATCAGAGTAGTAAGTTACAAGTCTGTTCGCGAACAAATCTTTGAACATGTTTGATGACCACTCGTCTGATTATTACTTAGCTGATTTTGTTAAAATCAGTTTTAATACTTAGAGTACTTGCAGCGGATTTTTCAAAGTGTTTTTCACAAGTAGTCTTAGTAGTTTGAAAAATGTTTCCCCAGTTTTATAAACTCCTTTTAAGTATTTTTCAAACAGTTAACTTAATGTGTTTTTATGCAATCAGAAAATATGCAAGTTTAAAAGCAATGTAAAAACACAAGTAATTTTTATAGTGGTTATATGGATGTAAATATCCTTTAATCCACTCGTCCAAGTCACAAAGATCTGGGGTTATACTAGAAACACAAAGTAACCAGTACACTCTGCTTACGCCGATCAACAAATGAACAGGCCGTAAGGGCGCAGTAAGAAATCACTAAGAAATCCTACTCTCTGAAGTAATATCACTCACTTAGATGGATATCTACTTCTCACAGCACTCTATTTTTACAAATTCACTCAGAAGATGTATTTAGCTTTGTTCTTCAACTTTGCTTTTCGTCAACAAATGACTAAGCTGATGAGTGAGCTGTTCTTGAGACTTAAAGAGTTCTGCTTCGAAAATTCTCTCAGAAAGTGTGTTGCTTGTATTCTCTTCGTCTCTTTCAGCTATTTATACTTGAGATTTGAAAAATGTCCGTTGAAGAAAGACAAGATTCAAATTCCTCGAGTACTGGTCCTTAAAATCCGCGAACGGCTCTTTTGCAGTCTGTCCGTACTGTCAACAGTACTATTCTGCAGGCAGCATTAAATGCACCCAGCTGATGCGAAGCAATTTTTCAATCATTAGTCTTTAATATCCTTGTACTTCAGCATTTATTACTTCCAGTGGCATTTATTACCGTTGGGAAGACTTTATGATCCTTTCCACTTGGCTGACGGAAGTGCAAGTCTGATGGCGAACGAAGCTGATCTCAAACTTGAACAAATCTGATTTGAGTCGGCTGATCTTTATCAGTCTGATAACTTCCCTTCAGCAGATCAGAAGTCTTGGACCTTGAAATTTTGACTCTTCTGATGTCTTCTTATACTTAGTCAAAGTTTCTTCAAAAGGGATCATCAGCTAAGTTACTCCATACTTAGCAGATTTTGAAGTTTTGGAATGCATCAAAACCTCCCTTATAAATTTGTCTTCAGTGCCTTCATCTTCATCCTTATCCAACAATTATTATCAAAATTGGGGGTAAAAGCGGTGTTTTTATATCATAGGTGGTTTTTATTTTTATTTTTAGAAGCAAAATAATTCAATTCGTAAAATCACAAAATTTAGGGGTCAATTTACAAAATTGTCAAAGTCAATTATTATCTAAATTGGGGGTAAATCGGTCTTTTTATATGACAGTCAATTTTTTTAAATATTTTTAGAAGCAAAATAATTCAATTAGTAAAATCGCAAAATATAGGAGTCAATTGGCAAAATTTTCAAAGTCAATTATTATCTAAATTGGGGGTAAAATGGTCTTTTTATATGACAGACGATTTTTTTAGAAGCAAAATAATTCAATATGTAAAATCGCAAAACATTGGGGTCAATTTGCAAAATTGTCAAAGTCAATTATTATCAAAATTGAGGTAAAGTGGTTTTTTTTTATATCATAGGCGGTTTTTTTAATTTTTAGAAGCAAAATAATTCAATTCGTAAAATCACAGAACATAGGGGTCAATTTGTTTTTAGTTTTAATTATTTTGATTTAAAGGTTATAAATGTCTTTTATTAATTGAAGATTATCTCAACTTTTATTTAAAATAAAATAAAAAGGGTAAAATGGTCTATTTACAGACCGAGTCAACTCGCCGAGTTACATATTAGTTACGCGCGCCACATGCCATGATTTCGGGGTCGTCCCGCATGTGAGGGCGAATTACCTTGTCCGCACCCTAGAAGCCCCGTAAATATCAACATGTGATTGGTCTAGTGGGAGAGACTAGTCAATACAAAATTACGGACTCAGGTTTGAATCCATATTGGGAAAGATTCTCACTTTATATGCCCGATGCGCTTCAAAAGGGATTAAACTATTGAGAAAAAAAAAGTGTAAAATACTATACGCTCGAGGAACCATAATTCACAGCCGTGCAAGGGCTGAAAATCAAACCAAGCTACTCGATACTCGACTCGAGCTTGTTCGATAAAAGCTCGTTTGAGCTCGGTTCGTCAAACTAATCAAACAAGCTTGAACATCTTTTTTCGTTTGATAACTTTTGAAGCTCGGCTCGAGCTCGACTCGATAAGCTAAAAATTGAAAAATTACATGTAAAATATCAAGCTACTCGATACTCGGCTCGAGCTCGTTCGGTAAAAGCTCGTTTGAGCTCGGCTCGATTGAAAATCAAACCAAGCTCAAACACAAAATTTCAAGCTCGATAAAAATCAAACCAAACTTGAACAGTGTATCGTTCGATACTACTCGGCTCGATTACAGCCCTCGGTGCAAGTCCTATCATTTTACTTTGACATATTTTTTCTCTGTCTCACACCATGAAATTAAATAACTAGATTTGCATGGTTTTCAGTTTTTACTCAATTCAGAAAAAAGTTCAGTTGACGTTTGATTTTATGATTTTATCTTTAAAATAAAATAAACACTAGGGTTCTTATAAAATCAAAAAATTCAAGATTCCCGCAAAACTCTAATACTAGACGTGAAACGCTGCGTTTAAAGCTTGCGACCATCAATTCCGATGGCGCGACAAGTCACGGCTACTCGATCCGCCGCCGCCGCCGGAGGAGGACAGAAGCCTTCACGAAGATCGGAGTCCTTTATCCAAAAGCTTTTCAAAAATCCAAAAATACATTTCGCTTGCGCCTTGTTATTCGCCGATGCCGTACTTGTTTTCCTCATCATCACATACATTCCATGTAAATTTCAAATCAAGATTTCTGATTTTTTGATTAGTTCTTATTGAGTGATTCTAATTAATTTGCTTTATTGTTTTTGCATTTTTTTTCAGATACTAAGATTGATTGGGACGCTTACATGTCTCAGGTTAGTGGATTTCTAGGCGGAGAAAGAGATTACAGCAAACTGGAAGGGGATACGGGACCTCTTGTATATCCAGCTGGATTTCTATATATATACTCTGCCATTCAGTATGTTACAGGAGGTGAAGTCTACCCTGCGCAGGTACTCTGTACTGTAATTATGGATTAAGATTTTCATATGTTTCTACCAAAGATACCAAAAGTTTATGTTTTTGAGTCAATCGAATCGAAAATAAATGTTGAGTAGTTTCCATTCAACTTGTATATTTGATTTACAATATTTCCCAAAAAAAAAAACTCTATATATGTATATTTGTATCTTTTGATAACATTGGTTTTCATTAGCTGATATTCAAGTGTATATGTATTTCTGTAATAATCACGTACAATCTTTTTTTATTAATATCACCATGAAACTAGGCTCTATCAGGATATGGAAGTTAGGGCCTGGGGACTTGAATTGTATGCAGATATTCACATATAGAACTGAACTTATTGTTAGTTCTATTCCAAAATGTTTATGATCTTCACTTTCTTGTGGTTGCAGATTTTGTTTGGAGTTCTCTATGTTGTGAATCTTGGAATGGTCTTACTACTTTATTTGAAGACAGATGTGGTATGCAATTTTCTTCTTATGATATGCTGTTTCACGTTAATGTTATATTTAAATATTGATCGTTTCTGTTGAGGATTTTCTTGGTTGGAATGGATTGAAGAAACACTGAAAAAGAATATCATGATTATTCTCTTTTTTCATAGAAGAGGGTTTATTCCATAATAATTCTGTTAGGCAAGTCTCGTTTTTGACACAGTTCTGCTGTAATGACAATCTATTGAAATGCAATTAAGCACAACAACTGCCTTGCAGGTTCCTTGGTGGGCCCTTTGCTTGGTTTCTTTGTCTAAACGAGTGCACTCCATCTTTGTGCTTCGCTTATTTAATGATTGTTTTGCCACAACTCTCTTCAATGCAGCAATGCTTTTATTTCTTAACCAGAAGTGGCATCTGGGTTTAATTATTTTCAGGTATCATGAACAACATTTATTATTATTATTTTCGTCATGAATGCTGTCTCCTATGTTATTGTCATTTGTGTTTATTTTAATTAACTAAAGGTGTTATAGACATTCTTCCTGTTAGCACAGTGGAGCTGTCTCTGTGAAGATGAATGTTCTCCTTTACGCTCCTCCCTTATTACTTCTCTTGCTGAAGGTTACATGAATTTTTGTTGCTCACATTTACTCGGAATCTAGAGAGGGATATTTATGTCTTAGACAATTCCTAACTCTGCCTTGAAAATTTTGAATTGCAGGCCATGAATATTTTTGGGGTTATATCTGCTTTAGCAGGTGCGGCACTGGTGCAGGTGCTTGTTCATTATTCTACTCTATCATAATTCTTTATTTCTTGCTTGAATGAACTGAAAGTAACTTGGAAGATCCATTTGCATTCTCTATCTTGTTGTCAACCAGTATACTCCTATTGCATTTGATATTTTAATGTCCATGGATTCGTTGTTGGTCCATTTACTTTTTCTCTATAGTAAAAAAAAAGAAGTCAACAACAGCAAAATTGGGAAGTGCATACCAGAGTAATTAATTGATTTACTCTTTATTTACTTTCACTGTTACTGGTGGAGGATTCTGCAGATTCTCGTAGGGCTGCCTTTCTTGCTATCTTATCCAATTGCATATATCTCAAGAGCCTTCAATCTCGGGCGTATCTTCATTCATTTTTGGTAAGATTATTGACCCAGCATTACATGAGATTCTTTACCTGTTCGATGCTTGAAGTCTTGATTGGTTCTTTAGTGGCTACCCTGCTGCTGAGTTATTTGGGCTTCTCTCTCTCTCTCTCTCTCTTTTTTTTTCAATAATGGCATGATTCAAAGTCTTCAAGTGTGGGTTATCTAGTAAATTTTATGTGCATGTTGAGTTTTAGGAAATTATATGGGCACAACCTTAAATGTACCTCACTTTCTATATTCACATCCTTCCCCCAAATCAACCTAAGAAAAGTGGAGATAGTTTCATTTTATCAAACTTCAGTACATCATTGTAGATTCAGTTTGAAGTAAAGGGAATACGATATTATAACTGGGAAATATAGGATCTGGAAACTGTATATCCTATTAATTTATTTATTATAGAAACCTTAGGGTGTATATGCGTCAGTTTTGGCCTGGTTCCAATGAGTTTTGGTTTCAGGATCTTGGTTTGGATGGTTTTGGTGAAACCTTTGTAACGCGATTTGGATTGGGTTTGAATGTTGGGTTTTGAGGGTTTTGAAAACTTGAGATGTGATTTGGATTGGGTATGAATGTTGGGATTTGGGAGAAAAAGTAGGTGCTAGGTGTCAAATCAATGATTTTTATAGAGTTCAAGATGATAAAAGCTAGGTGGTAGGTTTTAATAGGTTTCATTTAATTTTGGGTTGGGTTTCACTTGGGCCTCCTCCAAACGCGAGTTGGATTGGTTCTGGCCTAGTCACGCTTTGGCACAACCAAACCAAAATAGATCCATAAGGAGCCTTAGCCATTTCCTAAAGACATTCTGTGTGATAGTCTATTTACCTTTAATGTCATAGCTTGAGCTGGCCCTCAAGTATAGATGTTCTGTAAAATTTTGTTTCACTTTCATTTTATATGTACTTTTTTGTTTTGGTTGTAAAACTGTGTGCGCTGTCTCTGTCATAGTGATGTAATCTTCTATCTAATTTTTCTGATCTTTCCCGCACGTCAACGACTGACAAAGGTCACTGTTATAATTATATTTTCCAGGTCCGTTAACTTTAAATTTGTTCCAGAACCAGTTTTCGTGTCTAAAGGATTTGCGCTGCTTCTATTGGCTGTTCATCTCATTCTTCTTGCGATCTTTGCTCATTATAGATGGTGCAAGTAAGTACTAAGTATGATTATTATCAAGTGGAGTGTTGCTAATGGTTTTTAAGTTGCTCTTGCAGTAAATCAACTTTAACTTTCTTTCCTTCTTTTATTCTAATTGCGAAAAAGATCCGTCAGTTACTATGAACTTCTCCTTTCAAAAAATTCCGATTGTATATAAAGCTACTATCTTCACTTAATAATTACTCTACCTCAGTAATCTAAATCTTCCCAACAAGGATGGTTCTAAAATCACATGGTGCACTCATTAGAGCCTTCTTTTCCTCTTTACTCAGCTCTCTTGTGTCAATCGGTTTTAGATTGTTTGTTCTTTTCTTTATTGTTCTTGTGACTTGGTGCAGGCATGAAGGAGGACTATTCTCTCTCTTGCATTCTAGACTAGCTCAAATGAAGCTCAAATCTGCTTACACGAGTTCCTTTGCACTCAAACAAATCAATAATAGTAATTCAAATTTCAAAGTCCTTACAACAGAGCGTAAGTCATATGGCTAGTTATCTCAATACCTTTCTCCTCATACTGTTAAAGTGATTCATCTTTTATATACCTCTACTGTTTTTTTCAACTGAATTCAGATATTGCAACAACTATGTTTGTTGGGAACTTCATTGGGATTGTATGTGCTCGATCTCTGCATTATCAGTTCTATTCATGGTAAGTTCTATTTGACAACATCATTGATTGGGCACAATACTGTGGCGAGGACATATAAGTCCACGTTCCTTACCCACATATATATACAAAGAGAGGTAAGGGCACTTATAAGATGTTCACTTCATGACTCGGCTCTATTCTGCAGGTATTTCTATAGCTTACCCTATTTATTGTGGCGAACGACATTTCCTTCATGGATACGGTAATTTTCTCGTGAGGTCCATCACTTTTTTACTGCGACTGTATCTTTGTGCTCCATACTAATTTGATAAGATAATGTCATCTGCAGATTAGTCTTGTTCACAGCAGTGGAGTTTTGCTGGAATGTGTACCCTTCTAATATGTATTCATCTTTGTTGCTGCTTGTTGCCCACTTAATTATATTGGGAGGTCTCTGGAGCGCCCCGCCGGAATATCCATATGTTAACAATACAAATGACAAATCTGAAAAACTCAAGAAGAGGGCCAGCTGAATTCCGGATTTTAAGCTTATGACAATCAATTTTGTTTGTGTTGTACTTGTACTCGAGCTTATAAATTAGGTATGAGAAAGAAATCAATTTTCTTGTCTTCTTGATTTTCTCTGTTAGCCATCTAACTGATGTTCTGATAGTTTAAAGTTTGAAGATTGGAAGCTGGAGGTCAATCTCCGGCCCGCCAATTGACTGTTATTAGTTTGTACTTTGGGGTGTAGAAGGAAAGCTTCATTTTGGGAAAATTGCAAAATTGGTCCCGTAACTATTGCTCGCTGGCAAAAAAGTCCTGTAACTTTTCGGGCTAGCAAAAACATCCTGTAACTATTATATTTTGGCAAATTAGTCCTATTTTAGCCCGAATTGTCAACGTATCTGCCAAGTCACGCCCCTTTGCTGACCTGGAAATGGGAAAATTGCAAAATTGGTCCCGTAACTATTGCTCGCTGGCAAAAAGGTCCTGTAATTTTTTAGGCTGGCAAAAACATCCTGTAACTATTATATTTTGGCAAATTAGTCCTATTTTAGCCCAAACTGCCAACGTATCTGCCAAGTCACGCCCCCTTTGCTGACCTGGAAAGTAAAACCCCCTTGTTGACATGGGAAAATAGCAAAAAATGGTTCCATAACTAATGATCACTAGCAAAAAAAGTCCTTTATTTTTTGGGTCGGCAAAAAAGTCCTATAATTAAATTATTTCAGCAATTTAGTCCTATTTGGTACAAATTGTGATTTTTTTCCCACCCATTTCAAACGAAAAATTAACCATATCTAACATACTTTAACTTAGAAGTAATTTAGACTCATGATAATATTGAAAGGTACTTTATCACATTGCACCAAGACACATATTGAACAAGAATCAATCTTCGACAATTAAAAAAAAATCCCAGATTATCGAATAACGATGACAGAATTGATGCTTTGTATTCCATAACTACTTTTGAACTTAATTGCAGCTGATTTTGTCAGAATTAATGCTTTGTATTCCATAACTACTTTTGAACTTAATTGCAGCTGATTTTGTCATCGTTATTCGATAATCTGGGATTTTTTTTTAATTATCGAAGATTGATTCTTGTTCAATATGTGCCTTGGTGCAATGTGATAAAGTGCCTTTCAATATTATCATGAGTCTAAATTACTTCTAAGTTAAAGTATGTTAGATACGATTAATTTTTCGTTTGAAATGGGTGGGAAAAAAATCACAATTTGGACCAAATAGGACTAAATTGCTGAATAATTTAATTATAGGACTTTTTTGCCAACCCAAAAAGTTAAAGGACTTTTTTTATAGTAATCGTTAGTAATGGAACCATTTTTTGCTATTTTTCCATGTCAACAAGGGGATTTTACTTTCCAGGTCAACAAAGGGGCGTGACTTGGCAGATACGTTGGCAGTTCGGTCTAAAATAGGACTAATTTGCCAAAATATAATAGTTACAGGATGTTTTTGCCAGCCCGAAAAGTTACAGGACTTTTTTGCCAGCGAGCAATAGTTACGGGACCAATTTTGCAATTTTCCCATTTCCAGGTCAGCAAAGGGGCGTGACTTGGCAGATACGTTGGCAGTTTGGGCTAAAATAGGACTAATTTGCCAAAATATAATAGTTACAGGATGTTTTTGCCAGCTCGAAAAGTTACAGGACTTTTTTGCCAGCGAGCAATAGTTACGGGACCAATTTTGCAATTTTCCCTAAAGTACCCTACTCTCTATTTATCTCAGCATCAACTATTTACACGTTATTTAAGTTTTACACTCTCTCTCCCTTAAAGGTAAAATCGGAAAATATGTAATTAATAATGTATTGAATTCTTGAAGTGACAAATAATTTGGGAAAAAAAATTTCTCAACAACGACAAATAATTTGGGACAGAGGGAGTGTGTTCTTGCCTTAAATTCGTTATTTTTCTTAATTTAGTAACTTTTTCTAATGTTTGCTAAACATTTTCTAATTTTTTTAGATATTTAGCTAACCGAAACATACACAAGAAACGA
The DNA here is from genome assembly GCA_003313485.2 of Penstemon barbatus. NCBI lineage: Eukaryota > Viridiplantae > Streptophyta > Magnoliopsida > Lamiales > Plantaginaceae > Penstemon > Penstemon barbatus. Next base: position 16,623,949 of record CM064877.1, on the reverse strand, counting down.
AACTTTGGTCCATGGTCGTAATGATTGTTGTGCCTAACATGTAATGACAAAATTCTTGGCACTAACCGAAAATGATTTATAGAATTGAGTCACCATGCAGAACGACCACTATATCAAGTTGGTGCAACTGCAATGCATACATAGTCAAGCAAGGCTAACATTTTGTGAAGTGAAAAACTGAAATTGAAAGTGCAATTGCAATTGGACTTGAAGAAGCATTTTACGCCCAATCATTCTCCAAGAGACCTGATTGATGAGAATTGAGAAATAAAACTTAAACAAATGAAAATTCCAAATGGATGATATAAACTAAATTCAAATTGAATTTAATGTCAATAAATTTTCTGCATGGAGGAAGTAAAAATGATTGGACTATTCCTTTCTTTCCCTTTACCTTCATACCAAATGTTGGTTTAATTAAATTGCCTCTCTCTCTCACAATCAAATCAATGCTACTTGTCCTTCATGCATTATTCTCCTCTGCTTTTCCCCCACCAAGTAAATCCCAATATTTGAACTCAAACATTTAATTTGTAAACTAACTTATAGAGTGGAGAGGCCATATCAAAATTTAACAAATGGACTACTTATTTTTTGTTTTGGGGAGAATAGTATCATATAATTCTTAAACTTTTCTTATTCTTCTTATTTCTAGAAAACTTATAATAAAAATTCTAACTTTTATATATATGAATCTTTTATTCCAATCCTTTCACTTCACAGCTTGGATTTTGATATATATATATCCATTCTAGTTTTCCATAATCTTTAAACATGTACCAATTTTCTAAAGATTTTACCTACTAGCATTCATATCTAGATACTACTAGTATTCATATCTAGATACTTTAAAACAAGAAAGATGACATTTTAACAAATTCTCCAAATCTCTAAAATCACCCTCAAGAAAGTCAAACAAACAAGTCCAAAACATTTGCTACCTCTTCAATTTCTATGACTATGAGCATAAAAAATATTATTATAACACGAGGGAGGTGTTAAAATGCTCCTTTTCAAATCATACTGAATTAAATTGGACATTATTTAAACCAACCATAATGGGTAAATTGCCATTAACTCGTAAATTATACTAGAAGTTTCCATCCAAAAGAAGTAACAAAAACAAAAAGATGAATAACTAATATGAACACCATATGATGGTTTATAAACCAGCTAATAAAAAACACATTTCGCCTCCCAAAAAAAAATTAATAATTGAAAAATAACATTAGAAGAAGGAATTAACTAATTAATGAATAATTAGCTCCGGCATTGTGTAGCTGCGGTGCACGAACGAGTATAAGGATTAGCTTCGGCACCTGGTTGACAGTTATAGTACGACGCGCCTCTCTGTGAGCAAGGCACGTGGTTCGCCTGAAGCGCATCGTAGCTGATGTAACCGCCTGTGGCTAGTATGCGCCGGCTGTTAATTTCAGAAGAATCTATAATGTCGAATACTAACTCACCACCACCGTCATCATCGGCGCCCATGCATTCCGATATGGATCCTTGGCAGCTGGTACCTCTAGGCGTCCAGAGAAAGTCTCCGCCGGCGTCGGCGGTGCTGAGAATGAGCGCCGCCGCCGCCACCACGGCGGAGATGAGGAGGAGGTAAGAGTTGGCCATCTATAATTAAGCAAGGAAACTGAGAGAGGGGGCATTTTAAAGTAGTTGGGGAGGTCAGCAATTGGACTGTGTTATTCCCGGGATTTACGAAATTGCCACTCATTTTGCCCTTCGGAAACACGCTATTTTCGTGTTCACTGGCAAAAAGATAAAACGGAGTAGCAAATTACGTCCTAGTTTATTCATAAAAGACAAAGTCTAGTTTTACAAATAAATAATACATAAATATATTGCAGTTATGTATGTTAATGACAATTTATTCTCCTATTATATTCATAATGTTCAATTTATCTTATGTGATTTGAAAAATAGTACTTTACCCTCTTATAATCTTATAAAAATTTCATGCCCGCCTACCCTGATATTTGAATATATGGCAATTTACCCCTATGTAGTGGCGGAGCCAGAAACTTTTTTCACCGGGGTCCATTATAATACTGGATTATATTTATTAATTAAAATAAAAATAAATTACTCGAAAAAAAATTCTACAACAACAATTAATTTAACCTTATAATCACACGGAACAAATCTTATTTGAATAAAACCCTAATCGATCTTGAAAATACAATTGTATCGAAATACTAAATTATAAAAAACACCACCAGTAATAAAATCACATTTGAAAGTAAGTAGGAGTACTATATTTGTATTTTTTTTCCCCTTTTGTTAAGAAAACTAAATCTCTATGTTTGTTGAATAAAAAAAATAACTTTTATGTGTAAGCTCATTTTAGTATAGATGAGATCAGATGCGAAATATATTGGTATGAAATTAGATATTTAAAAGTGTCTTCTTTCTTAGAACATATTGTTTGTCTTTTTCATATTAAAATTACAAAATAAAAAAGAATATATATGTTAAGAGTTTGAATTGAATTAGTTCACTTCATTACCATGACTATTAATTTCATGACAAAACAATAATAATATATATGGACCCCTTTCTTAAAAATTTTTAATTTTTATTAGAGGAGTCCACTAAAAGAAAATTATATATTATACATCAAAGTTATATATATTATGTAATAAAACATAATATTATGCATATAATATATACCTAAAGATAAAGACTTTAGGGGGGTCCATGCACCCCCCTAGCTTGTATGTGGCTCCGCCACTGCCCCTATGCTGCAGAACACTTAATGTCCACTTTCAAATTCGGCATATGAGTTACACTATCCAGTTTAATTTAAGGAGATAAAATTGCTTCTTTAAAATTTTTTATAGAGATAAAATGCTCTTTTTCAAATCATAACGAAGTAAATTGAACATTATGAATGTCACGTAGGGTAAATTGACATTAACTTTAAGTGAGACATTGAGTTCAAATATTTTTTTCAAACCGACAACCATCAACATTTCAGTTTTCCAAATTTTGATTTTGGGTGCATTTTACTAAAATAATTGCAATTAAAAGTTACCACAAAATTAGATAAATATAATACTAGATGTGGAATCTTTTTAAATACAAATATTTATATGTTGGAAGAGGGAAAAGCTCGATTTCATATGCTTATTTTAAAAAGCGCGTTCTCATTGTTGTCGTCGAGAAGAAGTTGGATCCCTCAAAATGGAAATGATATCAACTTATTAATGTATTAATTATCTTAAACTTGCATGAATCATTGTAACTTTGCACGTGCTTATACATAGATACTCTAGTAAATTTCTATTGGTCCACGGACTTGGTGCATCTGAGAATTAAATGAGTTAGAGTAAATCACGCTTTTAGTCTTCCTTATGCTTCAAATTTTGCATTTTCGTTCCTCTTAAATTTTTTGTAGTAGATTGGTCCCTCTTATCAATGTAGTATATCACATTCGTCCCTCTTATATCACATTTGTCCCTCTTAAATTTTTTTGTAGCAAATTCGTCTCTCTTATCAATGTAGTGTATTACATTAGTCCCTCTTAAATACAAAATACATCATTTAAATTCAAAATACCAAAGTGGACAAAAGTTGATGTAATTTTTAAGAGGGACTAATGTGTTACACTACATTGATAAGATGGACGAATTTGCTACAAAATATTTAAGAGGGAATATTTCTTTTTAAGAGGAACGAATGTGATATATTACATTGATAAGATGGACCAATCTGCTCAAAAAAATTTAAGAGGGAATATTTCTTTTTAAGAGGAACGAATGTGATATATTACATTGATAAGATGGACCAATCTGCTCAAAAAAATTTAAGAGGAACAAAAATGTAAAATTTGAACTATAAGGAGAACAAAAAATGCTATTCACTCAATGAGTTATGTACGTAGGAGTTGGCAAAACATTTTAAAAAGTTTGGCCTATCCTCGACAGCAAAGAATCCGAATTTTTTAAAATATAATAGTATATACAATTTAGTTTGAATTGGTTTTATATTTTTATTACATGGTACAGCAACATTTAATCTTTATAGCTATAGAAATGTCTATGTGTTACATGTTTTGGTTTGGCCCAATTACAAAAGTTCAATTAGTTGAAAATGTATTTTAATTGATTCTAGACATTTGTTTTCCTAACATGTGAGTTCATGTCAAATTAGTGGTGACTTTAAAAAAATATAAACGTTAAGTGGGTATTATGAAAAAAAAAAAAAAAAAATCGAAGGAGGTTTCTAAAATTAGTCAACATCTTGATTTTTACATGCAATGACAATTAAATGTTCATATCATACAAGGAAACATAGCAATTAATATGCCTAAAGTTTGCAATTAAATTCAGACACTACAAACAAAGCTTTTGAGTTCACTTCTCGAACAAGAAGGATAATTAATTTCAATTAAGTTAAATTATTATAGGCAATCTAATGTAACAACAGTAACACCAACAAAGAAAATTATCGAAGATCTTATTCGATGGAAAAGAGAAGTTACGTTTACGGTTCAGTGAATCACTCTCTTAGCTCCATCTAAGGTATTCTTTAAAAGCATCGCAACAGTCATCGGTCCAACTCCACCAGGAACTGGAGTTATCCATCCAGCTACCTTACATGCTTCATGGAAATCCACATCCCCGACAAGCCTATAACCAGACTTCTTACTCGAATCATCCACTGCATTTGTTCCAACATCGATTACGGCAGCACCAGGTTTAATCCAGCTGCCCTTAATCTGAAGATTGGATTTGGTAAGAAAAACATAAAATACTCTAAGAATTGAAGTTTAACAGAGAAATAATGCCATGATAAGATAAGGCAAAGGCTATTATATTATAAATACCATCATTGCTTGTCCTGCTGCAGCAATAATAATGTCAGCTTGGCGAATGATGCTCTCTGGTTCCTTGGTACGAGAATGGACTACAGTTACAGTAGCATCTTCCTTCAGGAGGAGCAGAGAAACTGGTAATCCAACTATGTTACTTCGACCCACTACAACAGCATTTTTCCCCTTTATACTAATGCCACTTTTTGATAGAAGCTCAATGCAACCCTGCTCGATAAAGGAAGAAAAGAACTTTATTTCTTTCAATATACTGAATGGGAAGGTATGCGCGCTAGCGTGTTTATATAGCGTCTTTAAAATGAGTTTGTGTAAACATTTGACAATATTCTGAAAAGTGAAAACAGTAGGGGCATTTTAGATTATTTAAAGATCGTCTACTGGTTTGAGGCTAGATAGTGGTTAGAAAACCTTTGGGGTGCAAGGGACAAAAAGAGGATCTCTGCCTTTCATTGCTAACTTGCCAATGTTCAGAGGGTGAAATCCATCAACATCCTTGTCCAGAGATATTTCAGTCAAAATCTTCTCTTCATTAATATGTTTAGGCAACGGAAGCTGTACCAATATACCTGAGAAACAAATAAGTAAATGCCAGTTTTCTGATTTCATACATGTTTATAGAGCAGAAGACAGAAATCGCACACGTCATTATGCAACAGGATACTGTAGAAAGTAATAATGAAATTATGACAATAATAAATTTATCCCGGTAATAATGGATAGGGAGAATGATTCAAGTTAATGCTTTAAATGACCACACTGTTTTACTCGATTTAGTTTGCTTATACAGATAAAATTTCCAAGTCTTTACGGCATGAAGTTTATGAGATCGCCGTTATACACAGATCTTCTAGGTATCTTTGTCATATTATGCACAAGATTCAGATGATCGTACATTGCAAAGAAAAAGACGGTGAGTCGCACTTATTCGAGCTCGTGTTCCCAAACAAAAATTCATATGCTACTATGAGTTGGCAGTTTTGAGTTTTATCATACAAAACATTGAAAACCCCAAGCTCTAATTCCATCTACAAATAGTCATGACACCATCCCGGTTTATAAAATTGTAGAATGAGCACAAGATCAAACATATGTGTAACGAGAACAATGTCAATGACTGAAAAAAAGACAGAACAAATAGTAGATACGAAAATTTTAAGTTACATACAACAAAAGTTCATAACTAACCAACCATGAACATCAGGATTTGCATTCAACTCATGGACTGTGCAAATCAATTCAGATTCCGATACTTCCTCGGGGAGATCCAAATCAACAGACTTGATTCCAACTTCAGCACAAGCCTTCCTTTTCATAGTCACATAGCTCTGTGAATCCTTCCTTTTCCCCACAATTACCACAGCTAGACCCGGCACCTGAAATCAATGTTAATCCAGTATTTTTGCCAATATTAGAATCATAATTGAACAATTATACACACAGAAATGCAGCACCTGAAATCAATCTAAATCCTGTATTTTTGCCAATATTAGAATCATAATTGAACAATTATACACAAAGAAATGCAGCACCGGAAATCCAAAACTACAACTTCTAAAGCTTCTACATTTAAACATAGAGTGCTCTATGAGACTATCGATTATAAATGAGCAGTAAAATGCAGAAAAAACATTAATATAGAGACCTTGCCGTGAGTTTGGGAGAGACGGCGGACTTCGGCTGCGATTTCGGATCGGATAGTTTGGGCGATTGCTTTGCCATCTATTATGGTGGCCTTATGATCCGACATCGTTTTGCTTGAACACAGAGTCGATTATGATAAAATGAGATGGAAGTTGTATGCATATGCAGTAGTTGTAGATGAATATCAAGACAGTGGTGGTACTTTCTGAATAAAATGTAGTACCACTTTAAGTAAAGTTTGTACGTAGGTTTGGGAAGATGAATTTGGATATTTCGTTAGTAAGTGAGGCCCATTTTAATTATCGGCCCACATAAATAATTGGGTGATTTACAATCAAATCCCTGAGATGTAATCATATTATAAGAAGTCCTCTAACACTTCAGAAATTACAAAAAAATTCCTTGTAATTCAACAAGTCTTACAATAACATTTCTACAACTTGTAAAAACATTTATAAAAAATATCATGTAAAGGGTGTTCTTGTAATTTTTGAAACTACATGGAATTTTCTATAATTACGATAAACCACATAGATTTTGAGTGTAAATCAACCTAATTAAGTTAGGCAACATCGGGCTCACGCCAATGTAGTGATCACGTGTTTGAATCTCTCTAATACCCCAATTTTAAATTTCACAAGTAATTTCAATGTTGATCTTTCATTTTGATGATATTCTCAAGGTAAAATTTTAGAAAACGTCCTGAACTAATTAATGATTTTAGATTTTTGTTCCAAACTATATTACCTCACCGAATTTCGTCCCGTAATTTAATATTTATTTGAAATACCGTCCCAAACTAATTACTAATTGTGATTTTTCGTCCCAAACTATATCAACTCGCCGAATTTCGTCCCATAATTTACCATTTTGTATGAATTTAGTCCCAATATTAAATTTCTAATTTAATGAAAATGACGGTTCAATCTTGTAATTAGTTTGGGACGAATTCTGCAATATTATATAATTATTCATGTTAAAATTTACCACATCATGAAACGTAAGCAGCCATGTGATAATTTAACGGCAAATGCGCAATTTCCATCTTCTAATTAACGATGGGACGATATTCCAAAAAAATATTAAATTACGGGACGAAATTCGCCAAGTTGAATAGTTTGGGATGAAAATTCAAAATCAGTGATTAATTTGGGACGATTTTTGCAATTTTCCCTATTCTCAATATCAAAGATGCCATTTTTATTTATACTTGTTGAAGAAAATTCATAAAACAACCAATATAACCTAATCCTTTATGATTTTGATCTTTCATAAGAACTATTTTTCAAAAATGCATCCAATGCAAGTTTTAGTATCAAAAACAAAAAAAGTAGAAAGAAATTGGGTCTATGGCAACAAAAAGAGTTAAGATAACTTAATTTTTTCTTTAATACACACAACACGTTGGTTCACATATGATACAACTACTATGATTTTGTGCTAGTTATGTGCACAAGCTTTACAATCACAATTTACAAAATTTACAAATTATTACATACTTTAATACTTAATCACCCTCATGATCTTCTTGACTATATACTTAATTTCATGATGTATATATAGGAGTTCAAGTGTGGCTCCAAGAACCCAAGAACATTATAGTTCTCATGGGATCTTCTATCCCACATCTTTTGTTTCGTCTTTCAATCTCTTTAGAAATCGAATTCTTCGTGCACCCACTCGATATAGTTGCTTTTTCACATGCTTGTTGGAACCTCTCATCGAGCCGGCATTTTGACTCTAGAATCGGAGAGTTGTCACCGGAGTGATGTGGCTTCATATTGTCGGAAAACTTAGTGTTGGACAAAGCCAGGATATTAGGAACTTACAATTAAGTTCAAATTTATAGGAGTTGAAGTAAGGGCAAGTGTTTTGATATGTAAGTGTGAAGAGTGAAACCATGGGTCATATGGCCTAGCTGATGTGATAGGGGGAGATTCCTTTACATTTTATTTTGTGGTTTAATTGTTGATCTGCTTATCGTAGTTGATTTTTGGTGATGGTGGTTAATATTCGTTTGGTCTGGTGGAAGAATCTTCGTAGTGTTTAAGTGTCGTTTTAAGAACGTAAAAAGGATCGAATCTAACAAGATATTAATTTTGTTTGTGTTGTCGAAGCAGCTCAAACAATTTAATCGAATTGATTGTGATTTGTGAATAAGTTAAAACTTAGAGTAGTTTGATAATTTTTATTTATTATCTATTATATTCTATTTTATTAAGTCGAACTCAAACACAACTACAACTATATATTAACATTACCTTTTTTGGTAACGAGCAATCAAACTTGTTCGTTATACAATCAAACTGTTCGTTATACATAACAATTCGAGTTCCAAAAAGTTTTAATCATTAAGCGGATTTTTTGCACTTTGCACCCTCGAAACATGAAAAATAGGCACTTTGCATCCCCAAAACTTAGATTTAGCACTTTGCACCCTCAAAATATGAAAAATGCAGCACTTTGCACCCTCGTTTATTTTCAAGCAAAAATTCAAGGGCAAAATAGGTAATTCAATAGTATTGGCACTTTGCACCCTCAAAACTTGAGAATTTTGCACTTTGTACCCCCAAAAATAACATTAGCACTTAACACCCTTTGATTAAGAACAAATCAGCAACTTTCACCCCCAAAACACAATAAATTGGCACTTTGCACCCCAAAATACAAAATTAACACTTAACACCCTCAAATTTAAAAAACCCAAACCCCTCGTTTTTTTTGTCAAAGTTGACTATCAGAGTGAAAAAATCTAAGCAAAATAATTTTTTACTTAAATTTTGCAAAATACAATTATAAATACTCGAATACTCATTTCTCTCTCCATTTTTCTATTCAACAATATACCCATAAACTAAATAAAGTACAAGTAAACTTCTCGAAGATCCATTGTCTACTTCAACATATCAAAGACCCATAAATAATTATCTATTTTGCCGTAAAAAAATTCACCTTAATGGTCAACTTTGCCTGAAAAAATGAGGGGTTTGAGTTTTTTTTTTAATTTGAGGGTATTAAGTGTTAATTTTGTATTTTGGGGTGCAATGTGTCCATTTATTGTGTTTCGAAGGTGCAAGTCGTTAATTTGTTCTTAATTAGGGAGTATTAAGTGCTAATTTTTTTTTTGGAGGGGGGGGGGGCAAAATGTCAAAGATTTAAAATATAATTACCTATTTTGCCCTTGAGTTTTTGCTTGAAAATATTTTGAGGGTGCAAAGTGCTATATTTTTCATATTTCGAGGGTACAAAGTGCTAAATCTAAGTTTCGAGGGTGCAAAATACCTATTTCTCATATTTCGGGGGTGCAAAGTGCAAAAAAACCTCATTAAGCTCAAAAGAATTTTAAAAAATATAATAATAGTAGAGGATTTTGAAAAAAGATGCTTCTGACGGAGCATATAAGTTTTTTTTGGAGAATAAAGGGATCATATCTACCCAACGAATATTTGTTCGATTCATAAACTTTTGTTTTGATAAATTTTTGTTCTATTGATAACGAATACTATATGCTGTAAAATCAAGCATATGCTAAAAAGCAGCAGAATGGAAAATTACAGGCAAAATAGCAATTTACATTCCCTAACTTTCACTAGTCTGCAGAATTATGACACTTAATTTTCCAGCAAGCAATTTACGTCCCTTAACTTTCACTAGTCCGCAGAATTAGGACACTTAATTTTCCAGCAAGCAATTTACGTCCCTTAACTTTCACTGGTATGCAGAATCAGGACACTTAATTTTTCAGCAAGCAATTTACGTCCCTTAACTTTCAGTGGTCTGCAAAATCAGGACACTTAATTTTTTAGCAAGCATTTTAGGTCTCTTAACTTTCACTGGTCCGCGGAATCAGGATGCTTAATTTTTCGACAAGCAAAATACATCCTAACTTTTCTATACCCGCAATTTTACTCCACTTGACAAAACAAACATCCACTTGACAATCACTTAACAAACCTTCGACAACTATTTGACGACATCAATATTAATTCAAATCCCCAAATTAATTGTCCAGTTGACAATTATGGAATTTCCAGCGAGTTGTGGACTAAAATTGCGGTCAAGTGGACTAAAATTATAGGTATAAAAAAATTATAGATTTTGCAGACCAGTGAAAGTTAAGGGACGTAAAATGCTTGTTGAAAAATTAAGTATATTGATTTTTCGGACCAATGAAAGTTAAGGGATGTAAAATGCTTGCTGAAAAATTAAGTGTCCTGATTTTGCGGACCAGTGAAAGTTAAGGCCATCTCCAATGGAGATGGCCAGGGTCGGGGTCGGGAGGAGAAACGGCAGCAGGGCTCGGGGCGGGGCAGCCTGCGGGGTGGAACGGGGGCTCGGGGCAGCCATGCTGCTGGAACGGGCGCGCCTGAGGTTCACGCGCCCCTCTTTAAAACAAGTGTTGGGGCCTCTCACTTTTTTTTTTTTTTTTTTTTTTTTTTCTTTTCGTTGAGATGTATTGAGTAAAATTAATGTTGTGCATGGTTAATTATTTTAAGAAATGGGCAAATAGCAAAACTAGGCTTGGTCGAACAGGGTTTTCGGAATGATATTCGTGTCCGCACGCACGCACAAGTCTTGAAGGGCCGAGTGGCAATCCGATACAAGATTTGCACCCCCCCCCCCTGCGCGCAAGGAGGGAGCCTTCTAGTAATAATTTCTTAACCCTTATGGTTTAGAAATCATATATAAACCCAAGTTTTTCTTATCACACTTCCAATGTGGGATAAGTCTATTTCTTTCCAATTTTACCCATTACATATGTGAACTTTGAGATTTAATTTCTCATTCACCCGTACTCCGATTTGGACGTACCATATACCATTTTAATCTACTCACGGAGTAGAATATAATTCCGCCAAGACCCGACTCTTTACTCAAAGTGGGTCCCACGTAAAATACGTCCAAAATGGTCCATTAACTTACTTTTTCCAACACTATGTTTATGAGGTTTATGAGGAGCTTTAGGACTATTTTTATTTTCTTTTCCTTGATTATGTTGTGTAATTAATGTTGTGTATTGTTGTAATTAATGTGTTATTTTAATTAATATTAAAAAATTAAAACTATAATATTAATAGGCGAGAGTGGGCAAATTAAATAAACATTCATACAAATAAAATTTAGATTAATACTTAATCTAAATTAAATATTTAAATACATTCTAAAATAGACAAGAAATGTAAATTTAAACAATCATTTTTAACCGTATTTTGCATAAACATGTTTCATTTCTTGTATTTCCCGTATTTTCGATTTCTTGTATTTCCTTTGTTGTTTTTTGTATTTCCTTTCTTGTATTTTCTTCCGCGTTATAAAAATATTTGTTTGCGTATTATGTATTAATTTTAAGCTACTTTAATTATTTATTCTATTTAATTTTAATATTTTAATATAATTAATAATTAAATTAAGAGTACTAATATAATTACTATTATTAATATTAATATTAAAAAAATTTAAAACTATAATATTAATAGGTGAGAGTGTGCAAAGGAAAAAAATGGAATTAATTCCCCCACGGAGCCCAACCATTGGAGACGACCAGGCAGGGCCACGGGCTGGCCCTGGGCTAGCCCTCAACCATTGGAGATGGTCTAAGGGACCTAAAATGCTTTCTGAAAAATTAAGTGTCCTGATTCTGCGAACCACTGAAAGTTAAGGGACATAAATTGCTTGCTGAAAAATTAAGTGTCCTGATTCTGCATACCAGTGAAAGTTAAGGAACGTAAATTGCTTGTTGAAAAATTAAGTGTCCTAATCTGCAGACTAGTGAAAGTTAAGGGACGTAAATTGCTATTTTGCCAAAAATTACATTAACTTATATTCCAAACGAGTGCAATTTACATTTTTATATATTGGAATAATTACATAGAACTTCTTGATATTAGGTGCAATATAAGTTCATCATATCACATTTTTATAATTACCAAAAAAAAAAAAAAAAAAAGAAACTATAAGTCTATATGCGAATTTAGCTTTTGAGCATCGTTCTCATCTTTTGCATTCGATCAAAGACAGATGCTCGAAAGAACAATATTCCACTAGCAGTTGATACGTACTCAATTCAAGAAGGATAAACAAGAATAAATATGAACAAACAATAGCAAGTGATAAATGAAAGATGGATAAGAAGCTATATAGCTAATACTTTTATATGTGCTGGTAAAGATTCCATTCTTTTTAATTTCATTACAATTAATTCACTAGGGGAGGGGGGCTATATGCAAGACAAACATTATACGCACGTAACTGTATAACTGTCAAATTTTCTTTTGAAACGATATATACATCATTACATCAGAAAATCTATTCAAATATATTTCACTGATATCAAACATTATAAGCGTCGTTCTTGTAGAATAATAACAAATAACACCATTCTTTTTCTCCGGGTAACCAGTACCCTTTCGGGTTACCTAGTTTAGGGGGGATTGAGGGACGTTTGGTGTAATGATTGTTCACATCATCGTGTGTGTCTGTTTGTATGTATGTTATCTTCTTCATTGTACCTCTTGTGTTTATGCATCTCGCTTCTTTCAATTTTATTTCGGGAATTGAATTCTAGAATATGGTATAACCAAATTGAAATCAATCATGATACAAGTGATGTACAATGAACAATCTAATATAAAATCAAGGCTAAATCATACAAAATGTTTGTTCCTTATGTTAGCATTTGTACAATGTTCGTCCTAAAAGTTCATTTGTATGTGACATAGACACAAAGTTCATTTGTATGTGACATAGACACTTAAGCCTTAAAACAGCTTATGTTTCTTATGAGTAAAACATCAGAGGACATCTCTTATAATACATGAATAGTAAATGAATATGTTAATAACAAAGAGATAGCAAAGAAACAAAACCTGGTGGTTTGGTGAAGAAATTCGGTTTCTGCCTCGAGTGATAGAATTTGAGCCATCGCCAATATCCAGAAATGGTCCTTCACAATTTCTCAACCAACTTTACCAGATCAATCAATAAACAAGTAAAATTACTTCTATAATAATTCTAGATCTATTCAGTAATTATTCCTCATGAAGCAATAACCATATGTAAGCTCATCCATTATTTCACTCAAGCACCAAACATATATGTTACTCGAGTTCCTATAATAATTGCTATTACCCAGAAGCAAACTTTTAGCACATAATTTAAGTATCATAATCAATGCTTAGAACAATTACTGAAGAAACATTTATAACCATCAAATGCTTGAATATTATCAAACGACTATACGCCAATTACAAAGCTCTCCAGCATATGATAACACCAAAAAGAATGGAAAAAAACGCGGTGAGAGCTCCATCTCTAGAAAGCCCAAACTCAGTCCATGTCAAAGGATTTTTGACATGGACTAATACCTCCCTGAATTGTTCATTCAGATCCTCTAGTGATCCTGAGTTATCTATCACAATATCTGCCCTGTCCCTTTTCAGATCCAGAGACATCTGAGCATTAATCCTACTACTGGCCTCTTCGGCTGTTGTTCTGTCTCTTGCCATTAGTCGTTGAAGCTGAGTCTCGGGATTAACCCAAACAACAATAATGGGTTTAGTCCACTTGTCCATCTTGGCCTCAAACAACAGAGGCACATCAAGGACTATTATTTTACAACCTTTTATCCATAGCTTGAACACTTCTAGGATAATCCCCGACGAAATATAAGGTGCTAATAGCCTGAAAAAGAATAAATGTACTCAATATATCATGCAAATTTCTAAACACTATGATACTATTATCATACAAAATGGTTCTTACCAAATAAAGAACAAGTCTAACTAAAGAAGAGAATGATAAACTATGAAAATGTTCTATATTTGCTTTATGATATCAGAAACTGGCCCTGGAAATAAAAACTCGATATTCGACTTGAGTTCGTTTGATAAAAACTCGTTTGAGCTCGGTTCACCAAACATATCCAACAAGCTTGAAAAACATTTTCCGGTTGATAAATTTTGAAGTTCAGTTCGAGCTCAAGTCAAATAAGCTAAAATAGATAAAATACATGTAAAAATATCAAGCTAATCAATACTCGGTTTGAACTCGTTCTATAAAAGAACATTCGGACTTGGTGCTATCAATCCAATGTCAAACACAGTTTCGAGTTCCATACAAAATTCAAAGCAAACTTCAACAATGTATCCTTCTATAATACATGGCTCAGTATAAACCCCTAACCATACCATCGAACCTTTAGATATTTATATATATTCTCTTGTGACTATGGAACAGGCAGTAGTACCTATTAAGAAGTTGACGCTTATCAGGATCAGTAAACACAATTTGCCCTAGCTTCGGGCGATCAACTTCTCCGCTAGGCAACAAGATGTCCTCCCCAAAAGCGGCCAAAACTTTTCTCCATCCACCAGTGCCTTTCTTCAGTACATTCTACAACTCAACAAATCATGATCATTCTAGGTAAAATAAACACATAATCAGAATAACTAAGGTAATGAATTGATAATCTTAAATTGGGAAGAGATAGGGCATACGCGAGCAACGACGTCAGCATCGACAACGGGAATACCGTGTGCTTTGAAGAGATTGGACACTGTGCTCTTTCCGGATCCTATACCTCCGGTCAATCCAACTATCCTCATACTAAATTAGTATCACCGGAAATTGAATTCCTGTTAAATTCGCCGGAGAATTACGACCAAGCGCAAGGCCGGCCTAACATATTACAAGGCCCTAGGCGATATTTAAAATTGGGGCCCTCTTTTACAAATTAGCTGATATTTTTTAGATGCAATCATAATATAGTTTTATGATATTTCATTCTTAAACTTTCTCTTAACAAAAGCAAATACTACAAGTATTGTGTATATATATATATTGAAAATTCAAGTATCATGAATATAGTTATATAACAAATGTAAGTTAAATATAATATTTTACTTGTCCGAATAGTAAATAGATAAAATATGAAAGTATAAAATTTCTGGTCACACTACTATCTTAGGTAGAGCTGTGCAAACGGTAAAACCGAACAGAACCGAACCGTACCAAATTTCGTTATACGTTCTGAAATCTCGTACAGTTTGCCAAACCGAAAATTTCGGTTTGGTTCATTAAATTACCAATTCAGTACGGTTCAATTTGATCGGTACAAAAAAGACCGAAAAATTATTGAATCAAAAATAATTTGTCTTGAGTACATATGGAAATAATAATATGCTTCCTACCTCTCTAACCATCCAATGAAGTTGAACAGAAACTATAAAGAATACATCAGAGACCCCCCTAGCCTCAGTCCCCTATCCAAAAATTACTTTAGCATCATTCAAGTTTTTGGGTTTTAAATGCAATTAGAACCCAATTTATTAAGAGAAAATCAGAAAGAAAAAAGAATTGGGCACTTAGAATTTGGACTTTACCTCTGTAAATTACAAATCTGGGCCGAGATAGAGATGGTGGATGGGAGTGGGTGGTGCGGCGGCGCCGTGGGATTTTGAATTAAAGAAGAAGAAGATTTGGGTTTTGCTCTGGGTCGGCCGTAGAAGAAGAAAGAAGAGTGAAGGGAAGCTTTGGATTGGAAATTTGGAACGCTTTCTTTTTTTTCATTTTAGGAATTGGAAATTAAAAACAAAAACAGAAATAAAAACAAAAACAAAAACAAAAACAAAAATTGGTATACCATATCCCTTCGGTAAATCTACCTACACCGTTTCAGTAAATTTACCAGTAATACCAAAAACCAAAATTTATAATGGTTTGATAATAAAACTCGTAGCCCTACTTTGAATTGAAATTTTTCGTGCAAAACACTAATCTTAGGGGTGTGCGGTGTGCATTCAATATAACTAAACTGTATTAATTTTTGGTATCCTGTCTTATGAGGTAGTTTCAAAATTTGTACAGTCTATTCGGTTCAATTATCAAACAATTAAGTCCGCTACAAAAAAACCGAGATGTGTATGTAGCTTGAGTTGTCTTTGTAATAAATTAATGCTAAAAACTATAGTTAGATTCAAACTCGCTAAATTACATAAAATTCTAAATTTTATTATTAATGCAAAACAATAATTTCATAATATACTTTTTCCAAAATACTAAGACAAAATAAAAGAAAAATAATTGTACTATCAATTAGCATATTCTCCCTTCTTAATATTCGTGTCTTAGTATTTTGAAAAATTAAAAGAAAAAAAATTGTTACAAATATATATATATATATATATATATATATATATATATATATATATATATATATATATATATATATATATATATATCTCAGTATTAGCTACTAGATCAATTTGATTTTCAACGTCTGTTTGAGAATATGATTATATAAATAGAGAAATTATTTGAAAAAATTGTTACAAATATATATATATATATATATATATATATATATATATATATATATATATATCTCAGTATTAGCTACTAGATCAATTTGATTTTCAACGTCTGTTTGAGAATATGATTATATAAATAGAGAAATTATTTGAAAATTATTCAAGTTTGTTGCATTCTTACATCTTATTTGACAAAAAAATTATCTAATAGAAAAAAAAATGAGAGACATTTACATTTTCAAAATATATTTTGAGCCCCTAAAATTCTTAACTATAGAGCCGACCCTGATCGCACATGAGAGAAACATAACCTTATGTTTTAACTCGGGGTTGAGGAGAAAAAAATCCGAAACTAAATTGAGCTGGAGAAAACTTGGTCTTCAGTTGGACTGAAAACTATAAAAGACCCAATTATTATTAAATGAAGTGAGCGAATTAATTTCGATATAACTAAAAAATTATTCAATAATTAAAAAAAATTAACTATATGCAAATGGAGTAACAATTTTTGGAAAGATTATTTGTGCATTCATAGCATATAAACTACGGTGGAACAAAAAGTTGAAATATCTTTCAATTAATTTTTACATATATATAGAAATAGTAAGTGATCAACAGTTGATTGGTCTAGTGGAAGAGAGTAGTCACTACAAAATAACGGATTTAAGTTCGAATTCTTGTTGGAAGAGGTACTTTATGTGACCGATGCGAATCGAAAGGGATTAAACCCTTGGGAAAAAAAAAATAGAAATAGTAAGTGAAAATCGGATTATGAAAATAATTTCTCCTTAAATTATTTAGGAAGAAGGTTCAATCACTAATTTTTTTTTTCTCTTAATTGGGATGAAATCATAATCACTTTTGGGATCTCGATAAGCAAAAAATCAACATATTTTAGAAGCTACTAAAGTGTTACTTTTGCAAAAACTATTATACAAAAGCAACTATTCTATAATTAATTTTTATTTTAATCAATTATTGCCAAAATCAATTCTACTAAAATTAATTCTCCTATAATTGTTTCTCACATGGTGAGTTTGGTCTTCAGTTGGACTGAAAACTATAGTATAGAAGAAGACCCAATTATTATTTAATGAAGTGAGCGAATTAATTTCGTATAACTAAAAAATTATTCAATAATTAAAAAAAATTAACTATATGCAAATGGAGTAACCATTTTTGGAAAGATTATTTGTGCATTCATAGCATAAAATACGGTGGAACAAAAGTTGAAATATCTTTCAATAAATTTTTACATATATATAGAAATAGTAAGTGATCAACAGGTGATTGGTCTAGTGGAAGAGAGTAGTCAACAAAATAACGGATTTAGGTTCTAATCCTTGTTGGGAGGGGTTCCCACTTTATGTGACCGATGCGCATCGAAAGTGATTAAACCCTTGATAAACAAAAAAAAAATAGAAATAGTATGTTAAAATCGGATTATGAAAATAATTTCTCCTTAAATTATTTAGGAAGAAGGTTCAATCACTAATTTTTTTTCCCTTAATTGGGATGAAATCATAATCACTTTTGGGATTTCGATAAGCGAAAAATCAACATATTTTAGGAGCTATTAAAGTGTTACTTTTGCAAAAACTATTATACAAAAGCAACTATTCTATAATTAATTTTTATTATAATCAATTCTACTAAAATTAATTCTCCTATAATTGCTTCTCGCATCGCTAGGCCAAACTCACGCTTATGTTGAGTTTGGCCTAGCGGTGGGAGCTTTTAAAAATATTTCTAGACATTCATTGTGATTTTTGAAGTGTTTGACCCCAATTATAGAAATTGATTTTAGTCAATCGTGATTTTAATGGTGTTTGACCCTCACTATCTTAATTACTTTTGGGATATCCAGAAGCTAAAAAGTAACTTATTTTAGAAGTAAGTGTTACTTTTGCAAAAGGTATTATCCAAAAGTAATTATTTTATCATTGAATTTTATCATAATCAATTATTGCCAAAATCCATTTTAATAAAATTATTTTTCCTATAATTGATTTTTGAATTGCTAAACCAAACTCACCCTTAAATTTTTTATATAGGAATTTTTGGACACTCCGGTCGCAACAAACATAAAAAAATAATTAGACTAATTTAAATTTTGCAAATCAAAGTGTGACTTAGATTTCTATGATTCTTGTCATTTTTTTATGTAATTTATAGAATGGAAGAGGCAAACCTGATGAGAGAAAACATCAAGGGCACTCTGCCCATTAGTCAACATACTTGCAGCAACAAAAATGGCTTTAGAAATTTTGGATGGATGTAACTCCATTGCATAAGAAACACAAGCTCCACCAAAATCATGCCCAACCAATATTACCTGTTGCATTATATTATTGATTGAAAAGCATAAACAGGGCTTTCGGGTTCTGAACTAATAATATTTGGACTAAGAATTGGGCAGGGGCCGCGCGAACGCAGGCCCCCTCTACCACAAATTATGACGTAGGCTCGACCACTTGGGCCGACCTTAGGCGGGTGCCCCTCCTAAGTGCAATGGAGGTCACCAACCTAGGCCATGGGCCTTGTTGATCGCCCATTGACCCCATCCAGGTAAGTATGGAGATTAGTGCCCCTCCTTCCTATTTTATACTACCAGACACCCATTCAAACAGTATCTTCAAACCGATGTGGGATAAAATACAACATAATTTTTTTTTTTTTTTTTTTTTTTGGTACAACAACATAAATAAATTTATTGAAATGGAACTCCATTATCTTAGAATTTTCGACAACGGAACAATTATTTCCTATTAGAATTCACCACATGAATTGGGCTAAGTCCACTTACTTGGCTTGGGCCTAACTTAACCTCAAAAGCTAGCTTGTAAGGTGAGGATTACCCAAGACCTTATAAGTTGGACTTAACTATTATTTTCAACCAATGTGGGACAATTAGTCTCAATACTCCCCCTTCACGTGTGGGCGGGCAGAATGTGTGGGTGAAACAAGCCCAACACATGACATATGAAAGCCCAACCTTGTGAATTTGCGACATGTGGGTGAAGATCCAACACACGAATAATGACACTCAGGGCCTTTGTTAACCGGAGGAAGAATGACACTCCGAGCCTTGAATAACTGGAGGAATAATGACAACCCAGGCCTTTGTTATCTTGGTGAAGTGTGTTGGTAGATAATGAACCCCATCATGCGAACAAGGAGAAGCCCATCACGGAAGGAGGCGGCCCACTTTAACCTGGGGCTCTGATACCATATTAGAATTCACCACATGGATTGGGCTAAGTCCACTTACTTGGTTTGGGCCTAACTCAACCTCAAAAGCTAGCTTGTAAGGTGAGGATTACCCAAGACCTTATAAGGTGGACTTAACTATTATTTTCAACCAATGTGGGACAATTAGTCTCAATATTTCCTGCTCATTATTTTTCAAAATTACTGTAAAGTTAATAAATTTTAATAGAATAGGAAAGTGATGAAGAGATACCTTTTTGTCATCTGCTAGATTTTTGAGGAAATTTGTAAGGGGCTTAGCATATTGTTGTAAAGATGTGAGATGGAATTTATGTCACAAAAATTAACTTCATAACCGGTTAGGTCTAAAGCATCAACTTCACATTTTTTCAAATTACATAAAAAAATGACAAGAATCAAAGAAATCTATGTCACACTTTGATTTGCAAAATTTAAATTAGTCTAATTATTTTTTTATATGTTTGTTGCAGTCTATCTTAAGTGACTTAAACCGGAGTGTCCAAAAATTCGTATACACAAACGGGAAAAATCATCCCCCAACTGCTATTGATTATGATAGATTTAAAGCGAACTAGTCTACTTATATATCTGCTTATATATATATTTGAGATCAGTATTTAACTGTCACAATTATATTTTGACTGAAATTCTATTTTCTCAGATTTTTGAATTATTTTATTTATTAAATGATGGAAGAAATTTTTCAAATAACCAATTCAAGTTATCCACTTTCTCAATCTTTCCTTCAAAATCGGTTCATTTCTCTCTCTCTCTCAACAACTTCCCAATTTCTCTCATCTTCCTTTCTCCCTCACTAATTACGTAAACCAAAAACTGTATATACAAAAAATTTATAATTTCTCTTTTGAAAACCATTCATTGATTACAAAATAAGAATGAGTTCACTTTCAATATCAATGCTACTAAACTTTTGCTCTTTCTTAAATTCTTTATTTGGTTTTGTGTCATGTGCTAAATATTTCGATTGAGTGGAAAAATGTGAGGGATAAACTTGCTTTAATTCAAGTCATCTATTAGGCAAGACTATATTGGAGATCGGTGCAAAGAGATGGTGTGGACATATATGAAGGTGAATAGAGATGTAGGATCGATAAATAGAAGAGATTGTGTGATTTTTCGTGCATATTTCATTGAACTAAGATTTCTGGTGTGTTTTATGGCTTAATACAAATACTACTTTGATTTAAATGAGAAATACCTTGCATTGAACATTTTTTTTCTTTATTCTCTTAAAATATAATTTTTTATTTTATTGATTTGGCTGAGCTGTGTCAAAATATGTACTATTGTTTTGTGTCATATAGTTTTTCATGCTATGTGTAATATTTAATGTGATCGATGTCATTAACAACATTATATTTGTCTAGGGTATTTTATTATCAATTTTTTCAGAACTACTAAGTAACAACATGTTGCCAAAATTGTTGTAGTCGTTGAGATTGCGAATTGCATAGCATGGAAAAATGATATTTGCGAAACTATTTTGCAGCACACTTGAT
The DNA here is from genome assembly GCA_003313485.2 of Penstemon barbatus. Classification (NCBI taxonomy): domain Eukaryota; kingdom Viridiplantae; phylum Streptophyta; class Magnoliopsida; order Lamiales; family Plantaginaceae; genus Penstemon; species Penstemon barbatus. The sequence continues at coordinate 16,602,401 of CM064877.1, read as the reverse complement.
GGAAGAAACATAAAGATCCTGCTAGAAATAACTCAAAGTAGGAGTTTTTCATAAGAAAATAGGCTGCTAGAAATGCCCTTCTTGCTGTGAATTGTTCATGGACATTAAAATGGTATAAGTTGCTAATTATAACTTTTGTTTCATTTTTCTTTTAGAAGTCTTACCTTATGATATTCATAGAAGTTGGCTTAGAACAACTTTCTTATACTTCATAATCTTTAATATTAGCAATAAAATTGATAATATGACTCCTAATTACATTTTTTTTTGGATTTCGGAGAACTCGGATATTTAACTCAATGTCGGTATGTTTTGGTAATTTAGTTGGTAAATTTACTTGATTTTTAAGGAATAATATACAAAAGAGCATAAATTTGTATACCATTTCTTGAATATACAAGATAGAAGGAAGTGGAGAAAAAGAGAGAGTGCTCACTCAACTATGTGATTTTTTGGCTTAGGCTAAATTAAAATAGAGTTCAAAAAGCCTGTAATATGAAATTTAGTATTAGAAAAGAATAAAAAAATAAGAAAACGTGAAATTATTTCGATGAGACTGTTTGTAGTTTATTGTAATATTTTGGTTTACCCAAGAATGAAAAACATATATAGGAGATTGCCGGCACAAATTTTTCTATGCATTACATTTAATATCCGTGAGGAAACATGCGAAATAGAATAAGGGTGAAGTCATTTCAATTATTGGTCTTTGTGTAAGAAGTAGGGTTGAGTGGGAAAAATAAGATTGTTTAAGATATTATTGAAACTAATTGAGAAGGGTAATCATTGGTTCAATGATGGAACCTTAAGGTCTTTGATAAATTTGATGTGTTTCTTGCCTTTTGTTGTTGATCTTCTCATTGTTGGATTTATGAAAGGTCTGTATAATTGACAATATGCTTATCTCATATTTAGCTTTTTTATTGTTTAATTCTAATGCAGGTGTTGTACCAATTTCATGTGTGTGGGTAATGAAATAGTCTTTCGTTGATTCTTTGTGTGGAATGCACAATATACACTAGACAAATGAGTTTTGCACACGGTCACTAAGCTTTCATGGATTTACTATAAATCTTGCAAGGTGAAAATGTTAACTATATACTTCTCAAGGTTTTTGTTATCAAGTATTAACTTTAATGATTGTATGTAATCTTATTGTTTTAAAATAGGATGCGCATTTCCAAGACAGAAGTTTTAAAGATTCCATGATCAGGATAGCATATGAGGCTTGATGGATGTGAAGTTAGAATACACATAAAATAGAGATTATGCAAGCTAGAAATTATTGTTGAGATTTTATTGTTCAGCATAAATAAAAGGATTGATAATAGTGCTTGGAAATATTTGTTCCCAACCATGTATATACTTTTACTTATGATTATTTTTTCGAAAAAATATTATCTTACATGTAAGATTGATACAATTTTTGTCACTTCTTTTATGGATTCATTAAGTGAAGTAATACTTTTTTTTTTAAGAAAAATTGACTGTTTCATCCTTTGTGTTACAAATAATTACATTTACCATTTATTTATGTTTCTTTTCTATATATCCTAACTAACTAAATAGAATTTAATATAATTCCGTGCATAGCACGGAGCGTACACTAGTTTTTTGTGAATTTAAATCATGAAAAATAAGACCAGTCATTTTAAACATATACAATAAGCATTTGAAATCCAAATCCAATATTATGATACAAATGAAGCCGAACCCAAAGAACCAATCTAATTTGAATACGAATTCGACAATTCTAATCCTACTCCCTACCTACAATATCTTGATAATAAAATAAGCTTTAACAATTTATCATTAATTGATTAAATACTATATATTTTCATAAAAAGTTTTCAAAATACCCTTGGTCGATATGTGGTTGATGAATCTCAATTTTTTCGAGACAAAATCTAAATTTAACTCGAATCCACAAATATAATGAAATCGCAGAATTTACGGGTTTTTTGCAAGTTAACTCCCTGTGATATGTCTAATGGGTAATTTACCTCCCTGTGAAATAAAAACAGGCAATTTTAACTCCTTGTGAAATGAATAATGAGCAATTTACCTCCTTGTGATATAAAAATAGGCAATTTACCTCCCTGTGAAATGAAATAATGAGAAATTTACCTCCATGTGATATGAATAAATGAACAATTTAGAGGGAGGCAATGTGCTTCTTTTATAAAAACACAGGAAGACATTTTGCCATTTTTCTTATCACAAGGAGTTAAATTGCCTATTTAGGATATCACAAGGAGATATTTTGCCCTTTTATTTATCACAGGGAGTTAAATTACCTATTTAGAATAACTCACGGAGTTAATTTGCTATTCATCCAGAGTGAATAGAATTTCAATGAGAATTAAAAATTAAATAAAAGATACCTCATCTATATAAATATGTTATATATGATTTGAAGGTCAACAAGAGCGCATCTGGTGTAGTGGTATCATAGTACCCTCCCACGGTACTGACCAGGGTTCGATTCCCTGGATGCGCATTTATATTTTTTTAACTTTCTTGAGTTTTTTCCTTCTCCTCCTCCTCCTCTTAACCCTTTTTTTTCCGAAGGTTTTGACATGGTTGCTGAAAACACTCATGACCCCACCAAAATATCTGAGCACCAAAGCTGCTACAATCCTCCACTTCTTGACCAATCGCTGCACAACCTCATCCCACCTCCACCAAATTCAGGCGCAGCTAATCCTCCTCAACCTCCGCTCCGACACCACCGTCGCCCACCACTTCATCACATCTTGCCACTCCTTAAACCTCCTCAACTCAGCCGCCTTCCCCCTCTACATAAACAACCACACAACACCTCACACTTTCACTTGCAACACTCTTCTCAGATTCTTTTCTCATTCAAGCACACCTAAAAAAACTCTACTTGTATATTCCCACATGCATAAGAATTCTATTTTACTGAATAACTACAGTTTCCCTTTTGTTCTGAAGGCCTTGGCGGACTTGAAGTTGATGAAAGAGGGGACATTGGTGCATGCCCAGATTGTTAAAGATGGTTTTTTGACTGATGTTTATGTTGGGAATTCTTTGTTGAATTTGTATGCGGCAACTGGTGATATGGGTTTGTGTGGGAAGGTGTTTGATGAAATGCTTCATAAAGATGTAGTTTCGTGGACTGTTGTGCTTTCGGGGTTTAAGGAGTCTGGAAGGTTTGATGAAGCATTGATTGCGTTTGAGAGGATGAGAAGCGAAGGGGTGGCGCCTAATCAGGTTACTGCTGTGAATGCTTTGGCTGCGTGTGCGTGTTTTGGGGCGTTGGATATGGGTGTTTGGATACATGAGCTTGTGAAAAAGAACGGTTGGGAGTTAGATGTGATTTTGGGGACTTCATTGATTGTTATGTACGGGAAGTGTGGGAGAACCGAGGAGGCGTTGTGCGTTTTCAATGAAATGAAGGAGAAGAATGTGTTTACATGGAATGCAATTATTAAAGGGTTAGCTCTTTCTAATGGTGGGAAGGAAGCTGTTAAGTGGTTTTTCAGGATGGAAGAAGAAGGGATTCAACCTGATGAAGTGACTCTAATTTCAGTGCTTTGCGCTTGTGCGCAATCGGGTTTTGTGCATATGGGTCGGCGAATATTTTCTCTGTTGGCTGATGGGAAATTTGGTTTCCCACCTAATGTGAAGCATTATGCTTGCATGGTCGATCTTTTAGCACGTTCTAGGTGTTTAGATGAGGCGTTTAAGATGATCAATGAAATGCCATTTAAGCCTACTGTGAGTATATGGGGGGCATTTCTAGCTGGTTGTAGAACTCAAGCAAATGTAGAATTAGGAGAAATTGCTGCTTGGAAACTCGTGGAGTTGGAGCCCCAAAATTCTGCTTATTATGTTGTGTTGTCTAATCTGTATGCGGAAATGGGAAAATGGAGTGATGTAGAGAAAGTTCGGAATTTGATGAGAGAGAGAGGACTAAAGAAGGATATGGGTAGCAGTGCATTTGAATTTGAACATCAGGAACATGCCCTTGAATCAGTAGCTTGATGTGTTTCTTGACCTCGTCATTGAATATTGTGGTCTGCTTCTTTTCTCTAATATGTCCAAGTATTTATGTTAGGGTCCCTTGTTTGACCTCGTGTCTGGATAGTGAAGAATTGAAGAAAAAATGTATCTCTTTTATTTATTTTAACGGCGTAGAGAATTCTTGGTCACTTTATAAGTTGGGGAGTGCCGGAGTGGTGCTTGTAGAACTTGAGCAAACCTGAGATTGAGTGAGTTTGTAGCTTGAAAAGTTGTTGATTCGGAGCCTCAGGATTGTGATTTGTTGTGTTCACTTCTTGTCTAGTTCTTATGGAGAATTGACACAGATGTTCTTAAATTGGCAACCCAATTTTCATGTTTGTACACTTATGGAGTTTAGAAACCTCGCATTGTTGTGGTATCTCCGGTGTGAGAATCAAAATGCGATGAGGGAAATTCCTTGTCTATGTGCTGTGTAATGGCAGTACAATTTCCTTTTTGTGATATTGAAAATGAAAAAAGGAAATACCAAACAACACGGATGTGTAACATGGCCAACTGCTATATGAAGATGAAGACCTTAAACTTAAAGCCTACTAGTTGTTTTTCAAGGCAACAACCTTTTGCCATGCTGCCCCAACCAAGATACGAGCGCTCACGTGAGGAAGGGAAGTGAAAACTGTTTTGGCTTCTGTACCCATTAAGTAATATATTGTAGGGAGATGAAGGTCTGCTAGAGTGAAGCTGTCTCCACCCAAGTACTTGGACAGTGCCAACCGAGCCTCGTACAAATCAAGAACCTTAGCCTGCATGGCTTCGTACTGTTCAACAACAGTATTATCGGTGGCAATGCCTAAACCTTGATTTATTACAAACTCCCATGTTATCGTCATAGCTAAAGGGTCTAACTTCTGAGCCTCTACCTCCATCCACTCGGACACCACCGCCATCTTGTTTGGATCAGAGGTATCAGCTGTGTTTCCTTGTCAGCATAAGTATATGCTATATCGATTAACAGCCCTTGATTCTGCATAATGGTTTATGATGTCAAATACTTATATGTTTACTTATGGTTCTGTAATTTCGAATTAACATGTGAACTACAGTATAAAGAGCTTCAGATCGCCGTCTTCAAAGGCTGGCACTTGACCAAATGGATACATATATCAGAAATATGTTACCGTAGAGGAAGTGAATTTTTAAAACTTGATTTCAACTTTCAAGCAAGGCTTACATTGAGGGAAATGAAAGATTCCATTTTGTGCTCACCAGACGTTATGCCGACTGGGACAATCTCATAATCGAGCCCTTCCTCATTCAGGCAAGCAAGAACTCTCATTGTTGCAGTTGTAAATACAATACCTTATAACTTGATTGTCAATATGCAGAATTTAGGTTAAGGACCAATAGATAGCAACCAGATTATAATTGGATGGGAGAGTGTGCATAGGACTTTCTAGTGTAAATCTTTTAGCCTCCTCCTTTTTCTAATATTGTTGTGTTTGAATATGTTATGACTGAGTAAACTTTATGAATGCAAAAGTTTGTACAATATATGAAATTAAATTTAATCCTTTCTATTATAGTCTTCTTAGGTATGCTTGAACATCGATAACCATCATCGAAAAAGAATTAACAGGAAAACGCATTAGATGGTTACATATGTGCACATGTGACTAGTTGAATAAGTACCCCAGTTTTTAGAAGGAAAATTTACATCAGTTTGCAAGTCAATTTCACAAAGATTATATCAATAAATCTTATGATCATAACATTCACTTTTCGTGAATTACTTATTTATTTTATTTCACAGTCAGGGTCATAATGTCAAATTTTATGTAATTGATAAGCAATATTGAAACTGCTGTTCAATTACAAAAACTGAAAAGAGGAAAAGAGAGCCAATGGTCTGGGGAAATGCTCTTTATTTTATTTGCTTCTCTGCTCAACTTGTTGCTTGGAGAATACATTCTGCAAAATCAAGAAGACAAGAACTAATATATAAAATTTTATAGAGATTTGGCTAAAAAGATGGTAGATTAGATGTCTTTTGCTTTTGGACCCAATAAGTCATAAATATTCTGCAATCTGCATCAGCTGCATTAATTGGCTAAATACTAATATATTTTAAGTAGATAAAAATAATTTAAGATTCTCCCATCTTTTTACTCTTTTCCTTGGTAAAAGTTTTGATTCTCCATTACTAGACCCAATAACAGCAGTGATGTGAATAAGCTGAAGACTATATCAATATCAATCTACATGAGGTTTTCCACGACACAATATCTCTATCTCTCCGCAAATTAGCCAAAATAATTACCCCCTTTAGTTTGGCATGGATATTTAGGTGAGAGTTGAAAAAAGTGAAAGTTTTGTACATCTTTACATTTGTATCCTTAAAAGTAGTGGTTAAGAATTAGTGGTGTCAAATATTCCCTTTACGGAAAGAGAGCTGGTTTTGGGACATCCCATATAGGAAATATGAGTAAATTATGTGACAGGTATCTTGTTAGTACATTTTATTGAAAGTTGTATATATAGATCATACAAATTTGAAACTTTTTGATAGTTATACAAAATATAAATTGGCATAGTTTAAAAATGACTAAATGAGGTTAAACTTTTTTTCTTCATAAAGATGGCAATACATTGGTTTTATATAAAAGTGACATGTTCGTTCCATGCATTCCTTGAAACAGACATTACAAGCAAAACGGAGACAAAGTTAAAGACATGAAGCTACTACAATGGAAAAAAACAAAGGCTCTTCAACCTCACTGATTGTTTCTCATGGCAACAACCTTCTTAAAAGCCGGCCTTGCCAATATATCTGCGCACCAAGCACTCACATGAGGTCGTGAATCGAAAACTGCTTTAACTCTACTGCCCATCAAATAGCTCAACGTAGGAAGATGGTGTAGATCTGCAAGGCTAATACTGTCTCCACCCAAGTACTTCGACTGGGCTAATCGAACTTCATACACATCAAGTACCTTAGCCAACTCAGGTTCTTGCTCTTCAACCACAGCATCATCTGTAGACCTTCCTAAAATTGGCTTTATGCCAAGCTCCCATGTTAGCTTTGAAGCTGGTGGATCGTATCTTTGAGTCTCCACCTCCATCCATACTAATACAATCGCCATTTCCTTTGGATCTTTGGATATTAATGGAGTTCCCTTATCCGAATAAGCTTGTGCAATGTATTGAGTTATAGCTCGTGATTCTGCATTACCAAAGTCATATTTACAGAGATTATTCATACAAGATATGAGAACTTGGCCACAAAGAGTTTCCTCTAAGGACGGTACTTAAGAAGTATGTAAACTGGGAGGGAACATTACAGCCCAAACTTGGTTTGACTACACTCACGCAATCACAAAGCAAGTGTACTGTACTTGCTATGTAAATGATTCAGGTGTGGCCAAACTCGATCTGGGCTAGAATTACCCAAATGGGATTTACCAAAGAGCTTTAGTTCTCCATCTTCAAAGGCTGGTACTTGACCAAATGGCTGCATTGATCAAATCAAGGAGATGTATTAATTTAAGAGGAAGAGAAGATTTTTTAAATGGGATTTTTGGAGTTTGAAGTGTGCTTACATTGAGGGAAAGGAAAGGGTCCTTCTGGTGCTCACCAGCTCTCAAGTCTAGAGGAACGAACTCATAATCGAGCCCTTTTTCGTTGAGGCATGAAAATACTCTCATTGGTGCAGTTGCGAACCAGCTGCCATGGACCTTGATTGCCATTTTTACAGAGAAATTTTAAGTATGGAATGCTTGCATGTGTCGAGTGAGTGTACTCTTACTATTTATAGATGAAAAATCTGAGCAATGGGTTTCAATAATTGCTTAAAAATTCAATATTTTGTTTTTGTTCGGACTTATACTTGATAAAGATATTTTGTAGAATTTAAAGGTCAATCAAAGTAGTACATAATTTAGTTTTGGTCTTCTATTTGAAAATTAAATTTGTTGAACCAATAATTCTTTCTTTTATATCTTTACATGCTGTTAATTTTATGTAGTTGCATGTCGTCTTTATAGTTATAATATAATAATAATACTTTTAAGAATAATACATGTGTGCATACGTCACCTCTTTAAGAGTGCTTTATTTGTACTGCATGGGAAATAATACATAAGTGCAAACGTCAGCCTAGTTGCTTTAGAAGTTATGGCCTTCTTTGGTTGGATTATTAGAAGTTTTTAGTAAGACAAAAAATTAAACACGTATTAGTATCTTAGAACTTTCAAAAGGAAAAAAAATGCTATTTTTATCACATTTTCGAGTATTTATCCTATTGATTTGATATCTAACAACTCATTTTCAAAATTTTATCTTAAAAATAAAGTTCAAACACATTTAAAAAAAAAGGATATTATTATTATTGTATAATTATTACGCTATAATGTAGAGGTCAAACATCTTTGTTCTTATTTTAGATAATCCCTCCATTTCAAATTAATTGGTACATTTGTCAAATTTTATGTTTCAAATTAATTGGAACGTTTAATTCCAATACAATTTTTCCAATTTTTTCTTTTTTTGGGAAACTTAAGGGTCACCAATGAAATAATAAAAAAAGTAGAAGAAAATGTAAGAAGTAATTCATGATCCAAAAGTGATAACTGTCATTAAATTTTTGATATTTTACCATAGAAAAGTGATTCATTTGAAGTTTTTTAATCACTTGAAAACAAGGAATGTGCTAATTAATTTGAAACTTTTTTTTTGGGTTTCTCAAAGGGTTTAATTCCTTTCGAGGCGCGTCGGACACATAAAGTGGGAACCTCTCCCAACAGAGATTACGAACCTCAGTTCGCTACTTTACAGTGACTAGTCCCCTCCACTAAACCAATCACCTGTTGGTCTAACTAATTTGAAACGGAGGGAGTATATTACACGCTTTTTGAAATTATCTTGAAATCCCCTCTTTCTAAACAATACTAATAAAGCAAACCAAACAAGCCTGTATTTTCCAGATTCAAGCAGTAACATTTCTTAAAAGAAGCAAACAAAACAATCCTATATGAATAGATGTCTTCTTTTTCAAAATTGGATCAAAACAAATTCGAACAATCTTTCAATTTTGATTTCGTGAAATATAGGTTTCAATTTATTTAAAGTCTAATAAATCTCAAACTTATAAAAAAAAAAAAAAAATTTTGACATCTAACATGTGAACTTTTTTTCACTCATAAAAAAAAATCGTATTTTTTTTTTACAAAAAATATTGATATAACACGTATGCTCTTAAACCCCAACAACCAAATAAAATCCAAAATATATTTCAGTCAAAGATTTACCACACACCGATATTGGAAACCAAAATCTATTCTATGTAAAATTGAGTCAACAGCCTCTCTGTTTAATTTTGATAAGACTTTGTAGGAACTTACAAAAAATATTTTATGAGAAAAAAAATTATATGAATTTTATTAGAAATTGAATGTTGCAATTTAGGGTTCATAATATGTTAGGCCATCTCCAGCCGAAGGGGGAAGGCAAGCAACAGCCCCCCTTCGGCTGGAGAAGAGCTCCCCCCGAGCTGGCAGGCAGGCATCCGGGGGGAGGTGCTTGCCTACCTTCCTGCCAGCAACTTCACTCGCCCTCATCCTTTTTTTTTTTTTTTGTCTTATTGGTTGCTGCTGGTGCATTCCTTCTTTCCTTTTTTTTTTTTTTTGTTTGTTTTGTTGTTTTGCTTGTTGCTGCTGCCGTGCCTTTTTTTTTTTTTTTTTTTTTTGGTTTTAGAAGTTATAAGTTAATTGTAGGATAGATTTATAAGTTATAAGTTATAAGTACTGCAAGCATGTAATTTAAATGTATAAAAAAGATATAAGTTAATTCACTATAGGTTTCGTTTGACAAATTTAATTCACTATTATTAATTTTTTTTTAAGTTGAACATATATTGTGATATTTAACGTTATCAAATTCTTACTCCATTAGATTATATTAAAATTTTATTTTAATTCTTTAAAAGTTATATAATTAAGTTTACTTTAACAAAACTGAACAAAATCTAAATTTAAAAATACAATTTAAAGATCAATTAAACAACTTAACAGATGCGATTTCTAAGAAACACGTAATTCTAAAATAGCCCATGTGTTGCCCACAAGTGTTCGACTAAATCTTTTTTCAATTGGCTATTGAGTTCTTTATTTCGAACGTTGCCACGACGCATCAAATATGATTCCATATCGATGGAACCTGATCTTCTGGATAATTCTACGGTGTCGTAGTTTTTATTCCATTATTATTATTATTATTCTATTATTATTACTATTATTACTATTATTACTATTATTATTATTATTATTATTATTGTTGCTGTTGTTGTTGTTGTTGTTATAGTTAAGTGAGAGTGGGGAAAGTTTGAAATTGAAATAAATATTTTAAATTGTTGATTCGGTTGAAGATGATTAACTTGACAAGACAGGCAAATATGCAGACAAATAAGCATGAATGAGCTATTGCCTGCTTCGGCTGGAGATGGCCTTACAAATAAAAGGTGCGGGGCGTGGTTGTAAATTTGTAATCGGAAACACGGTGGTGAAGGATAAAACCCGTGTCTGACTTTTTTGGTGCCCCCATAATTTTCTTTTTTTTTTTATCAGCTCACTCCCATATTTAATTTTCTTAAGTTTTTCTTTTGTTCCGTCAGACAGAGCATGTGAAACTACAACACATGTGAAAACCTCTCCAGTTTTGTTTTGTACTTTCTCATAATCATAATTATTAAAGACAATGGGTGATAATGTAATAATTTAAGCTTAACTTACATTTTTCCATTTATATCCAAATGTGCTGAAATGAAAATATACAAAAAATAAATTATAATTTTATATTGTCTTATAAAAAATACTACTTTTAGATAGATGGTGATTTACACTCAGACTCCCTCGAGTTTGGGCATAGAATGAGAAGCCCCTCGCTGTTTCAAAAATTACAAGAACACTCTCTCTGATATGGCCTATTTACAAAAATTCTCTTACGGCGTTAAAAACTTATGAAATTTAATGACACCAGGGGGTGTATTTGGAAGATTATAATAACTTCAAGGGTTTACTTGTAGCAAACAATCATATTTTAAAAAATGAAGATGCTTTAAAGAAAGATGATGCTAAACTTAGATGCTCGACATATTGAGGTATTCCTTTTTAATTGAAGATGATGATGAGTCAGACCTAGAACTTCGATTGACACCTCCTAAATCACCAACTTCTTCTTTGGATGACCAAATCGATGATTAAAGAATCATTTTAATATTTTTATTTTAAGACTACATTATAATTCTATCATGTATTATTTTTTTTTGTTTATGTTTAGACCTAAAATGTTTTCTTTACGTGATTTTTTAACGATCGTTGGGTACAAATAATCCCTTGAAGTTATTGTAATCTTTCAAATACACTCCTATGGTATAATATTATTATACAGACACCCCCTATGGTATAATAATATTACATAGACACCCCTATTGGTTTATTTGACCATAAATAAATTTGAAAAATCGATAAAAAAAACTAAGGACAATCATCAAATTTCATTAATTTTTAACGTCGTAAAGGTTTTTTTTTTAAATAGGCCATACCAAAGAAGAATAAACAATAGAGGATATCTTGTCATATACCCAAACATGAGGGGATCGAGGTGTAAATCACCCTTTAATAAAATTCATGAACCTATCATAACATGAAATGAGTAAAACTAGTTAACTACATGATTGAACTTCATAACTATTCTGCTACAATAACAATTTTGATTCTTTAATTTTAGTAAGAAAAAAAGGAAAAAGTAATTACTTCAACTATTAATGATTAAAATCTACGAAAACAAAACTTCACATTCTTTTTTATTTATCAAAACAAAAAAAAATCATGGTTTGCTAACTCAAGTATCAAAAAAAAAAATCTTGATTATCTTTTTATCTGCAACTAAATTGAGTATACATAGTCCGAATTCAAACTTGGATTTTTCTATATGGATCGCGATCCAATACCACTTGATTTGATTTTGTGAAGAGTTAATCAACCTACTTGTGGTTATTGTAATTACATTGATACTCTCTATGTTCGAAAAATTATTCCAATTAACTATATATGAGATACTTAATTCATTATAGTTACCATCGTACGATATTAATTTCATTTAAGTGATTTTTCAAACAAGGATGATCAAGTTAGTTACTCTATATCAGATATAATTTCAGTACTTTTCTCTTAACTTTTTTGTCTTTTGAATTTTAGGATTTGATTTAAAATTAATTTAATTCAGTTCATGAACACAACTAGAGGTTTTTGATATAGATATTTGGGCTTACTTCTAAAGTAGAAGCCTGTTAGGGGCTCATTTATGATAAATTATTACAATTGAAGCCCAATGGGTTGGATTTCATCCCAGCCCATGTCACATTTAAAAATGCAAAATACTTAGCCTGTATTTTCCATATTCAAGCAGTGACATTTGTCAAATCAAACAGTCTTATATGGATAGATGTGTTCTTTTTCAAAAAAAATTATTTTTTTGAAAGAGTTCTTTTTCAAAATTGGATCAACACAATTTCCAACAATGTATGAATGTCGATAATTTGAAACTTAGGTTTCAATTCATCTAAAGTCTTATAACTTATAAAAAAAAAAATTATTTGACATTTAATTAGTATTATTTTTTCATTCATAAAGAAAAAATCGTATTATTTTCTACAAAAAACACGTATTTTTTTCCAATTCAAAACATATTTCAATCAGTGATTTACCACCCATCGATTTATCATGTAAAATTGAGTCTACAACCCCAATGTTTAATTTTAATAAGACTTTGTAGGAACTTACAAATAAATATTTTATAAGAAAAAAAATTACTATGAATTTTAAGTTTTTTGTTCCGTCAAATAGCATTTGAAAGTGTAAAAACCTCTCCTTTGTATTTTCTCATAATTTTATACTCCTTTCAGTCCTTTGTTCAATTATTACAATAGGTGATAACATAATAATTTGAGCTTCACTTAAAATTTTAATGTACATCCAAATTCATGCTAAAATGAAAATATACAAACAAAAAAAAACTAAATTGATGATATATATATAATTTTTTATTATCTTATAAAAATAAACTTTTTAATAATTTAAGAACCTATCATAACATGAAGTGAGTAAAACTACATGACTTACCCACAAGAACCAATAAAGCCAAATAGGCAGCGGCAAGACTGCCGTGTTTTAAGATCTCAATCTACATGGTTGAACTTCACCCAACTGTTCTGGTACAATAACTATTTTTGTACTTAAATTTTAGTGAGTAAAACAATTACAAAAAACTTACTTTCATGCAATTGATGCTTACTTTTTACTCATTTCTATTTCCCCTTGTTTTTAATCGATGAAATTCAAGACCCAATCATAAACTTCCTTCAATTATTGATCATCCATGTACTAAAAGAAACAAAAAAACAAGTACTTAACAAACTAAATTGCAATTATAAAACTTCCAACAAGTACACCACCAAAATCCAAACAAAAACAAATAAAACTCTTTATTCATGTGGGTTGACTAGAATCATCCCATCATCAAACAAAAACAAACCAACAAGAACAACTATTCATTCAAACTCATTATCAGAACTTAAGCTAACTCAGCAACAACCTTAGCCCAAGCAGGCCTAGCCAATATATTAGCCGCCCACGCGCTAACGTGTGGCCTTGCATCAAACAAAGCCTTAACATGTGTCTTCAGCATGTTATTCACAATAGGCACATGATGCAAATCAACCAGTGTGAATGAATCTCCTCCTAAGTACTTCGATTTCGACAATCGAGTTTCATACACATCAAGAACCTTGGCTAGTTCACCCTGCGCCTGTTCCACTACAACCTCATCAGCAGCCCTGCCTAGGAACGGCTTGATCAAGATCTCATAACTCAGTTTTGAACCATGAACATCGAATTTCAAAGCTTCAACTTCTAACCAAACTGAGGTTATTGCAATTTTCTTAGGATCCTGATCAAACAGAGGTGTTCCCTTGTCAGCATATGCATATGCAATGTATCTTGTAATTGCCCTTGATTCTGTAATTCAATAATAAAGAACAAAAATATAAGAATCCTTCTAAGCAATTAATTAATAGCAATACTGTTTAAGGTTGTTGTTAACAGAGTCATGAAGTTTGAAATTATATATTTTCGGTGCCACAACTTAAGCTCAGTAGCGTTTCTACCCCATATTTTTTCGAATTGGCACATTTGGTGTCACAACTTCAAATTTGGTAATAATTTTGATCCAAATTAAGGCTAAAATTGCCCATGTGCGAGCCATGTGACAAGTAAATTAGGAATTTTGACAAAATCAAAAGGGAATTTTGAGATTTTCTTTAAATGTAGGGGGCATATAGTAAAGGTGAAAAAGTCCAATGTTCAATTTGTCAGTTGAGATCAAGGGACTGATCTTGAGAATTCCACCGTTTACGTGAGCTTGAAAAATGAGAATCTTTATTTCAACACCAAATTGGAAAAGGTTGGTACCAAAATTTCGTCACACCGAGGGGAGTCTACGGCTTTTAGGGAGGCGGTGGATCAAGTTCCACGGCCAGCGGTCGTGTAAAATCGAAAAAAACGCAAGATCTGAAATAGATGAATACAAGTCTATTGCAAAAAAAGTAAAAGAAAAAAAAAAAAAGGCAATTTTAGGGCTTTTAAATCGTAAATTTCAGAGGCCAAAATTGAGCGATTTACAATATCAGAAATGAAATTGTTTATACAAGTAAGTCGGCGACGAAAAGACCCACAAGACTCCGATCAAAATTCCGATGGAAAACCACCAGAGGTGGTGTCCGTCCATGATAAAAATGCTAGTGAACAATTTGTGACACCAAAAATTGCAATAATTCACATAAAGTTTTAATAGTAATTACCAAAGAGTTTCAAATCACCATCTTCAAAACCTGGTACTTGACCAAAAGGCTGCACCAAAGAAAAGATCAGATGTTAGATCAATTAGAAAATTAAGAGAAACCCTAAAAATTTTAAAATAAAATTACGTGATTTATTATTTATATATGGGCGCTTACGTTGATGGAGATAAATGGCTCCTTTTTGTGCTCACCGGCTTGCATATTTACAGAAACCCATTCGTAATCGAGACCTTTCTCCGATAAGGCGAGAAGAACTCTCTGCGACGGAGGAGAATGAGGATGACCGTGTACTTTGATTGCCATTGTTACAAATTAAAATTGAATTTTTGAGAAAATTATTAGATCGATGAAAGTGAAGTGAAGTGAAAGTGATGACTTTCGAATAAAATGAGGGTTTATTTATAGTAGTGGAGAGAGGGGTATTTTTAATTTATTTTTTAATCGAATATGCCTTTCGAATTATTCAAATTTTATTTTATTGTCTTAATTAATAATGTGAAGGGTTGGGTTGAATATTAATTATTAGTCAAGGTTGGTGTGCTTTCACACGTTTTTTAAATGAAATCCTTTCACAAGTGGAATATTTTTAATTTATCTGTAATCAGTAACAGTTAGACAAAATAATGGCACTAATTAAGCGAACAAAAAAAGTAGTTTTTAATTTAATGGCAGCAGATCTGATCTTATCATGAATAGGAAGCTTCTAGATGTTAACTGTTTTAATATTTGTCAAGCATCTTGGAAAATTATTTCCCATTTCCGAAATGTGAGACAAACAGCCTAATTCATTTCCCAAATCTTCTCCTTTGGGAGAATATTTCCGAGACCAGCTTCCGAAAATTGGGCTCTAGTCATTTTGACCAAGAAAAACCTTACTTAGCTACACTTCTCTCTCTCTCTCTCTATTTACATAGTTTCTTAATTTAAACGAATTTTTATAAAATTTTATTTGAAACTAACTAATAAATTGACTATTAAGATATATCAATAAAGTAATTGAAGTATATATGTAAAAAATGTATAACTTATTATATTTTCGTAATTTAAATCAACTTATGCTAGACAATATGAAGACAACTTAATATGCTATTTTCATCCGTAGATTAATCTTGATATTGTGTAATAACTATTATGTTAATATTTTAAGAATATTGTGTAATTCCTGGCATATTTAATAAGTCTATTGAATGGATTTGTAGGTGAGATAAAATAATTAAAAGTATATTATTATAATATTTTATAAAAAAATTGAAAAATTGAAAATTAATCTACTTTATTTTTTATTATTTTAGAAAGCACAAATAATTAATTAATTATTTACCACATATATTACATATAATATATACACTAATAAATTATTTTATATATAACTAACTGATGTGATATAAAGTCTTATACTATCTTACATTTATTTAACTAACCTAAACCTACCAAAAAAATCTACACCTATTTTTTTCCCCACATCTCTCTCCCAAAACTCAAACAATTAACAATACGTAAATCGATATTATTTCTCAAACCTCTACCATTTTCCCAAACCACTCTTCCAAAGGCCAGACAAACAGATCCTGGAATCTCGCTCAATTTTTCCATTATATTTTACAAAATGTTGTACATATTTTACCTTTGCCGTTAAATTATTAATTCCATTAATTTTTTTATGTTAAATACTATTCACCCTCCATACTAATTCTACTAACATAAATATTAAATTAATTTATTTTATATATAATATTAATAAATCAAATAATATTTTATATAAAATCTGAAAATATAAACACAAACTAAAGTCTATATATTATTAATCTCATTTGTTATTATTAAGCTAATAAATTTTATACATATTATTAGTGATTTACAAAATTTGGGTTTGCAGGTCCAAATCCGCCGCCGACTGTCGGTTCCAGACTCCCAGGCCAGGGTTCAAAGTCGTTTGAATTTCAGACTCTTCCGAATGTACTAGAAGATGGGACGAAACTTTAGCTTGACTTTTCGATGTTCCGTTAAACACTTTATGTGATTTAATGTAATTTTCCAATTTATTTTTGGGGCAACATTTATACATAGGTCTGTTTGTTTGGTGTTTGAGAAAGTAGTCTAGGAGAGTAGTGGTCGTTTGTGAAATAATCTCGATTTACATAATATTGTTTGTTTGGATTTTGAGAGAGTTATTTGAGAAATAAAGCAAGTGTATGTTTTTTTTGGAAGAGTTATGTTGTAGGTGTAAGACTTTATGTCAAATCATATTTGTTGTTAAATAAATTGTGAAGAGATAAGTTACTTTATGTCAAATTATAATAGAGTTTGTATAGATTTTGTTTAGAGATAAGAAAATAGTTGTTCGTTTGGGTTTTGAGAGAATAGTTTGAGAAAATTGAGAGATGAAAATTTTATTTCAGATTTCAGAAAATAAAAAACATGTTTGTTTGGTATTTCCCAAACACGAATTTTTTTTGAAAAATGCCAAACAAACAGGCCCTATATATTTACCCAGTTTCATTTCATAATTGGTTGGCAGTGCAAGACCAACGCTACGCGTCCAGTTTGACGGGAAGAAGAAAGGTCTTTTTTTTCCTCCTAAATTTAGGGTGTTTTGGTAAATTTGTTTTTAAATTGATAATAAATAAATATAAATCTCAGAAAAGGCAAATGAGAAAAAGTAACCGCTACTTTCGATGAAAAATTGATCTTGTGCAATATTTTGTAAATTACTAGAGGATTCTATGAGAAAGTCATGTTTCTTGGGTATCATACATTTTTTTCCCCACATTTCATGTACTCCCTCCGTCCCAAAGTATTTTATCGGGTCAAGATTCTCTGTACCATAATTTGTGTACCACAAATGAGGAATTGACATATGTATATATCACAATTATAATAATTGTGATATATACATATGTCAATTCCTCATTTGTGGTACATAGGATCTATTGCCTATTTTATCCCTTTAGTGTTGACACAAAATTTTAGACAATTTGTTAAAAAAATAAACTTTTGAAATTCTTTGAGAGAGAAATAAAGTCATATTTTGGAACGTCCCAAAATAGAAATGAAAGTAAGAAAAATGGGACGGAGGATGTGTTAGATAGTGAATTAGGTAAAAAATCATATATATGATGTTTACATGTTGAATAATCAAATATAATAGCTGAACCAGTAAGTTGAAATATACATCAATTTTTGCTCATTTTAAGATGTATTTTGAACTGAATATAAAAGTGACAAATATGTTACACT
This sequence comes from Penstemon barbatus, assembly GCA_003313485.2. NCBI lineage: Eukaryota > Viridiplantae > Streptophyta > Magnoliopsida > Lamiales > Plantaginaceae > Penstemon > Penstemon barbatus. The sequence continues at coordinate 16,584,265 of CM064877.1, read as the reverse complement.
ATTAAAATAAAAGAGACAATTGGGCCTTTTGTTTGGCGTTTCCCAAAAAAATTTTGTGTTTGAGAAATGCAAACAAACATGTTTTCTATTTTCTGAAATAAATTTTTCATCTCTTAATTTTCTCAAACTATTTTTTCAAAACCCAAACGCAATAACAATTTTCTTACCTCTAAACAAAACATATACAAACTCTACTCTGATTTGACATAAAGTAACCTATCTCTTACACAATTTATCTCACAACAAACATGATTTGACATAAAGTTTTACATATCTTACACTTACAACCTAATTCTTCCAAAAAAAACATACATCTATTTTATTTCTCAAACCACTCTCCCAAAATCCAAACAAACAATATTACGCAAATCGAATATTTCATAAACCTCCACTACTCTCCCAAACTACTTTCCCAAACACCAAACAAACGGGCCCAATAATTTACTCTACCCATATAACCTAAACTATAAATTCGGAAACTTCCTAACAGCTACACACGATTAAAGTAGTTTTTCAATTAATGTCAGCAGATCTGATTGAGATATACTGCATTTTAATATTGCATCTAACTTTTGACAGCAAGAAGATTTATTTTTTAAATCAAATACACACGTTACATGTGTCCTAAAGTAGTTTTGATTTTCAATGGCAGATCTGAAATGTTCATAATCATGTGTCCTAGTAATTGTTATTTTTTAATGCAAATACACACGTTAGGGCATCTCTAATCCTAACACCATCTCCAACAGTCCGTTTAAATTCAGGCCTCTTATCTTAAAATTTAAATGGTGAACAGTGTTATACATTCTCACTTTTTACTCTGCACTCCAACAGTTAGTTTATATTTTAAGAGATCACTTTTAAACAATCACATCACATCACTCCAACAATTTATTTCTATTTTAACAAACTACTTTTAATATTTATTAATATAGAAATAATAATGATATAATATATAATAATTTGAAAAATTAAAAATATTATTATCTCATAAATTCATTTTGAAAAAATTGTATTTTTTTTTATTTTGGGAAAAATATTTAAGGTCGTGTTTGTCTCTGTTTTTGCATTAACTTGAAAAAAACATACCTTCTTTTAATTATTCGACAAACCTTGATTTCTTAATTTTTAGATTTGTAAAAATTATTCTTTACTTTTTTGATGTAGTAAAATTATTGTGGTAAAGATTAATTTTATAGAGGTAAATTTGTATTTGCATTCTTCATTTATTTTGATTTAATTTTGTTGGTTGGGGAATTTGGAGTTGGAGGAAGTAAATTATTTGGAGGAGGTGACTTTTTGTGTTAAGGGAAAGTACAACTTTGGCAAGGATAAATTTTGAGTTTGGACTCTCAAATATGAGAGTCCAAACTTAAAAATATAAGAGGTCTCTAAATTATAAATGGTCTCTTGGAGCACCACATTTTAAGGATTCTTAAAAATTTTCTTATAATTTGAGTTTTAAATGGCCTCTTGGAGTTGGTCTAAGCCATCAAAGTGGGTAATCAAATACTCATTTGAGGACTGTTACAGTGTTTTGGGGCCCCTGCAAATGTTTTTTATTCCAATGCATAACCATCAAAATGGAACATCAACTTTTAAAAACAATAAAATTAAGTCAAATTGATACTAAAACAAAATTAAACCCATTAAAAAATTTAATCAAATATAAAAACGAGACTAAAGTGTAAATTACAAATATTATATCTTGCTGACTTTTTATATTATAGGGTAAATACCACTTTTGGTCCCTCTTATCATTAACTTTTTACCGAGTGGTCCTTTTTATGTTTTTTTTCCCACTCTAGTCCCTACTATGAATTATTTGTTTCACTTTAGTCCCTACTATGAATTATGTGTTTCACTTTAGTCCTTATCAGGTGGTTCCGATAACACGTGACATGCATATGAACATTTTTTAGGGCATTTTCGTCCGTTCACTATTGAGACTATTTGAGATATTGTTTAATTGGTGAGCAATTTTGGTGTTTGAAAAAGATTTTAGGAAAAAACTTTAGTTTGGAACGAAATGTACGATTAAGTTCGATTGGAATGAAAGCCTAGTTTGGAAATTTATATTTTTTTTAAATAATTAGAAAAATGAAAATATCCATGTTAGTTTACTTGAAATGACAAAATTGCCCTCATGAGCATATCACATGTTATCGGAATCGCCTTGGACCACTTGAAAAGGACTAATGTGAAACAAATAATTCATAGTAGGGACTAAAGTGGGAAAAAAAACATAAGAGGGACCACTCTGTAAAAAGTTAATGATAAGAGGGACCAAAAGTGATGTTTACCCTATATTATATCATGATAAGATTTTCGATGCCACGTATCGCTTTGAATTCAAATATCAAGGTATATGATCAGATTTTTTATTCATATAATTTTTTACCTTTTCTTCTTCTGTCTCTCTTTTTCGATTTCAGATTTGAATTTTTGTGACTTTTTTTTCTCTTTTCGTTTTAATTTTCTGTATTTTTTTAATTCAGATCTATATTTGTAAGTGTAATTTTTTTGTTGAAAGTGATGATTAATTTATGCAAAAAATTTACAACGGATCTTTTTCAAAAAAAATTGATATCGTTGTTGAGTCTCAAAGTGGCCATTGGAGTGTGAAAAGTTTCCTACCAAAATTTGGGGTCAAGAAGAATTAGCCCTATCTTTGATGGCAAGAGGTTGTTGACATCAATTTGATGGCTGAAATAGGGTCTCCATTGGAGCTCACTTTTTCTGATTTCAGTCCCCAAATTGGAAGTTGATGAGTTTGATGACCCATATAGGGTTTCCATTGGAGATGCCTTTACATGTAAACGGGGAAATTTAGGTAGGACCACAAAATAAGGAACTTTTTCCATTTTTGGTTTCGTAACGTGTTCATATCTTACAATTGGACTATTCTCAAATAGAATTCGAGTTGTGCTACAAGCAATTAGGACATTTAATTGAGCTAGTCTTACCCCAAACTTGATGGTTCAATCAAATTAAATTTGATACGAACGCGAATATTTGTGAGTCGGATTGAGTTTAAACCATGAGATTAAACTCGATCAATTGTATTAAAATTATAATGTACTATTTATAATTTTGGAACAAGAAAAACTTCACAAATAACTCATTGCTCACATATATTAATAAGAACTTTGTAAACTCATTGCCGACACATATATCAAATACAATTAACATATCTGCAGGCCAATGGAGGAAAAAATTAACGGAAAGGAAAAAAAAATGAAAAGTTCAAACAAATGATCAAAAAGCAAATTCAACATTCTTATCAATGTAATGTTTCACCGATCAATTTCCTAATCAATACACGGCGGAGACGGTCTAACGTGCAAAGCACGTGCATTACTTCGAGGACATATTTGTCGCTTCACCTATAATTATAATTTTTGTTTTATATAACATTATATACACGTTCACTTTGATCATGTACACTGCAAAAGTCCCTACGAATTTCAAAATTGATCTTCGCTTGTTTACCCCAAAATTATAAATTGGACAATTTGATTAAATTATAATCAATTACTACATATTTAGCCCCAAAATGTACGTAGTACACTATATAACCATACATATATTTCTTACTTAAACACGTAGTACAATGTAGCAATAATATATACTATATTTTACTGATAAAATATGAAAATAAATCATATTTACGTATTTATTAAATCAACTTTATTATCTTAAAAATATTTATACATATTTATTAAAATTAAATCTATTTACATAGGGGTGAGGGTTTGGGGTGTTTTTTTTCCTTTTCAATTTTTATAGGTGAATTGAAAATTATTAAACTTTTGTGGCTAATATGCGATTATTAAAATTGTTTTACTAGAATTGCAATAAGAAACTCGAGACAAAAAAAAAAAAAAAAAAAAAAAAAAAAAAAAAAAAAAAAACCGGAACACTTACAGAGATCCAATGATCTAATTAAAAATCATATTTTGAAATGAGTGTGTGTTGGATAAGGATGAAGATGAAGGCACTAAAGACAATTTGTTAAGGGCGGTTTTGAAGATTTCCAAAACTTCAAGATTGGCTAAGGGTGAGTTTGGCCTAGCGATTGAATAATTACTTTTACAATAATTGATTATATCATAATTGCTTTTGAGATAATTGCTTTTACAATAATTGATTTAGCGTTTGGTTTCAAGTTTGCAAAATTGATTATAGAAATGTAGTCTTTTATCTAATTTACAAAACTACCCTCATATGTATGTTTAATAATATGTTTAATAATACAATCCAATTATATTATTTAACTATCACAAAACATATGATTATTATTACTTACATTAATCATTTTTTTTTCATAAATGTAAAATAAAATTGATAAAAAATAATAACAAAACAGTAGAAAACAAGTAATTGATTTTTTTTTATTTTTATTTTATATAGCGCAAAACTATAATAAAAAAAAGGAATGAAACTACTAAAATGAATCATATATCAATTTAAGAAAAATCAAATTCAAAAAATGTCAGAAGATTCAAAATCTAAAATGTTATAAATCACAGAAAGTCAATAATTAGCTATAATTGTTTTTAGATGAAGCAATTTGAGCAGCTAGCTGATTACGAAAAATATCCATTTCTTTGTCATCTCGTGCTTCTTTTCCATTATTACTATGAACTTCACCAAGATCTTGACGATTATCAAAAACACTTTCCTTTTCATATTTCTTGAACTTGCGATCAATTTTGGCCTTTTTTCTTATATAATTATGAAGGGCCATCGATGCACAAACTATCGCAACTTGAACATCAAAGTCAAATGAATGCATCTTCTCTAATATTCGCCACCTTGACTTCCAAACCCCAAACGTTCGCTCAATCGTGCCTCTCAATGATGAATGAGCTCTATTAAATATTTCTCTCGTATTTTTTGGTTGGGCTCCTCTTCGAAAATCGGGTAAATGATATCTTTCTCCTTTGTAAGGTGCAAGATAGCCTGTCGTATTTGAATACCCAGCATCAACCAAGTAGTATTTTTCTGAAAATATGACTTACACATTATATTAGTTATTCTTTTATAACTAGGCATATAGAATAATTCAAGCCTATATTCACAAAGTACCTTTTGGAGGATGTGGAAATTTCAGTTCTGGATTTCGAATGGCCTGATGAAATATACGTGAATCATGAGCACTTCCTTCCCATCCCGGCCAAACAAATGTAAAACACATGTCAAAGTCACAAACAGCCATAATATTTTGGGTAGCATAACCTTTCCTCCCAATATAAGGAATTTGTTTACTTGTAGGAAGAACCGCCTTAATGTGTGTTCCATCAATTGCTCCAATACAATCCTAACGGTTAAAATGTAATAAAAAAAATCAAATATAGCATTAACTTATGCAATAATACAGTAAGTAGTTAACTTATTTACCTTGAAATATGGCCAATATTTAGGATTTTGGCGAATATGTTGAGGCACTATGTCGAATGACTCTGGTGGCTTAATAATATCAATTGACATTGCAACTAATGCTCTAAGAGTATCATGAAAGTGTCTGCTGATAGTTTCTCCAGAGTGTTGAAATCTTTCTTGCAACATTCGATTACTAACACTATGACCCAAAGTCATTAAAAACATTGCCACTTTTTCTTCGATTGTGACATTCCTACTCGCTTTTAAATTATACTTGCTCCTCAGATCATGACATAAGTCCATAAAAACCTCTTTTTCCATCCTAAATTGTTGTTGACATCGTTTCCAATGTCCATTTAGAACTTCCACCACAAATTTGTGGCCTGTCTGCTCTGATGTCCTGCATGGTTCCTTATGAATATAGTTGACATAATAAGTCACTATACTTGTTAAAGCAGCCACAACAAGTTCATCAAATCCATCATCTTCTCGGATAATTTCTATTTCATCCATCAAAGACTACAATAAAAGAGATAAAAAGAAAGAAAAAGACACTGTCACATATTTGTTAAAAAAATAAACCAATTCATCACACACCTGTACTAAAAAAATGAATAAACAAATATAGAAAATGCAAATTCACGTCTTTAACATTGTAATTAGTTCTAAAAAAACTTCAAATAAAAAATTACTCAAACTACTACCATCCTAAATAAGTTCAACTAATTAAACGAAGTAGATTAAATTTTAGGAAATATATATAGCCTCCGAGCTATTGTTGCTAAATGTCGCGTATTCGCGGCGTTCTTCTTGCTTTAGCCAAATGTATCGTGTCATAGGATCACCAAGTGCTCTGAACATTTCTCTGTTTTCAGCTTTCATGAACAAACGAGTTCCAAGCATATATGTGTCATCACATTTGTTAACTTCCGGAATTTCTTCCAACATAGTCATTGCAGCTTCGATAGTACATCCAGATGCATTAGATAGATGAACTTTGGTTGGACTTGTTGAGAGACCTCCTCGTTTGTTCTTACTTTCTACAACTTCAATAATGCGGTCAAGCTGTTTTAACAACTTTTTAGCAGTTCCTTTCTTTCCACTATGTTTTACAATATTATTCTCATCGATTTTCCTTTTCTTCATATCAACAACATTCTTATCATTGTTATCACTTATTTTCTCGACACTGCTCGATTCTGAATTGTCTTCAACTTCAGCACTATCTCCATTTTTAGGTTGAGAATAGATTGGTGGCATTACTCCAGAGTTTGGAGCGTAAGCTCTAGCTCCATTAGCAGCTACATCCAGAAATAGTTCATCCAATAAAAAGCAATGATCTAAACCTCTCACCCGAAACTTAGCTAATTCTTCATTCTTCTGTAAATATAAATTAACGAAGTATATTAGTAATATAAGTATAATGATAAACATATACAAAAAAAAAAAAAAAAGTTAACAATAAATATTTCACCTGAATTTTTTTCTCCCACCATTGGTCACTTGCAGTTACTGTTTGCTTTTCATGATCCCAACCAAGTCCCGTCTCATGTCCAACAAGTAAATCCCATAAATTCCACTCCTTCTTTAGAACATCATATCGGTTTTTCAGTTGGCTTTTATCATAGTGCTTTCCAGTTTCTTGTGTGAATTTTTCTATTATATTTTTCCAACCAATCTTAGTGAAGCACATGTTCGGTCGATTGCCAGCTCTTTTCTCAACAACACACAAATTAACAAAGATCTCATTGGATCGAGCATCCCAAACAGCTTTTGGTTTAGCAATATTTTTTTTCTTTTGGTATTTTTTCTCGGGCTTACTTAGTTTCTGAGTTTCATTACATGTAACTACTTCGTTCGTATCCATCAATTTGAAATGAACACTACAAAAAAAATACAGTATACAACTTACTTAGGAAACCTCTGGTTCTAAGTAATTAAACTACATGGTCCTTGAATATCTTAAAACAAGCTAAGAAGTTGATTCAAATGACTACGTAAGGTAATATGTCATGAATTTGATATCATCAAGGAAGTTGTCTAGTTTTTATTTATAAAAATTTGCTCGTTGAAACAACTTAATCCATCATTTGTCAACAACACAAGCAAGGTACTTTCAAGATCTGAATTAGAAATTAGGTTAATCCTACTTTTGAACAATTATATCATAAATGAGATGCATCAATACAAGAAAGTCCCCATAAACTACAAACTGAAAGAGCTCATTTATCCTGCTATTTGATTCTTTTAGTTTCTTCTCCAGTCAAAGTAATGATCATTTATCAACAAGAAGAGGTAGTTCAGCTTTATTAAAAACATATCTTAATTGACAGAACCATAAACAAATTAATCAATCCAACTCAAATGAAATAAAAACATATACATCAGCAATATTATAGTAGTATTTTGTGTAGATATATTTACTTTACTATGAAAATAGTCAAATTTGGCGTAAGCTAAAACTTGTTGTGTCCACAAAAACTAGTAAAAAAAGGTAAAAGGTAGATGAATGTGTATAGAAATGGAAAGATCTTAGCCAACCCCTCCCTCCCTATATACGTTAGTAGCTAAACAGACATGCAGCAGCAGCACTGTATTAGAAGCTAAGTGGTGATGATTATTTGATTAGATACAACCACTCAAACTCTGTGGAATGATCATTTATCAACATATATTTAATACTAGGTAGATGAATCCATTATATACGTGGTAGTAGTACTAGTAGTACCATTAGTGTTGCTTTTAAACACTCAAGTATGGTCACTAGAAATTACTTAGGCTCAAGACAGATCCAGTTCAATTTGACAGACCATTAATGAGTTTTCCTTGACTTCATCCATTTGAAGTTTTGAACACATCCAAAACCGACAATGACCAAAAATAAAAAACTGTGTTATCATAATAAGAATTTATGTCAGTACATTACAACTAGTGCATACCGATTATGGAAGATGAATTCCAACAGAGATAGTACAAGTACCAAACAAATACACAATAGTTCATATCAAAATTATCTCTCATCCTTAAACAATCATGAAATTCAAGAATAAAAACATGGAAAGAAACAAGGATCAAATTGTCTAACCTAATTGTACCAGAATTTCTCCGTGAAGAACTGGTGGCGGGAGCTGCTGTTCTTCGACTAATTTTTTGCGGGAGTTTAAGGGTTTCCCTAATTATATAATTGGAGCAGGGGCATAAAAGATATTTGCTGGAATTGTATTCTTGCGGGGATGAAAAGCACCAAATTACCTACTTTTACAGATCGTAGGTTTTTTACGGTGAGAAGAAGCAAAAGCAATTGTGATTTGAGCGGCCAAACAGGGTGATTTTGACGATTGGGCTTCAATCGTGAAATTTGGCAACTGGATCGTGAGGCCAAACGGGCCCTAAGTATGGGTTAACTTAGCTGATGATCCCTTTGAAGAAATTTTGACCAAGTAATGAAGACATCAGAAGAGTCAAAATTCAAGGTCCAAGACTTCTGATCTGCTGAAGGAATGTTATCAGACTGATGAAGATCAGCCGACTCAAATCAGATTTGTTCAAGTTTGAGATCAGCTTAGTTCGCCATCAGACTTGCACCTCCGACAGCCAAGTGGAAAGGATCATAAAGTCTTCCCAACGGTAATAAATGCCCCTTGGAGTAATAAATGCTGAAGTACAAGGTTATTAAAGACAAATGATTGAAGAAATGCTTCGCATCAGCTGGGTGCATTTAATGCTGCCTGCAGAATAGTGCTGTTGATGGTACGGACAGACTGCAAAAGAGCCGTTCGCGGATTTTAAGGACCAGTACTCGAGGAATTTGAATCTTGTCTTTCTTCAACGGACATTTTTCAAATCTCAAGTATAAATAGCTGAAAGAGACGAAGAGATTGCAAGCAACACACTTTCTGAGAGAATTTTTGAAGCAGAACTCTTAAGTCTCAAGAACAGCTCACTCATCAGCTTAGTCATCTGTTGACAAAAAACGAAGTTGAAGAACAAAGCTAAATACATCTTCTGAGTGAATTTGTAAACCTGAGTGTTGTGAGAAGTAGATATCCATCTTTTTGAGTGATATTACTTCGGAGAGTAGGAGTTTCTAAGTGATTTCCTACTGCGCACTTGTGGCCTTTCATTTGTTGATTGGCGCAAGCAGAGTATACTGTAAACTTTGTGATTATAGTATAACCCAAGATCTTTGTGACTTGGACGAGTGGACTAAAGGATATTTACATCCATATAACCACTATAAAAATACTTGTGTTTTTACATTGCTTTTACACTTGCATATTTTCTGATTGCATAAAAACACTTTACTTAACTGTTTGAAAAGATATTAAAAGGAGTTTATAAAACTGGGGAAACACTTTTCAAACTTCTGAGATTACTTGTGAAAAACACTTTGAAAAATCCGCTGCAAGTACTCTAAGTATTAAAACTGATTTTGACAAAATCAGCTAAGTAAATATCAGACTAGTGGTCATCAAATCTGTTCAAAGATTTGTTCGCGAACAGACTTTTAACTTGCTACTCTGATCAGCTTAGTCTGCTCACTGTTAAAGAAAAAGTTTTAAAGTTAAAATCGAAAGAAAATTTTTAAAGAGGTTTATTCACCCCCCCTCTAAACCTCATCTGACCACTTGGGACCAACAAGTGGTATCAGAGCAGGTGGTTCATTAGAATCAGCTGCCTGATCAACGAGCTTGATCCTAGTGTTTTTCGAAGGTTTTCAAACTTTTTCAAAAGAGCACATTTTTGAAAAATCAAAACTTTGTGAAAAATGGACTGTATCAGTCATGTTCCCCACATTGCTGGTATGTCTTTTGAAGTCTGGAAGATCAGAATGGAGATCTTCTTAGCTGCCTATAATGACAACATGTACACATGTATCATAAAATGTCCATTCAAATTCACCAAGACCATTATAGTTGATGAAGCTGAACTGGTGGAGGAAAAAGACTTAACAGAGATGACAGCCGAAGAGATAAAGCTGTTCAATCTGGATAAAGTTGGCCGTTTCATCATGACCAAAGCCCTGGACAATGATCGGTTTGACAAAGTCAAACATTGCAAAACTGCAAAGGAGATGTGGGATAAGGTTCGTGACATGAGTGAAGGAAACGACGCCATCAAAGAGCATCAGCTCAGTGTTGCCTTGGAGAAGCTGGACAACTTCAAGATGAAATCTGGAGAGACTGTTGGATAAAGATGAAGATGAAGGCTCTGAAGACAATTTGTAAAGGGAGGTTTTGAAGGATTCCAAAACTTCAAAGATTGGCTAAGTATGGAGTAACTTAGCTGATGATCCCTTAGAAGAAATTTTGACTAAGTAAAGAAGACATCAGAAGAGTCAAAAGTTTCAAGGTCCAAGACTTCTGATCTGCTGAAGTAAAGTTATCAGACTGATGAAGATCAGCCGACTTAAATCAGATTTGTTCAAGTTGAGATCAGCCGAGTTCGCCATCAGACATGTACTTTCGTCAGCCAAGTGAAGAAGATCATGAAGTGTTCCCAACGGTAATAAATGCCCCTTGGAGTAATAAATGCTGAAGTACAAGGTTATTAAAGACAAATGATTGAAGAAATGCTTCGCATCAGCTGGGTGCATTTAATGCTGCCTGCAGAATAGTACTGTTCACAGTACGGACAGACTGCAAAAGAGCCGTTCGCGGATTTTAAGGACCAGTACTCGAGGAATTTGAAACTTGTCTCTCTTCAACGGACATTTTTCTATCCTCAAGTATAAATAGCTGAAAGAGACGAAGAAGAAATAAGCAACACACTTTCTGAGAGAAATTTCCGAAGCAAAATTCTTTAAGTCTCAAGAACAGTTCACTCATCAGCTGAGTCATTTGTTGACGAAAGCAGAGTTGAAGAATCAAGAAAAATACATCTTCTGAGTGATTTTGTAAACAAGAGTGTTGTGCGGAGTTGTGATCCATCTTTGTGAGTGATCAAACTTCAGAGAATAGGTCTTCTGTGTGATTTCCTATTGCGAACTTGTGGTCGTTTCATTTGTTGTTCGACGCAAGCAGAGTATACTGTAAACTTTGTGATTATAGTATAACCCAAGATCTGTGTGACTTGGAAGAGTGGACTAAAGGATATTCAAATCCATATAACCACTATAAAAATCGTTTGTGTTTCTGTTTGCATTTTTACTTGCATATTTTCTGTTTGCATAAAAACACAATTAAGTTAACTGTTTGAAAAAGAGTTAAAAAGAAGTTTATAAAACTGGGGAAACATTTTTCAAACTACTAAGATTACTTGTGAAAAACACTTTGAAAATCCGCTGCAAGTACTCTAAGTATTAAAACTGATTTTAGCAAAATCAGCTAAGTAACAATCAGACGAGTGGTCAACAAGGCTGTTCAAAGATTTGTTCGCGAACAGAGTTGTAACTAACTAATCTGATCAGCTTAGTCTGTTCAGTTAAAGTGGAAGTTTTAAAGTTAAATTTTGAAGAAAATTTTTAAAGAGGTTTATTCACCCCCCCTCTAAACCTCTTCTGACCACTTGGGACCAACAAGTGGTATCAGAGCGGGTGGTTCATTTGAATCAGCTGCCTGATCAACGAGCTTGATCCGAGTGTTCTTCAAAGGTTTTCAAACTTTTTCAAAAGAGCATATTTTTGAAAAATTAAAACTTTTTGAAAAATGGATTGTATCAGTCATGTTCCCCACATTGCTGGTATGTCCTTTGAGGACTGGAAGATTAGAATGGAAATCTTTCTAGCAGCCTATAATGACAACATGTACACATGTATCATTAAAGGTCCATTCAAATTCACCAAGACCATCATAGTAGATGAAGCTGAAATGGTGGTGGAAAAAGATCTGACAGAGATGACAGCCGAGGAGATAAAGCTGTTCAATCTGGATAAAGTTGGCCGTTTCATCATGACCAAAGCCCTGGATAATGATCGGTTTGACAAGGTCAAACATTGCAAAACTGCAAAGGAGATGTGGGACAAGGTTCGTGATATGAGTGAAGGAAACGACGCCATCAAAGAGCATCAGCTCAGTGTTGCCTTGGAGAAGCTGGACAACTTCAAGATGAAATCTGGAGAGACCATTGATCAGATGGATACCAGGTTTACCAGAACGTTGAATGAAGTCCTAAAGCTGGGAAAGACCTTTACTGACAAGGAGATCACCGTCAGAGTTCTAAAGGCCCTGCCCCCCAAGTTCAATATGAAGGTGACAGCTATGGAAGAATCAAGAGATCTGGGGAAGATTTATCTTACAGAGCTGTTCTCCGTACTCAAGGCATTCGAGTATAAACTGCCTAGAATGGGTATTGAAGAAACCTCAACTTCAGGACCCACAGCTGCCTTAGTTGCTGCTGAAAACACCAGGAGACCAGCACATAGAAGTCAAGATGTGGACTCATCTGATGAAGCATCACTACTCAACAAGAAGGAGTACACTGCTGGAGATGTAGCATTATTGATGAACAACTTCAAGAAGTTCTATAAGAGAAAGATGAAAAACAAATACAATCATGCTGCTTCTACTTCTAAACCTAACTCTTCTTCTCAAGAAAAAGATGATTATAAAGCAAAACTAATGTGTTACAACTGCAGGAAATTGGGACATTTCATCAGGGACTGCCCATATCCAAAAGCAGAAAAATACACTGAGGAAGAGAAGAGAATCAGAAAGGAAAGAAAGCATCAAAGAGGAAAAGCAATGGTAGCTGAAGCTGAAAAGCTTGCTGCTGTCTACTCATCTGATTCAGACTCAGACACGTCTGATGAAGAATCTTCTGATGAAGAGAAACCTGCTCTCCTCTGCCTGATGGCTAAGGAATCTGATGACTCTGAGGATGAGGTAACTCCTCAAAATAATGAACTGTTTGATTCTCTAGAGCAAATGATGTTGAATAATACTACTATTGCTGGAGAATTTGTAAAGCTTAAGGAAGAGATGATCCTGCTAAAAGAGCAAAACAGTTCACTGAAACTTTTAGCTGAAAAGCCAAAAGAATCAGCTGAATACAAACAATTTGAGCAAGAAAATGAATCTCTGAAAGCTGAATGTGAGGTCTATAAAGGAAAAATCATGGAACTTGAGAAAATTATCGAGTCTCATGATAAGTCAACTGTTGCATCCATGCCTACATCTAGTAAACAGGAGACACCTTTAGAAAAGGATAAATTAGAATTGAACCATACTGAAAAATTCATATCTGCTGACAATAGTAAGGTCATTCTGTATGTTCAAACTTCTAAACCTACCTCATCTGAGAAAGTGGTAAAGGAGAAGAAATCTCCTAAGGCTAAAAAGAGGAAAGAGCCTAGTGTAGGAAAACAGACTAGTAAACCCAAACAGAAGAGTCCTAGGAAGTCTTCTGATAAGGTTAAGGCTAATCAGACTAGTGAGAAAACTAAGTCGTCTGTTAATGAGCAAACTGTTAGTAAACCAAAGAAGCATAAGAACAAGAAAAATCAAAATGCTTGGTATGGAAATGAGTCATATTATGTGCAACCTGCTGCATATCATCCTATGTATCATGCACCTCAATTTCCTAGTTACTATGCACCTTATCCTGCTCATCCAATGCATGCATATCCTGCTTATCATGCACCTTACCCTGCTTATGAACATTATTCTTATCATACTGATCATCAACATGACTTATCTGATAATTATGATGAAAATAAAACTGTTCATGCTCCTGTCAAAACTCAGAAACCTAAGAAGCCTAAGAGTTCAACATCTTGGGTTGTCAAAGGTGGAACTAATCCTTCAGGACCCTCTCAATAAGGGTACCTAAAACAATTTTATTTTTGTTTTGTAGGATAGGATTAGGAGTAGGAGTAAAGTAGAGAAGATTTGGTACTTGGACAGTGGATGTTCAAGACACATGTGTGGAAACATACATGAGCTGATAGATGCAGTTGCTGTGGATGGTCCAAAGGTTACTTTTGGAGACAGCAAAGAAGGCAAGATTAAAGCTAAAGGAAGATTAATCAGAGGAAACATAGAGATATCTGACGTCTCATATGTCAAAGGCCTCAAATATAATCTGCTGAGCATAAGTCAATTTTGTGACAAGGGATATTCAGTCATCTTCTCAACAGATAAGTGCTTTGTTGAACAGATTGGTACAAAGAAGGTAATTTTATCTGGAAGACGACAAGGAAATATCTACATAGTCGACTGGAATTCTGCCGACAAGAATTCAAGTGTTTGTTTGGTTGCATCTGCACCAAGTGAAGTTAGTTGGCTGTGGCACAAGAGAATGAATCATTTAAACTTCAAGACCATCAACAGATTGATCAAGAATGATTTGGTAGAAGGGATTCCTAAAACAGTCATGAGCAAAGATAAGCTCTGTGACGCCTGTCAGAAGGGTAAACAAATCAAGTCATCGTTCAAAAACAAGAAGCATCAATCTTCTGGAAGAATATTGGAGCTGCTACACATGGACTTATTTGGACCCATTGATCCAGTCAGCAATGGTGGAAAGAAATACTGCCTAGCTGTTGTGGATGATTATTCAAGATATACTTGGGTGATTTTCATGAAGAAGAAAAGTGAAACCAAGGAACATCTTACAAATCTGATGGAACTGATCCAAAATGAGAAGAGTATCAAAATATTGAAGATCAGATCAGATAGAGGGACAGAGTTCACAAACTCTACTGTTGAAGAGTATTGTAATATCAAAGGAATATATCATGAGTACTCTGCTGCCAGAACCCCTCAACAGAATGGTGTTGCTGAAAGGAGAAACAGAACACTAAAGGAAGCTGTCAGAACCATGATAGCTGAAGCTAAACTGCCTCAAAGATTTTGGGCAGAAGCAACAAATACAGCATGTTTTACCCAAAACAGATGCATGATCAACAAGCACCAGAACAAGACTCCATATGAAGTTTGGAACAATAGGAAGCCAAACATTCATTACTTTAAGATTTTTGGTTGTAAATGCTATGTTTTAAATAATGGTAAAAATCACCTTACTGCATTTGCAGAAAAGGCTGATGAAGCTGTCTTTGTAGGATACTCATCTGTTAGTAAGGCTTATAGAGTTTTCAATAAAAGAACATTACTAATAGAAGAATCCATTCATGTAGTATTTGATGAGCCAAGTCAATCTTCTGAAAAGAATCAAAATGTTAATCAAGATCTGTCTACTGATTTACAGAAGATGAAGGTTGGAAGGAATGAAGAATATGTACCCATCATACTACCTGATCTCAACTCAGCTGATAACTCAAGTGCTGTTCAAAATCACAGAGCTGATTGTCTAACAGACGAGTTGCAAACAGCTGATAGACCAGAGACTGTTCAACAGACAACAAATGTTCAACAGACTACTACTGTATCTCCAACAGTAGTGTTGCAAGATCAAGACAAAGGACAACATTATGATTTGCAACCTGATCTCAGATGGCTCAGAAATCACCCACCAGAGTTAGTGATTGGTGATCCTTTAGACAGAGTGAAAACAAGAAGAGCTGCTGCACAAGATGCTATGTTTGCTAGTTTTCTATCTCAAATTGAGCCTAAACAGATTGGAGAAGCTCTCAGTGACTCCAACTGGATTGAAGCTATGCAGGAGGAGCTAAATCAATTTGAAAGGAATGAAGTCTGGTACTTAGTTCCTAGACCAAGTCATCAAAGAGTCATTGGCACTAAGTGGGTATTCAGGAATAAAATGAATGAAGATGGTGAAGTCACCAGAAACAAAGCAAGACTAGTGGCCAAAGGTTACTGCCAAGAAGAAGGCATTGACTTTGATGAAACTTTTGCACCTGTAGCAAGACTAGAGGCAATCAGACTCTTTCTTGCCTACGCTGCTCACAAGAATTTCACAGTCTATCAGATGGATGTGAAATCAGCTTTTCTCAATGGAGAATTGCAAGAAGAAGTTTATGTTGAACAACCTCCTGGATTTGAAGTTTATCAAGAAGAGGACAAAATATATCGTCTGAAGAAAGCTCTTTATGGACTGAAACAGGCTCCAAGAGCATGGTATGATACTTTATCTGACTTTCTTTTAATTAAAGGATTTCGCAAAGGTAAAGTTGACAAGACCTTGTTCACTATTGAATGGGAAGAACATATTTTGCTTGTGCAAATTTATGTGGACGATATTATTTTTGGTTCAACTAATCAACAGATGTGTGATAAGTTCTCAAAGCTGATGCAGAACAAATTTGAAATGAGCATGATGGGAGAACTTAACTATTTTCTTGGTCTGCAAGTTAGACAGTTGCCTGATGGAATTTTCATCAGCCAAGCAAAATACACAAAGGATCTGTTCAAGAAATTTGGTATGGAAACTAGCTCTACTGCTACAATTCCAATGTCTACAAGTCTTCGTTTGGATAAAGATGAAGATGGCAAATCAGTAGACATAACCAAATACAGAGGCATTATTGGGTCACTGTTATATCTAACAGCCAGCAGACCTGATATCATGTACTCTGTTGGGGTCTGTGCAAGATTCCAATCAAATCCCAAGGAATCTCATCTCTTAGCTGCCAAGAGGATACTGAAATATATTAAGGGCACTCAAGAATTGGGATTGTGGTACCCTAGAGAGTCTGGATTCGAGCTTATTGGATATTCAGATTCTGACCTTGCAGGCTGCAAGATTGACAGAAAAAGCACAACAAGTGCCTGTCAGTTCTTAGGTAGTCGTCTGATCTCATGGATGAGTAAGAAACAGACTTCAGTTTCTATATCTACTGCTGAAGCTGAATATATAGCTGCTGGAGCTTGCTGTGCACAAATCTTATGGTTGAAGCATCAACTAGAAGACTACAATATCAAAATCAGTGGAATACCAATCTACTGTGACAATACAAGTGCAATCAGTCTCACTCAGAATACTACAAGTCATTCAAGGACTAAACATATTGAGATCAAACATCATTTTATTAGAGATCATGTGGAGAAAGGAAATGTCATGATAGAATATGTGTTTACTGAAAATCAGATTGCTGACATCTTCACAAAACCTCTAAGTGAGACAAGGTTTTCAACTCTAAGAGCTGAACTGGGATTATTAAAATTAGATACATAAGCTGAGGGGGAACTCATCAGAAGACTAGAGTTCAACAGCTTACTCATCTTTCTTATCTTCAAGGATTAACTTTCAACATACTAGTTAACTTATGAATTCTTAAACTCAGGGGGAACGTGTAAGACTAGCGGTACTTCTGAATTAAAGATGAAATTTGTTAATGACAGTTAGTTGAAGTTATGTTTTCAACAGAAGACTCAACTATCGAAGATCAAGACTATTTTATCTAGCTGGATTGACAAACAGCTGAGGAAGGTTATCAGCTATTGGCATTCTCTGATAACAGCATTGTCATCAGGACAGTAGTCTATCAGATAAGTGTTTATTATACTCATCTGATTACTTAAATAAAAGCGAGCTATTTAAAAACGTTTTATTCAAAACACGCTTTTATAAATAACTGTCGGGCGGTACATATTCCCGCTCTTCATTAAAATATCTTTTGAATTTGAAAGGTCGTAACAGAAGCCACACGATCATCACTGACAGAAAAACGAATCTAACGGTTGGTGGTTATCACGGAAACCGACATACCCCAACTCTATAAATTCTCATCTGATCAGTCGAGTCGTTCTTTACGCACCCTAAATCTTCAAAAGTACTTGTGAGAATTTTTGAGCAATTTTCTGCAAAAACTCTCTTCGTTTTTCTTTCTAACTCCTACAGATCTGAAATGGCTGCTGAAGGGATGTATCTCGTGTATGGTTCCTACTACCAATCCGGTACGGATCTGATGAAAGAACTGCTCGAAAAGTTCAAAGCTGCTTCGCTGGTGAACTTCATGGAATACCACGAAGGAGTTATCTGGACTGACCAAGTGATGGAGTACTACAACACGGCGAAAGCTGACTACAACTCACTGGAGATTAAGGCTACAGTGGGAGACAAATCTATCACCATCACCCCTGCTGTTCTTCACGAGACGTTTGGGCTTCCTAACCATGGAAGACATGACGTCACTGTACTGACAGAGGACAAGCACCAACAGTTCTGGGCGATCTGCGCCAAAGAGGGAGAAGTGTTTTCTGGAAACATAAGGAAGAAGCAACTGAGGGATGAATATCAGCGGATGGCTGATATGGTATCAAAACTGATTGAAAACTGCACATTTTCTCTGGATGCTGTTACGATGAAAAGATTCAGCATCATGGCTGCCATTTACTATGGAATGGAAGTTAACTGGTCCATCATAGTATGGTACATCTTAGCTGATTTCCTTGATGACAAGAAAGGAAAGGGTCCTCACACCAACCACAGGATTACGATCAGTTATCTGCTGACCAAACTGGGGTGTACTATGACGAATGGCAAGGAGATTCACAAGTCTAAGGCCATGAACAAATACCTGCCAGTTCTGAAGAGGAAGGCTGATGAGCCTGAGGAAGCTGATGATGAGGGACAGAAGGAAGTCCCTGCCAAAAGACAACGAAGATTAGTCAAAACAGCTAGCCTGGCTGTTGAGACTAAGAAAAAGAAGAAGGCTGCCGATGTGCCTAAAAAGAAAGAAGCAAAGCAGATGGAGAAAGTGACTTCTGCCACTGAAGCCACTAAGATCATTGAGAACATAATCGCTGATGTAAGGACTGGATCCCCTGCATCACCATCAAGAACTCCATCAGCAGAGAAGCCTGCTGAAGGTATCTCTAAAAGAACAAGAAGCCAACAAAGAGATACAGCTGCTTCAAACTATCGTGAAGGAAGAACCAAGAAATCTGCTAGGAAGCAGATGACCTTCATAGAGAAAGAGACTGAGTTAGTGGACTTAGTGAGATCAAGTCCAGAATCTGCTGAAAGACCAGTTGAAGCCGTTGAAGCTTCTACTGCTGACAAAGCTGATGAGCAACAGATTACTCAATCTGCACCAATTGCTGAGGCTGCTCAACCTCAAGAAGATCCAGATGTTCAAATCATACATCCTATAGCTGCTGATCCCATATCATCTGTTGGACCAGCCCCTGCTGACAAAGGCAAAAGAAAATTTGTGCTAAGGAAAAAGAAAGTTTCCAAAGCTGACAAGAAAGCAAGGGAGGAGGCTGAACAGAGAAAACAGGATGAATTGGAAGAAAAGAAAGCCCTAGAGCTAAGTAAGGCTCAAGCTGAAAAGGATGAAGCCAGAAGAAGAATGTCTGAAGCAGAGAGAAAAGCTGCTGAAGATGCTGAAATGGCTATGGTGATTGAAAAGAGCAAGACTGATGCCTATGGACCTGTCCATGGAGGTGGCATCAAGATTGGAGAAGGCAGAAATGAAGAAGAAGACAAGAAAAAGATCTTACTGCCTACCCCCAAAGTCAAGTCCAAGGATAAATTTGAAGTCAGAAAAGCCTTTGAAATAGTATATGCTGATAAGGAGCTTTTCAAGAAATTTGAGAAGTCCTTAGCTTACTATGATCAAAAGCTAATGCTAAGGACTCTGTTCAACCAGGAGAAACCAAGGTACATCAGTTGGAGAGACAACAGGTTGAATAAGTCAATAGCAGAACTTCAAAGCATGAAGGAGTTGGTTGATGAAGAACGTTGGGTTCTGACTTGGCTGAAGACAAACTCCATTCAGAAGGCCCTAGATCCCAGCTATGTAAGAGATGTGATGCATAGTTATGCAAAAGGCTTTGCATAGGAGGAGGCCAAGAAAATTAAAAGCACCTTGCCTGATAAGAAGAAAAAGTCTGAAGATGCTGAAGAAAGAGCAATTAAGTTTGCTGTTATGGCTGCCCTGAAGAGATGGGCTAAAAAGTCAAAGTATCAGCAAGGCTGTTCAAGTGACTTGCCACTGCTGCCAAGCATCCAGCAAATCATTTTTGGCAAGGAAGTACAACCGTACTATGAAGTGCCAAAGGGGAATAATGCTTTTGTTAACCCCTGGATCATTGTGAGGCAAATCAGACAAACCACTTGCTTCAATGATGATGGCACCATCACAAACTTGGTCTATGATGATGTTACTGATGAACCTAAAACTGCGGACAAGCCTGAAGTCAAGTCTGCTGATCAGATTGAAGACAAGCCTGCTGATCAACCTGCTGACAAGCCTGCTGATCATCCTGCTGACAAGCCTGCTGATCAACCTGCTGACAAGCCTGCTGATCAAAATGCTGATAATTCTACTGATCAGACTGAAGACAAGTCTGCTGAAAAGGTTGCTGATGAACCCCTAGCTATTGAGTGGAAAGCTGAGGATTCTGGAGATCATCAAGACGAGAAGATGGAAGATATTCCTGTCCACCAGGAAATTGAAGAAAGGGATGAAGCTGCTGCTTCTGCTTCATCAGCTGATAAACATTCATCACTGATGGAAGCAATCCAGATGCTGATGGAAAATCAACTAAAGGAACTGGAAGAGAAGCATCAACAGCAGCTGTTGAAGGTTAAAGAGGAGCTGAAGACAGAGCTTAAGGAAGAATTGACAGAATCAAATAAGCTTCAGCTGGAAACTGTGCAACAGTCTACAGAAAAGATCATCAAGACTGAAATCACAAATATTCCCATTCCTCAAGATCATTCCTTGTAGTTAGTGAACAGCTTAAATGATATGAACAGAAATGTGGAGGATGTGAAGAGTGACGTCAATCATCTTCATACTGCACTTACAAGAGCTGAACACAAGATCGCTGATCTGACTGCAACCTTCATTAAAGTCAGTGAAGAGGAGAAGGCAGTCAATTTAATTAGGATTGTTGCAAGAAGTAGGAAGTGTTGTACAAGCTGTTCAAGACGAAATTGCAACTGTGAACCTGAATATTGACTACTTCAATGACAAGACTGACATCATCAGCACTGATATTCATCATCTTACAGCTAGTCACGATGTTGTCAATCAGAATCTCAAGGCTTTGTGTGCTGGAGTGAAGATTCCAACAGTTGCGCTCAACCCTGTTGTTGCACCTTCTGATGTCATCAAAACTGATGATGACAAAAAGGGGGAAGATAAAAGGGAAGAAACAGCTAAGGAACCTGCTGCTGAAGAAACAGCTAAGGAACCTGCTGCTGAAGAAACAGCTAAGGAAACTGCTGAAGCAACCATTGAAGCCAAGGAAACTGAAGATACTGCTGACAAGACTGAAGAAAATCTTGGAAAGGTAGAAGAAGAAGAAAAGATTGAAAAAGAAACTACCAAGTACAAGGAGACTGAATCTGCCAAGAAAGCAATGGAGCTGATCAGAGAACAGCAACTTAAAGAAAAGATGGAAGCTGCCAAAGCAATCTTGGAAGAAGAAGCTGATGAAGAAGAAGATGATGACGAAGAGTCATCTTATGAATATGTAGAAGAGCTTGAAGGATCAGATGAAGAAGCTGATAGCTAGAAATTATTTCTAAA
Organism: Penstemon barbatus; assembly: GCA_003313485.2. Taxonomy (NCBI): domain Eukaryota; kingdom Viridiplantae; phylum Streptophyta; class Magnoliopsida; order Lamiales; family Plantaginaceae; genus Penstemon; species Penstemon barbatus. Next base: position 16,562,535 of record CM064877.1, on the reverse strand, counting down.
TTCATTGTAAACAGTTTACTTCTATCTATTCTTCAGAAATCTCATCTGATGAACTTGTACCTTGTAACTCTTTTTCAATATTAATGAAAAGTCAAGTTCAATCCAATAAACTTTTTCTATCTCAGAAAATTTTGAGGATTACACTCTTTAGCTTAGGTATTTAACAGGTACTTAGCTGAAGTTTTGTCATCATCAAAAAGGGGGAAATTGTTGGATAAAGATGAAGATGAAGGCTCTAAAGACAATTTGTAAAGGGAGGTTTTGAAGGATTCCAAAACTTCAAAGATTGGCTAAGTATGGAGTAACTTAGCTGATGATCCCTTAGAAGAAATTTTGACTAAGTAAAGAAGACATCAGAAGAGTCAAAAGTTTCAAGGTCCAAGACTTCTGATCTGCTGAAGTAAAGTTATCAGACTGATGAAGATCAGCCGACTCAAATCAGATTTGTTCAAGTTGAGATCAGCCGAGTTCGCCATCAGACATGTACTTTCGTCAGCCAAGTGAAGAAGATCATGAAGTGTTCCCAACGGTAATAAATGCCCCTTGGAGTAATAAATGCTGAAGTACAAGGTTATTAAAGACAAATGATTGAAGAAATGCTTCGCATCAGCTGGGTGCATTTAATGCTGCCTGCAGAATAGTACTGTTCACAGTACGGACAGACTGCAAAAGAGCCGTTCGCGGATTTTAAGGACCAGTACTCGAGGAATTTGAAACTTGTCTCTCTTCAACGGACATTTTTCTATCCTCAAGTATAAATAGCTGAAAGAGACGAAGAAGAAATAAGCAACACACTTTCTGAGAGAAATTTCCGAAGCAAAATTCTTTAAGTCTCAAGAACAGTTCACTCATCAGCTGAGTCATTTGTTGACGAAAGCAGAGTTGAAGAATCAAGAAAAATACATCTTCTGAGTGATTTTGTAAACAAGAGTGTTGTGCGGAGTTGTGATCCATCTTTGTGAGTGATCAAACTTCAGAGAATAGGTCTTCTGTGTGATTTCCTATTGCGAACTTGTGGTCGTTTCATTTGTTGTTCGACGCAAGCAGAGTATACTGTAAACTTTGTGATTATAGTATAACCCAAGATCTGTGTGACTTGGAAGAGTGGACTAAAGGATATTCAAATCCATATAACCACTATAAAAATCGTTTGTGTTTCTGTTTGCATTTTTACTTGCATATTTTCTGTTTGCATAAAAACACAATTAAGTTAACTGTTTGAAAAAGAGTTAAAAAGAAGTTTATAAAACTGGGGAAACATTTTTCAAACTACTAAGATTACTTGTGAAAAACACTTTGAAAATCCGCTGCAAGTACTCTAAGTATTAAAACTGATTTTAGCAAAATCAGCTAAGTAACAATCAGACGAGTGGTCAACAAGGCTGTTTAAAGATTTGTTCGCGAACAGAGTTGTAACTAACTAATCTGATCAGCTTAGTCTGTTCAGTTAAAGTGGAAGTTTTAAAGTTAAATTTTGAAGAAAATTTTTAAAGAGGTTTATTCACCCCCCCCCCCCCCCCTCTAAACCTCTTCTGACCACTTGGGACCAACAGAGACCATTGATCAGATGGATACCAGGTTTACCAGACATTGAATGAAGTTCTAAAGCTGGGAAAGACCTTCACTGACAAGGAAATCGCTGTCAGAGTTCTGAAGGCTCTGCCTCCCAAGTTCAACATGAAGGTGACAGCAATGGAAGAGTCAAGAGATCTGGGAAAGATTTCTCTTACAGAGCTGTTCTCCGTACTCAAGGCGTATGAGTATAAACTGCCAAGAATGGGTGTTGAAGAAACCTCAATTTCAAGTCCCACAGCTGCACTTGTTGCTGCTGAAAATCCTAGAAGGCCAGCTCACAAAAGCAAAGACGTGGACTCATCTGATGAAGCCACAATACTCAACAAAAAGGAGTACACTGCTGGAGACGTTGCATTGCTGATGAACAACTTCAAAAAGTTCTACAGACGAAAAATGAAGAACAAATATAACAATGCTTCTACTTCTAACCCTACTTCTTCTTCTCAGGATAAGGATTCTTATAAATCTAAGATGATGTGCTATAATTGCAGGAAACTGGGTCATTTCATTAGAGACTGCCCATATCCTAAAGCTGAGAAGTATACTGAAGAAGAAAAGAGAATCAGAAAAGAAAGAAATCATTAGAAAGCTAAGGCGATGGTAGCAGAAGCAGAAAAGCCAGCTGCCGTTTACTCATCTGATTCAGATTCTGACACTTCTGACGAAGAGTCTTCTGATGAAGAGAGCCCTGCCCTTCTCTGCCTAATGGCTAAGGAATCTGATGACTCTGAGGATAGTGAGGTAACTCCTCTTGAGAATGAACTATTTAGTTCATTTGAACAAATGATGCTTAACAATACTACTATTGCTGAAGCATACAAAAAGCTTAAGGAAGAGATGATATTGCTAAAAGAGCAAAACAGTTCACTGAAACTCTCAGCTGAAAGGCCAAGAGAATCAACTGAATATAAACAGCTTGATCAAGAACATGAGTCTCTGAAAGCTGAATGTGAAGTTTATAAAGGAAAAATCATGGAGCTTGAGAAAGTCATTGAGTCTCATGAGAAGTCATCTGTGTTGGGATTCGGTAAGAAAAACAGCCCTAGGCACAGCGGAATATAAAATTTTAGGGCCTCTTAAAGAATCCTGCCAGGATATTCTCTAGTTGTATATATATATGAATATAATTAAATGATAGTATAAGTTTTCTCGTTTATACCTATCTCCTTGCAAATCCTCGGCTAGCAAGACGAGCTCTGAATTCTGCCCCGGTAAGATCGACCCACACCTTTGATTAGCGCCCCACGTGTTGCGCCTCTACGAGTTGATACACCACAATATCACGAAAATTAATATATCCTAATCAACTGGAGCATAGGGTATATTAATATCTAGGTTTTAGAACAACTTTGGAACGAAAAATCGAAGACGAAAATTCTTCTTAAAGTGGAAGTAGGTTCGGCCGATCACAAGAGGGAGAGGGAGAGAATTTTTGCTTTTCTTGTTTTTCTTGTAGAGTTGTATGTGAGATATGAGACCTAGTCTCTTATTTATAGATATCTCTCATAACCTAATCCTACTAGGATTAAGATACTAATTCTCCTACATGGGCCATGGCCCTCTTTAGTTAGAAGACTAAGTCTTCTAATTAATTCATGGCCCATATTAATTAATCTTTCAGGGCTTAATTTAATCTCCCAATTAAATAGCCCAATTAATTAAATCATCTCCCAATTAATTAATTAAACTCCAAGTCTAATTAAATTCCATTAATTAATTAAATCCTAATTAATTAATTTACTCATAAATTAAATTCCAATTTAATTTATAATCTTGATCCAATTCCAATTGGATCCAATTTCGTTCCATATGGGTCGACCTAGTCGACCCACCCTTTTAATCGACCCAGTCAATTTTTGACTCAGTCGACCCAGTCGACTGGTTCGTTCTTGTTTCCTCGCTTTCGCTTCATGTGTATTGTGTATGCCCCCGTAGGTTCACCACATAATTGGCCGCGGGTTGTAATCAAATATTATTTAATTACTTGAGCAATTAATACTCTAAATTAATCGAACACTCTGTCGATCAATCATTCCAAAATTAGCACCCCTGCTAATTTGGGAATTCTCCCACACTCCACGGTCGATGTCCAGTCACAAGCCCATGGAGCCCAATCACTGGTGAATTAATTCAGTGAACCTTTTATCATTTATAATTTCCATATACGACAAAATCTCTCCATCGACCAATCTCCTAGTCGAGACTTAAGGGTATGGTCTTTCATCGGATTCCCTTTCCTTTTGTCTTGACCTTATGTACTCTGGTCTCGAAATAACTGTTGGGATTCGGTAAGAAAAACAGCCCTAGGCACAGCGGAATATAAAAATTTCTAGGGCCTCTTAAAGAATCTTGCCAGGATATTCTCTAGTTGTATATATATAAATATAAATAAATGACAGTATAAGTTTTCTCGTTTATACCTGTCTCCTTGCAAATCCTAGGCTAGCAATATGAGCTCTGAATTCTGACCCCGGTTGATCGACCCACACCTTTTGGTAGCGCCCCACGTGTTGCGCCTCTACGAGTTGATACACCACAATATCACGAAAATTAATATATCCTAATCGACTAGAACATAGGGTATATTAATATCTAGGTTTTAGAACGACTTTGAAACGAAAAACAAAGACGAAAAATTCTTCCACAGGGAAGAAGTGGTTCGGCCGATCTGGTAGGGAGAGGGAGAGAGTTTTTTGCTTTGCTCAATTTTTGCTTAAGGAGTTGTGTGAAAAATAACTAGAAGAAAGCTATTTATAGTTTTCTTTCTATCCTAGTCCTATTAGGACTAGGTCTTCTCTCTCCTACATGGGCCATGGCCTTCTTTGATTAGAAGACTAAGTCTTCTAATTAATTCATGGCCCATATTAATTAATCTTTCAGGGCTTTATTTAATCTCCCAATTAAATAGCCCAATTAATTAAATCATCTCCCAATTAATTAATTAAACTCCAAGTCTAATTAAATTAATTATTCCATTAATTAATTAAATCCTAATTAATTAATTTACTCATAAATTAAATTCCAATTTAATTTATAATCTTGATCCAATTCCAATTGGATCCATTTTCGTTCCATATGGGTCGACCCAGTCGACCCACCCATTTAATCGACCCAGTCGACCCAGTCGACTGGTTCGTTCTTGTTTCCTCGCTTTCGCTACTTGTGTATTGTGTATGCCCCCGTAGGTTCACCACATAATTGGCCGTGGGTTGTAATTAAATATTATTTAATTACTCGAGCAATTAATACTCTAAATTAATCGAACACTCTGTCGATTAATCATTCCAAAATTAGCACCCCTGCTAATTTGGGAATTCTCCCACACTCCACGGTCGATGTCCAGTCACAAGCCCATGGAGCCCAATCACTGGTGAATTAATTCAGTGAACCTTCTATCATTTACAACTTCCATATACGACAAAATCTCTCCATCGATCAATCTCCCAGTCGAGACTTAAGGGTATGGTCTTTTATCGGATTCCCCTTTTCTTTTGTCTTGACCTTATGTACTCTGGTCTCGAAATAAATTCTCTTTGACTTAATCTTAATGAGCTACTTACATAAAGTCGTCAGTTACCTTGGCCAAGGATTTTACCAGAATTAATTTCTCACAGAAATCCATAGGAGAATTTCCCAACCTATCAAGTCGGGTCAATGGATCCTTTGTTGATGATATGAATCTGCATACGAGTTCCTCTATACCCAACATGAGTCCACAGAGACTTTCTGGCTATCCCCAGTTAGTCGGAACTCATATCAAAGTATAGACGTTCTCGCACCAGATAAACCCTATCATCTCAAGTTGTTAGGGATCGTTCCTCGTATACTATTGTAAATTGGAATAACTTCAACCCCGATATGCGACTACCGCTTCCATGGTGAGTTATTTCCTAATTGGGGTATTCAGTGCACTTGCCATCCCAGCAAGCCACCCACTTATGTGTATCGACTATCCCAGTCACGCTCGTGGACCCCAGCGTCCTCCAGTTCATCGGAGAATACACAACAGTGAGAGTCTAACCGAATCCAACGATGTCCTATCTCGATTGGATTCTACGACTCTTGAATATGTTCTAGATCACGGCCTTAGAGATCAGTCCACGGGTTGTCCCATAGCCCTGTGATCTAAGGACTTCTATCCTTATGCGTAGACAAATATTACATAAGATAAAGTTGACCATTTAATAAAAGTGCATTTATTAATCTAAATTGAATAGTTCCTCATTAATTACAATTAATGCTAGCCATACAGCTGGCTTGCAGGACACTATTTCTATCAATAAATTCTCATTGACTTAATCTTTATGAGCTACTTACATAAAGTTGTCAGATACCTTGGCCAAGGATTTTACCAGAATTAATTTCTCACAGAAATCCATAGGAGAATTTCCCAACCTATCAAGTCGGGTCAATGGATCCTTTGTTGATGATATGAATCTGGATACGAGTTCCTCTATACCCAACATGAGCCCACAGAGACTTTCTGGTGATCCCCAGTCAGTCGGTACTCATATCAAAGTATAGACGTTCTCGCACCAGATAAACCCTATCATCTCAAGTAGTTAGGGATCGTTCCTCGTATACTATTATAAATATGGAATAACTTCAACCCCGATATGCGACTACCGCTTCCATGGTGAGTTATTTCCTATTGGGGTATTCAGTGCGCTTGCCATTCCAGCAAGCCACCCACTTATGTGTGTCGACTATCCCAGTCACGCTCGTGGACCCTAGCGTTCTCCAGTTCATCGGAGTACACACAACAGTGAGAGTCTAACCGAATCCAACGATGTCCTATCTCGATTGGATTCTACGACTCTTGAATATGTTCTAGATCACGGCCTTAGAGATCAGTCCACGGGTTGTCCCACAGCCCTGTGATCTAAGGACTTCTATCCTTATGCGTAGATAATTATTGCATAAGATAAAGATGACCATTTAATTAAAGTGCATTTATTAATCTAAATTGAATAGTTCCGCATTTATTACAATAAATACTAGCCATACAGCTGGGTTGCAGGACACTATTTCTATCAATCTCCCACTTGTCCTAAAGCCAGTCTTTTATGTTCTTGAGTCCCATCTTATGCAGATGTTTCTCAAATGCCTTTTGAGGCAGAGGCTTCATTAGCGGGTCCGCCGTATTATCTTCTGAGTCGACACGTTCCATCTTAATGTCTCATCTACCAATGATATCTCTTATCACATGGTATCGTCTCTGTACGTGCTTGGATTTCTGATGAGATCTCGGCTCCTTTGCTTGCGCTATTGCCCCATTATTATCACGGAAGATAGTAATGGGCTCAACAATGCTAGGTATCACATCCAATTCCTGGATGAAGTTTCTCATCCAAACACCTTCCTTTGTTGCGTCACTCGTGGCAATGTATTCTGCTTCGGTGGTTGAATCCGCGGTTGTTTCCTGCTTGGAGCTCTTCCAGCTAACCGCACCACCATTGAGGCAGAAAACGTATCCTGATGTCGACTTGAAGTCGTCTACATCACATTGGAAGCTCGAGTCTGTATAGCCTTCCAATTTCAATTCTCCTCCACCGTATACCAAGAACAATTCCTTAGTCCTTCTCAGGTACTTCAGAATTGCCTCTACGGCTATCCAGTGCTGCTCACCTGGATCAGACTGGTAGCGACTTGTAACGCTTGAAGCGTACGCTACGTCTGGTCTTGTACATAGCATACCATACATTATGCTTCCTATCGCGGATGCATATGGTACTCGAGACATATTGCTTCTCTCTTCAGGCGTCTTTGGGGCCATAGACTTGGAGAGTGCAATTCCATGTCTCATTGGAAGCAATCCTCTCTTGGATTCTTCCATACTAAATCTTTTCAAGATTTTATCTATGTACTGGGATTGGGAGAGGCCCAGCAGTCCTTTTGATCTATCTCGGTAGATCCTTATACCTAGTACAAAGGATGCTTCTCCCATATCCTTCATCGAGAATTGTGTAGATAACCATGCTTTAGTTTCAGACAACGCTTTCACATTGTTTCCAATGAGAAGAATGTCGTCAACGTAAAGCACCAAAAATTCAATTGTACTCCCACTGATATTCTTGTACACGCAAGGTTCGAACATGTTCTTGATGAATCCAAAAGTTTGGATTGTCTCATCAAATCGAATGTTCCAACTTCGGGAAGCTTGCTTCAGTCCATAAATGGACCTCTGGAGTTTGCACACCTTGTGTTCATCTCCTTTGGATGCATATCCTTTTGGTTGCTCCATGTAGATCTCCTTATCAATGTCTCCATTGAGAAATGCAGTCTTTACATCCATTTGCCATATCTCGTAGTTATACCACGCAGCTATGGCCAGCAAGATCCGAATGAATTTGGGCATTGCGATGGGCGAGAATGTCTCCTCAAAGTCGATACCTGGTCTTTGAGTGTATCCTTTTGCCACTAGTCGCGCCTTGTAGGTAATCACCTCTCCGTTCACTCCAAGCTTTCGCTTATAGATCCACTTGCAACCCACGGGAGCCACTCCCACTGGTGGATCTACCAAGGCCCAGACCTTGTTTGAGTGCATGGAGTCCAGTTCGGATTCCATGGCTTCGCGCCACTTTCCCGAGTCTATGTCTAGCATAGCCTCTTCGTAAGTCCTTGGGTCGGTTAGAGACTGTCCAGTCTCATGCAGCAGACCGTAGTACCTCTCGGGTTCTCTACGTTGTCTTTCTGACCTACGAAGTATCGGTGTACTTTCTGGTGCACTTTCATGCTCTTGTTCTCCCACTGCCTGTGGTGACGGGTCAGCTCGATCGACCTCTAAGGCCTTTTCAGCTTCAGTGACCTCATCTAGTTCTACGTTATTTTCTTTCTTGTCCACCAAGAAATCCTTCTCCAAGAAGTGAGCGTTCCTCGAGACAAACGTTGTTTGTCTTGTAGGATCGTAGAACTCGTATCCTATTGAGTTTTCTGGATACCCCACGAATTTGCACAAAGTGGATTTAGTTTTCAATTTATCTCCCACTAGCTTTTTAACGTAAGCGGGAGATCCCCATATGCGCATGAATGCGTATGAGGGTGCCTTGCCAAACCATAGTTCGTATGGTGTCTTTTCTACGGATTTCGAAGGTACCATATTCAGTATCTTCGTTGCCGTGAGGAGGGCATGTCCCCAAAATGAAAGAGGTAAGTCAGTGGCACTCATCATGGATCGAACCATGTCCATCAAGGTTCGATTCCTTCTCTCTGCTACTCCATTTAATTGGGGTGTTGCAGGAGGAGTCCACTGCGATAATATTCCATGCTCTACAAGATAATTCAGAAATTCGTCACTAAGAAATTCTCCACCTCGGTCAGAACGAAGAGCCTTTATCGTATGACCATGTTGATTCTCTACTTCCATCTTGAATTCTTTGAATCGCTCAAAGGCTTCAAACTTGTGTTTCAACAAGAACACATATCCATAACGACTAAAGTCGTCAGTGAAAGTGATGAAGTAGTCATAGCCACCTCGGGCGCTTTTTCTTAGTGGTCCACATACGTCAGTATGTATCAAGTCCAATGTTTGCTTGGCTCGCTCAGGGTTTCCCTTAAATGGCAACTTAGCCATTTTACCCTTTAAGCATGGTTCACATGTTGGCATTTCATCAATGCGATTGATTTCAATCGCGCCAGATGATGCTAACTTTTGAATCCTTGACTTAGATATATGTCCAAGTCTAGCGTGCCATAATTGGGCAGATATTTCATTATCTTGTTTCCTTTTGTTTTGTTGTACATGCATCACTAACTTAGGTGGTTCAATGGTATATAGTCCATCTTTTAATGTACCAGTGAAAAACATATTATCATTCATGAATAACGAAAAGGAATCTTTATTAATAGTAAAATTAAAACCTTCATTATCCAAAACAGGAATTGAAATAATGTTTTTCACCAAACCAGGTACATAAAGAACGTTCCTAAGGACTAATTTATTACCACCTAAATCTAACTCCACTTCGCCTATGGCCTCGGCAGCAGCTCTAGCTCCATTGCCAAATCTCAGGATCCAATCCCCTGGCCTAAGTGGCCTTGTTGCTCCCATCACCTGTAAATCATTACAAAGATGAGAACCACAAGCAGTGTCTAGCACCCATGATGCACAGTTAATTGATAAATTAACTTCAACAAGGAATATACCTTTCGAGCTCTCCAAGAACTCTTTGCAGTTCCTCTTCCAGTGTCCAGGTTTCTTGCAGTAGAAACATTTTTGTTCACCAGACGAAGCTTTACGCTTCTTTCCCTTCCCTATGGGCCCAGATGGTGCTTTGCCTTTGCTTGAAGAAGCATTTCCTTTCCCCTTCCCTTTCTTTGTCCTTCTGGACTTGGATTGGGTCGAGGTAGCAACCATCACTGGCTTCTCTCTTTTCATGGAAGCCTCGGCAGTGGCGAGCATATTAGCCAACTCGTGAAGTTCAACATTCATCTTGTGCATGTTGTAGTTCACTACGAATTGTTCGAATGATCTTGGCAACGATTGGAGGATTATATCCTGGCAGTAGGTCTTGTCCATCTTTACGTCAAGATGACCAAGCTTTTCAATAAGCCCAATCATCTTGATGCAGTGAGATCGAACATCAGCACCTTCAGCCATCCTCGTTTGTTGCAAAGTCTTGGCAGTTTCATACCGCTCATATCTACTTTGCACCCCAAATAAACCATTCAGGTGCGTGTAGATTTCAAAAGAAGACTTCATATGCTCGTGCTGCTTTTGAAGTTCATTCGACATGGATGCCAACATGAGACAACGTGACTGTAAGTCATCGTCAAGCCATAAATCCAGGGCTTCTTTCTCAGCTTCATCGGAATCCTTAACAAGTTCGGGAGGGGGCCCATCAAGGACAAAACCTCGCTTTTCAGAAGCGAGAATGATCTTAAGGTTCCTGACCCAGTCATGGAAGTTTGGTCCAGTTAATTTGTTATGTTCAAGTATGATGGAAATCGGATTCTTAGACATTATATCTACAAAACGACGATAGAAGAAATAAATACGCGAAAGATTAATTAAAAATGCACAATTTACAAACATGGATTTTATTTGTAAATTACTCCCACTATTTTAATCAAAATCTTATGCCTCCACATAAGTTTCGGGAATTTAAAATATCCTAGCGGGCTTAAGGCCCAAATGCAATCTCCTAGTACCCACGACTCGTTGGCCATACTATTTGATCCATTTGGTGGTCGACTACGTCAACGGTTAACCATCGCAGCTAACCCTTAAGTTCATTTAGCCTCGGTTTTCGATATGGACCCACGACTCGTGAGACATCCATACTTACTAGCGTTAAATCATGTCCAACACTCGTGGAGGGAAATAGTTCAATCCTAGACGCCCCACGACTCGTGAGACAGCGCCTAAAACCTTGCTATCCCCTCCCTTGGCACTAAACTCGTGCATCGAGGTAATAGACATATCATCTTCCTATAGCTCGACCCACGACTCGTGAGACATCGAGATATATTCGTACAATATGCCTAAGACCTAGTAATTGGATAGACTCGGACCATAGACACTATTCATATGCGCCCGTTATTTGATTTAATATTCTAATTGAATTTTAAGTTCAATTGGAGGTTTCTAAGTGTGCGAGGTCTCACCAGATTATGCTTATCTTGTTTACGTTTTCTATCCTAAGCATGCATCTCATACATCAAAGAATAATATGCGAAAAAGTAAACATTCATCACCTAGCAAGATATGACTGGTCGATTGCCCATCCTATGCGATCCATCACGAGCCACGTGATGAATCAATTGGTCAGTTTAGGGTGAAAATTAAATGTCCTAACTATTACAATTTTCAAACCCATACATCATGGGCCTTCTTGTAATATCCAGCTTGATTGGGCCTCCATGTAATGAATTGGGCCTCCATGTCCTCCAAGGTAAACGGGCCTTCATGTGGATCTCCAAGTCTTCATGAGGTCTTCTCGGCTTCAAGCCTAAACTAAGTCTAACTTATAAAAATAAATGGCCTATTCTATTACATTCGTTTGCGCAAGCAAGGGCACCAATCAGGCCAATTTAATTACAACCCATAAAATAAAGAAACCAAAAACAACATAGGGCTTAAGGGCAAAATCGACCAATCCACATATTCACACAAGAACATGCATAAATTCACATAAGGGCAAAAATGTAAATTTGACGGCTCCTTTAATTTTAATTCATAAAATTTATCCAAGTTAATTAATTTTGAATTAACAATTAACCTCTAAGATTAATTAGCTCTTACTTGAGCTCCAAGTAATCTACAAATCCTATCTTGATTAAGATTGGTTAATTAAGGTAATCTAAATCTCTAAGATTCTTACCTTATCCAAAACTCTAAGTTTCCCAATATTCCCAAATCTCCAAGATTCTCAAGATTATCCTATTTTGTTTAGATTAGTTTAATTAAGGTAGTGTTCAAATCTAACAAGATAACTACCTTATCCCAAAACTCCAAGTTTCCTAATCTTCCCAAAATTCTAAATTTCTCGAATTTTCAAAAATAGGCAGAATTAGAGTCCAACCAAAATTTGACCAGTCGAAACCAATCAGGAGCTGCCACGTGGACAACCCACGCGCGACCCCGCAGGAGCGCGTGACAGCGCGCGGCAGCCTGCTGCCGCGCACAGCAGCCCTTGGCGTGCGCCACGCTGTCCGCACGCTGCCGCATGCCGCGGCTTGCGGTGGCCGCCCAGCCGACGCAGGGTTGGGTCTAATTAAAAAAAAAAAATTTGTTTTGATTACTTTTATGATTTAATTAAAAACAGTCACAATTAAATCACAATCCAAAATCAAAAATAACATGATAAAAATACGAATTTAAAATTACCCATTAACTCTAAGTTAACTATAAAGTCCTAAAACATTCATAGTTAAAGAACTAGCCACATAAATCAAACATATGATTTAATAAACATAGAATTCGCAAATTCATATATATACAAAGCCTAGAGTTGGCTCTGATACCACTGTTGGGATTCGGTAAGAAAAACAGCCCTAGGCACAGCGGAATATAAAATTTTAGGGCCTCTTAAAGAATCCTGCCAGGATATTCTCTAGTTGTATATATATATATGAATATAATTAAATGATAGTATAAGTTTTCTCGTTTATACCTATCTCCTTGCAAATCCTCGGCTAGCAAGACGAGCTCTGAATTCTGCCCCGGTAAGATCGACCCACACCTTTGATTAGCGCCCCACGTGTTGCGCCTCTACGAGTTGATACACCACAATATCACGAAAATTAATATATCCTAATCAACTGGAGCATAGGGTATATTAATATCTAGGTTTTAGAACAACTTTGGAACGAAAAATCAAAGACGAAAATTCTTCCTAAAGTGGAAGTAGGTTCGGCCGATCACAAGAGGGAGAGGGAGAGAATTTTTGCTTTTCTTGTTTTTCTTGTAGAGTTGTATGTGAGATATGAGACCTAGTCTCTTATTTATAGATATCTCTCATAACCTAATCCTACTAGGATTAGGATACTAATTCTCCTACATGGGCCATGGCCCTCTTTAGTTAGAAGACTAAGTCTTCTAATTAATTCATGGCCCATATTAATTAATCTTTCAGGGCATAATTTAATCTCCCAATTAAATAGCCCAATTAATTAAATCATCTCCCAATTAATTAATTAAACTCCAAGTCTAATTAAATTCCATTAATTAATTAAATCCTAATTAATTAATTTACTCATAAATTAAATTCCAATTTAATTTATAATCTTGATCCAATTCCAATTGGATCCAATTTCGTTCCATATGGGTCGACCCAGTCGACCCACCCTTTTAATCGACCCAGTCGATTTTTGACTCAGTCGACCCAGTCGACTGGTTCGTTCTTGTTTCCTCGCTTTCGCTTCATGTGTATTGTGTATGCCCCCGTAGGTTCACCACATAATTGGCCGCGGGTTGTAATCAAATATTATTTAATTACTCGAGCAATTAATACTCTAAATTAATCGAACACTCTGTCGATCAATCATTCCAAAATTAGCACCCCTGCTAATTTGGGAATTCTCCCACACTCCACGGTCGATGTCCAGTCACAAGCCCATGGAGCCCAATCACTGGTGAATTAATTCAGTGAACCTTTTATCATTTATAATTTCCATATACGACAAAATCTCTCCATCGATCAATCTCCCAGTCGAGACTTAAGGGTATGGTCTTTCATCGGATTCCCGTTCCTTTTGTCTTGACCTTATGTACTCTGGTCTCGAAATAAATTCTCTTTGACTTAATCTTTATGAGCTACTTACATAAAGTTGTCAGATACCTTGGCCAAGGATTTTACCAGAATTAATTTCTCACAGAAATCCATAGGAGAATTTCCCAACCTATCAAGTCGGGTCAATGGATCCTTTGTTGATGATATGAATCTGGATACGAGTTCCTCTATACCCAACATGAGCCCACAGAGACTTTCTGGTGATCCCCAGTCAGTCGGAACTCATATCAAAGTATAGACGTTCTCGCACCAGATAAACCCTATCATCTCAAGTAGTTAGGGATCGTTCCTCGTATACTATTATAAATATGGAATAACTTCAACCCCGATATGCGACTACCGCTTCCATGGTGAGTTATTTCCTATTGGGGTATTCAGTGCGCTTGCCATTCCAGCAAGCCACCCACTTATGTGTGTCGACTATCCCAGTCACGCTCGTGGACCCCAACGTTCTCCAGTTCATCGGAGTACACACAACAGTGAGAGTCTAACCGAATCCAACGATGTCCTATCTCGATTGGATTCTACGACTCTTGAATATGTTCTAGATCACGGCCTTAGAGATCAGTCCACGGGTTGTCCCATAGATCTGTGATCTAAGGACTTCAATCCTTATGCGTAGACAATTATTACATAAGATAAAGATGACCATTTAATTAAAGTGCATTTATTAATCTAAATTGAATAGTTCCGCATTTATTACAATAAATACTAGCCATACAACTGGCTTGCAGGACACTATTTCTATCAATCTGTTGCATCCACTCACATGTCTAGTAAACAGAAGACACCTTTAGAACAGGATAAGCAAGAATTGAATCATACTGAGAAATTTATATCTGCTGACAATAGTAAGGTCATCCTGTATGTTCAAACTGCTAGACCTGCTTCATCTGAGAATGTATTAAAGGAGACGAAAACTCCTAAGGCTAAAAAGAGCAAAGGGCCTAGTGTAGGAAAACATACTAGTAAGCCTAAACAGAAGAGTCCTAGGAAGTCCTCTGATAAGGCTAAAACTAATCAGACTAGTGATAAAACTAAGTCATCTGTTAATGAGCAAGCAAGTAGTAAACCAAAGAAGCATAAGAATAAGAAAAATCAAAATGCTTGGTATGGAAATGAGTCTTATTATGTGCAACCTGCTGCATATCATCCTATGTATCATGCACCTCAATTTCCTAGTTACTATGCACCTTACCCTGCTCATCCAATGCATGCATACCCTGCTTATCATGCACCTTACCCTGCTTATGAACACTATTCTTATCATACTGATCATCAACATGACTTATCTGCTAATTATGATAAAAATGAAACTGTTCATGCTCCTGTCAAAACTCAGAAGCCTAAGAAGCCTAAGACATCTACATCTTGGGTTGTCAAAGGTGGAACTAATCCTTCAGGACCCTCTCAATAAGGGTACCTAAAACAATTTTATTTTGTTTTGTAGGTTAGGATTAGGAGTAGGAGTAAAGTAGAGAAAATCTGGTACTTGGACAGTGGCTGTTCAAGACACATGTGTTGAAACATACATGAGCTGACGGATGCAGTTGCTGTGGATGGTCCAAAAGTTACTTTTGGAGACAGCAAAGAAGGCAAGATTGTAGCAAAAGGAAGCTTAATCAAGGGAAACATAGAGATATCTGACGTCTCATATGTTAAAGGCCTAAAATACAACCTGCTGAGCATAAGTCAATTTTGTGACAAAGGATATTCAGTCATCTTCTCAACAGATAAGTGCTATGTTGAACAGATTGGTACAAATAAGGTGATTTTATCTGGAAGACGACAAGGGAATGTCTACATAGTCGACTGGAATTCTGCTGACAAGAATTCAAACATTTGTTTGGTGGCATCAACACCAAGTGAAGTTAGTTGGATGTGGCACAAAAGAATGAATCATGTGAATTTCAAGACCATCAACAGATTAATCAAGAATAATCTGGTAGAAGGAATTTCAAAGACAGTCATGAGCAAAGATAAGCTTTGTGACGCTTGTCAGAAGGGTAAACAAATCAAGTCATCGTTCAAAAGCAAGAAGCATCAATCTTCTGGAAGAATATTGGAGCTGCTACACATGGACTTATTTGGACCCATTGATCCAATCAGCAATGGTGGAAAGAAATACTGCCTAGCTGTTGTGGATGACTATTCAAGATATACTTGGGTGATATTCATGAAAAAGAAAAGTGAAACCAAGGAACATCTTACTAATCTGATGGAGCTAATCCAGAATGAGAAAAGCATAAAGATATTAAAAATCAGATCAGATAGAGGGACATAGTTTACAAACTCTACTGTCGAAGAGTATTGTAACATCAAAGGAATACATCATGAGTATTCAGCTGCTAGAACCCCTCAACAAAATGGTGTTGCTGAAAGGAGAAACAGGACACTAAAGGAAGCTGTCAGAACCATGATAGCTGAAGCTAAACTGCCTCAAAGATTTTGGGCAGAAGCAACAAACACAGCATGTTTTACCCAAAATAGAAGCATGATCAACAAGCACCAAAACAAGACTCCATATGAAGTTTGGAACAACAGGAAACCAAACTTTCACTACTTTAAGATTTTTGGTTGTAAATGCTATGTTTTAAATAATGGTAAAAATCACCTTACTGCATTTGCAGAAAAGGCTGATTAAGCTGTTTTTGTAGGATACTCTACTGTTAGTAAAGCTTATAGAGTGTTTAACAAAAGAACATTACTAATAGAGGAATCCATTCATGTAGTATTTGATGAACCAAGTCAATCTTCTGAAAAGAATCAAAATGTTAATCAAGATCTGTCTACTGATTTACAGAAGTTGAATGTTGGAAAGAATGAAGAATATGTTCCCATCATACTACCTGATCTCAACCCAGCTGATAACTCAAGTGCTGTTCAAAATCGCAGTGCTGATTGTCTAACAGACGAGTTGCAAACAGCTGATAGACCAGAGACTGTTCAACAGACAACAAATGTTCAACAGACTACTACTGAATCTCCAACAGTAGTGTTGCAAGATCAAGACAAAGGACAACATTATGATTTGCAACCTGATCTCAGATGGCTCAGAAATCACCCACCAGAGTTAGTGATTGGTGATCCTTTAGATAGAGTAAAGACAGAGTGAAAACAAGAAGAGCTGCTGCACAAGATGCCATGTTTGCTAGTTTTCTATCTCAAATTGAGCCTAAACAAATTGAAGAAGCTCTTAGTGATTCCAACTGGATTGAAGCTATGCAAGAAGAGCTAAATCAATTTGAAAGGAATGAAGTCTGGTACTTAGTTCCTAGACCAAGTCATCAAAGAGTCATTGGCACTAAGTGGGTATTCAGAAATAAGATGAATGAAGATGGTGAAGTCACCAGAAACAAAGCAAGACTAGTGGCCAAAGGTTACTGCCAAGAAGAAGGCATTGACTTTGATGAAACGTTTGCACCAGTAGCAAGATTAGAGGCAATCAGACTCTTTCTTGCCTATGCTGCTCACAAGAATTTCACCGTCTATCAGATGGATGTGAAATCAGCTTTTCTCAATGGAGAATTGCAAGAAGAAGTTTACGTTGAACAACCACCTGGTTTTGAAGTCTATCAAGAAGAAGACAAGGTGTATCGTCTGAAGAAAGCCCTCTATGGACTGAAACAGGCTCCAAGAGCATGGTATGATACCTTATCTGATTTTCATTTTATTAAAGGATTTCGCAAAGGTAAAGTTGACAAGACCTTGTTCACTATTGAATGGGAAGAACATATTTTGCTAGTGCAAATTTATGTGGACGATATTATTTTTGGTTCAACTAATCAACAGATGTGTGACAAGTTCTCAAAGCTGATGCAAAACAAGTTTGAAATGAGCATGATGGGAGAACTTAATTATTTTCTTGGCTTGCAAGTTAGGCAGTTGCCTGATGGAATTTTCATCAGCTAAGCAAAATACACAAAGGATCTGTTCAAGAAATTTGGTATGGAAACTAGCTCTACCGCTACTATTCCAATGTCTACAAGTCTTCGCCTGGATAAAGATGAAGATGGCAAATCAGTGGACATAACCAAATACAGAGGCATTATTGGGTCATTGTTGTATCTAACAGCAAGCAGACCTGATATCATGTACTCAGTTGGGGTCTGTGCAAGATTCCAATCAAATCCCAAGGAATCTCATCTCTTAGCTGCCAAGAGAATACTGAAGTATATTAAGGGCACTCAATATTTGGGGTTGTGGTATCCTAGAGA
Source organism: Penstemon barbatus (assembly GCA_003313485.2). NCBI lineage: Eukaryota > Viridiplantae > Streptophyta > Magnoliopsida > Lamiales > Plantaginaceae > Penstemon > Penstemon barbatus. The sequence goes on along the minus strand of CM064877.1, from coordinate 16,544,510 downwards.
GTCTGGATTTGAGCTTATCGGATATTCAGATTCTGACCTTGCAGGCTGCAAGATTGATAGAAAAAGCACAACAGGTGCCTGTCAATTCTTAGGCAGTCGTCTGATCTCATGGATGAGTAAGAAACAGACTTCAGTATCCATATCTACTGCTGAAGCTGAATACATAGCTGCTGGAGCTTGTTGTGCACAAATCTTATGGTTGAAGCATCAACTGGAAGACTACAACATCAAGATCAGTGGAATACTAATCTACTGTGACAATACTAGTGCAATCAGCCTTACTCAGAATACTACAAGTCATTCAAGGACTAAGCATATTGAGATCAAGTATCACTTTATTAGAGACCATGTGGAGAAAGGAAATGTCATAATAGAGTATGTATTTACTGAAAATCAAATTGCTGACATCTTCACAAAACCTTTAAGTGAGACAAGGTTTTCAACTCTAAGAGCTTAACTAGGTTTATTGAAATTAGATGCATAAGCTGAGGGGGAACGTATCAGAAGACTAAAGTTCAACAGCTTACTCATCTTATTTATCTTCAAGGATTAACTTTCAACAGACTAGTTAACTTATGAATTCTTAAAGTCAGGGGGAACGTGTAAGACTAGCGGTACTTCTGATTAAAAGATGAAATCTGTTAATGTCAGTTAGTTGAAGTTATGTTTTCAACAGAAGATTAAAGTCTTGAAGAATGAAGACTTATTTATCTAGCTGGATTGACAAACAGCTGAGGAAGGTTATCAGCTATTGGCTTTCTCTGATAACAACTGTGTCATCAGGACACTAGTCCATCAGATAAGTGTTTAATTTACTCATCTGATCGCGCATGTAAAAGCTGACTGTTTAAAACGTTTCATCTTCTAAAACACGCTTTTACAAGTGACAGAAGGGCGGTACAAATTCCCGCTCCTCATTTAATGCGATTTGAATTTGAAAGGTCGTAACTGACGCCGCACGATCAGCACTGACAAGAAACGGATCTAACGGTTGGCTGGTATCACGGAATCCAAGATACCCTAACTCTATAAATCCCAATCTGATCAGTCGTGTAGTTCTTTACGCACCTAAATTTTCAAAAAAAGCACTTGTGAGAAATTTGAGCAATTTTTCTGCAAAAACATCTTTTTTTTTCTCTTTAATCTCAACAGATTTGCAATGGCTGCTGAAGGTATGTACCTCGTTTATGATTCCTATTACCAATCTGGCACAAATCTGATGAAGGAACTTCTGGAGAAGTTCAAATCTGCATCTCTGGTAAACTTTATGGAATACAACGAAGGTATAATCTGGACTGACCAGGTTATGGAATATTATAATACTGCGGTTGTTGATTTCAACAAGTTGGAGATTACTGCTAAAGTGGGAGACAAATCCATAGTTATCACTCCTGACGTTCTTCACGAACAGTTTGGGCTTCGTAAGAATGGACGCCATGACGTCACTGTGATGACAGAAGCCAAATACCAAGAGTTTTGGGCGATCTGCGCCAAGGAAGGGGAGATAATGTCTGGAAATATAAAGAAGAGACAGTTGAAGGACGAGTATCAGCGAATGGCTGATATGGTGTCGAAGCTGATTGAAAATTGCACTTTTTCCCTTGATGTTGTTACCATGAAAAGGTTCAGCATAATGACTGCCATTTATTATGGACTGGAAGTCAACTGGTCCACAGTCATCTGGTACATATTTGCTGAGTTTCTGGATGTGAAGAAAGGCAAAGAACCTCATACCAACCACAATATTACTCTCAGCTATCTGCTATCTCATCTGGGATGCACTATGCTGAATGGAAAGGAGATTCACAAGTCAAAGGCTATGAAAACTTACTTGCCTGTTGTTCAGAAAAGAAAGGCTGATGAGCCTGATAAAGACGAGGATGAGGACCAAAAGGGGGCTCCTGCCAAAAAGCAAAGGAGACTAGTCAAAACAGCTACTCTTGCTGTTGAAACTAAGAAAAAGAAGGCTGCTGATAAGCCTAAGGAGAAGACTCCAAAGAAGATGGAGACAGTGACTTCTGCTGCTGAAGCCACTATTGTCATTGATCAAATAACTGCTGATGTCAGGACTGGATCCCCTGCATCATCTTCAAGAACTCCATCAGCTGAAAGACCTGCTGAGAATGTTTCTCACAGGACAAGGAGTCAACAAAGAGACACTGCTGCTTCTAGATATGTTGAAGGAAGAACCAAGAAAACTGCAAGGAAGCAGATGACTTTCGTTGAAGAACCTACTAAGTTAGAAAACTTAGTGAGGCAAAATCCAGTGTCTGCTGAAAGACCAATTGGAGCTGTTGAGGACTCTGCTGCTGACAAAGCTGATGGGCAACAGACTACTCAAACTGCACCAACTATTGAGGCTGCTCAACCTCAGGATGATCCAGATGTGATGATCATCCATCCTATAGCTGCTAATCCCATTTCTTCTGCTGGTCCAGCCCCTGCTATAGCTGACAAAGGAAAGAAGAAGATTGTACTAAAGAGAAAGAAGATCTCTAAAGCTGATAAAAAGGCAAGGGAAGCTGCTGAACAGAGAAAACAGGATGAATTGGAAGAAAAGAAGGCCCTTGAGCTAAGCAAGGCTCAAGCTGCTAAGGATGAAGCCAGAAGACAGATGTCTAAGGCTGAAAGGAAAGCTGCAGAGGCTGCTGAATTGGCTACGGTCATTGAACTCAGCAAAATTGATGCCTATGGACCTGTCCATGGAGGAAGCATCAAAATAAAAGAGGCTGCTGATGGTGAAAAAGAGCCTAAGAAGCCAAAAATGCCTGCTGCTGAGCCCAAACCCAAAGAGAAGTTTGAAGTTAGAAGAGCTTTCAACGTAGTGTATGCTGATAAGGGACTCTTCAAGAAATTCGAAAGGTCCTTAGCTTACTATGATCAAAAGCTGATGTCGAAGACATTGTTCAATCAAGAGAAGCCAAGATACATCAACTGGAGAGACAGCAGATTGAACAAATCCTTACTTGAACTTCAAAACTCAAAGGAGTTAGCTGATGAAGAACAATGAGTTCTTAATTGGCTAAAAACGAACTCCATTCAGAAGGCCCTGGATCCCAGTTATGTCAGAGACATTATGCATCAGTATGCAAAGGAGTTTGCACTGGCGGAGGCCAAGAAAATAGACAACTCCCTGCCTGCCAAGAGAAGAAAGAAAGACAATGCTGAGGACAGAGCAGTGAACATTGCTGTTATGACCGCCTTGAAGAGATGGGCAGAAAGGTCAAGATATCAGCAGGGTCACTCAAGTGAGTTGCCCCAACTGCCAAGTATCCAGCACATTATCTTTGGCAAGGAAGTGAAGGAATTCAGTGAGGTGCCCAAGGGAAATAACGCCTTTGTCAACCCTTGGATCATTGTGAGGCAAATTAGACAAACAACTTGCTTCAATGATGATGGCACAGTCACTAACCTGTTCTATGATGACGTCACTGATGAACACAAAGCTGCGGCCAAGCCTGCCGACAAATCTGCTGACCAGACTGCGGACAAGTCTGCTGATCAGACTGCTGACAAGTCTGCTGAAAAGGCTGTTGACAAGCCCTTAGCTATTGAGTGGAATGCTAAGGATGCTGAAGATCATCAGGAGACGAAGATGGAAGATGTCCCTGTTCACCAGGCGACTGAGGAAAAGGATGAAGCTGCTACTTCTGCTTCATCAAGTGATGAACACTCATCACTGATGGAAGCTTTCCAGATGCTGATGGAGAATTCAGTAAAGGAACTGGAAGAGAAGCATCACCAGCAGCTGATGAAGGTCAAAGAGGAGCTGAAGAATAAGCTCAAAGCAGAGTTGGCTGAGTCCAACAAACTTCAGCTGGAAACTGTGCAACAGTCTACTGAAAAGATTATCAAGACTGAAATCACAAGTTTCCCTGTTCCTCAAGACAATTCATTGCAGTTAGTGCACAGCCTGAATGAAATGAACAGAAATGTAGAGGATGTGAAGGCTGATGTAAATCACCTTCATACTGCCCTTCAAAGAGCTGAACACAACATCGCTGATCTGACTGCAACCTTCATCAAAGTCAGTGAAGAAGAGAAGTATGTCAACTTAGGGATGTTGCAAGAAGTATCAAATGCTGCACAGGCAATCCAAAATGAAATTGCAACTATAAATCTCAACATTGACTACTTCAATGATCAGACTGACAACATCAGCACAACTCTTCATCACCTTACAGCAAGTCATGACGTAGTTAATCAGAATTTGAAGACTATAGGCGCCGCTATGAAGGTTCCAACAGTTGCACTCAACCCTGCTGCTAAACCTGAAGAAGTCATCAAGTCTGATGATGACAAAAAGGGGGAAGATAAAGGGGAAGAATCAACCAAGGAAACCTCTGCTGCTGAAGAAAAGAAAACTGATGAAACTGCTGAACTGACCAAGACAGCTGAAGAAGAACTTGGAAAGGTTCAAGGCAAAGACAAGTCTGAAGAAGAGACCAAGGAAGAAACCAAAGCTGACGAAGTAATGGCTGAATCCAAAGACTCTGCTGCTGATCAATCAGAGCCTTTAACTAAGTACAAAAATACAGAATCAGCTAGGAAGGCGATGGAACTTCTAAGAGAGCAGGAACTCAAAGAGAAAATGGAAGCTGCTAAAGAAGTCATCCTTCAGGGTGAAGAAGCTGATGAAGATGAAGAAGAAGATGATGAGGAGTCATCTTATGAGTATGAAGAAGTGCTTGAAGAATCTGATGAAGAAGCTGATAGTTAGAACTTGTAAAATCTTTGTAATCAGTTTACTTTATCCATTCTTCAGACATCTCATATGATGAACTTGTACTTGTAACTATTTTCAAATATCAATAAACAGACAAGTTCAATCCAATATACTTTTTCTATCTCAGAAAATTTTGAGGATTACAATCTTTAGTTTAGGTATTTAACAGGTACTTAGCTGAAGTTTTGTCATCATCAAAAAGGGGGAAATTGTTGGATAAGGATGAAGATGAAGGCACTAAAGACAATTAGTTAAGGGAGATTTTGAAGATTTTCAAAACTTCAAGATTGGCTAAGTATGGGTTAACTTAACTGATGATCCCTTTGAAGAAATTTTGACTAAGTAATGAAGACATCAGAAGAGTCAAAATTCAAGGTCTAAGACTTCTGATCTGCTGAAGGAATGTTATCAGACTGATGAAGATCAGCCGACTCAAGTCAGATTTGTTCAAGTTTGAGATCAGCTTAGTTCGCCATCAGACTTGCACCTCCGACAGCCAAGTGGAAAGGATCATAAAGTCTTCCCAACGGTAATAAATGCCCCTTGGAGTAATAAATGCTGAAGTACAAGGTTATTAAAGACAAATGATTGAAGAAATGCTTTGCATCAGCTGGGTGCATTTAATGCTGCCTGCAGAATAGTGCTGTTGATGGTACGAACAGACTGCAAAAGAGCCGTTCGCGGATTTTAAGGACCAGTACTAGAGGAATTTGAATCTTGTCTTTCTTCAACGGACATTTTTCAAATCTCAAGTATAAATAGCTGAAAGAGACGAAGAGATTGCAAGCAACACACTTTCTGAGAGAATTTTTGAAGCAGAACTCTTATGTCTCAAGAACAGCTCACTCATCAGCTTAGTCATCTGTTGACAAAAAGCGAAGTTGAAGAACAAAGTTAAATACATCTTCTGAGTGAATTTGTAAACCTGAGTGTTGTGAGAAGTAGATATCCATCTTTGTGAGTGATATTACTTCGGAGAGTAGGAGTTTCTAAGTGATTTCCTACTGCGCACTTGTGGCCTTTTCATTTGTTGATTGGCGCAAGCAGAGTATACTGTAAACTTTGTGATTATAGTATAACCCAAGATCTTTGTGACTTGGACGAGTGGACTAAAGGATATTTACATCCATATAACCACTATAAAAATACTTGTGTTTCTACATTGCTTTTACACTTGCATATTTTCTGATTGCATAAAAACACTTTACTTAACTGTTTGAAAAGATATTAAAAGGAGTTTATAAAACTGGGGAAACACTTTGAAAAATCCGCTGCAAGTACTCTAAGTATTAAAACTGATTTTGACAAAATCAGCTAAGTAAATATCAGACGAGTGGTCATCAAATCTGTTCAAAGATTTGTTCGCGAACAGACTTTTAACTTGCTACTCTGATCAGCTTAGTCTGCTCACTGTTAAAGAAAAAGTTTTAAAGTTAAAATCGAAAGAAAATTTTTAAAGAGGTTTATTCACCCCCCCTCTAAACCTCATCTGACCACTTGGGACCAACAGTGTGAGTTGTAGTTTTGGTCCTCATATTGTCTGACTTTATCATTTTTGTCCCTTTTAAATTTTTCGTAGTAGATGCATCCCTCTCATCAATATTAGTTCCTCTTATCAATGTAGTGTTATACTTTTATCCCTTTTAAATTTTTCATAGCAGATTCGTCCCTTTTATTAATGTAATGTAACACATTCGTCCCTCTTAAATCTAAAATACATCCTAAAATAGAAGCAAAATTTTATTTTTGACCATGTAAAGTGGTTGCTTTTCAAAATTGGCCCTTTATTGTGATTCCTCGACAATAAATGTCATTTAATGAGTCGTCGTTTCCAACTTCAGTCCTTATCATAAATCTTTTTTAAATATTGCCGGAAATCAACAATTTATGTCCAATCTGACTGAAAATATTAATTTTAACAAAAATATATCATTCGTCGAGTGACACTTATTGATAGAAATAGTGTCCTGCAAGCCAGCTGTATGGCTAGTATTTATTGTAATAAATGCGGAACTATTCAATTTCAATTAATAAATGCACTTTATTAAATGGTCATCTTTATCTTAAGTAATAATTATCTACGCATAAGGATAGAAGTCCTTAGATCACAGGGCTATGGGACAACCCGTCGACTGATCCCCAAGGCCGTGATCTAGAACATATTCAAGAGTCGTAGAATCCAATCGAGATGGGACATCGTTGGATTCGGTTAGACTCTCACTATTGTGTGTACTCCGATGAACTGGAGAACGCTGGGGTCCACGAGCGTGACTGGGATGGTCGACACACATAAGTGGGTGGCTTGCTGGGATGGCAAGCGCACTGAATACCCCAATTAGGAAATAACTCACCATGGAAGCGGTAGTCGCATATCGGGGTTGAAGTTATTCCAAATTTATAATAGTATACGAGGAACAATCCCTAACTACTTGAGGTGATAGGGTTTATCTGGTGCGAGAACGTCTATACTTTGATATGAGTTCCGACTGACTGGGGATCGCCAGAAAGTCTCTGTGGACTCATGTTGGGTATAGATGAACTCGTATGCAGATTCATATCATCAACAAAGGATCCATTGACCCGACTTGATAGGTTGGAAAATTCTCCTATGGATTTCTGTGAGAAATTAATTCTGGTAAAATCCTTGGCCAAGGTATCTGACGACTTTATGTAAGTAGCTCATAAAGATTAAGTCAAAGAGAATTTATTTCGAGATCAGAGTACATAAGGTCAAAGACAAAAGAAAAGGGAATCCGATGAAAGACCATACCCTTAAGTCTCGACTGGGAGATTGATCGATGGAGAGATTATGTCGTATATGGAAATTATAAATGATAGAAGGTTCACTGAATTAATTCACCAGTGATTGGGCTCCATGGGCTTGTGGCTGGACATCGACCGTGGAGTGTGGGAGAATTCCCAAATTGGCAGGGGTGCTAATTTTGGAATGGTCAATCAACAGAGTGTTCGATTGATTTAGAGTAAGTCTTACTCGAATAATTAAATAATATTTAATTATAACCCACGGCCAATTATGTGGTGAACCTACGGGGGCATACACAATACAGAAGTAGCGAAAGCGAGATAATAAGAACGACCGAGTCGACTGGGTCGATTGGGTGAATAATCGACTGGGTCGATTATTGTGGGTGGGTCGACTGGGTCGACCTAACTGGAACAAATTGGGATCCAATTGGAATTGGATCAGGATCATAAATTGAATTAGAATTTAATTTGTTGAATAATTAATTAAGTTAGATTTAATTAATTAAAAGGGATTTTAATTAAATGGGCTTATAGTCTGATTTAATTAAATGGGAGATTAAGTTAATTAATTGGGCTATTTAATTGGGAGATTAAATAAAGCCTGGTCAAATTAATTAACTGGGCCATGAATTAATTAGAAGACTTGGTCTTCTAATTAAAGAGGGCCATGGCCCATGTAGGAGAGAGGTAACCTAGTCCTATTAGGACTAGGTTAGGGAGATAACTATAAGTAGCTTTCTTGTAGTTATTTTCTCACAACTCAACAAGCAAAAATTTGAGCAAGAGCAAAAATTCTCTCTCCTTCTCTCCCCTCTAGTCGACCGAACCCATTCTTCCCTGTGGAAGAATTTTTCATTTTCGATCTTGTTCCTAAATCGTTCCTAATTCCTAGATCATAATATATCTTGTGTTCTAGCTGATCAAGATATATTATTTTCGTGATATTGTGGTGTATCAACTCGTAGAGGCGCAACACGTGGGGCGCTCCTGGAAAGGCCTGGATCGATTTTGCTGGAGCAGAAATCAGAGTTCGTTTTGCTGACTGCCAACTTGGATTTGCAAGGAGATAGGTATAACGTGTAAACTTATACTATCGTTTCAATTAATATTTATATATATACACCTAGAGTAGTATCCTGACAAGATTCCGTAAGAGGTCCTAAAAATTTTATATTCCGCTGTGTCTAGGGCTGTTTATCTTACCGAATCCCAACAGTGGTATCAGAGCCAACTCTAGGCTTTGTATATATATGAATTTGCAAATTCTGTGTTATAAATCATATGTTTGATTTATGTGTGGCTAGTTCTTTAACTTTGCATGTGATAGGACGTTTGTTATTTAACTTGGAGTTAATGGATAATTTTAGATTCGAAAAATTTTATCATGTTGATGTTATTTTGGATTGGGATTTAATTGACTAGGTTTGTTGAATTAAATCTGTAAGTAATCGAGGAAGCAAAAATTTTTTTTTATTGGATCCAACCCGCGGTGCGCGGCAGCGCACCGCGGCTGGGCGGCCACCGCGAGCCGCGGCTTGCGGCCGCGTGCAAACAGCACGCTGCGCACAGCAGCAGCCCACGGGCTGCTGTCTGCGTGCAGCTGTGCGCGGCAGCCTGCTGCCGCACGCAGCCCACACGACGCGGCTGCTGCCGCGAGCAGCTCACGCGCAACTGGTGGTCGCGCGTGGGTTGTCCACGTGGCAGCCCGTGATTGGTCTCGACTAGTCGTTTTTGGGTTGAACTCTAATTCTGCCTATTTTGAAAAATTCTGAAAATTTAGGATTTTGGGAGATTAGGAAACTTGGAGTTTTTGGATAAGGTAGTTATCTTGTTAGATGTGAACACTACCTTAATTAAACTAATCTAGACAAAATAGGATTATCTTGAAAATCTTGGAGATTTGGGAACTTTGGGAAACTTAGAGTTTTGGATAAGGTAAGAATCTTAGAGATTTAGATTACCTTAATTAACCAATTTAATCAAGATAAGTTTGTAGATTACTTAGAGCTCAAGTAAGAGCTAAATTAATCTTAGAGATTAATTGTTAATTCAAAATTAATTAACTTGGATGAATTTTTGCGAATTAAAATTAATGGAGCCGGTAAATTTACATTTATGCCCTTATGTGAATTTATGCATGTTCTTGAGTGAATGTTTGGATTGATCGATTTTGCCCTTAAGCCCTGTGTAGTTTTTGATTTATTTATTTTGGGTTGTAATTAAATGGGCCTGATTGGTGCCCTTGCTTGCGCAAACAAATGTAATAGAATAGGACTATTTAAATCATGTAAGCTAGGCTTAGATTAGGTTTGGAGCCGAGAAGACCTCATGAAGACTTGGAGATCCGCATGGAGGCCCATTTACCTTGGAGGACATGGAGGCCCAATTCATTACATGGAGGCCCAATCAAGCTGGATATTACAAGAAGGCCCATGATGTATGGGTTTGAAAATTGTAATAGTTAGGACATTTAATTTCCACCCTAGACTGACCAATTGATTCATCACTTGGCTCGTGATGAATCGCATAGGATGGGCATTCGATCAATCATATCCTGCTAGGTGTTGTATGTTTACTTATATTCTTTGATGTATGTAATGCATGCTTAGAATAGATCACGTAAACAAGATAAAGCATAATCTGATGAGACCTCGCACAAGAAAACTTAAAACCTCCAATTGAACTTAAAATTCAATTAGAATATTAAATCGAATCTGAGGACGCATATGAATAGTCTCTATGGTCCGAGCCTATCCAATTACTAGGTCTTAGGCATATTGTATGAATAGATCTCGATGTCTCACGAGTCGTGGGTCGAGCTATAGGAAGATGATATGTCTATTGCCTCGATGCACGAGATAGTGCCAAGAGAGGGGATAGCAAGGTTTTAGGCGCTGTCTCACGAGTCGTGGGGTGTCTAGGATTGAACTATTTCTCTCCACGAGTATTGGATATGATTTAACGCTAGTAAGTATGGATGTCTCACGAGTCGTGGGTCCATATCGAAAAATGAGGCTAAATGAACTTAAGGGTTAGCTGCGATGGTTAACCGTCGACGTAATCGACCACCAAGTGAATCAAATAGTATGGCCAACGAGTCGTGGGTACTAGGAGATTGCATTTGGACCTTAAGCCCGCTAGGATATTTTAAATTCCCGAAACTTATGTGGGGGCATAAGATTTTGATTAAAATAGTGGGAGTAATTTACAAATAAAAACCATGTTTGTAAATTGTGCATTTTAAATTAATCTTTCGCGTATTTATTTCTTCTCTCGTCATTTTGTAGATATAATGTCTAAGAATCCAATTTCCATCATACTTGAACAAAACAAATTAACTGGACCTAACTTCCATGACTGGGTCAGGAACCTTAAGATCATTCTCGCTTCTGAAAAGCGAGGTTTTGTCCTTGATGGGCCCCCTCCGAAATTTGCGAAGGATGCCGATGATACTGAGAAAGAAGCCGTGGATTTATGGCTTGACGATGACTTGAAGTCACGTTGTCTCATGTTGGCATCCATGACGAAAGCAGCACGAGCATATGAAGTCTTCTTTTGAAATCTACACGCACCTGAATGGTTTATTTGGGGTGCAAAGTAGATATGAGCGGTATGAAACTGCTAAGACTTTGCAACAAACGAGGATGGCTGAAGGTGCTGATGTTCGATCTCACTGCATCAAGATGATTGGGCTTATTGAAAAGCTTGGTCATCTTGACGTAAAGATGGACAAGACCTACTGCCAGGATATAATCCTCCAGTCGTTGCCAAGATCATTCGAGCAATTCGTAGTGAACTACAACATGCACAAGATGGATGTTGAACTTCACGAGTTGGCTAATATGCTCGCCACTGCCGAGGCTTCCATGAGAAGAGAGAAGCCAGTGATGGTTGCTACCTCGACCCAATCCAAGTCCAAAAGGACAAAGAAAGGGAAGGGGAAAGGAAATGCTTCTTCAAGCAAAGGCAAAGCACCATCTGGGCCCATAGGGAAGGGAAAGAAGCGTAAAGCTTCGTCTGGTGAACAAAAATGTTTCTACTGCAAGAAACCTGGACACTGGAAGAGGAACTGCAAAGAGTTCTTGGAGAGCTCGAAAGGTATATTCCCTGTTGAAGTTAATTTATCAATTAACTGTGCATCATGGGTGCTAGACACTGCTTGTGGTTCTCATCTTTGTAATGATTTACAGGTGATGGGAACAACAAGACCACTTAGGCCAGGGGATTGGATCCTAAGATTTGGCAATGGAGCTAGAGCTGCTGCCGAGGCCATAGGCGAAGTGGAGTTAGATTTAGGTGGTAATAAGTAAGTCCTTAGGAACGTTCTTTATGTACCTGGTTTGGTGAAAAACATTATTTCAATTCCGGTTTTGGATAATGAAGGTTTTACTTTTACTATTAATAAAGGTTCCTTTTCGTTATTCATGAATGATAATGTGTTTTTCACTGGTACATTAAAAGATGGACTATATACCATTGAACCACCTAAGTTGGTGATGCATGTACAACAAAACAAAAGGAAACAAGATAATGAAATATCTGCCCAATTATGGCACGCTCGACTTGGACATATATCTAAGTCAAGGATTCAAAAGTTAGCATCATCTGATGCGATTGAAATCAATCGCATTGATGAAATGCCAACATGTGAACCATGTTTAAAGGGTAAAATGGCTAAGTTGCCATTTAAGGGAAACCCTGAGCGAGCCAAGCAAATATTGGACTTAATACATACTGACGTATGTGGACCACTAAGAAAAAGTGCCCGAGGTGGCTATGACTACTTCATCACTTTCACTGACGACTTTAGTTGTTATGGATATGTGTTCTTGTTGAAACACAAGTCTGAAGCCTTTGAGCGATTCAAAGAATTCAAGATGGAAGTAGAGAATCAACTCGGTCATACGATAAAGGCTCTTCGTTCTGACCGAGGTGGAGAATTTCTTAGTAACGAATTTCTAAATTATCTTGTAGAGCATGGAATATTATCGCAGTGGACTCCTCCTGCAACACCCCAATTAAATGGAGTAGCAGAGAGAAGGAATCGAACTTTGATGGACATGGTTCGATCCATGATGAGTGCCACTGACCTTCCTCTTTCATTTTGGGGACATGCCCTCCTCACGGCAACGAAGATACTGAACATAGTACCTTCTAAATCCGTAGAAAATACACCATACGAATTATGGTTTGGCAAGGCACCCTCGTACGCATTCATGCGCATATGGGGATCTCCCACTTACGTTAAAAAGCTAGTGGGAGATAAATTGGAAACTAAATCCACTTTGTGCAAATTCGTGGGGTATCCAGAAAACTCGATAGGATATGAGTTCTATGATCCTACAAGACAAACTACGTTTGTCTCGAAAAACGCTCACTTCTTGGAGAAGGATTTCTTGGTTGACAAGAAGGAAAATAACATAGAACTGGACGAGGTCATTGAAGCTGAAAAGGCCGTAGAGGTCGATCAAGCTGACCCGTCGCCACAGGCAGTGGGATAACATGAGCATGAAAGTGCACCAGAAGGTACACCGATTCTTCGTAGGTCAGAAAGACAACGTAGAGAACCCGAGAGGTACTACGGTCTACTGCATGAGACTGGACAGTCTCTAATCGACCCAAGGACTTACGAAGAGGCTATGCTAGACATAGACTCGGGAAATTGGCGCGAAGCCATGGAATCCGAATTGGACTCCATGCACTCAAACAAGGTCTGGGCCTTGGTAGATCCACCAGTGGGAGTGGCTCCCGTGGGTTGCAAGTGGATCTATAAGCGAAAGCTTGGAGTGGACGGAGAGGTAATAACCTACAAGGCGCGATTAGTGGCAAAAGGATATACTCAAAGACCTGGAATTGACTTTGAGGAGACCTTCTCGCCCGTCGCAATGCCTAAATCCATTCGAATCTTGCTGGCCATAGCTGCGTGGTATAACTACGAGATATGGCAGATGGATGTGAAGACTGCTTTTCTCAATGGGGACATTGATAAGGAGATCTACATGGAGCAACCAAAAGGATATGCATCCAAAGGAGATGAACACAAGGTGTGCAAACTCCAGAGGTCCATTTATGGACTGAAGCAAGCTTCCCGAAGTTGGAACATTCGTTTTGATGAGACAATCCAAACTTTTGGATTCATCAAAAACATGTTCGAACCTTGCGTGTACAAGAAGATCAGTGGGAGTACAGTTGAATTTTTGGTGCTTTACGTTGACGACAATCTTCTCATTGGAAACAATGTTAAAGCGTTGTCCGAAACTAAAGCATGATTATCTACACAATTCTCAATGAAGGATATGGGAGAAGCATCCTTTGTACTAGGTATAAGGATCTACCGAGATAGATCAAAAGGACTGCTGGGCCTCTCCCAATCCCAGTACATAGACAAAATCTTGAAAAGATTTAGTATGGAAGAATCCAAGAGAGGATTGCTTCCAATGAGACATGAGATTGCACTCTCTAAGTCTATGGCCCCAAAGACGCCAGAAGAAAGAAGCAATATGTCTCGAATACCATATGCATCCGCAATAGGAAGCATAATGTATGGTATGTTATGTACGAGACCAGACGTAGCGTACGCTTTAAGCGTTACAAGTCGCTACCAGTCTGATCCAGGTGAGCAGCACTGGATAGCCGTAAAGGCAATTCTGAAGTACCTGAGAAGGACTAAGGAATTTTTCTTGGTATACGGTGGAGGAGAATTGAAATTGGAAGGCTATACAGACTCGAGCTTCCAATGTGATGTAGACGACTTCAAGTCGACATCAGGATACATATTCTGCCTCAAGAGCTTCCAATGTGATGTAGACGACTTCAAGTCGACATCAGGATACATATTCTGCCTCAATGGTGGTGCGGTTAGCTGGAAGAGCTCCAAGCAAGAAACAACCGCGGATTCAACCACCAAAGCAGAATACATTGCTGCGAGTGATGCAGCAAAGGAAGGTGTTTGGATGAGAAACTTCATCCAGGAACTGGATGTGGTACCTAACATCGCTGAGCCCATTACTATCTTCTGTGATAACAATGGAGCAATAGCGCAAGCAAAGGAGCCGAGATCTCATCAGAAATCCAAGCACGTACAAAGACGATACCATGTGATAAGAGATATCATTGGTAGAGGAGACATTAAGATGGAACGTGTCGACTCAGAAGATAATACGGCGGACCCGCTAACGAAGCCTCTGCCTCAAAAGGCATTTGAGAAACATCTGCAAAAGATGGGACTCAAGAACATAAAAGACTGGCTTTAGGACAAGTGGGAGATTGATAGAAATAGTGTCCTGCAAGCCAGCTGTATGGCTAGTATTTATTGTAATAAATGCGGAACTATTCAATTTCAATTAATAAATGCACTTTATTAAATGGTCATCTTTATCTTAAGTAATAATTATCTACGCATAAGGATAGAAGTCCTTAGATCACAGGGCTATGGGACAACCCGTCGACTGATCCCCAAGGCCGTGATCTAGAACATATTCAAGAGTCGTAGAATCCAATCGAGATGGGACATCGTTGGATTCGGTTAGACTCTCACTATTGTGTGTACTCCGATGAACTGGAGAACGCTGGGGTCCACGAGCGTGACTGGGATGGTCGACACATATAAGTGGGTGGCTTGCTAGGATGGCAAGCGCACTGAATACCCCAATTAGGAAATAACTCACCATGGAAGCGGTAGTCGCATATCGGGGTTGAAGTTATTCCAAATTTATAATAGTATACGAGGAACAATCCCTAACTACTTGAGGTGATAGGGTTTATCTGGTGCAAGAACGTCTATACTTTGATATGAGTTCCGACTGACTGGGGATCGCCAGAAAGTCTCTGTGGACTCATGTTGGGTATAGAGGAACTCGTATGCAGATTCATATCATCAACAAAGGATCCATTGACCCGACTTGATAGGTTGGGAAATTCTCCTATGGATTTCTGTGAGAAATTAATTCTGGTAAAATCCTTGGCCAAGGTATCTGACGACTTTATGTAAGTAGCTCATAAAGATTAAGTCAAAGAGAATTTATTTCGAGATCAGAGTACATAAGGTCAAAGACAAAAGAAAAGGGAATCCGATGAAAGACCATACCCTTAAGTCTCGACTGGGAGATTGATCGATGGAGAGATTATGTCGTATATGGAAATTATAAATGATAGAAGGTTCACTGAATTAATTCACCAGTGATTGGGCTCCATGGGCTTGTGGCTGGACATCGACCGTGGAGTGTTGGAGAATTACCAAATTGGCAGGGGTGCTAATTTTGGAATGGTCAATCGACAGAGTGTTCGATTTATTTAGAGTAAGTCTTACTCGAATAATTAAATAATATTTAATTATAACCCACGGCCAATTATGTGGTGAACCTACGGGGGCATACACAATACACAAGTAGCGAAAGCGAGGAAATAAGAACGACCGAGTCGACTGGGTCGATTGGGTGAATAATCGACTGGGTCGATTATTGTGGGTGGGTCGACTGGGTCGACCCAACTGGAACAAATTGGGATCCAATTGGAATTGGATCAGGATCATAAATTGAATTGGAATTTAATTTGTGGAATAATTAATTAAGTTAGATTTAATTAATTAAAAGGGATTTTAATTAAATGGGCTTATAGTCTGATTTAATTAAATGGGAGATTAAGTTAATTAATTGGGCTATTTAATTTGGAGAATAAATAAAGCCTGGTCAAATTAATTAACTGGGCCATGAATTAATTAGAAGACTTGGTCTTCTAATTAAAGAGGGCCATGACCCATGTAGGAGAGAGGTAACCTAGTCATATAGGACTAGGTTAGGGAGATAACTATAAGTAGCTATCTTATAGTTATTTTCTCACAACTCAACAAGCAAAAATTTGAGCAAGAGCAAAAATTCTCTCTCCTTCTCTCCCCTCTAGTCGACCGAACCCATTCTTCCCTGTGGAAGAATTTTTCGTTTTCGATCTTGTTCCTAAATCGTTCCTAATTCCTAGATCATAATATATCTTGTGTTCTAGCTGATCAAGATATATTATTTTCGTGATATTGTGGTGTATCAACTCGTAGAGGCGCAACACGTGGGGCGCTCCTGGAAAGGCCTGGATCGATTTTGCTGGAGCAGAAATCAGAGTTCGTTTTGCTGACTGCCAACTTGGATTTGCAAGGAGATAGGTATAACGTGTAAACTTATACTATCGTTTCAATTAATATTTATATATATACACCTAGAGTAGTATCCTGGCAAGATTCTGTAAGAGGTCCTAAAAATTTTATATTCCGCTGTGCCTAGGGCTGTTTATCTTACCGAATCCCAACAACTTAAATAGTGAAAATTTCATGTTATAACTCCAAAATTTATAAATTTGAGGCAAATGTGATGTGAATTTGACCTATTTATTTGTTTATAAATAAAAATAGGTATCTTCGATTTATGGGGGAAACGAACTTTAACCGTGTTTCATAAAAATATGAAGCTATATATCTACCACATGAATTGGACTTGCAAATTGGAATAAGAATATGAAATTCTTAAATTTTAATTGGCACTCTAAAATTAAATTTTTTGATCAGATTGAACATAAATTGGTGATTTTTTACAAACAATTTAATTTTTCGGTCAAATAAGACATAAATTGATGATTTTCGACGTTAATTAAAATAAATTGGTGATAAGGACTGAAATTGAAGATGATGACACAATAAATAACGTATTTTGTCGAGGTAACACAATAAAAGGGCCAATTTTAAAATGCTACCACTTTAGAGGGCCAAAAATAAAATTTTGGGTAAATATCACTTTTGGTCCCTCTTATCATTAACTTTTTACAGAGTGGTCCCTCTTATGTTTTTTTTCCCACTTTAGTCCCTACTATGAATTATTTATTTCACTTTAGTCCCTACTATGAATTATGTGTTTCACTTTAGTCCTTATCAGGTGATTCTAATAACACGTGACATGCATATGAATATTTTTTAGGGCATTTTCGTTCGTTCGCTACTGAGACCATTTGAAATATTGTTTAATTGGTGAGCAATTTTGATGTTTGAAGAAGATTTTGGGAGAAAACTTTAGTTTAGAACGAAATAGACGATTAAGTTGGACTGGAATGAAAGCCTAGTTTGGAAGAGATTAAATCTTTAGTTTTTTTTTTCAAATGATTAGAAAGACGAAAATATCCATGTTAGTTTACTTGAAATGACGAAATTGCCCTTATGAGCATATCACATTTTACCGGAACCATCTTGGAACACATGAAAAGGACTAAAGTGAAACAAATAATATATAGTAGGGACTAAACTGGAAAAAAAACATAAGAGGGATCACTCTGTAAAAAGTTAATGATAAGAGGGACCAAATGTGGTGTTTACCCTAAAATTTTACCTCCTAAAATGAATGTATTTTAAATTTAAGGGACCAATGTGTTACACTACAATGATAAGAGGGACGAATCTGCTACGAAAAAGTTAAGAGGGACGAATGTGTTATATTGCAATGATAAGAAGGACATAAAAAAATTAAAAGGGATGAAAGTGATAAAGTCAAGTCATAATAGGAAAAAAAAAATGCGATTCACTCTTTTGAAATGGTGATGAAAAGGAAAAAAGGAGTGGTGTTTCATTAACTGAATTTGGAAGAACAGAAATGGGGTTTTTTTGCAATTTGCACCCTCAAAATATGGAAAATAGGTATTTTGTACTCTCAAAACTTAGATTTAGCACTTTGCACCCTCGAAATATAAAAAATGCAGCACTTTGCACCCTCTTTTATTTTCAATCAAAAACTCAAGGGCAAAATAGGTAATTCAATAGTATTGACACTTTGCAACCTCAAAACTTGAGAATTTTGCACTTTCTACCCTCAAAATAAAATTTGCACTTAACATCCTCTAATTAAGAATAAATCAGCAACTTCCACCCCCGAAACACAATAAATGGGCACTTTGCACCCTAAAATACAAAATTAACACACAACACCCTCAAATAAAAAAAATTCAAACCCCTCTTTTTTTGGTCAAAGTTGACTATCGGAGTGAAAAAAATCTAAGGCAAAATAGGTAATTCATTTTTTTCCTTAAATTTTGCAAAATACAATTATAAATACTCGAATACTCATATCTCTCTCCATCTTTCTTTTCAACAATATAACCATAAATAACTAAATAAAGTACTAGTAAAATTCTCGAAGATCCATTGTCTACTTCAAAATATCAAAGACCCATAAATAATTAACTATTTTGCCTAAATCTTTTTTCACCATAATGGTCAACTTTGCTAGAAAAAAAAGGGGTTTGAGTTTTTTTTATTTTTTTATTTGAGGGTGTTAAGTGTTAATTTTGTGTTTTGGGGTGCAAAGTGTCCATTTATTGTGTTTCGAGGGTGCAAGTTGTTGATTTGTTCTTAATTAGGGAGTGTTAAATGCTAATTTTATTTTGGGGGTGCAAAGTGCTAAAGATCTACAATAGAATCACCTATTTTGCTCTTGAGTTTTTGCTTGAAAATAAAAGAGGGTGCAAAGTACTGTATTTTTCATATTTTGATGGTGCAAAGTGCTAAATCTAAGTTTTGAGGGTGCAAAGTGCTTATTTCTCATGTTTCGGGAGTGCAAAGTGCAAAAAAACCCAACAGAAATGAGTGAAAACTGAAAATACGATATGAGGGGAGAGTAATCCTCTGTGATGCATATCGGATAAACTCGAGACATGGCGGATAACTTTAAGAGGACACAAAGTCCTAATTACAGGACCCTTTTTTTAAGTTGTAGTTTACGTCAGGAAATCTACACCGATTCATCTACTACCTCTCCCTTTTCTTACCCAAATTTCATCTCATATATATTGTTCATATTACTTCTTCTAGAAAGAAATTATTGTTCATACTTCTAAAAGAAAAACAATAACTTAAACAAACTAATTATTAATTAATTATAAAACAACAAACAAATACACCACTAAATTCCAACAACAACATAAAAAGAGAAAATTCTTTATTCATGAAAGTTGACTCGAATCGTCACATCATCAAACAAAAGGAAACAACAACAACAACAAAATCATTCAAGTTCATAATCAAATCTTAAGCGCATCAAGAACCTTCGCCCAAGCAGGCCTAGCCAATATTTCAGAGACCCACGCGCTAACGTGTGGCCTTGCATCAAACACAGCCTTAACATTTGTCTTCATCAAGTTGTTCACAATAGGCACATGATGCAAATCAACCAATGTGAATGAGTCTCCTCCTAAGTACTTTGATTCCGACAATCGAGCTTCGTACACATCAAGGACCGAGGCTAGTTGAGCCTGTTGTTGTTCCACTGCAGCCTCATCAGTAGTCATGCCTATGAGTGGCTTGATCAAGATCTCAAAACTCAGTTTTGAACCAGCAGCATCAAATTTCAAGGCCTCAACTTCTAACCAAACTGAGGTTATTGCAATTTTCTTAGGATCCTGATCGAACAGAGGTGTTCCCTTGTCAGCATATGCATATGCAATGTACCTTGTAATTGCCCTTGATTCTGTAATTTAATAATATTGGACAAAAATATATGAGATAATTTTAGTTAGTTCATTAATTAGCCAACATAGTGTATAAGGTTGTTGTAATAGAGTCATGAAGTTTTGATTATAATTACCAAAGAGTTTCAAGTCACCATCTTCAAAAGCTGGTACTTGACCAAATGGCTGCACCATAGAAAAGATGATATGTAAAAATTTATTAAAAAAAAAGAATTGTAAAGTTTGAATTATATGGATTATATATGCGCGCTTACATTGATTGAGATAAATGGCTCCTTTTTGTGCTGACCGGCCGACATATCTACGAAAACATATTCGTAATCGAGATCTTTCTCAGCTAAGGCGAGAAGAACTCTTTGTGATGGAGGGGAAAAAGGATTGCCGTGGACTTTGATTGCCATTGATACTAATTATAATTGAATTGTTGAGATTTTTTTTCTTTTTTTGCCAAGGAATTGTTGAGAAAATTTGATGTATTGAAACATGAATATGACTAAGAGGGTATTTATAGTAGTGGAGAGAGGTGTATTATATTATTTTATCAAATTAAATAATGTTAATTTATATACTTAATTAGTATGACT
This sequence comes from Penstemon barbatus, assembly GCA_003313485.2. Lineage (NCBI taxonomy): Eukaryota > Viridiplantae > Streptophyta > Magnoliopsida > Lamiales > Plantaginaceae > Penstemon > Penstemon barbatus. Next base: position 16,523,942 of record CM064877.1, on the reverse strand, counting down.
TATTGCATGGCGGGCTTGCAACTAAATTATTATGTCTGAATAAATGTGAAAGAGATGTACGCAGTGAAGGTTGAATTTTATATTTTTAGTCTTTAGAGGTTGAACATGGATAAGCAGTTTCCTAGATGGTTACACATGTAACGTGCAAGTCACTTATATTTTACACCACTGGGATTACACTTAAACACTATTTTCAAATAGTTGTGGGATAATATATAATTTCTTTTTTCTTTTAATCAAATTAGAAAAGTGCACATGCTTTACATATGATTAACTAATTTCCTTAAATCATATTAGAAAAGTGCATGTGTTTTGCATGTGATTAACTAATTTCTTATGTTAATTGAATAATATCATCATTTTTAATCATACTATGGTCTAAATGACGTACCAAATAATTTATTTGATTAAATCGCTTTAACTATGACTATGTTGTTCCCAAAAATTTAAATTGAGTTTACCATTTATTTTTTGTTATCCCATGTTAGGTCAATATCATTCATTTTTACAAGTTACCCATTTTTTGCCGGCTTACCCCTTTGTTTTATCAATTGCACCATTTTTTTCTTTAACTCTATTTTTCTTCTACCTAACTCATTTTCCCATTGATTTTACCATTTTTTATCATATATATTTTTAATATTTTACCATTTTTCATCAATTTTAACCATTCTATGTTTTCATTATAAGTTTTTCAGTTAGCTAAATAATATTTTTTTTATTCCTATAGCCCAAAGGTGGCCTTTTATTTTTAGGTTCTTTAATAAGTTATAATTTCATAAAAACTTAGGAAAGAAATATCGATTTTACCTGCTTTTACATTGATTTTATCATTTCTTTTTTGTTATTTTAACTCATTCGTTCACAATGTTTTTATGGTTTGTCCAGTTTATTAATCGATCCATCCATTCTCAAGTTAACCCATTAGTTGATCTTCACATTTGTTAATCAGTTCACTGATTCTCTTCGGTTTAACCAAATTTTAGTCTGATTTTACTTATTCTTTTGCTTATTTAACATATTTTATCACATATTTCACTTTTTTTTTTTTGCCAATTAACTCATTTTTTTTGTTCTTTTATCGATTTGATCCATTTATTTGTCATCCCGTGTTTAGCCGATGTCATTCAATTTTTTTTACCTGTTTTACTCATTTTTTTGCCCGTTAACCTTGTTGTTTTATCAATTCACCATATTTTTTTGTTTGTTCTTTTATCGATTTGATCCATTTTTTTTATTATTCCGTGTTTAGCCGATCTCATTCAATTTTTTTTTACCTGTTTTATCCACTTTTTTGCCGGTTAACCTTGTGTGTTTTTTTTTTTTTTTTTTTTTTTATCAATTCACCATTTTTTTGCTTTAACTTACTTTTCTTTCTATATGATCCATTCATTGATTTTACTATTTTTATCATCTATTTTTGATCGAATAGTTGATTTTAATAATTTCTATCTTTTGACTTTTTTGGGCTTAAGACAATTATACATTTTTAGTTAACTAGATAGTACCTTTTTTAATTCATGTAGCATGAATGTGATATAATTTTTTTTTCAGTCTAATATTTTTGAGGTTCCTTAATAAGTAATAACTTTTTAAGAACTTTTCAAAGAAATTTTTGAAGAAATATAGAATAATTTATTTTTTTATTGTCATTAATGTTTTAATGAGTTGTAAAACTTTAATAATAAGGTTGATATAGGATAGAACTCTTGTCTAATTATACTTCAAGGATTTTTTTCTTTTATCTTTTTGTCATAAAATTAAATATCACAATATAATTTAAATAGGGGTATATTAGTCTTCACGAAAAAGGGAAAAAAATGACCTTAAGCCAACTCGTACTTTTATATGTATATAGAATAGATATAGATTAAATTATCTTTAAGTCAATATGAGATAAAACATAACAAAAACTTCTTCTTCTTAATTGTCTTTTTTTTTTATAGATAAAGTTATCTTCAAATTGATGTGGATAAAACACAATATGGTATAATACGGATTAATTTGATTAATAAAAATAAATTTAATTTAATTTAATTTTTAAATGGGACTTTAATTTAAGAATAGGGAATATGAAAAATTTGTTATTAAAATATAATTTAATTTAACAATAATATATTGAAACACTTGAATTCATATTTAGACATCTAAATAAAAATTATGAAGTATTATTGCCATTATTAATTTTTGCGTATTATTAATAATATTATTATTATGTAAACACTATTAATTTTGTTTATTTTATTTATTATTATTAGTAGTAGTACATGGGAAATAATACGTAAGTGCAAACGTCAGCCGATCGCGAGTTGCTTGAGAAAGTTATGGCCTTGTTTGGTTGGAACTTTTAGAAGTTAGATTTTTTCTTTGTAAGACATAATAAACACACATTATTACTTCTTTAAGAAATTTCAAAAGCAAAAAAAGGCTATTAGTATCACATTTTTGAGATTCTGTCCTACTAACAACACATTTTGAAAGTTCTATCTTAAAATAAGGATCAACACAATATTTTGAAGAAAAAGTATTATTATTACTCTATAATGTAGAAGTCAAACTTCAAAAAATTATTTTACATATAGGGAAAATTGTAAAGTTGGTATTGTACAATAGTCCAGTTTGCAATGTTGATATCACTGGTTATATAAATATATATAATATATTTGTTATCATAATTTACCTCGAAAAAATGAGATAACGATCATGTGCGGTGTACGTGGCCAATTCCACCTATTTTCATCCAATTGATGTTAATATTTACGTTGCAACCAAACTTTAAATTATAATACTAAATGTGTTTTTATGTATTCAGTGATATCAATATTGCAACGTGTTATATAGTATGATACAATGATACCAAATATGCAATTTTCCTTTTAAATTTGTTACACACTTTTAAAATTATCTTGAAATCCTAACTTTTCAAAAAATACTTTTATAACAGCAAACCGAACGAGCCTGCCTTTTCTAGATTAAAGCAGAAATATTTATTAAAAGAAGCCCAAGCTTCATATGGATTATATTAGTGTTGTTTCTTCAAAGTGGGTCAATATCAATTCAAAGAATGTGTAGATGTCGGTTACGTGAAACCTGTCTAAAATCAAATAAACCTCAAATCTATAAAAAAAAAAAAAAAAATAACATTAATTTGACATCTAAAACATAATTTTTTTCCTATAATAATCATTTATTTGACAAGTATATCCATCAAATCTCATCAACCCAACACAAACCAAATCAATCAAAAATTTCGTTGAAACTACTCACACAAATTTTGTAATCCAAAAGCAAGTAAAATTGAGCCAACAAAGATTCACATGGACTCCAATGTTTCTCTGTTTAGTTTGACTAAGACACTCTCTAGGAACTTGCAAAATTTTTTTAATGAAAATTTTGGGAGAAATAATTAATTTTTTAAGTTATAATTACTTTTATTTTTTCAATTCCAGTGATATGTTAAAAATAAATTTCAATCATAACGTACATGCACATTTTCTATCATTTACTATTTTACTACAACAATTTAAAATAATTATTTTTTTATAAAGCATCAATTTTAATAATAATAAATTTCCATAAAAATTAATCGAACATCAATAGTTAATATGAACAATTTTATGACATAATAAAGTTAATTATATACTAATTTATAAAAGTTACCGATAAACTAATTAGCTAGACACGGACAACGTACATGTACTTTTCCAGTTACAAAAAATAATTATTATTTTTAATTATAAAATTCAATAGCCTACCATTACATAGAAACTATTTATAACACCATGATCACAACATAAAAAATAGAAATTATTAAGGCCATCTTCAGTCGAACTGGGGAGGAACCACCCATCGGCTGGAGACGAAACTCCCCTCAGAGGGCAGGTAGGCATTCTGGGGGAGTTGTTGCCTGACCGCAGACAGGTAATTGTTGGACTAGTGCGTCCAGGGCGGCCACCTTTTTTTTAGTTTTATTTCATCTTCTCCGTTTCAACTGTTTCCATTAATGGGTATCTATATTTGGGGATGTAATCAGGCTGAGTAATCGAACGACACACTATTCAAGCTTGACTTAAATTTTATTAAACTTTAAATTTTATGTTTGAATTTTGTTTGATTGTCAAACAAGGTTTCTCCTAACGTGCTCGAGCCGAATATCGAGTAACTTTATAGTTCACATGTATTACATCAATGTTTAGCTTATCGAGTCGAGCTTTAAAATTTAATGAATGAAAAATTATATTCTAACTTATTTGATTTGTGTGACAAACTGAACTCAAAATGAACTCGAGTCGAATATCAAGTAGTATGTTTTGATTTTCAGCCTTATCTATTTTTTTTTAGAATATTTTCAGCCCTATCTATATATATATATGTAAGGTGAGAAGATGGATTTTCTAACAACAAAATTTCAAATCCATATATATATGGTAAAATTGCAGAAAACGTCCCAAACTAATTAGTAATTTTGGATTTTCGTCCCGAACTATTTAACTTGGTGAATTTCGTCCCGTAATTTAATATTTTTTTGAAATATCGTCCCAAACTAATAAAAACTAAATATAAAGTAATGGTAATGGTGATCATATCTAGTGCATCTTTTTAATTAATTACTAGCTATATATATATATATATTTAATAATTTGGATGTGCAGTGTAATAATTAATACTCTCTCTCTCTCTCTCTATATATATATATATATATATATTATATATATAGATTGAAGTTGAAGGTGCACCAAGATCATCGTCTTCAACAGGACCAATAATGTTGGAGAGAGCATTAATTAATCACGTGGGTTCCGCTTCCGCAGAGATTAGTGAAGTTTCAGATGTGGAGACCGACCTGTTCATTGGAATGCCTCAAACCAGGCGTCCCATCAACATATTTATGTAAATCACATTTATTTATTTATACAATCTACATGTTAATTTTAATTAATTGGAACTTATATATATCTATGATCACTCTAATTAATTAATGAAGTTATTGGTTTGTATTTCCACTTGCCGCATCATAAACAACACTATTAATAATTATTAATGCTTCTTGCATTTCTTATCACATTACTAAGTGTAGTTAGTGTGAATATTTATTTGATGTTAATTTGTCATCTTATTTATTTATAGAAAAAAATATTATTATGTACTTATCAGTCCAGAAGGCCCAACTAACACTTATATATATTTTATTATATAGTACTGTTGGGCTTGGGTTCGAACATGTTTTATTAATTAGATGGGGCCCAGTTGAAATATGAAAAATATAAGATTAATTTGTTGCTAGTGAAGTGAGTCTTGTTGATAATGATAAACGAACACAAATTAAATTAAATTAATGTTTTATCATCTTTGTTAAATATATTTTACGGTGGGACGATATTCCAAAAAAATATTAAATTACGGGACGAAATTCGTCAAGTTAAATATTTTGGAACGAAAATCCAAAATCAGTGATTAGTTTGGGACGATTTTTACAATTTTGCCTATATATAATGTAAGATATATATACTGTTGCCGCGTCCAAATCATGCCGGCATTTTGGTAGACAATAAAAACTTTCAATTCTTAAATTGTAATTTGATCAAGGTAAAAGCCCTAGTTACAAAAGTATCATGATTAGAATTAAAATAAGAAACCAGAGTTTAAAATAAAAAAATTCGGAAAAGTATACATGGATTCAATTCAAGGATCTAAACAGCATATTTACACATGATGATTTTATTAATTTCATACCACATAAATGAATGATTGGTGTTGATCATGATGAAAATAAAAAACTCCAATTGAAAACAGAACAAAATCCATTTTACATTTTGAAGTAATGTCAACATGCATATAACTTGCTTTAATTATAGTTCATATTACAGGTTCTAAAAACAGTTATTGTTCATACTATTTAAAGAAAAAAGAAAACAAGATCTTAAACAAACTAATAATTACTCCCTCCATCACATTTATTTTGCTGCATTTGTTACATTATCCAGTCAAACTTTTCAATTATTTAAGTGATTTATCATGTTAATTATTCACATTTTTTGTGTATATATAACTTTTTAAATATTAATATATATGGTGTCATATGATACTATCAACTTATTAGTGAGATAAAATAATTAATTATTTATTATAATTTTTATAAATTTGTTAAATTGACTGATCAACTATACCAATGGAGCAAAATAAATAAAACAGATGAAGTATAAAACATCAAACAAATATAATACTAATTCCAACAACAACAAAAAACAAAAAAAGAGAAACTTCTTTATTCATGAAAGTTGACTCGAATCGTCAAATCATCAAACAAAACAAAACAACAACAACAACAACATCAACAAAATCATTCAAGCTCATAATCAAATCTTAAGCGCATCAAGAACCTTCGCCCAAGCAGGCCTAGCCAATATTTCAGACACCCACGCGCTAACGTGTGGCCTTGCATCAAACACAGCCTTAACCTTTGTCTTCATCAAGTTGTTCACAATAGGCACATGATGCAAATCAACCAATGTGAACGAGTCTCCTCCTAAGTACTTCGATTCCGACAATCGAGCTTCGTACACATCAAGGACCGAGGCTAGTTGAGCCTGTTGTTGTTCCACTGCAGCCTCATCAGTAGTCATGCCTATGAGTGGCTTGATCAAGATCTCAAAACTCAGTTTTGAACCAGCAGCATCAAATTTCAAGGCTTCAACTTCTAACCAAACTGAGGTTATTGCAATTTTCTTAGGATCCTGATCGAACAGAGGTGTTCCCTTGTCAGCATATGCATATGCAATGTACCTTGTAATTGCCCTTGACTCTGTAATTTGATAATATTGGACAAAAAATATATGAGATATTTTTAATTAATTAATTAATTAATTAGCAACAGAGTGTTTAAGATTGTTGTAATAGATTCATGAAGTTTTGATTATAATTACCAAAGAGTTTCAAGTCACCATCTTCAAAAGCTGGTACTTGACCGAATGGCTGCACCATACAAAATATCATATGTAAAAATTTATTAAGAAAAAAAATTGTAAACTTTGAATTATATGATTTATATATGCGCGCTTACATTGATTGAGATAAATGGCTCCTTTTTGTGCTGACCGGCCGACATATCTACGAAAAGATATTCGTAATCGAGATCTTTCTCAGCTAAGGCGAGAAGAACTCTTTGTGATGGAGGGGAAAAAGGATTGCCGTGGACTTTGATTGGCGCCATTGATACTAATTATAATTGAATTATCAAGAAAATTGGATGTTGTGAAGATTGAATATTGGATGTTGTGAAGATTGAATATGACTAGGAGTCTAGGCGGGTATTTATAGTAGTGGTGAGAGGTGTATTATATTATTTCATCAAATTAAATAATGTTTATTTATATACTTAAGTAACTTCTTGTAGGCTGGCTTTTGCAACTAAATTATTATGTCTGAATAAATATGGAAGAGATGTACGTAGTAAAAGGTTGAAATGTTGAATATATAATTTTAGCATAAGGTCGGTGTGCTTGTTTAATTTTTTGTGAAATTGAGGAAAAATTGTTACATATGTGCACATGTCACTACTTGGATAACTACACGGAAAATTTACATTAGTGTGTAAGACACTTTCACAAAGATTATACTAATAAATCTTATGATTAACATTCGCTTTTCATGAATTTTTATTTTAATTATTTCATTGTCACGTCAAATTATAGGTAATTGATTATAAATATCGGTACCGTTGATCTAATACAAAACTCAAAAGAGGAAGAAAAGAGAGCCAATGGTCAAGGGAAGTGTTATTTAATTTGCTCCATTCATCTCATTATTTTTATTCCATTTTTTAAAGTATAAGATCAAACTTTTTAATTTTTAAATAACTCGTCAAGTTAAATTATTTATATTTATGAATTATTTATATTTATAACATAATAAATATTTTAAATAGTAATATATATAATGTCATGTTATATTATAAAATTATTAGTAAAATATATTAATAAAATTATTTATTATAATTTTTTGAGTTTAGTCAAGTTATCATTCAATCAACAAGGGATAAAAAATAATAGGATGGAAAAAGTATTTTATTTGCTTATAAATTCTGCAAATCAAGAACCATAATATAAAAATGTTATAGAGATTTGGCTAATAAGTTAGTAGATTTATTGTCTGCAGTAGCTGCACTAGTTGGCAATATAGTAGACAATAATTAATTATTTAAATAATTCTCCCATCTTCCGTCTGTCATTAATTTAATGCAACTTGGTAAAAGTCTTTGATTCTCTATTAATTGCTAGATCCAGACTAAGATATATTGTAATATTGCATCTAACTTTGGACAGCATAAGATATTTTAAACAACTCTATTTTTAAATGTGCATGCAACACACACGATTCTTTGATTCCTTCTTGTGGTGACTTTTTTTCTTTTAATCTATTTAATTAAGTATGAAATATAATTGATGATATTTGTTATGATTGATTACGCCATTGTTGACATGGGCGAAACTAGAATTTTGATTTGGGGGTGAGATTCTGTTTAATAACTAACTAGATAATTTTGTTATATCGTGATAAAATGACAACTAGACAAAAATAAAATAACGTTAAATGTCCAAAAATAAGCTAGTAAAAACATTTATCATATAGATTACAATAGTAGTTATTGTATTTTTGGTGCAACAACTATAGCTCGCTGGCATTTTACCAATATCTTTTCGAATTGACACATTTGGTGCCATAACTTCAACATCGATGACAATTTTGGTGCCAATTTAAAAATTGGCCCAAAATCCCCGACGTGCAGGTCACGTGACATGAACATTAGCCCGCGCGTGAGGAATTTCGGGTCAATTTTGAGATTGGATCTCACTAGGCAGTATGCACCAAACTTGTCACTAACGTTGAAGTTACGGCATCAAATGTGTCATTCCAAAAAATATTTGGTAAAAACGCCAACAAACTATAGGTATAACACCAAATATATGTAATAATCATGTTCTTATATTTAATGGTAGCAGATATATGTTCATGGATGGGCAGCTCCCTAGATGTTAACAGGGAAAAAAATAATTCCATTTGGTTTCGCGGAGTCATGTCCACATGTTACGATTGAATTAATTCTATTGGACCATTAAATTAAGTGAATATTATTTTCATCAAACAGGAATTCGGGTTCCACTACAAGCAATTAAGTCGGGTCATGTTGGATAAGGATGAAGATGAAGAGCACTGAAGACAATTAGTAAAGGGAGGTTTTGATGCATTCCAAAACTTCAAATCTGCTGAGTATAAATCAACTTAGCTGATATCCTTTTGAAGAATTTTTGACTAAGTAAAGAAGATAAGAAGAGTCAAAATTCAAGGTCCAAGACTACTGATCTGCTGAAGGAAAGAAATCAGACTGATGAAGATCAGCCGACTCAAATCAGATTTGTTCAAGTTTGGGATCAGCTTAGTTCGCCATCAGACTTGCACTTTCGTCAGCCAAGTGGAAAGGATCATAAAATCATCCCAACGGTAATAAATGCCCTGGAAGTAATAAATGCTAAAGTACAAGGCTATTTAAGACAAATGATTGAAGAAATGCTTCGCATCAGCTGGGTGCATTTAATGCTGCCTGCAGAAAAGTACTGTTGACAGTACGGACAGACTGCAAAGAGCCGTTCGCGGAAATTAAGGACCAGTACTCGAGGTTTTTGAATCTTGTCTCTCTTCAACGGACATTTTTCAAACCTTAAGTATAAATAGCTGTAGAGACGAAGAGAAGAACACAACAACACAATCTCTGAGAAAATTTCGAAGCAGAACTCTTTAAGTCTCAAGAACAGCTCACTCATCAGCTTAGTCATTTGTTGACAAAAGCAGAGTTGAAGAACAACGAAAAATACATCTTCTGAGTGATTTTGTAATCATGAGTGTTGTGAGAAGTAGATATCCATCTTTGTGAGTGAAATTACTTCGGAGAGTAGGAGTTTCTATGTGATTTCCTACTGCGCACTTGTGGCCTTTTCATTTGTTGATTGGCGCAAGCAGAGTATACTGTAAACTTTGTGATTATAGTATAACCCAAGATCTGAGTGACTCGGAAGAGTGGACTAAAGGATATTTAAATCCGTATAACCACTATAAAAATTCTGTGTGTTTTTACTTGCATTTTTACTTGCATATTTTCAGTTGCATAAAAGCACTTTGATTTAACTGTTTGAAAAGTTTTATAAGAAAATGAGTTTTATAAAACTGGGGAACAAACTTTCAAACTACTAAGTTTACTTGTGAAAAATACTTTACAAATCCGTTGCAAGTACTTTAAGTATTGAAACTTATTTTAGCAAAATCAGCTAAGTAATTATCAGATTAGTGGTAACCGAAGCTGTTCAAAGATTTGTTCGCGATCAGCCAAGTAACTTACTGTTCGGTAACAGCTTAGTCTGTTCAAGTTAGAACAAAAGTTTTAAAGTTAAAAATTATTAAAAAGTTTAGAGGTCTATTTACCCCCCCTCCCCCCCCCTCTAGACCTCATCTGACCACTTGGGACCAACAAGTGGTATCAGAGCAGGTGGTTCATTAGAATCAGCTGCTTGATCAACGAGCTTGATCCGAGTGTTTTTCAAAGGTTTTTAAACTTTTCAAAAGAGCATATTTTGAAAAATTAAAATTTTTGAAAAATGGATTGTATCAGCCATGTTCCCCACATAGCTGTTATGAGCTTTGAAGACTGGAAAATCAGAATGGAGATTTTTCTGGCTGCTTACAATGATAACATGTACACATGTGTCATCAAAGGTCCATTCAGATTCACCAAGACTATCACGGTTGATGATGCTGATATAGTGGTGGAAAAAGATCTAACAGAAATGACAGCCGAAGAAATAAAGCTGTTCAATCTGGATAAAGTTGGCCGTTTCATCATGACCAAGGCCCTTGACAATGATCGATTTGACAAAGTCAAGCACTGCAAGACTGCCAAAGAGATGTGGGATAAGGTTCGTGACATGAGCGAAGGGAACGACGCCATCAAAGAGCAACAGCTGAGTGTTGCTCTGGAAAAGCTGGACAACTTCAAGATGAAGTCTGCGGAAACCATTGATCAGATGGATACAAGGTTTACAAGGACGCTGAATGAAGTGCTAAATCTTCGAAAAACCTTCACTGATAAGGAGATCCCCAATTCTAAAATAAGATTCCATGATATGTGACATTTCTTGAGATATGTCAATCTGAGCCTTTAAATTTAAAAAAAAGTAGATCTAGACCGTTAATATTTGTGCAACTGTACAATTGATCATGATAATTTTGCACATGTAAAATAAAATGTTGTACAGTCACAATGATGATAATACCCTTATATAAAATATTAGCGTAAAATTAATTTTTCTTCAAAACAATCTCATGTTCCTCTCCACAATTTTTTTCTCCCAACCACCCGAATCCTTCAAAATAGATCAACCACCCACTCTTATGCCAATCAATTGCATAATAAAATGGCCAATTCTTTTGTCTCCGGCAGATCTTACTACGGCGCGGCGGCGCGTTTAATTTTAGCACAAAATTTCTCGGCTAGTCAATTTTCAGTATCAGTAGAGAGAGAGAGTTGAGAACTGATCGTGAGAACTATATGAATTAAAACTAGATACATTTGTTTATTAATAAGGGTAAACTTGTAATTCACATATTAAACTATTAAAAATAAAATAAAATTAAGTCACGTGTCATTTTCTGACAAGTTATCTCAAGGAAGACTTCAATCAAAGTATCTCATATTAGAAATGCCGTAAGGAGATAACCGTCAGAGTTCTGAAGGCTCTACCTCCGAAGTTCAACATGAAGGTGACAGCCATGGAAGAGTCAAGAGATCTGGGCAAGATTTCACTCACCGAGCTGTTCTCAGTACTCAAGGAGTACGAGTATAAACTGCCAAGAATGGGTGTTGAAGAAACCTCTACTTCAAGTCCCACAGCTGCACTTGTTGCTGCTGAAAATCTCAGAAGGCCAGCTCACAAAAGCAAAGATGTGGACTCATCTGATGAAGCCACACTACTCAACAAAAAGGAGTACACTGCTGGAGACGTTGCATTGCTGATGAACAACTTCAAAAAGTTCTACAGACGAAAAATGAAGAACAAATATAACAATGCTTCTACTTCTAACCCTACTTCTTCTTCTCAGGATAAGGATTCTTATAAATCCAAAATGATGTGCTATAATTGCAGGAAACTGGGTCATTTCATCAGAGACTGCCCATATCCTAAAGCTGAGAAGTATACAGAAGAGGAAAAGAGAATCAGAAAGGAAAGAAAGCATCAGAAAGGCAAGGTGCTGGTAGCAGAAGCAGAAAAGCTAGCTGCTGTCTAATCATCTGATTCAGATTCAGACACTTCTGATGAAGAGAGTCCTGCTCTTCTCTGCCTGATGGCTAAGGAATCTGATGACTCCGAGGATGATGAGGTAACTCCTCTTGATAATGAATTATTTAATTCATTTGAACAAATGATGCTCAACAGTACAAGTATTGCTGATGCATTTAAATAGCTTAAGGAAGAGATGATATTGCTGAAAGAGCAAAACAGTTCACTAAAACTTAAAGCTGAAAAGCCAAAATAATCAGCTGAATACAAACTGCTTGAGCAAGAGAATGAATCTCTGAAAGCTGAATGTGAAGTTTATAAGGGTAAAATCATTGAGCTTGAAAAAGTCATTGAGTCTCGTGATAAGTCATCTGTTGCATCCACTCACATGTCTAGTAAACAGAAGACACCTTTAGATCAGGATAAGTTAGAACTGAACCATATTGAAAAATTTATATCAGCTGACAATAGTAAGGTCATTTTGTATGTTCAGACTACTAAACCTGCTTCACCTGAGAAAGTACTAAAGGAGACGAAAACTCCTAAGGCTAAAAAGAGCAAAGAGCTTAGTGTAGGAAAACAGACTGGTAAGTCCAAACAGAAGAGTCCTAGGAAGTCTTCTGATAAGGTCAAAACCAATCAAACTAGTGATAAAACTAAGTCGTCTGTTAATGAACAAGCATCTAGTAAACCAAAGAAGCATAAAAGTAAGAAAAATCAAAATGCTTGGTATGGAAATGAGTCTTATTATGTGCAACCTGCTGCATATCCTCCTATGTATCATGCACCTCAATTTTCAACTTACTATGCACCATATCCTGCTCATCCAATGCATGCATATCCTCCTTATCATGCATCTTACTCTGCATTTGAACATTATCCTTATCATGCTAATTATCATCAACATAGCAAATCTGATAAACATGATGAAGATGAAACTGTTCATGCTCCTGCCAAACAACAGAAGCCTAAGAAGCCTAAGACTTCATCATCTTGGGTTATCAAATGTGGAACTAATCCTTCAGGACCCTCTCAATAAGGGTACCTAAAACAATTTTCATTTTGTTTTGTAGGTTAGGACTAGGAGTAGGAGTAAAGTAGAAAAAATCTGGTACTTGGACATTGGTTGTTCAAGACACATGTGTGGAAACATACATGAGCTGACTGATGCAGTTGCTGTGGATGGTCCGAATGTAACTTTTGGAGACAACAAAGAAGACAATATTGTAGCAAGTGAAAATCTTATCAAAGGCAACATTGAGATATCTGACGTCTCTTATGTTAAAGGCCTCAAGTACAGTTTGCTGAGCATAAGTCAATTTTGTGACAAAGGATATTCAGTCATCTTCTCAACAGATAAGTGTTACGTTGAACAGATTGGTACAAAGAAGGTAATTTTATCTGGAAGACGACAAGGAAATGTCTACACAGTGGACTAGAATTCTGCTGACAAGAATTCAAGTATTTGTTTGGTGGCATCAACATCAAGTGAAGTCAGTTGGTTGTGGCACAAAAGAATGAACCATGTGAATTTCAAGACCATCAACAGACTTATCAAGAACAATCTGGTAGAAGGAATTCCAAAGACAGTCATAAGCAAAGATAAGCTCTGTGACGCATGTCAGAAGGGTAAACAAATCAAGTCATCATTCAAAAGCAAGAAGCATCAATCTTCTGGAAGAATATTGGAGCTGCTACACATGGACTTATTTGGACCCATTGATCCTGTCAGCAATGGTGGAAAGAAATACTACCTAGCTGTTGTGGATGATTATTCAAGATATACTTGGGTGATTTTCATTAAAAATAAAAGTGAAACCAAGGAGCATCTTACAAATCTGATGGAAAAGATTCATAATGAGAAAAGTATGAAAATACTAAAGATCATATCAGATAGAGGGACTGAGTTTACAAACTCTACTGTTGAAGAGTATTGTAATGCCAGAGGAATCAATCATGAGTACTCTGCTGCCAGAACCCCTAAACAAAATGGAGTTGCTGAAAGGAGAAACAGAACTCTAAAACAAGCTACCAGGACAATGATAGCTGAAGCTAAACTGCCTCAAAGATTTTGGGCAGAAGCAACAAATACAGCATGCTTTACCCAAAACAGATGCATGATCAACAAGCACCAAAACAAGACTCCATATGAAGTTTGGAACAACAGGAAGCCAAACATTCATTACTTTAAGATATTTGGTTGTAAATGCTTTGTTTTAAATAATGGGAAAAATCACCTTACTGCATTTGCAGAAAAGGCTGATGAAGCTGTTTTTGTAGGATACTCTACTGTTAGTAAAGCTTATAGAGTCTTTAACAAAAGAACTTTACTTATAGAAGAATCCATTCATGTAGTATTTGATGAACCAAATCAATCTTCTGAAAAGAATCAAAGTATTAATCAAGATCTGTCTACTGATTTACAGAAGTTGAATATTGGAAAGAATGAAGAATATGTTCCCATCATACTACCTGATCTCAACCCAGCTGATAACTCAAGTGCTGTTCAAAATCACAATGCTGATTGTCTTACAGACGAGTTGCAAACAGCTGACAGACCAGATACTGTTCAACAGAGAAGAAATGTTCAACAGACTACTACTGGAACTCCAACAGTAGTGTTGCAAGATCAAAACAAAGGACAACACTATGATTTGCAACCTGATCTTAGATGGCTCAAGAATCACCCACCAGAGCTGGTGATTGGTGATCCTTTGGATAAAGTGAAAACAAGGAGAGCTGCTGCAAGTGACGTAATGTTTGTCAGCTTCCTATCTCAAATTGAGCCCAAACAGATTGAAGAAGCTCTTAGTGATTCAAACTGGATTGAAGCTATGCAAGAAGAGCTAAATCAATTTGAAAGGAATGAAGTATGGTACTTAGTTCCTAGACCAAGTCATCAAAGAGTCATTGGCACTAAATGGGTATTCAGGAACAAAATGAATGAAGATGGTGAAGTCACCAGAAATAAAGTAAGATTAGTGGCCAAGGGTTACTGCCAAGAAGAAGGCATTGACTTTGATGAAACTTTTGCACCAGTAGCAAGATTAGAGGCTATCAGACTCTTTCTTGCTTATGCTGCTCACAAGAATTTCACAGTCTATCAGATGGATGTGAAATCAGCTTTTCTCAATGGAGAATTGCAAGAAGAAGTTTATGTTGAACAACCACCTGGATTTGAAGCCTATCAAGAAGAAAACAAGTTGTATCGTCTGAAGAAAGCCCTCTATGGACTGAAACAGGCTCCAAGAGCATGGTATGATACCCTATCTGATTTTCTTTTAATTAAAGGATTTCGTAAAGGTAAGGTAGACAAGACCCTGTTCGCTATTGAATGGGAAGAACATATTTTGCTTGTGCAAATATATGTGGACGACATTATTTTTGGTTCAACTAATCAACAGATGTGTGATAAGTTCTCAAAGCTGATGCAGAACAAGTTTGAAATGAGCATGATGGGAGAACTTAATTATTTTCTTTGCTTGCAAGTAAGACAATTGCCTGATGGAATATTCAACAGCCAAGCAAAATACACAAAGGATCTGTTCAAGAAATTTGGTATGGAAAGTAGCTCTACTGCTAATATTCCAATGTCTACTAGTCTTTGTTTGGATAAAGATAAAGATGGTAAATCAGTGGACATAACCAAGTACAGAGGAATTATTGGGTCACTGTTATACTTAACAGCTAGCAGACCTGATATTATGTACTCTGTTGGGGTTTGTGCGAGATTTCAATCAAATCCTAAGGAATCTCACCTCTTAGCTGCCAAAAGGATACTCAAGTATCTTAAAGGTACTGAAGATTTGGGATTGTGGTACCCTAGGGAACCTAGGTTTGAACTTATTGGATATTCAGATTCTGACCTTGCTGGCTGTAAGATTGACAGAAAAAGCACAACAGGTGCCTGTCAGTTCTTAGGTAGTCGTCTGATCTCATGGATGAGTAAGAAACAAACTTCAGTATCCATATCAACTGCTGAAGCTGAATACATAGCTGCTGGAGCTTGCTGTGCACAAATATTATGGTTGAAGCATCAACTTGAAGATTACAACATAAAAATCAGTGGAATACCTATCTACTGTGACAATACAAGTGCAATCAGCCTTACTCAGAATACTACAAGTCATTCAAGGACTAAGCATATTGAGATCAAACATCACTTTATTAGAGATCATGTGGAGAAAGGAAATGTCATGATAGAATATGTGTTTACTGAAAATCAGATTGCTGACATCTTCACAAAACCTCTAAGTGAGACAAGGTTTTCAACTCTAAGAGCTGAACTAGGTTTATTAAAGTTAGATGCATAAGCAGAGGGGGAACTCATCAGAAGACTGAAGTTCAACAGCTTACTCATCTCACTCATCTTCAAGGATTAACTCTCAACAGACTAGTTAACTTATGAATTCTTAAATTCAGGGGGAACGTGTAAGACTAGCGGTACTTCTGATTAAAAGATGAAATTTGTTGATGACAGTTAGTTGAAGTTATGTTTTTAACAGAAGATTAAAGTCTTGAAGAATGAAGATTTATTATCTAGCTGGATTGATAAACAGCTGAGGAAGGTTATCAGTTATTGGCTTTCACTGATAACAGCTTTGTCATCAGGACAATAGTCCATCAGATAAGTATTTTTCTACTAATCTGATCACTTATGTAAAAGCTTACTGTTTAAAACGCTTTATTCAAAAACACGCTTTTACAAGTGATAAAAGAGCGGTACATATTCCCGCTCCTCATTGAATGCGATTTGAATTTGAAAGGTCGTAATTGACGCCGCACGATCAGCACTGACAAGAAACGGATCTAACGGTTAGATGGTATCACAGAAACCGAAATACCCTAACTCTATAAATCCAAATCTGATCAGCTGTGTAGCTCTTTACGCACCCAAATATTCAAAAGAGCACTTGTGAGAAAAATACTTGCAATTTTCTGCGAAAACTCTTCTTGTTTCTCTAAACTTCCAACAAATTCGAAATGGCCGCTGAAGGACTGTACCTTGTTTACGATTCATACTACCAATCTGGTACTGATTTGATGAAGGAGTTGCTGGAGAAGTTCAAGTCGGCTTCATTGGTGAATTTCATGGAATACAATGAAGGGGTAATCTGGACTTACCAAGTTTTGGAATACTACCGAACTGCGACTGTTGATCACAGCACCAAGGAAATCAAAGCTACAGTTGGAGGTAAATCCATTGTTATTACCCCCGCATTTCTTCACGAGACTTTTGGGCTTCCTAACAGTGGACGTCATGATATCACTGTGCTGACGGAGGAGAAGCACCAACAGTTCTGGACAATCTGTGCCAAGGAGGGAGAGATGTTGTCTGTCAACATCAAGAAGAAACAGCTGAAGGATGAA
This sequence comes from Penstemon barbatus, assembly GCA_003313485.2. Taxonomy (NCBI): domain Eukaryota; kingdom Viridiplantae; phylum Streptophyta; class Magnoliopsida; order Lamiales; family Plantaginaceae; genus Penstemon; species Penstemon barbatus. Next base: position 16,506,246 of record CM064877.1, on the reverse strand, counting down.
TATCAGCGGATGGTTGATATGGTCTCTAAGCTAATTGAGAATTGTACCTTTTCTCTGGATTCTGTTACCATGAAAAGGTTCAGCATCATGACCGCCATCTACTATGGACTGGAAGTCAACTGGTCTGTTATTATTTGGTACGTTTTGGCAAACTTCCACGAGGTGAAGAAAGGCAAGAGTCCACAGACCAATCACAGAATCACTCTCAATTATCTGCTGTTCAAGATGGGATGTGCGAGGACAAATGTAAAGGAAATCCATAAATCTAAGGCAATGGCAAAGTACTTGCCTGTCCTGAAAAGAAAAGTTGACGAGGCTGATGAGGAAGAAGATGAGGAACCAAAGGAGGTTCCTGCCAAAAGGCCCAGGAGATTGGTCAAAACAGCTGAGTTAGCTGTTGAGACCCAGAAGAAGAAGGCTGCTGAAAAGCCTAAGGAGAAGGCTCCTAAGAAAGTGAAGTTAGTGGCTGATGATACTGAAGCTGATAGAATCATTGATCAGACCACTGCTGATGTCAGGAACATGTCTCCTGCATCATCTTCACGAACTCCAACTGCTCAAGTGACTGATGAGACTGTTTCTCATAGGACCAGAAGTCAGTTGAGAGATACTGCTGCTTCCAGACCTGTTCAAGGGAGGACGAAGAAAACATCAAGGAAGCAGATGACTTTTGTAGAAGAGACTGCTGAGTTGGAAAACTTAGTGAGACAAAGTCCTCAATCTACTGAAAGACCTGTTGGAGCTGAAGAAGCTTCTGTTGCTGAACAGACTGGTGAGCAACAACTTACTTCAACAAAGCCAACAGTTGAGGCTGCTAAACCTCAGGATGATCCTGATGTGATGATCATCCAACCTATTGTCGCTGCACCTATCTCATCTGCTGGTCCAGTTCCTGCCCCAGCTGACAAGGGAAAAAGAAAATTTTTGATCAAAAAGAAGAAGGTCTCTGCAGCTGACAAAAGAAAAAGGGAGGAAGCTGAGGAGAGAGAAAAAGATAAGATGGAAGAGAAGAATGCTCTTGAACTTAGCAAGATTCAAGAAGCCAAGGACGAGGCAAGGAGAAAGATGTCTGAAGCTGAGAGAAAAGCAGCTGAAGATGCAGAACTTGCTATGGTCATAGAGATCAGCAAGACTGATGCTCATGGACCTGTTCACAGTGGAGGCATAAAAATTGATGAAGAAGCTGCAAAGAAGCCTAAGATGCCTGCTGCAGAGGTCAAGCCAAAAGAAAAGTATGAAGTAAGAAGAGCTTTTGATATCATTCATGCTGATAAAGCTCTCTTTCAAAGGTTTGAGAAGACCTTGGCTTATTATGACCAGAAGTTGATGCTCAAGACTCTGTTCACCCTTGAAAAGTCTAGATACATGAAGTGGAGAGACTATAGGCTGAACAGATCTGTTGCAGAACTTCAAAGTTGGAAGGAGTTAGCTGATGAAGAACAATGGGTTCTAAATTGGCTAAGGACTGACTCAATACAAAAAGCTTTGGATCCTCATTTCGTAAGGGATGCTATGCATCAATATGCTAAGGATTTTGCCTTAGAGGAAGCCAAAATCATCAAGAATTCCTTGCCTGCAAAGAGAAGAAAGACTGATGATGCTGAAGAAAGGGCAATCAAAATAGCTGCTATGACCGCCTTGAAGAGATGGGCAGATAGGTCAAGATATAAGCAATGATCTTCAAGTGAGTTGCCTCAGCTGCCAAGTATTCAACAGATTACCTTCGGCAAGGAAGTCAAAGACTACTATTAAGTGCCCAAGGGAAACAACGCTTTTACAAATCCATGGATTATTGTTCGACAAATACGTCAAACAACTTCCTTTAATAATGATGGCACTATCACAAGTCTGGTTTATGATGATGTAACTGATCAGCACAAAACTGCTGATAAACGCTTAGCAATTGAGTGGAATGCTAAGGCGACCAAAGCTGATCAGGAGACTAATCTGAAAGATGTCCCTGTCCACCAGGAAACTGAAGAAAGGGAAGCTGCTACTTCTGCTTCATCAAGTGATCAGCATTCATCACTGATGGAAGTCTTCCAGCTGCTAATGGAGAATCAGATGAAAGAATCTCATTCGAATCAGAGAAGAAGATAAAAACATCAACATGAGCCTGTTGCAAGCAATTAACAAAGCTGGAGATATCATAAATGAAGAACTTGCAACTATGCAACTTAATGTTGATTGCATCAATGATCGGAATGACAACATCAGCACCACTCTTCATCACTTAACAGCCAGTCATGATGTAGTGAATCAAAATTTGAAGGCTCTATGTGCTGCTATGAGGATTCATTCTGCTGCCCTTAACCCTCCTGTCAAACCTGTTGATGTCATTATTCCTGATGATGACAAAAAGGGGGAAGAGAAGAAGGAAGAGGAAAAAGTAGAGGAAGCTGCCACTCAACCTGAAAAGATTGAAGAAGCTACTAAAGAAACAAAGGTTGATGCTGAAAAAGAAGAAGGCAAAGACAAAGCTGTTGATGAAACCAAGGATGAAGCCAAAGCAACAGTTTCACCCAAGGAATCTGAAGAAGACAAGTTAGAGCCTTATACTAAATATAAGGATGAAGAAAGGATCAAAAGAAGAGTAGAGGAGGCCGCAAAAGAGCAAGAACTGAAAGAAAAGATGGAAGCTGCTAGGTCAAATCTACTTTCAGATGAGGATGCTGATGAAGATGAAGAAGATGATGAAGAATCATCTTATGAATACGAAGAAGTGTTAGAAGGATCTGATGAAGAAGTTGATAGTTAGATATATAAATCTTTTTGTAATCGGTTTACTTTATCTATTCTTCAGACATCTCATCTGATAAACTTGTACTTGTAATATTTTTCACATTAATAAAAGTCAAGTTTACTCCAACACATCTTTTTTATCTCAGAAAATTTTGAGAATTACAATCTTTAGTATAGGTATAACAGGTACTTAGCTGAAGTTTTGTCATCATCAAAAAGGGGAAAATTGTTGGATAAGGATGAAGATGAAGAGCACTGAAGACAATTAGTAAAGGGAGGTTTTGATGCATTCCAAAACTTCAAATCTGCTAAGTATAAATCAACTTAGCTGATATCCCTTTGAAGAATTTTTAACTAAGTAAAGAAGATATCAGAAGAGTAAAAAATCAAGGTCCAAGACTACTGATCTGCTGAAGGACAGAAATCAGACTGATGAAGATCAGCCGACTCAAATCAGATTTGTTCAAGTTTGGGATCAACTTAGTTCGCCATCAGACTTGCACTTTCGTCAGCCAAGTGGAAAGGATCATAAAGTCATCTCAACGGTAATAAATGCCCTGGAAGTAATAAATGCTGAAGTACAAGGCTATTTAAGACAAATGATTGAAGAAATGCTTCGCATCAGCTGGGTGCATTTAATGCTGCCTGCAGAAAAGTACTGTTGACAGTACGGACAGACTGCAAAGAGCCGTTCGCGGAAATTAAGGACCAGTACTCGAGGTTTTTGAATCTTGTCTCTCTTCAACGGACATTTTTCAAACCTTAAGTATAAATAGCTGTAGAGACGAAGAGAAGAACACAATAACACAATCAATGAGAAAATTTCGAAGCAGAATTCTTTAAGTCTCAAGAACAGCTCACTCATCAGCTTAGTCATTTGTTGACAAAAGCAGAGTTGAAGAACAACGAAAAATACATCTTCTGAGTGATTTTGTAATCGTGAGTGTTGTGAGAAGTAGATATCAATCTTTGTGAGTGATATTACTTCGGAGAGTAGGAGTTTCTATGTGATTTCCTATTGCGCACTTGTGGCATTTTCATTTGTTGATTGGCGCAAGCAGAGTATACTGTAAACTTTGTGATTATAGTATAAACCAAGATCAGAGTGACTTGGAAGAGTGGACTAAAGGATATTTAAATCCATATAACCACTATAAAAATTCTGTGTGTTTTTACTTGCATTTTTACTTGATATTTTCAGTTGCATAAAAACACTTTGATTTAACTGTTTGAAAAGTTTTATAAGAAAATGAGTTTTGTAAAACTGGGAAACAAACTTTCAAACTACTAAGTTTACTTGTGAAAAACACTTTACAAATCCGCTGTAAGTACTCTAAGTATTGAAACTGATTTTAGCAAAATCAGCTAAGTAATTATCAGATTAGTGGTCACCGAAGCTGTTCAAAGATTTGTTCGCGATCAGCCAAGTAACTTACTGTTCGGTAACAGCTTAGTCTGTTCAAGTTAGAACAAAAGTTTTAAAGTTAAAAATTGTTAAAAAGTTTAGAGGTCTATTCACCCCCCCCCCCCTCTAGACCTCATCTGACCACTTGGGACCAACAGGTCAATTCGAAGTTCGATGGTTCAACTCGATTAAATTTGACTTAGTCCCGAATAATTATGAGCGAAATTAAACTTGAGACATAATATTAAATCCGATTAATTTATGAGTCGAGTTTGAATCTAATATGATTCGGCCCGAATAAAGCACGAATGTATAATTATTTCAAAAACTACTATTAATCAATTGCAATAAAGTTTTAGTGTACTATTTATTATTTTGAAATTAGAAAACTTTGACAAATAACTCGCTGCTCGCATATATCAATGATAACTTTATTATTTTGTAACACTATGTACAGGTTTACTTTGGTCCGTGTTAAATATTTTCACAGTGTTTTGCAAACCGAACCGGAGATAGAACCGACAACCCAACTGCTTAATGGTTTTATTGGTCTAACCGGTTTGACCAGTGGTTCAACCGTTATAACCGTAATAATTATAGCTATATTTTAAAAAATTATATGATTGAACTAAAATACACAACATTGAAAATATAATAAAATAATTTTCAATATATATTTTGGACCAATAAATTCAATCTATATATGTATTTTAATTTATCAAAACTTTACAATATTTATTATTTATATTAATTCAACAAATGTCATTCATTAGTTTTTGTCTGTGTTACTATTCTTCTTGGGCCTGTTTACCTTAAGGAACATAAAATTGAATAATAATGTGACATAAAAACAACATTTTGTTGGGCTTGAGCCTATTTTAACATTAAGTGAAAAAAATCCTAATATTTCCCCCACCCCCCATGCTTTCTCTACCAAGCAGCCATTTTTTTTCATTTCATACTTAACTCTTCTTACCTCCTTATCTCCGCAGGCAAAGCATCCCAGCCACCTATTTTTTCTCACATTTCTTTTTGCAATCCATTTCCCAGTTCCGCTCTTCTTCTATCTTATCTTCTAAAAGTATTATTTGATCATTCTTATGGATATTATACAATTACACAAATTATTAGTTATGAAATCAGCTTTAGGCACAAATCGAAAATCATTAAAGTGAAAGGAAAGGGAAAAAAAACGAAAAAAAAGGAGAAAAGAAGAGAACCGCTGGTTCATCCGGTCGAGCGGTTCATTGGTTTTGCCGGTTTTTGACCGATTTCTGCCGGTTCATACTGATTTTCTACACTCCTGGTTTTTAGGGTCAGATCGGACCGGATGGCTTGCCGGTTAGTTGTTGAACCGAGCGGACCGGCCAGTCTAGTCCGGTTTTCAAAACACTGTATTTTCACCTCAAAAATTCCTTTATGAATTTTCAAATAGTTTGTTGCATGTTTACCCAAGTAACTATAAATTGGACAATTTGATTTAGATTTAAAATTGATAAATATATATTTACCCCAAAAAAATATGCAATACAATATAAACATAAATGTATTTCTTCCTTATTAACTACGTACTGCGTTGTACAATATAGCTAAAAAATATAATTATTTAGTGACAAAATATGAAAAAAAAATCTAATTTACATATTTCTTTAATAAAAAAAAAATATGTAATACAATATAAACATAAATGTATTTCTTCCTTAACTACGTACTACGTAGTACAATATAGCTAAAAAATATAATTAATTAGTGACAAAAAAATATCTAATTTACATATTTATTTAATCAAAAAATATGTAATACAATATAAACATAAATGTATTTCTTCCTTAACTATGTACTACGTAGTACAATATAGCTAAAAAATATAATTAATTATGTAGTGACAAAATATGAAAAAAAAATCTAGTTTACATATTTATTTAATCAACTTTATTATCTATAATTTTTTATAGATATTTATTAAAATTAAATCATTTTACATAGGGGTGGGGGTTGGGGAGTGTTTTGGTTTTTTTTTTATAATTTTTCTAAATAAATTAAAATTTATTAAATGGTGCTAATATGCAACTATGAACTTTTACAGCTTGTGAAAATTAACCCTAAAAGTTTAAAATTCCCATTTTTTTAGCACATGACGCTAGCTCGAGCCAATATTAGTTCAATGATTTAATTTTAATTTATTGAAACATTAATAGTTATATTGAAACAACATAATATTCAAGTTTGATTTGAATTTATCAAGCTTCAAAATTTGTGTATGAGCTTGGTTTGATTGTTAATCAAGGTTTTATTGAATGAACTCGAACTGTGTATCGAGTAATTTGATATTTTACATATATTACATCATTTTTTAGCTTATCAAGCCGAGCTCGAACGAACCTTAAAAACTTAATGAACGAAAAATAATTTTCAAGCTCTTGATTTGTGTGACGAATCGAACTCAAACGAATTTTTATCGAACAAGCTTGAAGCAAGTATCAAGTATTTATTTTGTTTTGTAATTGAATGGAATTAATATATATGAATGTATCTAAGTTAATAAGTATCTATATAGAATGTTCATAGACTCATATAAATAGAGATTTGTTAAGTCATTTGTAATTGAACAACTCGAAGAATGCAAAGGCTTTCATATATGTATATATATATATATATATATTGAATTTGGGAGATGGAAAAGATGATGAGGAAGAGTAATCATCTGTAATTAATTAAAGATGATGGTAACAAGAAGATTTTAATTTTTTTTCCTTTTTTTGATAGTTTAGGACAGGAGATCTTCACCTATTCATCTGACTATTGTGGTACAATAGCTCCTTTCTCCCTTCTATTTCCCAAATTCCATCTCATATTTTTTCTTATTCTTAACAAAAGAAGAAAAAAAACTCCAATAGAATCCGGAACAAGATCCATTTTACATTTTAAAGTAACGTCATCATGCATATAAACTTGCTTTAATTTTTAATAATGTAGACATCTACTAAAAGAAACAAAATAAAAACAAGAAATTAAACAAGTTCCTAGCCTGTAATTATAAAACTTCAAACAAGTACACCACCAAATTTCACAAAAAAAAAAAAAAAAAATGGAAAAGTTTTATTCGTGAGTTGACTCGAATCATCACATCATCGAACAAAAGAAAACAACAAAGTTTGCAGCTGTTATTGCTAAGCATGTATAAAAGCACAATATTAATACACATAAATAAATTAAAAATGTAAACAAATTATATGTTAATACACATTTTAAAATTATATATTGATACACATTTCTCAGTGGCCTGAATTCGTTACTTTGTTGTTGGACACTAGTTTCTACTTTCTATCACCAGACCTAATTTGAATTATCCATAGTTATTGAATTGGCAGATTCAACCCTTGTTATTAGAATTATTAAAAATTAAATGTGAGCCCAATATTTTAAAATCTCTTCCTTAATGGAAAATCTTGATTACAAAACTATTTATCTTATGGCCTAAATATCAAATACTTTCTCATTCAAGTAAGATAATTACAAGTATAATGTTTATCTCTACATTATTTTCACATATCTAATCTTATATTGTATCGAATGTCCATGAATTTTAAGAGGGCAAAAATTCATTTTTGACACAATAAAACTAGGCGTTTTTCAATTTTGGTACCATGGTGTCAATTTTGATATCAATTCTGAATGTCATTTTCAATTTTGGCACTTGCGTCAGTTGACCGTTAAGTCAACTGACGAAAGTACCAAAATTGAAAAGGTCAGTAAGAATTGGTGTAAAAATTGACACAATGGTACCAAAATTAAAAAACTCCTAGTTCTATTGTGTGAAAAATAATCTTTGGCCAATTCCCCTCACTAATTATTTTCAATTCACAATTTATGTCACTCCCATTTTAATAATAATAAGAATAAGAATAATAATAACAAAATAGCAAAAAAAAATATTTTATAAAAAAATATTTGGATACACAATAATAATAATATTTTTTTCCTACACATGTTAATTATCATCAAAACCACTCCTTATTACATTGACTCAATTTCATCCAACAATTCCTTTTTTTTTTTATGATGACAAAACATTCAACTAAAAACGTCTTCCAAGTCTTCAGTTTGATCTTCACTCACATATGAAAATCACTTGGCTGAATAAAAATATAGAATTATCTTCTGATTTAAACTTCCGCTTTTCAGTTGTATCCTTATTTCAATTGTAAGTTGTCTTCTTCTCATTTTCTTCTTTCTCATCTTCTCCTTATTATTTCAATAACGGGGAGGTTGCTTAGATGCATTAGTTCTTCTCATTTTGAAGAGTTAGAAGCGATTATTTGTTGATTCTCTTTAAATCGTTCGAAATTATATAAATACCTTTTAAACCATATTTGAAAGTCTGGTGGAAATAATAAATGAACATATCAATAAACTACATTGATGTGCTATATAAAAAAAATATGAATAAAATAATATAGAAACTAATTTTATATACTCATAGTTAAAATAAAATACTTTAAATAAGTATGCAAACTATTATATGAGAATGTGTAATATATTTATATTCTCAAATTTACATTTAGCCAAATGAGTTGATCTTAGTTTTCTTTTTTGGCTGTATCTCAAGAGATATTCCTTAATTTAAAATTAGAAGTATTATGAAACTTATGAATGAATATATTTTTTTAATAAATTCAACATTTATGAATGATAATTCATTTTTGGCACCATGAAACTAACCGTTTTAAATTTTGGTACCATTGTGTTGGCATCAATTTTGACTGGCCTTTTCAATTTTGGTACTTCCGTCAGTTGACTTAACGGTCAACTGACGGAAGTGTCAAAATTGAAAACGGCAGTTAGAATTTGTACCAAAATTGAAAAACGCCTAGTTCTATAGTGCCAAAAATGAACTTTTTGCCTAAATGATTGGTGTTGATCATGATGAAAAGAAAAAAGAAAAGGAAAAACTCCAATAGAAAACAAGATTCATTTTACATTTTGAAGTAATGTCAACATGCATATAACTTGCTTTAATTATAGTTCATAGTACCGGTTCTAAAAAAAATTATTGTTCATACTACTTAAAGAAAAAAGAAAAACAAGATCTTAAACAAACTAATAATTACTCCCTCCATCCATCCAGTAAAATTTTTCAATCGTTTAAGTGATTTATCATGTTAAAATATTCATATTTTTGTGTATTAAACCTTTTAAATATTAATATATATGGTGTCATATGATATTATCAACTTATTAGTGAGGTAAAATAATTAAGTTATTTATTATAATTTTTATAAATTTAATAAAATTGACTGATCAACTGTACCAATGGAACATAATAAATAGGACGGATGAAGTATACAACATCAAACAAATATAACACTAATTCCAACAACAACAACAACAAAAAAAAAAAAAAAAAAAAGGAACTTCTTTATTCATGAAAGTTGACTCGAATTGTTATATCATCAAACAAAACATCATCAACAACAACAACAACAACAAAATCATTCAAGCTCATAATCAAATCTTAAGCGCATCAAGAACCTTCGCCCAAGCAGGCCTAGCCAATATTTCAGACACCCACGCGCTAACGTGTGGCCTTGCATCAAACACACCCTTAACCTTTGTCTTCATCAAGTTGTTCACAATAGGCACATGATGCAAATCAACCAATGTGAATGAGTCTCCTCCTAAGTACTTCGATTCCGACAATCGAGCTTCGTACACATCAAGGACCGAGGCTAGTTGAGCCTGTTGTTGTTCCACTGCAGCCTCATCAGTAGTCATGCCTATGAGTGGCTTGATCAAGATCTCAAAACTCAGTTTTGAACCAGCAGCATCAAATTTCAAGGCTTCAACTTCTAACCAAACTGAGGTTATTGCAATTTTCTTAGGATCCTGATCGAACAGAGGTGTTCCCTTGTCAGCATATGCATATGCAATGTACCTTGTAATTGCCCTTGATTCTGTAATTTGATAATATTGGACAAAAAATATGTGAGATCTTTTTAATTAATTAATTAGCAACAGAGTGTTTAAGATTGTTGTAATAGATTCATGAAGTTTTAATTATAATTACCAAAGAGTTTCAAGTCACCATCTTCAAAAGCTGGTACTTGACCAAATGGCTGCACCATACAAAATATCATATGTAAAAATTTATTAAGAAAAAAAATTGTAAACTTTGAATTATATGATTTATATATGCGTGCTTACATTGATTGAGATAAATGGCTCCTTTTTGTGCTGACCAGCCGACATATCTACGAAAACATATTCGTAATCGAGATCTTTCTCAGCTAAGGCGAGAAGAACTCTTTGTGATGGAGGGGAAAAAGGATTGCCGTGGACTTTGATTGGCGCCATTGATAATAATTATAATTGAATTATCAAGAAAATTGGATGTTGTGAAGATTGAATAAGAATAGGAGTCTAGGAGGGTATTTATAGTTGTGGAGAGAGGTGTATTTTATTATTTCATCAAATTAAATAATGTTTATTTATATACTTAAGTAACTTCTTGTAGGCTGGCTTTTGCAACTAAATTATTATGTCTGAATAAATATGGAAGAGATGTACGTAGTAAAAGGTTGAATATATATTTTTAGATGGTTACATATGTGCACATGTCACTACTTTCACAAAGATTATACTAATAAATCTTATGATTTAACATTCGCTTTTCATGAACTTTTATTTCAATTATTTCATTGTCACGTCAATTAAGTAATTGATTATAAATATTGGTACCGTTGATCTAATACAAAACTCAAAAGAGGAGGAAAAGAGAGCCAATGGTCAAGGGAAGTGTTATTTACTCCATCCATCTCATTATTTTTATTCCATTTTTTAAAGTATAAGATCAAACTTTTTAATTTTTAAATGACTCGTCAAGTTAAATTATTTATATTTATGACATAATAAACATTTTAAATATAACGTCATGTTATATTATAAAACTATTAGTAAAATATATTAATAAAATTATTTATTATAATTTTTTGAGTTTAGTCAATTAATTAAGTTAATAATTCAATCAACAAGGGATACAAAATAATAGGATGGAAAAAGTATTTTATTTGCTTATAAATTCTGCAAATCAAGAACCATAATATAAAAATGTTATAGAGATTTGGCTAATAAGTTAGTAGATTTGATGTCTTTTGCTTTTTGATCCAGTAAGTCATAAATATTCTGCATTAGCTGCACTAGTTGGCAATATAGTAGACAATAATTATTTAAATAATTCTCCCATGTTCCGTCTGTCATTAATTTAATGCTACTTGGTAAAAGTCTTTGATTCTCTATTAATTGCTAGATCCAGATTAAGATATATTGTAATACCTATTTTAAACAGCTCTATTTTTAAATGTGCATGCAACACACACGATTCTTTGATTCCTTGTTGTGGTGACTTTTTTTCTTTTAATCTATTTAATTAAGTGTGAAATGTAATTGATGATATTTAATAAGATTGATTACGCCATTGTTTACATGGACGGAACTAGAATTTTGATTTGGGGGGCGATATTTTGTTTAATAACTAACTCGGTAATTTTTTTATCTAATAAAATGTCCAAAAATAAACTAGTAAAAATATTTATCATATAGATTATAATAGGAATTATTGCATTTTTAGTGTCACAACTATAGATTGGACATTTTTACCAATATCTTTTCGAATTGACACATTTAGTGCCACAACTTCAACATCGATGGCAATTTTGGTGCAAATTTAAAAATTGGCCCGAAATCCCGACGTGCAGGTCACGTGACATGAACATTAGCCCGCGCGTGAGGAATTTCGGGTCAATTTTGAGATTGGATCTCACTAGGCAGTATGCACCAAACTTGTCATTAACGTTGAAATTACGGCATCAAATGTGTCATTCCAAAAATATTTGATAAAAACGCCAACGAACTATAGGTATAACACCAAAAATGTAATAATCATGTTCTTATATTTAATGGTAGCAGATATATGTTCATGGATGGGCAGCTCCCTAGATGTTAACAGGGAAAAAAAAAATTCCATTTAAATTCTATTGGACCATTAAGTGAATATTATTTTCAAACAGAAATTCGGGTAAGTGAATATTATTTTCAAACGGGAATTCGGGTTCCACTACAAGCAATTAAGTCGGGTCAATTCGAAGTTCGATGGTTCAACTCGATTAAATTTGACTTAGTCCCGAATAATTATGATCGAAATTAAATTTGAGACATAATATTAAATCCGATTAATTTATGAGTCGAGTTTGAATTTAATATGACTCGGTCCGAATAAAGCACGAATGTATAATTATTTCAAAAACTACTATTAATCAATTGCAATAAAGTTATAGTGTACTATTTATTATTTTGAAATAAGAAAACTTTGGCAAATAACTCGCTGCTCACATATATCAATGATAACTTTATTATTTTGTAACACTATGTACAGGTTTACTTTGGTTCGTGTTAAATATTTTCACAGTGTTTTTAAAACCGGACCGGAGATAGAACCGACAACCCAATTGGTTACTGGTTTTATTGGTCTAACCGATTTGACTAGTGGTTCAACTGTTATAACCGTAATAAGTATAGCTATATTTTAAATAATTATATGATTGAACTAAAATACACAATATTGAAAATATAATAAAACAATTTTCAATATATATTTTGGACCAAGAAATTCAATCTATATATGTATTTTAATTTATCAAAACTTTACAATATTTATTCTTTATTTTAATTCAACAAATGTCATTCATTAGTTTCTGTCTGTGTTACTATTCTTCTTGGGCCTATTTACCTTAAGGAGCATAAAATTGAATAATAATGTGACATAAAAACAACACTTTGATGGGGCTTGGGCCTAGTTTAACATTAAGTGAAAAAAACCCTAATATTTCCCCCACCCCCCTTGCTTTCTCTACCAAGCAACAATTTTTTTCATTTCATACTTCACTCTTCTTACCTCCTTATCTCCGCAGGCAAAGCATCCCAGCCACCTATTTTTTCTCACATTTCTTTTTGCAATCCATTTCCCATTTCCCCTCTTCTTCTATCTTATCTTCTAAAAGTATTATTTGATCATTCTTATGGATATTATACAATTACACAAATTATTAGTTATGAAATCAGCTTTAGGCACAAATCAAAAATCATTAAAGTGAAAGGAAAGGGAAAAAAAACGAAAAAAAAGGAGAAAAGAAGAGAACCGCTGGTTCATCTGGTCGAGCGGTTCACTGGTTTTACCGGTTTTTGACCGGTTTCTACCGGTTCATACTGGTTTTCTACACTCCTGGTTTTTAGGGTCAGATCGGACCGAATGGCCTGCCGGTTAGCGGTTGAACCGAGCGGACCGGCCGGTCTGGTCCGATTTTCAAAACACTGATTTTCACCTCAAAAATTCCTTTATGAATTTTCAAATAGTTTGTTGCATGTTTACCACAGTAACTATAAATTGGACAATTTGATTTAAATTTAAAATTGATAAATATATATTTACCCCAAAAAAATATGCAATACAATATAAACATAAATGTATTTCTTCCTTAACTACGTACTGCGTTGTACAATATAGCTAAAAAATATAATTATTTAGTGACATAATATGACAAAAAAATATCTAATTTACATATTTATTTAATCAAAAAATATTTAATATTTATAAACATAAATGTATTTCTTCCTTAACTACGTACTATGTAGTACAATATAGCTAAAATATATAATTATGTAGTGACAAAATATGAAAAAAAAATCTAGTTTACATATTTATTTAATCAACTTTGTTATCTATTATTTTTTTATAGATATTTATTAAAATTAAATCATTTTACATAGGGGTGGGGGTGGGGGTTGGGGAGTGTTTTGGTTTTTTTATAATTTTTCTAAATAAATTACAAATTTATTAAATGGTGCTAATATGCAATTATGAACTTTTACAGCTTGTGAAAATTAACCCTAAAAGTTTAAAATTCCCATTTTTTTAGCACATGACGCTAGCTCGAGCCAATATTAGTTCAATGATTTAATTTTAATTTATCGAAACATTAACAGTTATATTGAAACAACATAATATTCAAGTTTGATTTGAATTTATCAAGCTTCAAAATTTGTGTATGAGCGTGGTTTGATTGTTAATCAAGGTTTTATTGAATGAGCTCGAACTGTGTATCGAGTAATTTGATATTTTACATATATTACATCATTTTTTAGCTTATCAAGCCGAGCTCAAACCAACCTTAAAAACTTAATGAACGAAAAATAATTTTCAAGCTCTTGATTTGTGTGACGAATCGAACTCAAACGAATTTTTATCGAACAAGCTTGAAGCAAGTATCGAGTATTTATTTTGATTTGTAATTGAATGGAATTAATATATATGAATGTATCTAAGTTAATATGTATCTATATAGAATGTTCATAGACTCATATAAATAGAGATTTGTTAAGTCATTTGTAATTGAACAACTCGAAGAATGCAAAGGCTTTCATATATATATATATATATATATATATATATATATATATATTGAATTTGGGAGATGGAAAAGATGATGAGGAAGAGTAATCATCTGTAATTAATTAAAGATGATGGTAACAAGAAGATTTTAATTTTTTTTCCTTTTTTTTCCTATTCATCTGACTATTGTGGTACAATAGCTCCTTTCTCCCTTCTATTTCCCAAATTCCATCTCATATTTTTTCTTAACAAAAGAAGAAAAAAAACTCCAATAGATTCCGGAACAAGATCCATTTTACATTTTAAAGTAACGTCAACATGCATATAAACTTGCTTTAATTTTTAATAATGTAGACATCTACTAAAAGAAACAAAATTAAACAAGAAATTAAACAAGTTCATGTAATTATAAAACTTCAAACAAGTACACCACCAAATTTCATGAAAAAAAAAAATGGAAAAGTTTTATTCGTGAGTTGACTCGAATCATCACATCATCGAACAAAAGAAAACAACAAAGTTTGCAGCTGTTATTGCTAAGCATGTATAAAAGCAGAATATTAATACACATAAATAAATTAAAAATGTAAACAAATTATATATTAATACACATTTTAAAATTATATATTGATACACATTTATCAGTGACCTGAATTCGTTACTTTGTTGTTGGACACTAGTTTCTACTTTCTATCACCAGACCTATTTTGAATTATCCATAGTTATTGAATTGGAAGATCCAACCCTTGTTATTAGAACTATTAAAAATTAAATGTGAGCCCAATATTTTAAAATCTCTTCCTTAATGGAAAATCTTGATTATAAAACTATTTATCTTATGGCCTAAATATCAAATACTTTCTTATTCAAGTAAGATAATTACAAGTATAATGTTTATCTCTACATTATTTTCACATATCTAATCTTATATTGTATCGAATGTCCATGAATTATAAGATGGCAAAAATTCATTTTTGGCACAATATATAGAACTAGGCGTTTTTCAATTTTGGTACCATGGTGTGAATTTTTGAACCAATTCTGAATGTCATTTTCAATTTTGGCACTTGCATCAGTTGACCGTTAAGTCAACTGACGAAAGTACCAAAATTGAAAAGGTCAGTAAGAATTGGTGTAAAAATTGACACAATGGTACCAAAATTAAAAATCTCCTAGTTCTATTGTGTGAAAAATAATTTTTGGCCAATTCCCCTCACTAATTATTTTCAATTCACAATTTATGTCACTCCCATTTTAATAATAATAAGAATAAGAATAATAATAACAAAATAGCAAAAAATATATATTATAAAAAAATATTTGGATACACAATAATAATAATATTTTTTTCCTACACATGTTAATTATCATCAAAACCACTCCTTATTACATTGACTCAATTTCATCCAACAATTCCCTTTTGTTTTTATGATGACAAAACATTCAACTAAAAACGTCTTCTATGTCTTCAGTTTGATCTTCACTCAAATATGAAAATCGATTGGCTGAATAAAAATATAGAATTATCTTCTGATTTAAACTTCAGCTTTTCAGTTGTATCCTTATTTTAATTGTAAGTTGCCTTCTTATCATTTTCTTCTTTCTCATCTTCTCCTTATTATTTCAATAACGGGGACGTTGCTTAGATGCATTAGTTCTTCTCATTTTGAAGAGTTAGAAGCGATTATTTGTTGATTCCCTTTAAATCGTACGAAATTATATAAACACCTTTTAAACCA
Source organism: Penstemon barbatus (assembly GCA_003313485.2). NCBI lineage: Eukaryota > Viridiplantae > Streptophyta > Magnoliopsida > Lamiales > Plantaginaceae > Penstemon > Penstemon barbatus. The sequence continues at coordinate 16,489,916 of CM064877.1, read as the reverse complement.
TATTTGAAAGTCTGGTTGAAATAATAAATGAACATATCAATAAACTGCATTGATGTGCTATATAAAAAAAATATGAATAAAATAATATAGAAACTAATTTTATATACTCATAGTTAAAATAAAATACTTTAAATAAGTATGCAAACTATTATATGAGAATGTACAATATATTTATATTTTCAAATTTAAATTTAGCCAAAGGAGTTGATCTTAGTTTTCCTTTTTGGCTGTATCTCAAGAGATATTCCTTAATTTAAAATTAGAAGTATTATGAAACTTATGAATGAATAAATTTTTTTAATAAATTCAACATTTATGAATGATAATTCATTTTTGGCACCATAAAACTAACAGTTTTTTAATTTTGGTACCATTGTGTTGGCATCAATTTTGATTGGCCTTTTCAATTTTGGTACTTCCGTCAGTTGACTTAATGGTCAACTGACGGAAGTGCCAAGATTGAAAACGGCAGTTAGAATTGGTACCAAAATTGAAAAACGCCTAATTCTATAGTGCCAAAAATGAATTATTGCCTGAATGATTGGTGTTGATCATGATGAAAAGAAAAAAGAAAAGAAAAAACTGCAATAGAAAACAGAACAAGATTCATTTTACATTTTGAAGTAATGTCAACATGCATATAACTTGCTTTAATTATAGTTCATAGTACCGGTTCTAAAAAAAATTATTGTTCATACTACTTAAAGAAAAAAGAAAAACAAGATCTTAAACAAACTAATAATTACTCCCTCCATCCATCCATCCAGTAAAAATTTTCAATCGTTTAAGTGATTTATCATGTTAAAATATTCATATTTTTGTGTATTAAACCTTTTAAATATTAATATATATGGTGTCATATGATATTATCAACTTATTAGTGAGGTAAAATAATTAAGTTATTTATTATAATTTTTATAAATTTAGTAAAATTGACTGATCAACTGTACCAATGGAACATAATAAATAGGACGGATGAAGTATACAACATCAAACAAATATAACTGTTTGTACCCAAAAAATCACCCTCGATTAATCGAGGAATGACGGCTCGATGACAAGCCAAAAATGGCAATCGATCGGAGTCAAGTCACTCCAAATGGGTCAGATCAGATCGGACCCAATTTGATCCGGAAATCGATCCGATCGAGACAGTAATCCGACCTCGAGCCCAATTTAGAACTTGACCCAATTTTCACAATTAATTAATGATTGGGCCAAATATGAATTAATTAATTGATAAAGTTAATTAATTTATGGGCTAAGTCTAATTAATTAATGATTAAAGCCAAATTATGGTTAATTACAACTGAACCCAATTAACCCAATAAATTATGTTGGCTATTTTGGATTAATTAGTTAAGCTAATTAATTAATTGGGCCAAGTCTAATTAATTGGCCCACTTGATAAATAAAGCCATTAATTAATTAATTGGGTAAATTGTGAATATCCAACAAAACCAACATGGCTCAGCCCGAGACCAAGCATGGTCCGATCGGCCCGGGCCGACCACGACCCAGCCCAGATCGGCCATCACCTCATTTTCAGCACATGTGTGTATTTTATTTAATTAATGGTTGGAGATTAATTAAGAGATAAGGATAAAAGCTACATTAGTTGGCTAATAACAAGTTCCTTAATTCTCTCATAATTAGTTACCAACACAAACTGAAATTCAAATTAAATAAAACACACGTTCTCTTCTTCTCCAACCACCATTAATATTAATTTTCAGCAAAAAGAAGGAGAAAACTACCACCAAAGTAGTGGAGGTAGTGGAGAAATTCAAGGTAGTGGAAGTAGTGGGAGAGTGGCCATCAAGGGAGCAGTTTTTTCCAGCCATCAGCTCAATTTCCAGCACCTATAAATATTCAAAGGGCCGCCATACGCGAGACACACACACAACTCAATCTGCAAATTTCAGTCTACACTGATCGGCTCTACGCCTCATCGGAAGTCCAGCGCACCGCTGCTTCTTTTTTCAGCAAACACCTGTTAATCCCTTGATATCAACCGTCACTCCTCAGCCATCAGCGATCCCTGACGGCCTAAAGTCTTGCCGCCGCCGCCGCCGCTGCTTCCGCCGTCAGCTGACGCTGTCTCGAGCGAAACCCCTTGATAGCAAGCAGATAACACGCTGTTTTCTGTCAAGTTATCAGTCTGCCAACTCCTTGATATCAGTCTGTTGATCCTCAGCCACCAGCTATCCCTGACCGCCTGAAGTCTTGCCGCCGCCGCCGCTGCTTCCGCCGTCAGCTGAAGCTGTCTCGAGCTAAACCACTCGATATCAACCAAGTAGCAAGCTGTTAACCGTCATGTAAGTGCCCAAGTATTTATATGACAAACTCATCGAGTAGCCATCTGCCTGATGAGCTCGTCGTCAAGTAGCCATCAATCAGGCTCGTCGTCAAGTAGCCATCTGCTTGACGGCTATCGGCTGAGTAGCCATCTGCTCCGTCGATGCCCTTTTCAGTGGCCACCCGCTGATCAGGAGCCCGATTGATGGCCATCCATCAAGGTTGGGCGAACCATTGACGGTGGTCTTCCGTCGTCAATGTTACTTTCTGTCAACAAGCTGTTCTATCATGCATTATCAGCTCATCGGCGGGTTTGCCTGCCGATCAAGGAGTCATTTTTCCAGAACTTGCTAGACTTATCAACTCATTTGGCAGATTATGCCAAAACATGAGAATTCATCGTTTTGCATATTGTTGTAATATTTGTACATCGGGGAACTTATCAATATTATTTTATTATTAATGGAAGTATTTTGGCCCGCATCTCTTGATTCTTTTACTACGATATGCTTTACGTCAATTGATTTCCATTGATATGTTGTTTTCTGTCAAGATTATGTCTTCTGTCAAGGTGAATGTTTAAACTGATTGATCGTCAGGTCATTTGCTGATTTATAAATTCGCTGATATGTTGAGCAAGCCATTGATTGGTCATGAGTTTTTGGCACTTAAGAGAGATTTTCATAAATTGTTTAAGTCCTGCGGCCAGGCAGGTATAGAAAAGAACTAGGGGTAGTGTTTGCCTACTCTGTCACAATCGTTTAGAAGTCAGCCTTATCAGGACAACTTATTTCGATATCAATATGTCTTTATCAGGACACTTGTATTTTTATCACACTGATATCAGCATGTCCATTTTTAAATCGTTATGTTTGCACGCACAAACATTGGCACGCCCGCATTTATTTTACATCATATCGAGGCATTTCACATCGAGCAATTGGCTCGTCGAGGTATTTGTTGCCATATTTACAACAAACAATATTTTGGCACTCCTCGATGCCAAGCACCCCTTGATGTCAACCCCTCGATGCCCAGGGCCAAATTTTATCGCAAACAATATTTTGGCACGCCCGGTGGGACTCGATGCCATGTATTGCTCGATGCTGAATTTTATGCAAACAATAACATTAATTCCAACAAAAACAAAAAATAAAAAAAAATAAAAAAAAAAACTTCTTTATTCATGAAAGTTGACTTGAATCGTCAAATCATCAAACAAAACAACAATAACAACAACAACAACAACAAAATCATTCAAGCTCATAATCAAATCTTAAGCGCATCAAGAACCTTCGCCCAAGCAGGCCTAGCCAATATTTCAGACACCCACGCGCTAACGTGTGGCCTTGCATCAAACACAGCCTTAACCTTTGTCTTCATCAAGTTGTTCACAATAGGCACATGATGCAAATCAACCAATGTGAATGAGTCTCCTCCTAAGTACTTCGATTCCGACAATCGAGCTTCGTACACATCAAGAACCGAGGCTAGTTGACCCTGTTGTTGTTCCACTGCAGCCTCATCAGTAGTCATGCCTATGAGTGGCTTGATCAAGATCTCAAAACTCAGTTTTGAACCAGCAGCGTCAAATTTCAAGGCTTCAACTTCTAACCAAACTGAGGTTATTGCAATTTTCTTAGGATCCTGATCGAACAGAGGTGTTCCCTTGTCAGCATATGCATATGCAATGTACCTTGTAATTGCCCTTGACTCTGTAATTTGATAATATTGGACAAAAAATATATGAGATCCTTTTAATTAATTAATTAATTAGCAACAGAGTGTTTAAGATTGTTGCTATAGATTCATGAAGTTTTGATTATAATTACCAAAGAGTTTCAAGTCACCATCTTCAAAAGCTGGTACTTGACCAAATGGCTGCACCATACAAAATATCATATGTAAAAATTTATTAAGAAAAAAAATTGTAAACTTTGAATTATATGATTTATATATGCGCGCTTACATTGATTGAGATAAATGGCTCCTTTTTGTGCTGACCGGCCGACATATCTACGAAAAGATATTCGTAATCGAGATCTTTCTCAGCTAAGGCGAGAAGAACTCTTTGTGATGGAGGGGAAAAAGGATTGCCGTGGACTTTGATTGGCGCCATTGATACTAATTATAATTGAATTATCAAGAAAATTGGATGTTGTGAAGATTGAATATGACTAGGAGTCTAGGAGGGTATTTTTAGTATTGGAGAGAGGTGTATTATATTATTTCATCAAATTAAATAATGTTTATTTATATACTTAAGTAACTTCTTGTAGGCTGGCTTGCAACTAAATTATTATTTCTGAATATATATTTTTAGCCTTTAGAGGTCGGTGTGCTTTGACAAGTTGAAGTTGTTTAATTTTTTGTGAAATTGAGCAAAAATTGTGGCAGTAGATCTGATCTGGAACGTTCTAGATGTTTACATTAGTGTGCAAGACACTTTCACAAAGATTATACTAATAAATCTTATGATCAACATTCGCTTTTCATGAATTTTTATTTTAATTATTCATTGTCACGTCAAATTATAAGTAATTGATTATAAATATTGGTAACGTTGATCTAATACAAAACTCAAAAGAGGAGGAAAAGAGAGCCAATGGTCAAGGGAAGTGTAATTTGATCTCTCCGTCTCATTATTTTTATTCTATTAGTTATAATATCATGTTAAATTTTTTAATTTTTAAATGATTTGTCAAATCAAATTATTCACATGTATGACATAGTAATTATTTTGAATAGTAATATATATAGTATCATGTTATATTATAAAATTATTAATGAAATATATATATTAATAAAATTATTAATTATATTTTTTTGAGTTTAGTCAAGTTAATAATTCAATCATCAAGGATAAAAAATAATAGGATGGAAAAAGTATTTTATTTGCTTATAAATTCTGCAAATCAAGAACCATAATATAAAAATGTTATAGAGATTTGGCTAATAAGTTAGTAGATTTCAGACATTAGCTGCACTAGTTGGCAATATAGTAGACAATAATTATTTAAATAATTCTCCCATCTTCCGTCAGTCATTAATTTAATGCAACTTGGTAAAAGTCTTTGATTCTCTATTGATTGCTAGATCCAGACTAAGATATATTGTAATATTGCATCTAACTTTCGACAGCATAAGAATATAAGATATTTTAAACAGCTCTATTTTTAAATGTGCATGCAACACACACGATTCTTTGATTCCTTGTTGTGGTGACTTTTTTTCTTTTAATCTTTTTAATTAAGTGGGAAATGTAATTGATGATATTGTTGGAATTTATATTCTTTAAGTGAATAAAATTAGTTGAGAGTAAGGGGTCGTGTCTGTTTGATCTGAAGAGGTACCCTTTGGATCGAAACAGTACAATCCAAACATTGTGTCTTTTGCGAAAAGATATTTTTGAGTCTATAAATATGAGACTTAATCTGGCCAATTAAGTATCCTTTTTCCGATAATAATCAAAATAAAATTACCCTCACCTCAACTTTAAATTTATGTCGAGTTTTCTATTTGCTTTGGTTCGCCGTGGGTTCATTATTTGTGCAAATAATGAACAACAAACTGTTGTATCTTGGGAGACTACCGGGAATCAAACTGTATGCACTGTGGCAGCCCCGAAAATATTGTCTTAAGGAAATTTGTTTCGGCAAGCCTCAGTCTAATTTCCTCATTTTTTACGTAAAGATTGAAGTGATATTTGGTTTCGATACAAGTAAGTATTTCTCACTATTTTTTTATGTTAGATCAAAATATTTAAGCACATAGATTGTTAGACACCAACAATCTTAAGACAATAACTTTTTTGTTTAATTAATCTGTGTGAATGCATAAATATTTATTAAGAACAAATCGGTATTTGTCACTTGAGATAAATGAAGAGGTGATTATGATCATTATGAGTAAATAGAATATTAAAATCTGCTAGATTTATAGATTCATGTTGTATGCTTGTACGGAAAACAATGTGATATTAGTTTCATTTGAATAGTTTTCAGAATTTAATTTCTGTAATTTTGAAAACCAAGGTTTTTTATTATCGGTGAGAGATAACAACTCAATGTACATTAAAAATGGAGATGAAAAACTTCATCTCAAAGGATTTCTTTTTTAAGTTTCACTAGATTAGTGTCTTTATTTCTAATTGGCACAAAGATGCAAGTGAGGCGATGAATTCGCAAGTACTCTGTGATTGTTATACTGCGTAAATCGTAATCATGTATTTAAAGATGCATACTGCAGAGTTAAGGCATATACTGAGAGTAGATGGACTTATTGGCATTAGATTTCACTAAGACTAAATGATTAATAAGAATAATTTATTTCCAAAAATTGGAAAGAATCATTCGAGAAAAAACAGAGCAGTTGGTGTTATATTCATGACCATTAAATGCTATTTAAATGTTTGTGTATTGAATCGGTGCCGCATTTACATACTAACAAATGAACAAGTACATGGAAGCGTTTCCTTAGTTTTTCAATGAGTGCAATTCTTTGAATTAGCAGTTATAATTTAATGCAATAATTATATGTTGAGATATAATTTTGTATTTGAAAAAAAAAAAAAAAAAAAAAATTTACCAAAAAGAAAATGCACAAATACATATGAATCAGTGCATCAACAAAGCAAAGAGATTTATTATGTGAGAAATCTGAATTGCTAAAATTCACTTCCCTGAAAAAGAAATGAATCCTCTTTGGGCTTCCAATAAACTGGAAGCCTATAAATGATAACTCTGCTATATGAAAATAGAGATGTTAATGTTATGATGCAAAGAGTGATTGTCTTCATCAAATGAAATTGAAGATAAAAAAAAAAAAAAAAAAAAAAAAAAAAAAAAAAAAAAAAAAAAAATCATACTAAGTGAAACATAACATGTGTATGTGTTGGTCTTTTGAACTAACATTGAGTTATTGGTTATCACTAAAAATCACTCTAAACTATTCACTTTTTAAAATTACTAAAATGAAAGGTGTTTCATTTTACTCGATATAAATTACTTCATATATAAATATTTTAGTGGTGCACTAATTTATTTTATTGATTGAAGTAAAATACAGTTAAATGTCACGAGCATTGAATTAATGACTTCATATATGAATGTGATGTCATGATTCTTTGAATGAATACTTTTCTAATAAGTGCGACTTATACTTATGTGGGATAAATGATATTTGTATAACTTTTATACGAAGATAAGTGACTAATTAGTGTTTATCAATATTATATGTGGAAAGATATTGATAATAAAGATAAATTATTTGCGAAATAAGTATAATTAATAGCAGTATTTTATTGAGAAAATACTAAAAATTTATATGTAAAAGTAATTATAATTCTTTTGTGGAATAATTATAATTTGCTTTGATATCAATATTTTATTGAGCAAATAATATTTTATTTGTGAGAAATAACTATAAATTATTTGAGAAATGAATTGATTGTACTTATAACTTATTTGTAATTTATTTGTGAGAAATAAGTATATAATTATAATTTATTTGTTTGCGAAAAAATTATGTAAAAGTTCAAATTTTTTGAACTACTCCAAATTAATTATGTGATTTTAAATCATTATTAACTCGTGGAGTTTAAAATGAATTTAATCCCATATATATTTATTGAGTAATAAATATGAGGCAATAAATGTATTTACGAAAAACGAAGAAATACATTTGTGAAATACAAATATGGATGATGGAATAAGAAAACGGAGAACTCTTATATCCGAATTGTGGGGGTAAATACGAATATATTCATTTACACAAGAGTGTGTTAAATTAGAAATAATTCGTCAAATAATTTACCTAGCTCAACTCAATTGGATTTGGTTGCCAAAATAACAGAATTTTAAGATATGGTTAAACGTCAATATTTAAATTCAGGTTTAATTGACAATTTGTGGGGGAAATCTCGTTAGATGTCTACTCACATTCTAAGTTGAGTTTCATACAAGAAAGTCAATTATCATTCCATATGAGTTATGGAAGGGAAGAAAAAAAAAAAAACAAATACCTTCAAATGTGGGGGTATTTAGGTCAGACTCGATTTCACCACCGAAAAAGAAAATGATTTAAAAAAAAAATATTAATTACTACTAGCTTATGCGATAAATAGTAGCAGTTTCTAATTTTGGTGTTTAAATCTGAAATAAATGTAATCGTGTGAACCGAGTCACGTGATGAAACATTAATTATGTAAGAAGGACTTGGGAATCAATTCTTGTAACATTGATTCTTCTTTTTGGCTTCGATATATTTTCAGTAAGTGTGACTTACTGAAATTAAAATATGATAAAGTAATATTATTATTTATATTACTTACATAAACTTTTTATAGTTTATAATTGGAGTTAATTATAAATTGTTTATTCTGCGAAAATAAACATCATAGTCTAACCCATTTTAGACTAGAATATTTTTTAAATTTCATAGAATATTTTGCGAAAATATTTAATTAATTTTGATCAAGAGGGTCGAATTTGTGAAGTTTATAATTATATTTAATTATAAACTACTATATTCTGCGAGAATATACATATGTATCTATATAAAAAGAGTTCAACATTAATTTGTTGAGGAGTTGAAGAGACAAATGAGCTAAAAGCTCGAAGTTCTTTGATCCAGATGTTATAACTTATATGTTAAAGGATAACCTCAAACGTATAATTATGTCACATTCCAATATTGTGGATTGGAAAGTGGCGATTGACAGCGAGTTATATTCATAAAATTGGTAGACCTCATGGAGTGAACCAATTAGATGTAAGTTCAAGAGTTTAAAAACTTTGATAAGTCAATCGATAAAAACTAGGCTAGCCGAGTAGCCAAATTGCCTTATAAAAGAATTATTTGTACTTCTTTGACTCATATTCACTAGATATTAGGATGACATCCATTTGAATGTTAATAGCTCTAATAGCTATATATAATGGATGTTGAGATTATCATTTTTAATGGTGAATTAAATGAGAAAATTATAAGGAGTAATCAGAAAGTTCAGTTGTTAAATGAAAGAAAAACATATTTTGTGAAACTTATGTATTTTCTTGTTGACATTTAACAAACTCCTAAACAATGACACGAAAAATGTGATAGTGTCACTAACAAATTTTGACTGTCATATTAATAAATATGACAAGTGTGTCCATATAAACTAACTAGATAATTGAGTATCAGAGTTTGTTTATGCGCAATTGATATGTTAATATTTGAGACTAATATTGTGAATATTAAATCCATCGAGAAATATTAACTTATGATATGAAAAACATCAATTTAATCAATTATGATTTTGAGGTCATGTGATGACATTAAATTATCTCAAGCACATTACGTGCATGAATGATGTCTATGTTAAATACTTATGAAATTAGGGGATTTCATAATTTTATATAATTCATATCTTGTATGCTACATGAGAACAAATGTGATAGAATATCACAATTTGAGTATGCTCATAAAATTAGATGTCACGCATATATCGTAAAATGCAAGAGGTTAGACATCGTCTCTTTAGTTAATAAACTAAGGAGATACATGAGCAATCTTAGCAAGATTCGTTGGGATGCATTAATGAGAATGCTTGAATCTTGATAGAATACATACATATGTGCATTAGATTTGGAAAATTTTCAAACGATCCAGGAGGGATATAGTAATGCAAATTAAACTTCCGATTTAGATGAATCAAAGTTTATAAGCGGATATGTATTCAATTTCGGAGGCACCGCTATTTCCTGAGAATCTTCCAAACAAACGCGTATAGTTCAATCCACTATGAAATTAGAGTGCATAGCATTGGATAAAGCTAGTAAAGAATTTGAGTGGCTTCACAAAATTCATGGAAGATATTTTAATATGACTGAAAATTGTGTTAGTCATACATAAAATGCGATAATCAAGCGGTGATACACAGAGCTCAACAAACTCTATGTATAATGGTAAATTCACGACATAATTGTTGTCGTTGATACAATACCGAGAGACATCTACTTTCAAATAGAATGGACTTTATAAAGTCAAGAGATAATCCTAATTCCGGATATTAAAGGTTTATCTAGAGAGTAGTATGTGCATCGAGGGGAATGGGCTTAAAGCCTAAATTAGACTAAGTTACCTCGTACGGAAACCTAACCTGGCAACTGGAGATCCCACGGACCAGGTTCAATAGGACAACCAGTCTTGGCTAACTTAAAAGAAAGCACTTAAGAGTATAACTCTATCCCATTCTTATGATGCAATAAGTGCAAGCCTACCGCGTTTATAAGGTTAAGCAAATGCTTTTAATGACGTCTATACCTTGTCAATAACAAGTAGAGTATGGTAGGATACTCTTGATAGATGCGGTCACCTATGTTAGTGTGAGCTGGGTCGGCTCGTTGAGAATTTCTTTATAGGTTGGAATTCTCTAAAGCACTCGCATAACCAAGAATGTTCAGGGCCAAAACGAACACAACCGAGAACTTGAAGCAAATCTGTTTAATGCTGTGTTAAGTTTATTGTCTTGGTTTACACCAACAGCCGACGGTTCAAGATGAAATATTTCACCGATTGGCTAAGTAAATCCGTTAAGCTTTAACTAGGGAAGGTTCAAGATGAAATATTTCACCTATCTCGATGCGGTATTATTCCTAAAGAAATTTCGACATGAGGAGAACTATTTTATTCATGTGGGGGATTGTTGGAATTTATATTCTTTAAGTGAATAAAATTAGTTGAGAGTAAGGGGTCGTGTCTGTTTGATCTGAAGAGGTACCCTTTGGATCGAAACAGTACAATCCAAACATTGTGTCTTTTGCGAAAAGATATTTTTGAGTCTATAAATATGAGACTTAATCTGGCCAATTAAGTATCCTTTTTCCGATAATAATCAAAATAAAATTACCCTCACCTCAACTTTAAATTTATGTCGAGTTTTCTATTTGCTTTGGTTCGCCGTGGGTTCATTATTTGTGCAAATAATGAACAACAAACTGTTGTATCTTGGGAGACTACCGGGAATCAAACTGTATGCACTGTGGCAGCCCCGGAAATATTGTCTTAAGGAAATTTGTTTCGGCAAGCCTCAGTCTAATTTCCTCATTTTTTACGTAAAGATTGAAGTGATATTTGGTTTCGATACAAGTAAGTATTTCTCACTATTTTTTTATGTTAGATCAAAATATTTAAGCACATAGATTGTTAGACACCAACAGATATTTGATAAGATTGATTACGCCATTGTTTACATGGACGGAACTAGAATTTTGGTTTGGGGGGCGAGATTTTGTTTGATAACTAACTCGATAATTTTTTTATGCCGTGATAAAATGATAACTAGACAAAAATAAAGTAATGTTGTATTTTTATCCAAGAAAATGTTCAAAAATAAACTAGTAAAATTATTTATCATATAGATTACAATAGGAGTTATTGCATTTTTTGTGCCACAAGTATAGCCCACTGGCATTTTTACCAATATTTTTTTGTATTGACAAATTTGGTGCCACAACTTCAACATCGATGGCAATTTTGGTGCCAATTTAAAAATTGACCCGAAATCCCCCACATGACATGAACATTAGCCCGCGCGTGGGGGATTTCGGGTCAGTTTTGAAACTGAGTCTCACTAGGCAGTATGCCCCAAACTTGTCACTAACGTTAAAGTTACGCCAATGTACCTGTCCAAAAAATATGAGGTAAACACGCCAACAAACTACACCAAAAATGTAATAATCATGTTCTTATATATAATGGTAGCCGATATATGTTCATGGATAGGCAGCTTCCTAGATGTTAAAAGGGAAAAAAGATTTCCATTTAGTTTCTTTACAACTACAATTGGACCATTAAGTGAATATTATTTTCAAACAGGAATTCGGGTTCCACTACAAGCAATTAGGTCGGGATCGGGTCAATTCGAAGTTCGATAGTTCAACTCGATTAAATTTGACTTAATTCCGAATAATTATGGGCGAAATTAAATTTGAGCCATGATATAAAGTCCGATCAATTTATGAGTCGAGTTGAGCCTAATATGACTTGGCCCAAATAAAGCACGGATGTATAATTTTTTTAAAAACTACTATTAATCAATTACAATAAATATAGTGTACTATTTATTATTTTGAAATAAGAAAACTTTGACAAATAACTCGCTGCTCACATATATCATTGATAACTTTATTATTTTGTAACATTATGTACATGATTACTTTGGTCCGTGTTAAATATTTTCACCGCAAAAATTCCTCATGATTTTTCAAATAGTTTGTTGCATGTTTACTCCAGAAACTATAAATTGGACAATTTTATTTAAATTTAAAATTGATATCTATATATTTACCCCAAAAATATGTAATACAATATAAACATAAATGTATTTCTTCCTTAACTACGTACATACTATGTAGTACAATATAGATAAAAAAAATATAACTATTTAGTGACTAAATATGAAAAAAAAAATCTAATTTACATATTTATTTAATCAACTTTGTTATCTATAATTTTTTTATAGATATTTATTAAAATTAAATCATTTTACATAGGGGTGGGGGTTGGGGAGTGTTTCGGTTTTTTTTTTTTATAATTTTTCTAAATAAATTAGAATTTATTAAATGGTGCTAATACGCAACTATGAACTTTTACAACTTGTGAAAATTAAACCTAAAAGTTTAAAATTCCCTTTTTTTTAGCACATGACGCTAGCTCGAGTCAATATTAGCTCAATGATTTAATTTTAATTTATCGAAACAGTAACAATTATATTGAAACAACATAATATTCAAGTTTGATTTGAATTTATCAAGCTTCAAATTTTGTGAATGAGCTTGGTTTTATTGTCAATCAAGGTTTTATTGAATGAGCTTGAACCGTGTATCGAGTAGCTTGATATTTTACATGTATTACTTCATTTTACTTTATCAAGCCGAGCTCGAACCAAGCTTTAAAATTTAATGAACAAAACATGATTTTCAAGCATGTTTGATTTGTATGACGAATCGAACTCAAACGAATTTTTATCAAACAAGCTCGAAGCAAGTATCAATTATTTATTTTAATTTGTAATTGAATGTAATCTATATCTATACTAACTCTAAAAGTATGAATATTTTAAGTTTTTTTCATTTTTTGTGAAGACAAAAATGCCCTTATTCAAATTGTAAAGTATATTAAATAAAATATAACTAAACATGAATTTTCCTTAAATTTTCTCATCAAAACTTTGGTAGGAAAATATTTTTAGAAATTTTTTTAACTTCTTTTCATCCTAACCAAGCAAATTTTTATGGAAATCTTTTCAAGAAAAATGTGTGAATGAAGTGAAAAAAATGATGAAAATCAATGAAAATTGGTGAAATCAAACAAATAAATTTTATTTAATTGATGAAAACATGTGAAATCGATCTGGATGAAATTTATGAACACTGGTGAAGTATGTGAAAATATAGGTGAAATTGATAATAAAAAATGATAATAATATCGATAAATATAAGTAAAATCGATAAAAATTCGGGTGACATTTGTCAAAACATAGGAAACTAATTAGTGAAATCAGTGAAAAACGGGTGAAATACATGAAGAATTTGTTAAATCATTGAAAAAAGATTAAAGTCTGCGAAATAATTTGTAATCGATTAAAATTCAAGTGAAATAAATAAAAAAATGTGAAATTAGGGAAATATAAGTTAAGCTGATAAAAATAAGTAAATTAAGAAAAATAAAAATAAAGTTTAACTAGAAAAATGATGGAACCAGTGAAATCCAGTAAAATTTGGTAAAGTCAGTGAAGAAACGGTAAGGTCGGTCAAAAAACGTAAAGTTGGTAAGAATATATTTAATTAATGAAAAATTTAGGTGAATAACATGTGAAATTAGTAAAAAAAAATGAAAAATAGGTAAAAACGAGTGAAATCAGTTAAAAAAGAGTTTAACTGGTGAAATCGGTAGAAAAATGATTTAAACTAGAAAAAGAAAAAAAAATCGACAAAAAATGAGAAAACATTGAAAAATATTATAATCAATAAAAAAAGGGATAAATCGCTAAAAAAAACCTATAAAAAAATTTAAACATTGAGAACATGTTAATCGATGAAAGTTTGGGTGAAATTTTTAAAGAAATGGATAAAATCAGTCAAGAAAGCTTGAAGAAGGCGAAAACATGTTTAATCGATGAAAACTTCAGGTGAATAATATGTTAAATCAGTGAAATATGTGAAAACAAGTTCAACTTTAACCGACAAAAATACGGTGAAATTGGAAGAAAATGGTTTAAATTGAAAAAAAGATCGACGGAAAATAACGAAAAATGGTATAGTTGATAAAAAAAGCGAAAAAATCTCTAAAAGAATAAAACAGCGAAAACATACGAATAGATGAAACTTCGGGTGAAATTGGTAAACAATGGTGAAATTTGTGAAAAAATTGGTGAAACCAGTAAGAAAAAATGCTCGTGAAATCGTGAAAGTTCGTGGGAAATTTATGATAAACGGATAAAACCTGAGTCGTCGATGAAAAAAGGGTAAACTTGACATGAAAACTACTATGATGGAATGAAATAAATAATGTTCTTATAATCTTATTTTAGAACCAATTTTATAAGAAGTAATAACTACATTAGTCATCATTTAATATTTTATTACACCTAAGCCATATTTTTTTTATAAACCAATAATTATTAATAAAAATATATTTCATAAAAAATAAATTGATCAGTCATAAATATACTCCGTATGATATATTATGACATAAAAATGGCTAATTTTATTTTAACTTATGAAAAATACCCATATAATTAAAATTATACACGTATAATCTTTGTGAAAGTGTCTTGCACACTAATGTAAATTTTCCGTGAACGTTCCAGATCAGATCTACTGCCACAATTTTTGCTCAATTTCACAAAAAATTAAACAAGCACACCGACCTTATGCTAAATATATATATTCAATCTTTTACTACGTACATGTCTTTCATAATTATTCAGACATAATAATTTAGTTGCAAAAGCCAGCCTACAAGAAGTTACTTAAGTATAAATAAACATTATTTAATTTGATGAAATAATATAATACACCTATCTCCACTACTATAAATACCCTCCTAGACTCCTAGTCATATTCAATCTTCACAACATCCAATTTTCTTGATAATTCAATTATAATTAGTATCAATGGCGCCAATCAAAGTCCACGGCAATCCTTTTTCCCCTCCATCACAAAGAGTTCTTCTCGCCTTAGCTGAGAAAGATCTCGATTACGAATATCTTTTCGTAGATATGTCGGCCGGTCAGCACAAAAAGGAGCCATTTATCTCAATCAATGTAAGCGCGCATATATAAATCATATAATTCAAAGTTTACAATTTTTTTTCTTAATAAATTTTTACATATGATATTTTGTATGGTGCAGCCATTCGGTCAAGTACCAGCTTTTGAAGATGGTGACTTGAAACTCTTTGGTAATTATAATCAAAACTTCATGAATCTATTACAACAATCTTAAACACTCTGTTGCTAATTAATTAATTAATTAATTAAAAATATCTCATATATTTTTTGTCCAATATTATCAAATTACAGAGTCAAGGGCAATTACAAGGTACATTGCATATGCATATGCTGACAAGGGAACACCTCTGTTCGATCAGGATCCTAAGAAAATTGCAATAACCTCAGTTTGGTTAGAAGTTGAAGCCTTGAAATTTGATGCTGCTGGTTCAAAACTGAGTTTTGAGATCTTGATCAAGCCACTCATAGGCATGACTACTGATGAGGCTGCAGTGGAACAACAACAGGCTCAACTAGCCTCGGTCCTTGATGTGTACGAAGCTCGATTGTCGGAATCGAAGTACTTAGGAGGAGACTCGTTCACATTGGTTGATTTGCATCATGTGCCTATTGTGAACAACTTGATGAAGACAAAGGTTAAGGCTGTGTTTGATGCAAGGCCACACGTTAGCGCGTGGGTGTCTGAAATATTGGCTAGGCCTGCTTGGGCGAAGGTTCTTGATGCGCTTAAGATTTGATTATGAGCTTGAATGATTTTGTTGATGTTGTTGTTGTTGTTGTTTTGTTTTGTTTGATGATTTGACGATTCGAGTCAACTTTCATGAATAAAGAAGTTTCTCTTTTTTTGTTTTTTGTTGTTGTTGGAATTAGTATTATATTTGTTTGATGTTTTATACTTCATCTGTTTTATTTATTTTGCTCCATTGGTATAGTTGATCAGTCAATTTAACAAATTTATAAAAATTATAATAAATAATTAATTATTTTATCTCACTAATAAGTTGATAGTATCATATGACACCATATATATTAATATTTAAAAAGTTATATATACACAAAAAATGTGAATAATTAACATGATAAATCACTTAAATAATTGAAAAGTTTGACTGGATAATGTAACAAATGCAGCAAAATAAATGTGATGGAGGGAGTAATTATTAGTTTGTTTAAGATCTTGTTTTCTTTTTTCTTTAAATAGTATGAACAATAACTGTTTTTAGAACCTGTAATATGAACTATAATTAAAGCAAGTTATATGCATGTTGACATTACTTCAAAATGTAAAATGGATTTTGTTCTGTTTTCAATTGGAGTTTTTTCTTTTCATCATGATCAACACCAATCATTCATTTATGTGGTATGAAATTAATAAAATCACCATGTGTAAATATGCTGTTTAGATCCTTGAATTGAATCCATGTATACTTTTCCGAATTTTTTTTTATTTTAAACTCTGGTTTCTTATTTTAATTCTAATCATGATACTTTTGTAACTAGGGCTTTTACCTTGATTAAATTTTTTTTTTTGTTGATAATTTACTATAATTTCATTACTAAACAAAAACAAATTACAAATACATTGTAGTGGCCATAAGGTCTAAAAAGAAAATGAACAATGAAGATCCAATCAAATTCGGGAAAACAAAACAAACAAAAGAGAAAGAAAAAGTGAAGAAAATGAGCAATTGCACATCTCTGTGCAACGGAATGATTTCCAGACGGAGTGAAAATCGGTGCCAAATCTTCGGACTGATCCCAAGAGAAAACCTGGAATAATAATTTAGTGCTACAACCAAGACCAAACTCCCAAAAATGATCTTCGCTTCAAAGAACACAAACTTTAAAAACCATTGTAAACCACCACTAACGCAACTGCAAAAACAAACAAAAGACTTACCTTGATTAAATTACAATTTAAGAATTGAAAGTTTTTATTGTCTAGCAAAATGCCGGCATGATTTGGACGCGGCAACAGTATATATATCTTACATTATATATATATGGATTTGAAATTTTGTTGTTAGAAAATCCATCTTCTCACCTTACATATATATATATAAATAGGGCTGAAAATATTCCAAAAAAAAATAATATATATAGATAGGGCTGAAAATATTCTAAAAAAAAAATAGATAAGGCTGAAAATCAAAACATACTACTTGATATCGACTCGAGTTCATTTTGAGTTCAGTTTGTCACACAAATCAAATAAGTTAGATTATAATTTACTTCTCTGTGATTTAAAAAAGAGCAATCTATACTATATTCTTGAGCTGGAGAGTGTATCTTGCTTGCTTAAATATAAAAGTGATGTGAAATATATTGTGTGGAAAGATGAAATTACCATTCAAGGGGTAAAATAGTTCATATAAAAGGGGGTATTATTGTCAATTCAAATTTAGGGAGGCAGTGTGAATTATTCTTAAAATTATAGGGAAGTAAATTATTTTTTTAAAATTACAGGGGGAATAAATTGAACGTTATGATAATTATAGAGGGTAGATTGTCATTAAATCCAAAGTTTAAATCATGTAATTTATATATGCACGCTTATGTTGATTGAGATAAATAATTCCCTTTTGTGTTGACCGGTTGACATATATACGAAAACGTATTCGTAATCGAGATCTTTCTCTGCTAAGGCGAGAAGAACTCTTTGTGATGGAGGGGAAAAAGGATTGATGTAGACTTTGATTGCCATTGATACTAATTATAAATGAATTGTGGAGAATTTTTTCTTTTTGACAAGGAATTTTTGAGAAAATTAGATGTAATAAAAAATGAACATGACTAGGAGGGTATCTATAGTAGTGGAGAGAGGTGTATTATATTATTTAATCAAATTAAATAATGTTTATTTTTAAACTTAAGTATGACTTATTGCAGGATGGCTTGCAACTAAATTATTATGTCTGAATAAATGTGAAAGAGATGTACGCAGTCAAGGGAAATTTACATAGGTGTGCAAGTCACTTTCACAAATATTATAGTCCCTTCGTTTCGAACTAATTGACACATTTATTAAATAAATAAAAAAATTTAATTAATAATTAATTAATATGTTTGAATTTTTCAATTTTGTTCATTTCTCACTTTTAAGTTGGGAAACTCAATAATCAACATTCTCTAAATAAAAGTTAGAAAGCAGTCATTATTATAAAGGGTATTTGGGACATTTTACCATAAAAAGGTATATAATTATGGAAATTTATTAATCTGTGTGAAAACAAAAAATGTGTCAACTAATAATCGAAGAAACCAAGAGAATACTAATAAATCTAATGATTAATATTCGCTTTTCATAAATTTTAATTTTATTTCACCGTCACGTCAAATTTGAAGTAACTGATTATAATTATAGGTAATTTTGATCTAGTACAAAACTCAAAAGTGGAAGAAAAGAGAACCAGTGGTTTGGGGAAGTCTTATTTATTTTATTTTATTTTTTCAAATTGCAAGGTAATTTTGATCAAGTACAAAACTCAAAAGTGGAAGAAAAGAGAACCAATGGTTTGGGGAAGTTTTATTTATTTTATTTTATTTTTTCAAATTGTAATTCACATTTGGATATTTTAAAATTGTGTGCACTTAATCCTCTAAATTTTTTTTGTTATTGCACAAAACCCCCTGAGTGACTTTTTTACCCTTTGAAAATTACCTAAAAATGATTAGGGGGCAAAGTGCACTTATTTGTCAACTTTTAGGGCCTAGGGGCAACGTCATGTTTTTTCAATTATAGGAAAAAAAATTACGAAAATGAAACTTTTACGAGGAATGATGTGCAAAAATCCCATATAAAAATGTTGTAGAGATTTGGCTAATAAAATACTAGTAGATTTGATGTCTAATATTCTGCATTTCAAAGATATTCAAAAATTTTCATCTTTTCCATCGAAAACATCGAAAAGTTATCGTTTTTAAATCAGGTGAAACGAAAATAAGATGTAATTCCGAAACTATTTATTTGCCTTAAACTCTGTTATTTTTCTAAATTTAGTAACTTTTTTGACAATTTTTCCTTAGAGTTTTCAAAACATTTTCGAATAGTCTCGAAAAGTTTTCAATATTTGACGGACCGAAACATTTATTCGAAAAGAAATTTTTATCCATGAATGTTTCTATATATGGAGTATAATTTTATGTAGATAAAAATTATTTAAAAAATTCTCCCATCTTTCTTCAGTCATTGATTTAATGCTCCATGGTAAAAGTCGTTTTACTTGATGTCTCTAATAATTGCTAGATCCAGATGAAGATATAGTATTAAAATATTAAATATTGCATCTAACTTTAGACGTACGGTACGGCATAAGATATTTTAAACAGGTCTATTTTTTATTGTGCATAGAATCGGAGCGTAATTCAAACTTGGGCAGTTCAGGCCTGTTTGTTTAACATTTTCAAAAAAAAAAATTCTATTTGAGTAATATCAAATAAATATGTTTTTTTTCTTATCTATAAATATAACATATACAAACTCTATTCTGATTTGATATAAAGTAGCATATCGTTTATATTATTTATTTCGCATAACAAACATGACTTGACATAAAGTCTTACACATATTATACCTACAATCTAACTCTTACAAAAAAAAAAATTACACCTACTATATTTCTCAAACTACTCTCTCAAAAAACAAAAAAACAATATTATACAAATCGAGATTATTTCACAAATCTCTAATATTTTCTCAGATTGCTTTCCCAACAGGCACTTAATATTCTCATTTTTCTTGGGCTATGAAAGTGGATTCAAACCATGTTGGCCCAATGAATATTATTTTAAATTGCTGGGCAAACAGGGCCTTAATTTTTCCATTTTGGTTCCGCAAAGTGACCACATCTTATATTGGAATATTTAGTGAATACGCCAAACCAACAAGTTTTGATGTAGATAAATTACAATTTACAAGTAGGTATAGTATAGGGAAACATTATGGCCTTGTTTGGAACTATTTTGGCCTAGCAATTTCGAATTTTCACTGGGCCAGCCAAACATGGTTTCGAACCATTTTCGCTGCCCAAAAGCATTGAAAAGACCCAAATAATTCCAGGCCATTCAAGTTGAAACCCAGCCATTAATCACGTCTCCACAATTCTCTCAATAATTCTCCCACCATTCTATCCGTCTTTCTTACACAATATAGCTAAATAATATAATTATTTTACTAATAAAATATGAAAATAAATCTTATTTTACATATTTATTAAATCAAAATTTTATCTTTAAAATATGAATACATATTTATTAAAATTAAATCAATTTACATACGGGTGGGGGTGGGTTGGGTGTTTTTTTTTTTTTAAAACAAAATTATAAATATATGGAATTTATTAAAGTTTTGGGGCTAATATGTAATTATGAACTTTTACACCTTGTCAAAATTAACCTCAAAAGTTATAAAATTCCAAATTTTCGAGCAGATGACCCACAACTAGCTCGAGCCAATATTAGTTTATTATTGATATTTATAGAGACTTCTGATATTACAATATATGTTTAAGGGGGACCAAAATAAACCATTATATTATGTTATATAAAGCAAAAATTATAATATTAGGTGAACAGTGAAAAAACCACGTGCTTTGTACGTGAGGCCGTCTCCTCCATGTAATAGTCGAAAAATGAATCGATAAAATACTGTGTTGATAAAAGAGATAGATATAATACAGAAGAAAAAATAAGGGACAAATTTACAAAAGTCAGTTTATAAGGTTGAAAAAAAAATGTAATTCACTCTTTAGATATTAAACAAAGTTTGCAGCTGATTTGCGGTAATTGTCTTCTTCTTAGTTATAATTATCCTTTTAAGAATATTACATGTGTGCACACGTCACTCTCTTTTTTCTTTTTCCTTATGAAAACGTCACTCTCTTTTTAATAATGTTGACTTTTACGGAAAATTAAGTACGACTTTTACTACATGAAAAATACTCCCTACATTTTTTTTATTGGTCGTTTTGATAATAAAAAATTATTTATTTTTATTTATCATTTTAGTATTTTAATATAAAATTAATATTTTTTTACTAATTTTACTCTTTCATTCATGCTTGTAATTAATGCTAATTACTAAGAATCAATTGTTTGATTAAAATGATATTTTGGAATTTTGACTTCAACAAAATAGTTATTTATGATATTTCTTAATTCGTGTGCAATCCTACAAATGACAAATAAAAAAAATAAGGAAGTAACACATAAGTGCAAACGTTGCTTGAAAAGTTATGGTCTTGTTTGGTTGGAATTTTTGGAAGATAGAGTTTTTTTAAGACAAAAATTGGAAAAAAATATTAGTATTATTATCACATTATTTTAGTTTTCTATCCTACTAATAACTTGTTTTAAAAGCTTCATCCTAAAATAAAGATCAAACACAAAATATTGAAAAAACATATATTATTATTACTCTACAATGTGAAAGTCAAACTTCAAAAACTTAGTTTAGATATATTAATTACACACTTTTTAAAATTATCCTGAAATCCTCCCTTTTTAAAAGATACTTTTGTAGAAGCAAACCAAACGAGCCTATCTTTTCTAGATTAAAGCAGAAATATTTCTTCAAAGAACCCCAAGCTTCATATGGAGTACTGTTGTTTACCGAAATTTGGTCAATATCAATCCAAACCAAACAATATTTAGATGTCGATTTCGTGAAACTCGTATTTCAGTTTTTAAAGTTTAATAAAACTTCAAATCTATAAAAAGATATTAATTTGACATATAACACGTATTTTTTCTCTATAAAAATTATTTATTTAACACGTATATTCCTCAAATCCCAACAATCAAACTCAAATCAAATCAATAAAAAAATTGTTGAAGCTACTCACACCAGTTTTGTAAACTAGAATCATGTAAAATCGAGTCAACATTGATCCATATGAGCCCCAATGTTTCTCTATTTGATTTTAATTAGACACTTTGTAACAACTTGCAAAATTTATTTTATTAGAAATTTTTGGTGAAATAATTTTTAAAGTTAGAATTTGATACAAAATAAATTAGTGTTTTAAGACGGTGCCACTCGGCGTGGTGAGTACTCCCATTTTTTATTTTCTTATGTTTATTGTTCGCGTTGAAAGTGTGAGTGTGAAAACCTCTCCAATTGTTTTGTATTTCCTCACAATTTTATTTTTTTTCATTTTATTTCATTTAGTCAATGGGCGATACATTCATAATCATGGATCAAAATATTTATTTTTTCATCGAAAATATCGAAAGGTTTATGTTATATAATCAATCAAAATGAAAATAAAGTGTATTTTTTAAACTCTATATTTGTCTTTGAATTTTCTCTTTTTGTTGATTTAGTAAAAAATTTCATAATTTTTTTCTAGTTTTTCATAATCTTTATGAAAACTCTTCGATAAGATTTCCTATATTTAACTGACCGAAACATACATCGAAAATGAAACTTCGATCCATGGTGATAATGATAATGTAAAAAGAACAAGATCCATTTTACATTTTGCAGTAATGTCAACATGCATATACACTCGCTTTAATTTAATTATTGTTCATATATCTACTAAAAGAAAAAAGAAAAACAAGTACTTAAACAAACTCGTGTAATTATAACTTTCAACAAGCACCAAATTCCAAAAAAAAAAAAAAAAAAATTACAAGAACTATTTTATTCGTGAGAAATGATTCGAATCATCACATCATTATCAAACAAAAACAACAACAATAACAATTCATTCAAGCTCATAATCAACGCTTAATCGAAGCAAGAACCTTCGCCCAAGCAGGCCTAGCCAAAATATTAGACGCCCACGCGCTAACATGTGGTCTTGCATCAAACAAAGCCTTAACCTTTGTCTTCATCAAGTTATTCACAATAGGCACATGATGCAAATCAGCCAATGTGAACGAGTCTCCTCCTAAGTACTTTGATTCCGACAATCGAGATTCGTACACATCAAGAACCAAGGCTAGTTGACCCTGCATCGGTTCCACTACACTCTCATCAGTAGTCAGGCCTAGGAGCGGTTTGATAACAATCTCAAAACTCAGTTTTTGACCAGCAGCATCAAATTTCAAAGATTCAACTTCTAACCAAACCGAGATTATTGCAAATTTCTTAGGATCCTGATCGATTAGAGGCGTTCCCTTGTCAGCATATGCATATGCAATGTATTTTGTAATTGCCCTTGATTCTGTAATTTAATAATATTGGACGAAAATATGAGATTTTTTGGGTTAATTAGCAGTGTTAATTATATAAGGTCATAATATAATTACCAAAGAGTGTCAAATCAGCATCTTCAAAAGATGGTACTTGACCAAATGGCTGCACCGTATGTAGAAAAGATTAGATGTTAGATCTTATAAAAAAGAATTAGTAAGAATATGTAAAGTTTAAATTTTGGCAGGAAATTTCGTGGCTACCCTCTAAGGTAACCACCATCCGCCCTGTTATTGAGTTTTAGGGACATTTTTTTATGCAAAAGTGTCCCTAAAAGGAACCTAACATGACAGATGGTGACTAGCTTGAGGTAGCCACGAATTCACCTGTGATTTATATATGCAAGCTTACGTTCAATGAAAGATATGGTTCCTTTTTGTGCTGACGGATTGACAAATCTACGAAAACGAATTCGTAATCGAGATCTTTCTCTACTAAGGCGAGAAAAACTCTTTGGACTGGAGGGGAAAAAGGATTGCCGTGGACTTTGATTGCCATTGATACTAATTATATTTGAATTATCAAGAAAATTGGGTGCAGTGAAGATTGAAGATAATTAGGAGGGTATTTATAGTAGTGGAGACTGGAGAGTGGTGTATTATTTAATCGAATATGCCTTGCAAATTATATTTATCTAGTGGGATAATTACATCGATCTTTACTGAGATTTGAGTTCATTATTACACAATTCCCTCGCATGTTCATAATTACAAGGACCTCTCCCACATTTCAAAAACCTTATAATATCCTAACGGACGCTTACGGAATTAGACGAAAAGTGTGAAATGACCCTATTTTCCTCGTTAGTTTTAAGGGGTGTTTGCAACAGCTTCTCCATCTGGAAAAGCAGTTGCTTTTGCTTAAAGTAATTAAAAAGTACTTTTAGAAAAAAGCATGAGGTGTTTGCAAAATAAGGTAAAAAGTAGCTTAAAGCAATTATAGTAAGTCTTTTGTTTTATATGAATTTTATTTCAAGTAATATTTTACCCTTGACTTGGCATGTTCTTACATTAATTTTATTTCAAATAAATTTTATTACAAGCCCTATTTTACTCTATACTTGGGATGTACATAAATTAACTTTGTTTAATTTGTGAAAACGTCTTTATGTAAGACACACGTCTTTTAGCAACTAAGATCAAAACAAACAATGTTATAATTATATATGTAAACCATTGGCTAAACTTTATCAAATTAAAGAATCAAACAAAATTATTATAAATTATTAAGTAAGTTTATATTTAATTATAAAATCAAACAAAATCACCTAAATATTAACTAAGTTTTTGTCAAATAAATATGAAGAAATCAAGGTTATTTGAATCATTAATTAAGTTTAAATCAAATCAGAATGAATACTTTAGTAAAATAGAAATAAATCAAACTAACAATAAGATATTAGTGAAATCAAAACAAACAAACAAAAAATAAATAAATAAACAAGTTGAGCATAAAAGACTAACTAATTTCAAATTACCACTAAACTTATAATTAGCGAAAACTTATAGTCATTTCCCGCAAGAATATAAATAAAATCGTGAAAATGAAAAATAAATAGCATCAATTACATATAATAGAGAACGAGGGTATTGTTGAAATTAAGAGAAAATATTAAGGATATAAATGTCACAAAACTGCTTCTATTTTATTACAAGAATGCCATCGGCCCCAAAAGCAGGTCATGACATGCTTTTTCAAAAGCAGCTTCTAATTGCTTTTTTGTTGAGAAGCAAAAGCAAAAACAGAATTTGCAAACACTGGAAAATCACTTTTCGAGGAAAAAAAAAGCTGAAAAGCACTTTTTAAAAGCATTTGCAAACACCACCTTAATTTAAGAAAATAAGTAAAAAGTAAGATTAACAAAATGTTTGATATACCTCTTTTGGTGATAAACAAAATTCTAGGGCCGGCTTAACAAGAGGTTTGGAAATTTTAGCATGCATTCCCCTCAGAAAATTCAAAATTGCATTCAGTCCCTGGATAAAATTCAATTTTTGCTTTTTTTTTTCTTTCAATTTTTTTGAATAAATAAGAATATACATACATACATATATATATACATACATACATATATATATATAAAATTATCATCGATTAACAAAATAAGTTCAATATTTTACAAAGTGTATATTTCATATAATTTATTAATAATTTAAAAAAAAGTTAATTAGATATGTAAATAAGATTT
The DNA here is from genome assembly GCA_003313485.2 of Penstemon barbatus. Classification (NCBI taxonomy): domain Eukaryota; kingdom Viridiplantae; phylum Streptophyta; class Magnoliopsida; order Lamiales; family Plantaginaceae; genus Penstemon; species Penstemon barbatus. The sequence goes on along the minus strand of CM064877.1, from coordinate 16,463,951 downwards.
ATTTAATTAAGAAATAAATTAATGATTATTATTTTATTAAATGGTTATTTGAATGACCATTTTAAATTTTGATAAAAAAAATTATTGATTTTTACTAAAAATAAAAGTACGGGTCTATTATTACAATTTTAGAATTTTTATAATTCTCTAATTTATGTCCAAGTTTTTTTCCCTCAATAACCGTGATTTTTTACTAATTTTTTTAATCAGATTAAAGTCACGCATTTCTCTCCTAGTCCGTCGCAAGCCTGGATTCTTCTACCCAGGCCAACAAAAGCCAGGTTCTCCTTCTAGGCCAACGACATGGCCTGGGAGGAGCGGTGTAGGGTTGGGGGCGGCGGGTGGGGTTGGGGGTTAGGGATATTATATTGGTGATGGATTGATTTATTAATATTAGTAAATATGTAAATATGATAGAGTAAAATATTTAATGATCCTTAATATTGTTGTATTTAAATACGAAATATATAAAAATATAATAACTATTTTATTATATCGGGTATTTGAATAAGACTTTTTTATTTTTGTAAAAATATTATTGATTTTTTTAGTAAAAAGTTTATGAATATATTAGTGTGGGTTAATTATGAACATGTGAGCATTTCCATAATGTCTAATAATTTTATTCAACTTTTTTTTTTCATGATTAAACGTAATTCATTCATTTATCATTGTACTTCAATTATGATAAAAGTTGAATATATTTATACTTTTATCATGTTTTACAATATTTCTTCAAGTAACCATAATTAATTTACTTTTCCTTGTACTTTAATTGTAAAAGCATTATGGAAAAAAATTGGAAAAAACATCGATGTTTTATTATATATTTATTTTAAGAATATATGTACTCTAATAAATTGATTATAAGTTTCATGTAAATTTATCACATTTGAACCCATGCTTATACATATACATTGCAAAAAAAATTCTCCTATGCACCAAATATAACAAGGGCATAATTGTCGTCATCAAGGGTAAAATAGAAAGTTCAATATAAAATGAGTTATGACGTCATCAAAAACTAACTAAAACCCTAACGAATGGACAATTTTCACAATGTTTGAACAGGGAGGTCGATGTAATTATGAAATTGCGAGGAAATTGGGCAATAATTAGTCCAAACCTCATGGACGATAGATGTAATTATCCCTTGGGCTGGCTGCTATTTTTTTTTTTTGGTTTTAATAATGTGTAGGGTTGAATATTTTTAGTCTTTAGAAGTTGTTGTGCTTTCACAATTTTTTTCTAATAAAATGTTTTCAGGTTGTTTAATTTGTTTGTAATAAATAACAGTTGACCAATATTAAACAAGCAACAAAAACAGTTTTAATTTCATGGATAGTCAGCTTCCTTGATGTTAACTAGGAAATTTTAGGTAAACTAGGAAATAGCTATCTTAATTTTTTCATTTTATTTATGCAGGGTTTCCAAAAATTATGTCTAACTTAGGTTGAGTTTGCCATAGTGGTGAGAGCATTTTTAGAATCTCTATTGTGATTTTTAAAGTGTTTGATCCTAATTATAAAAATGATTTTTTATCAATCGTGATTTTCATGGTGTTCAGCCCCAGCCATAATCATTTTTGAAATCTCCAGAAGTTATAAGTCAACTTATTTTAGAAGCTTTTAAAGTGTTCCTTTTGCTAAAACTATTATACAAAATTAATTATTCCATAATTAATTTTTATTATAATCAATTATTATTAAAATCCATTTTAACAATATTATTATAATTGCTTTTCGAACATCTAGGCCAAATATCTTTTGAAATACAATTGAACCATTAAGCAAAAATCACTCTCAAACAGAGTTTCGAACATGTGTTCTACTAGACTAATTCGCAAGTGCCAACCTCGAAATAACACATTTAAGCGGTCTCCAACTTCAAAAAATGAAATAACAAGATGCAACTTGAAAATAGTGATTAATTTGCGAGTTGCAACCTCAAATATTTTATGTTCAATATTTCACCGGAGCCGTTATGCTTGAATGACGAAACCGTCCATTTCTTGAGGTTGCAATATGCGAACCTATTTTCAGTCAATGAGAATCTATATAACAAACATATATAAATAAGACAAAACAAGAGGAGTTAAATAAGGGTAAACACCACTTTTGGTCCCTCTTATCATTAATTTTTTACAGAGTGGTCCCTCTTATGTTTTTTTTCCCACTTTAATCCCTACTATGAATTATTTGTTTCACTTTAGTCCTTTTCAAGTGGTCCAAGGCGATTCCGATAACATGTGATATGCTCACAAGGGCAATTTTGTCATTTCAAGTAAACTAACATGTATATTTTCACCTTTCTAATTATTTAAGAAAAAACTAAATTTCCAAACTAGGGTTTCATTCCAATCGAACTTAATCGTACATTTCGTTCCAAACTAAAGTTTTTTCCAAAAATCTTTTTCAAACACCAAAATTGCTCACCAATTAAACAATATCTCAAATAGTCTCAATAGTGAACGGACCAAAATGCCCTAAAAAATATTCATATGCATGTCACGTGTTATCGGAACCACCAGATAAGGACTAAAGTGAAACACACAATTCATAGTAGGGACTAACGTGAAACAAATAATTCATAGTAGGGACTAGAGTGGGAAAAAAAACATAAAAGGGACCACTCTGTAAAAAGTTAATGATAAGAGGGACCAAAAGTGGTATTTACCCGTTAAATAATATACTTTCAATATAATATATGCTAAATATTAAAAAAATTGAAGTCACCTGCACCTACTCTTGAATCATGATGTGACTTTACGATATAAAATGAGTAATTTTTTCCATAAGTCATCTCTATGGGCATGTTTGTTTGGTGTTTTGGAAAGTAGTTTGGAAGAGTAGTGGAGGTTTGTGAAATAATTTCGATTTGCGTAATGTTGTTTGTTTGGGTTTTGAGAGAGTGGTTTGAGAAATAAAGTAGTTATAAGTTTTATTTGGAAGAGTTAGGTTGTAGGTGTAAGATGTGTAAGACTTTATGTCAAATCATGTTTTATTGTGAGATAAATTGTGTAAGAGATGTGTTACTTTATGTCAAATCAGAATAGAGTTTGTATATGTTTTGTTTAGAGATAAAAAAATTGTTGTTTGTTTGGATTTTTATAAAGTAGTTTGAGAAAATTGAGAGTGAAAAAATTATTTCAGAAAATAGAAAACATGTTTGTTTGACATTTCCCAAACACGAATTTTTTTTGGAAAACGCCAAACAAACAGGCCCTATATTTTCCGAAAATGTGCGTGAAAGAAATTGGAGGTGATGCAATTCTCTTTGACATAATTAGGTACTCAACTTCAATTTTTTTTAACATGAAATCCCAACTTTGTCCTTAGTGCAAATGCAGATGCTAATTCTAAAAAGTGGAATATTATGTTATTCCAATAAAGCCCTCCAGATCTGACGCCTCCAACAAAAAAAAAATGGACGGAAAATGCTTGAGGTTGCAACTTGCAAAAAAAACCCATATTTCCAAGTAGCATATTGCTATTTTTTTAGGTTGGAGATCGTCAAAACGCGCTATTTCGAGATTGAAATCTGTAAATTAGTCGTTCTAGTACAAACAAGTACAGGGAGGAAAATCCGAAAATTTGAAACATGTTGTGGGTGATGTGGTAAAACATTAAATAGACATGCCGGTGATTGATTATTAAACGTATTTAAAAAAAATTAAAATCAATCTTATACTCCTATTGATTTAATAGGAATTGAACTTGATAAAGAAGAATGGGGAAAAAGGATGATTTATATATTAACCATAGTTACCACTATAGTGTGATATTATTATTATTAATTATTACATCGTATATTATTAAGCTTATTTATCTATTGTCTTTGTGACCAGGGACGGACCGCTTAAGGGGCTGGGGGCGGCCGCCCCCCTAGAATAATCCGAACTAATTTATATATGTAATATTATTGTAAATATTGATAAAAAGGAGATAATGGTCCACTGGCTAGTGTATTGCAGTAGTCCTAAGTTGGTTCATGTTTGACGTCTGATAGTCACTTCCGTTCTTTTAAATATGTTTTGCTATTTTCCTTCTACTGTATTATATGGTTTATACTATTTCTTTTCTTTTAAATGTTTTATGCTAGATTAATTTTTCATTCTTTTAACTGTTTCTTTCTTATAAATGTTTTTTAGCTAGACTAACATATGAACTTGAATTGAAAATGTAAATATATTATGATGAAAATATTTATTTTTATAAATGCACTAAAGAACATTAAAAGTTGTACAAAAAAAGAGGAATTTTAGTGTTAATTTTGGTACTTCTATAGCATTTTTTTTTCACATAATTGAATTTATGTTATAAAATGTTTCTATGTTTGATTAATTCCTTAAATAATTTGTTAAATGGATTCTTAAACAAAATTAGCACTATATTTTTTCACCTTTTATTGAATAAAAAGAAATCATTACTTTATTTCATTTTATCACGGCATAAAAATGATAATGAGTTTGCTATTAAAAAAATCTCGCCCCCCCCCCCCCCCCCCCACCCAATCGAAACCCTCTAGTTCCGCCCCTGGCTTGTCGATGAACATATGAGCCTTATTTTGATAAAAGAAAATACTAATATCATACTTTAGTAATACGAGAAATATATCCAGTCACCTCAATAATTCTTTTGTACTATGAGAAATATATCCAAGTTCAGATGATTCCATTTATGTCGGTCGGATCCGGGATCGGCACTTGCAGAAGTCCAACATTCTTACCTTTAAAACTCAGTCAAGTTCAGCTGGATATTGAATATTTTTCAGATTCAATAAAATCTTCACATTAAAAAATTACACTAGTATTTTTTCCTATAACAAGGTTGTTAACTTTTCAATTTTGTTTAATTTAGCTCACGTGTTCATACTTTCTTTACTAACATTCCTGTTTTTAGATAAAAATATGCGAAACAAAATAATTTATAAACGATTATTAACTACTATTTTCTTTAACTATGGGAAAATATTATTAATGTCATTTACTTTAATAAAATATTACGTATATATGTAACTTATTTGTTTTTTTTTTTTTTGTCAGATGCGGATCTTTAAATGATGGGATCAACCTAAATTCATATAACGATCCACATGTTTCAATTACGAATCTTTATAACCTTATTAGATCTTTTGAATCTCTAATAGGATTAATTTTAAATAAATTGTTCCAGTTTTGAGTCGGATTTGGATTGAAATCCGCACATTGACAACCCTACCCGGACCCTCTGTTTTCCTTTTTATGTTTAAAAAAAAAAGAATTTATGAATCTTATTTGGGAAAAAGTGTCTTTGTAGGATTCAAGTCCATAAATGGGTCCTATTTTAAAGAATTATGTGGGCCGTTGTAGGTTTCACATCGATCGAGTATGGATCAGACCCACTCTATCTGTTTAGTTTTAAGTATTGATGGTCAATGTTCTTCCGTCAAAATTTTAACTAACCAGGAAGAATGCCAATTTTTTTAAGACTTAGTACTTGTACTTAATTTAGTCATTTTTTGTAATTCAATTTTACATATCGATTTAAAGACCATAATCAAGTGACCTGAATCTCGGCCAAACATATATAAGGTGTCTTGCTATGCAACTTTCAAGTCCATTGTGGTGGTTTTACAATCTGCGCAAGGAACTGGATGGGAATGAGCTTGAATTTGCGTTGGTGATTGCATGGTGGTTATGGTGTGGTCGTAACCAACGCATCTTCGGGGAAGGCTTGTGGATGCCGTTTGATATAGTACAACATGCTCGTGCTTTTCTTGAGAGGTTTATATAGAGAGGATTTTAGTGGAAGACACTGGTGACATTGGTGCAGAAAATAATGTTTAGTTCAGGATTGTTGGAGACCACCGGATACCCATTTAATTAAGATTAATTTCGATGTTGTTGTGTTTGATAGAGAAGGTTTTATAGGAGTGGGTATAGTGGTTCGGAATGAGTCTGGACACTTTTTAGCTTGGCTTTCATTTTTAGAATTTTGCAGAAACTTGGTCCTGAAGTTGTTGAGGCTTTGGCTGCAAAATTTGATGTGGAACTGGTATATTGAGAAACAGTTGAATAGAATTGTGCTGGAGGGAGATTGTTTGTCAGTTGTGAAGAAAATCGATTCGACTGATGATGATCTGTCGACTACCGGTCCCATTATTGTTGATATCAAGAGAACACTTCTCGACTTTTCATGGTTTAGAGTTGACTCTATCGACAATAGGGGGTAGCTCATTATTTTGGCTAAATTAGCGTCAATCGGAGAATTAGAGATTTTGCATGTACATATTAGACAATTTGTAAATACAGATATTGTTTGAATAATATATCTATCGTTTTTCTCAAAAATAAAATAACTAAACACACCAAAATTTTAATTTGTATTTACTTCTTTAATAAAATATATCTATTTGAATCTATGTGGTTATCTCACATAATAGAAATTAAATAATATTAATTTAGTATTTATAAATCACTATGAAAATATACATTATCATTTATGTTGCAAGTATACAAATTAGTAAATTACTACTAGAATAATATTTTATAATAAAATTTAAATAACTAAAGTATATCATTTTTCAACAGAAATGTAATATTACTACCAAATAGAATTTGTCCAAAATAATTCTAAGAAGATGCGATCCCCAGCAGTCAAAAATGTTAATGTAATCAACCAATTATGAATAGTCAATTAGATTTTGAAAATTAATTGTTGGAGTAAGTAACTAAAAGTGGATAATTAAAAAGACTATAAATATAAAACAAAATGATTTAAATAATTATAATTGAAAGCTGGATTTAGTTTTTTCGAATGGGCCATATTCAGGTATAGCTTATCCAGCACTCCACATCTACCTTTAAAGCTAAGCTCACCACAGGAGATCCCTCCCCCAAAATTATCATTTCCCCCCTTCTCATTGGCAAACGCGCGCAAATTTGAATTTATTCGGCTTCCCCAATATTAATATAATAAACACACGCACAACATACGTAAATGTGTGTGAGAGAGAAAGGAAAATATATCCAGGGGGATTTCCATTGATGAGGAGAAAAACCCTAGGTAAAGGAAATAGGAGCAGTGCCTATACGAAGAGACAGAGGAAGAATTTCAACATAATGGTGAAAGGCTCATTGGCTAATCACTTGACGGTGCAGCTGGACCAGGTGTCGCTGAATCTGCCTCTTCAATCGGCGAATACATCTCGTTTCCAGAAGCTTATCGAATCTGAAGCTCATTCCGAATCCGTGCCCCTGGATTTCGACCACGAAGCTGATGCTGCTGATGAGAAAGACTTTATCCTCAGCCAAGATTTTTTCTGGTACTAAAAAATGATATAAATTTGCTTATTCTACCTTTTAAATTATGCCTATTGTTGTTTTATTTAGGTTTAGGTTTTAATTGATTTTACCTGGTTTGATTGTAGTACTCCTGATTATATTACTCCGGAAATGCCAGCTATGCAGAACAATTTGGACTGGAACAAGGTATTGTATGGATTGAATGTTTTGGTTTGATTGGAAACTGATATACTGTTGGTTTGCTAAAGATTTTGAATGTATATTACATTTCTTCAATTTCAAACTCAAATCATGATTTTAATTTTGGGGCTGAGCTTACTGGGAGCTTCTGCTGCAGGAAAATATTCAGTGTCCCAAGTCACCGGAGAAGGTCAAAACTGGGAGGAGCAAAAGACAAAAATTAGGTAAAAAGGAATTATATAATTTGTATTTATCTATTGATCAATTATAACAACTTTCTTTTCATTTGATCACTACATAATAATGCATTTAGGAATTGAAGGAGCTCATGATTATTTTTCTTATCAAGGTTTATTTATGAAGGAAAAAAAGCTAGAAAAACGAAACAATAATCTTATTGGTCAGACTCGGACCTAATGAAAATTGTTGTCTGAATAGAATAACTCTCCTTTTTGCTGTTTTCTAAATCTTCTGCTGGCAAGTGGAGTGAAGAATGTAACTTTGGCCCCTTGAGCAATTAGTCAGCATTTAGTAACAGTATAAAGAGCAATAATAGCTGGTAGCATTATGAACATACCTTCTGACAGTATCCTCTTGATCAAAACAAGATTAAAGGATGCATTTTCACTTAATGTCTGGGGAATCCATCTATTGTACCAATAACATACTAGTATTTATAATCTTATAGCTATTTGAGTTTGTCTCTTTTTTTGTTTGTGACTCAAATTTTGCTGCAAAGCCCTTTACATTTATTGCCATTTTTATCTGATGGTCCAATTTCAACCTCCCGTGTGCTGTCACGCTGTACTTGTTTATGCAACTATTAATTTGAGACAAATCATTTTCATACTTATTTTTTGGATCACCACCTAGCCCAATAGTACTGTAATTTCTTAAGCTAGCAAGTTCAAGATTGTGCTTTTAGAACCAAGAGAAGCACTTCATGCAAATAACGCCAAACTGGCATGCTGTTATTAGATATCACAAGCAACCTTGCTCAGGAACAGAGACATATTTTTGAACTTTTGTGACTTCTTAATTACTTGTTATTACCTTCGACCCTCTTCATATGGTCTGCTTCTCCACTTTTTGCTGATACATGTATGCATCATTCTATCAGATGCTAACTTAGCAACATTATCAACTAATACTGGACATAAAGAGTTGTTGGACTTTGCAAATGATACTTTTGGAACATATGAAAGGAAGACAGAAGAATCAGTTGACATGAAAAAGAACCAAAGCTATGTTTCACAATCCGCAGTGGCTCTACGGTGTAGAGTCATGCCTCCTCCGTGCCTAAAGAATCCATACCTTAAGGATGCAGCAGAGTTTGATGCAGATCCTTTTGGCAACCAAAGATCCAAATGCGCAGGTACCCTTCCCTTTTTTAACAACAGATTGTTTTTAGCAATGCGATATTTGGATTGAAGGAATAGGCTGTAGGGTGGTCCATATGTACATGTCATTTCACTTTGTTTTAGCTGTAAACTGTGCATTCTGTTCCTCCAGGTTTTAGTCCTGCAGGTATTGGTGGTGACGGTCTTTCACGTTACAGAACAGATTTTCATGAAATAGAGGTATGTCGGAAAACAAAGAGACCATGTGAAATATTGAGTTATTGATTGTTTGTCTAGTTATAATTTTGTATCTTTATTTTCCAGAAAATTGGTAGTGGAAACTTCAGTCACGTTTTCAAAGCCCTGAAGAGAATTGATGGTTGCATGTATGCTGTGAAACATAGTATGAGGCAATTGCATCAGGATACAGAAAGGTATCTTGTTTATTCTTCCTCTGCTTGTCTTAATGCCTCTCTTCTGTGCAGCTTACTTACTACTTCACTATAACAGGCGTAAAGCTTTAATGGAAGTTCAAGCTTTGGCGGCCTTAGGTTTGTTGCATATCTTACCTATTTCTTATTACCTTTTCAGAAGATCAAGATTCTCAAAACTGAATCACTTATTTTTACAATTTTTCTCAGGGACACATGAAAACATAGTGGGCTACTATTCTTCTTGGTTTGAAAATGAGCAACTGTACATTCAATTGGAGTTATGTGATCACAGTCTATCTATGAATAAGCCACCTAAATTATCAACGGAGGGAGAAGCTTTAAAAGCAATGCACCAGGTTAATGCATTTTTAGCTACCAATGGATGTATGTTTGTTGTATAAGTGGTTGATTACTAATATGTGATGTAAGTTACTGCTGCTTGGCCCCAGTAGTGAACTGCTCACCTGGGACAAAAAGTATAAGTACTTGTAAAAAATGAGATGGAGTAGGTCCTGACTCTGTAAATGTCACTGATCTCCCCTTAGAATTATGAAATAGGTTTGTTTGTCTTTGCTGGTGCTTATGTGCTGGTTAACAAACCTTGAGACGATTGGTTTTAGTATATTAACGACTTAAATGATGTGCTTAGAATTGCTCAAGGAGGCTGTTGGGAGTTATATTCTTCTTTCTTATAGAACGACGTACATGTTAATTTTTGGTTGCTACTTTCTTTCATTATGTCTGGTTAGGAGATTTCTGATTATAAGATTCTTGATTTTTACAGATTGCTAAGGCATTGCAGTTTATACACGAGAGAGGGATAGCTCATTTGGATGTAAAGCCAGAAAATATTTATGTAAAAAGTGGAGTTTATAAACTTGGAGATTTTGGTTGTGCAACTCTTCTTAACAAAACCTTGCCAATTGAAGAAGGGGATGCACGCTACATGCCCCAAGAAATTCTGAATGATAATTATGATCATCTAGACAAAGTTGATATATTTTCCCTTGGAGCTGCTATCTATGAGCTCGTTAGAGGGTCATCCTTGCCTGAATCTGGGCCCCATTTTCTCAATCTTAGGGAAGGCAAACTGCCTCTTCTTCCTAGTCATTCACTGCCATTTCAGAACTTACTCAAGGTAATTAGCTTCTAGCATTATGTATTAAACTTATTCCATCAAAGGTTTTTGACTGTCTTTGCTTTTTAGAGGTGAAGGAATCGACTCTTCGTTATTTTCCTTCTTTTTTCTGATTTGTAACTCAGACATAGCGTTATTCTGTGCCACAGTGATACTAAGAAATCAGCATTCATGAAAATTGTGTTTTAAACTACACAGTTGTTTGTAAAAGACCTTGAACTATGTTTGAGTTTGGAGGCAACTAAATATAATGTGAATTTGAAAATTCAGCAAATGATAAGTTTTATGAAAGATGTTCTTGATCCTATTGAACCGATTTCGCTTTGGTAATTGTGCTCACCTTGATTCCATCTTTTTAAAGCATTGGGAAGCTCTAGTCAAAATTCATAGATTCGTTAAAAAAAAACTCATTTTCCGTTGCTGGCAAAATTTTTATATAATTGGGACTTATAAACATTTTGCATGGTTACAAAATGATTAATATAGAGTGACACCAAGACTCCACTCTCTTTCTAGTAAGAAGTAGTTTGTCTTTCATCTAAGTTTATGCCATCATGATAGGCCACTGAGGTTTTCGATTTCTTATTCTATCCAGGTCATGATGGACCCTGATCCCATTCGGCGGCCTTCTGCTAAAGAACTAGTTGAGAATCCAATTTTTAACAGGCTCCAAAGAAGTGGAAGAAGCATGTAAACCAGGAGTTTGCAGTTTTTTTAAGAATCCAGAAGCTGCATTTTGCTCGTATATGTATTTTGGCTATTGCTGAAAGGAGCTTGGGAGATGAAACACGAACTAAAGGCTTTAAGATGAAGGAACTTTGCCTTACTATTTTCTCTTTTTTCATGCACCAAAGTTTTCCAAAATAATGGTGCTAGTTTTGTGTATACTAGAAATTAGAGAAACTGTGGTGATTTTTATCTGTAACTATGGATTTTCATCTATGAAAAAGCTCTTTCAGTGTTATTCCTATTATTCCCTCTTTAAGTTAATATGTACTTGGAAAAACTTTACGCTTTGCTCTTCCTTACTGAAACTGTATCATAGAGTCTTTTATGTCACAATAATCTTGTGTCTTTTACAGGTGCCTTTTGCAATTTGAAAAAGAAATAGAATACTTAGTATCCCTTACAATCCAGGAAAATTATCACTGATTTTCTTGAATGTGTTGGTTTTGTTCAACCTAATGCGTGGTAATGCCATTGCCTACTGACTAACCTAAGGGCATCTCTAATGGGGAAGGGGAGGGGGATTTTGAGTGGTGAAATAATTGTGGTCTTCAATAGTGGGGGAGTGGGGAGGGGGAGGAGAGTGGGAGGGGCAATGAGAGAGAAAGGGGGAAAACTTGTCCTTCGGTCATCTTCAATGGTGAGGGGGGTGGGGAGGGGGAGGGGCATTTTGGGGTTTTTCTAGATTTATGGTCTTCGATGGTGGGGGGAAGTGGGGAGGGGGAAGAGAGTGGGAGTGGGAGTGGGAAAGAAAGGGCAAAAGCTTGCCCTCCTTTACCCCTCGGCTCTCGCTTGCTATATTTTTTTTCATTTTTTGTTCATTATTTTTTATTTTTATAAATTTTGTGTATGATTAATAAATTCGATTGTATATCCACTTGGTTGGTGACAAATACTTCCTCCTTTCAGTTTTGCTCCCTTGAAAAGTGAATTTTGTTATATTACGTTGAATTGTTGATAAAGATAGTTTGTCAAGAATTAGTGGTTTTAAAATCATTATATTTAAGAGAAATAATTTTATATAAGAGAATCGAGTTTTGTTTTGGACTATGCTAAGAATATTCTACAGTAAAGTTTCTAGGGTAAATGGCATATTATTTCTTTTTAACACGTTATATTGATTGATATTTGGAATTTTACGTCATTTGACTTATGTACTTCACCACTATCCACTCTGAGTGAATAAATTTGGAATTCAAATAAAAAATTTAGGATTTTAATATCGTGAAGGTTCATAATCTAAAGTAGTACATGATAACTTGAATTATTACTGATTATGATTATGCAGATGATGTTGATGCACCCAATTGTTAATGTAATAATCAGGTCCCTTGAGATTAAAGATATATTAAAATTTTGTTTACTAAAATATAGTTTCCATATTGGCTCAGACGCCTAACCTTTAGTGACGTGATAACATGTATTCGGTTGGGACTCTCCTTGAGCCATATTGATCCAAACGCCTAAACTTTAGTAAGGTGCTAAGAATTAGAGTTGTCAACGGATCAAATTCCGGTCAAATCAAGCCCCATCCATGTTCGACTCAATTTATATCGGATAAAATTAGGGTCAGATCTTGATCATGCTCGAATCTAATTTTCAATTTTATCAGATCTCTATTGTAGAGAATTCTTACTTACAACATTTATACCAGTATTTTTTCTATAATAAGTTTGTTAATGTAATATTTTCATTCAAATTAACCCAAGTGTTCAAGCTTTCTTCATAATTTATGAAGTTTCAACTCTCAGACACATTTGTTTAGCTTTATGAAAAGCACTTAAATGCAATCAAAAAAGCGAAACAAACTACTTTTCCTATCACTGTAATTATTTAAAATTTTAAAATAGAATATCTGAAATGGGCTTAGAGCTTCTTTTTTTAAGTGAAATACAGTCATGCAGCAATTTCTCTTCTTTTTCTGAAAAATGCCAACTTATGGTCATGCGTAATTCATTTTTGCGTTTATGTCCTTTTTTTTTTTATAACCGCTTTTGCTTTAATCAGCTTTTTGTCATCATTCTTACAAAACATCAAATCGTTGCCGTTCTGATATTTACCATTTACTACCATTCGATAGGACTCTGTTCATCAAATGTTCAAGAATATCCCACATGTTCACAGACAACAGGAAAAAGTACCAAAATATTTAGCAACAAAGATTCTCTAATTTTAAATCTACATTAAAACCGCCCACCTTTCATCTTCTCTGATCGCGCCACCTTTTATTTCCAGCTCGTCCACTACCATTGTCTCGATAACCCGAATATTGTGGGTCCGAACCCCATTCGGGCCCATAGCCCTGTCTGAAATTCACTCCTGGCTCCTGATAATATTCATGACGTCTAGATGGACTGTTATCCGGGCTCCACGACTCAAATCCGGGACCCTCAGTCATGTTGTTTCTAGTCCTACCATCCCAGTTACCCGCCGGCACTGCTCCCTGCACAGGTCCTCTGGTATAACCATTATAATTATTCAAAGTTGAATTGTTTTGATATTGATAATTAGGTTCATAACTCTGCCTCCCTCTAAATGTATTCGAAACTATAGGTTCCTGCGAATACGGATACTGAGGTGCTAATTGTGGTGGTGCATACGTTCGACCTAGGGGCGACTGCTTAACATTGCTTAAGGGATCAATCCAAATTGTAGGGGATGCTGCACTAATTATATTAGATGGAGCCCGGCTAAAGTTTACCACATTATTCGCATTTATCATGAATTCTGGGTTCAAATTTTGTGAATTGTAATTTTGGTGGTGGATTAGTGGATTAGAAGGCGTATGCCACTGTTCAGTCAACTGAATAGAAGTTTGTTGAGATGCTACCGATTGAACTACTGTGTGTGGGGCCCAGTGTTGGACCGCGGGAGAGGGCTGTCGGGCAACTGAGGTGCTAGCCGGAGAGCCAATGGAAAGTGCAACTTCAGGGGCCCGATAAGCATTTCCGTTTGGCATTGCATGCTGCCGCGAAAATGGATTTCTCGAAAAGTCGGGCTTCTGCCCATTCTGCATTAAAATTTAAGCGCCCATTATCAGAAGACGAAAGAAATGATATATATTATACATCACAGTCAACAAGGGAAAAATCAAGAACTCCGTCAGCATTTCATTACATCATCAAATATATGGCTTTCTTGCTAATTGTAATTCTCGCAACTGTATTTTTTATTATTTCCGTCTTATTCGTTTGCTTTTTTGTACCAATTTTGTATTTTAGTTTGGACAGAAATTGGGCTCTTTAGTTAATTTTGGTGCGAGACAGAGATTAAAAAAAAGAAAAAAAAGCTGACAAGAGAACAAAAAGACGACGAGTTACATGCAAAACAGAGACAAGAAGAGAACGCGAACAAGTTCGACGTGATTCTAAAAATTATATTTTGTATACAAAATGCGTTAAAAGTACGCACCGCAACAACGTCGCTTGATGGTGTCGGAGATGGTAAAGAAACCTCAACTTTACTGTCCTCATGTTGTTTTAAACCGGCTAAATTACTCAAACCATCCACCCCATAAGTTTTAATCATATCGAGCATCTTAACAGTGTCATGGCTAGACAAGTCACCACCTTCCTTATGGGCCAAAGCAAAAACTAAGTCAGGGTTTTTAAGCAATTCAGCAAGTAACTCAAGGTCAGGTTCAGGCATATTACTAGAAGACGTAGAGGCCATTGCAGCGAATTGTTGGTTGCTATGATTATCAGAATTAGTTGGTGTTTCAAGAGATTCGACATCGGGTAACTGTTCGATAGGGATTTTAGGAGTCAATGTATCGTCGTAGTCCATTTCATGATCCCAAGGTTCTCTTGGATTTGATGGTATTTCTTGAATAGACCTGTAAATTGTTTCTCTCTCGCGTCTAATTCTGTTTCTTTGAATCTCGACCTCCTTACTGTTTGCCCCGGAACCCACGCTCCATTCATCTATGATTTTCACTTCTGCACATAACAAACAAATCAAGAAATAAGTACAACTCCATCCTAATTCTGAAAAAAAAATAGACGCCTAACATAATTTCATTTTAAGTTCAGCAAATTTCTGTGGATTAAAGAAGATGACAAAATTTGTACAAATTATTAGATTTACAGATCAAATAAATCGCATTTTTTAGATACACATCTCAAAATTAGTAATTTTTTTCCTTCTCCACTCGGATCAAATATTTGATACAGCTGGAAAATTTCGTAAGTACAATTAAGTGATCCAATTTTAGACTCACTCTGTCCCAAATATGAACTCCTTTTTTCCTTTCTTTTGGGATTTCCAAAAACAAGACTTCCTTTCTGCATATGAATTTCATTTCTCAAAACTACTAACATAGAATAATTATTTGACACCAACTTTCAGCAAAACTTTTTGGGGCATAGAACGTTCCTATGTTCAAGGAACAGGTCAACTTATTGGAATTTCACTTTTTATGTGAATTTACTTTATTTCCTCAAATAATTTAAATGTAGTGCCACTTTTCCAGTTTGAGGCGTGGGTGGATAATGGAGGGGCCACATTTCTTCCAAATGGTAATCTGGGCACTTGATCATTTTAGTTCATTCGAAGAATTTTCTCTTTAGCAACTCTTTTACATATAGTTGAACCAAACTTGTATTTGCTTGAAAACACATCAAATCTTTCTGCATAGCCATTATTTTAGGGGTGTAAATATAGGTGACAGAATTGTTCATGATAATTTGATATTTTAACAGAGTATTTCTCTGGCTTAGGGTGCGTACTCGTGCATATCCTCCACGCATACCAGAGCCCACCCGGTGGGAGAAGAAAAGAAAAGGAATATATAAAACTGGCATTGAATTTCCTCCTGACTAAATAGCTAATAACAAGAATTACATGTAACCACAAGAAGTCGAAAAGGTCATAAAACATGAGATGATTGGCAACTGCGTTCTAACATAACCTGTGCAGAGTTCCCTTTATTTCGCATTCCCCCAATGCTGTTTCGAATTCTCAAGTCCATAAGTGCAGATAAAAATGATTCCACATACTTGCCATTTATTTTTCAATCTCAAATTTTTAAGGCCAATTCACCTTTAATTTTATATATGACAAAAGAAGCAGCTTTTATGGAAGCTGCCAGTGTAGTATAGTTCAACAATCTCATACTATCTTAAGAATATCGAAGCAAAATATGTACACTTCGGTTGGCCAATTTATAAAATGCGCGTGTCTTCCTACGAGAACAAGACCAGCAATTCAGTTAAGGGCCCAAGATTTTGAGTATGCTATACATAAGAAATCAATGGTTTTTTTCCCAGTTAATACTAGAAGAAATTAATTCATCTACCATGACTTCAGACCCACTCAGTATAGCAAATAATTACAGCAGTAAATTCTTTAATGAACTAGACCAAAGCAACACAGAGGATATTTTAAAAAGTGTAAGAAAATTCACAACCAGTTTACAAAGTAACGTTTTAGCACATTTTAAATTTGTCAAATTTCTGAAAAAGACCATAGGAAAAAGGTAAACCTGATAAACAGTATTATCTACTAAAATATAAACCACTAAAAGTACCAAAGGACAAGGGCTAAATGCCAATATACCTGGAGGTGCCCGCCATGGGATCTGGATTCTCTTGTACTTTTTCCATGGAGGCTCCTCCAAATCGATAGTTTCCTTAGGATTAGCTACTTCGGGGAGTGCCTCATCAGCTTTCCTCAGTTCCTCAATTTGAGGCCGAACATGAGATTTAGAAACTGGTGGTGAGACACTGGCCTGCGAAGAGGTACCTATATTCTGACTTTCAGGTTTTACCTGCACATAAGAACCAGCAATTGCTTTCCCATGTTTACTCTGCATAAAATGAGCACGCATCTTTGCTTTCTGTATATCATCAGCAGAAAGTGGGCGGCTTTGAGTTGTAGTTGTTGATTTTGCAGCCTGGGGATTTCTTACAGCCAATCTTTGACCAGGTTGCTCCACCATCTGAACTTTTCTGCGCTCTCGCGTATCTATTACTAGTTAAGGCATACAACCCCAAACCAAGAAATGCAATTGGATAAAAGAAACAATACAAATGTCATTGTAGAGATTATTATAAGAATAAAGATTATAAATATTCAAGTACATAATTTAAGATTATAAATGAGATCATCAAGTGTGCAATTGACAATTCATGCTTTTAAAGTGTTCTCCTGCAAATGATCCCAACCATGGAGCATCATGCAGGGTTAGAATGCCTTAATCATCCTTGAATGTAGCATATGGCATAATTTTTTTTATAAGCATTTTGCTAGTTCACTAAAAAGAAATGAAAACTTAGACTCAGATAAATGATCCACTTGTCCAGCTAACTGATGGCAACACTAAAAGCCAACAAACTCTTTTGTCTTTTGCTATTCCCCAACCGACCAAGATGACAATCCTTAATTTCTATTTGGGAACAATCCTAACTTGGCTACTAACAAAATATCTAACAATAAATTGTAATTACATAATTTTTATCAATAATAACCTTCAATTCTTTTCTTTTAGGCTTGAAATCCAACATTAGTGTTGAAAAACAGAGATTGTTGTCCATCTTTGACTGAAGGTGAATTATAATTATTCTAAATGTTTAACTAGATTTCAGAAGTTGGCTCCATTGATCTCCTTATCTGTCTTTCCACCATCTCTTTGGAAGCCTTACAGTACTAACAAAAATGCTAAATTCCAATATTCTTAGATATATAGGATCATGGGGAAGTATAAGTATCTCTGATTGTAAAGGGCTCTTCCTACTCTCCGAAAACAAATTTGTTTGTGCCTTACACCTAATTAAAAGAATTTCTGGGGGAAAAGGTTAAGACAAGAAAGAGGTGAGGACAGATTACTGTAATTTGCAGTAACAAGACCTTTGACGATTAATTCACCGGCTCATTGAGTAGAGATAATTCCAAGCTACCATGAGTATTGAATTTTACACACATACACTCGGCCCTGGCCCCGACCCCACACAAGTTTATATGCACTGGCAATTATAAATTTGTTTGGTTCAGCACGCTTGGCACAAATTTGATTTTTCTTATCAGTTAAATAAAAAGTTACAGCATTTTTCACAAAATGAGAACGTAGTACACAACATTTCCCATATCCTCCAAGTTTTTAAATATTCATAGTCCCAAAAAGCGCAAAAGAAAGGATAAGATAATGAAGTAGGGAATTTTTTCGCTATGATCTTGAAGGTGCAGTTTATCTCTATTAAGCTCCCTGTTTCATATGCTCCGAGCTCAATAAAGATCGGCCTCACATGGCTACGGATAAATTATACAAATTTGTGGACCTGGAGATTGAATTCCAATGGGAAACCATAACTAAATAACTTACAAACTTCAACTTTTCATAAACTTGATAGTTCTAAAAGATTTACTTTTTACATGATAGCTCATCTCTCTCTTTAGTTGATTAGGTGCCCCAATTATTGAGAAGCCATAACTTAATTTTAAGATAAGCTCCCCCCGACTGCTGAACAAAGGAAGTCAAAGCTTTCCAAAAAAGCTCGGTAAATAAATTGGATCTACAATTTGATCACAAACATAATCATCAACCACTACATGAGTACCTAGGAAAGCTGATGAGGGCATAGAAAAAGAATTACATAGCTACCTTTACTCCAAGATATTTTTTGTAAAAGGCAAAGGCATAGCATAACCTATAGCATAGTCCATGAGAGTTCAGAAACTGGCATGTTCTGCTGAAACTAAAGCAACATTCAGGCCAGCTCCCCTTTTATTTTTCTATTCGTTTTTCAGGGTAAAAATAATTTTGTACCAGTGTGATTGTATCAATCGAGTAATTAAGCAAACTCAACAGATTAATGTTACAAGATAAACTCAAAATTATAATTTTCATGTTGGGTCAAGATCCTAGATCTAAACAATCATGTCAAGGTACTCATAATAATCACAACCGTACCATAATTATGTCCTTAAATCGCTTTTGTGTGATTTCAATTATTTTCATTACATCAAATGCTTTAGCATCGAATTTTAAATTTCACAGAGGATGTTACTAGCTTAGTAACCAAAAACATAAAAATCACAAAATCGAAAGATTGAAAGATTGAAAGATTGAAAAAAAAAAATTTAACGAAAGGAAACATATCCTTGTAGGTTAAACATTAGTTGAGATGTATGTTCATATATTCATGCATGTCAGGGTTGGGGTAAAGGGATCTGTTTAGTGAAGCATAAAGTGGAATAATGTTAAGTGCATTCATTTTCCAATCAGCTGCCCCACTCGACTCAAATAAAATTTGATTAATTTAATAGCCAAATAGAAGGATACTAGATGACAAAACACCTCGCCTTTTATGCGAGTCATCCCCAGAAGCAGTAAGCAATTTTAGAGAAGGAGCAGTGTCCAACTTCCTGTGGAAAAAGTTCCAAGCTCAATTTGTGTCCAATTATAACAAAGTACAGGCTATAGAATGACAGAAGCAACATACCTAGGGTAGTTAGGATTTTCGCACAAGAGCCTCAGAGCTTCTCTCTGTAATTTCATAGATAAATGTTTAGCCCTTATAGCAACATGCTTCAATTAGATATCATTGTAACAATAGCTTACCGAATTGTCATCTCTTAATTCCAATGATTCATTTCCCATAACTTCTTGAATGCTGCACGTCATAACACATTGATTACGAAAAAACGTGAAAGAGCATTTAAACAGATACGAGATGCAGTATAGGACTTGCCTCTGCTTTAACAGCATCTCATCTTGTGCTTCACCGGCTGATTTGCTTTTCTTTGAAGCCTGGATCTTCTGAAACAGCTTGGTCCATTGAGCTATTAAAATTGTTGACCTATTTGCGACGTCTGATCTTCAAATCAAAAAAATTAGCCAACTAGCAAATGAACTTCAGGGTAAAAACAACTAATTGATGTCGGAAAAATGCTCCTTCATAAATTCAATGAACGAAGAATGTTGATTTTTCACATTTGTTTTTCAGAAGTAATGAAATAAATGCATTATTTGTGCATTTGGGACCGATAAATTAAGAGAGGTAGGGTGCAAGGAGCAACCACAAGCAAAAGAACACACCTGGTGTCCTATAAAACCGCAATCTATTAACACTTTGCAATACAGCTGACATATGCACTGAAGAGGCCTTCTTTAGTGGCAAGTGACAAAGCACCTAAAATTGCCAAACAATTACAACCATTGGAAGATGAAAACAAAACAAATAAAGCTTGAGATAAATCACTAGTGTAAGTAGAAGTACATCAAGAATAAGACGAAGAACACTAGTTTGTTCTTCCGTAGCTGCTTCACTTAACCATGTTGCAAGTAAAATTACTCCACCTTCATTTAAAAACCTGCAATTAATAGAAGTTAGAACAAGAGGAGAAAAAAAACAATTCACTTCTATAAACAATCAAATTCATGAATCTAAATAAAAAGTACCAAGTTGTCACTGAAGGGTTTTCCATGCGCAGAATCCACTGCAGCAGTTTAACCTGTCCAGCAAATGATTCTTCTTTCCTCATTAATCTAAAAATATTTTCAGTAAAATAGATGTCTGACTCCTCCATGCCAGGTGGAACCTCATGCCTCGTCGAACAAGATGGCCCTTCCTCAACTTGTATTGGAGCCACTGTGTCTAAAGGGACTGGTTCTGCAGGTATACTGGGATCCGAAGTTGAGGCCATCTCGTCAGGTCTTGCATCAGAGGCAGCAGATTTATCAGTCTTCTCTCTGGACATTCTAACAAACTTCCTCACTCTTGTTCGCTGACCAGCGAAAAAATCTCGAACCTACACAGAATGATTATTGAGTGAATTCGTTAATAACCTGAAACATATCTATATAATCCTACTTTTCCTTCCAGATCCCTTAAAACAATTGGCCTACTCCCATGACATAGAAGTACAATTTCATAATCATAAAGCCCAACATAGGAAATATCAAGCAAGTTTCAATATGTGCATTGAGATTCCTTTGGACAAGCATTGCATGCAATAAAAAAAGAATACTGATGGATAGACGAGATAACCTGAGTAACTGTAACTCCAAAGCGAACACTAATCTCCCGAGTTTCTCTCTTGCTAATTGCATCTTTGATAGAGAATACAAATTGCATGTACTTTACAGCCCTGGGATTCAACAAATCTCTAGGCTTCTTTCCTGCGAAAATGACACCGATTAAGTAAGAAACCTAATTTAAAATCATTTGATTTCTAAGCACAGTCCAAACCAAAATGTATACCAATATAAGAACCTCCGCCACCCCAATTATCAGATAAACTGATCTAGTCAATGTGTTCATTGAGCGTCACCCCACTTGCTTAAATTTTAATCATATGAAATTATAGTACATGAAATTGTATAACAAACTAACCAATTTTAATCGATAACGCCCCAGCAGCCTGCAATAATTACAAACACAAATAATTAAAAATGAATCATTAAAATACATTGAGGAAATTCAGTAGAAAATCAGGTAAGTGGTATAAAAACAACAAACCATCTCTTGAGATAGGGGATTGACGCCGGTGAGTTTGCATTGGAACTCGACGACCTCTAGGAGTTTTTCGATCTGGTTTTGGATGACATCCTTCTGCGATTCCAACAAGTTTTGATACGACATCTTCGGGAACGCCAGTTCCATTAATTGGTTTCCTTTCAAAGGCTCCATCCCTCAATTGAGATTTCCAGATCGAGAAAGAAAAAGCATTAGGGTTAATAAATGACTCCAGATGGATCAATATTTGAGAAATGATGGTTCGAATAATTCCAATTCGGATTAGTTTTGCCCGAATTGGAAGAACAGATAAAGGGGAATGTAGAATTAGGGTTTTAGAAATTGAAATTATTTTTGGGTGCTCACTGTTGAGAGCTGAGCGTCGAGTTTTGGTGTAGAGGACGAGCGCTTTATATTCTAGTGCTCTGTTTGGCTTAGGATGAGGGAAAATTCTCTTTCAAGCATGGTTTGGTCAATCTCATCCAATTATCATCAATATTTAATGATTGGTCATGTAGAGCAAGTGTTTCACAAAATGATTGGTCAATTTTTTGAAAGTGTCGTCCAATCCTAGAGCAAGTGCATTACATTTGTCATGTATTTACTTTGTGTTTCACAAAGCCCGATGTAAGAATTTCCATGGGGAGAAGTGAAGTTGATGAGTTATTCAGAACTTGGTCGAGTAATTCGAGTGAAAGATAAAAATACCCCTATGCTTTGTCTATCTTCCAAAAAGTTCACTATGTTATTTTAATTCACAAAACCTTCAAGCGTTTGTTTTTAATTACCACACTCGACACAATTATAATTTGACTTTTGACTTTTGACGAATAAAATTACCCTATGTATTGGTTATTTAATTCCTTTTGAAAACTCGGGTATATATTACTTGGATCGATTATGGTAATTAAAACTAAATACAGGGGATTCTTTAGGAGTTAAACAAAGCATATGATGTGTTTTTGTCATTGGGTTAAAATTTTCATGATAAAAGTATAATGTGAACAAATACTTGATAATTCCTTGATTGAATCACACAATATTTTCTGGGGATATATTTGGCACTGACTTGAGAGTACATAAGGGGTTTTGGGAGTTAAAAAAACACAGAGAGTTATGTGGGAGTTAGACAAAACATAATGGGTGTTATTGTCTTTTGCTCCGAGTTTTTCTAGTTCAAATTTAAGGTCCCGTTTAGATGTTTTTAGGATGTGGAAGACGAACAACAAATAATCAAACATTCTGCAGGTAAAATAAACACTCGAGAGCTATAAACAAGTTAAACAACGAACAATAAAAGAAAGCTAGAAACCTATGTACCAAGGTGACAGAAAGGAACTCCACATCCAAGTCAAAAAAAAAAGAAAAAAATAACTTAACTAGTACAAGTACCAAGGTGCTCACCGAAATACGATGGTTAGCGTCTAGGGATGTCAACGGATCAATTTAGGGTCTAATTAGGCTTGACCCATATTTGACTTCATTTGTATCGGATGAGATCCAATTCATGCTTGGATCTGAAATTTTTTAATTCATTGGATCTTATTCGAATTTTGTCATATTTCATATTGTTTTTTGATCCAATAAGGTCTTTGCTTCCAAAATTATTAATAATATTTCTTTTGTTGGTGTCTAACAATCTGTGTACTTAAATATTTTGATCTAACACAAAAAATAGTGAGAAATACTTACTTGTATCGAAACCAAATATCACTTCAATCTTTACGTCAAAAATGAGGAAATTAGACTGAGGCTTGTCGAAACAAATTTCCTTAAGACAATATTTCCGGGGCTGCCACGGTGCATACAGTTTGATTCCCGGTAGTCTCCCAAGATACAACAGTCTGTTGTTCATTATTTGCACAAATAATGAACCCACGGCGAACCGAAGCAAATAGAAGATTTGACATAATTTTAAAGTAGAGAATAGAGTAATTTTTTATTATTGTCTGAAAAAAAGGGATTCTTAATTGGCCAGATTAAGTCTCCTATTTATAGGCACATAAATGTCTATTCGCAAGAGACACATCACTTGGATTGCACTATTTCGGTCCAAAGGGTACCTCTTCAGATCGAACAGACGCAACCCCTTAATTACTCTCAACTAATTTTATTCACATATAAATTGTAAAATCCAACAATCCCCCACATGAATAAAATAGTTCTTCGTGTCCTGTATCACAGGACATATTATGTCGAAGTATTCTTTAGGTATAATACTGCATCGGAATAGGTGAAATATTTCATCTTGAACCTTCCCTAGTTAAAGCTTATCAGATTTACTTAGCCAATCGGTGAAATATTTCATCTTGAATTGTCGGCTGTTGGTGTAAACCAAGACAATAAACTTAACACAGCATTAAACCGATTTGCTTCAAGTTCTCGGTTGTGTTCGTTTTGGCCCTGAACATTCTTGGTTATGCGAGTGCTTTAGAGAATTCCAACCTATAAAGAAATTCTCAACGAGCCGACCCAGCTCACACTAACATAGGTGACCGCATCTATCAAGAGTATCCTACCATACTCTACTTGTTCTTGACAAGGTATAGACGTCATTAAAAACATTTGCTTAACCTTATAAACGCGGTAGGCTTGCACTTATTGCATCATAAGAATGGGATAGAGTTATACTCTTAAGTGCTTTCTTTTAAGTTAGCCAAGACTGGTTGTCCTATTGAACCTGGTCCGTGGGATCTCCAGTCGCCAGGTTAGGTTTCCGTACGAGGTAACTTAGTCTAATTTAGGTTTTAAGCCCATTCCCCTCGATGCACATACTACTCTCTAGATAAACCTTTAATATCCGGAATCAGGATTATCTCTTAACTTCATAAAGTCCATTCTATTTGAAAGTAGATGTCTCTCGGTATTGTATCAACGACAAAGAATATATCATGTCGTGACTTTACCATTATACATAGAGTTTGTTGAGCTCTGTGTATCACCGCTTGATTATCGCATTTTATATATGACTAACACAATTTTCAGTCATATTAAAATATCTTCCATGAATTTTGTGAAGCCACTCAAATTCTTTACTAGCTTTATCCAATGCTATGCACTCTAATTTCATAGTGGATTGAGCTATACGCGTTTGTTTGGAAGATTCTCAGGAAATAGCGGTGCCTCCGAAATTGAATACATATCCGCTTATAAACTTTGATTCATCTAAATCAGAAGTTTCATTTGCATTACTATATCCCTTCTGGATCGTTTGAAAATTTTCCAAATCTAATGCACATATGTATGTATTCTATCAAGATTCAAGCATTCTCATTAATGCATCCCAACGAATTTTGCTAAGATTACTCATGTATCTCCTTAGTTTATTAACTAAAGAGACGATGTCTAGCCTCTTGAATTTTACGATATATGCGTGACATCTAATTTTATGAGCATACTCAAATTGTGATATTCTATCACATTTATTCTCGTGTAGCACAGAAGATATGAATTAAATAAAATTATGAAATCCCTTAATGTCATAAGTATTTAACTTATATATCATTCATCCACGTAATGTGCTTGAGATAATTTCATGTCATCACATGACCTCATAATCATGATTGATTAAATTGACGTTTTTCATATCAAAAGTTAATATTTCTCGATGGATTTAACATTCACAATATTAGTCTCAAATATTAACATATCATTTGCGCATAAACAAACTCTGATACTCAATTATCCAGTTAGGTTATATGGACACACTTGTCATATTTATTAATATGACAGTCAAAATTTGTTAGTGACACTATCACATTTTTCGTGTCATTATTTAGGAGTTTGTTAAACGTCAACAAGAAAATACATAAGTTTCGCAAACTATGTATTCTTTTCATTTAACAACGAAACTCTCTGGTTACTCCTTATAAATTTTTCATTTAATTCACCATTAAGGATGATAATTTTAACATCCATTGTATATAGCTATTAGAGCTATTAACATTCGGATATTATCTCAATCGTTAGTGAATATGAGTCAAAGAAGTAAAATTATTTCTTTTATAAGGCAACTTGGCTACTAGTCTAGCCTAGTTTTTATCGATTGACTTATTAAAGTTTTTAAACTCTTGAATTAAAAAATCCATCTACATCTAATTGGTTCACTCCTCGAGGTCTACCAATTTTATGAATGTAACTCGCTGTCAATCGCCTCTTTCCAATCCACGGTATTGGAACGTGACATAATCTATTTATATGTTCGAGGTTAATTCTTTAACATATAAGTTAGAATATCTTGATCAAATAACTTCGAGCTTTTAGCTCATATGTCTCTTCAACTCATCAACAAACTCATGTTGAAGTTAGAGATTGACCTCTTTAGAGATCGATTCATATGTATATTCTCTCAGAATAAAGAAGTTTATAATTAAAAATAATTATAAGTTTCACAAGGTAAACCATCTAGATCAATTAAATATTTTTGCAAAATATTTAATGACTTTTAAATAAATATTCTAAAATGATTAGACCATACTTTTTATTCTCGCATAACAAATAATTTATAATTAACTCTAATTATAAATTGTAGAAAGGTTTATGTAAGTAATAAATAATATTACTTTATCAGATTTTAATATCAGCAAACCACACAAACTGAAAATAAATCTGAACCGAAAGAAAAATCAATTTATAAGAAATGATTCTCAAATCCTTCTTATATTCTCAATTATTGTTACATCACGTGACTCGGTTCACATGATTACAATTATGTCAGATTTAAATACCAAAAATATGAGCTACTACTATTTATCGCATAAGCTAGTAGTAATTAATATTTTTAAGTTATTCTTCTTTTCGGTGGTGAAACCGAAATCTGACCTAAATACCCCCACATTTTAAGGTATTTGATTTTCTTCCTTTTCCATAACTCATATGGAATGAAAATTGACTTTCTTGTACGAAACTCGACTTAGTATGTGTGTAGACATCTAGCGAGCTTTCCCCCACAAGTTGCCAAGTAAACCCGAATTTAAAGATTGACGCTTAACCACATCTTAAAATTTTGTTATTTTAGCAACCAGATTGAATTGAGTTGAGCTAGGTAATTTATTTGACG
Organism: Penstemon barbatus; assembly: GCA_003313485.2. Taxonomy (NCBI): domain Eukaryota; kingdom Viridiplantae; phylum Streptophyta; class Magnoliopsida; order Lamiales; family Plantaginaceae; genus Penstemon; species Penstemon barbatus. The sequence continues at coordinate 16,437,335 of CM064877.1, read as the reverse complement.
AATTATTCCTAATTTAATACACTCTTGTGTAAATGAATATATTTGTATTTACCCCCACAATTTGGATATAAGAGTTTTATGTTTTTCTTATTCCATCATCCAAATTTGTATTTCACAAATGTATTTCTTTGTATTTCATAAATACATTTATTGCCTCCTATTTATTATTCAATAAATAATGCAATAAAATATATGTGATCAATTACATTTAAACTCCACGAGTTAGTAATGATTTAAAATCACATAATTGATTAGTTCAAAATTTTGAACTTTTACATATTTGTTTCGCAAACAAATAAATATACTTATTTCTCACAAATAAATCATAATTATTTCACAAATAAGTTATAAGTACAATCAAATATTGATATTTATTTCTCAAATAATTTATAATTATTTCTCAAAAATAAAATATTATCAATATTTGCTCAATAAAATATTGGTATTTATTTCACGAATAAATTATAAATATAATCAATATTTCTTCAATAAAGTATTGATATCATAATTTATAAATATAATCAATATTTCCTCAATAAAATATTGATATTTATTTCACGAATAACTTATAAATATAATCAATATTTCCTCAATAAAATATTGATATCATAGCAAATTATAATTATTTCACAACTGAATTATAATTATCAATATTTTCTCATTAAAATATCGATATGAATTACAAATATTTTGCAAACAATTTTAATTATTTGTCAATAATAAATTACCAATATTTTCTCATTAAAATACTGATATGATTATAATTACTAATTAATCCTTTATCTTCAAATAAAGCTATTAGTAATTCACTCTTTTTCCTTATGCTTGACATATGCATAATCACACTAATAAATGTACACAAGCTATGAATCACATACTCATATGAGGTTCATAATTGCATGCTCATGTCAATAAATTTTACTCAAATCATTACCTTCATGGAATGATTTAATAATTCTCCTCATCTATATATTGAATTCGCAATTCAGATATAGCATATATTACGATTTCTTATTATCTCTTGTTGAATCGCATTCTAACAATTTGAAATGGATAATTTTGACAACTCTTTGTCTTTAATTTCATTTAAAGATAATCACTCCAGATTATCACATCCTTATTGGACAATTTAATGAGGTTGATTTTATCACATCAAAAAACTTGTACTCTCATGAATCAGAGACATACACTCCATTCGTGCAAAAGAGACTTGATTAAAAAAATTATAGTCCAAATAATGCCCCGATTCACTTTACGCAACAATCCAATAGTTTTTACATAAAGTATTGACTCTCCGAATTGGATTACTCATTGCAGTTATCAAGGGAATGTAAAAACACACCTATTAAAATTCTCGGAAAGAAATACTACCTTTACACCCTTTGAAAAATCTCACAATTAAATAAGGAGACATCGTGTCTCTTTATCAGGTTTTAATTTCGGGATTCATTTTTACATAAATAAATAAAACAAATGTTTGTTCTTTGGGTGGAACCTTTCCTTAAAGTCGTGACCACTAATTGAGTTTCAATTCAAGCAGATTGATAGGCAGGACTAGAGAGAATAAGAAAAGACACCTTTTCAATTCTTTTAAATTTTTCATCTGCCAACATACTTATTCACAATCTGCTTTGAATTAGTTAATCAATTAAAATATAAACATCTATTCATGAAAATACATGGCGCTGCAAAGCAACGATTCATGTTGCAAAAAGAAAGTTGGCTATGATTACGTAAAACAAGTCACTCGATCTTAGTCATATCAATTTTATGTATTATTTCCGTAAAGGAAAATAGCCATTCCACAAATGATCGAGTTCCCGCTTATATATATCATAAGATTAAGAAATCCCACTTAAACTTTTTCCGATTTAAATATTCATTCAAAGGAATATATATTTAGACAGCATATTTGAGACATTCAAATTCTTTATTATGATTTTATACAAATTGACAAAACTAATCAGAGAATACAGTATATCGAGATTGTATTACCAGTAAGTTCCCACTCATGTGAAATGTTTCAACATTAGCACGTTAAAACAGGGAGGTAATAATGATTTATGAATAAATAACCATATTTAATCTTTATAACAATACACAGATAAGTTAAACAAAATTATTATATTGTCTTAAGATTGTTGGTGTCTAACAATCTGTGTACTTAAATATTTTGATCTAACACAAAAAATAGTGAGAAATACTTACTTGTATCGAAACCAAATATCACTTCAATCTTTATGTCAAAAATGAGGAAATTAGACTGAGGCTTGTCGAAACAAATTTCCTTAAGACAATATTTCCGGGGCTGCCACGGTGCATACAGTTTGATTCCCGGTAGTCTCCCAAGATACAACAGTCTGTTGTTCATTATTTGCACAAATAATGAACCCACGGCGAACCGAAGCAAATAGAAGATTTGACATAATTTTAAAGTAGAGAATAGAGTAATTTTTTTTTATTGTCTGAAAAAAAGGGATTCTTAATTGGCCAGATTAAGTCTCCTATTTATAGGCACATAAATGTCTATTCGCAAGAGACACATCACTTGGATTGCACTATTTCGGTCCAAAGGGTACATCTTCAGATCGAACAGACGCAACCCCTTAATTACTCTCAACTAATTTTATTCACATATAAATTGTAAAATCCAACATCTTTATGCACGTTTGTTCGATTGATATTAGAGTATCAAAATTAATTTATATTGTTAAATGAAAATATGCATGAAAACAAGATCATGAATGAAATATTAACTCGTGTCTTATTAAATTGATAGTGTATTAATGTAACTTAGAGACAATATGTCATACCCCCTTACCTTTAAATTTTGCTCATTTCACTTTTATTATGAAAATTTTGTTATGACTTAAAAAACGTAGTAGCTAAAATCAATCGATTAAGCAGTTCTCTAAAACCTTGATTTAATAGTGAATTGTTATGTATTTATCTTGAAAGATGTTAAAGATTAAAAGAACTTTTTGGTTAAGTATTTTTTGGCTTTGACAAGTATATTCAAGACGAGGCAAAATAAATAGTGAACCAGATCCACTAGATTTTAGTGCAATGAATAATTGTCTTTTCCCCGTTCGGATTTGAGTACGAAAGGCCACCCCAAAAAGCGAATAGTCCTTTGTTTTTTGCGGGCCACGCGGCTTAGCCCCGATCATCCCCTCAAGAATAGGACACAATAATAGAGCAGAATATGAGCCAATAATAGAGCGCACATCAGAGACTACTCCCCTTTTAATAATAAGACAGGGTTTGGAAAAGCCCATTTCTTAAGAGATTAAGAGATAGAGCAATCCTCACTCGACAACTCAAAGCTGACCAGTACAAAGCCATGTGATCCTAGTCGTTTACGTACCCCACTGGCTTCGTCGTACCCTTACTCTAGTCCTTTAACTTTTGTGAGATTGCGGAAATGAGATACATGTAGCTCTGACAAGCAAATAAATCATTTATATTTTTAAGTTGTTGCAATTTTAGTCCTCTTACCCGCAATTTAAGTCTCAAGTTCGCCGGAATTAAAATCAATGCCAAAAAATTGCCACGATTTATGAGGGAAGAAAGAAATGGAGGGGAATTATAATTTATGAAATAATTAATAGGTAGGAGAAAAACTGAGGGAAATATGATGTTAATTTCCCTCCAACGTAAACTGATTTGGCAAGGCGACTTGAGGGGTGTTTGCAAACTTTTGAAAACCCAAAAGCGGGTAAATATCACTTTTGGTCCCTCTTATTATTAATTTTTTACAGAGTGGTCCTTCTTATGTTTTTTTTCCACTTTAGTCCCTACTATGAATTATTTATTTCACTTTAGTCCCTACTATGAATTATGTGTTTCACTTTAGTCCTTATCAGGTAGTTCTGATAACACGTGACATGCATATGAATATTTTTTAGGGCATTTTCGTCCGTTCACTATTGAAACCATTTGAGATATTGTTTAATTGGTGAACAATTTTGGTGTTTGAAGAAGATTTTGGGAGAAAACTTTAGTTTGGAAAGAAATGGACGATTAAGTTGAACTGGAATGAAAGCCTAGTTTGGAAGAGATTAAATCTTTAGTTTTATTTCAAATGATTAGAAAGACGAAAATATCCATGTTAGTTTACTTGAAATGACGAAATTGTCCTTACGAGCATATCACGTGTTATCGGAACCGCCTTGGAACATCTGAAAAGGACTAAAGTGAAACAGGTAATACATAGTAGGGACTAAGCTGAGAAAAAAAACATAAGAGGGACCACTCTATAAAAAGTTAATTATATGAGGGACCAAATGTAGTGTTTACCCCAAAAGCCGTTGCTTAAACTATAAGTAAATTATGACGAGTTTAGGACTAGATTTAAGAAAACTTAAAACATAAATATATAAAATGGGAAAATTGCTTTTTTGGTACCATAGGATAGGCTGACTTGCACTTTTGGTACCATTGGATATGAAAATGCAAATTTGGTACCATAGGATAGGTTTTCATTGCAATTTTGGTACCAAACCCAATTTTTCTACAAAGTTAATGGCAATTTACCCCCTATGAAATGCATAATGTTCAATTTATCCCTCTATAATTTGAAAAAAATAAATTTACCCCTATAAAATTTTAATGAAGCAATTTACCCCCTTCAGCAAGAGATTGCAACTTACTTGCCGAAATTGAGAATATGCATGCAAACTATTTTATTTAACACAGGAGGATAAATTGCCACATTTATCATAACACAATGGGTAAAAAATCACATTATCATAATAAAAGTGGATTAAGTGCCGCCTATAAAAATATCAGGGAAACGATGTGAAATTTTTACAAAATTTCATGGGGTAAAATGCTCTTTTTTAAACCACGAGGGGTTAAATTGAACATTATGCATTTAGTAAGGGGGTAAATTGCCATTAACTTTGTAGAAAAATTGGGTTTGGTACCAAAATTGCAATGAAAACCTATCCTATGGTACCAAATTTGCATTTTCATATCCAATGGTACCAAAAGTGCAAGTCAGCCTATCCTATGGTACCAAAAAAGCAATTTTCCCTATATAAAATGTTTGTACGTTTCTACAACAATTAAATACTCCTTTTTGCCTCCACAAACTACACCTATTATTGCATGTTCTGTATAATTAGTTGCAAAATTAGTACCTTGCGAGATTAAAATCGAAAATGTTCTTTTCTTTTTTTTGAGGGAAAAAATCGCAATGTTCTAGTTAAACATAATAATACTTTATGGCATAAAAGATTACTATTACATTTAAAGAGGGGAGAATTGTTTTTTTGGTACCGTATGATAGGTTGACTTGCATTTTTGGTACCATTGGATACGAAAATGCAAATTTGGTACCATATGATATATTTTCATTGCAATTTTGGTACCAAACCCAATTTTTCTACAAAGTTAATGACAATTTACCCCCTATGAAATGCATAATATTCAATTTATCCCTCTATAATTTGAAAAAAATTAATTTACCCCCTGTAAAATTTTAATGAAGCAATTTACCCCGTTCAGCCGGGGATTGTAACTCACTTGTCGAAATTGAGAGTATGCATGCAAACTATTTTATTTAACATAGAGGGATAAATTGCCACATTTATCATAACACAATGGTTAAAAAATCACATTATCATAATAAAAGTGGATTAAGTGTCGCCTATAAAAATATTAGGGAGGCGATGTGAAATTTTTACAAAATTTCAAGTGGTAAAATGCTCTTTTTTAGACCACGAGGGGTTTAGTTGAACATTATGCATTTAGTAGGGGGTAAATTGCCATTAACTTTGTAGAAAATTTTGGGTTTGGTACCAAAATTGCAATGAAAACCTATCATATGGTACCAAATTTGCATTTTCATATCCAATGACACCAAAAGTACAAGCCAGTCTATCCTATGGTACCAAAAAATCAATTTTCCCATTTAAAGAGTTATAAATCGAAATGTTCTAGTTATTAGAATTTTTAATTCAATAAATTTGCTTCAATTAAGAAAATATATAACTTACAAGACGTGGAATAAAACGAATCCAAGTGGATCTGATCCGTTAAATATTTAATTCTAATAATAAATAAAACAACTACAAACACATATTTTACTTTCTAAAAGTTACATTGATAATCTAATTTCATTCACGGTCTTATCTTTTCTACATATTTTCATCTAAAAATATGCATTAATTCTATAAGGGACCGTTTGGTAGGATAGGGGTATTAGGTCATATTATATGTGTTAATATGGGATAATACAATCTTTTGTGACATTGTTTTAATACCGGATCAAATTGATTATATCCTTACGTTCCGGTATTGAGACTATATTATAGTCCACCAAGGCAAGGGTGGATTAATTAATCCGAATGAATATGTATTCGGTGAAATATCTCTTATAACCTCAGATTTACATATTACCTATTTTTACATATCATAAATTCTTCTTATAACTCTGAAAATGGAAACACATTCCACATAAATAAATCACAAATTAAAATCTATATCAATTTACAATTAAGATGAAGGCATTCGAAATTGAATGAACCTTTATCAAATCATATTCTTATACGTATTATACAAATGACTTCGATGAATTCATATATCTTAACTAAATAATATTTTCAATTAAGTAGTGAAAATATATTAATATATACCTAAGCTCATAACTCCACCAAACATATTGCGATTGATTGCTCTAATGTAATATGACTCAATCAAATCCACCTTAATCTCATACACCCTACCGAACGAACCCTTATATTAATATCAATTCAAGTGTTGTCAATATGACCTCTCGTAATCTTGTAAGCTAAAGTGAATTATATAAAGTTTGATTGTGGAAACTATATTAATCGATTATATAACACTAACAAACTTATTTAGAAACAAATATTGATGAAAATTTTGAATGTGAAAATTTTGTTTGATATGAAATCTACAGACTCAAAAGATTCATGTCCGAGGGAACCGAATTCAATCCAATATAAATAAAGCAAGAATTGTATCAAATGTAAAATTATAATCCAACCCAGTTCCGTCCCGTTGACAACCCCAAACGCATAGGGTCCATTTGTTTGGCATCTCCAAAAAAAAAAAAATTGTGGTTGAAAAAAGCGAGACAAACACAAATTTTACAATCTGAAATAATTTTTTCGTCTCTCAATTTTCCCAAACTACTTCCAGAAGCCAAACAAACGATTTTCTTATCTTAAAAAAAAAACCTACACATACTCTACTTTAACTTGACATAAATTAATCTCTCTTATACTTACAACCTAAATTCTTCCAAGAAAACTACACTCAGAGATTATTTCACAAACCCCCACGCCACCCTCTCAAACTACTCTCCTAAATGCCAAACAAACTAATCCCTATGCAATTTGTGTTGGCAATATGAAATTGTTATTTCTACTGCTGTTCCTCAGAAAGTTCATAAGAGAGTAACAGGCAAAATTTATTGTCCCCAGTACATGCGAAAAAGGTATAAAAGAATAAGGTCAAATAAACTGATTAATCATATATACATGTCCTTCAGAAGCTACTTGTTATATATCTTATTACCTGCACAAATAATTAATCGTTAAATTAGCACACCTCAAACCCATGCTTCTCAAATATGACTATTAAACTTCCAGCTAACAGTTTCACATAAATTAATCCATTTTCAACAAAGTATGTAGATAAATGATTCAAAGGTTTCTTTGGGGTATATATTCTAAAGAATATACAATTTTTTTTTTTTCGGTATTCTACCAATTAACTAAAGATATGTTGGAAAACTTAAAAGATGTACGGATCCAAAGTTTTGGCTAAAGGGTGACAGAGATTCACATAAACTTATAAATTTTCAAAATTAAATGTGAACTTCAGAACCAGACATCAAACTCAACAGAACTAAGAATATCTGAACTCTGGAAATATAATCTACGACTTTTTGGTATCTGTAAATAAAATAGACTGGTAGAAATACCTATCGAATGTATATGGTAACAGAGCATCAACACCAAGAATGCCATTTGGATTGAGAAGTCGTCCTTCAATGATTTGTCAATATATGGCTTGAAACTGTGACTTTAGATCAACTTGAAAAGATGAGGGCCTGTATTGTAATTGCTTGAGAACCAACAACACCATATCAAATTTTATGTACACCACACCTCTGGGAGGAAGCTCTACCAACCATGGGAAGTATAAACGATTACCATATAATTTCTACTCCATATAAACATTAGCAACCTAATTATGTCTTCTTGAAGAGTATAAAGGGCGAATTCTTTCAGTCCCCGACCTGCAAAATATTGGAAAACACACATATTTAGAGTCTAAAGAAAGGGAACAATGATTAGAATATGACTGAATATATTACCTTATAAGGAAATCTTATTCCTTGATTAAATTTTGCTGGACTTGGACGAGGCTGCAGGATCAACTTTTGTTATTATGGGAATTGCATAGATGACAGATATACACGAGTTTCAATGTTCAGTACTCTTAAGAGTCAAAGTTTCTTGAGCAAAAACGGTGACTAAATGCACTGAAGTGCCACCATCTTAAAACATAGACCTTAACTATGAACCATGCAGAAGACTTTAACAATATCATCTACCCAACTTGAAAAAAAAAAATGGAGCCCTTATTGTTGCTCAAAAGCAGAAGCAGCTATATCAAAGAATGAAACAAGCATTGTGACGTCAAAGTATAACTCTACAGATTTACACTTCTGATTAAACTCAGGATCGTAGAATTGGATAAAATTTGTTGCGCAGCAGACCATTACATTTTTCTTCTCCCTCTGATATCAGATAGAAAAGGAAGACTCAAGATGGAGATCATTATAAGAACAGAGAGTTTAAAGACTGATGGCTTCCATTGCAACTCGAACAAGGCGCAAAAAACCCTCAACATCTTGGAAATCAAAATCAAGTGCCTTTTTCAGTGAAGAGATCTCTTTATCTCCAAGTTTTGAAGTAGCAGCTGTCAAAGCCATTCTTGATTTCCTCGAGGCTTCCATTGCATGGTTAACATCTTGCGTCTGTGAAGATGAATGGAAATTTATATATTGATCCCACAGAATGCCACTAGTTAGTAAATTAAGGGATGGAAAATATAATAATGCAAGAGACTAAGAGTACCTTATTTTATGGGGTAAACTTATAAGTATCCTAATTTATGGTGAAAACTTTGGCCCAATAATATGCATATACTATAATAATTATTGCATCTCGATTTTCTTCAGTAGTTCTGGACGAAAAAAACCCTCCATATGATGTTTTATTGCATTTTCCTATACGTCAAAACTCGTTAAAGTTTTAGTTGAATTGTGATTCACTACTGAGATGATTATTGAGGGAAACCTGACATTTTAGTACATCAAGTATATTACTCGTTAAGTATAATATTGTTTACATAGAAAACATGTATTACACGATCCAATTGAAATGTGAGTATGTTCCATTAATTTTAAGAAGTGTCTGGATATGGAATTCCTTTATTGTGTTTTTTTTTTTCTGATTCTATTAAGTGTACATATGTGAATTATTAATGCGACTAATCGAATATCTAACCATACTTACAAAATTTAGGAGCTTCAATAAACCAGCACGACTTCGTGAAGTGATGATATGGCTTCCAGAAACTTGAGGAGAATCTACAACTTTGCCTAAGGCGGCCTTGTCTGTATTTTCTGGGTGGTTCAAGTTGTCAACATCAGAAGCAGAGGAGGAAGGCGATTCACCTAAATGAATAATCGAAACATGTTATCAGCTATTATAACTAATTTCACAAGGTAACGATATTTTTAAGGCAGCTAAGAATTCTTACTAATTCGAATCACTTTACAACTGCTCAACTAATACCATAATTTATTCATTCAAATGGCTAGTCACATTATCAGAAGGCTGTCATTCTAAACTTTGACCCCTGTCATAATTCTAATTGATAACAAGGAACCTAGTTGAAACTTAGTGATTTTGTATAGCTCCATAAAATAAAGAATATCACACCTAAACTTTACCTGGGGGAACAATTTGTAAAGCAGTTTGCAACTCAATCCGGTCCCTGCTTGCACTGGTATTTGAAAAATAAACTACTCGCATGTACGCGACTTCAGCGCATTTATGGGCCAAAGCCGCAGCAGCCATATCTTTGGATTTTTCATATTCATGTGCGTAATACCTGCAAAAGATATACAAAAATAAAACTGCGGCCATGAATCACTTGATATCAGAAGAATTAGAAATGTTTTTAACCAACTTGTTTATAATCTAAACAACCAATGCCTTATAAAGGATTGTCCAAGAAGAACTCAAGAGCATATCACACAGGTCATACCACTGTAACAATTTGATCACTTTCAACAAAATAACAAAAAAGTCTTCATCCACAAATAGACAAATGATAGACCATATAAGTAGCCCATAAGTGCATAATAACTTACTCCAAGAGCTTTGCAGTGTCACCGTATATATGCATTGAGTGCATTATCTCATTATGCTTAATTCCTTCACTCCTACCAGTTTCCAACAAAAAAGCTCCATGAAGGAATTTGAGCATAGATTGGAAGTAAAACCCGATACTATCAGCCGATCCAGAATTCTGCATAACAGAACTCTGTTATTTAACACTGGAAATACTATATAATAATTATGTCAGAACCAACAAGAATTGCAAGAACCTTAAGACGATCAGCGAGGTGTTTGAGGTCCTTTGCTTCTTTTAAAGCACTGTTAGCGGCATAATTGGAGGAATCCTTTCGCATAGGACTTGGTGCTTCAACATCCCGAACCTTGTGAGAATTTGGAGTAGGATGCCTTGAAGTTATAGGTTGGCCGTTCAGACTTTCTGCTTTCTTACTCTGGTTTGGTACCTTCAAAGAATCACCATTATCAAATGCACTAACTGCTAAAACTTTTACACCTTTTTGTTTCTGAGATCCAGGATCAGTTTCAGTCTGAACTTTTGCTAAGGGTGGAAGTGAGTGCGACTTTGTACTCCCATAGACTTCAGTCTGGTCGCTTTTCTTGGGTAATTTTTCAATGCCATGTTCCTGTTGAAAATTTTGCTTTTTATCATGGCTTTTACTCTCAATTAATGTACCTCCAGCAGCCTCTTTCTTGGCAATAAACCTATCAGCTTTTCCAGAAGAACCATTTTTTTCATCCGACTTGTTTCTTCTACTCTTTGACTTTTCCTCGTATGAATGCACGTGATTCAAAGAATCATGTGAAAAGTCAGTACCCTTGGTTTTATGTTTATCTAAGTCAGATCCAGAAGCACCATCTCTGTTTTTTGAATGTGATGTTAACCCTTCAGACTTCTTCAAGTGAGAAGCACTATTCTGACGTAGGTCGGGTTCTATATTCTCTTCTACTTGGCATTGATCAGAAGATCGTTTTTCACTAGCATACTGATTACTTTGATGTAACTGATCTCTGTAGACATCAGTATCATGGTCATTGACTGTGAGATCTGGATCCCTTTTGATAATACCTGTTCGGTCAACTCCTCTATCATCTTCCCAACCTGAGATCCTTCTAGTTGATGAGAACTTATCTCCATTAAAGTTAGGGAATCTTATAGGGGATGAAGAAACTGATTCAACTGGTGAACCTTTAACTTCCTGGGTACTGGTTTTGTTTTTACGCGAGCCAGATACCTTGGAAGAGCTTGAATTTGCGGCAACAGAATGCTGTACAGAATTTTTATCACTTTTCAAATAATCTGCTGGCTGAGCGTTGCTCGGATATTGAGTATAATGCTGCTCCTTTGCACCCCTACTTTGTTTGTCAGGTTCGAGGCTGGCTTTGCTTCCACTGGTCTCTTTTGCCCCAGATTTGGAAAGTCTAGCTTTCTTTTCTTTCCGGTGGTCATTTTCACTCATTTCTTCCATAAGATCACCAGAGTCTTGGTGATGTCTCCCTGAACTTGAAGGAGGTTCTTTAGGAATCTCAGACCCTTTCCTCTTCCTAACACAGTCCTTATCATCAGATTTAATTGAATGCAGCAGACTACCATCTGAAGTATTTGAAACATGCATTTCCGAATTCATTCCCGCCTTTATATTCTTCTTTGTGTCAGCTCTGGAGTCATCATGGTTGGTATGCTTGCGCCGAGCATTTCTTGACGGGTTGGTAGATTCACGACCTGCTTTTGAGAAAGCCTCGCCATTGTCAGAAGACCAGTGTTGATCATCAAGTAATTCCTCACTCTTAATTCTTTTAGAAACTCTAGAACCATCCAAATCAGACTCTCGCTTGCTTCTTATCTTCAAATCTGTACATATACACATCATTCGAAGTCAAATTCCAGATATTAAACTCGAAGAACCCAAAAATGGCTGATTGATATTGATTTAAAATATATAATTGGGCTTCATTTATACATATAAGAAAAAGTGGAGGGTACTCAATAATATACCTTTATCAGAACCATAAGCTGCTGGCACTTTTTTATCCTTTACATTGTCATTGTGCATCTCAACATGGGACGATTCTTTACCAGATGCTGAAATATTCTTCTTCCGTGACTTAGAGTGAGTGGAACCATCTAAATCAGTTGAATTTGCAGCATTTGTTGACTCGTGTTTTTTCTTCCCATTGATTGTTGCTGTTCGGATATCAATATTTTGGTGCTCTTGACCGGGATACCTAGCATCAACTGAGGATGCTCCAACAGAATTCAGAATAGAATTATTAAGCTGATTGTGTTGGATCTCAGAAGTAGAGGCAGGAACTAATGCAGCAGGAGGGTAAAGGGCTCTTATAGCATTATTCGTCACATCTTCAGGGATATTACACCGGTTCATTCCAGGCCTATTGAAATCGCAAAAAAACATGAAATCCACATGAAACATAATTCATGATAGAAAGCAATAAGTTAAAATTAGTAGAACTTACAGCCAAGAAAGCATCCTACAAACCCATTTCTTAGGAAGACTTTCAGGATCTATATCAAGTGGAAGAAGTCTCCATTTTGTACACTTTTCACATAAGACCCAATCTTCCTTGTCCTTCTGAATCGTTCCCATTGGAGCTTCAAAACTTGGCCTGTTCCCATGGTCAGGCGCAACATGAGAATCCACCCTAGGATATTTTTCAGGGGGGCGTGACTTTTCTGAATTTTTAACATTACATTTCTCTTTCGGCGTGCTATGGTGTTCGCTCAAGTTTCTTTTTCCAACGAGCTGAGGATCATTATTTAGCCTTCCCAAGTTATTCATTTCCCCTGACATTGATTCATTATCATCCTCTGCAGCTCCAAAAAGTTCAGTATACCTGTCCCTTCCAGGTTTTTCATGGTCCTTCTTGAGATCATGTGAATCAGTTTTAGACCAAAGACCGTTAGCGTGGGAGCTCTTCACATTTTTACGAGTCACAGAAGAATCAGCAACCAACTGATCAGTCGGTTCAGAAGTAAGAGCTTTATTTCCTTTGAAAACATTTGACTCGGACTGCTCCGAAGCATGAGATTTTGCTGCTTTGAGTACATCCAGCTGAGCGCTAGCTGGAACTCCATTGACAAGATTTCCCCTTTTACTTTCTGAGACCTTACCTGATGAACCCATCCTTCTACCTAACTTCTCGACTCTGCCAATATCTTGGGCAGATTCCCTATGCATTGCTGTGGGCGTACCATTTTTAGGATCAGCAACAGTAGATTGTGAACTAGATAAGAGTGGAAGTTTCAAAGCGTTAGAGACAAGCTCCTCACATCCTAAGGTGTCAAAATCAGTTTCTTTTTCCTTCTGCAAGAGAGAACCAGTATTGTCTTGATCACCATTGTTCCTATCATTTGTTAAATCTTTAGAGAAAGCATCATCTCTTTCAGATGACTTCAATTTCTTCTGCCCTGAAACTTTCTGGTTGCTTCTACTAGAATGAGATCCATTCACTAGCATTCGAGATTTTTCAGTGCTTGTCTTGTCAAAGGGCTTAGAGTCACTCTTTACCCTAAGCTTTCTTCTTTCTATCAGATTAATCAGATCTTCAGATAGAGGGGATAAAAGTTGACCAGTCGGCAATGATGTCATAATCTGCTCCAAAATGGAAGTAATGTGAAGGTCAAAGTTCTATTTGTAGAAAATATAGAAATGGCAATATTTACCTCAAAATGTCTAAGAAATCTAAGTCAATGATTAAGGAATTTAATTTACCTGAAGAATACTGGTAGGGGATTTCTCTGGCGCATCCAACTGTTCACCAAATAGTCCTTCACTAGCTTTGGGACTGTCGTCTAAAGAAGACGATGGAGAGATTACAAGTCCAAGTCCACTGTAGATTTCAGCATTCTTTTGAGTCGACAAATTTTCTGTGCCAACTTTGATCCGAACCTTCAGAGTTCTCTGATCAGCAGAATTTAGAGACTTCTTCACGTCTCCACGTTTCATACTGAACTCCTCAGCATGTCTAGATGGTATGCTGACATCGGTTTTGGCCATTAATGAAGTTTTTCCTGAAGTAGCATGAGGTCTTGCTGAAGGAGAAGCACTTGATGAAGCTAATGAGTTCTGTCTACGATCCTGAATAAGAGAACAAGTTCGAAGAGCTCAACTAAACCTAAATTTCATGTCAGAAATAATTTTCTAGATCTTCTCTATTGAAAACTTTGAAGATTTAGATATACTAGCATCTACCTCTGTATGCAACTTTCTTGGGGATCTTGGTGAATCACAGTTACGAACCTCTGGAGTCCTTGTATGAGACCAAGACGGAGACCGTTGATGAGAAGGTAAAAATGAACCATAGCCTCCAAATTTTGCCCCTGTTAAGCATTCAAATTCCTGATCAATATTCACATTCTGAACCCACATTTACGTAAGGCCCTAACTTTACGTGATCTGGTGAACTCTGTTTCAACTTACCCAAATTCTCAGCTGAAACACCACCTTCGAAATCTTTTTGGAAATGCCCCAAAACATTTTGGAGCTTCTCCCCCTTCAAAGAGTACATATCAGAGTTAATTACATTACCAACCAAGACATGTTATGATGCAAACTCAGCTTCATAAACCCCATATCATTGTCTGTTCTCTTCAAGAATTTGATTAGGAACTAGGCAGTGAAATCAAGTTTATTGGTTTCTTATAACTACATAACATTCATTTTTCTAATCCACAAAGCATGGATTATTGTTCTAAACTCTACAAAGTACACGTGTCGCCTACGAGTCCAAGAATTCACAATAAATAACAATGATGATTTTCAACTATTTAATCAAGCATTAAATTCATCTACGAAAAGTGATCAACACGTAAATTATAACATGCCTAGCTGACTACACGACACAATATCAACGGACTACAGACTTTGCAGGGGTAAATCAGGACAGGTGCTCACAACTTAACAAGGTCAAAACAAATCCTAATAAAGTAATTCCAGCTCAACACAGCATTACAAACCGAAGAACTGATTTACAAATCAAATTGAATTTAACGAGGATAACACTCAAAATACTTACAATGTAAGAGAGAGCAATATCAGGGTCAATGGTGGAATCTCCATCCTCATCTTGATAGCGAAGAGCCTCTCCTTCTTCAAGCTCAGCATCTTCCATCTTTACCCCTAAACCTAACCCTAAATCCTTTCTCCCATCTCTACTTCTCACAGAAATCATAAAATAATTAAGAAAATATACTATTAAAATACAACAAAAACTCCTTAATAAAGTAAGCTTTTTCTATTTTTTTCCCTGCACCGTTTACTTTTCTCCAGAAATCTCAATCCACAATACCGAAACCCAGAAAAATCTACCAAGGATTGTTCCTGATCAGATTTACTTCAATTACCTCACCTACCAAAAAGAAATTGAAAAAAACCTTTTTATTTTACACTGATACGTATATCGCGCGTGTATCAATATACACTCTGAAAAGAATCCAAAATTTTGAAATTTTAGAGCCCTCTTCAATTTACGTATCGTGGAAACTGGATCGTGTTGTGCGATCTCTGAAGCTCAAATCGATGAGCAGAAAAAAAAAATGTAGAAAGAGAAAAAGAGTTGGAGAGAGAAGAGGACAGAGAAAAAGACTATTGTTTTGGTTTACAACAGCCGCGTCTATTTCTTATTATTATTATTATTCTATTTTAATTATTTTTCGAAATTATCCTTTAATTTATTTATTCCATTCCAATTCGTGAAAAAGATAACCCGAATATTCTGAAATAACTGCCGCTTATTTTATTTTTACCTTTTAACAGCACTGGAAGTTCAACACAACGGGTTTTGTCTGTAGAGGTGAAATCTGTAGCAAGTTAGCAGAACTCCCATACGACCATTGTGGCGCGTGTTCACACGCGTAATATGCATTTATTTTTATTATTTTATATAAATACATGCCACGGCTTCCTATATTTATTGCAGAAAATGGTGATTTTATTGTTATTGTCTCCGCCTACATTTTCTTAAAATAATCACATTATTTTGCTATAAAACATCGGGTTTGGTCAAACCCAAAGTAGCTACAGGGCAAGTGCAATACACTTGCTTTGAGATTGGATGTAACTCCTAGGAGAGTGACCAATCACAAAGCAAGTGCAATACACTTGCTTAGTGGTTGGATCAGTTTGGCCAAACTAGACTTGGACAAGAATTTTTCGATAAGAATATGCTTTATTGTCTACAGAATGATTTGAAGTCAACTTGAGTAATTAAGTAATTTTGTAATATATAATATATAATATTACTTTTACTTTTTTTTTAGAAATATTGACAATCTAGATAGTTTTCATAAATTAAAGAACCATTCCACTATTTGTCATGCACATTACATTTTTTTATGAAAAATATATTTTATGTATTTGTTGCACTGATACGATCTTCTGACATCATCTTTATATTTCTTACTTTAGTGGACGTAATAAGAACCATAATCTTACTTTAGGGTCGTAAGAGTAACCACAATATCACTTTAGGTGGATAAACTATTTAATTGTTTATTCATTAACGGTCTATAAGAAGATTACAATGAGTGATTTTACAAAACTTAAACCATAAACAACTAGATAAGTAAGTAAATAGACTCCTATGAAAATAGAAAAACTAAGAGTAGAAAACAACTAACTAAAAGGAAATCGTAATCACTATGGTAACATAATAAGATCAGGATCGTAACATACACGGATAAGGTGATAACATGCTTGATTGTTTAGAAATTGATTTGAAATTAATATGAAAATAGATAATAATACTACACTCTACTTTAAACAATCATTACATTAAGTCAAGAAGATAGTGTATTTGTCATGCGCATCTCCTCTTTCAAAGAAATTAAATTTATTTATCATTGCTTCATAAATATTGTTTTGATGAAAATATTACTTGATGTATTTGTTGCAGGAATGAGATGTACAACACAGATAAGATTGCATTGCATCTAACTCCTAAGTTAAGGAGGTAATGAAAAACTAATTTGAATCATGTTATATGTGCACAAACACTAATTAATTTCTCATAATTTATGACACAATTGTATTTGTAAGAGATAAAAATGCAAAACAAACTAGTAGCAATTATTTGAGATGCATTTATGTAATCATTCTAAGTAGGTAACAATAATTGTGGCCAAAAAAACTATTTGAGATAAATGCATATATGTTGTTGTTTGAAATTTAGCAATTAGACTATATTTTTTGTATTCATTAGTTTCCTGCTACGATGGTTTCTGCGTGCTCGTGATCGGGGGAACTAATTTATTAATCCTTCTGTTTCAAAATATCTGTCTTTTCACATGTATGCACACAAATTAAGAAAGTCATTAAATATGGCTAAATTCTATTGAAAAAAATTGAAAAAGACTAAAATACCCTTTGAATTAATTATCCTCCACTAATGTTTGAAAAATTTATGAGCATAAAGGGCAAAAATGGAAAAAAGAGCAATTAATGTTTTATTGAAAATTCAAAGTGACAGATAATATGGCACAAGAAAATCTTTTCAAATAGACAGATATTATGAAACGGAGGGAGTACTAAAGTTTTAAAATTAATGCCTCGTGAGGAGCATGTTTGTCTCGCATTTCCAAATATTATTTCATATTTGGAAATAGTGAGACAAACTTGTTTTATACTTTATTACAAAAATTATCTTCTCTCAATTTTTCCAGATTATTCTATCAAAAATCAACAAATAATAACTTTCTTATCTATAAAAAATCTACACAAACTTTACATTGATTTGACATAAAGTAATTTATCTCTTACATAGGTTATCTCACTTAACAAACATAATTTGACATAATGTCTTACACATCTTACACTTACAACCTAAATTAATCAAAACACACACATATATGTACTACCTTATTACGTAAACCACTCTCCCAAACATCAAACAAATAATATTACGCAAATCGAGATTATCACAAACTTCCACTATTTTTTCAAACTTAATCTCCCAAATACCAAATAAACGGCTCAAGATCCTCTGTACCATTTTTTGTGTACCACCACTAAGTGATTGACACATGCACATGTTAGAATTATTATAATTGTCAAATGTGCATGTGTCAATCACCTAGTGGTGGTACACTTAAGTGGTACACCAAAAGTGGTACAGAGGATCTACACCCCAAATAAACTGGCCCGCAATGTTTTCACTAATGTGATTGATAATTCAACATTAACTGCACTGAAATCTATTTAATTTAATCCAAATTGTGTACTCACATTATCCCAATCCAGGCTGTCGCTGTTGTGGACCTAATTAGAAATTGGGGTAATATTTTTCTAATAACTATTTTAAAAGGTCATTGTGGTACTACGTTTTCAAAGGTCAAATGGAAAATTTAAAATATGAACTCTATGTCATAGAAAAGGTACATCACACATGAACTATTAATAATACATTGAGGCTCAAATCGGTGGACTTGATTACTTATTTAGCACTGATGACTAAGCAATTCTAATAAATATATATTTGAAAATATGAGTTAGATTTATTTTTATAATATAAAAAGATTAAAAAGTGATTCATTTTTAAAGTTCGAAACTCTTTAGAGTAGAAATATTAGTCTAGCATTTAAGTCGCTGTCTAATAAATGGGCCGTCACATAAAGTTATACTATCTAACTATGTAATTAATTAACTAATATAGCTCTGTGCTATGCACGAAATTATGTTAAATTAAATTTAAAAATTTTAATTTTCATATATGAGAGGAAAACCTTAATTCACATTGTTGGATGGATTCATGTGAATATATATACATCTTGTACATTAATAAATTATTATATATGTAAATGTAACTAATTTTATTACAAAAAAGAAAAAAACTGATAATGTTAATTCTCAAAAAATAACAATTTTTTGAGATTTTCTCAAAAAGAGAATTTCTTGTCCGAAAGAAAAAAAAAAGAGAGAGAGAGAGAATTAATTACTAGTCATAAATCATCAAAATAAAAGTAAAAAAATTGCAATACAACATTATCTCACAATTCAGAAGCGCGTTATACATGAGTCGTGTCTTGTGTGCGCCTATTCTGGCGGTCCCGTTGTGAACGCGAAGTGGACTTCCTTGATTTGTCCACTACATTGTGAAGTGTAAATGATTAGAATAGTGTACACACATTTTTCATGCTTAATTAGTTGAATTTTGTGCATACTTTAAAATTGTGTTAGAGTTGGTTTGATTTTTTAATGAATTAAGAATCGAGTAGCTTGATATATTTTTTTAATTTTTAGTTTATCGAGTCGAGCTCGAACCAAGTTTCAAAAGTTAACAAACGAAAAATACTGTTCAAACTTGTTTGATTTGTGTGACGAATCAAACTCAATGAGTTTTATCGGATTAGCTCGAGCCGCATACGAACAACATGATTTGATTTCAGCTCTAATTATGAATCTTAAATCCTTATTATAAGTTTTTCATACTTCAATTTAAGGTTTAAAGATTTGAGATGCTGTTAATATGATATGTGATTGATTTTAACAAAAAAAATAATTAGTATGAGAGAATCAAAATAACCTTGTTTCAGTCAAATTTTTGCGCGATTGTACACTAATCTAAGGGTCATTTTTTTTAGAAATTACAAGTACTTAAAAAAAATCATTAAAACCTGCAGAAGTCAAATAAATTTATTTTTTGGATTCATTTTTTCAATCAACTCATCTGAATTTAATGTGAAAAGATAAAATGTATTGAGTGTGTACCAATTCCCTTTATATAAATACCAGAAAAGGTTATACTATATACAAAGTTTGGAACATTTGATTAATTTTGTTGTAATAAAGTCGATCGCTTTTCACCAACCTGAAAAGCATGCACACATAATTAGTATAATTATTCCCTAAATAGAATATTTTCACCCACATATAGGAAATATTTTTGGTGTCGACAAGAAATTAATTGTACAAAATAAATTGACAAATTTGACCGCGACAAAAAAGATATAATGGATTTAGACCCTGCACTTTTTTGTTGCAGCACAACCTAACCACCACAACCACATAATTGTAGGGGCAATTTAGTCAACGTCGAGTACTTTCTTTTCTTCCCAAGAGGTTTCTAGACTTCTAGCCTGCCATGAACAAATTTTGGGACCCATTTCAAGTATAAACAAATTTCGCATTTTTAATTTATGCATTTATTTGGTCAAATTTAGAGCTTGAATTCAACTAAAGCAACTTAAAATCTCGTTTCATTTTTAATAAGATAAAGATAAATTGCAATTGAGATAAACTTTGAATACCATTTTGACGCATTAATAATTAAAACATGATAAATCACTTGTGGAAAAGTTAAGTTTTTATAATATATTTTGTGCAATGCCATACCAAACCCTTTACAATTATTGTATAATAATAATGCTTATATTTCACTATTAATCTATAAAGAATCATGAAGTTTACTTTCTTTTTTTATGGCAATAATAAGTTGGTACAAGCTCTTTTTTAGTAACTTACTATAAAAGTGTGGAAGTTGTTGCTCCTATTTTTAATTTTGTTAAATATACACATGATGTAAAATCTATACTATTAAAAAAAGAAAAGCCTGTTTTCACTCACAAAGTGGCGATTATGACACCATGCTATACCAAAAATTAGTCACTTTTCAAAATTATCCTTTTTTTTTTTTTGAAATTTAAAATTACAAAACAAAAAAATGCCCAACAAAAAAATTACCTTTTTTCAGTTTATGCATATTCAAATTTAGTATGATATATTATAAAAAAATTAATATGTCAAGATAAATTACAATTTAAAGAATTCAACACACGCGAGTACCACGTGCTACGACGACTAGTATTATAGAATGCAATGCAAAAACAATATGTCGATGTGTTGCATAAAATAAAAATAATAATATGCGAAACATTTATAGTAAAAAATTGGAAATTGAAAATTAGGTACAGTTTTATTGGCTTACAACACTCCAAATGCGCTTTTATGATTGTCTACTTTTTTCAGTCAAAAAGTAGTTAAGCCGAAATGTATATACCTCATTTATCAACAAAAAAAAAAAAAAAAAAAAGAAAATTCTAATCCCATGAAGTAAGTACATTTTCTGATAGGCTACCAAGAAAAGGAAAAGACAGATATTTATCGTTTTTGTTTCTAATTTTTATCGTTTTCTGCTAATATGAAATCAATATATGTTTGACACTTGTAAATAAGCAACGTAAGCCATGCCGTGGCCAGTCCAGGTAGAATAGAATAATAGAAAGTGCCATTTAAGTGGCGAAGGATATGCTTTTTGGACTTGGTCAAAATAGGATAGGGTTGATTATTGGTTAAATAATAGGGTTGTTTACCAAAACCGGACATAAATCAATCTCATTATATTTTACATTTTCTTATTGTATTTTTTAATTCAATCAGCTTAAAAACAAATGTGAATTCTCGATAAATATATTACAAAATACATTAGTTAAATTAGGGAGTGTTACATTTGTATATGATGCTGTATATTGACTTGTTCATTGTCAAAGTCGCATTTTGAGTATATGGTTATTTATTGACAAAAATACTACAAATTTTATTGAAGACAATATAAATAGCATAATAATTAAAGAATGATTATGATTTACAAATTTCGAAAACTGGCATTGTTCATTTTGATGACCCTTGGAACTGATCCCGCAGCAACTCATACTTCTTCAGCTCCGACATTGACAGTGAAGGAGAAAGCTCTCTCAATACCTTCAGAGTTCAGTCGCCATGGATTCATAGAAGAAAATTCAGGGAGACGAAATATGATTCATTGTATTAAAGAAAAATCACATATTCGTCTTTCAAGAGCGCTTGGGATTAGTTCAAACACTATAAAAAAATATTTTGATTTCAAGAATTTTGGCAACGTACCTCGATAAAATCCTCGTATTCAACTACAAGTGAGTCTGCTTGATCAGAGGAGCCTGAATCTGAATCAGCAAGTCGTACCTATAACAATAATAATGAAAAACAACTTGATTTTCTATGAAGAGAATGAAGTAGGCATAATATCGAAAAACCAAACATAGCCTAAAGTGAAAAAGAGAAATGTGAGGAACCCGACTAATGGTATGCAACAACAAAGATGACTTACTTTGCGTTTTGCAGCATGAAACCAAGCATCTGCACAGAGGGCATACATATCAGCACCAGTAAAATTTGGAGGGCATTTCTGTGCTATATCATATAATGACACGTCTTCATGCAATTTAAACTTCCGGGTAAGTGCTTTAAGGACCCTGCAGCAAAGATAGGAGTATATATCAATTAGTACAAGAATCTCGATGCATACATTCAGGGAGTTAATGGAAAGAAACATACCTCTCCCTATAAGATGCTTCAGAATTAACACCAACATAGAGGAGCTTATCAAATCTGCCTGGCCTTAGTAGAGCTGTATCGATAAGGTCTGGTCTGTTACTAGCTCCTATTATGAATAAGTCCTATTGAACCCAATAAAGAAAAAAATAAAATAAGAAAAGAGGAAAAAGTTAATTAAAAATAAGGCTTAAAGTTACTTTTGTTAAATATTTATTACGAACCTGGGTAGAATCATTCAGGCCATCAATTTCTGCAAGCATCTAGACACAATAAAGCACATCAGATAATCCCACCCAAAATATTCCAAATACATATCATCTGATAACAAACATAGCCAGACCTGAGAAACCACTCTGTCCATAACACCACCAGAGTCCCCAGAGGCACCACGGGCTGGGGCAAGTGAATCAAGTTCGTCAAAAAATATAACACAGGGGCGAGCTGCTCTGGCCTGAAAACGATGCCAATCAGAAGAGTTTCTAAGTTGATAGTGATTTACCTTTATTTGCTGATCACTGTAACAGAAGAATAATATTGACTCCGTTTACCTTCTGAAAAATGTCTCGTATGTTTTTCTCTGATTCTCCTATGTACATGTTGATCAATTCAGGCCCTTTTACACTCAGAAAATTCAAGGAGCATTCTGTAGCAACTGCTTTTGCCAGTAATGTCTGAGGTTTGAAATTAATATTAATGGAAAAAGTCATGGAATTGGATACAAATTTAGAAGGCAATTTAACATCGTGAGTCGAGAATTTATCCGACATAAATCACAATGGTCAATGGAATGAATGATGCAAGAAACTTACTTTTCCAGTCCCTGGAGGACCATAAAGAAGAACCCCTGATCTTTTACGCAATCCAGATGAAAACAAATCTTTATGCATGAGAGGAAGCTACCAAATCCAAAACAGCAGCATCAATACCAGAGAAAGAAAGAGCAGTATGAAGTTCTCTAGATAGATTGAAACATAATAATCAAAAAGTGACATAATGGAGAATGTGTTCTGATCAGTTACATCAGTATAGCAGTTTAAGAGAATGCTAATAAGGGACATTGATCTATGCATTGGTCTTAAGGCTCCTTTTTGCTGAATAAAACTTGGAAGGAAAAGAACAAACCTCTATTTCTTCACATATACATTCGAACAAAGTCCACCAACAAATTCAAGCAAAAAAATGAAGGAAAAAAGCTAACCTGAACAGTATCCAGGATTGACTTTTTTACATCCTCAAGCCCACCAACATCTTCCCATTTTACGTTAGGTACCTATAGTAACACCATCACACATAAATCGGGTGATAGTGCTTACAGAAAAAAAGAGTATCTCTTACACATACTAAATTTAAATTCTCAAACATATGAATTGCTATCAAGAGTACAAGATAGACTCTTTCCCTTCTGATAAGAAGTACCATAAAACATTGATCAAAATAAACAGTTGAGTGTTGACCCTTAGCATATTCTCTGTATCCATAAAGTACCAGATGGAAACACAAAAGATTGACATTAAGGTTTTGATTAGCTAACCTTTGGAGTACCAAGGGCTGATGCATTTCTTTTCTTTGATTGTTCCAATGCTTTGATTAAGTTTTCTTTCCCAAAATGCACAGGTTCATCACCTATATTGCTACTGTGTTCATTTGAACTGGATTCAAGTGAGTTATCCGTTGAATTTCCAGGCTCCACCTTCTTTCTCTCAGATATAAAATTTGCACCAGCATCAGCAATCAGAGCACGAAGATCCCTGGGCATGTAACCTGATGTCTGCCCAACTATATCCTTTACCAGGTCGTTGGCAGAAGTCTGCAATAAGACAAAAATCTGGTCCATCAAAACCAAAATTCACTGAGAAGTTATAATGCAATAAAAAAACCATAGAGATGTCCCTTTCCTTCATTACATCTTTCCATTTTTATGCAACTACAAATCTCGGGTAGATATACATAAATACCGTAGAAGAGAGAAAATTTTCATATAAAAAATGTTGAGGGAATTAATTTTGTTTTTTGTCCCCTTAACCTTATTTATTAACATTTTTACTGGGGTTGCTAACATTTATTTGCAATCATAAAGTAATAGTGTACAGTGTACATGAATGAAACAGGAAGATATTCATTGAAGGAGGATTCAATTGATCACCCCCTGAGCCTATCCCTGCTATAATCATTAATAGCAGCATCAGAAATCGTTATGTGGAAATAAGAAAGGCTCTAAAAATATGACATTGTCAAGTTCTGAGGGAAGAGTACAGAGTATCCGACTTTTACAAGATGGATGTATTTGCAAAATCAAGGGGAAAGCTAAAGCAATAACATACATTTGGAAGCAATGCGGAGACATGTTGAAGCGATTCGGACATCAATCGAGACCTTTGTTCTTCAGTAAGAGGTTCCACTTTTATTTCATGACTAAAACAGCGTCTTATAGTTGGAGGCAGACCTTCAGAACTATCTGCAGCTGCTACTAAAAGTACTGGATGCAGGGTTTTCCTTTCAGAAACTTTTAACTGCTGTGCCAGAGAGAGAAACAAATTTTATACATCATCACTTAAACATCTAATAACTGAACTCCGTGTGAAAGATTTTCATTGTCAATAACTCAATATAAAAGTTTTTATCTCAGAGATTTATTCAGCCAGATTATGATCTTCAGAAAAAGAAAGACTGGCATGTTATTTAGATCACAACCAGTCATATGGATTTCTAAAGACTGAAATAATTTTGCTAAAACTGTCAGCTTCTGAAACATGGAGTAGATAAGCAAATCAAAACCACTTAAAGTAATTTAAGACATTTCAACAAGACACTAAACATTTTACAGTTGCGTTGCTCACCATACCCAGAAGCAAAAAAGACAACACATATGTACCCCTAACTCTGGTGTATCAACATATTTTTGTTTCATTATTTATCACAAGTTCAATGGGGGGAAAAAGGAAACAAATGAAAAAAAACATGAAAATCTTGGACTCTTATTGCACACAATTTATTCGAACTAATATTTTTTTATTGTTAGAGGCAAAGACTATTCGCATGAGTCAGTGCCTTGCAATCTTACAGAATCACCAAATGAATTTTGTTCAATATAGTCATCTTCATCTTCATCTTCAGTAATTGGCTCAGAGAATTGCCTAATAACAGATGCAACTTCGGAGTTAACACCAACTTGCTCATGAGATGGTCCCTCTTGAGTGGCTTGATCGCGGAAAACCTCAAAATGACGGAGAAGAAGGATTGTTGGAGAATATCTATACAGTATAGCATATCGAAATGAGAAATTTAACTATAAATCAAACAGAATGGCACCACAATTTTAGAAAATTAAATAACAGCTGGAAAAACACTGTGAGCATTACTGAATGGTTGTTTCTTTCGGAGTACAAATTATTGTATTTGGAGAATAGATTTAAGCCACATATTTTACAAAAGAATGGGAGCCATGCTTAATGTTTGCCACCAAATTGGTGCCAGATTACCTGCGAGCTGTATTGAAGGCTTCGGATAGAGCAATAGACGTTTTCTTCTCGGAAGATGTCATGAAACTATGACAACTATATTCCACCACATGCAATCCCAATTGACGAGCAATATATTTAATGACGGTCCTCTTCCCGCAACCTGCAAATCACTTAGGGATCAGCAAATCAACAGCATTTTGATACTCAAATCAGAAATTTGTTATGAAAACTTGCAAATCTCAGTCAAGTATAAGTCATAAGACCATTGCCAATCAAGGAGGCCAAACCCAAAATATAAGACTCTTAGCCCAAAAAATTCTCCCAAGGCATGTTTCTTCAAGACTAAAATTTGTTTTGAACAAATTTTGAGCTAATTTAAGACCATCTATAAGAGTTGAACAATAGAAAAAGGACAAGCCATGTGAAGAGAGGGAAAAGGCAATTTTTTTTTGTCTCAAGACTTGGGGCCAATAGTTTGAACTTTGAAGATTGGGAAAAAAACTTCTAGTATAGATGAATTTGGTATTTTAGTTGCGTAAAATTTGGGTTAGCCTCTTATGTCCTTGAGATGGTCTAAGAGCTTTAAGTTATAAGATTGTCACTACCAACATGAAACACTCCTTTAAACAAAGGGAGGCCTTGGTTCATAAAATTAACATACTCGTGGAAACATCACGTAAATGGATTTTTCTTGACGAGACAGATTTAAAACAGACCAGGGACTCCATGCAATAAGACAGCGACCCTGAACTTTGACGACAATGCCGATGGGCATAAAGTTGGTGCAAGTATGGAGGCTAGATTCAGCACTGCATCCAATTGTAAAGGAGAGAAGCTTTTTGATCGTGGAATCAATGGATCTGGGGGAACATCAGATGAAACACCTCCTCCAAGAACAAGAGCAGTTTGATTGCGGTTGACTCTTAAAACAGGCTCCTCTGATGGTTCCATAGCCGCAACCTGAAACCAGCACGAATTAGATGTTCAGGATGTGGCACACATCCTCAAACAATTAAAAAGACAAAAGTAGAGCATATACCTTGAAGAATACTGTATCATTACCACCATTTAGTATCTCTTGGTCACAATGAATACAAAATTCTGATTTGCAGTTCCAGCTTATGCAGATACTGAACAGATCGCCTCTGGAAAGATATCTATCAACAGAAAAATATTTATTCAATGCTGAATCTATCAATTCTTGACGATCTTTTGCTTCATCTGAAGAACTAGTTTTAAGCCGTTCGAGGGTGCCACATTCTGGTATCTTCACAAAAGATGCCCTCAAGTGTGAGGCATACTTAGGCAACTCTGGCCAAGGTTCAAGCCCTATATTAATGAAAGATGGCTCGTGTTCTTTGCCAGTTCTTTCGCCATTTTCTTTTACTTGAAACAAAGATGAAAAAGCCTCTTTCCCTTGCTGTACGATAGATTTCAAGCATGAAAGATGCAAGTTCAAGTTAAATGCTAGAATTGGAGATATATAAGCCACTTCAGGATCCACAGTTGCAGATTGGTTTGGAGAATATTCATAAGATGGAAAAACCAACATTGTCTTAGGAGAGTGGAAGCCTGCTGATCCATTTTCTAGAGAGTTTCCATCCGCATTTGGAGGGTCCAAGACCACGACTTGTCCAATTCTATTTGCATTAGAGTCCACATTCTTGATGAGTACCTACATATAAAAAAAGAGGTAAGTTTGGTGCATCATTGATATCCTGGAAACCAAATCAAGCCACTAGAGTTCATGATAAAAGTTCACTTGAACTCAGGTTCATTAAGCACCATTTTATATTTTGATAGGTTGAAACTTGGTTGAGCTCAGCTCGATAAACTAAAAAATAACAAAATTCATGTAAACTTACCAACCTACTCAAGCTCCATTAAAGCTCGGTCGAACACAGTTTGTTCAAAATTCAAACCATGTTCAATCACAAGCTCAATTGTAAACCCAAACTAAATTCGAACAACGGACTTATTTTATCCCCTTTTCCAGTCAACCAAATACAATTATTCGAGATGATTAAGTATCAAATTCTTCATCACCGTCCCAAATTAAGAAATTTCAACATTTATGCACCAGGTGTGTTTGTGAATTGTGATCCCACTCCCACCCATTGCTAATCAGTGTCATAAAAAAAATAAGGATTCCGTATTTCAATGAACCACTAACAATACGCATTTCTGTTATTCATCTTTTAAAACCTAACACCAAACCTATACACACAACCATCAAAGAGCTAAATATCACCGAAAATTCAGAAAATTAAATGAAAAACAATACCAGTGATCCTGAAGTGATGGATAATCGTTTGAGCACAGAAGTGGACAGCCCAACCAACGCAGAGTCATCCACTGAACTGACAGTTGTGTCCTTCGAAAATCTGAGAATTCCAGCAGTTAACTGCAGGGTAGGAGCGGAGAGATGAGGGACAACCTGGTCCTTTCCCACCGCATCTTCGGTGGGTTTGGAAGAATTGAGCAAGGAATTGACGAGAGCTTTAGTGGAAGAAAGCACAAGCGGCTTCCTCTGCCTCCTCTCCACCATTAGGGGCAGAACTCACAAAACCCTAATTCTTCATCAATTGATCAGTACTAAGCAGTAATTACTTAAAAAAACTGTAGAGTAGATAGATACATATGTGTATACGTATAGGCTCATTGAGCAACTCAAGGCAGTAAGCAAAAAGCTGAGTGCTGATGATGAAGGGTCTAACCAATTATAACACTTCTAGAATATCAGAATGCAAAAATAATTTTTTGGCTCCATTTTATTAGTACTATTCAATTTTTCAAAACTAAAAGTAAAATCCAGTCGTAATTAATTATGATAAATAATAAATTTACATATTGGATTCTGGTAGGTTATATTATATTCTAGCTTTTATTTATTTATTTATTTATTATACAACGATTAGCAAAATCTAAGTTCACAACAATAATGTTGCTGATATATTTTGTTTTAATTTAAATAATATATATATGAACAATTAAAATTTTTATTTGATATTCTATACATAAGTTCATTTTTTCAGATTTCAGAAAGTAAAATTACTTCTTTTTGCTTTAGTCAAATTTTAAAGGTTATTTGCTTTTTTACTATTTTTTTCAATGTAGTAATATTGATATTGATTAAAGCAAAAAAGAACTCAACTTTAAATGTTTACGAATCAAACCCTTAGACTCCAACACTTGAATCACATAACACCTAGGAATTATTATATATCATATTCTCCAAATTGAAAAATAAAGCAGTTGGAATTTATCAAAAAAAAAAAAATAAAGCAGTTGGATCGGCGATAAATGGGAAGAGTTTATTGTCAGAAAACATAGCTAAAAGCCTAAAAGAAGCAACAAAGCAAATAACCCACTTGTATTTTATGTCAAATTATGTGAAATAAGTTGTGTAAAAGATACATTATTTTATGTTAAATTAACGTAGAGTTTGTGTAGATTTTTTTTATAGATAATAAAATTAATGTTTTTTAGCTTTTCGAATAGTAGGTTGGAAAAATTGAGATAGGATAAATATATTTCAGAAAGTGGAATTTTATTTTTGGGAGATGCCAAACAAATAAGCCCTATAAGACCATCTCCAGCAGTTGAGGGCTAGCCCCGGGCTCTGGAGCCCGGAGACTAGCCCAGGGCCAGCCCGGGGCCCTGCTGGTCGTCTCCAGCAGTTATTTTTCTGCTCCAGCAGTTGGGGCTCCGTGGGGGCGGGTTGGAGCCCGACAGGCAATCCCTATGATTATTGTATATATTTCTCATTTGTTATTGATTATGCATATCTGTGCAAAACAGGTCTTCAAAATTTGTACAAATAGGTAGTTTAAAGGTGAATATATAATAATACAAGGGGTTCAAGTTGATTATTTCGTTCATATTTCACATAACACATGAGAACATCTTGCATATATCCCTCCCTCCAATAGTCGTTGCTAAATGGAATGTCTAAATTTCGATTCAATTATCATATCCACAATTAATTTTCTCATATTGCAAAGGTGATGTACAAAGCACACAAAATGTAAAAGAGCCAAAAAACCTTATTTGCCGCCTAAAACCTAAACTTCAGTTAAAAAACGAGAATTAAAAGTGATAAAAGAAATTGGGAGTAGTCTCCAAAAGAGGGCATTGGCCTAATTTCAGTAAATGGAGCAGAAAATGAGATAGCCTAATTGAAAGGGATTAGACCTTGGCAAACAACAAAAAAATAATTAATTATGCATGTGCTTCTTAATGCATATAGAATACTGCTGAAAGATAACCATTAGGTTGGCCTGTGAATCCATCTCACCCGGCTCATTTTTCGACTGAGCCATTTCTACCAACAGAAAAAAAGCTTAATTTCGAGGGCCAAATATTTCCAGAACTAAAACTAAAGAAGATGATGTGATGTTTCAAGTAATCTTAACATTTTCATAAACATAACTTGTCCCTGAAGCACAAATTCAAGAATTACTGCAACTCGAATAAGCTATTCCTATCATGAGGAACATACACTGCACATCAATTGAATTGTCCAACACACACAACAATTTTGATGTTATTATCTTCAAAATTACAAAAAACAGAAGCTTCAAGTAGCCATGAAATTCTTTACGAGACTTTGATCGACACCAATTATTTGACAAAATACTGAACATGACATAACAGAAGCAAAGCAAACAAAGATCACAATTCCTCAACACTTATCTTCCCTTTGTACAAATCATGTAATTTAGGTACTTCCTTCTCATATGGAACCACAAACTTACGCAAGAATTCTTTCTCAACATGTGGCAAAAAAGAACTCAACTTCAAATGTTTGCGAATCAAGCCCTTGGATTTCAACACTTGGATCACAGAGCACCTAGGAATTATCCTATTCTCCAAATTGAAGAATAGAACCCCGGGCCTTTCAGCAATCATTCTCGAGTCCCACCCAATCTTAGTAACCAGAAAATCCATTGTTTTAGATATCTTTTTTTCAGACATAATCATGCAATTAGGATGCTTCCTAAATGCCATGTAAATATCATCTTTAGACCAACCCCATTTACTATATGTCTCATAACACTGAGCCCAAGTCACTTTATTAGTATACCCAGAAATAGCATGTAAAGCCAACACAAACGTCGATTTTAACGGACTAAATCCCATTTCCAGCACTTTAGAAACAGATACATTAAATTCATCAGGTTTTATCAACATGGCCTCAGGGTAATGTGCCAATAACAACCTGATACACGATTCTGGCACATTAAGCTCCCTTAAGACCTTGATATTTGGAGCAAGACTCTTCTCGGGACTGTCAAGAAATGACCATGATGTTCGCTTCATTGAAGAAGCCACCATTTTATCAGTTAAAAGAACACTCTTGAGGAAATTATAACTAGGAAGAATTTGATTTTCCAAGCTTCTTGTTAACAATGTAGGGTCTCTAGAGATGGTGGCTGCAAGGACAGATTTGGACAACCCAATAGAATGGAAAAATTCGAGCTTGGGCAAAATGGTCTTTTCCTTGGACACAAGAATTACAGGTCTTTTCCTCACAACACAGGCAATCTGTGCTTTAGTAAATCCATTGTTCGATAATATGGCTAGAACAGAATTAGGTTTTTCGGAATTTTTTAAACGTACTTTCTCAGAAGCAGAAATTGCCGTTTCGGGAGACAACCCACATGAATCTATCAAGTAAGAAACAGTGTACGATTTCTCTTTATCTAAATTCTTGGTCTTCTTCTTTGAAATTTTTGAGGACACCCCAGATAAGTTTACATTTACGAGACTACAAAAGCTCACAAAGATTTGATTTTTGTTGTTTCCCAACAAATTGGTGCCGTGTAAAAGTTGATTTTGGTGAAGAAATACACGTGAAGCAGTTGAATCGGCGATAAATGGGAAGAGTTTATTGTACATGTGAACAGAAAACATAGCTAAAATGATAACAGGGTAAATAACTCACTTGTTATTTTACAGAATGTAACGCGAATTTGGAGCGAGAAATCAATCGGCAAAGCTTCAAACTCAAATTTCTATTCGGCTGTGGCTGGGAGAGAGTTGATGTGAAAGTGAAAGAGGGATAAATGATACTAAAAGTAATGAGGTGCGTTTTTTAATTTGAATAATTAAGCGCGCTTTAATACTCTCCACATATTCAAACACGATTTAGCTCTAGAAAATATTATGACTCTAAAAGACGTATTAATAGAGCAAAAGGCAAAAACAAACCTTTACTTTGTCTAACCAAAAAAAAAAAAAAAATCATGTGTTATTTTAACTTCTAAAACTCCCAAGTGCTCTCAAGTCAGTGTCAAATATACTCACAGAAAAGAGAACGTGATAAAACGCAAAAATTACATGTATTTGTTCATATTTTACTTTTAATATGACAATTTTATCCCTATTAGCTAAAGACAAAAATACCATCTATGTTTTTATGTTATTTTAACTCTCAAAATCCAACACTATGTTGTTAAGTTATTTTAACTCTCAAAACCTCCACTATGTTTGATTTTAATAACCACAATCGATCCAAGTAGTATATACTTGAATTTTTCAAAGGAATAAAAAAAATCATTATATAAGAGTAATTTTATCATTTTATCAAAAGTTAAAAGTCAAAAGTCAAATTATATTTAAGTCTAGTTTGATAATTAAAACAAAACACATAAAAAATTTTAGAGTTAAAATAACATGAAAATTTATTTGAGAGTTAGACAAAGCATAAGAATATTTTTATCTTTCACTCCATGTTAATATAGGTGACCCAAATGAAAGTTAAAATTTGTAGGTACAAATGGTAATTTTGCGGTTAATATCCTTCATTGTTCGATTTTACTTCTCTCATTTTTTAAATTTATCAAAAGATCAAGAATTGTATTTTAATTTATCAAACATTAGAAAAACAAGACATTTTAGAATAAGTAAAGTAGAGGGTTGCTAAAATATGATACCCTTCATCTTGGGTTTAGGCTATATTCTTCAATCTTAGGACATTTGTGATACACTATGAATTACTAATCATTTAAAGATATAAATTAAAATAAATTAATAAAAAATAATTGTTATTTCGTTCCTCAAGAAAAAAACCAACCAGCATAATCAAGGACTCAATAATTCCTTCGTTCCAATTGTAATGGGATGTCTTGGCAAATACTAATGTTTTAACATAAACCTCAATAAAACATAGAGTACGCTATGCACCAACTAGATTATTACATTCCATAGCTAGTGTCTGTCGACCTTAAAGCTAAATCTCACCTTGAGAGCAAAGACTCGAGAGATTTTGGATCATGAACCGCGGGACTGCAAGTGAAATTTTGGCACACGAGAGCCACAACCCTATCCGGAGCAAAATTGTTCTTAGCCATCAAAGCAATCTTGTCATTACTTTCCTCCCAAAATCCCATTTCTTCTACATCACTAGGGTCTATGTGAATAACCTGCAGTACTCCCGCAAAATCATCCGAGTAAGAATCGAAAAATAGTAGTTGTAGAACATTATGTACATGCTTACCGTTTTATTAGGGTCATATGATGAATGAGCAGCAGATAACATATGTTCGAACTCCGGAGTAGATTTATGTCCAACCAAAACAACTTGTTTTCTCGAAGGAACTGTAAGCATATCAGCTCCACAACACATCAGAGGCAAAGCCATTGCTGTATCTTTCAGTCGCTTCTCAAAAACGGCCTTATGGATGGGAATATATGTAAGTCGAAGAAAGACAAATACGAGAGACCTTACCTATAGTATTTATCAAGAAAAGCTAGATCATACCAGTAGACGTTCGGCTTTCGTAGTATAATCATCAGACTGTTTAGAAACCAAGGAAGCGAGTCTGACTAGATTGATCACTGAAACGGAGTTTCCTGAAGGTTCTGCACCATCATGGTCTTCTTTCACACGAAGGAGAACTGAAGGGTCCGTACCTTCGGTATTGAAATAGCCTCCTCCCTCCTTGTCAAGAAACAACTCATCCTGAAATATTATCGGGTTATATATGCAAGACAAAACAAACGAGGCTTATGTAGTGTTTATAACATTTGGCCTATAATTACTATTACCTGGATATGTTGTAGTTCAATAGCCCAAACTAGCCAAAATATAGAACTGCCATATTCATACATATCCAAAAGACCAGATATCAGAAAAGCATAATCGTCTAAGAATCCAGGAGCTTTAGATGGCCCTTTTCTAAAGCTGTGATATAGCTTTCGTGTTTGCTGGTCATAAAGATGCTTCCTGATAAAAGTCGCTGCCTTCTCTGCTACTTCCATGTACTCTTTTGGCTACAATCAACCAAATACGAAGTTAACATATTCAACTACTACTCGTTAGTCGTTATAAATCAAGATAATACCCATGTGATCTTACATCAGTGCCAACAATAGGAAAGTAGAACAGTGTTCCTTCTTGTTCGCTCTTCAGAACTTTAGACGCTTTTGCAAACGAGGAAATTACGAGTCCATTCCACGACACAATGACCTAGAAAATGCAGTGTAACCAATATCACATTTTGAATCTATTAAGAGGAAAAATTATAACCCTGGCAACCCAAGACCTAGAAATTGCAGTGTTACCCAGCCACAAAACAAGTATTATTGTACATGAGAATAGTGAATCGTAAAAGTGAATAAAACATAAGATCGACCAAAAAAAAAATGGTACTTTATCATCCAATTGTGGCCTTGGGCGTTTTGATCTCGTATTAAAAAGCTTCTGGCGGCACATCCCCAAGATCTTCAGATAATTGTCGATGGGCATATCAAATTTAGATGCCATTGCCGTAGTACAATACCTCTCTATGAGCACATTCTTACCCGTGAACTCGTTGTGGGGATCACTTATTCTTGAGAGGTCACAGTTACCCGACGGTTTTATATAGTAGTGCTCTTTAAATAAAGGTGCATGCTCTCCAAGTATGTCTTCAACCTGTGGAAACACAGAGAGAGATTAAAGAAATTTCAAATCCTCAAAATTATTGTTCGATAAAATAGAGTACCTCTTGACTGGTCCAAATGTAGAAGGCTCCCTCTTTTTTCCGTAAAGCACCTTCAAACTCTGCACTATCAGCATCCTCCGCTGAAAATATTTCACCATTGGGACCAATCATATCTCTTCTGAGATAATCAAGAATATCCCGAGTTACACTTGAATAGATCATGTCCTTTGTGATGGAAAAGACATCCAAGTAAACATTAGCAAGCTGGCCTTGGTCGTAAAGCATCTTCTCAAAGTGTGGCACTGCAAGGAGACAAAGTGTTTCTTATCATCTTCCCTACTTATATCTGAATTCCAAGCACAGCCTTAAAACAAGGTAAACTAACCATGCCAACATTCATCAACGCTGTATCTGTGAAAACCACCGCCAATATGATCATGAATACCACCCATTGCCATGCACCTCAAGGTTTGTAGCACCATACTTAAGTATTCCTTTGCTTCACTTAGCATTCCATTCCCTTTTAGCTTCTTTGAATGGTAAAGCATAAGCTGGATTTCAACCGGTCTCGGAAATTTCGGTGAAGAACCAAATCCACCATACTTAGAATCAAAGCTCTCACCAAGCTATGAGAATCCAAACAACAAATTAGGTGCTAATGAACTCTCGACATAAAACTAAAACTTCATAAATAATTTGCAACACAATATCACATAAAATTCTACATGTTCAGCACAATTTTGCAATGCCATTTCTGGAAGCCCTGGGGGTAGCCTATCTGATCTTGCTGTAGCTGATAATGCTTCTGAAAGTTGTTCAATCGCAAAAGTCCCGCCTCCTATTAGCTCGTCCTTCCTTGTATCCCAAGCTTCTTTCACTCTCCTGAAAAATAGAAAGGATCCTTATGAACTAACAAAACTTGCGAACAAAGAAACTAAAGGGGGGATTAGTACCTTAGTATAGTTTTGAAACCAGGTCTACCATATTTATCATCGGGAGGGAAGTAAGTCCCACCCATTATAGGCTTTAGATCGGGTGAAAGGAAGGCACTTAGGGGCCAACCACCACCACCATACATCGCCTGCACATAAGTCATGTACACCTGGACAGGTAATGAAAGTCTCAGCAACAAATAAATCCAATAGCAAGAAAATTATTTCGGCAATGAATAATACATTTTCCCCATTCCACACATGGAAATGGATAAAAGTCTCAACTAGAAGGCGTCTATAGTGTTGAATTTGAACCATCAATTGAGGTGTATGTTTGGTTCTTGAATTCCAGTTAGTAACATTATTAAGAAAATGGAAGATAAAAATGACCAACAACAATATGTACTACATTTTGCTCATTCTTTCATCATTTGATGGAAGAAAAACATAATCTTTATTGCGTTTTACTCATTAAAATCCAGGAACCATAAGAACACACTAACCGCGATAACCTCACATATGCTTACCTTATCTACATCTGGTCTTTCTTCACGATCCACCTGTCAAATAGAAGATGAAACACATTAATATGAAATCGAGAAACACGAAAAAATTAATTTTTAAGAAGTTTAGAAGACCACCTTAATACTAACAAACCAATCATTGAGGAACTTCGCAACCTCTTCATCCTCAAAAGATTCCACTTCCATTACATGACACCTTAATTAAAACGGGAATATCTTTAAAAAAACATCAATCTCTAGATATCCACATATAAAATTAGCTCAATCATGAAAAAAGGGACATAAAAAAAACTGTAAATTAAAAATCATACCAATGACAAGTGCTGTACCCAACTTCAAAAGCAGAAACACCCAATTCCCAAACAATTCAAAAAGAAGCTTATATTAATTTAATAATTTTGCAGAAATAAATACTACCAAATACCAAAGACAAAAAACAGAGAACTAAAAGAAATCAGGAAATTACTGGACAGAAAAATTGGCACATCTCTTCTACGAGCTTCTGAAAACGCCTCCTCACCCCATGGATACCAATTAACCTATAAAATTCAATTAATTCGAATTATATTAAATCCAAATCCTCTTCATTTAGTTTAATCAACACTTACAGGATTATGTGCATGTTGAAGAAGGTAAGGACTGTGTTCTGCAGCAAGTCGATTAGTGTGTTTTTGGGTCTTCAACGTCGCCGTATTTGAAGAATTCCCCTCATCCGCCATAGCACAGACTCTAGAAACTTTAATGGGCCGACAAAATACAATTGATAAAGGCAAAGAAGATGGCAGAAAGTTTGATTTGTATTTGGGGCTATTTCGAGAAATGAAGTGACGAGGAGGAGAAAAAATCAGTCTTTTGAGCATTATTATATTATTGAAAAAGAAATGGGTGTCAAATTTATGGGGAGAGACGAGAGGAGGTTGGCGTTTGGTTTGGGAGTTATGTTTATTGTGTTGTGCCACGTGGGAGAATTTGAGGAGCAATCCCTGTTGTCAGTTAGTAAGACTTTGCCAGAAAATCAACTCAGGAATTGGTTCTTGGATAGATAATCACAGAGCCTTTTTTATCATTTATTTTCCAGATTTTGGTTTTCTTTTTCCTCAAAAATGAAACTTTAGTCCAGCAACTAATGTTTATTGACAGTTTTGTCCTACATTTGTTCTACTAATTTTACTCTGCAACACTTTAAATCTTGACATCTGATCACCTAAATTGATCCAAAGAGGGATGCTCAATTTTAAGAAAAAGTTTGAAAACATGAGATCTTCATCTCCATCTTCACTTGCCTAACTAAAAAATAGAGTAATATGTTAATATACGAGTAAAAATATCAAACAAAAAAAGTCGTGAACATATTCCGTATATCAAACAAATAGGGTCCACGTAAAATTGGAAATAAACCTTTGCATTCTAGACATAAATCTAGCTTCTGAACTAAAGAAACTAGAGAATAAGCGCACACTCTGCCCAAAACACGGCATATGTAGTCTTGGTGTGGCGATCCCTATATATATTTTTTTTCTAACATGCTTATCTTTTTCAAGTTGGTTTAGAAGACACAAGTGATGAATTACAAACCAACCCCATTCATTGTTCGTACTATCACAAGGAGGAGTAACATTAAAATCATCGTTCACATTTATCAATATCAAAATCAACGCTCGTATTATCACACAAAGGAGTAACATCAAAATTTACTGAAAGTCAATTTCCTGAAACTCGAAAGCATGAATGAGTGTTAACATTCATAAAATTAGGAAAATCTAAGAAAATATTAAAAATATCTTTGATTTGAACAATGAGTTGACATTTTGTACTCTCAATTTGGAACCTTAGACCTTCGATTTGGTAGGAATGTTGTCTCCATAAATTTTAAATAGACAAATGCAAGATTTTCCGTAATCCGCACTTGCTCATATGACTTCCTAATCAACTACCCTCAAATTCTCGAACTCTTCAAAATGCTAGCTCAATAGTAATAAAACACCAATATAGCATGTGAGTCAATCCTATATCCAAATCGCCATTTTGTTGTCCGCATCAAACCACTTATTTTATTTGAACCATTGTCGGGTTTTTGATTAAGCAACAACATGTCAACAAACTTATTAACAAAGCCACAAGGTCGAAAAGCAGGAATCAAATTGCAGATGAGTTCAGAGTGAATGCATTTGAAAAGGTCCAAATAATGAAAAGTGCAATCAATCGGGCAAAAAATACATTCGGGCCGAATTGAAAATGTTTCTGAATTTTCTGATTATTAAATTTAATGTTGTTCCATTTATACATACAATGGTGACTACTCCGCTTATGTCATAAATCATATATTTTGGGGCCGTTTGATAGGACTTAATAGGGTGTATTATGTCATGTTATATGATTTAATATGGATTAATACAACATTTGGTGGCATTGCTCTAATGTCGGGTCAAATAAATTAAATACTTACGATCAATGCCGGCACAACCCATAGGCAACTCGGGTTTTTGCCTAGGCCCCCAATCTTTTAGGGCCCCTTCCCCCAGCCTGCTATATTTATTGTTAATGGTCCAACTTGTTGTTGGTTTTTGTTTCTATAAATTGAGCCCAATTGCCCAACTAATTTCTAAGCCCTTATCCAACATAATAAAAAAAAAAAAAATTAGAATATAGCATCTAGAGCAGAGCCGTTTCTTTTCCATTAATACTTACTGCCCAAAAGAAAAAATTACCAATTTATTAATTCTATAAATATATATGCTTCTTAGTTCTTAGATTCGTGATCTTCTTCAACACTATTTCTCTAATATTCTTCTCATCTTCTTCCTCTCTTTCTTATTATTTTGGTTTTGTGTCCTAAAATTGAAATAGTAATTCTTTTTCAAACTAAAATCAGTTTTGAACACCTTTAATTGGAAATTGCTGAATTGGGATAATTGTTTCTACAAAGGTATTTAAAAGCATATAATCATGGATCAAAATTTCGGTTCAAATGTATATTTCGGTCAGTCAAATATTGAAAACTTTTCGTGACTATTCGAAAATATTTCTGAAACACTAAGAAAAATTTATAAAAAAAGTTACTAAATTTAGGAAAATAACAGAGTTTAAGACAAATAAATAGTTTCGGAATTACATCTTATTTTCGTTTCGCCTGATTAAAAAACGAAAACTTTTCGATGTTTTCGATGGAAAAGATGAAAATTTTGATCCATGCATATAATAGTGGGTTTTATACTATTTTTGTCTATTTCAAATTTACATTCAGATTTCCTTTAGGGTTATTTGGCCAAATAGCCTTCTTCCAAATGTTTTTTGCAAAACTAGCCTTTCTATTTTCCTTTTTCTTTTTCTTGATTTTAATAACAATTAAATCTAATTAAACACAATTAAGTCTAATTAATCTAATAATAATAATACAAAACACCTATAAAATTCATTTCCACTCCCAATTCAAATTTCTCTAACTACAAAAAACTCTCTAAAATTTTATCTCAATTTTTGTCACTTGTATTGCCGCTTGGACGCCCAAGTGACAAGTGACAAATGAATTTATTGCCGCTTGTCCCTTGGACGCCCAAGTGACAAGTGACAAAAATTCATTTGTCGCTTGTCACTTGGACGCCCAAGTGACAAGTGACAAAAATTCGGATTTTTTTTATAATTTTTCAGTTAATTTAAAGTTAATTAATAATATAATCTAAGTAAGGCTAGTTTTGCAAACAAAAAATTGAAAAAGCTATTTTTGCAAATTAAACTTTCCATAAGGCTATATATGCAAATGACTCTTTTCTTTATGTTGCTTACTTAGTTTTTCCTTACTGAATCGATGAGAAAAATTTATTATAATACAAGAAATATTAAGTGACTTGACTATTTTGTCTATAGAAGAAGATATGATAGAAGAATTAGAATATGAAGATTTAATAAACACTTTTTCGTCTGTTAACTCTACAAAATAGAGTTAATTTCTACGTAATTTTACGGGGAATGACATGAATTTCTGGAGATCTTAGATCGTTTTCACTCGGTGTAACTTGGTTTTTCTCATTGGTGAGTCACGTATTCATTTTGGTATTTTCTTGTGAATTTTTCAGATTTTTCTCTTGATTTTTGGACGTGCAAACAGAAGGCTCTTCGCTGGGGCGGAAAATCTCTCCGCTGGAGCGAAATCACAAAGCAGACCTCTGCGAATTTTACTTTTAGTGCCCTAGTTTCACTTGGAAACCTATATATAAGTGGAGGAAGAGAGAGAAACGGAACTTTTGAACACTTTTTGACAAGAGGAGAGACCAAGAAGAAGAAAATATCATTGAGAAGCGTGGAACAACATCTGAGAAGACAATTCTTGAAGATTGGAAAAACAGATCTACTTATCTTTTCTCATCTTTTGCAATTTCTTTTCTCTTTTGTGTTCTTGTAATCATGACTTTGATGATTCTTGAGTTTTTTTCCGTTTTAGCTATGAACTAAATTTAGTTTTCTAGGATTACAATGGATTTCTTTGTTTAAATTGATTGTTGTTTATTTTTCCTTATTCTATCTTATTGAGGTTTATTGTTTACCCATTCTTGTGCTTGAATTTTATTAGTCTGGCCAACTATTGTTTCACAAATCTAATTGAATCGGGAGAGGAAATTATGTTTTAGGTTAAAGATTGGGTAACCTTTGTACGAATTGCACCCACATCGAATTGGGTAATTTGTTTAGCAATTAAGATATGAATATACTTAATTGCCTTAGGTAGTCATAATTAGGGCTTGTTCTTGAGTCGATTTGGTCTAACTTCATTGGCATAGGAATATAGCTCTTTGATTAGGTTAGATTAGTTTTACAATATTCTGGAAAGAAATTGTAAAAACTTAAGTGCCCTAGACTAGCAATAAATCTTAATTAAAATAGAATTGTTGGGAAAATAGAAGCAATTAGTTTAACATTGAAGGAAATTGTAATCCTAGGCTTTCATCGTCATACTTAATCTTGCCAGTTCATAATTTAGATTTACTTTCATTATTGCTCAGTTATAATAATTTAAAATCAAAGATTCGTTTAATTTGGATAAGAAAAAGAGTGATCTTTAGTAATTAGTTGTTTAGCTCATTAATTCCCTGTGAAGACGATACTCTACTTATCATTATATTACTTGTTGCGATTGCGTATACTTGCGTTTATAAATCCTGCATCATCGTCTAAAAGAACAAGAAAAAAATTACATAAGGGCCTCGATTTTTTATTTCGCCTAGGGCCCCCAAAACCCTTGGGCCGACCCTGCTTACGATCCAGTATTAAGACTAGATTATAATCCACCAATACATTTGTGGATTATTTAATCGGGTGAATATGAATTTGGTAAAATGTCATAACATCAAATTTACATATTTTATTTTTAACATATCATTAAATATCGTAAATTCTTCTCAAATCTTTGAAAATGGAAACACATTTTACATAAATAAATCACAAATCAAAATCTATATCAATATACAATTAACATGGAGGCATTCAAACTAAAATATTGAACAAACATTGATCAACTCATACTCTTATACATATTAAACAAATGGCTTCGATGAATTGATATATCTTAACTAACAAAATATGTTCAATATAGTAATGAAAATATATTAATATATACCTAAACTCATAACTCTATAAAATATATTACGATAGATTATTTTACTGTAATATGACTCAATTAAGTCTACCAAATGTATTTTTAATATGACACTCAATCCGGCTCCAATCTAATCCACTTTAATCCCACACACATTTTGAAAAGGAAAGGTGATTAAACAAAAATCACAAAAAAATGAAATATATATAAGCATGTGTTTATTTCCAATTTGGAACGAGATAATTAATTTTAAGTAATTTGGGCAAC
Source organism: Penstemon barbatus (assembly GCA_003313485.2). Lineage (NCBI taxonomy): Eukaryota > Viridiplantae > Streptophyta > Magnoliopsida > Lamiales > Plantaginaceae > Penstemon > Penstemon barbatus. The sequence continues at coordinate 16,394,902 of CM064877.1, read as the reverse complement.
TAGGCCCGTGTACCAGGCTTAAAGCTCTAAAGCTCAACTTCTTTTTGTGGGGCTGGGGTGCATGTGGCCCACATGAACCACGTCGTACCTCCACCTCTAATTAAAATCATATTTTGCAGGTGGACACAATTCGTGTGAATTATTTTTTGCCCACAGATGACTTTGATTGTTCGGTGTGTGGATTGGAGGTGGAAATTATTGATCATATTTTCTTGCGGTGTCCGTTTGCGAAAGCAGTTTGGTTCAAATCTAAATGGTCCTTCCGCATCGAACCATTTAGTCGTGAACCTTTGGCAGATTTTATTCACTTGCTCCTTAATCCTTCGTCCATCCTTGGTCCTTCTGGTTTTGTTCGTTCAGAATTTATTATTTTTGTGGCTCTCTCTCTTGAAGAAATCTGGTTTAATCGAAACCACGTCACCCATGGTAAGCCTTCTCCCGATCTTTTGGTTATTGTTGCCTCCATTGAAAGGAGGACTGCATCCCATGTTGCTGCCCAAGCCAAAATTGCTTGCATCCGTGCCGCTTCGTGCTCTCTTGCTAGATGGATGCTTCCCAAACCAGGGGTCCTCAAGGTTAATTCTGATGTCGCTTTCAAAGACGGTGTTGCGGTGCTTGCGGTCATCATTCGAAACTCAAATGGCTCGGTTGTTTTCGCTTCCACCTCTAAGCAGCTTTGCTTGAACTCTTTTACGGCGGAGGTTCTCTCGATTAAGCTGGCTTGCTCCATCATTGCCCATTGGAAAATCGCTGATGTTTGTTTTCAAAATGATTGTGTCCAAGCTATTACGAAGATCCAAAATTGTTGGAAAGAGCCGGATTGTGCTGCTCGAGGCTTGATTGAAGAAATCAGATGTTTTTGGGCATGTTGGCCTAATTGGAAGTTCGGTTTCATCTCTCGAGGCTCCAATTTTGCAGCTCATAACCTTGCTGCTTGGTTTGATTTTTTGAGTTGGGAAGATCCGTTTTATTGTATTCCTTTTTCTTTACTTCCTTGTAATGTTTTTTGTGATGGGGGTTACCCCATTGTGGACTTTATTGTACTGTTCTTTTGAGTTGGTGAAATGAAGTATTATTTATCAAAAAAAATCCCTTTCCCAAACACACAAACACATAAAAGAGTATAAAAGACCATTCGGAACAAATGACCACCACCAATGTAAGTTAAACATCACTCCATAAATTCAAAATTTAACTTTAATTCAACAAGTATTGGAATAATAGAAAGGAAATTTAAATTTAATTCAACAAGTATTGGAATAATAGAAAGGAAATGAGAAATTTTCCTTTATTTTTTCTCTTTTTTATTTAAAGTGGGTTAATATAATCATTGGTTTGTTTGTTCAAATTCCGCGTGTGTTATGTGGTGTTTGTGGTTCACGTTTTTGTTAGTAGTTAGGGTTCACCTAATGATCCACTAGTAACTGAAAATGACCTATGGGGAATATTCCCTTCTTAACAATTAATAGTAAAACATAAGTAATTAATAATTATATTCTCTCAAAAAAGAAAAAAACATAAGTAATTATATAATTCAAGCTATAATTGGGCCATAAGTCCAATCCTGCAAATGGGCTATCTTTAATTCTTCTGATCCCATCAACCCAAGTCCTTCAATCAAGGAGGAGTAACATCAAAATCATTACTCATATTATTACACGAAGGAGTAACAAAATTTCCTAAAATCCAATTTTCTGAAACTCGGAAACACGAATGAGTATTAATATTCACAAAATTAGGAAAATCTAAGAAATTATTCAAATAATACTTTTGAGTTGAACAATGAGTTGACCTTTTGTATTGCCGATCTGGCACAAGATCCTATGTACCACAATTTTGGTAACATAATGGTGTATCACAAATAAGTATTTGACACATGTATATGTGATAATTATTATAATTGTCACATGTACACGTGTCAAATATTTATATGTGATACACCATTGTGGTACACAAATTATGGTACATATGATTTTCACCCTGCCGATCTGGAACCTCAGACTTAGGATTTGGTAGGAATGTTGTGTCCATAACTTCTTAATGCATCATGAATGTTTCTTTCAACTTAAAAACCTCGGCGGAGAAGACAACAATATTTTTCGATTGAGATTCATATTCTGCACTAAAGACACTAGAAAGTTGCACAACATTTACAAATCTTGGAGTGATATCCCTATATCTTGCACAAGAACATGCATTTGGTTCAGAAGCGACACGCGATTGATCACAAAAACAACTCGAAACATCGTTCGAATTAAAACAAAAAGGAGCAACATCAAAATCATTGTTGATATATTTTTAAACTTGGGATTATATCACCTACCTACATGTTTGTAGACTTTCTAATATCCGATCGAGTTTTACGCTGCCTAAACATTGTCTTTAAATAAAGGATTGGGACAGGAAATCATAAATAAGGTTGAAAGTTATAAGTTTGTTTCACCATAAAATCAAATATTAATATGTTTTGTCCTGAAATAGCAGAGCAAGAAGAATACTATATAACTAAATCCTCAGAAATGTATAAAATCAATCAGCTTTTCTGTTAGTTAGAAAGTCTATCTATAATTCTATATGCATATGCAGCTAATATATGTAAGATGTCATATATAATTGTGTGTTATAGAAGAACATGGTAAAGTACAATTTGGTTTTAGATTAAGCATAAAAATATCAATTTTTCTCTGTAAAGTACTGTGAAGTTAGATCACAAAAAACAGGTAAAGTTTATTATGCTCCTGTTACAATAAAAAAAAAAAAAAAAAGGGCACAAATGTGGTCCTAAACTAAAAAACATAAATATTATATGGTAATGGTCCCTAAAGCAATCCCCTGATATGATTCCATCCACTAATCTAGGAAATTTGTCTTAAGAATTTAGAACTATTGAAAAATCATTATGAGGTAATGCCAATTTACCCCCTTGTGAAATGCATAATGTTCAATTTACCTCCTCGTGATTTGAAAAAGAGCAATTTACTCTTCTGTGAAAATTTTAAAGAAACAATTTACCTCATTCAACTTGAGAGTGTGCCTCACTTGCCAAACCGAGAGTGACATGAAAAGTATATTCTAACATAGAGGAAGGTAAATTGCCTCATATAAGAAGGTTGTACAAAACTTTTATAAGATTATAGGGAGGAAAATACTATTTTTTAAATCACATGGAGGTAAAATGCTATTACCTCAAATCATTACCTCTTAACTGTTCAATTTCCGAGTGGCTTCTACAATAATTACTTCAATATTTAGAGTGGCTCATAAATTATATATATATAGATATGTATTCATTTGGCATTGAAATGGCTGTTATCATTACATATGCTGCAATTCATCTTTGTAGCTTTCTTTTAGTCTAAAGGATCATCATAATGTATAGATGAAGCATGCACATATGGATGGCCCAGCAACAAAAATGAGTAAATTTTCTTTTATTGCGTAAGTTCTTATTTAATTCCGACAAAAGATTTTATCTGACGACGGACTATGCTTTATTCTTGAATTTCAGTGAGAAAAAGAGCTAAATACAAAAATACTCCATCTGTCCCATTTTAAGTGTCGTCTTAGGTGTTTTTACACATATTAAGACACCTATTTAATTGCCTCAATTTTAGGAAAAAAACAAATGATATTCCTAAAATACCCTTACATTCTTTCTCTTTCTTTTTCTTTTATTCTCTCTATCTTTCTCTTTCTATCTCTCTTGGAGTAATAAAGTAAGAGAGAGAAAAAGCAAAGGGCAAAATGTGAAAGTATGTAATTAATAGTGCATTGAAACTCTAAAGTGACAGATAATTTGGGACAAAAAAAATTCTCTAAAACGACACTTAAAATGGGACAGAGGGAGTATCTCTTATGCTTGAAACACGCTACGAAAGGCCTTTTACTTTACTTTTTAATAGGTTAATAATAATTTATCCCCGTGTGATTATCAGAATGTTTAATTTATCTCTATGTAATTTGAAAAAGAACTATGTACCTCCCTGTAATTTTAAACATGATTTACACTGTCTCCCTAGAAATCTTAAGCTTTTAGAAAAAAATGAACTGACAATAATACCCCCTTTTATGTGGACCATTTTATCCCACGAAAGGGTAATTTCATCTCTTATCACAATATATTTCACTCTCACTTTCATATTTGAGCGAGTGAGATCTCACTCGAATTAGGAGGACCTACACCAATGTTTTCAGAACCGGACTGGACAATGAACCGGTGAGTCAACTGGCCAGTGGTTTTACTGGTCGAACCGGTTGAACTGCTGGTTGGACCGGATGACGTCATAATGATATAATAAATATACTTAATTTTAAAGTATATGTAATATGCATAAAATTTAAACATTATCCTACAATTGATTTCAAATATACAAAATCTTAGATTATATTTAAATTAAATCATATAATAATTATTTAACTTATATCATAACGGTAATGTGATACTAATTTGTAAGCTCATATAAATATAATATGATTATATTTCTTTATAAAATTTTAAAAGTGTAAGTTAAAAATACAACAAATTAGGATATTAATAAATTTTAAAATTCGATTATATATAAAAGTCTAATATTCAAAATCAAACTTGCATAATATATCGATTTGACTTTCAAAATTTGTCAGTCTTTATCCTAAAAATAATATGAAAGAAATATCATATAGAGCAAATTTTAATAAAAAAATTATTATTTGAGTATTAATTTTCATTGATAATGTGTAAAATATTAATTTGAGTTAATTATCATAATCTAATTTATAAATAAATTTGGCTACATGTTTTCTAAATTTATAAATTTTTGTACTCAAAATACAACAAGAACGTTGTAGCTCAAAGGGTAAGGAAGTTATCTTTAATGCAAGAGGTTAGGTGTTTAAATCCCACATTCTACAATAATTTAACTTATTTTTAAAAAATTAAAATATCGAAAAAAAAAAGAAAAAAAGAAAAATTCAGAATCGGGTTGTTCAAACTGGTTTTTGAATAAAGTGGTTTTAGGGGGTAAACCGGACCGAACCAACCTCCGGTTCACGATCGAACCGGTCGGACTGGCCGGTCCGGTTTTAATAACATTGACCTACACATATTAGTACAATATACCGAGGAGAGTCGTCTGCAGTTCACACTTGGGCAAAGGCAACTGACTTTTTGGAAGCGGAACATGAGCCGATTTACGCTATTCCGGGTTCTTTTTCTTCTTCGTAGCCCTTTATTCTTTGCGCTTCTCCCGATCATTGGAGGTCGTTGCCATTGTGACTTGGTCAAAGGGGCACACATGTAGAGTTTTTTGGGGGAGAATCACTCGGCGCGCTCAGTTTTTCCCCACTAACTAATTAGCTTACGACCACTAAACAAACTTGGTTGACGAACAGGGCTATTGATGACTAGTCTTGACTTCAGGCGATTCCCCCACTAGAGGCTAATAAAAAGCACTGATGGGGTTCGGCCAAGCGAGCATCTCAATACAATACCTGTTAATGAGGAAGGATGCCGCCGAAAAGAATTGAAGGTTAGTCTTCTAGGATCAACTTGCTTCAAAGTGCCCATTAATTCATTTGTGAATTTCAGGAATGATCCTATCAATTAACGATGCTACTCCCCCACTACCATATACATCATGATATACCATTTGGATTCGTTTGAGAAGAGCGCATTCTTGAGATGCTAAGGGCTAAATCCACTTTTCAACTCAGGGAGATAAAATTGCTTCTTTAAAAAATTATAGAATGGTAAATTACTTTTTTTTTTAAATAATAGGGGGATAAATAAAAAATTATGATTATCAAAAGGGTAAATTGTCATTAACCCATTTTAATATCAGAATGAGGTGTTTTGTCGGTTTGTTTCTATTTCAAATTACAGGTGCTAATTACTATTAGCTCCATCTTTGCCTCTAACTTTTAGCTTAATTTACGCACAATTTGTGTACTAAGTTTTTACTAGTCTTTGGCAAGCTTTTTAATTTTCTCCAGCCATGATTACATACCCCAAAAGCAACACAGCCTTCAGGATTCCTGCGAGTTTTCAAGCAACAATTAACACACTCAAAAAACAATATATAAAAAAAAGAAAATTAATAATTAAAAAAATAAAAAAGTCATTCCCCATTTTCCACCGAAAAGTTGACACCAATGCGAACTCATTCTTTGTTTTAAATAAACAACCCCTTTTCCTTGTTTCCTGTTTTTCAAAAAATCACTCAAGAAAGAAAGCAGCTTTTCGAAAATCTCTCAACTTTCTTTTTGATCCAGATTATTCTTTTTTTCTCAGCGATCCCAAAAAACACACAGTTTAAACACAATGAGTGTGTATAGAATCCTTTTCTGTTCTTAACTGCATTGTGAACACAAAAACAGAGCATTTGATTCTGTGGCTGCAGGAAGAAAAGAAGAAAAGCACTTTTTCTTGGATTTCAGCTTCCAAAAGCTGAAGTTGTAAGTGATTAGCTATTTTGAAAATGGGGGTTGCTACGATTTCTGAACTGAAGCCCAACATTTCAGCAAAGAGGCCCTTTCGTCCCAGTCCAAGTACAAGACATGTTACTGATTGGTAAAAGTTTCAGTTTTTCACTTATTTACTTTTTACCACCTCCAAATTATATAGTAGTTCCTATTTCATTTTTGCATCACCAAATTGTAATTCTTTTGTTATATAGTTCGCAATTTGCACCAAAATAAGATGCACTCTGTCAAAGAATATTCAATTTTTAGGTACAAAGGGCCAATATGTCAATTTCAAGCTAAATGCAAAAGTACCCCTTATGCTTTGTTAAATTGGCAAAAAAAATCTTAAGTTATTTTATATTAGCAAAAATCCCCTTATTTATATTGTCAATTTCTGCTATTTAGGAGTTTTTCGCTAATAAAAATAACACGTGTTTTGGACTTTTGCTTATAAAAATAACATAGGGATTTTTTGCTAATAAGGCAAAATATAGAGGGTATTTTTGCATTTTACTCTTTCAATTCCAGGAATTGCCAATAAAGATGTTATCTCTAGGTGCAAAATGCAAATTTGCTACACCATTTTGATCATATTTTGTTTTTCAGGCCAATATCCGATGTTACCAGTGATCTAACCATTGAAATTGGAACATCAACCTTTGCACTTCACAAAGTAAGAAAAACACAATTTCAATATATATATTCTTCATAAACATCATCAAAATCTTGATTTCTATTTTTTTCAAAATTTCTTCTGCAGTTCCCTTTGGTATCAAGAAGTGGAAGAATCCGAAAACTATTATCCGAATCCAAAGATTCGAAAACACCAAAGCTAAATCTCTCCAACATTCCTGGTGGATCACAAGCATTTGAGCTAGCTGCAAAGTTCTGCTACGGAGTAAACATCGAGATTACAATACCGAAAATCGCAATGCTTCGATGCGCTGCACGTTTTCTAGAAATGACGGAAGAATTTTCGGACAAGAATCTCGAATCCAGGACCGAACTCTATCTCCGAGACACTATCCTCCCGAGTATACCTAACTCGATAACCGTACTTCATCATTGTGAAAGTTTACTACCAGTATCGGAGGAGATAAACCTCGTTAGTAGAATCATCGTCGCAATCGCAAATAATGCATGTAAAGAACAGCTAACTTCAGGGTTGTCCAAATTGGAGCATAACTACAACTCAAAACCTGTCCTAAGTTCGGAAACGCCTTCCGATTGGTGGGGGAAATCGCTTATGTTGCTAAATCTCGATTTCTTTCAGAGGGTAGTATCGGCATTGAAAACCAAGGGACTAAATCAAGATATTATAAGCAAAATTTTGATACATTATGCTCAAAATGCGACAGGAGAGAAAAACCAGTCTTCCGTACAATCAGATGTTGACTCGGAGAAGAGACAAAGGAAAACAATTGAAACGATCGTAACTTTACTACCGACTCAATCGAGAAAAAGTTCGGTTCCAATGGCATTTCTTTCTAGTTTATTGAGATCATCAATATCAGCATCGGTATCCATATCGTGTAGATCGGATCTCGAGAGGAGGATCGGTTTGCAATTGGATCAAGCAATTCTTGAAGATATTTTAATTCCTGTTTCGAATGGAAATAATCATAGCCCTTTGTATGATACGGATTCAGTTATGAGGATTTTTTCGATTTTTTTGAATCTCGATGAGGATGATGAAGAGGATGATAATCGAATGAGGGATGAGAACGATATGGGTTATGATTTCGATAGCCCTGAATCTCCGAAACAAAGCGCAATCCTTAAAGTCTCCAAACTAATGGACAATTATCTTGCAGAAGTTGCACTAGATTCGAACTTGACTCCGTTGAAGTTCATTTCACTTGCGGAATTACTACCGGATCATGCTCGTGTGGTGTACGATGGATTATACCGAGCTATAGATATCTTTCTTAAGGTATGACTCTCACTTCTCATTTTACCCTATCAGATATTTTTATGATCAACATTTCTTTGAATATATTTCAAAATTTTGATCCATGATAAACTTACAGGTACATCCCAACATAAAGGATTCAGAACGCTACCGACTTTGCAAAATAATCGACAGTCAAAAGCTTTCTCAAGAGGCATGCAGCCACGCGGCTCAGAACGAAAGATTACCAGTACAAACGGCAGTTCAAGTTCTATACTTTGAACAAATCAGATTGAGAAATGCCATGAATGGGATTGGAGGCCAAAACCAATTCTTCTTTGGGTCAATGAACGGTTCACAAATCCCACATCGTTCGGGTAGTTGTGTAGGAAGTGGATGCGTTTCACCTCGAGATAACTATGCATCGGTTAGAAGGGAAAATCGAGAACTAAAGCTTGAAGTTTCGAGGATGAGAATGAGGCTAACTGATCTTGAAAAGGATCATGTTTCTATCAAACAGGAGCTCGTGAAACCACACCCTGCGAATAAGTTGTTTAAGTCGTTTACGAAGAAGTTAAGGAGGATTAATTCATTGTTTCGGGTTAGAGATTTGAAGAGTGTAGGGGAGAAGGCTAATTCTGAGAATCGGTTTATTTTTCAGAAAAAAAGGAACTTCTCGATTTCTTGATCCTGTTTTTATGTATATATCCACTTGTAAAAGATTGTTGCAGTGTTTTGGTGTGACTTTTAGGTTTATAAATGTTGAGTTTTTCTGTGTTTTGTTGTTAAATGAATCAAACATTTGTTTTTAAAGTTGTTTATGGTTCTTGATATATTCATATTTTTGTAAGCTGATTTATTGACACTAGTTGATAGATTTACAGGAATTTTTATGAAACTAGGAATGTGCACGTAAGTTGTACGTGTCTAGTTAATTTCATTGGTATTTTTTTTAAATTAGAGTAAATTAAATTTATTATGTCATAAAATAAAGTAAATTACCCGTTTTCACCTATTTAATTCATTAGTTTAATTCATTTTTCACCAATTTAACCTGTTTTTTAACCGATTTAATTCATTTCTACCAGTTTAGTTTTTTTTACTGTTTTACCTATTATTATCAATTATAACTTATTTTCATTATTTTTATAATTTTGTCCTCTTGTATTATCCATTTTATACTAATTTCTACCGGTTTCACATTATTTTGTCTGTTAAACTTTTTTTTATTGATTCAAATGTTTTTGTCATATTACCCATTTTCACCTATTTCACACATATTTTTCACTGATTTCACATGTTCTTTTAACCAATATCACCTGAATTTTCATTGATTTGACACGTTTTCGATAACTTTATTCATTTTTCACCGATTTCACCTGCTTTTCTCTATTGTTGTCGTTTCACCGGCCTCATTTTCTTTTTCACGAATTTTCATCGATTTCAGGGAATTTTTTTGTATAATTTTCAACCAAATTCTCATCAACTTCGCAAGTGTTCACCAATTTCACTCAAATTTTCATTGATTTCACATGTTTCAATGATTATATTTGATCTATTTCACCATTTTCCACGAATTTCACCAATTTTTTCACAAAATAATTACATAGAGATTACGCATGTCTTGAAATTATTGAATATTCTTCATATTTTATAGGGTAAATTACGAATAACCCCCTCGGGTAAGGTCTAATTACAAAAATCACCCTCACGTATTGGGTATTACAAAAATCCCCCTCACGTTTGTCACCTTCTTACAATTAACCCCTTGCCCCTAAAATGTTCCATTTTTGCCCTTGAGTGTTATTTGTATTGTTTGTAATGTCTCATATATGTTAAAACTTGGGTGCTAATTATTATATCTTATAAATTAGAAAAAAGATAATCATATATTTACTACCAAAATAATTGATAAAATTTATAATTGCCCATAAGTTTTAATAAATATTGCAAAAAAAAATATTTATATATATATTAGCAATTTAAATTACAAAACATTAAATTAAATAGAATTTTGATAATATATTTTATAAATATGAACAAATTGTTTACACATTAGTTGAATGAATTTATTTTATAAAATAGTATATTTAATAAACTAATATTTTTTTTATAAATAAGATATTTTAGTTTATTAAAGTTTATATTGTATTATAAATTGAAGTATTTATTGAAATTTATGGGCAATTATAAATTATATCAATTATTTTGGTTGTAAATATATGATTATTATTTTTATAATTTACAATATATAACAATTAACACCCAAATTTTAAAATTTATAATATATTATAAACATTACAAATAACTTCCAAGGGTAAAATTGGAACATTTTAGGAGCAAGGGGCTAATTGTAAGAAGGTGATGAACCTGAGAGGGATTTTTGTAATACCCAATACGTGAGGGGGATTTTTGTAATTAGGTCATACCTGAAGGGGGTATTCGTAATTTACCCTATTTTATATTCTAGCCAAAGTAAAATTACATAATTAGCTAAGTTATAAGTAATTTTTTTCTTTCATAGTAAGATGGCGATTCAATTTTAATTTTTTTTGTAACATAATGATATTTAAGATAATTTCATTTTAAATATTTATATTTATAGTGTTTATGACTTATGTTGTACTAAATCTTTAAATTAACATTTTCTTACTTAAATAAATATTGATGCTAAAATATAATAGTTTTTATATATTTTTAGGGGCTATTTAATATAATAGTGTTTTCTTAAGATTAAAATCACAAAATTCATGTAAAAGAGAATTTATAAATTTTAGGAGTTTATGTAGGAGATAAATATAATAAGACTCCATGTCTAAATATACCTCTTCAATTAATTTTTATTATTTTATATATTTACTATTTAATTAAATATAAAATCCCAAAATTCATGTAAAAGAGAATTTGTAAATTTTAGGAGTTTATATAGGAGATAAATATAATAAGACTCCATGTCTAAATATACCTCTTCAATTACTTTTATTGCTCTATTTTATATATTTAATATTTAATTAAATATCACTTTATAATTGAAGTAGGGATATTTTAGTCTTCACAAAAAAATTAAGAAATATTCATGCTTTTATAATAGTATAGATATAGATGATTACTACATTTGTTTCTGTTATCTCAAATGAATAAAGCATTTTACCCCTCATTATTGGAAGAACACTACATGTGTCCCCTAAAGTATATTACTTTTATTCTTCAGAAGTAACACAACGATGCGCAAAGCCTTATGGGGCTATAGCGCATCGCGGAGCAACATGAGCGGACTTTTTTAAAATGAAGCACATTTTATAATTTTTTTGGAATAATAATCATAAGTTTCAACTAAGGTATATAAAAACATTAAAATCAAAATATTTTAGTTCATTAATTCCAAAAAAATTTAGTTCATTAATATCAAAATAGGTCTATCCAAAAACAAACAAATAAACTAATAGTTAAAGTACTAGAAATTTAGAACAATCAACAATTAGTTAACCCAACAATACAGAATTTAAACTCTAAAGCCTAAATATTAATCATCAATCTCAACGTCACTGGACTCTCCATTTTTAGATTCTTCAGTGGAACTATTAATTGTTTCTATTTTCTTTAAATTAATAATAAAAACATGAATGTTTGATATAATTATTTTTAATAGGTTATAATTTGTATTTAATTTTTAACTTGAAATGTAAATTTTTAGTTAGAAAACTTATATAATATTAATATAATAAAATTAAACAATATTTAAAAAATTACATGAAAACTATAAATAGAAAACAACATTTTTTTAAGAATTCACCAATACTTCATGAAAATTCAAATAGCAAATTATTTGAATTTTATTTAATCATATCTACTATTATTTAATAAACAACACATATTTTAACTTTGATTATGCAGATAAAATTATTTATTTAATAAATGAATAATGTTTTGGAGTTTTTGGGTGGGGATGAGATGTGGAAAAGTGTCTTCAAATTTGGAGAAGATTTCAATTTGAAGTTTTGGGTGGGAGATAGCTGAAAGGCTGAAACTTGACGCTCAAGCGGTGGATCAAAGGCTCAAGGCAATATTGCCTTTCCCACCCCCTGTTTTATCTTAATTCATCATTTTTGTCCCCCATAAATCAAACTTTTTCCTCCCTCTAATCATAGGAGATGGCCTTAGTGGCCATACAATTCGACTTGTGGTTGTTATGAACTAAGAATATTTTGAGATAAAAAATTTGCGAATCTCTCTCTTGGGTTCTCGTTTTTCTTCATCTTCTTGTGATTTTCGCGATTAATCATTAATTTGCTCCAACTTAATTTTCTAAATAAATTTTGAGAATAAAGTACAAAATTTCAATATTGAGGATTAAGTACAAAAGTTTGTTAGTTATGGTAACAAAGTGTATTTAGATGGTGAAGTATAAATTGCATTAATTCAAGGGTTCATTTTCCTTTATCCTTTATGTTATTTCAAGTGTAAGGTTTTTTTTTCCCTTTTGTTTCTTAAAAAAAAAGGAAATAAAGAAAAGAAAAGTGCATTTTCCCGAACCTTTAAATATAAAATACGGAGTAATTCTTTCTAATGGAGGGAATTGTTAAAATGCCCTTACAGCTTTGTTAAATAGGATAAATGCCATTAAAAAAATTAAAATTGTAAGAATGCCATCGGTTTAATTAGGATACATAATTAACTTAATTAAATCTCCCTAATTAAACAACAATCTAAACAAATACCCCAATACTTTCAAAAATTAAAATCAAACCCAAATCAAACATTCAGAACAGATTTTTCTTCCCGTCCACAAAACCCTATCAAATTTCTTTCCCAAAATTTAAATTTTCACACACATTCCCTCAAATCAAAGAGAGAAAGGAAGAACAAGAACATATAAGGTTAGTATTTGCAAGTTGATTTAATTTTGAAGTGATTTTTTGGGTGTTTTACGGGCAAAAAGCGAAAAAAAAAATACTGGTACATTACGCATATAAGTCTCACCGCGGTGAGACATACCCTCACCGCGGTGAGTATATAAACTCACCGCGGTGAGTGTATAAACTCACCGCGGTGAGATTTGTTGCCCCTATACACTCCAGTCTACTCCAGTCTCCAGTCTTCAATTGGAGTCTCCGGAGACTAGAGTTTGGTCTTCAATGTGTCCATTCATACTGGAGACTGGAGTTTGGTATGACAAACGTCAAAAATCAAAATAATATATTTGGTTGAATTTTAAATGCTTTTTGTATTAAGATAATTTGTGAGTTAATTTTAGTTATTTACTTGTAGGAATGGACAAAATTATACTTTATATTTGGTACGGTGGTGAATTTAAACCCGATACGCATGGAAAATTGGAATATAGTGATTATAGTAAATTTGTGCAAACATTCTTGGTGGATAGGACAATTTCGTTTGAGGAACTAGTTGACAAAATATGCAAAAAGTTTGATTTAGATCGGCATGTGAATAATGTTGAGATATATCGCCAATGTGGTGCGGCAGCTGGGTACAAGGTAGTGATTATATCAGATGAATCTCACTGGGAGATAACAAAGTACCATGTCCGAAATTTGGATGAATATAATTTGTACGTGATTTGGGATCCGAGAATAGAAGAAACTCTAATGATAGAAGCTCCAAGGATAGAAGAAACTCCAAGGATAAAAGAAACTCCGAGGAGAGAGACGACTGTGAGGAAACTTATAGTTCAGGCTAAAAGAAGAAATATATATGACCGAGCTAGTTTCAATCGTAACTTTGATGGATGTGTGATGGAAGGATCAAGTCCATGTGATGATACTAATAATGCAATTGAAACGATCATTAGCTCAAATCCAACATTATCTCCAGCTCAGGAAGATGAACATAGCCCCTGGACGCTCGATCCTAATCGTCGCACTCCTGAACTTATTCCTTGTGCCATAGAATACAATGACAATGAAGGTGGTGATGCAAGTGGTGATGCAGGTTATGATATAGGTGGTGATGAATGTGGTGATATAGGTCCTGATGTAGGTGGTGATGAATGTGGAGATAGAGGTCCTGATGTAGGTGGTGATGAATGTGGTGATAGAGGTCCTGATGTAGGTGGTGATGAATGTGGAGATAGAGGTCCTGATGTAGGTGGTGATGTACATGGTTATGATCATCATCCAAATTATGACGAGCCACCTAGTGTTTATGGTCAAGCGCCAGAATTTTACGAACCATCTAGTCATGGATCAAATTCCAATGAGGGGAGGAATGATGGATCGGGTTGGACAATTGGCCAGCAGTTTAAGAACAAAGAAGATTTTGATGAAAAAATTGGCAAACTTGCTAGAGATAACCATTTTCATTTAAAGGTGAAAAAGTCTGACCCGAAAAGGAAGAGAGTCCGGTGTTTGACAGATAATTGTCCATGGCGACTATATGCGAAGAAGGATAAGTATGGTGTTGAATTTATTATTGCGTCATATTATAATATTCACACTTGTGGACTGATGGACAGAGGTGCCAATCATAGACAAGTATCGGCTAGATACATTGGTAACCGGACGAAGGGACTATTCTTGAATTCCACGAATCCTCCAAAACCTGAAGCACTGATAAATTTCATGCGTGAGGAAGAAGGTCTTTGCATTAACTACGATAAAGCTTATAGGGGGAAAAAATTTGCTCAAGATTTTGTTAGGGGTACTTTCGAAGAAAATTGTTCCAAGCTTCCCTCCTATGCTTACATGATTGAGCAAATGAATCCTGGCACGGTAACTCGCATCCATACAGACTCAGAAAATAAATTTAAATATTTTTTCATGGCTTTAGGAGCGGTGATTAAAGGATTTCATCACGTAAGAGATATCATTGTAATTGATGCAACATTTATGGAAAATAAATATAAAGGAACCGTTCTAATTGCAAGTGCGCCGGACGGTGACCGTCGTTGTTACCCGATTGCATGGGGGGTAGCTGATGCCGAGGATAAAGCGAGTTGTATTTGGTTCCTTGAGCAGTTGAGAAATATCATACCAGACAGTGAAGATCTGGTTATTGTTTCGGACAGGGGCACAACGATTGTACCCGCGGTTGAGACTGTTTACCCTTTAGCGGACCATGGCTTTTGTTATTGGCACCTCAAGGAAAACTTGGAAAGAAATTATCCTAATGCGGGTGTAACCGGATATTTTTATAGAGCTGCTACCGCTTACAATAAGTTTGAGTTCGAAAAATACTTTGGTTACTTGAAAGCTAAGAAGCCAGAAATTGCAGATTGGCTAGAGAAAACAGTGAAGTTTTCTAAATGGGCAAGGGCCCACTTTCGGGTCAACAGATATGAGGTCATAACGTCTAACAACGTCGAGGTCCTTAATAGTGTAATCAAAGAGCCAAAAAGTCATCCTATATGTTCTCTGCTCAATTTTATTATTGATATGATGGGAAGGTGGTTTCAAGTGCGCCGTAAGGAGGCTTTCGACTGTGGTGATATATTTATCCATTCGAAGGAGGAAGAGCTACGCAAGCGATTTGATATGGCAGGCAAGTGGTGTAAATGTCCATTGGGGTGTTCAATTTGGAAAGTGGAATCTACTGAATGGTCTGGAATTGTGGATTTAGATCAAAGAAAGTGTTCTTGCGGTGTCTTTCAAATTGATCAAGTACCGTGCGTGCATGCAGTTGCAGCTGCAATGGGCGAGAGGCCAAGAGATGCTGGTAAGTATGTGTACGATCTTACTTCCGATTACTTCAAAACCAACTCCATGCATCAAGCTTATCTTGAACTCATACAACCCGTTCCATCCGAGGACCAATGGACCATTCCTGAGGATGTCAAGGCGAGAGTAGTGTTACCTCCAGAGAAGAAACGAACTCGTGGAAGGCCGAGATCGTCACGTTATGTTTCTCGGCTTGAAAATTTGAGGAAAAAATACAAGTGCTCGATTTGTCATGCTACCGGTCACAACGCTGCTAAATGTTCTCAAGGTTTTCAAAATTCGAGTAATAATGAAAGTCAATCTTAGTGCTCGATTTGTCATGCTACCGATCACGTATTTATTGTAATAATTGAATTTTAGTGAACAACAGTTATTAACATATATTTGTTCTCCTATATTTATTTCTTGTATAATAATATGTATTTATTTATTGTATAATAATATGTATTGAAAAAATATATAAACAAAATTTTCAAGAGTTCAATTGAACTTAACTCCCTGCCTAAAACTCACCGCGGTGAGTTTAATACACACCGCGGTGAAATTTAAACTCACCGCGGTGAGTTTAATGCTCACCGCGGTGAGTAATCCCACGCTTGGAGACTGGAGTTTGATCCAGTCTCCAAACTCCAGTCTCCAAACTTAGTATCCAAACTCTAGTCTCCAAACTCCAGTCTCCAGTCTCCAAGTGTAGTCTCCAAGCATGGAGACTGGAGTTTGATCCAGTCTCCAAACTTCAGTCTCCAATCTCCAGACTCCAACTTAGTACATATTGATCGATTTTATAAGATTTTGACAATTTATGAACCGAAAGGAGAAGTAACACTTACGGTAACATTATATCTTACGTTATATAACAACTTAGTACATATTGATCGATTTTATAAGATTTCGACAATTTATGAACCGAAAGGAGAAGTAACACTTACGGTAACATTATATCTTACGTAAAGCACAACTTAGTACATATTGATCGATTTTATAAGATTTGAACCGAAAGAAGAAGTAACACTTACGTAATATAACAACTTAGTACATTTTGATCACAAATTTACCCTAACCCTAAACTAACCCTAATTTAACCCTAACCCTAAACTAACCCTAATCCTAAACTAACCCTAATCTAACCCTAACCCTAAACTAACCCTAATCCTAAACTAACCCTAATCTTACGTAAATCACAATTTCGTACATATTGATCGATTTTTTGATATTTGGACAATTTTTGGTTAGAATTGTCAATTTTTTAGAAATTGCAATTTGACCACCATATTTTCAAAAAATAGTTAAATTGACCCAATATTTATATAAATTGCAACTTAACCCCAAAAATATGTTATTTTTGATATTTGGACAATTTTTGGTTAGATTTGTCAATTTTCTAGAAATTGAAATTTGACCCCCATATTTTCAAAAAATAGTTAAATTGACCCAATATTTATAGAAATTGCAACTTAACCCCAAAAATATGTTATTTTTAATATTTGAACAATTTTTGGTTAGATTTGTCAATTTTCTAGAAATTGCAATTTGACCCCCATATTTTCAAAAAATAGTTAAATTGACCCAATATTTATATAAATTGCAACTTAACCCCAAAAATATGTTATTTTTGATATTTGGACAATTTTTGGTTAGATTTGTCAATTTTCTAGAAATTGCAATTTGACCCCCATATTTTCAAAAAATAGTTAAATTGACCCAATATTTATAGAAATTGCAACTTAACCCCAAAAATATGTTATTTTTGATATTTGGACAATTTTTGGTTAGATTTGTCAATTTTCTAGAAATTGCAATTTGACCCCCATATTTTCAAAAAATAGTTAAATTGACCCAATATTTATATAAATTGCAACTTAACCCCAAAAATATGTTATTTTTGATATTTGGACAATTTTTGGTTAGATTTGTCAATTTTCTAGAAATTGCAATTTAACCCCTACACCTTACACCAACCTCACCGCGGTGAGATGTAAACTCACCGCGGTGAGTTTACACCTCACCGCGGTGAGGGCTGCCCATCTATAAATAGATGGGCAGCCCACTCACGCACACACTCACACATTCCAGGCCAAATTTCCTCACAAACACTCACGCACCTCACCGCGGTGAGGGCTGCCCATCTATAAATATATGGGCAGCACACTCACGCACACACTCACACATTCCAGGCCAAATTTCCTCACAAACACTCACGCACTCACGCACTCAAATTTCCTCCCAAATTCTTCATAAAATCCACCAATTCTTCTTTCAATTGTCCCTCCTAACTCACTAAAATACTCACCTACACAACCACTCAAATTTTCAAGTCAAAATTCTCACACAATTCTTCTCTCATTACTATCGAGGGCACAAGTTTAGCGGGTCAAATTCCTCAAAACCGGTTAACACAAGAGGCCAAAGCTTGGTCATTGATTATGTGTTCTCACATCGCTCCAACCACGTACAATACAATGTACGGTAATGATCGTATCCGTCTGCTTTTTAAACTCACTGCCGGAAGGAAATTTAACCTTGGGAAAGTTATTCACGAGTGGCTTATGAAGACCATTAACCGATCATCACCGAACTTGAAGAGTTTCATCTTCCCTTACCTCATTAATGGGTTGTGTTTGAATGTCGGAGTCGAAATCACGGATGCTCGCGATTCAATCAAGTTGGCCAACCTGATCAACACTAATTCAATTTGCATGACTTTGAATTTGAATTATGTGAGTGAAAGAACCGGCCATCCTTATACTTATTCGGAGAACCCTCAAGCCGAGCAAGTTCAAGTCCCACAACGGGGAAGGGTTCCCGTGGACAACAATTGATATTCAACGAGGTGGCAACCCTTCAAAGAACAATGAATGACAACTTCAATACCTTGGCAGAGTACATGTCAAACGCATTGGGTACCCTCGCTGACCGGCAGGACTATTTCTTTCGGAATGTAGGCACAAATCCTCCCACCCTTCCTCCGCGTCCCATATTTCACCTGCCCACGCACAATGTCGATGAAATGCATATTGATGAGGAACAGGATGAGGATAGGAACCAATAATTGTTATTTTTACTTTTTTTGCATTGGACAATATTATTTTCATTTTGGTAAATTGTGTTGGTGAATTGTGTTGATGAATTGTGTTAATTGAATTGTGTTGATGACTTGCGTTGATGAATTCCAGGCCAAATGAATGGTGTTGATGAATTGTTTTGATGAATTGTTTTGATGAATTGTGTTGATGAATTGTTTTGATGAATTTTGTTGATGAATTGTGTTGATGATATTGCATTTTGACCCCGTATTTTTAAAAAAAATCACACTAATAAAAATAAACCATACAATAATAATCAAATATTATATGAATACATTAAATATTACAAAAATTATTTCGAAGACCTCGTCTTCCTATCATTAGGGGCAAAGGGAGTTCTTAGATGTTTACTAGGCCGGATAGTCCTTTTTTCTCTTTCTGTTACATTCACATCATGCAATTTTTTCGACCTTCTCCTTACACTCGGGCCCACTTGATCATGATCGAAATTCTCTTCCGCAGTATTAACCTGAAAAACGCGTATATTAAGAATTCATATCAAACATCACATATTAACTTATTCAATCATTTATTTAAAAAGAATTAAAACAATCTACCTCATTAACGGGTTCTTCGTTTTCCCCTTCTTCTTCCTCTTCCTCTTCCACTTCCACTTCCACTTCCTCTTCCTCTTCCTCTTCCTCACTTTCCCCTTGCCCATTCCCCTCCTCCTCGTTCTCCTCCATATCAATCTCTTGCCCATTCCCCTCCTCGTTCTTCTCCATATCAATCCCTCTGTTTTGGAGGCCCTTCAACATCAAACTTTCAAGGCGAGCCATGGTTACACTAAGTTGCTGCTTCGTCTCCGAGATTTGTCCAAGGAACCTCCGCTCCATCTCCACGCGTTCCTGTCGAAGCCTATGCTCCATCTGGACTTGATCATGTCGAAGCCTCTGCTCCATCTGGTGTAACTCTGTCAACCAGTCTCCAGGTATTTCTTGATTACTTTGACGCGGTTGAGATTGGGAAGTGGAGGCATCATGGTCTCTTCTTGGTAGACGTTGGCGTTTCGAGCCGACAACTCGGCGTACATGTGCGTCTTCATAGTGGGGTGGCCGGTTAACGCCGTCGGGATGTTCCTCTTCGTCCCGAATAATACAGTAATTATCGCCAAAAAAGCGGGTCAGGCGACAATATGTTGAAAATCGACTATCGGAACTAATATCATCGACCCACAGTCTTGTAACCGTATAATAATCAGCCTGAGACTCCACTTCATCCGGCATTAGTCGCGGGATCACAATCTAAAATAATTAACAAAACACAAATTATTTATTTAAAATATATACAAATATGTTCATGACATTATAAAAAAAATGAGTAATAATAAATATTAACATACCTTAACTTTACCAAGGAATTCGTCAATATTATCACAATTTGGAAAATTGGCGCTCCCAACCGTCCAACGTAACATTCTCGGATACGAAGGAATATTTTGAGCCATTTGACTTGAACAATTGGCCACTTCGGACAAGCCTTCAATGCTTTCCAACATCCAAAACTACACAAAAATGGCCTAAATTTAAGAAAAAAATAAAATAAATAAAAACATATTCAAATCAAAAATTGAGTTGACAAAATACCAGTATAAGAAAAGGGCATCCATCCGCATGCCATCTACGTTCAGTCTCTTGTTTCATCTGAGGAGCAAAGCCAAATTTCCCCAGTATATTACCTACCCTTCCCAAATTTCATTACCCCATCCATACCTTTCGCATATGTCCAGGTCATCACATACCTGTAATATAAGACAAATTTATATGGATAATTAGTTCTAAAAGTTGAAGCAAAATCAATATAAAAAATAACATTTGAATTTACTTACCCTGAAAATTAAATCATCAACATCTTTATCACGTGTAGGCATCAACATCGCTGATATAACCCATACAAATAACAATTTCAGAATATCATCGTCGCGGTCATTCACAATCAATAATCTCCTTATTTCATCTACAACTTCCTCGACAGTTACCTTATCCGCCCCCCATCTTCCAAACCTTCTGTCTTTCAGGGTTGCACCTTCCGCAATATGTTGCGCATCCTCACAATTCTATTCACAAAAGCGCAACCTCGACACAAGACTAAACTCCTCCGCCCCAAACCGTATTGGCTTTCCATTGATCAAAAATCAATACTCGTATTTACTTTTTTTTGATTTTTCTCTCCGTTTACAAAGTCTAATCATCAAGTTATGTAACACGGCCCCCTTAAATTTCCCTTCCCCACTAAGCAACAAAAATTTCCCAATTTGGGGGTAGTTTTCCAACATCTCGATATGATGAGGTCGCATCAATTTTCGAATTGAATTAATTTCCGACCACATAGTATGTTGCGTGATTTTTCCTCGTACTACCACTTGATTATAGTGAAATGGAGGTAATCGTGGAAGGGTGTGCGTCGGTATTATGCCATATCCCTACAAAACAAATATGTCATTAAAACATAAATTTTGAATCAATTTCAATTTTAAATTCGATCACATATTTCATGAATTCTGGATTTCATATATTTCTTGAATTTTGGAGACCGCGGATAATGAAGACAGTGTCCAGTCTCCAGATATTCATGTGCATTTGGAGACTGGAGACTGAATTCAGTCTCCAGTTCAGTCTCCATAACTGGAGACTGGAGACTGTAGTCAGTCTCCAGTCTCCAGTTACTGGAGACGTGAAAGTAGTAAAGCTCACCTCGGTGAGTTTGATGCTCACCGCGGTGAGTTTGGTGATCACCGCGGTGAGCTTTAAAACTCACCGCGGTGTACTATGGAGACTGGGTTCAATCTATATAACCTTGCGAAAAATTAAATTTTATCTTAGAATTGAAAAAAAATTAAAACTTACCGTGTATGGGTGTGGTGCTTGAACTTCTAGGCTCATTTGGTCGCCTTCATTGTCATTGTTACGTGCCATTTTTAGTGAGAATTTATGAAAAAATTGAAGTTGGGGGAGAGCTGAGTTCGCAGATCTGTGTTGTGAGAGAGAAGAATGATTTTTTTTTTTTTTTTTTTGAAATAAGTGTAAAAATCAATAATAATAAAAGAATAGAGGGTGTATTTTGCAATTTGTATAAGTTGTAATCGCCTTTTTAAGCGAAATTATTGATTAAGAAAAAGAAAAAAAAAAGGAAAAAAGCGATGGCATTTTTCCAATTTCACTTTTTGGTTATGGCATTCATGGTGAAGTATAAATTGCATTAATTCAAGGGTTCATTTTCCTTTATCCTTTAGGTTATTTCAAGTGTAAGGTTTTTTTTTTCCCTTTTGTTTCTTAAAAAAAACGGAAATAAAGAAAAGAAAAGTGCATTTTCCCGAACCTTTAAATATAAAATACGGAGTAATTCTTTCTAATGTTATCTGCACTAAAAAGCTTTCAGATCAAAGTGGGAACAAGAAATTGAAAAAAGAAACGCCCTTTACTCCCAATCATCTCTCGTGAATTTTAATCTTCATCTTGTATGAATATGTTGCCATCTCTATCAAGGCTGCCCTTTTCAAAATTCTTCAGGTTTTCCTCTCTCCATTAATTTATGTTTTCTGGATCTGTAAATTTAAAAAAGGTTATCTTGTTTTGCTAGTGGAGTGATTATATTCGCTTGAACTTTACATTTACATTTGGTTGACAGTATTCATCTGGTCTGGTTTATCTAGTAATTGCAATTATCTATATTCATATTTATGTGATTATTGAATAGATTTCTAGGAACATTTATGAATTGAAATGATTCAAATATGGAATACTTATGTGGGGTTTATATGACTCCTGTAGCCTCTCCTATTTCAGTGGCTAGCTTTTGGGGTTGTCCTATGTTTTTAACAATCAGTCTAGACCACTACCACCTCCCGATTGGAATCGTGTGGTTAAGCTAGCACAAAGTCACCGGGTCTGCTGACCATGGTGGAATGTAATGTAATGTAATGATTTTAGTTGCAAAGGGTGAAATGTTGATCCCATACCAATTACTTATGACGGGCTATATGGCTAGGGTACCACTCGTTTGTTCCAGTCTTACTGGTTGGTTAATGGCGAGAGCCTCTACCCCTCTCTCCTCTTCTCTCCGCCACCTCAACAACCTACCGTTTCTCCACTCTTTGCGCCACCTCCAACTCCAGTGATCCCTCTCGATAATTTTGTAGAATGTTTTGTGCTTCTTGAAGACATCTTTATGTGTATATAACATTAGATATATATATATATATATATATATATATATATATATATATATATATATATATATATATATATATATATATAAACATATTTTGTATTTCAATAGAGCAGCATGTGTTCTTGTTTATATCAGGATTTTCATTGATGAGTAGTCTTCTCATATAGCTTCTCTCTGTAAGTTGAAATTGAAACTCATCATTTTCGCCATTTACTTGGAATTCTCCGTTGCTTGCGTCTATTTTATTCGGATATGCATTTCTTCCAATGAAAGGAAGAGTCTTCCATTCTTATGTGTGAATGTAATTCGTTCTCCTAAGAAAATACTGAAACAACAGGAGATCTCAATTTCAATAATTGATGTTTCTGATGTCAGAGTTGTCAACAATTTAGACCTTTTTGTTTCTTCTTTTCACAGGCATCTTGAACACGATATGGAAACTGTGGTTAAAGTACTGCAACCTGGGCCTTTGGGAATAATAGAACACAAGTTCACTGCTGAAGAGATCAACAGGGCAAACGAAACTGTTAACAGAGCAGTAGACAATTGGCGAAGGAATTCTTACATTGAGCAGAAGAGCCCTTTCTTGAAAGATTTCATAGACAAAGACACGACTTCTATTTTCCGAAACCCAAGATGAATTAGTGTGATCTGTAAGCTGTCTGATATTTCATGTTTCTCTAGATTCCGTATTTGCTTTTGTTTACATCTGGTCTTGTTTCTATTGCATAAAATTGAATAACTTGGTTCTTATATGCCTCTGTTTTAGATTCTCATTTGCAATCAATAAACACCATTCATCTGAATATATAGTAAATTGTTTTTGGTGCTGCAAAAGTATGCTCATTTTGTGAGCAATAATGTTGATTTGGACTTATTACGGTGGAAAATTTTGATTTCATTATAGTTTTGTAATTTCTCGATAAATAAGTTACAAGATCTGACATGATGATGAGACAATAGAAACAGTAGCATATAGTGTTTGTGTATCTATTTCCTTTAAACATTGTTCATGTATACAAAAGCTATTCAATTCATTTAAAGTACCTATATTAATAAGGTTCTTTAAAGTAGACTGCATATATTATACAACATATAGAGAATATAATGACCAAAATATCAAAAGTCAGAGCTTGTTTAGCCTGATCATTGAGCTCCATGTTCCTCCCACCTAAACGATCCACCATGTCTGGAATTGGTACATAATTCTCTATTTCTTGCATGTATGGGTCTGCCAATTTCATCCTCATTTTCTCAGCTTCTCGACTTGCTACCTCCTGAGCCAGTGTCCAGTCATAAAACTTACGTTTCTCGTCATCACTTAGGACATGATAAATTTCTCGTAATTGCATGAACTTTTCTGATGCTGTTCTTAGAGGAAGCGTAGTTGTGTCTGGGTGATATTCCTTTGATAATCTACGGTATGCGGCTTTTATTTCTTCCAGATCAGCATTTGTTGACACCCCTAAGAACCTGATTTGGTTGACATTTTGAATAGGAAGTTAAATTCCCAGGTGAGTTTAAACAATGTTGTATGTAAAATTAAGGGCGGCAATATGGTTCTTGACCCATTGAAATTTGAATGGCCTAGTTTGGCTTAATCCACCTTAACCTATCCCTTAGGCTGCTAACTTTTTGCACTGGTCAAATTGCGTTTGACCGAGTAAAATCTGGGTCAAGTAGATGAAAGACAACTCAATTAGGTAAATAGCTTTACATTCAGCAATGGACACAACCTGGATTCACCGCACCTTTTCTGACCTGATTTAACCCGACCAGTTTTTATTGAAAAATGTTTTCTCTTTCTTCTAAATTTATGTGAATTTTAATAACATATTAGTCCTTTAATGCATCTAAATCTAAATAGGCATGTCAAAATTTATATTATGACCCGACACATTTTCCGGCACGAAATATTTTTTACCAGACTCTTTTTACCTTCATAAACCAGAATAGTCCCATATTAGTCCTTTAATGCATCTAAATCTTAATAGGCATCGTAGAAAATGCTCTCGTCTCTAACCCAGAATATTTTTTACCTTCCTAATCCTGCCCCAACCCAACCTGCCCAATTGCCACTCTTACAAAAATTCTATGATGTACGCACTATTTTGATGATCTGAAAAATCCAAGGGCCTATATGGTTAGGTTTTGGCTCGGTTTCGCTTGGTTTTGGTTTTCAAAAAATGGTTTGGGTGGTTTCAGTGAAACCTTTGAAACCCTATTTGAATTGAGCTTGGATGTTGAGTTTTGTGGTTTTGACTGAAACTCCATTTGGATTGGTTTTGGATGTTGGGGTTTTGAAGGAAAAAGTAGGTGGTAGGTGTAAAATCAATGTATTTCACCGAGAAAAAGTAGGCGATAGGTGTCAATTCATTGTCTTTTAAGGTTTGAGATTTATAAGATCTGAAACATGTTATCAGACTTCATTTGGAATGGTTTTGGCCGCAATTTCGCGAAACCGCGTGACTGTCCTAAAGCCTAACCACATAGGCCCCAGATGATTAGAAATAGAAATCATGCATAGAATTGATGCTCTAATCATAGCTTGTAAATGATTGAAGAAGAACAAGAATTGTAGTTGTTACTGGTAATAAGAATCAGTAGAACTGTTGAGCAAGTCCGCGAATTTTTCACCAAGTAACTCTTCTTCCTTTTTGGGCTGCTCCTTTTCCGACCCTGAGCTTCTTCCGCCTATCCATCCTTCATCCTCATTCTCCCAATGTATTCTTGTATCGAACCCTGGACCTGCTTTCTGTCTACCGGCTGAATCATTCATGGCCAGCACCACCACCGTTCTTCTGCCATGGCACCTGCTTTTTCTTATCGCTCGTCCCACAAGCCGACTGCTTGGCTTGCTGAGACGGTTCCTCGGTGAAAGAGAGAATGAGGCAGGTAGAGTTGCTGTTGGTGCAGCCATGGAATGTGAAGGAAAATGTATTACAATTCTGAATTGGGAATTCAGAATTGGGCCAAGGATTTGACCACCTCATCTTTCTGTGTGGCTCAGGATTAATGCTGGAGTTGTTTTCAATTGGGTTGTTTTATTAGTTGACAGAACAGAGTTTTGGTCCTATATTAGTTTTGTTATCCTTGAGTGCATGAATAGTGACAAATTCTTGCAATTTCATCCACTGATTTTCCTTCTTTTTTTTTGGTAAATTTTGCATAGATTCTTCCTCTGTCCCAAATTTTAACCTTATTCGCTAAAGTCCGGAGTTAATCTTTTTAAGTAGCTTATTATGTTGATTTTATTACATTAATGATGCTCTTTCCACCTTTTAAATTTACTAAATTTTATCTTAATACTTTTCGGATATATTTAAGTTGATTAGTTAACCACAAAATTAGATACAAAATAATGGGACAGTGTTAGTATAACACATATTAGTATGTGGTATTTATTATTTGTTCTAAGAAAGATAAAATTGCATGCAGTATGTGACCTTAACTTGACTGATTACTCTTTTATATTTTCTTTATTTCTTGTGTTTGAATATCTATATAGCCTTTAGAAAACAAAGTACCATTTCTCACTTCATTTTAGGAAGAAAAAACAGATTACATGGAGAAGTAGTCTTTAAGCTTGATTCATAAAAGATGCTTAATGACTTTACTATCCCTATATAGAGTCATTTTAAACTAATCTGCAGATTAGAGCTAATTATTAACTAGTCATAAAAATTCATCTTCTTGAAATGCTATACCCAAATAGCTTTAGCTTTCTTGAGCATTCGGACTAGCTTCCCTTTCATATGAAGGCTCATGACTTCATTAGCTCCACCCACCAATTCTTGCCCGATAAACACCGCCGGAAAGCTTCCCTGCCGCCCTATCATAGCCATGAGCTCCCTCTCCAGTTGCTGCCCATTGGGCAGCTCATCGAGCTCGTAAACTGTGGCGTTTGCTCCAAAGCTAGATATCAGTGTCTTAACCGTATGGCACATGCAACAACTGCTTTTGCTGAATATGACCAACGGTTTGTCTTCCGTTAGCCTCTCGATTGCGTTCATACTTGCAGAGATACTGATTGAAGTAACGTATGTAGGTTGAGTTTTTTTGTGTGTTTGAGAAACTTGTTTTGTTGTGGAGTTTATATAGAGGGTAGTGGATTGCACTTTATTTCCCTATATTTGTTTTTTGCTTCTTCTGTAGAAGAATAAAAGTAAAGTGTAAGAATTTGCAGAAAGATATCTGATAGATTCTTACATTGTAGGATTGATGATCATTTGATCACTGCTTAGACACGACGACGTGTAGCATTCATGATGCATTAGAAGACAAGTGGTGTTCTTTTCTTTATTTAACTAAAAAAGAACTCAACCAAGTTGCAGATCAAGTGTTTCTTTGTTTATTCTACCCCTTAAATTGATGAAAAGGAACAACCCCAATAGACCTAGCTAGAAACATAAAGACAACCTAAGCCCAATACCTCCTAGAAGGTTCAAACCCAAGGTCAAAGTCCCACACCCCCTATAACACTAAGTATAAAAAAAAAAAGTTACAAAATCTTGGACGATCGAGAGACTCCGATAGACCCGATGGGTAGTGCATAAATATCCGATGCATACTAAGTTTAGAAACTAATGTTCTTGCGAAAAAAACGAAAACGAATCATGATAAGACCCAAATGGGCACATAGGATTAGAAAAGAGGAGAAAATTCTTCCTTAGACCTGATCTGGTCTGTGAGAATTATTTAGACCTCATGCTTGCACAATATATAATGTGGTGTATTTACGACCACAAGGTTTAAGAAACAAAAATGTTCGGATAAGAGTCAACACATAATTAAAACCTCTACATCACAAAGTTAAATATCGTAGAATAATTGGGCAATAAGGTCTAAGAAATTGGCTTGATCCCTTTGCAGTTAGGTAGGAGGACGACCTAGCCAGGCCAAAACGACCATGCGTAGCTCGCTTAGTGCCTCATGTGGGTGGGCCACTCCATAGAGAAGAAAATGGCACGTCCTAGGTTGCGATTTGGTTAGGCTCGAAGACAAATTAGAATCCTAAGCTCAAAGAGCCCAACGACATATTGGAATGTAATAATTAAAGATCATAGTTGCAATGGTGGAGCCTTGAATTCTCACATTTGAATAACTGTTTGCGTTTGGAATAAGATTAACTCAAAATTATAACATCTTCACGTGTTATTGTATAATTATTGAAATTTCAAAGATGTTTATGACCCTTAGGAGACGTGTACATTATTATCCCCATATTTAAATTTTTTTTACCTAGAATATTATATAGTATTGACAAGTCATATTAATTAAATAAGTTTGAACACCATTTTTCGTTTCATATCTTTTGAAGCTCAGCTCTAATTCGACTCGATAAGCTAAAAAATATAAAAGAGATATACAATATCAATCTAGTGGATACTTGACTCGAGTTCGTTTGATAAAAGCTCGTTTGAGCTCGGTTAGTTTAACAATCAAACCAAGCTCAAACACAAAATCTCAAGCTCGATATAATTTAAATCAAATTTGAACAGTATAACGTACTGACCTTCGACACTACTCAGCTCGATTACACCCCTAACAATAACGCGAGTCCATATGGAATTTACGGGTCATGGCCCATCCGTACAAAGAGTATATATTTAGGATTATCGATATTGACGTGACATAAAAATATTAATAAGGAACAAGAAAATATTAGTTTAATAAAAGAATGATAAATTATGCTACATATCCTTATCATCATGTGATTCTTTGTGGCAAACGGTATATTTGCATAGAACGTCGGTTAAAAGTTGAGATTAGCGTTGATCAATAAAAATCTATTTTTGGTCGGTTGTCTAGAAAAGATATCTTACTTTTAATCTTAGATATTATAAAATTGTTAATTTTGTCATAAAATTAAATCATTAATATTCTTTACCACTTTTGGAAGCTATAGGAGCACGAGAAAACATTACGATCGATGATGAGTCGATTACATGTGGAAGAATTTATCTTTTGGCCTCTAAGTAAAGCTAGTGGAGAATTTAATGGTGAATAAGTCGCGATAATCGCGATTAAATTATTGGATAAAGGTGACTTAATTTCCATTATGTAAGGAGAAGGATTAAAGACACAAATCTTGAAATGACCCAATTGAGTTCATGAGCTTTCTTAAAGTGTTGACGTGTCTGTTGACTTTTCTACATGACCAATAGTTAGTACATCGACTGTTTAAGTTAGCCCATAGTTTATAATTATAGGGTATACATAAAAAACTATAAAGGCTAGATTAGGGGTAAAATTGTGCTTAATTTGAATTATAAGAACCAAAAAGGCTTGATTGTTCGGTTTTCAGAGAATATTTTTAATTTGGAGAAATTTTGAAATATTGTCAGTTTTCTTCATTTCTTGTATTTGAAAAAACTAGAAAAGTATACGTGCGTTACACGTGATTAACTACTTTCCTATGTTAGTTGAATCTTATAATCATTTTTCATCATACTATGGTCTTAGTGACATATATATCACATATTTTTTTTGACTAAATCACTTTAGTTATTACGATGTTGTTACCAAGAATTTGCAGTTGTTATCATAAATACCTAAAACCAAAACATAAATATAAAAAATGAAATATAATTACTATGTATTTTAATATAAAACTATATGTATAGATAATTATTATTTTAAAGGGTGATTTACACTCAGACCCCCTTAAGTTTGGACATATAACATACAACCCCCTGTTGTTTCAAAAATTACAGGTACACCCCTTCTGGTATTGCCTATTTACAAAAAACCCTTACATCGTTAAAAACTAACAGAACTTGAAGATGTCACCAATTTTTTATGGTGTATTTAAAATATTACAATAACTTAGCCAACAATCATATTTTAAAAAATAACCGTTGGATGTTACTGTTGGTCACAT
Organism: Penstemon barbatus; assembly: GCA_003313485.2. Taxonomy (NCBI): domain Eukaryota; kingdom Viridiplantae; phylum Streptophyta; class Magnoliopsida; order Lamiales; family Plantaginaceae; genus Penstemon; species Penstemon barbatus. Next base: position 16,364,761 of record CM064877.1, on the reverse strand, counting down.
ATTTTGGCTATAAATCCAAATATTCACGTGTAGGGATGATACACCTTCAAATCTTGTTGTGCATCTGCAACCATCACGGGTGCATTCTTCACACACCCTACATGTGAATATTTTGATTTTCGATATTATATACCCTCACACTATCTCTTGAATTTGATGATGACATTATCAAAATGTTCACATGTAGGGATGATACACCAGCAAATCTCGGCGTACATTCGCAACCAATATGGTTGCATTATTCACACACCTTACACGTGAACATTTTGATTTTCGATATTTTAAGCCTCTCACCCTACCTCTTGAATTTAATGATGACATTATCAAATTTGTGGGATGAAATGCAAAAAAATAAACATTTTGACTGCTATTTATAGTCAAAATATGTGGCCAACAGTAATATCCAACTGTCATTTTATTTTTTAAAATATGACCGCTGACTACAACCCCTGAAGTTATTGTAATCTTTCAAATACACTCATGTTGTATAATTCTATTACATAGACATCCCCTGTGGGTGTATATTTGACCAGGGGGAAGTTTGAAAAATCAATAAGAAAATTTGATGATGTCATCATATTCCGTCAGTTTTTAACACCGTAAGGTATTTTTTGTAAATAGGCCATACCAGAGGAGGTGTCCCTGTAATTTATGAAACATCAGGGGGTTTCCTGTTATACGCCCAAACATGAGGGGGTCTAAGTGAAAATTATCATATTTTAAAACAATCATTTGAACGAATGAATAATATCAGTTATTTTCTTTATTCATTGATATTTCCATCTAAAATATGTTTTCCATCTTAACCAATTTTAACCAATTTAACCCCAATTCTTTTAATTGATTTATCCAGTTTTGCCCGGTTATACCTATCTTTTACTGAAATGAGTTCATTCATTTTGAATAACATGTCTAATCCATTTGTTTAAATAATCTAATCCATTTTGACCATTTTCCCTCAATTTTGTTAAATAAAGCTGTTTTTACACTAAGTTTACCTTTTTTTTTTAATATATATTTTAACGTGTTCTTTCATCAATTTCATCCGCTTTTATATTGAGTTTATCATTTTATTTTTTTATGTTAAATTCGTTCTTTCACCGATTTCACCCATCTTTATTTTTTAATTCCATTCGTTTATCAATTCACTCGTTCTCTCCGGTTTAACTTTATGCCATTTTTCATTAGTTTAGTTTGGCTCGTACTATAAATACGAAGTATCAAACTTGGACTTTAGTCTGATGATCAACAAAAAATAAGTAAAACATACTTAATAAATAACACTACTTAGTGTTTCTATGCACCCGACCTTCCCCGACCCAAGCATGCGCGCAATTTGTCACCGTTCTCGACCTGCATACAAACCTTTAAAGATATTGACGCAATTTCATTTGGTCTTGATTTTTAAATTTGGATGGTTTAATTCAACGAACCTCTAATTGAATCACATTTAGACTGGGGTTGGCCTTATATCTTGTAGGGTTGGTGTAGACTCGAGTGGTTTTAGTATTTAAGAAGATGGACCAATTAAATCTATGCGTTGGCTGATTTTATGGTGCATCGATTTTGGCCTGGTCTCGATGAGGAAAGATTTGAGCTAAAACCAATCCAATGGCCCCTCAGAAAAATGCACGATACTCCTCTATATCATGGGAAATCTGCACAGAACTCACATGAAATTTTATTGTGCCAAATCCCCTTGTGCAGGTTTCGTACATGTTTTCCACAATATGGGGGAGTATTGTGCATTTTCCCGAGGGCTTTAAGTTGTCAAAATATTCACATTGATCTCAAGCCATATCGAATCTTTAGAGTTTAGATGTGAATGACTCATATTCTTTTCCTAGGGGAAGATAACATCACAATTGAGAGCATATAATAATGGATCAATATTGTGTTATTTTCTTAGCCACATTACATATTCTCCTAAGAGAAAGGAAAATATGGTATATGTTTGTATCATCACTTTTGAAAACTTTCAGATAACCGGCTCAAGGAAAAATGAAGGGCTGCTTTAATTGTGTAATTCATATGAAATGATTCTCTGGCTGCTACATTTGTAACACAAGGATGCCTATAATTTTCCTATTTTAATAAATATAATAATTCTTTGAATAATTCATGAAGATCTAATTTTCATTAGTTGGAAAGAATATTGAAAATTTTAAACATGCGGAGCTCAAGGGTTTTTGACAAGTTAATTCCCTGTGATATACCTAATGGACAATTTACCTTCATGTGATATGAAAATAGTTGTGATATAGTGCTAATGAGTGTTTTACATTGACATAAAATAACGGCCAACAATTTACCCCTTTTGTAATATTGCATAATTGGTACCTTACCTCCCTTTGATATTGTCTAATAAGCATTTTACCTTCTGCATCTAAGGCACTTTACTTTAGTGAAAATATAAGGAGTCAATGTGCTTCTTTTATAAAATCACATGGAAGAGTTTTGCCATTTTATTCATTACAGGGAGTTAAACTGTCTTTTAACGATATGAGGAGGTAATTTACTATCCACTCGATCCCAAAACGGGCATTTTTATTTAAGCAAATATGATATAATTATGATTTATCTCTGCATCTTCCAAAGATGTAGTAGATTAGGTGTGCAAACTAGCCGAGTAGTATCGAACGACACGTTGTTCAAGTTTAGTTTAAATTTTATCGAGCTTTCAATTTTGTGTCTGAGCTTGGTTTGATTTCTTAACGAATCAAGCTCAAACGAACTTTTACAGAACGAACCCGAGCTGATTATCGAGTGGCTTTCATATTTTACATATGTTTTTTCAATTTTTTAGCTTATCGAGTCGAGGTCGAGTTGAACTTCAAAAGTTATCAAACGAGAAATCTTGTTCAAGCTTGTTTGATTTGTTTGACGAACCGAGCCCAAACGAGCTTTTAAGGAACGAGCTCGAGCCGTGTATCAAATAGTTTTATTTGATTTTCAACCCTAGGTGTGTACATTAACAAAGTAAGATTAAAATGCAAAAACACCGGCCCCTTGTGTTATTCTTAATTGGCAGAAAACCCAATGTGTTATCCCTTATGATCGGACTATTCATTTCCTATCATTATATGCTTGAATACAAAACAAGATCAATATGATGTCAGAATATATATATATATATATGAATCTAGATAAGGGTCAATAGATTGACACAAAGGATGGCACAGAAAGATGATATATAATGGTGAAGATTAATTAGCATCTGCCTATGTCATATTATATGTTATAGTTGGACATGAATATTGGTCGACAAGTGTATATATTCGAACTTTATTATAACCAGGAATATTCTCTTTCAATTGTTGATGATCATCCAATAAAAAAAGGAGAATATTAAATGAAAATGATAAAAGTCCTTGATAAATCTAGCTTCATATCAAATTTTTAGCTCATTTTCAGTCAGTAATAATCTTTTGCAAGTCATAATTTTAGTTCAATTACCATTAAAACAACTGATGTGTTCTTATTTCTGTTGATCTATTTTGCAAAGAATTTTACACAATTATGTATGTTTCAGGGTTTTTTAGCAAGTTAACTCCTTGTGATATGTCTAATGGGCAATTTACCTCCATGTGAAATAAAAATAAGCAATTAAATTCCATGTGAAATGAAATAATGAGCAATTTAACTACCTGTGATATGAATTAATTAGCAATTTAAAGGGAGGCAATGTGCTTCTTTCATAAAAACACATGGAGGTATTTTGCCACTTTTATTATCACAGGGAGCTAAATTGCATATTCAGGATATCACAGAAATATATTTTGCTCTTGTATTTATTACAGGAAGATAAATTATCTATTTAAAATAACACATGGAGTTAATTTGCTAATCACTCATTTTACAGGAGATTCTAAAGTGGGAATTAATGTATTGGATAAGTTCTTATCTTCATAAGTTTTTTACACATCAGCCACTCCAAAAACAACAATTTATCATGTAAAGGTCTAATCTAACCACTCAAAGTTCAAGAATTCATTCAATATATCTAAAATTGTTTTGGTTTAATTTGTACATATATAGAAAAGATTAATTAGTTCCATTCAACATATATGGAGAATATAATAATTTGCAAATTTACTCTAAAACACATACTAAAATTCAGTGTTTTTAGAATCGGACCGGTCATTGAACCGAAAGTCTTATTGGTTACTGGTTCGATCGGTTAGATCGGGTCAACCACTGGTTCGATCGGTATAACCGGTGTGACTTTATTATTATATTATGTAATATTTATATATATATTTTTAGATTATCAAAAATACAAATATAATTCAAGAAATTATCATTCTTTGTCAATATAAATTTTTATTGTTTCATGCAAATAATCAAAATGTCTTAATAATTAAGATTAATGTCAAAAATATAAATTTCAGGTATTCCTCAAATATACATACATTCAAAACAAGACAACAAAATTAAAAGTTCATCTCATTTTCAAAGTTTTGGCTTGTTCATTTGGGTTCCATTGTTGTAAGTTGATGTTTATATGGTAATTAATTTGCATAATTTCATAAATAAAATAATATTATTCACAATGATGAGAAAATGGTTAAGTACCTCTTAATGTAAAAGAAAATATATTATTGCATTGTTTGTGAAAACACTAAAATAATGAATGTTATTCCAATTAAAATATATAAATGTAATTCTATTAAATGTTAAACAAGAGTTCAAATAAATAACAATAACAAAAAATGTTTAAATTTAAAAAAAAAATGTAAGTGAACCACTGATTCACTGGTTTTACCGGTTCACTGGTTTTATCGGTTTTGGAGCTGGTTTTACCGGTTCGAACTGGTTAATTAGGAGACTGATTTATAGGGGTGAACCGGACCGGATTGGGGACCCGTTAACGGTTGAACCGGGTCAACCGGCCGGTCCGGTCTGGTTTTCAAAACACTCTAAAATGTGCTAATTCTTTAGCATTTTACAGATTTAGCATCCCATTTATAGAATATCATGCCTATAGTTAATCCCATTTGCATAAAAATATTATTTTTTTCTCCGAAAGTTATTATTGGGAATCAGAATCTATCCCAAATTAAATTAACTTGTTGCCCTTTGAGCACTGCAAATGTTATTTCTATGTAAACTGTTAAGTATGTACGGAAATTAGGGGTAAATGCAAATACTTCCCTGTTATATGCTAAACCTGAAAGAAACAACCCTGTAAAATTTTTATTGCGTCAAATTTTCTTGTATTTTTAAAAACCTTGGAAAAAAAACACCCAATTTGTAAAAATAAGTCGTTTTGGATCAACATATTTCAAGTTGATTCCTACTATTTCATGTGAAATATTTTTAAAACTATGTCTTGAAATATGTTGATCCAAAACGACCTATTTTTTACAAATTGGGTATTTTTTGCAGGATTTTTTAAAAGTACAAGGAAGTTTGACATAATAAAAATTTCGTAGGTAGTTTATTGCAGATTTAACATAATATAGGGTAGGGGAGTATCTTGCATTTTTCGCCAGAAATTAAGTTTAGTTCCTCGTATATGTTTCAACTTGTTTAAGAACATGAAGGGTCATTTTCAAACATGTCATCAAAGGCCAATTTCTTATCCAAAATCAAATCTTTAAACCCAACTTTATGATTCCCATTTTTCAGTTAAAGATAATCCACAACTGTCTGTCAACTCCCCCCTATAAATAAGCCCGAACAATGAAAATTTCAAAACTCAAAACAGAGATAAGCCTCAAAAAACACATAGAAAAACTTATATATCTCTCATTTTTTTGATCTTTTCTTCGAATTAATGGACATGATAAGGGATTTGGCATCGAAGAAAGCTGCAGTGATATTCACGAAAAGCTCGTGTTGCATGTGCCATAGCATAAAGGCTTTGTTCTATGAATTAGGAGCTAGCCCTGATGTGATTGAACTCGATCAATTAGATTCAAAGGGGAAGGAAATGGAGAGGGCGTTACGAGCGTTAGGCTGCAGCCCAACTGTCCCGGCAGTGTTTATAGGCGGAGAATATGTCGGCTCCGCTAAAGACGTGATCTCTCTTCATGTTGATGGATCTTTGAAGCAAAAGCTGCTTAATGCTAAGGCTATTTGGTTTTAGAAACTTTCTTGAAGTACTTTTTATGTAATTTAGTGTAATAGTACACAAGTGAAGCTTGCAAATTGAAGGTTAAATTGTTGTAACCTTTACTTGGCTTAAGTCTTGTTTTGGTGACTTATGCCATAATGAAAAGTTCTGGCTTCAATTAACATGATGCATAAGTAGTATGTTTATTCTTGAAAGTACTAAAATTGTTTGCTAAACAGAGGATTATAAGTAATTTCTTTGAACTTTAAAAGGGGTCATTAGTTTTTTTTGGGTAAAGGTAAAATTCATCAACCCGAATGAAAATTGCGCCAAGAGAACGGTATATAAAACACGATGATTGAAACATGTAAAATTCAAATAATCTAAATAGGGATTTTTGTAATTTGCATCCCGGAAACATGGGAAATATGCACTTTGCACCCTCAAAATATGAACAATTCAGCACTTTGCACCCTCTTTTATTTTCCTCAAAAAATCTAGGGACGAAATAGGTAATTTATTTTTGGATCTTTGGCACGTTGCACCCCTGAAACACGGGAAATGGACATTTTGCACCCTTGAAATAGAATTAGCACTTAGCACCCTCAATTTAAGAACAACTCAGCAACTTGCACTCCCGAAACACGAGAAATGTACATTTTGAACCTCCTAAACACAAAATTAGAATTTAGCACCTCAAATTAAGAAAAACTCTACAACTAGCACCCCCTCGTTTTTTCGGCAACATTGACCACCGGGATCGAAAGAACTTAGGGGCAAAATAGATAATTCATTTTCTTATTTCTTAAAATTTGTAAAATACATTTATGAATACTATAATATTCATCTGCAAAATCTATTTTAACATATTTCTTAAATAACAATTTTTCAAACGTCCTCAAAATATCCAAAAGAATTCGGAGAACTTCTAAAATGTTAATACATAAAATGGACTGAATCATATCAGAAAAACAAATTTTCAGATGGAGAGAGAAACGGATATTCTAGTATTCATAATCATATTTTCACATTTAAGGAATAAAGAAAATGAATTTTTGGTCAACACTTGTCTGCTTTCGTTCCACTCCTTTCCAACTCATTTCTCCGGTTCAACAATTTCAACATCGCGCCCCTTCTCTAGGGCGGCAGATGGGTCTAGAGAATCGAACTGTCTCACGATTTACCTATTTTGCCCCCAGTGGTCAACTTTGCCGAAAAAAGAGGGGGTGCTAGTTGTTGAGTTTTTCTTAATTTGAGGTGCCAATTGCTAATTTTGTGTTTAGGAGTTTTAAAGTGTCCATTTCTCGTGTTTCGGGGGTGCAAGTTGATGAACTGTTCTTCATTCGAGGGTGCTAAGTGCCAATTCTATTTCGGGGGTGCAAAATTCCAATTATCCAAAATGAATTATCTATTTTGTCCCTAGATTTTTTGAGGAAAATAAAAAAGGGTGCAATATGCTGAATTGTTTATATTTTGCGGGTGCCAAGTGCTAAATCTACATTTCAAAGGTGCAAAGTACCTATCTTCCATCTCGAAGTGCAAAAAAACCCATTTAAATAACCACAATTTGCTCTCTCACATTTATAATAGTTTGCACGTTAATCCTTATTTAATTGTTTGCTTTTCACTTGCTCAATTGTTGTTGGGAGTTTATCACTACCATAAAGTTCAAAGGTTATACTTTGCAATAATTTCAAAAGATGAGTACATATATAAAACGGCTAGAAAGTGAAATGCAAAACACCTAAATAGCGGGACGAAGTTTGAACTCTTTTTATGGGAAAAACATAACCAAAATCAAACTTGAACATGAACATGAGTCGACTATGATTTTCATCATTCACACACACTCGAATAATTATTTTATGTAATTAATGCATGAATAACATGATGCCTCACCTGGGCGGATGTATGTCTTAGCATGAGGGGGTCTGCACCTCAATTATAGTAGTATGTGTCATGTATGCTATATATATGTGTATGTTGTACTAGTACTACTATATTTTAATAGTTTCCCCGGGGCGGATCCAGGATTTTTAGTCGGGGGCTAAACTTATATAAAAAAAATTATCAAACAGTTAAACTTAAAGTTTATATTATTTACGAGAAAATATATGGCGCGATATAAATATGGGGAGGTAGAGTTTGATAAAAATAAACATTTGAGCAAGTATGCTCTACGAACTCTCTCTCGAGTGTTAGAATCATATAAAGTTATATGAGGTTGTAGATCGGGATCACTCGGAAGTTTGGACAAGTTCGTTTCGATATGAAAGTTTGGAAACTCATGTGGGTCACTTTGAATGTGAATGCTACTTGAAGACTCATCGTGAGGTGTAGGTGTAGGTAGGTGTAGCCTTAAAGTATCGCTCCATATTTCTAACACTATAAAATATACAAAACATAACTATCTCAAGATTCAAGAATAATGACATACTCAAAAAGCAGAAGTTAAATATAATAGAGACATAATAATGACAAGACTTATTTTTCATTCCATTTGATAAAACAAGAGATGTTGAATCACATTAGGCCAATAAATGCTAATAAAAGATTATTAAAAATATAAGATTAGCGTTTGACATTTCAATAAAAAAAAAAAACTACTAACCATCTAAGATTAGTGTTTGATATGTAAATGAATACTATTAACTCTATTGCATCTTGATTTAATCATCATATTATTTTAATATAATAATAAGTATCCTCATATTTTAATCTACTACTTATGAAAATCTTAACAAATATATGACTTTAAGCACAAAAATGAAACTTGAATCTAAAAATTGATTTTGGGAAGTGAATATAAACATTAATAATGAATATATAGCACTATTAGTTTATTACATAAGCACAATTGCACAAATATATATCATAAATACACATAGAAAAAATTATTAACATTCACAATTGGGCCTTTTTGTGTTCAAGACTTCAATGAATTGGGACTTGTGTTGGGTGGATGTCCGGAGATCTGGTGGCAGGAGGTGGCAATAGTGGCTAGAGTTAGGGTTTGGAGATGTTAGGAGTAGAGAAAAAATGGACTTTTCATTGGGGCTTAGAAATTGGATAAAGTGAGTTATTATTAGAGTGAGTTGTATGATATTAATTGGACTAAAATTATATTTGGGCCGAAAATTTCATATTGGGCTAATTTATTGTTTTTTAAAAAAAAAAAAAAAACAAAAAACACCACTCCTATACTTAAAAAAAAAAAAAAAATTCAGGGGGGGCCTTGTCCCTATGTACGTCCGCCCATGGTTTCCCCCATCAAAGTATGGGGTGATATCAGCTAGCCCCCTAAAGTATCAATTGTAACACTTATCCTCATTTGTTATAGTTTTGTAGTTTTTAATCCAGAAATACCCCGCCCCTTTCATAAATAAAAATATCTTTATTAATTTATAAAGTAAAATTGTCTTTCTATTAACTAAGAATCCATTCATCCACCAAACAACATTATATTTTAATTTCTTCATTTTTTACCGTACTTTTTTCAATCTCAAATTTCTTATTCATTTTCATCTCATTTTTTATAACCAAAAGAAGCAATATAAATTAAGAAATTGAAATTTAATATTTTTTGATAAATGGATGTATTCATAATTAATAAAAAAAATTGATGAAAAAATGAAGAAATTAAAACATAATATTGCTTGGTGTCAACCTTGAATTTTGCGAAAAGAATTCGAAGGAGAATTACTCAATATTTTCAATAATAATTCGTACGGAAAATAAATGAGATAATTATCACTAAATAAAAACATAGAAAAATATAAAGGAAAAAATTGAGATAGAAATATAAAAAATTGAAACATAAAATAAAGAAAACAAATTGAAACATAAATCAAGAAAAAAATGAGACGAAAATAAAGAAAAAATCTGAGACCATAAAACCGAAGGAAATCGAAAAAATGAAGAAATTGAAATATAATATTATTTGGTGGATGGATGAATTCATAATAAATATTTTTTGATAAACTAATAAAGAAATAATGTATTTGTTTCAAAGTGGACGGGGATATTTTTGGAATAAAATATTTAATACTATAACATAAGGGAGTAAGTGTTACAATTAATACCCTAGGGGGTAACTGATGTCACCCCATACTTTAAGGGGGAAATTGTATTTCACCCGTTATTAAAATTGGACCAGACTGGCTGGGCGGTTCGATTAACCCCAATAACCGGTGAGCTTAAAAGCCAATTTGAACCGGTTTGTCAGTTCTGATTTTCATTTTTTTTCAATTTTTTAATATTAAAAATATCTTGAAAACTTTTGCGAAAAGAGAGATTTGAACACCGGATTCTTGAATAAAATATAACATTGTTAATTAACGCAAATGAACTTCAATTGTTGAATACTCCAAGATCCCGCCTACATAGTTATCATTGCACTATTTTGTATATAGTAATTTACTAATTTATCCACACACCCAAAAGAGAATAAAAGGAATAAATTAATGAAAATTTACTCAAATCCAATGTTCAAACAATGAAGGTGAGGTTAAATTCTTGAAACACAATCATATCCTACTTGTCGCAATATGACTACCATTTGGGCCTCCAATTTTAGAAAGGGTACAATTGGGAGAAACCAATTTCATTGGTTCTTGAAAACATTTTGATAGAAAGAATTCTTTCGTCTCCAAATTTCAACTGAGACTCTAGCTTATGGTCCAATGGGCATCAATGTCATCAAAGAAAGGGTTGTCCCAAATTGGTAAAAACAAACCCTGTTGGTTAAAAAGTGGACTCTCCGGCCCAAGAGGTCTTAAAGGCCCATTAATATATGGTGCCACTCCAATTGCTTTCTTGTTTATTTTAAGGGTTTTTTGCACTTTGCACCCCCGAAATATGGAAAATAGGCACTTTGCACCCCAAAAACTTAGATTTAGCACTTTACACCCTCAAAATATGAAAAATATAGCACTATGCACCCTCTTTTATTTTCAAGTAAAAATTCAAGGGCAAAAATAGGTAATTCAATAGTATTTACACTTTGCACCCTCAAAACTTGAGAATTTCGCACTTTGTACCTCCAAAATAGAATTAGCACTTAACACCCTCTAATTAAGAACAAATAAGCAACTTCCACCCCCGAAACACAATAAATGGGCAATTTGCACCCCAAAATATAAAATTAACACTTAACACCCTCAAATTAAAAAAACTCAAACCCCTCATTTTTTTCGTCAAAGTTGACTTTTGGAGTGAAAAAAATCTACCAAAATAGGTAATTCATTTTTTTTTTCCTTAAATTTTGCATAATACAATTATAAATACTCGAATACTCATTTCTCTCTTCATCTTTCTTTTCAACAATATAACCATAAATAACTAAATAAAGTACAAGTAAACTTCTCAAAGATTCTCGAAGACTCATTGTCTACTTCAAAAAATCAAAGACCCATAAATTATTACCTATTTTGCCTTAAAAAATTTCACCTTAATGGTCATCTTTGCCGGAAGAAACGAGGGGTTTGAGTTTTTTTTATTTTTTATTTGAGGGTGTTAAGTGTTAATTTTATGTTTTGGGGTGCAAAGTGTTCATTTATCGAGTTTTGGGGGTGCAAGTTGTTGATTTGTTCTTAATTAGGGAGTGTTAAGTGCTAATTTTATTTTGGGGGTGCAAAGTGCCAAAGATTTACAATAGAATTACCTATTTTGCCCTTGAGTTTTTGTTTGAAAATAAAAGAGGGTGCAAAGTGCTGCATTTTTCATATTTCGAGGGTGCAAAGTGCTAAATCTAAGTTTTGGGGGTGCAAAGTGCCTATTTCCCATATTTCGAGGGTGCAAAGTGCAAAAAACCCTTATTTTAAAACAAAAGTTTCTTTTCTTTATTATTTTTCAGTGTCATCAATGTTCCCCCAACAAATAAGTTGTTTCTCTTTTGGAAAGAAATTCCTATAATTTTATCTATTACATGAAAAAGGTCTCATCTTAAAAAAGGTTATTTTACTCTGAAAAAGCATAAATTACTTATATTATATTCTGTTTTGACATAACAAAACTCATCTTTTATTCTATTTATTTCAGATAAGAAATTTGATTTTTCTCCTTTTCATAATCTCTAAAGAGAATCTACAATTTTCTAGAAGATAATTCCACTTTTCATTTCATTTCTAAAAATGGGAACAAATATATTTTGCTAAATACTTGAAAATCAAGAATACCTTAAGTTATACTCCCTCCGTCCCATTTATTTTGCTCCATTGATACGATCAATTTGTCAAACTTAACTAAATTTATATAAATTATATTAGATAATTTTAATTTATATATTTCATTAATAAGTTGATAGTATCATATTACACCATATATATATAAATAGTAATATTTAAAAAATTTAATGCATCACAAATATGAATTATTTAATATGATAAGTTACTTAAGTTATTGAAAAATTTGACGGGCACTATAACAATTGGAGCAAAACAAATGAGATGGAAGGAGTATGCACACAAACCAATTGGCCCTTTGGTTAAGGAGATTTTGGGTTGGGGGTTTGCACTTTGCACCCTTAAAATAGGAAATATGGTCACCTTGCACCTTTGAAACTCAAAAACAATATTTAACACCCATGAATTAAGAATAACTCAACAATTGCACCCTTTCATTTTTTTTCAACATAATTGACCAACCTCTTCAACAGAGTCTGGGGGAAAATTAGGTGATTCTTTTTGGAAATCAGTAGAATAATTATTTTTCCTCCAAAACAATAATAGTTGAGGGCAAATCGGGTCTACCTAAAAGAAACGGGCAAAAAAAAAAAAGAGGGGGGGGGGGGGGGGATGTAGACGTGCATGTAACGTACCTATGGCAATTGGATGATGGAGTTGCTCTACAATTGACAATTGTAAATGTTGAAGTGTACTTGTTTGAGCAACATTTAATCATAGTGTAGTGTTTTATCTCAATATTTTTTGTCAGAGCAATTATATAATTCAACATTTTCGAAAAAGAATTATCTAATTCACCATTTGTTGATTAGGTTGGTCAATGATGTTGAAAAAAATAAAGGAGACAACCTGTTGAGTTATTCTTAATTCAATAGTTATTTATGAATTTTTTCCTTATTTCGAGGATGAAAGTGCAAAGAACTTTATAGGGCCTAGCCGAGTGAAATGTTGCACAAATAATCTGAGACCAGTAGGATAGGCTGTAGCAGAATCTGTACGGGCATTTATTCTCATGTCTTCTCTTACAACTTTTTTACCCCCACTCGAACATGATGCTATGTATTGCTTTATCGCCGAAGACTTTTAAATTAAATGTAATTAGTGCCATCGATTTCTTTCAAAAAAAAAAAAAAAAATTTGAACAATGAACTTTTAAAATGTGAAGTAAAAGTGCTAAAGATGAAAAACATCTCATTACTCTAAGAAAATATCACATTATGGAATACATATATATTACTTTATTAAAATTAAAGAACAAATTAAATTATTCAATTCAAATATCGTATATTTTTTTTAAAATTAAAATTCTACTTTAATTTAGTGCTTGTTTTTTTTTTTTTTTTTTTAGTAATAAAATGGACTTTTGCAGCTTCATTCTATGAATATATAAGTATATATGTGAAAATGACATCTTTTACATGATATATATATATATATATATATATATATATATATATATATATATATATAATGTTTCCAGAAATATTAAACACCAAAGTAGTTGGATGTGTGGTTGTAACGTCATAATTATAACCACAAGATATTGTGAGTTCAAACTTATTCTCAGAAAAAAATAAAATGTGATTTCAAACTAGCTCCAACAATTACATTTATCGTTATTTTTATATTTTCTTAAAAATATATTTATTTCAAACAAAAAAGGTTGAACTGTGGATCGGTTGATTTAACCGGTCCGCTAATCCACCGGTTAAACCAGCCACGGGATAAATATAATCATCTTTTCATTTGTGTGTATTTACAGTATAAGAATTTTTATTATCAAAATGATCAGTAATATTTTTAAAATGATAATTTCCTTTTCTTAGTCTCAAATTTAATTATGCTGTCACTGTGTTATGAATTAGCATTAATAATGTTATAAATAATTTTAAAAGTATTAAATAAATTTTAATTTCAACTATTTTTAAACATATGATTAAATTATCTTTTTCATAATATATATTTTTAATATGATTTTGACGTCACATTGTTTGAACCAGTAATTAAATTGAGCGAAAATAAAATATTCAATAACCGACAAGATAGGTGATTTCTTGTCTAGTCCGATCTTAAAAACATTGAAGAAAATATACATATTCCATCAAATTGAAATGACCCTATATACTAAGCAAGCTATGATCGAACACTTGTGTCGCCATTTACCACTGCAAAGTAAGGTAAAATTCCCCTTCTTCTACGTTAAATTCAAAAATATGTTCTCTCTTTAGGCATCAAAATTATACATGATATTCGTGCATATCATGGTTCTTAACCTTTTAGGCTGTACACTTTTAATTTGTTGTCATCTCATTTAATTTCAATCAATTAATAAGCAAAATGGCAACTTGTGAAAATGTAATCAATCTTGTTTCATACTTACTATGTCATATTCAACAAGAGTAGTTATCTTTGGGACATTTTATTTTGGACTTTTTAACTTTTTGTCTATTGTCTTCAACTAAAGGTAGAACCTTGTCAAATCGACATTGGGTGTAGTTTTATTTCTTCATTTCTTTATCTACTTGTAATTTGATATTTCAATGTCTTTTCCTAGATAAATATTCTAAATTTGTATATACATAATGTCAAAATTACCTAAATTGAAATGACTTATAATTACAAGTACTAAAAATTTAAATGGTTGAAGTTGCTGGAGAATTTTTTTCCATGAGATCGGGCCAAAACTCATCCACATATGCTCATGGTAATTTTGATACACCAATAAAAATAAAATTCGACATTTTAATGTGCAATGATCTTCTGTTCCATTAGTGTGTATGTCTCATCCATAATAAATTGTCACTTGTCAAGTACATTTAATGTGCATCACACATGATCTTTATTTTTTAAACCAACCCGTCTCCATCTCCATTTCCGATCTCCATTTCTTTTCGAATAATCTTATCACATGTCTATAGAAATTTTAAACATCATCCATCTTGTCATACGATGCAGTTAAAACTTCGTTACTTAGAGATACCTGAAACTTCTATCTTGAGTCATACTCAAAGAAAATATTATGTAACTTACTGCAAATTGATTTTCTATCGTATTATTTGATTTAATATTCATCCTCCTTGATTAAATTTTAGAATATGAATTGGTTTTTCATATTAAATCCTCCTGTCTGGCTAAAATTTTACTATTTAAATTAATTGATGTTATTTGAAGAAATCGGTAAATGTAAGATCTTAAAGTTCATTCATATTTGTGACTTTAGGTTTGAATCAAAATA
Source organism: Penstemon barbatus (assembly GCA_003313485.2). NCBI lineage: Eukaryota > Viridiplantae > Streptophyta > Magnoliopsida > Lamiales > Plantaginaceae > Penstemon > Penstemon barbatus. Next base: position 16,349,286 of record CM064877.1, on the reverse strand, counting down.
ATTCAACGCAATAATTGTGGTTGTATGGTGGTAATAACAGTGAAAATACTTATTTAATTATGTTCGAAATAGAAATATTGAATAAGATGGGTAAAAAAAAGCAAATTAATTGAATTTGGATGGAAACAATGAAGAAAATGGGTGAAAATAATCATATATAACTGCACATTAATAATTAATTTAATACATGTCAATTGATTAAGAATATGACACTAGCTAAGTGGTACACACTAATGAAACCGGAGATCCTTTGCGTACTTTTGATATACCAATAAAAATAAATTTGAAAGTTGAATTTAGGTCGAAATTAAATCAAGCCCGAAACTATCCACCAAACTGCCCATTGTATTGTGACAGCACTTAGTCTTCAATAAGAATATTAAAGCCACATGCACTCACAGAATAATTATATTGCTTTACAATATACATCCAAGAATTCAGGAAATAATTGTAAAATTATTGAATCTCATACTTAACAAAATCTTCGAATCGGAATATCATATAAAATGATTAATCATGTATTATTGCATAATTTAAATTCACTGCAACAAAACTATGTTTGATTTAAATCCAAACAAGTAATCATGTATATTTATTATGTACGTACGAATGAATTAAAAATATACGGTCATGTACATATTCAAAGAGATTCAAATACTGCACAAGTGGGTGGTCGCAACTCAAAGATTCACCACCGAAAGCCTTCGGTTATTCGTGATCTTTCTTCCATAGAAAAAGGGAATATATATACATATTAAATCACATAAATGATTTGAAGAATCTTGCAGAAAACAAAAATTGACCAACCTTTCTACCCAATTTGCCGCTAGCTTTTGTTGCAAAATTTAATATTGTCTTTGTTTTAGGTTTCTTAGCAATTTACCCCTCCCGGGATATGGGTAATGATCAATTCACCTATGTGTCCAAAAAGAATATGATTGAAATAAAAAAACGGGCGATGCACCTCCTTAGCATGCACAGTGTTATTCACGGCGCATAAAAATGTATCTGGCATTCTCAGACTCTTTCTTTTATGTTGAAAAGACAATTTTAATCAATTTATATCTCAAATTTTAGCAATTTATCATCATGTCATATGGAAAAATTCTTGCCCAGCCTGACTTGGCCAAACCCATCCAACCACCAAGCAAGTGTATTGCACTTGCTTTGTGATTGGTCACTTTCCTGGAAGTTACAACCAATCCTAAAGCAAGTGTATTATACTTGCCATGTAATTAATTTGGGTTCGGCCAAACCCGGTCTGAGTAAGAATTTCCCATGTGATATGTCTAATATATTCGTGAAATCAAAAAGTGGGTGGTATCAGAATGAGTTGAGATAAATATTAACTAGCCCAAACTCGTGCTACGCACGAAGTCAATTAATCTTTTTATACAGATGAGTAAGTGATAAATTAATATTTTAAATTACTATAGTTCCGACATACAAAACGAAATATTAATTTACGTGGAGATAAATTGTCTATTTCCAATGGAGTTAATGACAATCTAACCCCCTATAATTTGCATAATGTTCAATTTACCTCCATGTGATTTGAAAAATAATATTTTATCCTCCTGCAATCTTATAAAAGTTTCACATCGTTTCCCTCACATTTTTGAACTTAATAAAATACGAATTGACAAAACTATTCCTCTTATATGTGGTATTTAAACCCCCCCCCCCCCCCACCCCACCCCGCGGATATGATAAATATGGCAATTTACCACATCTGATTTGATAAATATTGCACTTTACCTCCTATGTTACAAATATATTTTTCATGCTCACTCTAAAATTTAAAAAGTGAGTTACACTTTCCGACTAAAGGACGTAAATTGGCCCTTCAAGATTTAAAAGGGGGATAAATTGCTCTTTATTAAATCACAGAGAATAAATTGAATATTATGCATTTTACAGGGAGTAAATTGGCAATAACTCATTTCCAATGTCACATAAAGGTAAATTGTTATTCTTCCAACAGAGAAGGGATGGTCAGTAGGCAAGAAACGTGGTTCGAAAACACACCATTCTCAAATTTTTTAGCATAAAGTTTCTTCCAATTAAGAATATTTTTTGGCATAAAGTTTCTTCCAATCAAGAATATTAGACATCTGCAGTTCTTCATATCAGACAGTCAGTCAAAATTGTTCCATCTACTAAGATTTTATTCAACATGTTGTGTATGAATCAGAAATATATTATTATACTTAAAAAAAAAGCGCCTTTTATCATGCCGTAGCATCCAAGTAGTGCATGTAAGTAAAGACCACCTCCTTTTCAATGTTCTTTGTTTTTAAACCCTTAATAAATAAATTAAATTAAATTAATTTAAATTAAAGCAGTCCACTTTTGTGCCGTTCTTTTCTCTTTATAAATAGAGCTTCAACAATCTCATGTCCAACCAAGCTTAATTAACTAGCTTCACACTTCCCCTGCTTTTTATCCCTTTTCCATCTTCTCCGGGATAAATTTTTTTATTTTATCACATTCTTGATCAAAACCCGAAAAAACAAAATATAAAAAACAAAAAATGGAAAAGGTGGTGAAGCTTGCATCAGAAAAAGGGATATTGATATTCAGCAAGAGTACTTGTTGTTTGTGCTATGCAGTGCAAATTCTGTTCCAAGATCTTGGGGCACACCCCTTTATTTATGAAATAGATCAAGATCCTGAAGGAAAGGAAATCGAAAAGGCATTGATGAGGATGGGGTGCAATGGACCGGTTCCTGCCGTGTTCGTTGGCGGGAAACTCGTCGGTTCGACTAATGAAGTTATGTCTCTTCACTTGAGTGGCTCACTCATTCCTCTGCTCAAGCCATATCAGGCTAATTTGTGTTAATTATTTAGAAATTAATAATGTTATTAGTAGAAGATGAAGAAGAAGAAGAAGAAGAATAATAAGGTTTGCTCAATTATAGTGAGCTTTAAGTATGCTTAGTAGTGTATCAATTGATGTAGTTTTATTTCTGTAATTTTATAGGTTATTGTAGCTTATTTAGCTATTTCTGTCTGTATTGGTTTAGTTGAAGAATGTGTTCTCATGTTTTTCCTTGTTAAATAAATGAAGTTAGTTCTTTTATTAACAATTACTGTTTTTTTCCTATTTAATTAATTGAAATAACTTGTGTTATATATTATGCTAATTTTGCCTCCGGTACAAACACAGTTGCGTTCGAGGATGCAATACAGGTGGTGCATGGATGTCGTCAGCTCGTGTCTCAAGGTGTTTGGTTAAGTCCTGCGATAAGCGCAAACTTCGTGTTCAGTTGTCATGTTGAATCTTTTCATCAACAATTTCCTAAAATATGCATGCTTAGATTAATTTTTGCCCGTAGAGTACATTTTTTTATTTTTTCTAAGGGTAAATATCACTTTTGGTCCCTCTTATCATTAACTTTTTACAGAGTGGTCCCTCTTATGTTTTTTTTTCACTTTAGTCCCTAATATGAATTATTTATTTCACTTTAGTCCCTACTATGAATTATGTGTTTCACTTTAATCCTTATCAGGTGGTTCTGATAACACGTGACATGCAAATGAATATTTTTTAGGGCATTTTCGTCCGTTCGCTATTGAGACCATTTGAGATATTGTTTAATTAGTGAGCAATTTTGGTGTTTGAAGAATATTTTGGGAGAAAACTTTAGTTTGGAATGAAATGGACGATTAAGTTGGACTGGAATGAAAGCCTAGTTTGGAAGAGATTAAATCTTTAGTTTTTTTTCAAATGATTAGAAAGATGAAAATATCCATGTTAGTTTACTTGAAATGATGAAATTGCCCTTATGAGCATATCACATGTTATCGAAACCGCCTTGGAACATCTGAAAAGGACTAAAGTGAAACAAATAATACATAGTAGGGACTAAACTGGGAAAAAAAACATAAGAGGGACCAAATGTGGTGTTTACACTTTTTCTAATTTTTTTTTTAAGTGAAACGATCATTATATCGGAAAATTCTTGTATAGACCTGGTCTATGAGCTTTTCATAGACCTTGTGATTGTAAATGCATCACATCATACATTTTGATGATGTCATGCTCTCAAAATGTATGATGTGGTGTATTTACTACCACAAGGTCTATAAAAATCTCATAGACCAGGTCTATGTAAGAATATCCCCATTATATCAATATTCAATATCACACATCGATATCACTAAAATTAGAAATTTATTGAATTACAATTAAATTACAAGTAAAATCAATCAGCAAAAACTAGTATCAAACTTGAGAAAAATCCACGTTGGTAGGAGTTATAAATTATAAAGGTCAATCAAATGTGATGGAAATTCTGATATAGTCTTATTATAGATGCTATTATCAATTCACATATTCTTTATTTTATTAAATCCGTCTGAATCATAACAAGTCTGTGTAGATTTATTATATTAAGTTGTGATATAAATTCCATTTGTTGTAGGGTTATGACTAAGTTTTTTAATTTGATGTGTACATATTATGAACTTGATCGACGTACTGATTACAAAGAAATAGCATTGATAAATAAAACAGGTCGGTCTATAAATAATTGGTATAGGGACTCCTAAAAAAAATATCATAGGTCTAAATATCTAATTAACCTATTATAATACAATTTCTATAGTCCAACAGATTTGGGTATAGTACTTTTGTTACTAATTTGATTGTATTTTTATTTTGGTACCCCAAATAAAGAATGAATGATATTTTTTTTTTTTGAGGGAAGAATGAATGATAATTCAAATTAAATATCTTTACATATCTGCTTCTTCATAAAAATGATTTAATCACATTTGTTAAGTGTACGTTATAATACTGTGCATGCAATAAGAAATTAATTAAATATTCCAAGAACAAGGGTATTTTTAATGCCAGGAAAGAAAGGGGCACAAACAAGTGATTGTTACAGCTTTATAAAATTCCTGCACCATTACTCAATTTGCATAAAGTTGAAACATAAAAATGCTCCACTTGTATATATAGCATGAGAAGAAGCCATGGGGATTCAATGTTTTTAATTATCTTAGAATAAGGAAAGGCATAAAATTCCCACAACTTTTTTACATTTATTATCTTAATTTCAAGAATCTTGACTAATTGTTTTATATATCAAATTCTTAAACCAAGTTGCACACATTACTCATGTATATTTTTTTTAGGACCAATTAAATATATGATATTCCTAACTTGGGTTATTTTTTTTTTATCGTTGAATTATAGGCCTTGTAGGATAATACACGAGGAAACATTCAGTGTATCTACATACTTTATAGAATGTAAACTGTTGTATATTTAGAAGTATTTTTTTCAGAGTCAAATGCAAAAATACCCCTTATGTTATTTTTAATTGACAAAAACCCTCTATCATGTTGTTTTTATTAGCAAAGAATTTATGCGTTAACATTTTATTAAGGGGAAAAATCATATTTCATTTTATTAGCTCACTGGACCAATTTGAAAATTAAGATTGACCACAGTAGGTTTGTTGCTAATATTTTAAAGGAAATAAGGACGTTACTGTTAATTTTTTAAGTATAAAGGGGATTATTGCTAAAATTATAAAGTGAACAATGATGATTTCAAGTGGTGGAAGTCATCAGTTCTAGTATGATTATCCGTGAGTTTTTCTATTTGGATTTTGTTCCCCCGCAGTGATTCAACGAGAATGAATTATTTCTGAGAGCGAACTCCAGGCGAGATGAATTATTGCATGGATACAAATTATGTCTTGGAAGAAAAAAATAATAGATTGCGACTTTGAAGGGGATAAATGTCTTTGACTTGTTAACACATGAGGATTTTTGCTAATAAAATACAGGAGATTTTATGTTAATTAGGAATAATACTTGGGGTGTTTTGCATTTCACGCTCCATAATTAATTAAAACTAATTATTTTAGAACGTAATAAATTTATATTATTTTATTCCCATTAAATTTTAATTTTGCGTACACAGTTTGTCAATATTTATAAACAATTTAAAAAGAAAGATTTTAATGAATTCTGAAATAAAATTACAAATAATTATTGAAATGTTGTAGATGATCGTTGATAACTACGTACTACTCCCTCCATTTCATATTAATTGACACATTCTTATTTTTTACACAGATTAATAAATCTAATAATTACATAACTTTTTTTTGCTAAAATGTCTCAAATACCCTTTATACTAATAACTACTTTTTAATTTTTTATTAGTGAGTGGTGATTATTGATTTTCCCAACTCAATGAGAGAAATAGACAAAATTAAAAGGAAAAAAAAGTAGGCAAAATTGCAAAAATTGTCCCAAACTAATTACTAATTTTGGATTTTCGTCCCAAACTATTTAATTTGGCGAATTTCATCCCGTAATTTAATATTTTTTGGAATATCGTCCCACCATAATTATAAGACGGAATTGCGCATTTGCCGATGAATTATCACATGGCTGCTTAAGGGTCGTGATATGGTAAATTTTAACATGAATAATTATATAATATTACAAAGTTCGTCCCAAATTAATTACAAAATTGAGCGTCAGTTTCATTAACTTAGAAATTTAATATTGGGACTAAATTTATACAAAATGGTAAATTATGGGACAAAATTTGGCGAGTTGATATAGTTTGGAACGAAAAATCAAAATTAGTAATTAGTTTGGGACGATATTCCAAAAAAATATTAAATTACGGGACGAAATTCGCCAAGTTAAATAGTTCAGGACGAAAATCCAAAATCAGTTATTAGTTTGGGACATTTTCTGCAATTTTACCAAAAAAGTACTTTAAAAATTCAAAAATACCAATTAAATTTTAAAAAAATATTGACAAAAACATGGATTAATGCACGTGCAATGACGACTACACATCATCGTGATGTATATAAATCTTTTGCACATGCATGCAGAGTTTTTTTCAACTTGTCATTATAGAACAAGAAAATTAAAAATATTATTACTAAAATTAAATATATAGACTGTCCGAGCTATAAGTAAAATTCTAGTAGATTAAAAAAAAAAATTAAATATATGAAGATAAGATACACAATACTCGAAGAAAACTTGGTACTTTTACTACACGTGTACATAACAATAAAAAAAAAAAAAAGAAACATAACACTAAACACATTATTATTATTGGAGTAATTAACACTTTGTCGGGGTCGGTTCTAGACTCCTCGGGGCTCTAGGTGAAATTTAGAATTAAGGACCTATTATTAAAAAAATTTATACAATTTTTTTTTTTTATTTTACTAGATTCAAAATTATTTATTATATTTTCATATTCTAGTTTTTCTAACATATCTTGTTCTATAGATAAAAAAAGTCAAATCACTTAAATGAAAATATATAAAAAATAATAAATTGTAATTATAATTTAATAGAACAAAAATAAAAAGTACAAATATTGAATATAAACATACCTTATTTTATATAGGAAAATAGAGATCAATATCCCAATTGAAATCTCTAGAGAAAGAAAATTATGATAATAAAATATTGAAATTCAAATTCGACAATGATATATTGTGAAAGTGAATGGAGAAAGAACTATAGAAGTTATTGGATTCAAGAAAATTAACCGTGAAAGAGAGTATAAGGAGATAATATATTGTTGGATAATTAGAGATGGAGAAGAATAAACAATTGGAGATTCGAAGTTGGAGAAGAAGAAGACAAAACATTTATTTAAGGAAGAAAAATAAGAGACGTTTAACTAAATTCTTGGATTTTTTTTTAATCGCATTATAAGAGGCCAATGCTTATTTGGATTAGAAAAAGAAGGCTTAAGTTGGGAGTTGGGTGCAGTCGGCAGAGCTAGTACTTGATAGTGTTAATTCTCTCTCTCTCTCTCTCTCTCTCTCTCTCTCTCTCTTCTTCTTCTTCTTTTTTTTTTTTTTTTTTTTTTTTTCATTTTAGATTGGGCTAGGCCTAGGAGGATTAATATATTCGCGGGCATATATCATATATGGGATGGAATGTCGCGGGCATATATCATATGTGGGATGGAATGGCGAATGGGGTCCTAGGCAGCTGCCTAGTTAGACTAGCTACAAGCGCCGAACCTGCACATTGTATCATTGAAATTAGGGGTGAACGCGGTTGGGTTTGAGCGGGTTTACATGAAAAAATTAATCCGACCCAACATGTGCGGGTTGCCAATTTTCTAAACCGCACTCGCGTTGTTATTTTCATAAACCGTCCGGTTCGGGTGGAATGGGTGCGGTCGGGTGGTGGTCGGGTTGGCGGGTTGAACGGAAATAATGTCATAAAATCTTGACATCTAAATATAAGTAATTAAGCATATAATTTTAAGTTCTTCAAATAATAAATAAAATGTATCAAATATGTTCACCTACATTTGAAATTAAATTCAAGAAGCAAAAAGTACAAAACTAGAATATAATCAACGATTTTTTATTAATTAAATCAACAGTCTCCACCAAAACTAAAATTACAAGTCCCCACAAAAGAATTCATTACAAATCATCACTCACACATTACAAACAATAACAAATTAGTGAAGTTTATTTTCGATTTTTCCAACAACAAACTCTTTAGGAAAAAATGTACTAACATATATGTACCATTAACATTAATATAAACAAAAAACTTGAAGAAAGTTTGTTTATTTGTTCTTATTCATTTGTTAATAAATGTAATTTATTTCATAATTTTATTAAACAATTAATAAAAAGTATATCAAGGATGATTAAGAGCGGTTGCGGATGGGTCGGTTTTTTACCCATCAAACCCGTCACCCGACCCATCACGTGCGGGTTTACAAATTACCAACCCGTACTTGATTATTTTAAAAATAAATTGGCGGGTTGAAGCGGGTGGGACGGGTTTATGAACACCCCTAATTGAAATTAACTTTATTAATACGAGGAGAACGAACCACAACACTACGCTGGTTGTCCAGGCACGGTCACACCTAATGTCTTCAGAGTCACCGGAGTTTCATCCCTGACAACTATGGCATTCACAATCGGATTTTGCCTCTCTGTCACCGTTGCTGCTGCGTCTCTGTTTGCTCCGACCAACTCCAGCCACACATCCTTTCCTACAGGGCAATTTGCCATTCAATTACTAATTAATTATATTTTGTACGTAATCAATACAATGAATTAATTGTTGGTGTAAGTTGACAATCTGTGAAGATAGTTAGGAATAGCTGCCTATAAAGTACTACTATCATTGTATGGAGTAGCCGGAGCCGATTTTCTTGGACTTTGTCTTTTTTTCAGGGCATCTCCAATGGTGGTTGTGGGTGGGTGGGTGGGTGGGTGGATGGGTGGGGGGGGGGGGGGCTCCAGAGCCCTGGGGTTCCTCCTTTCCTCACCTTGAATTCTGTCTGGTCGTCTCCAATTGTGGGGCTCCAATATTGATTTAATATAATATTTAACTCTTGCACACTCTCACTTATAATTATAATAAATTTGATAAGTTAAAAAATTTATTCGGATCTTTGCGGAATTATATTCTACTTCGTTAGTAGATTAAAATGGTATATGGTATGTCCAAATTCGAGTTTGGGAGAATGAGAAATTGATTCTCAAAGATCACCCTTTGAAATGAAAGAAAAACATAGAAGTGGTTTTATCCCACATTGGAATTGAAAGAAAAAATTTTGAGGTTTATATATGATTTAACAATGTAGTGGTATAACAATTTAGCTATCAAAAGTATCTTCCTCACGCGCAGGGATGCAAATCATGAATTGAAATTTACTTCATCTCGTTAACATGAATGCAGTTCAATTCTCTTAACTTGGATCATTTTCTTTATTGTTGATTCATGAGGTAACATTAAATTTAATGTGGTCGAAGCATATTCGATTAAATAGGAAACAAGTTTATTTTTTACATACTTAATTTATAGGATAAATTAGCCACCAACCCATATGTTTTTAAGTCAATTTAAGTTTTGTAAAAGAATCACATTGGGTTCTTTTTGGTTTTTACATTTTACGGGGTTAAAATGTCATTAAGCAATATCACAGAAGGTAAAGTATTCATTAAACAATATCACAAAGATATATAATATCAAATTATGATTATTACAGGAGTAATTAAAGTGAATGAAATATGTTGTCATAATATTGGTCATTTTCCAAGTAAAAATGAATTTCATAACGCTTGATAGAGATAGGAATAAGTATTCATCTCACATATAGCAGACCAAATAATACTTTAATATAAATTCGAAAAAATATTTTAAAAAAATAAATCTTAAATTTATATAATAATTTTAATATATTTAATATTTATTAAAAAGATAAAATTAAATATTATTAACGAAATAATTATAATTTTAAAAAAAACTAAAAATCTATCCTTACCCAACCCCATCCCCTCGTATTCGTACTCTCTCCCATAACCCTCCCTTCCCCAACCCAAATCCCAGGTCGCCCTTTGATCCTAGGCCACCGCGGTCTGGGACCGGCGATCCCAAGCCGTCAGCAGCCAGGGATTTGGGTTGGAGGGGATGGAAGGGGTTGGGATTGAGGGTGGGGGTGGCGGTGGGGAAGGATAGGGATAGGTTTCTGTTTTTTTATTCAAATTATATTTATTTTGTTAATAATATATATATATATATATATATATATATATATATATATATTATATATATATATATATAAATTTTTTAAAATAAATATTAAATATATTAAAATTATTATATAAATTTAAGATTGATTTATTTCTTCATTTTTAATATTTTGTCGAATTTATATTAAATTATTATTTGGTCTATTAATATTATTTATAAAATTAAATTAGTTAAATAAATATGTAAATTTAATAAGTAAACTCTTCAAATTGGTCTGCACGTAGCTTATTCGAGCCAATTTTGGAATTAGGAACAATGTGGAGTAAATTTGTCAGTAATTTGAAGATGTGAGATTATTTTGACAACCTAAACTGTTATAAAATAGAATTGTCAGTCAACATAAATAATGATATCAATTTTTCAATAACACTTATCTACCACATCATCACTCAGTTAGCGTCTATTTTTAACAGTGGTCCAAAAGTGATTCATTATGATATCAAATGTGTCGATCTCAATTTTTATCGTGCCACAAGCGAGAATCAACATATAATTTAGTACCACAAGTGCAATTCTCTCCTAGACAAAATTAGACAAACTTAGAAGTACTTTTGTATCCAACAATCTTAATGTATCAAATAATCTTAATTACTTTTGTGTCTACTCTATTTTGGTTAGACAAAAAGATACATCCTTAAATTTTAAGGATGTATGTGGATAGATTTTGACTTGATTTCAACGAATTTTGATTTCATAATATTGGCTTGGCCAGGTTATTTTGACAAAATTTTTGAAATACGATTTGAATTGAGATTAAATAATGTGTTTCGAAAACTTGGGATAAATCGTCACCTGGATTGGGTCAAGTTGGATGTTAAAGTTTGGGGGAAAAACACTGGTGAATGTCAAATCAAAGACTTCCATAGAGTTTGAGATGAAGAAAAGTAGGCGATAAATGTCATATCAAATTATCAATTACTTTTATAGACTTTATTAAATTAAGATAAGGTGAAAAAAATGTGGTATAATAGATTTCATATATTTTGAGTTGGTTTCATTTAAGTCTCATCCAAACACGAGTTGAATTGATTTTGATCTAACTTTACAACTTGACGAAACCATGTCAAAATTGACTCACAAGGAGTGCATCTCTTTTTTTATGGATATAAAGCTCATTTGTAAGGTTGACGCCTCAATACTAAGAGGTCTTTGAGTTCGACTCCTATTAATTTGAATTTTTCTCTAGTTTAATATTAGTATTTGGTGATTGAATCCTTGCAACTTAATTGTAATTCAACATATATTTTGCTTTAGTGATATTAAATATTGATGTAATAATCGTTTCTTTAATTAAAAAAGGTTTCTGGTACAACAGATCTAATTTTAAAAACATAATTATAGACCTAAGATAGATTTAATAAAAGGTGCATCACGTGCGCTATAATTTCAAAATTATCAATTTATTTATTTATTTTATTTTAAGCTTCACCTTAATATACCAAATTTTGTTAGTCTCTTTAAAAGTAGTAAAGGTGAATTTATATCATCATAAAATGTATATTTATTTGTTTTCTTCCAATTTGATCTGATTTTTTCGTACATAGTTTGTCATTATGGTAAACATTGATAAAGTTGACCATACGTACATGCAAATTCAATGACAACAAAATAATGACGGATGCTATATGTAAATCTTTTCACATACCACGTTTTCTTCTCTCGATCATCTTGTCAATTAATGAACAATAAAACTAGATAAATACTATTATTAATAAATATTTTTAATATATGAGGATAAGATACACAACCATAATAGCTTGTTCACCATTTATTGCGCCAAGACAACTTGTATAATATTCTTAATACACTTTTATTGTACACAACCATATCTATAAATTAAAGAAACATAACACTAAACACACTATTTTATTCATATATATTATTAATGGTGAACACATAATTTTTCAAACTTATTACTAACCGATACGAGGAATACGACTGACAATACCAAGACCGTTGACCCAAACCCGAACACGATCACATCTGAAGTCTGCGGTTACGACAGAACCCTCCCTGACAATAATGGCGTTCACATTCGGATTCTGCATCTCTATCACCCTTTCCGCCACTTCACCTCTTGCTCCGATCAACTCCGGCCACACATCCTTGCCTGGGCAAGCCATTTGATAATTATTAGGAATTAATACTAATATTTAAGAATATAATGCGATAGTTTGTGAAGAGATCAGTTAAGAATAGCTTCCTATAAATAGAAGAAGCTAAACTACTTGGCCGAGCCGATTTTCTTGAATTTTCTTTAATTAATTAGTTAGGTACGTGACTCATTTTTTTCAATAATTATCTTAAAAGTTGACTATTGACATTCTTACTTTCTCATCTTTTTGAGTTAAATGCAAAAACACCTCTTGTGTCTTATCTAACTAATAAATTTAAATTTTCTTGTGTTATTTTAATTAATAAAAAATACATTTGTGTTTTTTTTATTAGCAACAAAATCCATTTAAAATTCCTTCATAAATTATAGGGATATTAATTGTTTAAGTGAAAAGGGGGTTATTATAAATTTTCAAAGTTAATAGGGATTATATTGATATTTTTTTAAGTTAAGAAGGATGTCTTTGTTTCATTTGATAGGGGTTATCATTTCGACTTGGAGAGAGTCTTTTTGCTAATAAAAAAATAACACACAAAGTTTTTATCAGTTTAAATAACATAAGATTTTTTTTATTAATTAGACAAAGTACAACGGCTATTTTTGCATTTCACTTCATCTTTCTTTAAGAAATGGTCCAATAGTAAGACATTTCACGCTATATATACAAACCATATATCTGTTTTTCAATAATTATCTTAAAAGTTGACTATTGACCTTTTTACGTTCTCATCTTTCTTGAGCTAAATGCAAAAACACCCTCATGCTTTATTTAACTAATAAATTAAAATTTTCTTGTGTTATTTTAACTTACCTCTGTGTTTTTTTTTATTAGCAGCAAAATCCATTTTAAATTCCTTCATAAATTATAGGGAAATTTTTGTTAATTGTTTAAGTAAACAAGGGGTTATTATAAAATTTTAAAATTAATAGGGGATTATTGATATTTTTTTAAGTTAAAAAGGATGCTTTGTTTCATTTGATAGGGGTTATCTTTTCGACTTTGAGAGGGTCCTTTTGCTAATAAAGAAATAACACATCAAAGTTTTTATTAGTAACATAAGAATTTTTTTTTTAATTTTTGCATTTCACTTCATCTTTCTTTAAGAAATGGTCCAATAGTAAGACATTTCACGCTGTATATACATACCATATATCTGTTACCATCACAAAGATCGAGAATTAGTCCAACACAAAACATTTTAAATTGATTGAATGTTTGAATATCAAGTATTTGAGAGGGCTTCATTAATGTTTTGATTTTTTCACTCAAACAAACGTATGACGAACAACCTAGAGACTTTTGAAAAACGTAATTTGGTAGTTCACGCGGCTGAACATAAGTAGATCTCTCTGTATTTCTATATTTATGTTGGAGAGAATTGCACTTGTGGTACCAAATTATATATCGATTCTCACTTGTGGTACCATAAAAATTGAAGACGATATATTTGGTACCACAATTTAAAAAATTAATTACTTTTTGTACCATCGTTAAAAATGGACGTTAATTGATGACGCAGTTAAGTTTTATTGCAAAATTGATAACATTACTTATGTTGACTGACAGCTATATTCCTAACATTTCAGGTTGTCAAAAATAATCCCACATCTTCAAATTTATTGACAATTTTAGTCCGTGCTGACCAATTTATACATTTTCTTGTTAGATTTACATATTTATTTAACTAAATTAGTTTTATATAAAATATTAACGGACCAAATAATACTTTGACATAAATCCGACAAAATATTAATTAAATCTAAAATTTATAATAATATTAATATAATTAGTACTTATTAAATAATAAAGTTATAAATTATTAACAAAATAATTATAATTTTTTTTCTAAAAAAATAGTTATAAAAAACTCAATCTCTGTTAATTACTAACACAATTAATTTTTACATAATTTTGTTTGTGTAAAACTTCTTGTACTTTTAAATGTTTAGGCAAAACTTCCTTGTACTTTTGAACGTTTGCGCAAATATTTAAACTCCCTTTTATTTTGGAATTTTTGCATTAAACTCCGTTGTACTTTTGAACATTTGAACAAAACTCCCTTGTACTTTTAGATATATCTAAGGGTATTTTGAAAAATTCAATTAAAAATTAATGGTGTTAGCTAGTAACTAACGGAGATTGAGTGTTAACGTTTATTCAGAATCTTTCAAAGTACAAGGAACTTTGGTTCAAAATAAATTCGCATGATAGTTTGTTGTAGGTTTCGCATAACACGGGCAATATCAGGCATTTTTCCCCATTTTCTTGGACTATTATCTTTTACGTACCTTTCTAAAAAAATGGATATGGAACTTACTGGAACTAAGATAAAGCTGTAATAGGTTCATTTAGATAATTTAGATGGTACAAAAGCGTTAAATTTAAAAAAAAAAAAAAACTTTTTTTGTATATGCAATGCTTGTAGCTCTTTTCATTTACATTAAAACTATTTTTTATTTGTTTGTCACTGATCATGCATTCTAATGAATTATAAATACTTATATACTAGTAATACTCGACTGAAAAGTTAGCCTATATATTAATAAATTAAAATATTTATATTCTCGTCTCGTAAATTATCTTGTTCCTTAAATTACAACTCAAATTAAAATTTTAATATTTTAAGTTACTTATTAAGTTGATTTTTTTTAAATATAATGTTTAAGCTTCCTAAATAATTAATAGTATATGTGGTTTTATAATATTATGAAACTATCATTAATAGAAACTAATCAGACTGATTGTTATAATTTTTTCGAAACTTATTGAACCTGACAAATTAATCACAACAAAGAATAAAAAATTATCGACCCAAAAGAAGGAGTAATTTTCAGATTGCACCCCTAAAATAGGACATTAATTTTTGCGATCTCTACCCTTAAAAGAATGTTACAGCGAAATGCATCTTGAAAATCGGATTCCTTTGTCAAGTTGTACTGTGATGAAACGTCATCCATTTTTTGACGGTATACGAGTTTATTAGTATAGTGGTCTGGACGTCTTGATGATGGACAAGTGTCCCATGAAAGAGAGGAAAAAATAAGATAAAATAAATAAATAAATAAATAACACAAATGACACTTGTCAATCGTCAAAGGGGTATAGACAGGGCCGGCCCAAGTGCTAGGCAACTTAGGCCGGCGCCTAGGGCCTCCGGTTCGGAGGGCCCAAAATTTATATTTTGGCCTTTAGGAAACTAAATTAAATGTTTTTAATTTTATTAATTTTATATAAATTACATGTATCTTGGCTCATTTGTTAAGACTTTCTCATAATGAGTGGGAGGTCTAGGGTTCAAATACCAATATTGAGTTTTTTTCTTATATTTTGATTGTTTATGTTATTTAACTTTTTTTTTTGTAATAACGTTCGTCTTTTTTATTTCCCTTTTGTAATAATTATTCTTTTAATCCCTTTTCTTACTTAATGATTTCTTGTCAATTTTTCTTAATAAGTTTGTCAAAAAAAAAATTCTTTCTTAATTATAATAAAAAGAATAGTGTTTTTTTCTTTGAAATATAATTTTTCTTCTTATTACTTTCTCACTTAGTACATTGCAAAAAAAAAATTTCACCCCCAATAAAATTGATCTAGCTCCATCCATATTTTTATATGTATGTGTATCGTTTTCTTAGTTTTATATATGATGTATAACTTTTTTTATACATGATAATATATAATTAATAGAGTTAAGAATGTCACGAAATGTAATAAAGTCAAGCAATCAATTATGATATTTATAAAAGAATGAAATAGAGTTAAGAATGTACATATACTTGTAAAATTTGCTCCGGCTAAAATAAAAATTTTAATATTAAAAATTATATAAAAAAATTCACGGTTAAATAAGCTTGTTATTTAATTATCTATCTAAAAAATAATATGTTAGAGAAATAATATATCAAATTTAATTAATATTTGTGCCTTTATAAAAATAAATTGATTATATATTTTTTATAAGAACGGGCCCCAAATTTAAAATTCGTCTAGGGCCGGCCCCCGAATGTCTAGGACCGGCCCCGGGTGCAGACTAGTGCACTGCACCCTAGCATCCAACAAACCCTGTGTACGAGGGCAAAGATGGAAAATCTAAATATGTTCCTCAAGTTTTATGGGGTGCGATTCGCAAACCAATGTTTGTTTTCAAGTTTTTTCTTCACATACTAAACATATATCTATCATTGAGTAGAGGAATAAAAAAAATATGTTAATTAATAGAAAAAAATATTATCTATTAGGTTTCTTACTTATTACAGTATATATATTTGAGTTGGGAATTTAATACTTAATACAATTGTTGGACTTAGTTTTGGGTATGTCACAAGACAGATTATGTAAATTTACCCTTTCATCAATATAAAAGAATGTGTTAGATAAATTAGAATATGAAAACTAAATTAATACTTTTGCATCTACTAAACAAGAAAGATAAATTTTAAATGTTTTTTTTTTCTATAAGATTAGAGGGTCTCAATTTCGAATTTCGCCCAGGGCCACAAAAAGTCTAGGGCCGGCCCGGCATCTCGAGTGCACTAGTTTTCGAAGAAGTTCCACACAAACATACAACAAACAACGCACACAACCAAGGAACACATTGAAAATTATTCTGGTTTTGCCCCCGAGGCATTTCTTCAACTGGCTGACCAACAATTCATAAGGCTTGCTCCAGCGGCAAGGGTGGGAAATCTAAATATGTTCCTCAAGTTTTATGTGATGCAATTTGCAAACCAATGTTTGTTTTCAATATTTTTTTTAACATACTAAACATATATCTATCTATGAGTAGAGGAATAAAAAAATATCTTAATTAATAGAAATATGATTCATATTGTGAATTTGATGATTTACATGTAATTTATTATTTTTAGTTTATTGAGTTGAGCTTAAATTAAATTTCATAGTTATGAAATGACAAATATTGATATTTATCAAAAAAATAAAATGGCAAATATTGATCAAGCTTAGATCTTTTTATATTTTTTTATCCAAGATGAATTAATTAAAACAAACTTTTATAAACTAAATCGTGCTAAAGCATCTTCGTTGTGATTAATGGTTTCTTTTTCCGAGTTAATACATATAATTTTTTAAGAATTGAGATTTACCTTTTGATTTGCCTTAACTTTCCTGCCAATTTAAATAATATTTACCCAAAATGCATGTATATACAAAAAGTATTATATATTTTTTATAACACCCCCCTTGAATGTCCATTGTTTGTGGAGTATGTCTAATTAAAAACATTGTCAGGAAAATCCAGTGGAAAAAACCTAAACAAGAAAAAAGAGTACATATCCATATGGGGGTCGACAATGGCGGAGCTAGACAATTATTCTAGGGGGGGCGAAATTTTTTTTATAGAAAACTCGATAGCTTTTCAAAGTTATGATAGTATGAGAAATTTTTATTTAAGATAAATTAACACTATAATATTATCCAACATAAGATAAAAAAATATAATAGGAATTATTTTATCCAACAAATGATGAAAAAAATCTACCGATAAGTTTGTTAAGAGTCTATTAAATATACGGTTCAAAATATTTAGGAATTAATAAAGTATTAATAAAATTTATGTAACCTAAGATGCATTATCATTGATATTTGATAAAGAAATACAATAATTTAAACAAAAAGAGGAGATTGTTCAACATTGAATTCGAACTCTGGACCTCCGAAAGTAATTTAATTTCCCCAACCATCAGACCACATATAATGATTTGTTTTTCCATGCAAATAATACGTATATATATTATATCCAGAATTTTCTTGGGGGGGCGACCGCCCCCCAGCCCCTCAATAGCTCCGCCAATGGGGGTCGATAATCATGTAACACTGTCTCGTTAAAACCTTGTCAAGAAAATTCATTGGAACAAAATTTGGATGAAGGAAAAAGAGTATAATGTGCATATAATTATTAAAAGCACGTTCCCCCTGACGCCAGGACAATGTCCAGAAGTTGGCGCATTCCAACGTGGGATCATCTTTCTAAAAGCAATATCTTGATATAGCAAAAATACATATTTAACGTCATATATATACCTTCGTTTGGTACAAAGCTTATCTTGCTAATTAATTAAACAAAAATATTAAATCGGGATGGTAGAATTAGCAAAATACATTAAGTCTCTAAATTTGCTTAAATAAAGATCCCAATACCTTTTGTAATTAAAATGTGTTGTAATTTTCTTTTTTCTTTTTATTATAAATGCCCAGCAAGGCAGGGAATTCAATGGGGTTGAAAGGGTGAGGGCCAATTAAGGTTGAATTGCAGGTTTGGAGCGTGACTTTTAATTTGGGCAGTTGTTAACCTTTTATTTATTTTTTATGGATTCTATAATAATGAGTATTATGGATTGGGCCTCCAAAAAATTGGACAACAACTGCCCAAGTTGTCTAAAGGTCTAAGTAGGGCAGGCTTTAGATATTTTAGAGCTCTAGGTGGATGTACAATTTGGGGATCTAAGAAAATTGTGTAATAAATATTATTTATTTTATATATTTTTTAAAGGCTGGCGATATTACCAGAGTAAAAATTATTGCTGCCAGAGCAATATTTCTTAATTTCCTATTATGTCCCTCCTAGTAAAAATCACAACATTTTAATTTTTCTCTCCTATATTACTTCTTTTTAAAACTGACAACTTAATTTTCTCTCTCTTATTAATGTATTAAAAAATTTTGTTTTCTTTTTCACATGGAACTTTGATAATTATATAATACTAGGGATTACGCACCGCGCTATGCGCGGTGCCGTTGCCCTTTATATTTGTGCAATAAATAGTTGCATAGTAATGCGGTTTGTAAACGTTTGTATTATTAAATTGTATAAACAAATGTTGGAATAATTTTCAAAATCAAGTGTTTAACCTTTTACCGTTAATTTTGAAACCTTCCCTACGGTAGTTACTTGATTATCAAAAGAATGCATCCTTTCATATTAATTAATCATTCCTTGCTTTACTGAAGAGTTGCACCCATTCTGAAACAATGCAACATTATTATAAAAGCAGGGGCTGTTCACGCAATTAAGAGATGAAGAGAAAATTGTTCACAGCAACTAAGCATAAAACAAAACCTTCTGTTCACGGCAATTAATAAAAGAAAGAGTCTCTATTTTATACTATTATAAAGCACAAAATTCTTCCTATTTCTTAATTACAATATTGAGTGTTCGGGTTTGTCTTCGAAAGTGCAATTCGCAGTCAAACAACAGTGTATTACTGGGCTCCATTGTATCCTGGGACAAATTCGCTGTATAACTTATTTGCACTTTGTAGAGGGCGAATATTGTCTTGAGGAGAGCGTAAAATTTGCGCGACTTGGAGGAATCAATTCAATTTCAGATTTGCTACGTTTTCAACCACTGCTTGTTCTAAATTATCCAACAATCTCAAGACAATATCTATGGCATCTCAAAGCTTGCAACAACTCACCACCGATTTTGTCAAATTGGAGAGGTTTGATGGTGGAAACTTTAGGCGATGGCAAAAGAAGATTCATTTTCTTTTGTTGTCACTTTCGGTGGAATACGTGTTGACAACGCCAAAGCCGCAAGAACGTGAAAATGAAACTTTGGCTGAATCTCGAAGAAGAACAAAGTGGGGGAAAGACGATGAAATATGTAAATGTCATATTTTGAATGCATTGACGGACAGTCTTTTTGACGTTTATCAAGATGTTGAACGGCAAAGGAACTTTGGGATACTCTCAATGCACGGTACTTAATTGAAGACGCTACAAGTAAGAAATTCTTGGCTTCCCAATTTATGAACTATAAAATGGTTGATGGAAAATCAGTGAGTGAGCAATTTAATGATATTCAAAGCATGTTAGGACATATGAAACAATTGAACATGAAAATGGATGAGTGCATTGTTGTGTCTTGCATAATAGATAAACTTCCTCCTTCATGGAAAATATTTAAGAAAGGTCTAAAGCATAAGAAAGAAGATATTACTATCAAAGAATTAGGTTCTATCTTTCGTATTGAAGAGCAATCTAAAATGCAAGAAAATGAAGAACCACAAGTTAAAGAATCTTCTAGGGTACACATGGTGGAGGAAACTAAAGAGTCTAAACAACCTCAAAACTTTGGACAAAATAAAGAAAATCGGAAAAGAAAGGGTCAATATGCTAAGAACCAAAATAATGAAAACAAGAAGAAAAAAGGATGTTGTTGGCACTGTGGTAAACCAGGTCATCTCAAGAAGGATTGTAGAGATCTCAAGAAGAAAAATGTTCAACAAAATAATTTTAATGAAAAATATGTTGCTGTAGTTTCTGAAATTAACATGGTACAAGATGATAATTCTTGGTGGATTGACTCTGGAGCAACGACTCATGTGTGCAAGGATAAAAATTGCTTCACTACTTATGAACTTGTTCATGAAGGCAATGTCTTGTACATGGGAAATTCGTCGACAGCTACTGTAAAAGGCAAAGGAACAGTAAACTTGGAATTCACTTCCGGAAAAATTTTAACTTTAAAGGATGTTTATCATGTTCCTGAACTTAGAAAGAATCTAGTTTCTGGCAGCCTTTTGAACAAGCATGGTTTCAAGCTTGTATTTGAGTCTGATAAGTTTATTTTGTCCAAAAGTGGAACCTTTGTTGGCAAAGGATATTTGTATGAGGGAATGTTCAAACTTAATATTAATAAAATAATGAATGATTCTATTTATATAGTTGATTCCTTTTCTTTGTGGCATGATAGACTAGGACACGTAAATTCTAAATGCATGAATGATATGATTAAATTAAATTTGATACCTAAATATGTTGACGATGCTTTGGATAGATGTCAAATATGTGCTCACACAAAGATTACTAAGAAACCTTTTCCTTCTAATGTGGAAAGAAAAAATGATTTACTACATCTTATTCATAGTGATTTGTGTGATTTACATGCTACTCCAACCAAAGGAGGAAAGGAATATTTTGCTACTTTCATTGATGATTACTCAAAGTATTGTTATGTATACTTATTGCATACTAAAGATGAAGTGTTAGATAAGTTCAAGATTTACAAGAATGAAGTAGAAAATTATTTGAATTGTAAGATTAAATGCTTAAGGTCTGATAGAGGAGGTGAATATCACTTTCCTTCTTTTTGTGAATCTTCTGGCATAATTCATGAAACAACAACTTCATATACACCTCAACAAAATGGAATAGCCGAAAGAAAAAATAGAACCTTGAAAGAAATGGTAAATGCTCTGTTATATAATTCTGGTTTAAACAAAAGTTTTTGGGGTGAAGCATTATTAACTGCGTGTCATATTCTTAATAGAATCCCTCATAAGAAATCTCATGTTACTCCTTATGAACTTTGGAAGAAAAGAAAACCAAACTTAGCTTATCTTAAGGTATGGGGCTGTAGAGCAATTGTAAGATTGCCAAAACCTAAGATAAAACGTTTAGGTCCTAAAGGTGTTGAATGTATTTTCTTAGGCTATGCTGAACATATCAAATGTTATAGGTTTATGGTAATTGAACCTAATGATTGGATTAAAATGAATACTGTTATTGAATCTAGGGATGCAATCTTCTATGAGAATAGATTTAATACCATTTCAAAAATTCATGAAAAGGAAGTAGAAAATAAACGTGTAGTACCTATTTCTATAGAAGATGTAGAAAATAATGTTGAACCTAGAAGGAGTAAGAGAACAAGGGTTGAAAAATCCTTTGGTTCTGACTTCATAATATATCTAGTTGAAGGCACTAGGAATTCTCTTTGTACTCAAACTACTATACCGTCTAGTATAGATCCAGACCCTCAGACATATGAACAAGCAATGAAATCTCGTGATGCTAGTTTTTGGAAAGAAGCTATCAATGATGAGATGGAATCCATTTTGGGCAATAATACATGGGTACTTGTAGATTTACCTCCTGGTTCAAAACCAATATGGTGTAAATGGATATTTAAAAGGAAACTGAAGGTCGATGGAACTATAGACAAATTTAAAGCAAGACTAGTAGCAAAAGGTTTTACTCAAAAAGGAGGTATAGACTATTTTGATACATATGCTCCTGTAGCTAGGATTTCTACAATTAGAGTATTAATTGCCTTAGCATCTATTCATAATTTTGTTATTCATCAAATGGATGTTAAAACTGCTTTTTTGAATGGAGAATTAGATGAAGAAATTTATATGAACCAACCAGAAGGTTTTATTTTGCATGGACAAGAACATAAAGTGTGTAAACTAATAAAATCTTTATATGGCTTGAAACAAGCTCCTAAGCAATGGCATGAAAAATTTGATAATGTAATAGTATCTAATGGTTTTATGATTCATGAATCTGATAAATGTGTTTACAGTAAGTTTAATGGTAATAGAGGTGTTATAATATGCTTATATGTTGATGATATGTTAATCTTTGGCACTGATATAGAATCTGTTGAACATGCTAAAAAATTCTTATCTTCTAGTTTTGACATGAAAGATATGGGCATAGCTGATGTGATTCTTGGTATAAAGATTGTTAGAAATAGTGAATGTTTAATTTTGACTCAATCTCATTACATAGAAAAGGTGCTTAAGAAATTTAATCATTATCATTGCATTCCTGTTAATACTCTTTTTGATTCTAGCATTAAGTTGTGTAAAAATGATGGAAGAGCTGTAAATCAGCTTGAATATGCTAGAGTAATAGGTTGTCTTATGTATGCTATGACTAGTACTAGACCCGATATATCCTTTGCTGTTGGTAAACTAAGTAGATACACTAGTAATCCTAGTCACGAACATTGGAATGCAATAAACAGAATTTTAAAGTATTTGAAGAAAACCATGAACTATGGGATTTGCTTCAAAGGGTACCCTTCGATTTTAGAAGGATTTACTGATGCCAGTTGGATAACTGAGCGGGAAGATCATACATCCACAAGTGGGTGGATATTCACTCTCGGTGGTGGAGCTATATCATGGAGCTCGAAAAAGCAAACTTGCATAACAGATTCAAGCATGGCGTCTGAATTTGTAGCACTTGCTTCTAGTAGTAAAGAGGCGGAATGGTTAAGGAACTTGATGATCGAAATTCCGGTATGGCCAAAGCCTATGCCACCTATATCTATTCATTGTGACAGTGAGGCCACACTGTCAAGAGCCTATAGTAAGGTGTATAATGGTAAGTCCAGACATATTGGACTTAGACATAGCTATGTTAGACAATTACTCACTGATGGAGTAATTACAATTGATTTTGTACGGTCAAGTCAAAATCTGGCGGATCCTTTGACTAAAGGATTAACAAGAGATCTGATTAATCAAACTGCCAAAGGGATGGGTCTTAAGCCTATTTTCGAAGATCACAGAAACTCAACTCTATTCTCGAATTTTCAAGTCTAAGAGTTCAATGAGCAAAGTATATCATATGATGTGGTTGAAGCACTAACTAAATACCATCCCAAGATAAATAGTGCTTGTTACTGTAATGTTAAAGTAAGGTTGAGCAATATGCTCCTAATAGACTTATAACATGTATGTTAAAGTGTTAAAGTTACAGGACACTTTTGATAAGTCTACCTATATGAGTGTAGAGGGTGGTGCCGCCTTCTATGAGTTAAGGGCTTAACTCTAGAGCGCTCATGAAACAGGATATAGACACAAGGCCAATCCACGTGTCGGCTTTTCAGAACACTCAAAATTATTGAAAATATATGTGTGTAAGTAATTCCAGTTGATCAAATAAGGAAGTTGGTTCAAAGACAAGTCTACTAAACTTCTTGATTAACTTTGAAATACTTTCACTAGATAATGGTTCAAGTCGTGAGACACCATTATTGAATCACATAATTCTATGTCTAAACTTTTAATTTTGAAAATGGTGGAGGAATGTTGGAATAATTTTCAAAATCAAGTGTTTAACCTTTTACCGTTAATTTTGAAACCTTCCCTACGGTAGTTACTTGATTATCAAAAGAATGCATCCTTTCATATTAATTAATCATTCCTTGCTTTACTGAAGAGTTAAACAATGCAACATTATTATAAAAGCAGGGGCTGTTCACGCAATTAAGAGATGAAGAGAAAATTGTTCACAGCAACTAAGCATAAAACAAAACCTTCTGTTCACGGCAATTAATAAAAGAAAGAGTCTCTATTTTATACTATTATAAAGCACAAAATTCTTCCTATTTCTTAATTACAATATTGAGTGTTCGGGTTTGTCTTCGAAAGTGCAATTCGCAATCAAACAACAGTGTATTACTGGGCTCCATTGTATCCTGGGACAAATTCGCTGTATAACTTATTTGCACTTTGTAGAGGGCGAATATTGTCTTGAGGAGAGCGTAAAATTTGCGCGACTTGGAGGAATCAATTCAATTTCAGATTTGCTACGTTTTCAACCACTGCTTGTTCTAAATTATCCAACAACAAATACTATATAGCACTACTTTACAAGAGGAATAAAACAGGAGAGAATAAAATGAAACTTCTAAATTTTGAAATAGAGAAATAGAATCATATCTATACACTTGGAATGATCTCAACTCCTCCTAGTATACACCATGTTAGTGGATTAGTTAAGAACAAGATTTCTTTTATACCTATGTAACTCAAGCTATAATGAATACCCCCAATGAAATTAATGAAATTTAAATTAACCAAAGAAGCTGGAGAGTTCCCAAAATTCTTTGGAAGTTCATCTTCAAAATAAACAGTTGTTTAGATATATTGCATCAAGTTATCTATTGAACAGATCCACATGAATTTGACCTAAAAATGTAATAAACATGAAATCATAAAAGATGTCACGCTCATATCATAACCATTGTAATATGTCCTCTTTTACCTACCACATTATCACCACAGTAAAGCTGGGTCCTCAAAAATGATAAACAAGTAATTCTCCAAGCATGTCAAAGATATATGATACAAGTTATTATCTTATTATCTTATAGCTGGATATAATCAATGTCTGAATAAAAATATAATGTAATGACTTGGGAAGCATTTCATGCACATAGTTTGCCGTAGAAAACGAAAAGCAATAGATGAGAAAATGAATGAATTGACGCCCACACTTCTACTTACAAGGATCTTAAACAAGTTTGTTTGACACACGCCTCGTTCAAGGGCACTCGTCGAAAAATTTGGCCAAGTGATCTATTCCTATCAAGCCTTGATTTATTACTACTTGTTCCTCCAGATTAGGTTCTTCAACTTTGATCTTATCACCACCCTACCACCAAAGCTATGAAAGTTTAAGGACTTCGAGTTCTCGAGACGTATCAGCAAAAATGAAATGAAAAAGCAACTAAACAAAGAATAAGGGGAAAAAAAACAGAGATGTCAAAATATGAAAAGATCAACTGGAAGAATAAAAAAGGAAAGTAGAGAAGCCAAAAAAAAAAACCCATAAAATAGGATTTCTATCTAGTACCTCTTTCTTTGAATACATGATGTGTGGTGTAGAATAGAAAATTAACATTCCAGACCCATGAACTATTTACAATAGACAACCCTACACTTAAGAACAATAATATACAACCGTCCAACTAAAAGAGCTAAAAAATCAAAATATCAAGAAGTTATTAAAGCAGAGACCATTTGATAATATGCTTTGACCACCAATAAGTTTAGCTAAAACTATCCCATAATTTAATCCATCGTTATCAGACAACAAAAGTTAGAAACAACCAACCAAAAAAAAAACTAATCCATTCAAGTACAGAAATTTAAAAACTACACTCTTTGCAAATGTTGCCCAACCTGTTGAAAGCTATAAATTAAATAAATGTGCAGCTTTACCTAAGAAAGCATTGATTCCAGGAGCAAGAACAACATCAATTTGACCTTGTTTACATCTCAAACCCAAAAATCTGCGACCTTTCGGTGCTCAGTTGCTCGGAATGATTCATTGATAAGTGAAGAAATTGATTGTCTTCCTCGATATATTACCTTACAATTTTTCAAGAAAAAAAAAAGAAATTGGGAAGGGTGTTAGAAGCCAATACAAGCCTTACTTCATTTGCAATTAGTGACCAAAAAGTGCCTAGCAGAGACGACCGAATGTCATCATTGCTTAAGATCTTTATTTGTGCAAACGAATTCTATGTGCTCAAAAACTATGGAAACTTTGTCAGACAAAAGATCATTCATTATTAGGATTAAATCTGAAAATCTCAACATTTCCATTTAGGCCCACGTATAAAACTATATGCGAAGCTTCCTGCATGAACTTGTCATAGCAGATAAAGAACTTTTCGAGGTGACCTCTGGAATCATAATAGAGCAAATAAATATAAAATCAAAGTACGGACCTCAAATAAAAAAAAATAAAAAATGAAGTTCTAGCTTTGCCATCATTTGCTAACAGAACATCATATTGTCAGAATCTAGATTAAAACGTCTGAATTAGTATTCAGAACTGCTAAAAAATTGCAGAATTTACTTAGAACAACTTTGAGCTCTAGAAACATGAACACTAAGTAAGTCAAAATTGGAGAAATACTGCTCCAAAGTTAAACGCACATATTGGCTTGAATTGTCATCAGCATCTACTTTGCGTATTATATGTCATTTGTGCATATGATGACTTATTGAAATCATATATAGAAATTCGTTTGATCCAGAGATCTATTCATATTACTAATTAGGCAAACCAGATTTGTATCTGTGTACTAATGAAAATAGTATGTGATAAAGAAATTGATAACTACAACTAAACAGAGGAATCAAGTTGAGAAAAACAAGCAAAAAAATTAAAGAAGCAGACTAACATAATTTTCAATTAGATCTCAATTTCAGCAGAGTTCTAATTTAACTTGCATCTAAAATTTTGCATATATCCAACAAAAATAGCAACTTATGCCTCTCAAGAGGGCGCCATGAGTTAAGAGCAACAAAGCACATTAAGCTAAGTGCAAAATTTTACCATGAAATATTTCTGCTATCAATCCTTAAAAGTTTCATTATTCAAAGCTTTCTCATATAGAAGATGAGGTCGTTGTTACAACAAAGTGAATAGTGATATGTTGGGATTACAGCATACGATGTCCTTTTGGGCTTTGTGGTATAACTTAATCTCCGATGGCACTAAAAAATTGAGATAAGATAAGATCATGCATTATCATAAACAAGCCATAGAAGCAACAATCAGCGAACATATGAGTAAAATCCTACACGACATCCGATATACGAACAAAAATTACCTTAAAACGACAAGATACAAGCTCTAGAACCTATATATAATGTTAAAATCTGGCTCGCTTCCTTCCACTCTGAATTAGTTAGCCAAAGAACTGCATGCTTACAAGTTACACCAACATCTACATCTTTGTCGTACTCAACTCCAAGTTCTTCCTGCGAAAGTTAAATGGCACTTGTGCATTATATTATTAAGTAACTGAGAATTGAAACACAAATGGCCTAAGCCGACAATATACCTTAAAATCTTTTAGATTCTAGGGAGAGTTCTCAGTTATTGCATCAGAAATCCTTTCGATGCGAAAAAATTAAGGTCTATTAGTAGTAGCTTTAGAAACTGCAAGAAGATGAAAATTCAATGCGCCATAGATATGTTTGCAAAAGACAGAGGCTTTCAGTTTTGGGGAGAATAAGACGATGATAGGGCTGTATCAGCTAGAATTGGCCGAGGCAGATGAGCCTCGGCTAGGTTTGGCCGAGGAATGCTGCCTCGGCTGAGTTTGGCCGAGGCAAACATGCCTCGGCCGAGACTGGCCGAGGCGCTGTGCCTCGGCAGGACCTGGGCCGAGGCATATGTTGCCTCGGCTGGATACTGCCGAGGCATGCTGGCCTCGGCTGGGTACTGCCGAGGCACGCTGCCTCGGCTGAATACAGAGCATGGCCGAGGCACACCTTGCCTCGGCTGAGTCCGAAGTAGCTAGTGTGCCTCGGCTGGATACAGAGCATGACATTGCCTCGGCTGGGTCCGAAGTAGCTAGTAAAAAAAAAAAAAATTTAAATAACAATAAGTACCTCGTGACGACATCCTTCGAACGGATTCTCTCGAGAAAGAAGCTTAAAATTTTTAAGTTTTAAAGGTGTACTTAAAAAAGTGAAGATGAAAATTATAAATAGACTTTAAAACTTATAATTTTGCAAAGATTTACATCTTCTAAGTAAGGAACATATTCTAATCTAAATATACACATATATTCTCAAAGTATATATGTTATGTATTTTAAATTCCGCAATTGAAAAGATTTCATTCACGGAATTGGGGGGACATCATGATAGTGGCGATTTATGATCTAGGGGCATTTTAGTAATTATGTCTAGGGGCATTTTAGTAATTCTCTAATTAATAAATTTGATAACAAATAATTCAGTCGAAATGACTATTTTACCCCTATTTAATTCATTTGACATTTATGGAAGAAAACCTTTCACCTCCCAAAAACCTCTTCACCTCCCAGAAAAACTTTTCACCTCCCAAAATTTCTCCTATAAATAAGCATTTCATTTTCAACCAAAAAGGAGGTCATTCTAGAGAGAAAAAACCGAAAATTATAGAGTTCTTAGCAAGTTCATCCCGTGCAAATTAGCATTCGTAAAGAGATCAAGAAGAAAGAAAATATCGAAGAAGTCCTTTGATCATTTTTTGACAACATCATTTTGGCGCCGTCTGTGGGAAACTAGTTTGATTTGCACGTTGAGATGGCGAACGAATACGAAGAGAACCAGTGGGAGAATCTTGAAGGGCCAGATGATCCACCAGCCGGAGGAGGCGCTGGCAACGACCTGCTTGATGCAGGAGATATTGGACAAGACCACCCTGGTGGAGGAGGTGCTGGAAACGACGTGCTTGATGCAGGAGGCGTTGGACAAGGCCCACTTGTTGGAGGAGACACAAGAGGCCCCCAAAATCTGGTGCCTGACCGAGATGCACTTCCGAATGTACCGCCTCCAGCACCTACCATCCAAATGACCCAAGAGATGCTTGATGCAATGGCGGCGACAGTAGCGGCCCGAGCGGTTGCACAGTATGTGGCGGATCAACAAAGAATGCGCGATTCAAACCTGTCCCGGCACAGAATCCCAGGCGCATCCACAAGACCTGAAAGAGATGATCAAAGACAGCAGGAACAACCACATATAAGGCAACGAGTTAATGAAGAAGAAGTCAACAGTAGAACCCAAAGACCAGAAGAGGCACGAGGGCAACCTCGATCAAGGATGGAAAGAGTTGAAGGGAGAGAACAAGGAGGACATAATTATACACAACAAGGACAGGAAGAGAGGGTGGAACACTTACCACCCATGACACCATTAAGAAAAAGTCCATTCTCTCATGCAGTTTTATCAGAACCATTGCCACCAGGATTTAGGATTCCAAGCCTATCTGAATATGATGGAATAGGTGATCCTCAGGAGCATCTGGATAAGTTTATTGCCAAAGCTGATTTATATGCAATAAGTGATGCGACTACTTGTAAAATATTCCGCACTACTCTATCTAAGATCGCACTTACTTGGTTCAATCAGCTCCCTTCGGGCACAATCACTAATTTTGAGCAGATGAGTCAACGATTTCTCCATCATTTCTCTATGAATAGAAAGTCTCAAAAAACGGCTGCATACCTATTTACAGTGAGACAAAGAGCAGGAGAGCCATTAAGAGAGTACGTACAAAGATTTTCTAATGCTGTGTTAGAGGTCCCGCAAGTCGACCCTGAACTATTGGCCAGCATTCTCCAACAAACTTTGATAGAAGAGCGTCTTAAAGAATCTTTAGCAGGAAAGCCTCCAACAACTCTGGATGCACTTCTAGCAAGATCTGAAAAGTTCATAAGAATTGAAGAGGCAATGGAGTCAAAGTCAGAAAAAAGAAGTAAGAGAAAGAGTAGAGAAGATGATAGGAATGATATCCCAAGGCGAAAGGAGAATCCAGAAGAAGAAAGGAAGGTAGGATACAATCAAAAGTACGCTCACTATACTCCTCTCAATGCTACGCGAGAAGAAGTATTTGTAGCTGCTTTAGCTCAAGGACTACCCCAGTGGCCGACACCATTGAAAGATAATCCGGACAGGCATAAGTCTAACAAATATTGTCGATACCATCGTGCTCGAGGACATAACACAAAAGACTGCTATCATTTAAAAGATGAGATAGAAAGGTTGATACAAAGAGGCAATCTACAGAATTTCGTAAGAAGGAAGAGAGATATAGCACCAGCAAGTTCACAAACTGGGCGAAATTCTAACCAAAGAAGGAATCAACCGCAAGAGAGAAGTGGAGGACAAAGACCTAACAGAGATAGTTCAGTACAAGCAAGGCAGGAGGAGAACTTACCAAACGCCGGCGTTATCAACATGATATCAGGATGACCGGTCGGAGGAGATTCTGTTAGGTCGAGAAAGGCATTAGCAAGATCAGCAAAAGCCTTACATGATTGTCCATCGTATGCACAACACTATGTCCATCAAGTTGAAAAATGTAATCAGATCATCACCTTTGATGATAGAGATTTGGAGAGAGGAAAACTACCACCACAAAACGATGCTTTAGTAATATCAGCAACTTTAGCAAATTTCTGGGTCAAGAAAATCTTAGTAGACAGTGGCAGCTCAGCAGATATAATATTTTACCATGCTTTCGAGAAGTTAGGCATAGATAACACTGAGTTAAAAAGGATCAATACCCCACTTACTGGTTTTACTGGAGAGATAGTGGAAGCATTGGGAGAAGTATCATTACCTATTTCCCTCGGAAGTTATCCCATTAGATCTACGAAGATGGTGAAATTGTTAGTAGTCAAGGCGCCTTCCTCATATAATATGATATTAGGAAGGCCTAGTTTAAATATTTTCAAGGCTGTAATTTCAACATATTATATGAAGATGAAGTTTCCGACGCCAGAAGGAATAGGAGAAGTGGTGATAGATCAAATGATGGCTCGTGAATGTTACGCTAGCACCTTGAAAGATTGTAATAAACGAACCAAGTCGAAATCAAATCATGCCAATAGAAATGATACGACAGATCAACTGATGAACGATGCTTCAGAGGCTAAGGAAGAAGAAATTGAAAGCAAAAAAAGAAAGCCAGATGATTTGTGCATAGAGGCAAGCTCGATAAACTATTATGAGTAGTTTTATAATGTATTTTTCAATAACAGTTGTACGTCAAAACTTTGAGTTTGATGTAATGATTCAATAAAACTTCAATAAAACTCAATGGAGAATTTCATTCTGGCATCTATGAGAAGTTTTAGATATAATTCGATCAAGGAAAAATCCGACAAGTCAACATTTCAAGAATCATGTATAATTAAAGGATATTATATGCCTTTGATTATCAAAGCAGAAACGCAAATAAAATTTGCACCATAAAAATATAGTGGACATATCCACGAATATTCTTAAAAATTCAAACTACAATATAAAGCAAAAATGCAAGTATTCAAGAACATAGAATAAAATAAACGATGACAAAGTTCATCAACCAAATAAAGTTAGCTATTTTTTCCTTTTTGAGGACTTTGGAGCATGGTCTTCCTCAACCTCATCAAACACTTCATCAGGAATCACAGTCCCCTCATCCTCGTCAGCTTCATCATCAACCTCAGGATCGATAAACATGAAATCTTCACCAGGAAAACGGTCCGAGTCTCTAAGGGTTTTGCAAATAACCCGAACTGTTCGGTCGTAAACCAAAATAGACTCCTTCAGAAGATCTTCTCTATACGCATCAGACTTCTGATAGTTACTCACAAGCTCCTTTTCTATCGTGCTTTGATACTTGGAGACAAGTTCCTTCTCCAGTTCCCTATAATAATCCTTACCCTGCTCGGACTTCCTAAACTTCTCACCAGTCTGAATCTCATGCTTCAGCTCCTTCGACAACTTCGTATTTTCCAGTTTCAGCTCCTGAAGTTGTTCAATCATGCGCGCCAGTTTCTCCTCGGCCATCTTCGTTTCCTCCTCGCAACGTTTGGCCCGCTGAGTAAGCAAATGAGACAGAAGGGGTATCTGCAAAAAGAAAGACAAACAAACAAACAAACAAATATAAGTATTGTCTAAGTCAAAGGAAAAACATAAAGGAAATGTTAATTACCCGAGCAACATCTGCGCATAATATTTTATCCAAATTCTCAGAAGGGAGTTGATCAAACCGATTAGAATCGTGAGCAGTAATCAACTGCCTAGTCTTATCATATCCAAGTTCCAGATCGGCGGAATCCCAAAATGAACATACACCTTTCTCCTGGTTAAATGCCAAAGGTGAATAGACCTTTTCCCATCCCAGGACGAGGGGGAACTTCCTCTCGAGGACGTTTTGGAGGAGGCGATGATTGTCGATTCCGCCCACCTGGTGCAATCGTTCCAAA
The DNA here is from genome assembly GCA_003313485.2 of Penstemon barbatus. Taxonomy (NCBI): domain Eukaryota; kingdom Viridiplantae; phylum Streptophyta; class Magnoliopsida; order Lamiales; family Plantaginaceae; genus Penstemon; species Penstemon barbatus. Next base: position 16,316,277 of record CM064877.1, on the reverse strand, counting down.
AGTCTCATTAGGAATACTACGCGAAGCTTGAGATGCACTTCTAACGAAACTCCCTCTTGGATTTCCAGATTGAGTTCCCTTATGCGGGGGAGGAGGAGGACGACGAGAATCACGATCTACTTGCGAAACACGACCTACTTGTGAAGCCCCTTTCCCAGCACGAATCTCACTAATGGACATACCCTTGCCTGCAAAATACCAAAGTTAATACACAAGTCAGAATGAGAAACATGCATAAATATATATATATATATACATATACATAAAATATTCATATGATATGTACCATTAACAAATAAAGGAGCAACATTAAAATGTTCTCTAAATAAACCAGCATTCTCAAACTTCTCAAGAACATCACTCGAATCATAAGAAGGATCGTAAGGGGAAGAACTACTACTCCACTCTATGGGAAATTCCCAGCCGTCATTCCTCACGTAAAAATACTTGGATTTCCACGGTCCCCTAGAACCTTTTGCAGAAGTACAACCCTCTAAGAATTTGCATTTGTTTTGAGGAAAAAAGTGAAAATATAACTGGTTAGGAACTCTTCTCAAGATAAATAAACTCCTAAAAGACTCCAAAGTTGGAAGAATATTCAGTTGGCTGGAGCAACGCAAGAAACCTTCATAATACATGAAAGAGTTGGGAGTCAACTGACTGATGCATATATTGAAACTACGCACAATTTCTACGAGGAGAGGGTCTGGAGGAATCGAAAATCCACAAAGAAAAAATTCTTTGTACACGGTGAAAAACCCTGGTGGAGGGGTCCTAATTCTCTGGCCATCAGAAGGAAGCAAAAATTCGTGACATGAGGATAAATTAATTTTATCCTTAAGCGTATTCATCTCCTTCAAGGACATCTCACTATTAGCTATCTCAATATCTACTACACGACTTTTACGCTTTGAGCCCATAGAAGATGGAGCCTTTCCCTCCTCATCCTCATACTCATTCTCGTCCATCACCCAGCTAGATGCGTCTTCTGGCCTATTTCCTAAAGGAATTTGACGAGATGTATCAGAAATAGATTTATCGTCAGAAAACAAAAAATCTGAAAATTCAGATTCACATGGTGGTAGTTCACGAATAGCTTTTGCAACCTCTTCCTCAAACGAAAATTCAATCCCTGAATCAAAACTTTAAAAATCAACCTAAGAAGAAACACCTATACAAAAAGCTCGTCCAAAGCATATTTACTTAACCGAAACAGATTAACCGCGAAATTTCGGGCGAGAATGGCCGAGACAGGACTTCCCTGGCCAAACTCGACCAAGACAAATTCCGCCTCGGCCAAACTCGGCCGAGGCAGGTAACCTCGGCCAAACTCGGCCGAGACAGATTTACCTCGGCCAAGCCCAGCCGAGGCAAATATACCTCAGCTAGAATTGGCCGAGGCAGATGAGCCTCAGCTAGGTTTGGCCGAGGCATGCTGCCTCGGCTTAGTTTGGCCGAGGCAAACATGCCTCGGCCGAGACTGGCCGAGGCGCTGTGCCTCGGCAGGACCTGGGCCGAGGCATATGTTGCCTCGGCTGGATACTGCCGAGGCATGCTGGCCTCGGCTGGGTACTGCCGAGGCATGGTGCCTCGGCAGGACCTGGACGAGGCATAATATGATGCCTCGGCTAGGTACTGCCGAGGCACGCTGCCTCGGCTGAATACAGAGCATGGCCGAGGCACACCTTGCCTCGGCTGAGTCCGAAGTAGCTAGTGTGCCTCGGCTGGGTCCGAAGTAGCTAGTAAAAAAAAAAAATTTAAATAACAATAAGTACCTCGTGACGACATTCTTCGAACGGATTCTCTCGAGAAAGAAGCTTAAAATTTTTAAGTTTTAAAGGTGTACTTAAAAAAGTGAAGATGAAAATTATAAATAGACTTTAAAACTTATAATTTTGCAAAGATTTACATCTTCTAAGTAAGGAACATATTCTAATCTAAATATACACATATATTCTCAAAGTATATATGTTATGTATTTTAAATTCCGCAATTGAAAAGATTTCATTCACGGAATTGGGGGGACATCATGATAGTGGCGATTTATGATCTAGGGGCATTTTAGTAATTATGTCTAGGGGCATTTTAGTAATTCTCTAATTAATAAATTTGATAACAAATAATTCATTCGAAATGACTATTTTACCCCTATTTAATTCATTTGACATTTATGGAAGAAAACCTTTCACCTCCCAAAAACCTCTTCACCTCCCAGAAAAACTTTTCACCTCCCAAAATTTCTCCTATAAATAAGCATTTCATTTTCAACCAAAAAGGAGGTCATTCTAGAGAGAAAAAACCGAAAATTATAGAGTTCTTAGCAAGTTCGTCCCGTGCAAATTAGCATTCGTAAAGAGATCAAGAAGAAAGAAAATATCGAAGAAGTCCTTGATCATTTTTTGACAACATCAATATCTTATTAAGTAGAAAGGAAAATATGATCCTCATCAGCTTTTTTATTGAGAGTAAATGAAGAAATATAGATGTATTTCTGTGTTTAGAGATTAAAAAAAAAAAAAAGTTATATTAATAGTGTATTAATAAGAGAGAGAAGATTTTAAAAAGAAGTAATATAGGAGAGAGAAATTAAAGTGTTGTGATTTTTACTAGGAGGGACATAATAGGAAACTAAGAAATATTGCTCTGGCAGCAACAATCTTTGCTCTGGCAATATCGCTAGCCTTTTTTAAAAGGCAAAAGTATTGATTAATATACTTTCCATTTTTATGAACTATTTTTTTTATATAGATAAAATGAAATATAAACTTAATTTTTTTATGTAGTTAGTTGTAAATATGTTTTCATTAATTCTTAATTTTGAATTTTTCTTATCAGGAAGCAAGTATTTTGTGGTAAATGTACTTATAGGAATATAATAAAAGCACATTACTAGAAAATGAATTTTACTTATCAAAAACCAATTAATATATTGTTAAAATATAAATTTTCTATACTTGTATAATTTTGCTACAAAATGTGACTGTCATAAGCAACATCATAAATAATTGAAAATCTAATAATATTAAATTAAATCACTTTATATTTGATTTGAGTTTGGTAAATAAAAGGTGTTTTAGACCACATTTATTATATAATATATCAAACCTAAATTTTAATAGTCTTAAAAATATGATTTGAGATCAACTCAATAAATTAAATATAAATATATGTTAAGTTACTTAGACTGGAGTTATGTTAGACTCCATTAAAGCTTTTGAGCTCATCTTATTTAATTATATAAAATTTCAACCTCGATTAAAAAAATTAATCAATTAGAATAATACATCGTTCGATTCTATTATATTAATACTCCCAAGTCCTTATATATCATCTAACCATGTATGAGAAAAAAACAACATTTTAATTGTTAGATTACAAAATTAAATATATATCGGCAAAATTGCAAAAATCGTCCCAAACTAATTACTGATTTTGGATTTTCGTCCCAAACTATTTAATTTGGCGAATTTCGTCCCGTAATTTAATATTTTTTTGGAATATCGTCCCACTATAATTATAAGATGGAATTACGCATTTGCCAATGAATTATCACATGACTGCTTAAGTGTCATGACATGGTAAATTTTAACATGAATAATTATATAATATTGCAGAGTTCGTCCCAAATTAATTACAAGATTGAACGTCATTTTCATTAAATTAGAAATTTAATATTGAGACTAAATTCATACAAAATGGTAAATTATGGGACGAAATTTGTCGAGTTGATATAGTTTGGGACGAAAAATCAAAATTAGTAATTAGTTTGGGACGATATTCCAAAAAAATATTAAATTACGGGACGAAATTCGCCAAGTTAAATAGTCTGGGACGAAAATCCAAAATCAGTAATTAATTTGGGACGTTTTCTGCAATTTTACCATATATATCATATACAAAAAAAATTGGGGACTCTTCAACCATCGGGACCCTAGGCAACCGCCTAAAATGACTAAGGGGAAGGTCAGCCCTGTCGAGATGTACATGTCAAATATGTGCTAAGACAACACTAGCAAGACAATTGCACCGATCTTTTTTTCTTGATAGGGTGGTACAAGATTGTACTTGATATCCGCACACCTTTTTGTTGCTTTCTAATTACAAATAGCAATAAGGCGTTTCTCCAGCCATACTCGCGGGGAGACAAATTATTTGATCTTTTAAGTCAAGTGTTTCTTGGAAGGGCATCTCAAACCACAGGGGTAGGTGAGATGCCCCCGAGGAGCACCCTATTGTTGGAATTCAATAAGATAAGCAGCCCTTCAGGCAGTAGAAATTAAAATTTTAATGATCTTTTAACAGAATCTTGCCAGTATACAATCTGGATGTATATATATATATATATATATATATATATATATATATATATATATATATGAATGTAAATAACGAAGATAAAACTTTATTACAAAGTTATACCTGTCTCCTTGCAAATTCAAACTTTTAGCAAAGTAGTTGTGTTTCTTCCTTTTCTTTCCACGTTTGATCCCAAGTTGGTGTAGCACACTACGTATTGCGCCTCTACGGGTTGATTTACCATAATATCACGAAAACCTTAGTAATCCTAATCGACTAGAACATAGAAATTATTAAAACAAAAAACTAGAGAACAATTTGGGATCAAGAATCAAAAATCGAAAACTCTTTTGCCGATCCAAGAGAGAGGGGAGAGAGAATGTTGCTAGACTTAATTTTCTTGTGTTTGATTAGTTGTGTATTGTATATAAGATCTATCATATATTTTCATATATGTATATACCCTAATCCTACTAGGACTAGGAGTTTTAGTCTTATCTCTTCTCCTACATGGACCATGACCTTTTAATTGAAAGTCTATGTCTTCTAATTAATTAATGGCTCATTCCTCATTTAATTAATTGAGGCTTTATTAAATTTCGTAATTAAATGACCCAATTAATTAATTACTCTCTTATTTAATCAAATTAGGCTCTAAGCAATTAATTAAATCTAATTCAATTAATTAACTTACAAATTAAATTCCAATTTAATTCATAATCTCGATCCAATTTCAATCGGATCTCGTCTGCTCCAGTTGGGTCGACCTAGTCAATCCAGTTGTTTTTCGTTTCCTTTCTTTCGTTTCATGTGTATTGTGTATGCCTCTGTAGATTCACCTCATAATTTGCGGTGGGTTATAATAAAATATTTATTTAATTACTCGAGTATTAAATACTCTAAATCAATCGAACACTCTGTCGAATGATCATTCCAAAATTAGCACCCCTGTCAATTTGAGAATTCTCCCACACTCCACGATCGATGTCTGGCCACAAGCCCATTGAGCTCAATCACTGTTGAATTAATTCAATGAACTTTTAAACATTTACAAATTCCATATATGACATGATATCTCCATCATTTAATCTCCCAGTCAAGGCTTAAGGGTATGGACTTTTCATCGGTTCCCATTTTCTTCGTCTTGGTCTTATGTACTCTGATCTCGAAATAAATCTTTTTAACTTAATCTTTATGAGCTACTTCCATAAAGTCGTCAGATACCTCGACCGAGGATTTTACCAGAATTAATTTCTCACATAAATTCATAGGAGAATTTCTCAACCTATCAAGTCAGGTCAATGAATCCTTTGTTGATGATATGAACCTCTATACGAGTTCCTCTATACCCATCGTGAATCCTAAGAGACCTTCTGGTAATCTCCAGTCGGTCGAAACTCACATCAAAGTATAGATGTTCTCGCACTCGATAAACATTATCACCTCAAGTATTAGGGACCGTTTTACTATTGTAAATATGAATAACTTCAACCCCGATATGCAACTACCACTATCATGGTGAGTTATTTCCTAGTTGGGGTATTCAGTGCACTTGCCATCTCAGCAAGTCACCCACTTATGTGTATCGACTATCCCAGTCATGCTCGTGGACCCCAGGGCTCTCCAGTTCATCGAAGTATACACATTTGTTAGAGTCTAACTGAAACCAACGATGTCTTATCTCGATTTAATTCTACGACTCTTGAATATGTTCTAGATCACGGCCTTAGAGATCAGTCAACGGATTGTCCCTTAGCACTGTGATCTAAGGACTTCTAACCTTATGCGTAGATAATTATTACATAAGATAAAGTTGACCATATATTATAAAGTGCATTTATTAATCTAAATTGAATAATTCCTTTATTTATTACAATAAATGGCAGCCATACATTTGGCTTGTCGGACACTATTTCTATTAATCTCCCACTTGTCCTAAAGCCAACTTTCTATGTTCTTGAGTCCCATCTTTTGCAGATGTTTCTCGAATGCCTTTTGAGGCAGTGTCTTCGTTAGCGGGTTCGCCGTATTTTCTTTCGAGTCGACATATTCCATCTTAATGTCTCATCTACCAATGATATCCCTTATCAAATGGTATCGCCTCAGTACGTGCTTGGAGTTTTGATGAGATCTCTGCTCCTTTGCTTGCGTTATTGCTCCATTATAATCATAGAAGATAGTAATGGGCTCAACAATGCTAGGTATAACATCCAGTTCTTGGATGAAGTTTTTCATCCAAACACCCTCATTTGCTGCTTCACATGCTGCAATATATTCCGCTTCGGTGGTTGGATCTGCGGTAGTATCTTGCTTGGAGCTTTTCCAGCTTACCTCACCACCATTGAGGAAGAATACATATCCAGATGTTGACTTGAAATCGTCTACATCACATTGGAAGCTCGAATCTATAAAGCCTTCCAATTTCAATTCTCCTCCTTCTCACGTACTTCAGAATTGCCTTTACGACTATCCAGTGCTGCTTTCTTGGATCAGACTGATAGCTAATCGTAACGCTTAATGCGAATGCTACGTCTGGTCTAGTACATAACATGCCATACATATAAGAAATAATATTAGCAGACTAAATAATACTTTCATATAAATTCAAAAAAATATTAAAAAAATTAACCTAAAATTTATATAATAATTTTAATATATTTAATATTTATTAAAAAGATAAAATAAATATTATTAACAAAATAATTATAATTTTAAAAAAAAATCTATCCTTACCCAACCCCATCCCCTTGTATCCACACCCTCTTCCGTAACTCCCCCTCCTCCAATCCAAATCCCAGGCCGCAGGTGCTCCGATCCTAGGCCACCGCGGTCTGGGATTGGCGATCCCAATCCGTCGGCAGCCTGGGATTTGGGTTCGAGGGGATGGGATGGGGATGGGGTAGGGATAGGTTTCTAGTTTTTTTATTCAAATTATAATTATTTTGTTAATAATATATAATTTTTTTAAAATAAATATTAAATATATTAAAATTATTATATAAATTTTAGATTAACTTTTTTTCTTCATTTTTAATATTTTGTCGTATTTATATTAAAATATTATTTGGTCTATTAATATTATTTATAAAATTAAATTAGTTAAATAAATATGTAAATTTAATAAGTAAACTCTTCAAATTGGTCTACATGTATCTTATTCGAACCAATTTATGAATTGGGAACAATGTGGAGTAAAATTATCAATAAATTTGAAGATGTGAGGTTATTTTGACAATCTAGAAAGCTATAAGGTAGAATTGTCAGTCAACATATTATTTAACATCCGTTTTTAATGGTGGTACCAAAAGTGATTTTATTTATTAAATTATGGTATCAAATTTGTCAATATCAATTTTTATGGTACCGCAAGTGAGAATCAACATATAATTTTATACCACAAGTACAATTCTCTCTTAGAGAAAATTAGACAAACTTAGAAGTACTTATGTATCCAATAATCTTAATTACTTTTGTGTCTACTGTATTTTGGTTAGACAAAAAGATACATCCTTAAATTTGAAGGATGTATGTGGAACGATTTTGACTTGATTTCAATGAATGTTGATTTCATAATATTGGTTTGGCCAGGTTTTTTTGGCAAAATTTTTGAAACGCTATTTGAATTGAGATTAAATAATGTGTTTCAAAAACTAGGGATCAATCGTTAATTGAATTGGGTCTAGTAGGATGTTAAAGTTTGGGAAAAAAAAACTCGTGAATGTCGAATCAAAGACCTCCATAGAGTTTGAGATGAAGAAAAGTAGGCGATTAATGTCATATCAATTACTTTTATAGAGTTTATAATTTAAGATAAGGTGAAAAAAAGGTGGTAAAACAGATTTCATATATTTTGAGTAGGTTCCATTTAAATCTCATCCAAACACGAGTTGAATTGATTTTGATCTAATTTTACGACTTGACGAAACCATGTCAAAATTGATTCACAAGGAGTGTATCTCTCTTTTGATGGATATAAAGCTCATTTGTAAGGTTAATGCCTCAATACTAAGAGGTCTTGAGTTTGACTCCCATTAATCTGGGTTTTTCTTTAGTTTTAATATTAGTATTTGGTGATTGAATCCTTGCAATTTAATTGTAATTCAATATATTTTCTGATTTAGTGATATTAAATATTGATGTAATAATCGTTTCTTTGGAAAAAAAAAAGGTTTGTAATACAACGGATCTAATTTTAAAAAGATAAGACCGAAGTTAAATTTAATAAAAGGTGCATCACATGCGCTATAGTTTCAAAATTATCAAAAATAATTTTTGTTAAGCTTAACCTTAATATACCAAATTTTGTTAGTCTCTTTAAAAGTAAAGGTGAATTTATGTCATCATAAAATATATGTTTCTTTATTTTCTTCCAATTTGATCTTATTTTTTCGTACATAGTTTGTCATTATGGTAAACATTGATAAAATTGCCAAGAAGCCTGAATTTGACCATATAAGTACATGCAAATGCAGTGACAACAAATCATGACGGATGCTATATGTAAATCTTTTCACATACCACGTTTTCTTCTCTCGATCATCTTGTTAATTAAAGAACGACAAAACTAGATAAATACAACTATGAATGGATATATGAAGATAAGATACACAAACATAAACGCTTGTTCACCATTTATTGCTCGAAGACAACTTGTATAATATTCTTAATACACTTTTATTGTACACAACAATATATATAAATTAAAGAAACATAATACTAAACACTTTATTTTATTCATATATATTATTAATAGTGAACACATAATTTTTCAAACTTATTATTAACCGGTACGAGGAATACGACTGACAACACCAAGACCGTTGACCCAAACACGAACACGATCACACCTGAAGTCTCCGGTTACGTTAGAACCCTCTCTGACGATAATGGCGTTCACATTCGGATTTTGTCTCTCTATCACCCTTTCCGCCACTTCACCCCTTGCTCCGAGCAACTCCGGCCACACATCCTTGCCTGGGCAATTTGCCATTTGATAATTATTAGGAATTAATACTAATATTTAAGAAGATAATGCAATAGTTTGTGAAGAGATTTGTTAAGAATAGCTTCATATAAATAGAAGAAACTAAACTACTAGCCCGAGCCGATTTTCTTGAATTTTCTTTAATTAATTAGTTAGGTACGCGACTCATGTTTTTCAATAATTATCTTAAAAGTTGACTATTGACCTTTTTACGTTCTCATCTTTCTTGAGCTAAATGCAAAAACACCCTTGTGCTTTATAATTTAACTAATAAATTAAAATTTTCTTGTGTTATTTTAACTAATAAAAAATATCTGTGTTTTTTTTTATTAGCAGCAAAATCCATTTTAAATTCCTTCATAAATTATAGGGAAATTTTTGTTAATTGTTTAAATAAACAAGGGGTTATTATAAATTTTCAAAATTAATTGGGGATTATTGATATTTTTTAAGTTAAAAAGGATGCCTTTGTTTCATTTGATAGGGGTTATCATTTCGACTTTGAGAGGGTCTTTTTGCTAATAAAGAAATAACACATCAAAGTTTTTATTAGTTCAAATAACATAAGAATTTTTTTTAATTAGACAAAGTAGAAGGGGCATTTTTGCATTTCACTTCCTCTTTCTTTAAGAAATGGTCCAATAGTAAGACATTTCACGCTGTATATACAAACCATATATCTGTTACCATCACAAAGATCGAGAATTAGTCCAACACAAAACATTTTAAATATATTGAATGTTTGAATATCAAGTATTTGAAAGGGCTTATATAGATTGGATAACTCAAACAAACGTATGACTAAGAAAAATATTTGGATAACTCAAACAAACTTATATAGATTGGATAACTCAAACATTTCTTCCCATGTGTTTGAAAAACGTAATTTGGTAGTTCATGCGGCTGAACAAGAGTAGATCTCTGTATTTCTATATTTATGTTGGAGAGAATTGCATTTGTTGTATCAAACTATATATCGATTCTCATTTATGGTATCATAAATCGAGGAAGATATATTTGTTACCATAATTTAATAAATCAATTACTTTTACTATTATCGTTAAAAATAGACGTTAATTGATGATGCAGTTAAGTTTTATTGCAAAATTGATAATATTACTTATGTTGACTGAAAGTCATACCCCTAATATTTCAGGTTGTCAAGAATAACCCCACATCTTCAAATTTATTGACAATTTTAGTCCGTGCGGACCAATTTAGACATTTTACCTATTATATTTACATATTTATTTAACTAAATTAGTTTTATATAAAATATTAATGGATCAAATAATACTTTGACATAAATCCTCCGACAAAATATTAATTAAATCTAAAATTTATATAATAATACTAATATAATTAGTACTTATTAAAAAATAAAGTTATAAATTATTAACAAAATAATTATAATATTTTTTTCTAAAAAAAAGTTATAAAACACTCAATCTCCGTTAATTACTAACACAATTAATTTTTGCATAATTTTGTTTGCGTAAAACTCTCTTGTACTTTTAAATGTTTTGGCAAAATTTCCTTGTACTTTTGAATGTTTGCGCAAATTAAACTCCCTTGTATTTTGGAATTTTTGCATTAAACTCCCTTGTACTTTTAGATATATCTAGGGGTAATTTAAAAAATTTAATTAAAAATTAATGGTGTTAGTAACTAATGGAGATTGAATATTTTATGCAGAATTTTTCAAAGTACAAGGAAGTTTGGTTCAAAATAAACTCAATTGATAGTTTGGTGTAGGTTTCGCATAACACGGGTAACATCGTGCATTTTCCCCCATTTTCTTCGACTATTATCTTTTACGTACCTTTCTAAAAAAATGGATATGGAACTTGAACGAAGATAAGGCTGTAATAGGTTCATTTAGATAATTTAGATGGTACAAAAGCGTTAATTTAAAAAAAAAAAAAATCTATTTTTGTATATGCAATGCTTGTAGCTCTTTTCATTTACAATTAAACTATTTTTTATTTGTTTGTCTCTGATCATGCATTATTCTAAATTATTATAAATACTTATATACTAGTAATACTCGACTGAAAAGTTAGCCTATATATTAATAAATTAAAATATTTATATTCTCATTCTCGTAAATTATCTTGTTCCTTAAATTACAACTCAAATTAAAATTTTAATATTTTAAGTTACTTATTATGTTGATTCTTTTTAAAATATAATGTTTAAGCTTCCTAAATAATTAATAGTATATGTGGTTTTATACTATTATGAAACTATCATTAATAGAAACTAATCAGACTGATTGTTATAATTTTTTCGAAACTTATTGAACCTGACAAATTAATCCCAATTACAAAGAATAAAAAATTATCGACCCAAAAGAAGTAATTTTCAGATTGCAACACTAAAATAGGACATTTTTGCGATCTCTATCCTTAAAAGAAGGTTACAGCGAAATTCATATTGAAAATCGGATTCCTTTGTCAAGTTGTATTGTGATGAATTGTCATCCATTTTTTGACGGTATACGGGTTTATTGGATGCTAGGGTGCAGTGCAGTGGTCTGCACGTCTTGATGATTGACAAGTGTCCCATGAAAGAGAGAAAAAATAAGATAAAAAATAAATAAATAACACAAATGACACTTATCAATCGTCAAAGGGGTGCAGATCGACTAGTGCACTGCACCCTAGTATCCAACAAACCCGGTATACGAGGGCAAAGATGGAAAATCTAAATATGTTCCTCAAGTTTTATGGGGTGCGATTTGCAAACCAATGTTTGTTTTCAAGTTTTTTCTTCACATACTAAACATATATCTATCATTGAGTAGAGGAATAAAAAAATATGTTAATTAATAGAAAACACGAACCATATTGTGAATTTGATGTTTTCCATGTAATTTATTATTTCTAGTTTACTGAAATGAGCTTAAATTAAATTTTATAGTTATGAAATGACAAATATTGATATTTATTAAAAAATAAAATGACAAATTTTGATCAAGCTTATTTTATTTTATTTTTATCCAAGATGAATTAAATTAAAACAAACTTTTATAAACTAAATCGTGCTTAGCATCTTCGTTGTGATTAATACTTTTCCTAGTTAATACATTTACTTTTTTAAGAATTGAGATTTACGTTTTGATTTTGCTTTTCCTTTCCTGCCAATGCCAATTTAAATAATATTAACCAAAAATGCATGTATACACAAAAATCATTTTCTCTGAAGTAGCAAATTTTTTGTTCTTTTAATAAAAAAGATAGATTTATCTTTGGTATGTAAAAGATAATAATGGAAACAAAATTTTATTTGCAAATAATGGAAACTAAGATTTCGGTACGGTTTCAAAAACAATGTGTATATTTTTTAATGTGTTCCTTGTTTGTGTGCGTTGTCTGTTGAATGTTTGTTTGTAACTTCTTCGGAAACTAGTGCATTGTCCTCGAGATGCAGGGTCAGCCCTAGACTTTTTGCGGCCTTCGGCGAAATTCAAAATTGAGACCCTTAATCTTAAAAAAAAAAAAAATGTAAAATTTTTCTTCCTTACTTTAGTAGATGCAAAAGTATTAATTTAGTTTTCATGTTCTAATTATCTAACATATATATATATATATATATATATATTTTTTATATTGTTAAAAGGTAAATTTACATAATCTTTCTTGTGACATACCAAAACTAAGTCCAACAATTAGAAACCAATTGTTTTAGGTATAAGACATTTCTTTCGTATTCAATTTCCAACTCAAATATATATAGCGTAATAATTAAGAAACCTAATAGATAATATGAGGAGTCAGATTTTTAATTTCTTTTTTTCTTTTTTCTTTTTGCATATGTCGAATAACCTTGTAAAATAAAATGAAAACATTGACTCCTATATTCTCTATAGTTGTTTTTCTTCTTTATACTTTGAATATCTAGGGGCTAAATTCAAATGTGTTGTAATTTTCTTTTTTCTTATTATTATAAATGCCCCGTAAGGAAGGGAATAGGGAGATACTTGTCTAGATTAGGCATTTCATAAAATATTAACAAAATTAATATATACACCAAGCATATTACAAGATTTATGTATGCTCTAAGAAAAACCGGGTCTAGGCAATAATTTCTATAATGGGTTGAGGGCCAATTAAGGTTGAAGTGCAGGTCTGGAGCTTGACTTTTAATTGGGGAGGTTGTTAACCTTTTATTTATTTTTATGGATAATATAATTATGAGTATTTTGGATTGGGCCTCCAAAAAATTGGACAATTAGACAATTGTCCAAGTTGTTTAAGGTCCAAACAGGGTCGGCTCTAGATAATTTTTTAAACTCTAGGTAAAAGTATAATTTCGGGATCTATATTATAAGGAAATTGTGTAATAAATATATTTTATATATTTCAGAAATTGAAAAAGTATTGATTAATATACGTTTTAGTTTTTTTCAACTATCTTTTTCTATATAGATAAAATAACAAATACATTTCAATTTTTTATATAGTTAGTCGTAAATATGTTTTTATTAATTCTTAAGTTTGAATCTTTCTTTTCTGCAAACAAATATTAAGTGTGATAAATGTAATTATAGAAGTATAATAAAGGAACATTAATAGAAAATGAATTTTACTTGTCAAAAATCAAATAATATATAGTTAAATTATAAATTTTTATACTAGTATAACATTGCTACAAAATGTGGCTGGCATAAGCAACGTCAAAGTGGATAAACAATTCAAAATCTAATAAAATTAAATTAAGTCACTATATATTTGATTTCAGTTTGGCCAATAAAAGGTGATTTAGACCACCTTTATAATACATATCAAACTTAAATTTTAATAATTTTAGAAACATTATTTGAGATCAACTCGATAAACTAAATATAAATATATGTTAAATTACTCGATCTGGAGTTATGTTAGACTCGATTAAAGCTCTTTTGAGCTCGTCTTATTTAATTAAATATAATCTCAAGCTCTATAAAAAAAATTAACCAATTTAAATAATATATCGTTTGATTCTATTATATTAATATTCCCAAGTCCTTATATGTCATCTAATGATGTATGAAAAATAAAGAACAACAAAACTAGATAAATACTACTATTATATAATAAATATATGAAGATAGATGAAAGACTTTTATTAAACTTTATGCGGAAAAACTTTAACAATATGCTTATCAATTACCACATATTATAAATATAATTAGGATACGAGAGTTTATCAGTATACCGTTCGTCATGGAGTCTTCAAGATAAGACGTTGCTTCAAGTAATCCTTCGAACTAAACTTGTTATCTCCTCACTTATATCACCTTTCTAGTGAACTCACCTTCTCCTCTCTTTCTATCCAAATGACACAACCTTAGAATACTTTTAGATGATGGAAGTTTGCTAACACTTTTGTTTCTTTTATTTTTGGTGTCGCTTTGAGGAGTGGTTGTGTCTCCTTTTATATAGATGAGAGTAGAGGGCCACTAAATGTAAGAGTTACAAGAAGGTGAAATGCCAACCATCATGACCTCCATAACCCACTCCCTTGTAAGTTACAAAACTTTTAACATATCCATTAAGTATCAACCTTAAATCAATCATATGAAGAGTCCCAACCTTAAAACTTGTAGTAAAAGGAGGTTAGTGGACCATTTAATAAAATAAAAACTAACATTCTCCCACTTGGTCCACTAAACCGATTAAGTTAAAAAATAATTTTGACTCTCTCGAGCTCTTCAAAGAAAAATTTGACACGTGATCACGATTTAGATAAAAACAAAGGTTAACAACTAAAATAGATAAATGATATACTTTAACACTAGATATAGTCTAAATCACTAATGTGAATCATAGCGGTCATATGACTTTATTTATCATATTCCCTTCCATGTATTACACCACTAGCAACTTCTACTACTCTAGTCCAAAATTGCCCCTTTAATTTTGTCTTGTTAAGACATATCCTGTTTCATAAAATCCGAACATAACATGTGTACACATAATTGGAAACAGGAAAACAGAAACAATAATTTAAGCCAAGGACAAGTTATTGATAACCACTTATTACAGTCATGGATTGCTTAAAAGACCTATACTAATAACATGTTCTTTATAAGTCTTTATAGGCAATCCTTTGGTCAATGGATCGGCGACCATATGAGTGGTACTTAAATTTTCAATTGACACTTGTTGTTTCTGGACTCTTTCTTTAACAACTAAGTACTTAAGATCCATGTGCTTGAATCCACTAGAGTACTTTCCATTCTTTGAAAAGAAAACTGCTGCGGTATTATCACAATATATCTTCAGCGGCTTAGCAATTGAGTCAACAACCTTAAGCCCTGAGATAAAATTTTGCAACCACAGTGCATGACTCGAAGCCTCAAAACATGCAACAAATTCGGCCTCCATCGTGGAAGAAGCAGTGATGCTTTGTTTTACACTCTTCCACGAGATAGCTCCACCAGCTAATAGAAATACATAGCCCGAAGTGGACTTTTTACTATCCTGACAGCTAGCAAAATCCGAGTCTGAATATCCAACAACCTCTAATTGATCCGATCTCCTATATGTTAGCATATAATCCTTCGTTCCTTGGAGATACTTCATAACCTTCTTTGTTGCTTTTCAATGATCGATACCTGGATTACTTTGATACCTACCAAGCACACCTACAGCATAACTGATATCTGGTCTAGTACAAGTTTGTGCATACATCAAGCTTCCAACAGCTGATGCATATGGAATCGACTTCATTCTCTCTTTTTCCAAATCATTCTTTGGACATTGCTTTTCATTGAACTTATCACCTTTCGTGATAGGCGCATCAGTGGCTGAACATAATTGCATATTGAATCTTTTTAAAACTCGATTAATATATCCTTTTTGAGACAATCCCAGCAATCCTCGAGATCGATCCCTGAAGATCTCTATGCCAATAACATAATTTGCCTCCCCCATATCAACCATTTTAAAGTTTGTGGAAAGATAATTCTTGGTTTCGTGCAATAAACCAAAATCACTACTTGCTAACAAAATATCATCCACATATAAGACTAAGAATATAAACTTGCTCCCACTGACCTTTAGATAAATACATTGATCAACAATGTTTTCTTTAAATCCAAAGGAAGTTACGGTATCATTGAACTTAATATACCATTGTCTGGAAGCTTGTTTAAGCCCGTAAATAGATTTCTTTAATTTTCAAGCTAAGTGTTTTTGTCCTTGTTTTGTGAACCCTTCAGGCTGGTCCATATAGATATCTTCATCTAAATTTCCATTTAGAAAAGCGGTTTTCACATCCATTTGATGTAACTCTAAATCATAATGAGCTACAAGGGCCATAATGATTCTAAGAGAGTCCTTCTTAGACACTGGAGAGAATGTCTCTCTATAATCAATGCCTTCTTTCTGAGTGAAACCTTTGGCCACTAGTCTGGCCTTAAATCTTTCGATATTGCCCTTAGCGTCGCGTTTGGTCTTAAAGATCCATTTACAACCGACTTTCTTACTATCACTAGGCAATTCGACAAGATCCCAGACATCATTGTGATCCATCGATTTCAACTCTTCATTCATGGCATCAATCCACTTATCAGAATCTTTACTATTTCTGGCTTGTGAATATGAAACTGGATCATTTTGAATACCTAAATCAAAATCAGATTCTTGTAGATACACCACACAGTCATCTGTTATGGTAGATCTTCTTTGCCTTTGAGATCTTCTCAAAGCTACCGGTTGTGGTGGTTCTACATTAACGTCGTCAATGGTGACATCTCCATGAAGTGGTGAATCGATAAGTTGTTCATTTATCTCAACTTGTTGTACAGGTTGAGTAACAACATTATCTTGAGAAAGATAAGGTGGTATAATATCCACTCTTACTTCCTCAATTTCAGCTTTTCTCGATTCACTGCTCCCACTAAATTCACCATTCTCTAAAAATTTAGCGTTGCCAGTTTCTACTATGGTTAGGACAATAAAATTTGTACCCTTTTGACTTTGATGAATATCCAATAAAATATCCAGATATTGTTCGTGAGTCCAATTTCTTTTCATTTGGATTGTAGATTCTAGCCTCCGCTGGACAACCCCAAACATGTAAATGTCTTAAACTGGGTTTCCTGCCAGTCCACAACTCGTAGGGAGTTGTTGGAACCGATTTACTGGGAACCCGGTTTAAGATATACATTGCGGTCTTTAAGGCTTCACTCCACAATGAAATAAGTACAGTTGAATAACTTAACATACTCCTAACCAAATCCATAAGAGTACGATTACGCCGTTCAGCAACCCCATTTTGCTGTGGCGTTCCAAGCATTGTGTATTCAGCATAAATACCCCGCTTTTCTAATAATTTTGCAAATGGGCCAGGATGTTGGCCCAACTCATCATATCTATCGTAGTACTCTCCACCTCGATCTGATCTCACAATTTTAACTTTTCTATCTAATTGTCTTTCGACCTCCGTAATGAACACCTCAAGGACGTCAACGGACTGAGACTTTTGATGAATTAGATAGATGTAACCATAACGAGACAGATCATCGATGAAAGTGATGAAATATCTTTCTCCACTAAAACATGGAATAGGTAGCTTGCAGATATCTGTATGGATTAACTCAAGAAGTTCTTTACTTCTTGTGGCACCCTTTTGCTTGTGTTTGAATTGCTTACCCTTAATGCAATTCACACAAATATGAAAATCAGTAAAGTTTAGATTTTCCAAGACTCCAGACTTTACTAATTTTTTCCAATCTTTCCTTGGAGATATGCCCCAAACGTCTATGCCACAACATTGAAGAATGTTAATTAGTTAGACTACGTTTTAAGCCAATTTCTGATTGTGAAGTTAATAAAGATTGTGCAAACTCATAATTTAAAGATATTTTATATAAACCATCACATAAAATACCAAAACCAACAATAACTTTATTGAACATAATATTGAGTTTTTGACAACCGAGAACAACGGAATAACCACAAACATCTAATTTAGACAGAGAAACTAAATTCCTAGAAATCGAAGGTACATAAAAAGTGTTTTGAAGATCCAATTGGTGACCCGTCTCCAAGATGAGGCGATATGTGCCTACTAGTACCACATTTGATTTGTGACGGTTCCCCATATACAGGATCTTTTCACTTTCCTCCGGTTTCCGGGTTGTAAGGAATCCCTGCAAAGAATTTGTGATATGAGTCGTTGCTCCAGAATCAATCCACCAAGTATTAGAAGGAACTTCAACAAGATTTGATTCATAACATACAAAAGAAAGATTAGTACCTTTCTTTGCGAACCAGGCCTTGCGTTTTTCACAGTCCTTCTTCAAATGTCCCTTTCTGCCACAAAAGTAGCATTTGACAACTTTCCCATGACCCTGGGTACTTTCCCCAGGCTCATTTCCTTTCTTTGGTGTGTTTCTGTTTCCTTTCTTCACATTCCTTCCTTTATTCTTCTTTATTTCATGAGTTACAGCCAGTGCAAGATGGCGCCCTTCAGTTCTCAACCTCGTTTCCTCCTGAGCACACATACTGTTCAGCTCATTCATATTCCACTTCTCTTTTTGGGTATTATTGTGGGCCAAACTTAAAAGGAAGTGAGTTGAGTATAAACTGCACGAGGAATGGCTCCTCTACTTTCATGCCAAGAGTTCCAAGCTTAGCAGCCTTATCAGCCATATTCAGGATATGTTCCTGAATTCCTGTATCACCATCATATTTCATGGTGGTCAATTCAGCCATGAGTTTTCCTGCTAGCGACTTATCCGCTGATTTAAAACGGTCTTTTATAGCCGCTAACAGGTCCTTGGCATTGTCAACCTTGTCGGGAAGTGAAGTCTTAATGTTATTTGCTACGGTCATGCGAATAAACATTAGACCAAGCCTGTTTGACCTATTCCAGGCTTCTTTCACGGTAACCTCGGCCGATTCCTCTGGCTTATCAGTAACCAATGACAGGTCTAGATCCATCACACCCAAGGTGAATTGGATTTGTTCATACCGTTCAGAGAAATTGATCCATTAAGAGTTGTAATACCAGAAGCATGCGAGTGCAATAAAGTAGGAGTAATAGCTGAAATAAGATGCAACAAATATAATAAGGCAAATTATTAGATTAATGCTTATATTGAGGTTTAAAGTCAATTAAGATGAACTTATTGACATCACTACAATTTCTCCTTTGGGCGAAAAGTAGTATATCTATTGTTCACTCTTTACAGGTGTAAATCACTTAATATAACACCTAAGTAGGTCTAATATAATTTTATCTTACCCATGCAATTAGTCATGTTACCTTTGGAAAATCAATTCTAATTGTTAGGTGAATACAAATTATACTACCCTACCCGAATCATAATTAATTAAAAGTGACTTTCCTTTGGGCGAGTCCCAATCTTTTAATTATGACCGCAATCAAGAATATTATTGTCCTTAATATCATCTAAGTGATAAAACTTTTATGTAATCTTTATATTTGTAAAATTTCACTAAACAAGGTCACTTTGGCAACTACAAGATTAGAAATATTTTACAAAATACAAGATTTAACCAATAATATTCTATTATCTTATTATGACAGTAATTTTTATATGCTCAAAATTTACACATTAAGTCTTGTATACAAAATAAAACTGTGTAGAACAATTCATCACATAAAATTTACACATAAAGTTTTATATATAATATAAAACGATGTAAAACATTTCATAAACTATTCATAGCCGGTTATTTGAAGTTTGATGACTATGTATATTAAGGTCAGAATATAAATATGTGACGATCTTCAGTAATGTTGACATGAAACTGTTCATATACTTAATGCACCATGTATTTGCATTAAACTTAATATAATGTTAAACATAAATCTAATGGCATTTCTTTAATAATTCTGATCGATCTTGAGACAACTGAATTAAATATGCTAAAACAAATATGTGTTAGCAGTCCTCATATTTTATCCGGTGATAAACTTAAAGATAACCAAATAAAGATAAATATGATAGAAACTTATCTTAATAATTTCTAACATAATATCAATCAAGATATAGAATTAAACACACAGTGAGTATATATACGTATATATTGATTTATATTGGTTATGATCATATAGCATAAATCATTTAGAACTTCTCTAAAAACTTTTCTCGGGAAGAAATCAACACAACAAAGAAAGTTCATATAGATTATTGCAGCGATAAAGTAAATTTTAGAAAATATCATCACGAGGAATGAACCTCGCTCTGATACCAATTGAAAGACTTTTATTAAACTTTATGCGGAAAAACTTTAACAATATGCTTATCAATTACCACATATTATAAATATAATTAGGATACGAGAGTTTAACAGTATACCGTTCGCCATGGAGTCTTCAAGATAACACGTTGCTTCAAGTAATCCTTCGAACTAAACTTGTTATCTCCTCACTTATATCACCTTTCTAGTGAACTCACCTTCTCCTCTCTTTCTATCCAAATGACACAACCTTAAAATACTTTTAGATGATGGAAGTTTGCTAACACTTTTGTTTCTTTTATTTTTGGTGTCGCTTTGAGGAGTGGTTGTGCCTCCTTTTATAGATGAGAGTAGAGGGCCACTAAATGTAAGAGTTAGAAGAAGGTGAAAGGCCAACCATCATGACCTCCATAACCCACTCCCTTGTAAGTTACAAAACTTTTAACATATCCATTAAGTATCAACCTTAAATCAATCATATGAAGAGCCCAACCTTAAAACTTGTAGTAAAAGGAGGTTAGTGTACCATTTAAAAAAATAAAAACTAACATAAGATACATAAACATAATAGCTTGTTCACCATTTATTGCTCCAAGACAACTTGTATAATATTTTTAATACACTTTTATTGTACACAACAATATCTTTAAATTAAAGAAACATAACACTAAACACATTATTTTATTCATATATATTATTAATAGTGAACACATAATTTCTCAAACTTATTATTAACCGGTACGAGGAGGACGGACGACAACACCATGATTGTTGACCCAAACCCGAACACGATCACACCTGAAGTCTGCGGTCACAAAAGAACCCTCCTTGACAATGACGGCATTCACAGTCCGATTCTGCCTCTCTATCACCCTTTCCGCCACTTCTCCCCTTATTCCGACCAACTCCGGCCACTCACTCTTGCCTGAGCAATCAAAAGCCATTTAACAATTATTATGTATCTAAATTAATATAATAATATTAGTATTTAAAAAGATAATGTGATAGTTTGTGAAGAGATCAGTTAAGAATAGCTTCCTATAAATAGAAGAAACTAAACTACTAGCCCGAGCCGATTCTCTTGAATTTTCTATAATTCTCTTTAAGAAATGGTCCAATAGGAAGACATTTCACGCTATATATACAAACCATATATATGTTAGTATATTACCATCACAAAGATCGATAATTAGTCCAGCACATTTTAAATTGATTATATCAAGTATTTGAAAATTGAATGACCTTCTTTGTTTTGATTTTTTCACTTATATAGATTGGATCACTCAAACAAACGTGTGACTAACAACCTAGATAGAGGACTTTTTAATGAAACAAAGATGTTAGAACATTTCCTTCTTCTTAATGGAGCAGGGTACATCTAAGCAGAATTGAAATTTTAAGAATTTTTAATGAACCATGGTACATCAAACAGGAAATTTTTAGTGAAACATCAAGGAGGAATTTTTCAATGAAAGTATGAAACATTACAAATTATACAAATTATGTTGGAGTATTTCGTACACTTTATTTCTTAATGTTATCCTATCAAAGAAGAAAATATCCAGCTGAATTTTTAATGAAACATCTCAAAAGAAGTTGAGATCCAAATTTATATCTGAATAATAAATTATAAATAGTTAGCTTTCGTAGAAATATTGTTGGTTTTATTCTAGGATATAGAGAGATGGAGAAGAAATAAGGACTTAAGAAATAATTATGTGTGATGCATTCTAGTTGAGATTGACATGTGACGATTAATTATTAATGGTATACAATTGTGATATAGAGGATCCTGAATCTAATATTGATTTTAGTGAAATTTTCTGTTGTGAATTTTCCTAAAACGAAAAATAAAGTTGGCAACTGGCAAGCTTGAGTCGATGTGATTTGGGGAGGGGTCACGTGTCGAAATGTGTATTAGAGTGCGAGAATTGTAATTTGGTTTGTAAATAATTGTGCTATGGCTATTTTAGTTGACTCACTAATTGACCGAGTTTATTCTATCAAATATATTATATGTTTATTTACTCATTCATTCAGTCATTCTTATAAATATCGATTAAAATTATTGTAACTCAATTGACAAAAACTATCTCCTAAAAGAAAAGTTTGACAAAAAGTATAAAGGATTTGAACAAACTCGGCATAGCCTATAAGCTTGACTTAGTTTGCCAACATTACTAAATAAGATTGTAATTATTAATCCTATCCAAAATTTGATAATGTCTTTTAACTCTCGTTTTCTTGGGATAAATGTCGGCGACCTGGGATTTGGGTTGGAGGGCATGGGGATGGGGTTGGGATTGTGGGTGGGGGGTAGGGTAGGGATAGGTTTCTAGTTTTTTTATTCAAATTATAATTAATTTGTTAATAATATATAATTATTTTTAAATAAATATTAAATAGATTAAAATTATTATATAAATTTTAGATTAACTTTTTTCTCTTCATTTTTATATTTGTCGAATCTATATTAAAGTATTATTTGGTCTATTAATATTATTTATAAAATTAAATTAGTTAAATAAATATGTAAATTTAATAAGTAAACTCTTCAAATAGGTCCGCATGTATCTTGTTCGAGCCAATTTTGGAATTGGGAACAATGGGGAATAAAATTGTCAGTAAATTTAAAGATGTGAGGTTATTTTGACAACCTAAAATGTTATATGGTAGAATTGTCGGTCAACATACATAATGGTATCAATTTTCCAATAACACTTATCTACCACGTCATCACTCAGTTAACATCCAGTTTTGACGGTGGTACCAAAAGTAATTCAATTTCTTAAATTATGATATCAAATGTGTCAACCTCAATTTTTATCGTACCACAAGTAAAAATCGACATATAATTTGATAGCATAAATACAATTTTCTCCTAAAAAAATATATACAAACTTAGAAGTACTTATGTATCCAATAATCTTAATTAGTTTTGTGTCTACTATATTTTGGTTAGACAAAAAGATACATCCTTAAATTTGAAGGATATATGTGGATCAATTTTGACTTGATTTCAATGAATTTTGATTTCATCATATTTGCTTGGCCAGGTTGTTTTGGCAAAATTTTGAAACGCGATGAATTGAGATTAAATATTGTGTTTCGAAAACTTGGGATCAATAGTTAATTGGATTGGGTCAAGTTGGATGTAAATGTTTGGGAAAAAAAAATTGGTGAATGTCAAATCAAAGACTTCCATAGAGTTTGAGATGAGGAAAAATAGACGATAAATGTCATATCAATTACTTTTATAGACTTTATAATTTAGGATAAGGTGAAAAAAAGGTGGTATAATAGATTTCATATAGGAGTATTTTGAGTTGGTTTCATTTAAGTCTCATCCAAACACGAGTTGAATTGATTTTGATCTAATTTTACGACTTGACGAAACCATGTCAAAATTGATTCACAAAGAGTGTATCTCTCTTTTGATGGATATAAAGCTCATTTGTAAGGTTGAGGCCTCAATACTAAGAGGTCTTACGTTCGACTACCATTAGTCTGGGATTTTCTCTAGTTTAATATTAGTATTTGGTGATTGAATCCTTGCATTTTAATTGTAATTCAACATATTGTCTGATTTAGTGATGTTAAATATTGATGTAATGATCGTTTCCCTGGAAAACAAAAAGGTTTGTGGTACAACCGATCTAATTTTAAAAAGATACTTATGGACCTAAGTTAGATTTAATAAAAGGTGCATCACATGCGTTATAGTTTCAAAATTATCAAATATAATTTTTTTTAATTTTTTTTTTTATTTTAAGCTTCACCTTAATATACCAAATTTTGTTAGACTCTTTAAAATTAAATGTGAATTTATTGTTGGAATTCGGTAAGATAAACAGCCCTTCAGGCAACGAAATTTAAAATTTTTAAGGACCTCTTCAAAGAATCTTACCAGGATACAATCTGAATGTATATATATGAATATAAATAACGACCATAATAACTTAGATACAAAATTATATCTGTCTCCTTGCAAATCCTAACTGTCAGCATCGTTCGATCCCTAGTTGATGTAGCGCCCCGCGAGTTGCGCCTCTACGGGTTGATACACCACAATATCACGAATTAAACTTAATAATTCTAATCGGCTAGAACATAGAAATTATTAAGATCTAAAACTAGAGAACGAAATTGGGAGCAAGAATCAAAGGTCGAAGACTCCTCTAAATAGGGGAGTGTTCGGCCGATTTTAGGGAGAGAGGGGATAGAAATTTTAGCTTGACTTATTTTCTTGTGTGCTTGCAAGTAATGAATTGTTGTTTTTCATATATCATAAAATCCCATATATTTAGATGGCTTAACTCTCCTAATCCTACTAGGACTATGATTTTTGGTCTAATCACTTCTCCTAGAGGGGCCATGGCCCTTTTAATTGGAAGACCACGTCTTCTAATTAATTAATGGCCCATTGCTTATTTAATTAATTAAGGCTTTATTTAATTTCACAATTAAATGACCCAATCAATTAATCACTCTGTCATTTAATTAAATTAGAGTCCAAGCCTACTTAATTGAATATTCCATAAGTAATTAAATCCAATTTAATTAATTAACTTACAAATTGAATTCCAGTTTAATTTATAAACTCGATCCAATTCAAATAGGATCTCATCAGCTCCAATTGGGTCGATCCAGTTGTTCTTCGTTTGCTTACTTTCGCTTCATGTGTATTGTGTATGCCCCTGTAGGTTCACCATATAATTGGCTGTGGGTTATAATTAAATATTTATTTAATTACTCGAGTATTAAATACTCTAAATCAATTGAACACTCTATCGTTTGATCATTAAAAAATTAGCACCCCTGCCAATTTTTGAATTCTCCCACACTCCACGATCGATGTCTGGCCACAAGCCCAGCGAGCCCAATCACTGGTGAATTAATTCAGTGAACCTTTTAAACATTTACAACTTTCACATACGACATGATCTCTCCATCAATCTATCTTTTTCCAGTCGAGACTTAAGGGTTGATAGAAATAGTGTCCTGCAAGCCAGCTGTATGGCTAGTATTTATTGTAATAAATGTGGAACTATTCAATTTCGATTAATAAATGCACTTTATTAAATGGCCATCTTTAACTTATGTAATAATTATCTACGCATAAGGATAGAAGTCCTTAGATCACAGGGCTATGCGACAACCCGTGGACTGATCCCCAAGGCCGTGATCTAGAACATATTCAAGAGTCGTAGAATCCAATCGAGGTAGGACATCGTTGGATTCGGTTAGACTCTCACTATTGTGTGTACTCCGATGAACTGGAGAACGATGGGGTCCACGAGCGTGACTGGGATGGTCGACACACATAAGTGGGTGGCTTGCTAGGATGGCAAGCGCACTGAATACCCCAATTAGGAAATAACTCACCATGGAAGCGGTAGTCGCATATCGGGGTTGAAGTTATTCCAAATTTATAATAGTATACGAGGAACGATCCCTAATTACTTGAGGTGATAGGGTTTATCTGGTGCGAGAACGTCTATACTTTGATATGAGTTCCGACTGACTGGGGATCGCCAGAAAGTCTCTGTGGACTCATGTTGGGTATAGAGGAACTCGTATGCAGATTCATATCATCAACAAATGATCCGTTGACTCGACTTGATAGGTTGGGAAATTCTCCTATGAATTTCTGTGAGAAATTAATTCTGGTAAAATCCTTGGCCAAGGTATCTGACGAGTTTATGTAAGTAGCTCATAAAGATTAAGTCAAAGAGAATTTATTTCGAGATCAGAGTACATAAGGTCAAGACAAAAGAAAATGGAATCCGATGAAAGACCATACCCTTAAGTCTCGACTGGGAGATTGATCGATGGAGAGATTATGTCGTATATGGAAATTATAAATGATAAAAAGGTTCACTGAATTAATTCACCAGTGATTGGGCTCCATGGGCTTGTGGCTGGACATCGACCGTGGAGTGTGGGAGAATTCACAAATTGGCAGGGGTGCTAATTTTGGAATGGTCAATCGACAGAGTGTTCGATTGATTTAGAGTAAGTCTTACTCGAATAATTAAATAATATTTAATTATAACACACGGCCAATTATGTGGTGAACCTACGGGGGCATACACAATACACAAGTAGCGAAAGCGAGGAAATAAGAACGACCGAGTCGATTGGGTGAATAATCGACTGGGTCGATTATTGTGGGTGGGTCGACTGGGTCGACCCAACTGGAACAAATTGGGATCCAATTGGAATTGGATCAGGATCATAAATTGAATTGGAATTTAATTTGTGAATTAATTAATTAAGTTGGATTTAATTAATTAAAAGGGATTTTAATTAAATGGACTTAGAGTCTGATTTAATTAAATGGGAGATTGAGTTAATTAATTGGGCTATTTAATTGGGAGATTAAATAAAGCCTGGTCAAATTAATTAACTGGGCCATGAATTAATTAGAAGACTTGGTCTTCTATTTAAAGAGGGTCATGGCCCATGTAGGAGAGAGGTAACCTAGTCCTATTAGGACTAGGTTAGAGAGATAAATATAAGTAGCTATCTTGTAGTTATTTTCTCACAACTCAACATGCAAAATTCGAGCAAGAGCAAAAATTCTCTCTCCCCTCTCCCAGTAAAAGTCGACCGAACCCATTCTTCCCTGTGGAAGAATTTTTCGTTTTCGATCTTGTTCCTAAATCGTTCCTAATTCCTAGATTATAATATATCTTGTGTTCTAGTCGATCAAGATATATTATTTTCGTAATATTGTGGTGTATCAACTCGTAGAGGCGCAAAACGTGGGGCGCTCCTTGAAAAGCCTGGATCGATTTTGCTGGAGCAGAAATCAGAGTTCGTTTTGATGACTGCCAACTTGGATTTGCAAGGAGATAGGTATAACGTGTAAACTTATACTATCGTTTCAATTAATATTTATATATATACACCTAGAGTAGTATCCTGGCAAGATTCCGTAAGAGGTCCTAGAAATTTTATATTCCGCTGTGCCTAGGGCTGTTTATCTTACCGAATCCCAACAAGGGTATGGACTTTTCATCGGTTCTCCTGTTGTTCGTCTCGGCCTTATGTACTCTGATCTCGAAATAAATCTCTTTGACTGAATCTTTATGAGCTACTATCATAAAGTCGTCAGATACCTTGACCAAGGATTTTACGAAAATTAATTTCTCACATAAATCCAAAGGAGAAGTTCGCAACTTATCATGTCGGGTTGTGGATAATTTGTTGATGATATGAACCAGCATACGAGTCCCTCTATACCCAACGTGAATCATCGGAGACTTTTTGGTAATCTCCAGTCGGTCGGAACTCACATCAAAGTATAGACGTTCTAGCACCAGATTAACCCTATGACCTCAAGTATTAGGGATCATTCCTCGTAAACTATTGTTAATCGGAATAACTTCAACCCCGATATGCGAATACCGCTTCCATGATGAGTTATTTCCTAATTGGGGTATTCAGTGCACTTGCCATCCAAGCAAGTCACCCACTTATGTGTATCGACTATCCCAGTCACGCTCGTGCACCCCAGGGCTCTCCAGTTCATCGGAGTATACACATTAGTTAGAGTCTAACTGAAATCAACGATGTCTTATCTCGATTTAATTCTACGACTCTTGATTATGTTCTAGATCACGGCCTTAGAGATCAGTCAACGGATTGTCCCTTAGCCCTGTGATCTAAGGATTTCTAACCTTATGCGTAGATAATTATTACATAAGATAAAGTTGACCATATATTATAAAGTACATTTATTAATCTAAATTGAATAATTCCTTTATTTATTACAATAAATTGCAGCCATATAATTGGCTTGCCGGATACTATTTCTATAATTTATATCATCATAAAATATATGTTTATTTGTTTTCTTCCAATTTGATCCGATTTTTAGGTACATAGTTTGTCATTATGGTAAAAATTGATAAAATTGCCAAGAAGCCTGAATTTGACCATACGTACATGCAAATGCAATGACAACAAAATAATGACGGATGCTATATGTAAATCTTTTCACATACCACGTTTTCTTCTCTCGATTATCTTGTCAATTAAAGAACAACAAAACTAGATAAATACTACTATTAATAAATATTTTTAATATATGAAGATAAGATACACAAACATAATAGCTTGTTCACCATTTATTGCTCCAAGACAACTTGTATAATATTTTTAATACACTTTTATTGTACACAACAATATCTTTAAATTAAAGAAACATAACACTAAACACATTATTTTATTCATATATATTATTAATGGTGAACACATAATTTTTCAAACTTATTATTAACCGGTACGAGGAGGACGGACGACAACACCATGATTGTTAACCCAAACCCGAACACGATCACACCTGAAGTCTGCGGTCACAAAAGAACCCTCCTTGACAATGACGGCATTCACAGTCCGATTCTGCCTCTCTATCACCCTTTCCGCCACTTCTCCCCTTATTCCGACCAACTCCGGCCACTCACTCTTGCCTGAGCAATCAAAAGCCATTTAACAATTATTATGTATCTAAATTAATATTAGTATTTAATAAGATAATGTGATAGTTTGTGAAGAGATCAGTTAAGAATAGCTTCCTATAAATAGAAGAAACTAAACTACTAGCCCGAGCCGATTCTCTTGAATTTTCTATAATTCTCTTTAAGAAATGGTCCAATAGGAAGACATTTCACGCTATATATACAAACCATATATATGTTAGTATATTACCATCACAAAGATCGATAATTAGTCCAGCATATTTTAAATTGATTATATTAAGTATGTTTTGATTTTTTCACTTATATAGATTGGATCACTCAAACAAACGTGTGACTAACAACCTAGATAGAGGACTTTTTAATGAAACAAATATGTTAGAACATTTCCTTCTTCTTAATGGAGCAGGGGTACATCTAAGCAGAATTGAAATTTTAAGAATTTTTAATGAAGCATGGTACATCAAACAGGAAATAATTTTTAGTGAAACATCAAAGAGGAATTTTTCAATGAAAGTATGAAACATTACAAATTATACAAATTATGTTGGAGTATTTCGTACACTTTATTTCTTAATGTTATCCTATCAAAGAAGAAAATATCCAGCAGAATTTTTAATGAAACATCTCAAAAGAAGTTGAGATCCAAATTTAGATTTGAATAGTAAATTATAAATAGTTAGCTTTCGTAGAAATATTGTTGGTTTTATTCTAGGATATAGAGAGATGGAGAAGACATAAGGACTTAAGAAATAATTATGTGTGATACATTCTAGTTGAGATTGACATGTGACGATTAATTATTAATGGTACACAATTGTGATATAGAGGATCCTGAATCTAATATTGATTTTAGTGAAATTGTCTGCTGTGAATTTTCCTAAAAAGAAAAATAAAGTTGGCAACTGGCAAGCTTGAGTCGATGTGATTTGGGGAGGGGTCACGTGTCGAAGTGTGTATTAGAGTGCGAGAATTGTAATTTGGTTTGTAAATAATTGTGCTATGGCTATTTTAGTTGACTCATTAATTGACCGAGTTTATTCTATCAAATATATTAATGTTTATTTACTCATTCACTCAGTCATTCTTATAAATATCGATTAAAATTATTGTAACTAAATCGACAAAATCTATCTCCTAAAAGAAAAGTTTGACAAAAAGTATAAAGGATTTGAACAAATTCGGCTTAGCCTATAAGCTTGACTTAGTTTCCAATACTAAATAAGATTGTAATTATTAATCCTATCCAAAATTTGATAATGTCTTTTAACTCTCGTTTTCTTGGGATAAATGTCGGCGACCTGGGAAATGGGTTGGAGGGCTTGGGGATGGGGTTGGGATTGTGGGTGGGGGGTAGGGTAGGGATAGGTTTCTAGTTTTTTTTATTCAAATTATAATTAAGTTGTTAATAATATATAATTATTTTTAAATAAATATTAAATAGATTAAAATTATTAAGCTTCACCTTAATATACCAAATTTTGTTATTCTCTTTAAAAGTAAATGTGAATTTATTGTTGGAATTCGGTAAGATAAACAGCCCTTCAGGCAACGAAATTTAAAATTTTTAAGGACCTCTTCAAAGAATCTTACCAGGATACAATCTGAAAGTATATATATGAATATAAATAACGACCATAATAACTTAGATAAAAAATTATATCTGTCTCCTTGCAAATCCTAACTGTCAGCATCGTTCGATCCCTGGTTGATGTAGCGCCCCACGTGTTGCGCCTCTACGGGTTGATACACCACAATATCACGAAAACTTAATAATTCTAATCGGCTAGAACATAGAAATTATTAAGATCTAAAACTAGAGAACGAAATTGGGAGCAAGAATAAAAGGTCGAAGACTCCTGTAAATAGGGGAGTGTTCGACCGATTTTAGGGAGAGAGGGGAGAGAAATTTTTGCTTGACTTATTTTCTTGTGTGCTTGCAAGTAATGAATTGTTGTTTTTCATATATCATAAAATCCCATATATTTAGATGGCTTAACTCTCCTAATCCTACTAGGACTATGATTTTTAGTCTAATCACTTCTCCTAGAGGGGCCATGACCCTTTTAATTGGAAGACCACGTCTTCTAATTAATTAATGGCCCATTGCTTATTTAATTAATTAAGGCTTTATTTAATTTCACAATTAAATGACCCAATTAATTAATCACTCTCTCATTTAATTAAATTAGATTCCAAGCCTACTTAATTGAATATTCCTATAAGTAATTAAATCCAATTTAATTAATTAACTTACAAATTGAATTCCAGTTTAATTTATAAACTCGATCCAATTCAAATAGGATCTCATCAGCTCCAATTGGGTCGATCCAGTTGTTCTTCGTTTGCTTGCTTTCGCTTCATGTGTATTGTGTATGCCTCTGTAGGTTCACCATATAATTGGTTGTGGGTTATAATTAAATATTTATTTAATTACTCGAGTATTAAATATTCTAAATCAATTGAACACTCTGTCGTTTGATCATTAAAAAATTAGCACCCCTGCCAATTTTTGAATTCTCCCACACTCCACGATCGATGTCTGGCCACAAGCCCAGCGAGCCCAATCACTGGTGAATTAATTCAGTGAACCATTTAAACATTTACAACTTTCACATACGACATGATCTCTCCATCAATCTATCTTTTTCCAGTCGAGACTTAAGGGTATGGACTTTTCATCGGTTCTCCTTTTCTTCGTCTCGGCCGTATATACTCTGATCTCGAAATAAATCTCTTCGACTAAATCTTCATGAGCTACTTTCATAAAGTCGTCAGATACCTTGACCAAGGATTTTACCAGAATTAATTTCTCACATAAATCCAAAGGAGAAGTTCGCAACTTATCATGTCGGGCTGTGGATCATTTGTTGATGATATTAACCAGCATACGAGTCCCTCTATACCCAACGTGAATCCTCAGAGACTTTCTGGTAATCTCCAGTCGGTCGGAACTCACATCAAAGTATAGACGTTCTAGCACCAGATTAACCCTATGACCTCAAGTATTGGGGATCATTCCTCGTAAACTATTGTAAATCGGAATAACTTCAACCCCGATATGCGAATACCGCTTCCATGATGAGTTATTTCCTAATTGGGGTATTCAGTGCACTTGCCATCCAAGCAAGTCACCCACTTATGTGTATCGACTATCCCAGTCACGCTCGTGCACCCCAGGGCTCTCCAGTTCATCGGAGTATACACATTAGTTAGAGTCTAACTGAAATCAACGATGTCTTATCTCGATTTAATTCTACGACTCTTGATTATGTTCTAGATCACGGCCTTAGAGATCAGTCAACGGATTGTCCCTTAGCCCTGTGATCTAAGGATTTCTAACCTTATGCGTAGATAATTATTACATAAGATAAAGTTGACCATATATTATAAAGTACATTTATTAATCTAAATTGAATAATTCCTTTATTTATTACAATAAATTGCAGCCATATAATTGGCTTGCCGGATACTATTTCTATAATTTATATCATCATAAAATATATGTTTATTTGTTTTCTTCCAATTTGATCCGATTTTTAGGTACATAGTTTGTCATTATGGTAAAAATTGATAAAATTGCCAAGAAGCCTGAATTTGACCATACGTACATGCAAATGCAATGACAACAAAATAATGACGGATGCTATATGTAAATCTTTTCACATACCACGTTTTCTTCTCTCGATTATCTTGTCAATTAAAGAACAACAAAACTAGATAAATACTACTATTAATAAATATTTTTAATATATGAAGATAAGATACACAAACATAATAGCTTGTTCACCATTTATTGCTCCAAGACAACTTGTATAATATTTTTAATACACTTTTATTGTACACAACAATATCTTTAAATTAAAGAAACATAACACTAAACACATTATTTTATTCATATATATTATTAATGGTGAACACATAATTTTTCAAACTTATTATTAACCGGTACTAGGAGGACGGACGACAACACCATGATTGTTAACCCAAACCCGAACACGATCACACCTGAAGTCTGCGGTCACAAAAGAACCCTCCTTGACAATGACGGCATTCACAGTCCGATTCTGCCTCTCTATCACCCTTTCCGCCACTTCTCCCCTTATTCCGACCAACTCCGGCCACTCACTCTTGCCTGAGCAATCAAAAGCCATTTAACAATTATTATGTATCTAAATTAATATTAGTATTTAAGAAGATAATGTGATAGTTTGTGAAGAGATCAGTTAAGAATAGCTTCCTATAAATAGAAGAAACTAAACTACTAGCCCGAGCCGATTCTCTTGAATTTTCTATAATTCTCTTAAAGAAATGGTCCAATAGGAAGACATTTCACGCTATATATACAAACCATATATATGTTAGTATATTACCATCACAAAGATCGATAATTAGTCCAGCACATTTTAAATTGATTATATCAAGTATTTGAAAATTTAATGAATGACCTTCTTTGTTTTGATTTTTTCACTTATATAGATTGGATCACTCAAACAAACGTGTGACTAACAACCTAGATAGAGGACTTTTTAATGAAACAAAGATGTTAGAACATTTCCTTCTTTTTAATGGAGCAGGGTACATCTAAGCAGAATTGAATTTTTAAGAATTTGTAATGAAGCAGGGTATAGCAAACAGGAAATTTTTAATGAAACATCAAAGGGGAATTTTTCAATGAAACATTACAAATTATGTTAGAGTATTTCGTACTCTTTATTTCTTAATGTTCTCCTATCAAAGAAGAAAATATCCAGCAGAATTTTTAATGAAACATCTCAGAAGAAGTCGAGATCCAAATTTAGATCTGAATAATAAATAATAAATAGTTAGCTTCCGTAGAAATATTGTTGGTTTTATTCTAGTATATAGAGAGATGGAGAAGACATAAGGACTTAAGAAATAATTATGTGTGATATATTCTAGTTGAGATTGACATGTGACGATTAATTATTAATGGTACACAATTGTGATATAGAGGATCCTGAATCTAATATTGATTTTAGTGAAATTTTCTGTCGTGAATTTTCCTAAAAAGAAAAATAAAGTTGGCAACTGGCAAGCTTGAGTCGATGTGATTTGGGGAGGGGTCACGTGTCGAAATGTGTATTAGAGTGCGAGAATTGTAATTTGGTTTGCCAACATTACTAAATAAGATTGTAATTATTAATCCTATAAGCTTGACTTAGTTTGCCAACATTACTAAATAAGATTGTAATTATTAATCCTATCCAAAATTTGATAATGTCTTTTAACTCTCGTTTTCTTGGGATAAATGTCGGCGACCTGGGATTTGGGTTGGAGGGCATGGGGAGGATTGTGGGTTGGGGTAGGGTAGGGATAGGTTTCTAGTTTTTTTTATTCAAATTATAATTAATTTGTTAATAATATATAATTATTTTTAAATAAATATTAAATAGATTAAAATTATTATATAAATTCTAGATTAACTTTTTTCTCTTCATTTTTATATTTGTCGAATTGATATTAAAGTATTATTTGGTCTATTAATATTATTTATAAAACTAAATTAGTTAAATAAATATGTAAATTTAATAAGCAAACTCTTCAAATGGGTCCGCATGTATCTTGTTCGAGCCAATTTTGGAATTTGAAACAATGTGGAATAAAATTGTCAGTAAATTTAAAGATGTGAGGTTATTTTGACAACCTAAAATGTTATATGGTAGAATTGTCGGTCAACATACATAATGGTATCAATTTACCAATAACACTTATCTACCACGTCATCACTCAGTTAACATCCAGTTTTAACGGTGGTACCAAAAGTAATTCAATTTCTTAAATTATGATATCAAATGTGTCAACCTCAATTTTTATCGTACCACAAGTAAGAATCGACATATAATTTGATAGCACAAATACAATTTTCTCCTAAAAAAATTATACAAACTTAGAAGTACTTATGTATCCAATAATCTTAATTAGTTTTGTGTCTACTATATTTTGGTTAGACAAAAAGATACATCCTTAAATTTTAAGGATAAATGTGGATCAATTTTGACTTGATTTCAATGAATTTTGATTTCATTATATTTGCTTGGCCAGGTTGTTTTGGCAAAAATTTTGAAACGCGATGAATTGAGATTTAATATTGTGTTTTGAAAACTTGGGATCAATCGTTAATTGGATTGGGTCAAGTTGGATGTTAATGTTTGGGGAAAAAAAACTGGTGAATGTCAAATCAAAGACTTCCATAGAGTTTGAGATGAGGAAAAATAGGCGATAAATGTCATATCAATTACTTTTATAGACTTTATAATTTTGGATAAGGTGAAAAAAAGGTGGTATAATAGATTTCATATAGGAGTATTTTGAGTTGGTTTCATTTAAGTCTCATCCAAACACGAGTTGAATTGATTTTGATCTAATTTTACGACTTGAGGAAACCATGTCAAAATTGATTCACAAAGAGTGTATCTATCTTTTGATGGATATAAAGCTCATTTGTAAGGTTGAGGCCTCAATACTAAGAGGTCTTAAGTTCGACTACCATTAGTCTGGGATTTTCTCTAGTTTAATATTAGTATTTGGTGATTGAATCCTTGCATTTTAATTGTAATTCAACATATTTTCTGATTTAGTGATGTTAAATATTGATGTAAAAATCGTTTCTCCGGAAAACAAAAACGTTTGTGGTACAGCCGATCTAATTTTAAAAAGATACTTATGGACCTAAGTTAGATTTAATAAAAGGTGCATCACATGCGTTATAGTTTCAAAATTATCAAAAATAAATTTTTTTTTATTTTTTTTATTTTAAGCTTCACCTTAATATACCAAATTTTGTTAGTCTCTTTAAAAGTAAATGTGAATTTATTGTTGGAATTCGGTAAGATAAACAGCCCTTCAGGCAACGTAATTTAAAATTTTTAAGGACCTCTTCAAAGAATCTTACCAGGATACAATCTGAATGTATATATATATGAATATAAATAACGACCATAATAACTTAGATACAAAATTATATTTGTCTCCTTGCAAATCCTAACTGTCAGCATCGTTCGATCCCAAGTTGATGCAGCACCACACGTGTTGCGCCTCTATGGGTTGATACACCACAATATCACGAATTAAACTTAATAATTCTAATCGGCTAGAACATAGAAATTATTAAGATCTAAAACTAGAGAACGAAATTGGGAGCAAGAATCAAAGGTCGAAGACTCCTCTAAATAGGGGAGTGTTTGGCCGATTTTAGGGAGAGAGGGGAGAGAAATTTTAGCTTGACTTATTTTCTTGTGTGCTTGCAAGTAATGAATTGCTGTTTTTCATATATCATAAAATCCCATATATTTAGATGGCTTAACTCTCCTAATCCTACTAGGACTATGATTTTTGGTCTAATCACTTCTCCTAGAGGGGCCATGACCCTTTTAATTGGAAGACCACGTCTTCTAATTAATTAATGGCCCATTGCTTATTTAATTAATTAAGGCTTTATTTAATTTCACAATTAAATGACCCAATCAATTAATCACTCTGTCATTTAATTAAATTAGAGTCCAAGCCTACTTAATTGAATATTCCTATAAGTAATTAAATCCAATTTAATTAATTAACTTACAAATTGAATTCCAGTTTAATTTATAAACTCGATCCAATTCAAATAGGATCTCATCAGCTCCAATTGGGTCGATCTAGTTGATCTTCGTTTGCTTGCTTTCGCTTCATGTGTATTATGTATGCCCCTGTAGGTTCACCATATAATTGGTTGTGGGTCATAATTAAATATTTATTTAATTCTTTCTCGAGTATTAAATACTCTAAATCAATTGAACACTCTGTCGTTTGATCATTAAAAAATTAGCACCCCTGCCAATTTTTGAATTCTCCCACACTCCACGATCGATGTCTTGCCACAAGCCCAGCAAGCCCAATCACTGGTGAATTAATTCAGTGAACCTTTTAAACATTTACAACTTTCACATACGACATGATCTCTCCATCAATCTATCTTTTTCCAGTCGAGACTTAATGGTATGGACTTTTCATCGGTTCTCCTTTTCTTCGTCTCGGCCTTATGTACTCTGATCTCGAAATAAATCTCTTTGACTGAATCTTTATAAGCTACTTTCATAAAGTCGTCGGATACCTTGACCAAGGATTTTACCAGAATTAATTTCTCACATAAATCCAAAGGAGAAGTTCGCAACTTATCATGTCAGGTTGTGGATCATTTGTTGATGATATGAACCAGCATACGAGTCCCTCTATAACCAACGTGAATCCTCAGAGACTTTCTGGTAATCTCCAGTCGGTCGGAACTCACATCAAAGTATAGACGTTCTAGCACCAGATTAACCCTATTGATCTTACGTGGTTTCGTTAGTTCGATCAAGGGTGGGATGTAATACAATAATGACAATAATAAAGTAAAGCAAAGACCGAAGTAATTGTATTCGAATTGAATGAGTACAAATACAAGTATATCAAAGGTCCTATTCGAGCATTATTGGATGCCGTACAAGCTAGAGGGTGAAACATGTATGAGAAAGCCTATCCTAATATTCTCTAGGAAACCCGAGCAGCAGTCTCAAGGTTATTGCGCCTCAGGCGTCCCCCCAGTGTAATAAATGCATGGAGTATTTATAGCCAGATTGGAGGGCTTGGTCCTGGGAACAATCATCTTCATGCTTTGGTTCGACTTTTGGTCCCTGGCGACAGGGTTCGGTGCTATTCGAACTGCGTTGAGGTTAGAAAAACAGGGGATCCGAAATATCCCTCATCAATACTCCCCCACTTCTCGAGTGCGAAGCGAAGCAAGAGCTCGAAGAAGTACAAAATATGTTCCATGCTACAATGAGACGAGCCGTTCAGAATGTCTTTAGGATATGCCTCGTTAAAAACCTGACTCGGTAAAACCCACCGGGATAAAAACCGAGCTAGGGAAAAAGAGTGCATATATAAGAAAACATACATCGGCGTGTTCTGAAGTTACCCTTGTTAGAGGATGTTGAAATAATAATATCCTTTCTGGTTCCAAGATGCGTTGTTCGATCCCTAGATGTATGCTTTTCAGAATTTCCGGTTATAACAAGGAGGGTCTTCGAGATCCTTAGGGATAAAACAACGCAAGGACAAATTCCGCAGTTCTAAAAAAAAGGAAGGATCAAAAAGGCTATTTTGAGAGGAAAAAACCCAAAGTTTTTACCCTTGGTAAGTTCAACCGTCGCGGTTACTCGGGGACCTCTTTGCAATTTTACCTTTTTAACCCCGTATATATATGTTGACCCGTTGAAAAATTACTTCCATGTTATATTTTCTCTTGAGCTCGAAGTGTTTTAATCGAAAAGGTAGTTACTTTAGTATATTCATCTCCGAATTCATAATGTCAAGTTCTAGAAGTTCAAAGGGCAAGAATAAGGTCGAAGAGAGCCAAGAATCTGATCCCTTGTTTAAGCTTGTAGATGACTTCGAAGATGGGGAATTTCATCAAGACGGCGAAGACGACGATCCGAGCGAGGATCTCGAAGAGAATGAGGTCGACAAACGTTGTATCGGCGAAGGTGCTTTTGTCAGGATCTTTAAACATACGCAAGCCTCACAAAGCCGTAATCTCGGGTAAGTCAGAGCTTCCCGCTAGTGAAACTTCCTGTTGTTTTTCGAAGAAGGATCGCGCTCACCTCGAGGCGGATTTTGGGAAATTCCTTCCCAAAGGTTTTTCGATAGTCGTTCCTTCTTACACCGAACGTGCCACTGAGCCCCCTGCTGGATGTCAAGCCTTTTACGAGGGACAATTTTTCTGTGGCTTGCGTATTCCGTTCGTTCCTCTTATCAGAAATGTCCTGAATTTCTCTTCGCTTTCCCCGGCTCAGCTTCTCCCGCACTCCGTTGCATATATACTAGCGTTTTGCACTCTTATGGAGGCAAAAGGAGAGGAAGCTTCCTTTAGCAACTTTTGGCAGATATTCCGAATGGATCCCTGCAAGGGTTCGAACATAGGCTTCGTGTCCGTCCGTCCGAGGTCTAAACGGCCTTTTCTTACAAAAATAACAACAGAGAAGACTTTAGGTTGGAAGAGGAGATTCTTTTTCGTGAAGGGCCCTGACGTTCCTATTTCGGAGGGTAGTTCGAAAACAAGACCTTATCGATGGGATGGCGCAAATACTTGGACATACGGTTCTCGCAGAATTAAAGAAAAACTTAGCCATCGCCTTTCTGATGAACTCCTGGGGCGATTGCAGTCTAACCCTTACCAAACTAGATACTTGGTTCAAGAAGGCGTTTTGCGATTGGCTGGGTTGAGCCACTGTAATTACCTAGCTTCGGCGATTAGATAACCTAGCCAGTCCTCCGAAGGGCCTCTCATGCGAACGGATGTCCAGCCAACCTCCAGTGCTTCGAACACTGTTCCTCTTTCTTTGGGTGTGTTTCTTATCTTTAACTTACTTTTGTGTTTTATTAAACAATTTTCCTTGTTTGAACTCGTGCCCGATTCATATTATCCTCGCAGGTCGAATTGTTGAGAAATTTCGGGTATCCCCCGCTGGCTTGGTCGGAGATAAACAATTTTATTTCGACCCGTTACCTTATGCTTCTGAAAGAAGAACAGACGCAGGTAACTTAGGTGGGAATCCAGCTGTCATACCGTCTTTGATTCCTGACTTAAGAGGGGTTGGCACTATGAGTTCTTTGAATTCTGCCACGTCCGGACCTCTCCGATCGTTATTCTCCCCTGATACTTCCGCTCTTTCGTCTGTCGGCTATAGTCAACATTCCTGGAATCGGATTCAGGGTATTCAGGAATACGAGAAACTTCTGGGCCAAAAGAGAAATGCTGAACACCCAGGGCCTTCGAGGAGGATAAAACCCTTTGGCGTGAGTTCTGCTTCTGTCCCTTGTCGAGAAGGTAAGTCGGAGCCTGATGTGGCAGACTTTATGGACGAGCATTTTCGTAGTAACAGAACTGCTGGATATCCTGAGGATGGTACCATTATGACCGATCTGGATATGAAAGGAGAGAACGAATTCGACAAAGCCACTAGAATCTTTATGGCTAGTCGGTTTAAACGGGATATCCTGCTTCATTCCATCAAAGGGGATTTTGAGGTTTTGAGTGACTTCTCCAGAACGTATCACGAGGTGAATACTCGTCTTTTGACTGTGTTCTTTCTTTAGAATTCCTAGCTTTACTGATACTCGAAAATGTCTTGTAGGTAGGAGACTTATTCGCCCTTCAATCCTATCGTTTGGCGTTACTAGAGCAGGAATCGCAGGACGCTCATGATGCATATGCCCAGATTTTTGCTGACAACCAGGCCCTTCGATCTCAGCTGGCGGAGAGTCAGCGAGAATTGTCCCAAGTAAAGAAGGAGCTTGAGAAAGCGAATACGAAACATTCTTCCTCAGTAGAAGAGGACTTGCTTGCGTCCGTTAAAGAGAGAAGTGCCCTTGAGGAGGAGCTAAAGAAGATAAGGGTTGAACTCGAGCTAGCGAAGCAAGATTCCGAGCGTGCATATGCCCAAGGCCGGGAAGAAGCCGAGATCCCTGCCATATGAGAGTTCCTGGAATCCCCTGTCTTGGACCCCTTAGTTCAAAGGAAAATGGGGGAAATCCTTCAGACGATTTTTTATAAAGGGGTTCAACAATTGGTCGTGGCCAAGAAGATTCCGGATGATATGGATGAGTACTTTAAGCATATGAATCCTTTTAAGAACGCTGAAGGGAGGGATTACAAAGCTTCCTCTCTACCCAAGATGGATACTAATTGGCGAAATCATCGCTTTGCCCCCTTGGTCGAGGAGTATGGCATTCCGATGCCTAACCCTGATGCGCTCGAGCATTTCACCGACTATCCTCCCGTGTCGGAGGAAAAAGGCGAAGATGTCAACATAGGCTATGTATCGAATAAAGAAGGTGATCGATCTCTTTGACCAAACCGAGTAATAGCTCCGCCTGACTTTCTATTTAGCGAGTTATCGGAGCCGATCGCACTGGAAGGGGCGATTCATGGTTTTGTAGTTAGGAATTAATCGTGTATACCCGTGTAAGTCGTTTTTGTAAACGGGTTTGTTTCTTTTGACTTGACTGCTGTAACTTGTAAATTCTGATCTTACTAATATCCAGTTACCATTTTAATTTTCAATGTTCGATAACTTATGCTCGGATGTTTGCCCTTTCCATACGGGATTTTTCTTTAAATGTTGCGTCGATTCATCATCGTAATCATAGGCCGTAGTGTCTATAAATATTAGGGTTTCTTTTCATTATTCATACGACATCTTGCTTATAGAGATCGGAGCTTTTTGCCATATCTTCTGCCTTCTTCGAATCCCTTTAAGAGTAATAGTCCGAACCGTAGGTCCCAAATCTACTTGTCATGGAAAATGTACTAGGGAAACCTATCAACCCCAAATTGCTATTCGGAGGCTCGAAGACTAAGAATCCAAGCAAAGAGCAGAAAATTGCCAAGGAAGCCAAAACTTCCAAGTCTTCTTCTAAGACCTCTGTGTCTTCCCCGAGAGCTCCTAAAGAGGAAGACCACAAGAAAGAGAAAAACATTTCTTCAAAACAAAACAAGGGCAGCTCCAGCAAGTCAATCTTGGATGAGGAGCTCGAGGCTACACTCGGGGGTTCTTCCCCGAAAGTTGTCGACCCTTCAACCAAAGATCCCGTGAGAGAAGATACTTCTGTCCCTTCTTCAAA
This sequence comes from Penstemon barbatus, assembly GCA_003313485.2. Taxonomy (NCBI): domain Eukaryota; kingdom Viridiplantae; phylum Streptophyta; class Magnoliopsida; order Lamiales; family Plantaginaceae; genus Penstemon; species Penstemon barbatus. The sequence goes on along the minus strand of CM064877.1, from coordinate 16,274,647 downwards.
CAAAAGGCCTTATTCTGACGGGGCCACTCCCATTGAGGCTTTACAAAATCTTGCCATTGGTGGTAAATCATCTCCCGACATTTCGACCGTCCCTCCTGCAGGGAATCTCAGCAAAAAATCCAAGTTAGATCTTGGTGGGGGGGTTTCTGCTGAAGCTTTGAGTTCTGAAAATCCTCCCGAATCCCGGGTTGATCCCAATCATCCAAAAGTTACTTCTTCCGCGCCTGAAGAGTCGAAAGATGCGTCCGATCCCTTGGATAGTCTGTTACAGGTTAACTTTACCTCTTCGGAGACTAACATGCCCAAAGGGAGAAATGTGTCTAAGGAGAGGAATATAGAGGAATTGTTCGAGTCTGGACAGCATTTCCTGTTTCAGGTACAAGTATAATAACTACCCCCCCCCCCCCCCCCTTTTCTCTTTTTTTTTTTTTTTTTTTTTTTTTTTTTTTTTTTTTTTTTTTTTTTTTATGTATACGAACAGAGTGTACTTCTGGCAGGCCGGGCAAGATTTTATTGAGCTCAAAACTTTTGCTGAGCGGGAGACCAATCATCGTGCTGCAATTTCCCTCGAGCTGGAAGAGAAGAAAGCTGAATTCGACCGTGTGTCCGCGGAGAAGCTTGCTCTAGAGAGGGAGAGATCTGTAAAAGAGAGTGGAGAGGAGATCCACAAACAGCTGAATGAGGAGCTCGGAAAACTGAAGGGTCTTCATGAGCAGGAGAGACAGGAATTCACGCGTCGAGAAAAGGAGTACGAACAGGAGAAGCAAGAATTCGCACGTCGAGAAAAGGAGGCTTTCGACCGTGGATATGAAGCTGGACGCGAGGCTCGTATTGCTGAGCTTCGGAAAATTTTAACCGATAATAAGCTCCTCTAAATGTTTCATTTGTTCGGATCTGCTGTATGACTATATATTTATTTTCTTTCGTGTAATCGTGAACAATTTTATCCCCTCTGGTTTGTAATAATTTATTTGCTCTTCGTATTGCTTGTTCTTCTATAACTTGATGAGTTCTTTCCTATCTATGCTTTGTTTGCCTTCTTCACTTGGCCTTGAGCTCGTGATTCTCGATCTGTAATCTTGGTATATTAATTTCGTTTACTTTTCAAGGAATATCATTCTTTCTTCCCGCTGGAATTCTCGGGAAACACAGTAGTCTTTCAATCTTGATCGTTCGTTTTGCCTTGTTTGGTAGCCATTGGATTTCTATATGTAGTTGTAGTCGATGCCTCTGTAATCGATAGATATGTCGGGTTCGGAGTATAGTAATTTTACTGACTTTTATTTATCCTAACTATTGATAACGCTTTCTTTACAAGCTGTATTTTGATCTCTTTATGATTTTCCTTTGATAATTGGAATTGAGACCAAGATGAATTCGGATAGGAATAAACTCGAGTGGAATAATTTTGACATTTTCTTCACTTCTCTTCCGAAACGGTTTCTGCAATTTCGGGAATCGTAACGGTCAGCGCATTTACTGCTCATATCTCGGCCGTTAGCACCATCAGATCTGAGTCGTTAATTGCTTTTTCTTTTCACTATATATAGTTCCGCAGTTACCTTCAAATTTTACATTTCAGTAACAATTCTGATCGGCTCTATGATTGAGATTTTACTCTTTCCAGCCATCATGCTTCGTCTCCTATCTTTGATCGAACTGTTCGAAGTTCTCCTTCGAACTATTTTTAAATTTCTCTATCTCCTGATGGCAACTTAATTCGACTAGGGTATCGACAGGCGAAAATAATTGCGACTGGGGTACCGGCAGGCGACCAGCTCTCTTTGATTCCAAGTCTTTGAGGCGGGCTCGACTTCCTGTACTCTGATCTCTATCCAGTCGGGATAGTGGGTCTACTGCTGGAGGAGTTTTCCTGCTCTCGATCTTCACGTCTTCGAGGCTGCTTTCAAGATTACTACCTCCAACTGGAGTTGCTTCCCTGTCTCTTGACTCGGGAATATGGTGACTTATCTTGCGCGGAAGGACTGGATGAAGAGTCGAAGCGGTGCATCCTTGTCTTCCCCGCTCGAGCATTTATAGGAATAGCTTTCTGTAACAAGATTGTAAAATTTTTCGGATTCTGTTGTAATCATTCCTATGTAACTCATCTTTTGAAAGTTAATCGAATGAATATTTTCCCACAACGTCTTCTATTTTGATTCCAATCTTCATAGTTCGCAATTGTAATAAGATAATCTCAGATGACCACTTTAGATTTTTGCTTTGAGCTTTGCTACTCGTATTTTTGATCAACCGCCTTCAAAGGAACAAAAGCGAACTTTAAGCATTGTATTCCTTCGTTGATCGAAGAATTTACCGAAAGATAGTAGGAGTCAGGTTTTGATAATACTATCATCGAAATTGATAATACTGCCGATAATGACAATCGATAACTCTGGCTAACTTCGAGCTCTTAGAGAAAAATTTTACTATTTTCAACTGATAATGATGTAACATTCCCTTAGAAAATTTATAGATATACGCCTTAAGTCGAGTTTCGACTGCATAGAATTTTCATTCCAAAGCAATAATAGTGCAAGTATTAATAACCTCCGTAGTATTCATCCTTTCCAGAAGGAATTTTTGAATAATTTCGGCCTGAGGGGTAGAGCGATGGCTTACAATTTTAGGCATTTCCGAGCATTTTTAGCCCGAGGGTCATAGCAGAGGCTTTCACCCATTTTGATAATTTCCGATCTAAGGGGCATAGCAACGGCTTTCACCCTTAGTCGTTTTCAGAGCATTTTTAGCCCTAGGGTCATAGCAGAGGCTTTCACCCATTTGACAATTTTCAATCTAAGGGGCATAGCAGAGGCTTTCACCCTTAGTCGTTTCAGAGCATTTTTAGCCCTTGGGTCATAGCAGAGGCTTTCACCCATTTGACAATTTTCGATCTAAGGGGCATAGCAGAGGCTTTCACCCTTAGTCGTTTCAGAGCATTTTTAGCCCTTGGGTCATAGCAGAGGCTTTCACCCATTTGACAATTTTCGATCTAAGGGGCATAGCAGAGGCTTTCACCCTTAGTCGTTTCAGAGCATTTTTAGCCCTTGGGTCATAGCAGAGGCTTTCACCCATTTGACAATTTTCGATCTAAGGGGCATAGCAGAGGCTTTCACCCTTAGTCGTTTCAGAGCATTTTTAGCCCTTGGGTCATAGCAGAGGCTTTCACCCATATATGATAGTAGACTGAGATAAGTACAGATAGAGAGATTGATAATATCTGGGAGAGATGAACGAATATAAATATTGACGGGATCAGTTTCCATTGAATATATAACTCTAATCGAAGTAAATTTTGATGAGAAAATAGTCTTCCGCAACCACGAGAAAGGATGAAATATGGAGGATCAGCCAGTAGTGAATAACCCTAGACTTCGAACAATCCTTATGTCTTTGTCGAGAAAAATTCCTTGCTTGTAGGTTCCCAATTTTGATAAATTTGATTTTTTCTAAACGGTTCCCGTTTTACCGGGAATCGCAACGGTCGACAAATCTTGTCCGCTCCCTTTGCGAACTATGCGCCGTTGGATTCTTTTCTGTTTTCGGCTATATAAGGCTGGCATATTGCTGAAATCATCCCATCCGTTGCATCGAGAACTTTTTTATCCGATCATGGTGGTCAAGACGATTATTCGATTAATTCAACTGTTTGAGTTCGGACTTCGAACAATTTTTAAGCGGAAAAGTCTTCGAGCAGAAAAGATTACAGCAACTACGCTTAGAATATCGACAGGCAAACGCGGTCTCCATCTTGAAAGCCAATATGCCAGATGCATTTAGGAAGACGTTCTGGCGGGAGAACGATTCAGAATGAAACTACCCGATAATTTGGGCGTTCTTTCTTTCATCTTCGGAAGATTGTAGATAAAGTTAGTCTGGGAATCCGAAGGAGATTCTCTTTTCGGAGCTAGGTCATTTCGAGTAGACTATAGGAGAGGGAGAATAGAATTGTAGAAAGTAAATGTAGTCTTCTGTAATATATTAGTTTGTAATGTACCTTTCCAGTCTTCCTTCCGAACTCTTGTATTATTTTGTGAAATTTATGAATGAAATTTTTCCCCTTTCTTTGTCGATAATTAGATACTCTCATTTCTCGTGACTTCGACCATATATATCTGAGATTAGCGACGACAAACCCGAACAATGGTTTCTAATATTATTAACCTTTTTGGTAAATCTGAAAACAATAAAGAATTTACTGTGCTAGATCCTTGCTATTGCCGAATGCCAAAGGCTATCGAATTCTTCAGCTCGAGAGTTGTGCTCGAATAAATCAAATATCTCTAATTGGTTGTAAAGACAGCTGTTTCATAACTAGTGTACCAAGTTTATGAGGGTTGAATTTTCAGACCAGTGCCATTGATCTACGAGCTGTTTTTGGAGTAGGGTTATTGAATAAAACAATTGTTCGAATGAATATTCCAAATAAGCTCTTCTATGTATCGTTGGGCCGTACGTTCTCCTATCCAAACAGGACCCTATTTCTCGGGAAACGTATCGGTCAGTCCATTTAATACGGACATCCTAGCCGTTCGCGATATGTAATCTGCCGTTGATTCAAAATCCTTTACTATTATAAATAGGTCCCTTCCTGCATACGACACTCCTTATTTTCTCTTTTATTTTCTCTTTTATGCTTCCTCCGATCACTATGGGTCGAGATTTAAATTCGATTTGCATTTTCTCCCAGATCAAGGAATTTGAGATAAGGCTCAGAACCCTGTTTTTCGATCTTAGCTCCCTTAACATAAGCATTTTCGCTTAGAATATCGACAGGCAAAAGAAATTGCGCCTAGAATACCGGCAGGCAACCTGTTTTCCCAGACATATCTTGTCTGTGACGGGTTTGAACTCCGGTCTTCTGGTGTAATACCCAATCGGGCAGCTGGTTACTCCGAGAGGAGTTCTTTAAATCTGAGGCATCAGCTTCCTCGAGGGCTTTCTTACGAGATAGTTTCCTCGAGTTCCCTTGGAGTGCTTCTGTCGGGATAACCCTTTGCTGCTCCGGCTCGAAATAACCTGTAAATAATGATTGAGTATTTCAAATCATTATTTACAGATGAAGACCTAAGGTCGGTCTGCTTCCCTGGTGAGGAGCTCCAATCCGGCTTTTACCCAGCTCAAGGGCGGACGTGCGACACGTTGCTAGTGATTGGCAAGAAAGATCACTGCTGAGTTCTGTATCTGGGGCGTTCTTCGGGAATGAAGATCGGGCACGTAACAAGATAGAATTATCTTATAGAGTTTTGTAATAGGGTAGGAATGATTGTACTGCATTTCTCGAGCCCGAATTATATTCGGAGCTTTACTTTGTAACTTGTTTGAAGAATTTTAATGATAAAGTTTCATTTCTAATCGAATTTTGTTACTCGAATTCAGTTATTGGTCGAAATGATATCCAATATACCATCCATTAGCTCGAAAACTTATCTAATCGATTGCAGATAGTTAATCGATCAATTTAATCCGACCAACTTTGAGAAAAATACAAATAGTCGATAAACGGTATATAGGGATTTTGCCAATGATCTTTGAAATAATTGATTCGAAAAATTTGTCATTGAAGTTAATAAACACGAAGATCGGAAAAATAAATTCCGATCGTCAATAACAAGCTGCAACTTCATAGATCTTCTAAGCCTTCGACGATACCTGCTGAACTTCTCATTCGCTCCTAAAAATAAATTCGTTGAAGAAATAAATGAGCTGTGCGATCACAGGCTTGAAATGACGAACCGCCAAGGGTCGAAGGATTCGCCTTGAATAGTGGATAACGGAGTTTCGGATTGGTGAAACCTCTAACTGGCATACATATTCCTCCTCGTAGTAGGCATATTTCGATCTAAGACTCGAATAAGGCCCCACGGTGGGCGCCAATTGATCTTACGTGGTTTCGTTAGTTCGATCAAGGGTGGGATGTAATACAATAATGACAATAATAAAGTAAAGCAAAGACCGAAGTAATTGTATTCGAATTGAATGAGTACAAATACAAGTATATCAAAGGTCCTATTCGAGCATTATTGGATGCCGTACAAGCTAGAGGGTGAAACATGTATGAGAAAGCCTATCCTAATATTCTCTAGGAAACCCGAGCAGCAGTCTCAAGGTTATTGCGCCTCAGGCGTCCCCCCAGTGTAATAAATGCATGGAGTATTTATAGCCAGATTGGAGGGCTTGGGCCTGGGCTCGGCCCAACAGTGTCCTTCGATCTATGGTTTTCTAATGAGCTCGGAACAATCATCTTCATGCTTTGGTTCGACTTTTGGTCCCTGGCGACAGGGTTCGGTGCTATTCGAACTGCGTTGAGGTTAGAAAAACAGGGGATCCGAAATACCCCTCATCACCTATGACCTCAAGTATTAGGGATCATTCCTCGTAAACTATTGTAAATCGGAATAACTTCAACCCCGATATGTGAATACCGCTTCCATGATGAGTTATTTCCTAATTGGGGTATTCAGTGCACTTGCCATCCCAGCAAGTCACCCACTTATGTGTATCGACTATCCCAGTCACGCTCGTGGACCGCAAGGCTCTCCAGTTCATCGGAGTATACACATTAGTTAGAGTCTAACTGAAACCAACGATGTCTTATCTCGATTTAATTCTACGACTCTTGAATATGTTCTAGATCACGGCCTTAGAGATCAGTCAACGGATTGTCCCTTAGCCCTGTGATCTAAGGACTTCTAACCTTATGCGTAGATAATTATTACATAAGATAAAGTTGACCATATATTATAAAGTGCATTTATTAATCTAAATTGAATAATTCCTTTATTTATTACAATAAATTGCAGCCATATAATTGGCTTGCCGGACACTGTTTCTATAATTTATATCATCATAAAATATATGTTTATTTGTTTTCTTCCAATTTGATCCGATTTTTAGGTACATAGTTTGTCATTATGGTAAAAATTGATAAAATTGCCAAGAAGCCTGAATTTGACCATACGTACATGCAAATTCAATGACAACAAAATAATGACGGATGCTATATGTAAATCTTTTCACATACCACGTTTTCTTCTCTCGATCATCTTGTCAATTAAAGAACAACAAAACTTGATAAATACTACTATTAATAAATATTTTTAATATATGAAGATAAGATACACAAACATAATAGCTTGTTCACCATTTATTGCTCCAAGACAACTTGTATAATATTTTTAATACACTTTTATTGTACACAACAATATCTTTAAATTAAAGAAATATAACACTAAACACATTATTTTATTCATAAATATTATTAATGGTGAACACATAATTTCTTAAACTTATAATTAACCAGTACGAGGAGGACGGACGACAACACCATGATTGTTGACCCAAACCCGAACACGATTACACCTGAAGTCTGCGGTCACAAAAGAACCCTCCTTGACAATGACGGCATTCACAGTCCGATTCTGCCTCTCTATCACCCTTTCCGCCACTTCTCCCCTTATTCCGACCAACTCCGGCCACTCACTCTTGCCTGAGCAATCAAAAGCCATTTAACAATTATTATGTATCTAAATTAATATTAGTATTTAAGAAGATAATGTGATAGTTTGTGAAGAGATCAGTTAAGAATAGCTTCCTATAAATAGAAGAAACTAAACTACTAGCCCGAGCCGATTCTCTTGAATTTTCTATAATTCTCTTAAAGAAATGGTCCAATAGGAAGACATTTCACGCTATATATACAAACCATATATATGTTAGTATATTACCATCACAAAGATCGATAATTAGTCCAGCACATTTTAAATTGATTATATCAAGTATTTGAAAATTTAATGAATGACCTTCTTTGTTTTGATTTTTTCACTCATATAGATTGGATCACTCAAACAAACGTGTGACTAACAACCTAGATAGAGGACTTTTTAATGAAACAAAGATGTTAGAACATTTCCTTCTTTTTAATGGAGCAGGGTACATCTAAGCAGAATTGAATTTTTAAGAATTTGTAATGAAGCAGGGTATAGCAAACAGGAAATTTTTAATGAAACATCAAAGGGGAATTTTTCAATGAAACATTACAAATTATGTTAGAGTATTTCGTACTCTTTATTTCTTAATGTTCTCCTATCAAAGAAGAAAATATCCAGCAGAATTTTTAATGAAACATCTCAGAAGAAGTCGAGATCCAAATTTAGATCTGAATAATAAATAATAAATAGTTAGCTTCCGTAGAAATATTGTTGGTTTTATTCTAGTATATAGAGAGATGGAGAAGACATAAGGACTTAAGAAATAATTATGTGTGATACATTCTAGTTGAGATTGACATGTGACGATTAATTATTAATGGTACACAATTGTGATATAGAGGATCCTGAATCTAATATTGATTTTAGTGAAATTTTCTGTCGTGAATTTTCCTAAAAAGAAAAATAAAGTTGGCAACTGGCAAGCTTGAGTCGATGTGATTTGGGGAGGGGTCACGTGTCGAAATGTGTATAGAGTGCGAGAATTGTAATTTGGTTTGTAAATAATTGTGCTATGGCTATTTTAGTTGACTCATTAATTGACCGAGTTTATTCTATCAAATATATTATATGTTTATTTACTCATTCACTCAGTAATTCTTATAAATATCGATTAAAATTATTGTAACTCAATTGACAAAAACTATCTCCTAAAAGAAAAGTTTGACAAAAAGTATAAAGGATTTGAACAAACTCGGCTTAGCCTATAAGCTTGACTTAGTTTGCCAACATTACTAAATAAGATTGTAATTATTAATCCTATCCAAAATTTGATAATGTCTTTTAACTCTCGTTTTTTTGGGATAAATGTCGGCGACCTGGGATTTGGGTTGGAGGGCATGGGGATGGGGTTGGGATTGTGGGTGGGGGGTAGGGTAGGGATAGGTTTCTAGTTTTTTTTATTCAAATTATAATTAATTTGTTAATAATATATAATTATTTTTAAATAAATATTAAATAGATTAAAATTATTATATAAATTTTCGATTAACTTTTTTCTCTTCATCTTTATATTTGTCGAATTTATATTAAAGTATTATTTGGTCTATTAATATTATTTATAAAATTAAATTAGTTAAATAAATATGTAAATTTAATAAGTAAACTCTTCAAATTGGTCCGCATGTATCTTGTTCGAGCAAATTTTGGAATTGGGAACAATGTGGAATAAAATTGTCAGTAAATTTAAAGATGTGAGGTTATTTTGACAACCTAAAATGTTATATGGTAGAATTGTCGGTCAACATACATAATGGTATCAATTTTTCAATAACACTTATCTACCACGTCATCACTCAGTTAACATCCAGTTTTAACGGTGGTACCAAAAGTAATTCAATTTCTTAAATTATGATATCAAATGTGTCAACCTCAATTTTTATCGTACCACAAGTAAGAATCGACATATAATTTGATAGCACAAATACAATTTTCTCCTAAAAAAAATTATACAAACTTAGAAGTACTTATGTATCCAATAATCTTAATTAGTTTTGTGTCTACTATATTTTGGTTAGACAAAAAGATACATCCTTAAATTTTAAGGATATATGTGGATCAATTTTGACTTGATTTCAATGAATTTTGATTTCATTATATTTGCTTGGCCAGGTTGTTTTGGCAAAAATTTTGAAACGCGATGAATTGAGATTAAATATTGTGTTTCGAAAACTTGGGATCAATCGTTAATTGGATTGGGTCAAGTTGGATGTTAATGTTTGGGGAAAAAAAACTGGTGAATGTCAAATCAAAGACTTCCATAGAGTTTGAGATGAGGAAAAATAGGCGATAAATGTCATATCAATTGCTTTTATAGACTTTATAATTTAGGATAAGGTGAAAAAAAGGTGGTATAATAGATTTCATATGGGAGTATTTTGAGTTGGTTTCATTTAAGTCTCATCCAAACACGAGTTGAATTGATTTTGATCTAATTTTACGACTTGACGAAACCATGTCAAAATTGATTCACAAAGAGTGTATCTCTCTTTTGATGGATATAAAGCTCATTTGTAAGGTTGAGGCCTCAATACTAAGAGGTCTTAAGTTCGACTACCATTAGTCTGGGATTTTCTCTAGTTTAATATTAGTATTTGGTGATTGAATCCTTGCATTTTAATTGTAATTCAACATATTTTCTGATTAAGTGATGTTAAATATTGATGTAATAATTGTTTCTCTGGAAAACAAAAAGGTTTGTGGTACAACCGATCTAATTTTAAAAAGATACTTATGGACCTAAGTTAGATTTAATGAAAGGTGCATCACATGCGTTATAGTTTCAAAATTATCAAAAATAATTTTTTTATTTTATTTTAAGCTTCACCTTAATATACCAAATTTTGTTAGTCTCTTTAAAAGTAAATGTGAATTTATTGTTGGAATTCGGTAAGATAAACAGCCCTTCAGGCAACGAAATTTAAAATTTTTAAGGACCTCTTCAAAGAATCTTATTAGGATACAATCTGAATGTATATATATATTAATATAAATAACGAACATGATAACTTAGATACAAAATTATATCTGTCTCCTTGCAAATCCTAACTGTCAGCATCGTTCGATCCCTAGTTGATGTAGCGCCCCACGTGTTGCGCCTCTACGGGTTGATACACCACAATATCACGAAAACTTAATAATTCTAATCGGCTAGAACATAGAAATTATTAAGATCTAAAACTAGAGAACGAAATTGGGAGCAAGAATCAAAGGTCGAAGACTCCTCTAAATAGGGGAGTGTTCGGCCTGATTTTAGGGAGAGAGGGGAGAGAAATTTTTGCTTGACTTATTTTCTTGTGTGCTTGCAAGTAATGAATTGTTGTTTTTCATCTATCATAAAATCCCATATATTTAGATGGCTTAACTCTCCTAATCCTACTAGGACTATGATTTTTAGTCTAATCACTTCTCCTAGAGGGGCTATGACCCATTTAATTGGAAGACCACGTCTTCTAATTAATTAATGGCCCATTGCTTATTTAATTAATTAAGGCTTTATTTAATTTTACAATTAAATGACCCAATTAATTAATCACTCTCTCATTTAATTAAATTAGAGTCCAAGCCTACTTAATTGAATATTCCTATAAGTAATTAAATCCAATTTAATTAATTAACTTACAAATTGAATTCCAGTTTAATTTATAAACTCGATCCAATTCAAATAGGATCTCATCAGCTCCAATTGGGTCGATCCAGTTGTTCTTCGTTTGCTTGCTTTCGCTTCATGTGTATTGTGTATGCCCCTGTAGGTTCACCATATAATTGGCTGTGGGTTATAATTAAATATTTATTTAATTACTCGAGTATTAAATACTCTAAATCAATTGAACACTGTCGTTTGATCATTAAAAAATTAGCACCCCTGCCAATTTTTGAATTCTCCCACACTCCACGATCGATGTCTGGCCACAAGCCCAGCGAGCCCAATCACTGGTGAATTAATTCAGTGAACCTTTTAAACATTTACAACTTTCACATACGACATGATCTCTCCATCAATCTATCTTTTTCCAGTCGAGACTTAAGGGTATGGACTTTTCATCGGCTCTCCTTTTCTTCGTCTCGGCCTTATGTACTCTGATCTCGAAATAAATCTCTTTGACTGAATCTTTATGAGCTACTTTCATTCAAGTCGTCAGATACCTTGACCAAGGATTTTACCAGAATTAATTTCTCACATAAATCCAAAGGAGAAGTTCGCAACTTATCATGTCGGGATGTGGATCATTTGTTGATGATATGAACCAGCATACGAGTCCCTATATACCCAACGTGAATCCTCAGAGACTTTCTGATAATCTCCAGTCGGTCGGAACTCACATCAAAGTATGGACGTTCTAGCACCAGATTAACCCTATGACCTCAAGTATTAGGGATCATTCCTCGTAAACTATTGTAAATCGGAATAACTTCAACCCCGATATGCGAATACCACTTCCATGATGAGTTATTTCCTAATTAGGGTATTCAGTGCACTTGCCATCCCAGCAAGTCACCCACTTATGTGTATCGACTATCCCAGTCATGCTCGTGGACCCCAGGGCTCTCCAGTTCATCGGAGTATGCACATTTGTTAGAGTCTAACTGAAACCAACGATGTTTTATCTCGATTTAATTCTACGACTCTTGAATATGTTCTAGATCACGGCCTTAGAGATCAGTCAACGGATTGTCCCTTAGCACTGTGATCTAAGGACTTCTAACCTTATGCGTAGATAATTATTACATAAGATAAAGTTGACCATATATTATAAAGTGCATTTATTAATCTAAATTGAATAATTCCTTTATTTATTACAATAAATTGCAGCCATATAATTGGGTTGCCGGATACTATTTCTATAATTTATATCATCATAAAATATATGTTTATTTGTTTTCTTCCAATTTGATCCGATTTTTAGGTACATAGTTTGTCATTATGGTAAAAATTGATAAAATTGCCAAGAAGCCTGAATTTGACCATACGTACATGCAAATGCAATGACAACAAAATAATGACGGATGCTTTATGTAAATCTTTTCACATACCACGTTTTCTTCTCTCGATCATCTTGTCAATTAAAGAACAACAAAACTTGATAAATACTACTATTAATAAATATTTTTAATATATGAAGATAAGATACACAAACATAATAGCTTGTTCACCATTTATTGCTCCAAGACAACTTGTATAATATTTTAATACACTTTTATTGTACACAACAATATCTTTAAATTAAAGAAACATAACACTAAACACATTATTTTATTCATAAATATTATTAATGGTGAACACATAATTTCTCAAACTTATTATTAACCGGTACGAGGAGGACGGACGACAACACCATGATTGTTGACCCAAACCCGAACACGATCACACCTGAAGTCTGCGGTCACAAAAGAACCCTCCTTGACAATGACGGCATTCACAGTCCGATTCTGCCTCTCTATCACCCTTTCCGCCACTTCTCCCCTTATTCCGACCAACTCCGGCCACTCACTCTTGCCTGAGCAATCAAAAGCCATTTAACAATTATTATGTATCTAAATTAATATTAGTATTTAAGAAGATAATGTGATAGTTTGTGAAGAGATCAGTTAAGAATAGCTTCCTATAAATAGAAGAAACTAAACTACTAGCCCGAGCCGATTCTCTTGAATTTTCTATAATTCTCTTAAAGAAATGGTCCAATAGGAAGACATTTCACGCTATATATACAAACCATATATATGTTAGTATATTACCATCACAAAGATCGATAATTAGTCCAGCACATTTTAAATTGATTATATCAAGTATTTGAAAATTTAATGAATGACCTTCTTTGTTTTGATTTTTTCACTTATATAGATTGGATCACTCAAACAAACGTGTGACTAACAACCTAGATAGAGGACTTTTTAATGAAACAAAGATGTTAGAACATTTCCTTCTTTTTAATGGAGCAGGGTACATCTAAGCAGAATTGAATTTTTAAGAATTTGTAATGAAGCAGGGTATAGCAAACAGGAAATTTTTAATGAAACATCAAAGGGGAATTTTTCAATGAAACCTTACAAATTATGTTAGAGTATTTCGTACTCTTTATTTCTTAATGTTCTCCTATCAAAGAAGAAAATATCCAGCAGAATTTTTAATGAAACATCTCAGAAGAAGTCGAGATCCAAATTTAGATCTGAATAATAAATAATAAATAGTTAGCTTCCGTAGAAATATTGTTGGTTTTATTCTAGTATATAGAGAGATGGAGAAGACATAAGGACTTAAGAAATAATTATGTGTGATACATTCTAGTTGAGATTGACATGTGACGATTAATTATTAATGGTACACAATTTTGATATAGAGGATCCTGAATCTAATATTGATTTTAGTGAAATTTTCTGTCGTGAATTTTCCTAAAAAGAAAAATAAAGTTGGCAACTGGCAAGCTTGAGTCGATGTGATTTGGGGAGGGGTCACGTGTCGAAATGTGTATTAGAGTGCGAGAATTGTAATTTGGTTTGTAAATAATTGTGCTATGGCTATTTTAGTTGACTCATTAATTGACCGAGTTTATTCTATCAAATATATTATATGTTTATTTACTCATTCACTCAGTCATTTTTGTAAATATCGATTAAAATTATTGTAACTCAATTGACAAAAACTATCTCCTAAAAGAAAAGTTTGACAAAAAGTATAAAGGATTTGAACAAACTCGGCTTAGCCTATAAGCTTGACTTAGTTTGCCAACATTACTAAATAAGATTGTAATTATAATCCTATCCAAAATTTGATAATATCTTTTAACTCTCGTTTTTTTGGGATAAATGTCGGCGACCTGGGATTTGGGTTGGAGGGCATGGGGATGGGGTTGGGATTGTGGGTGGGGGGTAGGGTAGGGATAGGTTTCTAGTTTTTTTTTATTCAAATTATAATTAATTTGTTAATAATATATAATTATTTTTAAATAAATATTAAATAGATTAAAATTATTATATAAATTTTCGATTAACTTTTTTCTCTTCATCTTTATATTTGTCGAATTTATATTAAAGTATTATTTGGTCTATTAATATTATTTATAAAATTAAATTAGTTAAATAAATATGTAAATTTAATAACTAAACTCTTCAAATTGGTCCGCATGTATCTTGTTCGAGCCAATTTTGGAATTGGGAACAATGTGGAATAAAATTGTCAGTAAGTTTAAAGATGTGAGGTTATTTTGACAACCTAAAATGTTATATGGTAGAATTGTCGGTCAACATACATAATGGTATCAATTTTCCAATAACACTTATCTACCACGTCATCACTCAGTTAACATCCAGTTTTAACGGTGGTACCAAAAGTAATTCAATTTCTTAAATTATGATATCAAATGTGTCAACCTCAATTTTTATCGTACCACAAGTAAGAATCGACATATAATTTGATAGCACAAATACAATTTTCTCCTAAAAAAAATTATACAAACTTAGAAGTACTTATGTATCCAATAATCTTAATTAGTTTTGTGTCTACTATATTTTGGTTAGACAAAAAGATACATCCTTGAATTTTAAGGATATATGTGGATCAATTTTGACTTGATTTCAATGAATTTTGATTTAATTATATTTGCTTGGCCAGGTTGTTTTGGCAAAAATTTTGAAACGCGATGAATTGAGATTAAATATTGTGTTTCGAAAACTTGGGATCAATCGTTAATTGGATTGGGTCAAGTTGTATGTTAATGTTTGGGGAAAAAAAACTGGTGAATGTCAAATCAAAGACTTCCATAGAATTTGAGATGAGGAAAAATAGGCGATAAATGTCATATCAATTACTTTTATAGACTTTATAATTTAGGATAAGGTGAAAAAAAAGTGGTATAATAGATTTCATATTGGAGTATTTTGAGTTGGTTTCATTTAAGTCTCATCCAAACACGAGTTGAATTGATTTTGATCTAATTTTACGACTTGACGAAACCATGTCAAAATTGATTCACAAAGAGTGTATCTCTCTTTTGATGGATATAAAGCTCATTTGTAAGGTTGAGGCCTCAATACTAAGAGGTCTTAAGTTCGACTACCATTAGTTTGGGATTTTCT